>CM038677.1:440193636-441576496 GCA_021605205.1 Aegilops longissima
CTTTACAATCATGAATTGTTTCTGATGTGTTACGCATCATGACGTTGCACCACAGAATAGCGTGTGCAATAGCTATCCTGTATGACACTGTTATGATGGTCCGACGTTTCGTTATCCTATCCGACACTCGTACGACAATTAGTTAATCTTCATAATTAGTTATCGCATACGGTTCAGGAGTAGTGAATGTGTGTGATTGTCTGCTTATCATACACGTTCTAGAATCGTGAATTGTTTGTGTTGGGGCGCGCATCATAAATGTAGCACCACAAAATACCGACTGCAATGGTAATGCAAGCACGAACGAGTAGGAAGGATTGAGCGTTTGGGATATTCGAGATATCAAAAACAGTTGTCTGAAGACTCGTGTTTGGGATAGATGCCCACATCGCATATGCTTAGTTATGCAAAACGTATGCATTCCTACTGCCTATCCCCGACGGTTTCTAGGTCGTGTGGGAAGGACCCCCCCCCCCTATCTCCCACACTAGCAAGGCGACGGTTTAAAATGCCGTCGCGGAAAGGGTTAAAAACCGTTTGTATAGCAGCTCATTGTACCAGTGTTGGCTCGATACCTAGGCCATTGGATATGACTTGAGCAAGCAGATAAGTTTCTGGAGAGAAACTTGTGATGGGACTAAAGAGAAAATTACTGGGAGTTAACGAGGTAAACTTGGTGGTTAAGCTTCTGGTAGGAAGGTAGTCATGTGGCTAAAATTTCAGCCCAAATGGATCAGGTAAAACTACACTTGTTTCACAAAGTGACATTTCTGTCTAGAAGCAAAAATATTTTCTTTAGCTGAAATTCTCCAAATGACCATGGTATATTTTTGCATGGGAAGGTGAGGCATGATCCAGGGAATATTTTGGAATTTTTTAGGCAAGAAAAATGAGGGTTGCTTCATAGAAGATTGAGGAAAGATTCGGTTTCAGAATGAAAATGAATATTATGCCATTAAATAAAATTATTCCATGGCATTATTTTAGGAGGGATGAGGTCAAGAGAGGGTTTAGTGATGATTGAATCCCACTTTGAAGAAAATGAAAAGAATTTCCAGGCGGCAGGTACAAAAGAATTGACTGAAAATCCAAATACAAATCAAATATTCAATAAATCCAAGAAAAAGAAAAATGGGCAAAATCCAGGGTGTCACACATTACTACACTAAGCATATCCCATTACTAGACACTAAGGATATCATGAAATTCTACAATAAGCATATCACATCATTATTAATTAAGCTTATCAAATTTCCACACTAAGTAACATGGCGTTAAGATTTGTCCTTGTCAGGCGGGTCACGAATGGCACCCCGACGTAGTCATCACGTGGAGGAAGTATGTACAAGAGGTTGCCCGATTAGTTCTTGCTCAGCCTGATTCCTTGGGCATAGAGGGCTTCATCAAGTGGGTCCTCATCATCTTCGTCCTCCAAGTTGAGGTAGATAATAGCCAGCCTTGGAGTTTGTCTTCTGAAGGAGAAGCTGATCAGATCACCCCCCAGTGAGATGCATTTGGGCGATGAAACGATCCCATTCATCTCCTCCAATCTGGGATATCTTCGTCCCTTGTGGACCTCCATAGTGTAGGGCCCCCCTAGGAGCGTTGAAGATCATAGTGTCTTCGGTAATGAGCTCATTGAACTCAAATCTCACATTGCAAGGGACGATCTGTGTAAGAAAAAACAAAAAACAAAAACATTGCATTACTGGAAATAGCAACAAAAACAAAAGAACTAACTGTTAGAAGGTTCATAAAATGTGTTACCGCTGCAGGAACAAAACACGGTTAGAAGTAGATGCCAAATAGCATGACACTTGTAAGCCTGATTGTGCACCTGGACTTGCACACTGGACATGGTGGCGGTTGTGCCATTCTACAAAAAATATAATTGAAACGAAGTATATAATCAGTTTGTACACTAGTAAACTAATTTTTACTAAACATAATTGGAGTTCATTTTACACAAAACATACTAAAAACATATTGAAAACTAAGTATATAGTTCTACACTAGTAATTGTATACACAAATAAACAAAATCTACGGAGGGAGACACAAATAAACAAATTCTACACTAGTAATTTATAGTAGTTCATTTTATTTATTCCTAATAATTTAGAAACTCGAAATATTTCTAATAAAAATGCATTATAAATATTGGATTCTACACAATAGCAATCGGATTATCACTAAAATTTCTACACAAAGCAATCCATGCAATTAACTCTGGATTCTACATCACACAAAGCAATCCATATTATATACTAATATTTCTACACAAACTAAAGCAATCCCCTAAATCAACTACATGAATCCCAATGGATCCCATGTGGTGTGTCTATCGACGGAGGGCGTGGGAGTGGAGAGGAAGGAGATGTGATGTGAGAAGGAGTGGATCAAACCTTGGTGTCTGCGAGGCGCAGCGGCGGCTTTGGTTGAGGGGGAAGTGTATACAGCCAGGGTGGGTGTGAAATGAGAGGGCGGTGACTTATGTCTTTTACTAATTTGACTCAGGTGGGCTATTGCTGGTGTGGGACTAAAAAGCAATGCCATAGCTAATAACCACCCAAATAAAAAAAGACTAAGATTAATGAAAGACTTAAAAAAATAAAAAGACTCAAAATTAGAACTGGTAGTAAAGAAATAAAAGTCCTAAAATGATAAAAACACTAAAAATAATGATGACACAAAATATAATATGAAGTTTTCATTATTTTGTGACTAGTATAATCATTAAATACTTAAAACACTTGATAAAATGGAAAGATTGTTTCTGACATGCATAGAAAACGAACGCCACCACTAGCAAATTAACTATATGGTGTGCATAGAAATCCAACGCCACCACTATATTCCAAATAGTGAGTACATACGGGCCAACAGATTTGTGGTGTGTCTAGAAAAAGCATTGTCGGCACTAAACATGTAAATCTGACATCCTAATTATACCGAGCCAGCACTATTAGAAACAAATAGTGCTGGCGTTGATGGAAAATTACGCGCCACCAATGAAAGTTGTGGCTGGCCATTTTTCCACTAGTGGTACATAGCTAGTGATATAGCTCGGGTTCAGTAAGCGAAAGCCTTGCTCGGGTTCAGTTAGCGAATGCCTTGCACACACGCGCGTATGAGAGAAACACGCAAACCACACTACATCGCTCAGCCCCGACCACTCACCGTAACCGGGAACTCCCCGACATTTTCCTTCTACCATGATTTTTTACATCATGGATGGCCCAAAGAATGTCATGCAAGTGCGTCCCTGACCCGCCCCGAATGTAATTAATGGGGCTCACAATCATCGAAGATGTCCAAGATAATATATTTATATTTGAAATCTCTCTTCCTTCGGTATTCTTTCATGAATTGTTCAAGTGACCAATGTTGTGTTTGTTAACTTTCAATAATTTTTACCACCCATACTTCTTATATGTGAAATCATTACTATCAACCCCTCAAAAAAATCATTACTATCCATGGGACAAGCAATGAAGCATATATACTTTTAGATTTGTGATATTCAATTCATTCAACAATTCACTATTCGGATATAAATGAAGCACAAGACTAAATGACAAACTACTCTGAAAGATATAAGTGAAGATCAATGAGTAGTCAAAAAATTAAGTAGCTATGTAAGGACTCTCTCAAATTAAAATTTCGGAACCATTTTTTTATTCAAACAACAAACAAAACAAAATAAAATTACACTCCAAGAATACGACATATCATGTGAACAAATAAAAGCTTAGGCTTAACCGAGACTAACTGATAGTTGCTGATGAAGAAAGGTGGGATGCCTACCGGCGCATCCCAAGGCTTAGGTGCTTGAGACTTCTTGAAATATTAACTTGGGATGCATTGGGCATCCCCAAGCTTGATCTCTTGTATCTCCCTAATTCATCTCATATCAGGGTTTCCCTAAATCTTAAAAGCTTCATCAACACAAAACTCAACAAGAACTCATGAGATAAGTTAGTATAAATCAATGCAAAACCTTACCATTCTCTTCTTTAACAAATTACTAAAGTTATAATTAAACATTGCACAATAAATGCCTCTGCATATTTAATACTCCTATCCTCAAATAGAATATAAGCAAGCCAATCAAACATAAAATCAATATGTCTAAACAGAACAGACTGTAAAGGATGAAGCAAAAGTCATACTTGTTTAACTCCAAAAATTCTGAGAATTTACCAAACTATAGAAAAAATTATACTCCCTCCTTCCCAAAATATAAGGCACGGTTTGACTTTTCTGGTCTTCATTGCACAACTTTGACTATATTTTTTATGTATTATATGTCTATAAGAATATTATACATACATATGAAATAAAATTGCTTTGCAAGACAAATACAGCGATGTCATTTATACATGTTCAATCCATATACTTTGATATATATTAGTGGTCAAAGTTGTGCATGAAAGACCGTAAAAAGTCAATCGCGCCTTATATTTTGGGAAGGAGGGAGTATCTTACTTTTTCAAAATTTCAAGATTTATAATGTTCTAAGTATTCAAGAATATTCATGACATAACAGAAAGATTTCAATTTTCAAACAGCAACATGTAGACTTGCAAACTAAGCTTGGTAAACGCTATAATTGACACTTTTATTGAAATAAAAGATACAAACATGATTATAATAACAGCAAGAATATCTCAACAAAATAAAATGATGCTCCAAGCAAAACTCATATCATCTGTCGAATAAATATGTAGCTCTAAGTGAGGTTACCGATAATGTTGAAGACGAAAGAGGGAATGCCTTCCGGGGCATCCCCAAGCTTAGACGCTTGAGTCTTCCTTGAATATTACCTTGGGATGCCTTGGGAATCCCCAAGCTTAGGGTCTTACAACTCCTTATTCTCCTCATATCAATGTCTCACCCAAAACTTGAAAACTTCAATCACACAAAACTTAACAGAACTCCTAAGATAGGTTAGTATGATAAAGAGCAAATCATTCATTTTGGTACTATCAATACAAGATTCATATTTTTTTCTTACATAATGCTTATTGTACACTATCACTTTCACAATTTATATTGACCAATATAGGCCATCAAAACTATAAAACAAGCAAACAGTGCATTTAAAATAGAATCTGTCAAAAACATAATAGTTTGTAATCATCTGAACAAAACGCATACTTCTGTAAGTTGAAAATTCTGAAAATTTATAACAATGTAGGAAATTTGTAAAAAAATTGAATTTTATCGCATCCCAATGAATTATAGTAATTCCAGTACTACGTGCAAAGGTTTTTGTTTTCACACAGAATCAATTCAACTAACATCCAAATCATCCCAAAGTCTTTACTTGGCACATTATTGAAACAAAAGCTATAAAACATGATTACTACAGTAGCTTAATCATGTGATCACACAAAAATGGTAGGGGTAAATATTGAGTTGCCTCCCAACAAGCGCTTTTCTCTAATGCCTTTGTAGCTAGGCATGATGATTTAAATGATGCTCACATAAGAATGCAAGAGAGAATTATGAATCACATGGCAAGCACATTTAAGCCTAACCCACTTACTATGCATAGGGATTTCGTGAGCAAACAATTTATGGGATCAAGAATCAACTAGCATTAGAAGGCAAAAAAACAATACTTCAAAACTTTCAACACATAGAGAGGAAACTTGATATTTTAGAGATATGTAAAAGCACATGTTCCTCTCTCATAAACAAATTCAGTAGCATCAAGAATGAATTCAACAATATAGCTATCACATAAAGCATTCTTTTCATGATCCAAAAGCATAGAAATTTTATTAGTCTCCACATAAGCAAATTTATTCTCATTCATGATGTCGGTGTACAAAAGTAGGGGTACCTTAGTACCCCGAACCTGTCTGCGGGCAATCATGGCGTCCCGTGGCAAGCCTTGCAAGGCGTCGCTAAGACCTCCGCGCCCTTCGGAAAACAAGACCCCGCAAGAGGAGAACTCAAGATGAAGAGACAAGGCCCGGCAAGAGGAGATTGCCGGAAGAGGAGCTTGCTGGGAAGGCTTGGTGAGCGATAAGCTCCCGAGCGACAAGAACCCTGCCATGCAAAGTACTCGTCGCGCAAGTGACCTCTCTTCATCTCCGCTCCAGCTCACCCGCCAACGTGTCACCACGGGCTCTCCCAAGCACGCGTGTCGACGGGCTGTGCAGCCAGCGGGAGTAGCGATAAGCGGCGCCGACAAGCTACCATCGTGGCAAACGGAGGCGCACTTGACGGTCCTGTTACCTCGTTTCGGCGACTAAGACGGGCATTGATGACTCTTGTCCCTTGCCGTCGAGTTAGGTATAGATTATCAGACACCGTACAAAGCGTGTACCAACCTATGTTTTACTATCTTACCCTTGTCTACTTGCCACATGTGGTGACCCCTTGTGCCTATAAAAGGAGGCCCAAGTGCAACGAAGAAAGGGTTCGGTCCAGCTCCGCTTAGTTCATCATACCCATACAAAACCACACTCGTGCTAGGTCTTGTAGCTCCCATTGCTCCCTAGCAAGAACACAAGATAATCCACAAAGCAGCAGAGGAGTATTATCTCTCCGGAGAGCTCCGGCTGGGTAAATCCGCTTCGTGCATCGCCGATCCGCTCTTTGTGCAATCTCTGCCCCCTCAAACCACAAGGGACCCAGTCCCGTGAGGTGTTCGTGGGACACGATCGCCTCTCCCGACATCTCGGGCGCGCCGTAGGGCGCCGAGGCTGTGTGAACCCGATCCGGCGGTCACACGAGCAACTTCATCAACATCTTCGTTGAACATGGCGCCAAGAAGAAGTCTTGGCAGCAGCAGAGCCGTCGCGTCGAACCCACCACCACCGGAGCTGTCGGTGGTGGGGAAACGCCGGCGGAGGAACCGCGCTGCCGAGAGAGCCCACAATGCCGCCAGGTCAAGGACAAGGCAGCACAGCATCGGTGTCCGAGTCCGCACTCGCCCTTCACAGGAGGCGCGGGACCGACAGCGCCATGATGCTCGCGCACCATACGCCGTTGGATCAAGGCCAAGCCGGAGGATCCCGAGGCCCTCGAGACCGCATGCACCTCAAAGATGCCGGCACGAGTGGAGTACGGTCGCTTATGGATGCTGCTCCACCTAACTTGGTTAGGAGTCCGAGCACCTCCGCTCCTCGCTAAACGCCATTGCCACCCACCACGCCAGCAGAAGCCTTGGCAAGAGCACGATTATTTTAGACTACCCTCCAACGGCCGACAAGGTCGACGAATGGAGGGCCACACCAGAGTCTCATCGGCCGCTTAACGGCGACGCCCCGCAACCGAAAGTGCCTCGCAGCCGTGGCAAGGCGACAAAGGCGCGAGCTGATCGCGACGAGACTTGCGGGGGTGCAGCCACCGTGCACTCCCCTTCCCGAAGACCAAGATCGCCGACTCGCCGGATCCACCTCGACAGCGACTCCACAGCGTCGTCGGATCCGCGAGCTCGTCGCGACCAGCGCCAAGTTCTCCGAGAACGGCAAGAAGAAGACGCTCGAACCCGTATCAAGCGCCGAAGAGAAGCCCGCCGTCAATCTGACCAACGCGCCGGGCCCACTGTCGATATGCATGCGCCAGGGGAACCAGGCGACTTACCGTACGCGGTAGGTTGCCCTGCGTTCACTCGTGAGCTGCGGCAAGTCCGGTGGCCCGACAAGAAAAACTTCAAACCAGATGTGCCACAAAAGTATGATGGCAGGACGCACCCATCGGAGTTCCTCAGCATCTACACCATCGCGGTGCAGGCCGCGGGGGGACGAGACGACAAGATCCTCGCCAACTACTTTCCCCTGGTGCTCAAGCCAAACGTCAGATCTTGGCTCATGCACTTGCCAGATGGCTCTATTTCTTCTTGGGCAGATTTGTGTCACCAGTTTGTTGGCGCCTTCACAGGCGGCCACAAGCCTCATGGCCAGGAGAGTGACCTCCACCTGCTTGCCCAGAAAGAGTGAGAGTCCCTGCGCAAGTTCATCCAGAGATTCAGTCGAGTGCACTACAACATCCCAGACGTCCGCCCTGCCAAGGTGATCGATGCATTCCATCGAATGTGCGAAACCGCAGGATGAGGGAGGAGATGGCGATGTGCAAAGTGAAAGACGCCGGTGAGCTTTACGCCTGGCCGACAAGTGTGCACGCTACTGAAGAAGGAAGAAGACTCGAGGAGAGAATGTGGGAGCAGAATCTCACAGTGAGGAAGTCGCCCCGGCAAGGAAGAGCCGGCGGCGAAACAACAGAAGGAAGAAAAACCAAGAAGTACTAGTTGTCGAGCAGTCCGGCAAGTATGGTGCCGCCAACAAAGCCAAGGCTGGTGGCTCCGGCAAGGAGGTTGCCGTTGACGCCGACCGCCAATCTGTGGCGGCCGCCGACAGGCCTGACAGCTCCAACAAGCAGTACTGCAAGATCCACCGCACCAAGGGCCACGATCTTCAGAGCTGCAAGAAAGTCGAGCAGCTTTTTGAGCTACAGAGATCTGAATACGAGCGGCGAGACAAGGAGAAGGCCCAGGAAGGTGCAGGTGCAGCAAGTAAGAAGAGACCCGGTCGGGGAGGGCGCCGCGGCAAGGCCAAGCAGCGGCAAGGAGACAGACCTCCCCGTGGCCGTGACAAGGATGAAGATGAAGATGAAGAGGACGAAGACATGGAAGACGATGAAGCAGACGAGCAAGAGTTTCAAAAGGCAACAGAGGTCCTTTGCGTTGACGGTGGTGCTTCTCTGCATACCTCGCACCGCCAACTCAAACAATGGATGTGTGAGGTTAATGCAGCAGAACCCTCCATAGAGTCACGCAAATCTCTGAAGTGGTCCAGCACGCCATCATCTTTGACATTGAGGATCACCCTGATCACATCACTGCGGTCGGGTGCTTGCCGATGTTGGTCTCACCAACCATCCGCAACCTCAAGGTCACAAAGATGCTGGTTGACGGCGGGGCCGGCCTGAATTTGATCTCCTCTTCCTTGCTCGAAACTTCAAATCCTCGACAATGAGCTCAAGAAACCGGTACTTTCCAAGGAATCAACCCAGAAGGAGCAAGCCCAAAGGGAAGATCACGCTGCCGGTAACATTTGGCAGCGAGCTCAACTTCAGAACCGAGAGGGTCACGCTTGACGTCGCCGATTTCCCATTGCCCTACAATGGCATACTTGGCCGCCCAGACTCGCCAAGTTCATGGCCGCCTCTCATTATGCTTACAACCTACTCAAGATGCCCGCCCGATAAGCGCTATTTCTGTCCATGGCGACAAGAAGGATGCACTTATCTCGCGCCGACAAGATATACCGGGATGCAGAGCCGCCACGAGATAGCAAACCACTTGCCACCAAGCTCCGGGGAAGAAGAAACCACCAAGTCCGCAAGAGCTCGATGCCCACTCCGCAAGCGCACCTCTTCGGTGCTGCGCTACCGCCGAGGACGCACCATCGAGCTCCACCGCAAGTGCAAGAAAACGATGGCAGCTCCACCAAGACCAAGAAGGTGCCCGCCAAGGAGGACGGCACTGGGGTACCTTCACCATCGCCACCACGCTTGATCCTAAATAGGAAGGCGAGCTCGTTGCTTTCTGCGGGCGAATGTCGGCGTGTTTGCATGGCAACCATCCGACATCCCCGTGTTCCCGTGAAAGTAATTGAGCATCACCTAGCTGTTTGTCCTCACGCCGCCCGCCAAGCAAAAAGTTAGGAAACAGCAAAGGAGCGCCAAGAGTTCATAGCGTAAGAAATCAAGAAGTTAGAAGCAGCAGGGCTTGTCGAGGAGTCCTCCATCCCACGTGGTTGGCCAATCCGTAGTTGTATGCATAGGCTAATGGGAAATGGAGACTTTGTATTGACTTCACCGATGTTAATAAAGCTTGTCCCAAAGACCCATTTCCCTTGCCGCGTACGACCAGATTGTTGACTCCACACCTGGATGTGATCTCGCTTTCTTTCTTGATGCATATTCAGGATATCATCGATCTTCATGGCGAAGAGGATGAAGAGAAACCGCATTCATTACACCATGTGGCACGATCGCTTCATACGGATGCCTTTCGGTTTAAAGAATGCTGGTTCAACTTTTGCAAGAGTAGTCCATGATGCCTTTGAGCCACGATATACGTAAATGTAGAAGCCTACATGGATGATATAGTGGTGAAAAGCAAGGACAAAGCAACTCGATTCAGGATTTGATGAGACATTTACAAATCTGCGCAAGATCAACCTCAAGCTCAACCCCGAGAAGTGCGTGTTTGGAGTCCCTTCCGCAAGCTTCTCGGTTCTTTGTATCTCAGCGGGGAATTGAAGCCAATCCCGACAAGATCAAGGCCATTGAGCAGATTGAAGCACCAAAGCGCGTCAAGGATGTCAGAAGGCTCGCCGGTTGCGTGGCTGCTCTCAGCAGGTTCATCTCTAAGTCTGCTGAACGCGCCGCCGCTTTTCAAAATTTTGAAAAGGCAGGTCCAATGAAATGGACTCGGCGGAGGCTGCGCTGCAGACTTGAAGAGGTACCTGTCCTCCGCTCCAATACTTGTCGCACCTAGGCCACAAGAGAAGTTGTTGCTGTATATAGCGGCAACCAATCAAGTGGTTAGTGCTGCGTTAGTAGCGGAGAGGGAGGCGGATGATGAGCCGGCAACCGAGGCAAAGCGATCCAGCGACAAGCAAGGGGCTTCGCCACAAGCTCGTCCCGACAAGGACGGATCAGCGCAGGGTTGCGATAAGGCATGTAAGAAGATGGTGCAGCGCCGGTCTATTTTGTCGGTTCCCTTCCGCAGGGGCCAGGTCAAAGTACTCGTGCAAAAGCTGCTTTTCGCCTCCTCATGGCCTCGAGAAAGCTGCGCCATTACTTCCAAGCACATGAGATAACAGTTGTCACCGCTTTCCGCTGAAAAGGATATTACAAAATCCGAAGCAACAGCAGAATCGCCGAGTGGGCACCGAACTGCAAGCTTTGGTCTCAAGTTTGAAAGCACTTCAACTATCCAGAGCAGAGCATTGGCGGAATTCATAGCTGAATGGACACCAACGCAAGATGAAGAAATTCCAGAGACAAGCATCCCCGTCAAAGAAGCAAATAAAGAGTGGCTGATGTACTTCGACGGTGCCTTCTCGCTGCAAGGCGCCGGTGCCGGCGTGCTGCTTATCGCACCCACCGGAGAGCACCTCAAGTACATAGTCCAGATGCACTTTCCCAAGGAACAAGCAACAAACAATACTGCAGAGTATGAAGGTTTGCTTGCCGGTCTCAGGATTGCGGTAGACCTTGGGATCAAGAAACTCATTGTCAGGGGGGACTCGCAACTTGTCGTCCGCCAAGTAAATAAAGATTATCAAAGTCCGTTGATGGAAGCCTACGTCGATGAAGTGAGAAAGCTAGAAGAGCACTTTGAAGGCCTGCAAATGGAACACGTTCCAAGAGCTCGGAATGATATAGATGATGGCCTCTCCAAATGTGCCGCACTTAAGTTACCTGTGGAATCAGGAATTTTTGTGCTCAAGCTGACTCAGCCAACCGCAACACCATCAACAGAACAGAATAAGAAGAGAAAATTGGTTTCCGGCGACTACTTTCCGGCAGAGCTCCCTGGAGCCGCCGCCAAGAAGGTCCCTAAAATCAATGCAAATATCACTAAGGAGCAGTCTGCTCCGACAAACCCTGTGGTTTGTTTCGTTGAAGCAGACGCTCCCGACAAACTTTGCTCCGGCAAGCTTGCCGGGGATCATCAAGCTCCGGCAGAACCGCAGGTTCTTGCCGTGGAAGCTAATGTTCCCGCAGTGGTAGACGAGCCTTTAGTCCTTGTTGTCGAGCCACAGGCTCCAGCATGGGCGCAGCAAATCGTCCATTTCCTTCAGACAGGAGAACTTCCCGAAGAGCAAGAAGAAGCGGAAAAAGTAGCCCGGCAGTCAAGTATGTATCAGTTTGTTGACAACATCCTATATAGAAGAAGACTCAACGGAGTGAAATTGAAGTGTATTTGCCAGGAAGACGGACAGAAGCTGTTGGCAGAGATACACGGAGGCATATGTGGTCACCACATTGGCGCAAGAGCACTTGCCGCAAAGCTTTCGGCAAGGTTTCTTCGGCCGAAGCCCTCCAGATGCAACCGCACAAGTGACCAAGTGTGAAGCGTGCTGGCCCATTCCAAACAGATACACCAACCAGCCCAAGCTCTCCGGACAATCCCTTTATCCTGGCCCTTTTCGGTCCGGGGCTCGACATCTCGCCCCTTCCCCGAAAGCAATCGGGGCTTTGAGTACTTGTACGTCGAATCGACAAGTTCACAAAGTGGCCGGAAGTGGAACCAGTGAGGAAGGTGACAGCACGATCGGCGATCAAGTTCTTCAGTCAATTGTTCGCCGCTTTGGGATTCCTAACAGAATCATCACCGACAACCGCACACAGTTCACGAGCCGCACCTTCATGCAAGACGCCCAAGATCTTGGCGCCAAGATCTGCTTTGCTTCGCTGCTCATCCGAGAAGCAACGGTCAAGCGAGAGAGCAAACGCTGAAGTGCTGCGGGACTCAAGACCAGAACTTTCGGCGGTGCTGCGCAAGTGCGGAAGGAACTGGATCGAGGAGCTGCCGGTGGTTCTTTGGTCGATCAGGACGACGCCAAATCGAGCCACTGGCCAGACACCTTTCGCTCTAGTCTATGGAGCAGAGGCAGTTCTCCCCACGGAACTCGTGTACGGGTCTCCTCGAGTGCTCGCTTATGATGAGCTTGAGCAAGAGCAGCTGCGACAAGATGACGCGCTGCTCCTCGAGGAAGATCGCCTTCGAGCTGTACGAGCTGCTCGTTACCGAGAAGCTTTGCGCCGCTACCATAGCCGCAGTTAATGCCGAAGCTTCGAGGAAGGCGACCTTGTTCTTCGCCGCTCAATCCGCCAAGAATTCCAACAAGTTGACGCCAAAGTGGGAAGGCCCTTATCGGGTGAAACAAGTCACTAGGCCCGGCGTTGTCCGCCTTTGAGACCAAGATGGCCTTCCGTGAGCAATTCCTAGAATATAGAGCATCTTCGCAGTATTACCCATGAGGCGCGGTTGCGGAACCTGCTCCGCAACCACCCTTTGTACAAGTCTTGCCGCTGTTGCATGTAATCCTTTGTACAAAGCCGGGCGCACCCCGTGCATCAAGAAAGTTTATGTGTTGCGCACATTTTGTCAATACATGCTCTCATCATATTATATGCATGTGTTTACTAACATTTTGTGCAGCATCCGCACCCGTAAGCAACAACGAGCCACTAGGCTCCATAACTTTATTTTCTTCTTTCTTCTCAAACAAGAAGAAGGTTCATCCACCCACAAGTTAACCGGGGAGAAGGAGAAGATAATGGTGTGGGCCGCCAAGCGCCGCCGAGGAACTGCCGCTTTGCCGGAAATGGGCACCGAGAAGCTAAGTTGCCAAAGTTTGAACATTCGATTTTTAAAGTTATTTTCCTTGAACGACCGCGCTTTGTATGGAAAACCTGTGCGCCAAGGAACCAAATCGTGACTGGTCGCGCCCTTACTTTGTTTCGAGTCCGCCAACAACTTAAGTGAGCTGCGGCTAGTCCGCGACAAGGTTGTTTGTCGGTAGCGCCCCGCCAAAGAGGTCATTGTTCCGCACTCGGCGCCATGCAAGGGTGCTCGCACCGCAAGTTTCCAAAAGCGAGGGCAGTAACATACAAAGCCAAGAGTCGAGTAAAGGAAGTAACATAGCAAATATTGCCCGAATAAAGTTATATTACAAAAATAACTTATTGCGGCATCGCTAAATTGTTCTCGTAACTGAAATAACAGCGAAGAGGAGAAGAAGGGCGCGGCCAGACTCCAAGCCCCGCAAGCCGAGTTGCCGGGGCTGCGGCAAGCCAGAGTTGCCGGGGTCAGCAGTATCGATAAGCCTTTCGTCCCTTTTCAAACATCCCTTTTTCATTAAAAACATCCTACTCGGATATAGTCCGTGGAGAATGAAAAACATGAAAGGGAGGATTACAAGTTTTAAATGCGGATAAGGCCCGAAGGCTTACAAATTAAAAAGATAAGATGCCCGTAATCCTTTTCCTGTCCCTCTCTTCAGAAGGTAGGTCAAGAAGGCGAGAAGGGAAAAAGGAGCGCCTAGGCAAGCTACAAAAGCGAAGGCACCAAGGAACATCCTGGCTCTCCGAGGGCTTAACCGAGGCGGCGGCGCCGAAGCGGGCTCAAAGACGGGCGGCAGGACGTCAAGACGCTGTCGAGGGCACTACGCTCTCGTACTCCGACTTGAAGGCCTTGTCGCCATCCCTCTTCCCCTTCCGCAGCCTCCCTACGTCAGTCGCCCAAGGAGACGACCCCGGGGAGTTCAAGTAGCCGGCGACGCGGATGATGGGGTCGCCGGTGACGACGGCGGCGCCGACAACTAATCGGGCCCGCTACCCTCGCTGCCGTTGTCGCTCTCCTCCTCGCTACTCTCACTCGAGGGGAATCTTCGCTGTCGAAGGAGCTATCCACGCAGCACTTCGCCCGAAAAGCCGAGATCCCGAAGACCTTGACGGAGAGGAGATCACCTCCATTAACTTAAAATGGAGGGTAAACCCCGCCATCAAGCTGTGGATGCGGTGAACGTCTTCCACCCACGATCAAGATACATCACATTAGGGCTGGGAATACAACGCGGACTCGCGTGCGCTGATCCCACAGCCCTCATGTGCAGTCTCGATGTCTCGGCGGATCCGACTCCATCGCGCCGCGAACGGAGCTGGAAGCCGAGGCGACGACGAGGCGCCAGGCGCAGCCTCGACGAAGAACTCGCAAGGGTCGCCCTCGATGGACCGCCCAGGGGGGGAACCGCCGGCGAGGCGGAGACGGCGCCCGCCCGTCCCGCTTCTTCCCCGAGCGCCGACCTGCCCACGACCTCGCCTCCCTCTTCCCTTGTGGCTGGCTCGCCACCCCGGCGTGGGGTTGGGAGGGTGCGCTGTCTAGCGCGACCCTTGCCGCCACCGATGAAGAATCAAGATTCCCTTTCTCCATGACGAATGAGAGAAAGGGGAGCAGAAGCGAGGAAAGGAAGAGATGGGAGAGTGCGGGCCTCAAGGCCCCTTCGCTCTTCTTAAAAGAAGCAAGGTGGGGACTCGGCCGCCCGGCCAAAGGAATCAAGGCATAGGAAGAGCAGGGAATCGGGCTGACCTGCTGCCTCTGCCGCAACAGCCCAGCTTCCCACTTCCACCGTCCATGACCCCAAGAGCATGGGAACCACGTGGCGGGATGCGAACCGAGGCGACAGATGAGGCGACCTCGCACGCCGCCCACTTCCTCATGACACCGCACTGACGCGTGCTGCCACGGGGAACGCGCGGATACGGAGTAGATTTGGTTTGGACCCAGGCCGCTACCGCCGTGCCCTGTTTTGGGCCTGGCCCAACAGCGCCGCACCGTGTATGGCCCAAACCGGGGCTCTGTCGGTGTACTAAAGTAGGGGTACCTTAGTACCCGAACCTGCTGCACGGGCATCGCAGCGCCCCGTGGCAAGCCTTGCCGGGCGCTCTGCAAGACCCTCGCGCGACCTTCGGAAAACAAGACCCGGCAAGAGGAGAACTCAAGATGAAGAGACAAGGCCCGGCAAGAGGAGATTGCCGGAAGAGGAGCTTGCCGGAAGGCTTGGTGAGCGATAAGCCCCGAGCGCGACAAGAACCCTGCCAAGCAAAGTACTCGCCATGCAAGTGACCTCTCTTCATCTCCGCTCCAGCTCACCCGCCAACGTGTCACCACGGGCTCTCCCAAGCACGCGTGTCGACGGGCTGTGCAGCCAGCGGGGAGTAGCGATATGCGGCGCTGACAAGCTACCATCGTGGCAAACGGAGGCGCACTTGACGGTCCCTGTTACATTGTTCGGGCGACTAAGACGGGCATTGATGACTCTTGTCCCTTGCCGTCAGAGTTAGGTATAGATTACTGACACTGCATAAAGCGTGTACCAACCTATGTTTTACTATCTTACCCTTGTCTACTTGCCACATGTGGTGACCCCTTGTGCCTATAAAAGGAGGCCCAAGTGCAACGAAGAAAGGGTTCGGTCCAGCTCCGCTTAGTTCATCATACCCATACAAAACCACACTCAAAGCTAGGTCTTGTAGCTCCCATTGCTCCCTAGCAAGAACACAAGATAATCCACAAAGCAGCAGTAGGAGTATTATCTCTCGAGAGCTCCGAAGCTGGGTAAATCCGCTCGTGTGCATCGCCTCGATCCGCTCTTTGTGCAATCTCCGCTCCCCTCCGAACCACAAGGGACCCAGGTCCCGTAAGTGTTCGTGGGACACGATCAGTTCTCCCCGACACATGATAGTGGGAGTATCTTGTGAAACTCAAATACTATAAATTATTTCCACATTAAAAGAGTAATGTTCAGTAAAAGGGTATTCATAATTATGACAATAATTATCACTACTTTCTATAACATAAGTATCATCACAATAATCATCATAACTAGCAACTTTATCCTTGTCATAATGAACTGAAACCTCTTTCGAGATAGTGGAATCATTACTAAATAAAGTCATGACCTCTCCAAATCCACTTTAATCATTATAATAAGATTCAACACCCTCTAAAATAGTATTATAATAATTATCTAAAGTTGACACTCTTCCAAACACAATTTCATAATTATTTCAATCATCATAAATAGGAGGCATCAATCATCATAACAAATTTTATAATTAAAAGTAGGGGGACTAAAAATATCATCTTCATTAAGCATAGCATTCCCAAGCTTAAGGTAAAGATTAATTGCAGCAAATAAATTCTCAAACATGTCATTCTCATCAAACATAGTATCTCCAAGCTTATGGTATTGCATACCATTGGCATAATCACTCTTATCATTAATAGTATGAATAGCATCAACAGTATAACAATTACTATCATCATAATTTTCCATGTTGGTGCCAAAAAGATTTGAAAGATTATAAGAAGTGTCACTATATTCCGAATCATAATTATCACAACAAGTAATAGGCATAACAAAATCATCCTCAATAGTTCCTTCAGACATTGCACCATAGGACCAAAAAAAATATCATCATCAAGTGTATCGTCTTCCACAATTATTTTTAATTCATTCTCATGAGGCACAACAATAATAGGAGAAACATTATTTGGGACAGATACCTTTTTACCTTTGCTTCTGTTTCTTTTCTTATTCTTCTTCTTCACCACATTGCATGTGGGTTCAATCAATTTTCCGACCCTCTTGTTGAAGAGATTGGTTGGGTAGGAAGCTCCTCCTCGTCACCTGATTCATCATGAGAAATAATAGGAGGGAATTGGAAACCTTTACCCTTCCATTAGTATTCCTTTTATATCCTATTGGCTTTCCCATCTTCCTATAATTGGCGATATAAACATTTCATTGCAATTTGACACACAAAACATATGGATTTCTTTCAAAGTAGCTTCAGCATGGTTTGTGCATATGAATGCTTCAAACCAAGTATTTTTATGTTACAATTATTCACACCCCAAAATAAAAAAAGTTCATTATAAAGTTCAAGGGTGATCAAGTTATTACAATATTGGGCCATGATTCAATCATGAAAAAGCATGCGTTGGAAATTAAGATAACAAACTATTTTGCAAAATCATCTATCCCTCTAAGCCACCCTAAAGTTTTGTCAAGTTTAGGCTTCTTACAAAATATACCATCCCTATAAGCCATGTCTTCGCAAAGTTTATGCACTCCACAAAAATTGACATGCTTATAAGAAACATTTTTATCATGACTAGAACAATCATCATTAGTATTATGGATATTCATAGCATTGCAATCATGCTTAACATTTAAGAATTTAATGCCAAACATTTATTGAATTCTTATGGTAACACTTTGGCACAATTTTTCGATCCACCATTTTCAAGAAAGATATCATAAAGATAAAGAACTTGATGCAACTTCAATTCCATTTTTTTGTAGTTTTCTTTTATAAACCAAACTAGTGAATAAACAAGAAACTAATAGCTTTAATTACAAGATCTAAAGATATACCTTCAAGCACTCACCTGCCCGGGACTTGTGCTAGAAATAGGTTGATGTCTACTATGCAACTTTTCTTCTTGTAGACTCGGCTGAGCCTCCAAGCGCGGAGTTTTGCAGGATAGTAGAAAATTTCCCTCAAGTGGATGACCTAAGGTTTATCAATCCGTGGGAGGTGTATGATGAAGATGGTCTCTCTCAAACTACCCTGAAATCAAATACAAGAAATCTCTTGTGTACCAAACATACCCAATACAATGGTAAATTGTATAGGTGCACTAGTTCGGCGAAGAGATAGTGATACAAGTGTACTATGGATAGTAAAAATAGGTTTTGGTAATGTGAACAAATAAAAACAGCAAGGTAGCAAGCAACAAAAGTGAGCACAAACGGTATTACAATGCTTAGAAACAAGGCCTAGGGTTCATACTTTTACTAGTGCAATATCTCAATACTGCTAACATAATTGAATCATAAAACAATCCCTCAACACGCGACAAGGAATCACTCCAAAGTTTCTATCGAGAAAGTAGGACTAAAACGTATCAACCTATGTGCTTAGATTACCCCAATGTCAACACAGATATATATATATATATATATATATATATATATATATATATATATATATATATATATATATATATATATATATATATATATATATATATATATATATATATATATATATATATATATATATATATATATATATATCAAGTGACTCAATAGAATACCCCATTGTAACTAGAGTATCCACATGCAAGACATGCATCAAGTGATCTCAAATCCAATATTCAACCCAACATAACAAAACCTCAAAGAGCAAGACTCAATTCATCATAACAAGAATAGAGAGGGAAGAACACTATATGATCCAACTATATTAACAAAGCCCATGGCTACATCAAGATCATGCCAAATCAAGAACACGAGAGAGAGAGAGAGAGATAAAACACATAGCTACTGGTACATACCCTTAGACCCGAGGGTGAACTACACTCTCCTCGTCATGGAGACCGCCGGGATGATAAAGATGGGCTTTGGTGATGAGTTCCCCCTCCGACAGGGTGCCGAAAAAGGCCTCCAGATGGGATCTCTTTGGAACAGAGGTTTGTGGTGGCGGAGTCGAAGTTCTAGGCTTATTTCTGGGGGTTTCTCTATTTTTAAGAATTTTCAGCATTGATTTCATGCCAAAAGGAGTTACGAGGGGCCCATAAGGCAACAACACACGGCCACCTCTCCCCCAGGGCGCGCCGGGTTGCCTTGTCACTGCCTTGGGGGTCTTCTCATGCTCCCACAAAGCTTCGGGGGTCTCTTATGTCCAAAAAAATCGTCAAAACGTTTCGTCACATTTGGACTTTGTTTTGTATGGATTTTCTGCAAAACCAAAAACAAGCAGAAAACAACAACTGGCACTGGGCACTAGGTTAATATGTTAGTCCATGAAAATCATATAGAAGTCATATAAAAGTGCACCAAACCCATATAAAATTATTGCTAACATGGCATGAATACTTCATAAATTATAGATACGTTGGAGATGTATTAGCAACTCCCATATTGAACACTACAAAAAAAATACACTTCCGTGATGATACGTGTTTGTCACAGTAGGTCCCGTTTTCTGTCATGCATGTACATTCATGACAAATTTATGATGTAATCAAGATAGTCATACCTGTTTGTCGTAGAAGTGTTCCATGACATTACCAAAATTATCATCACGAAGTGTCCACTTCCATGACGATAAATCGCGCATCACGTAGTGCTTTCGTCAAGGGTGACCGACACGCATCCACCGTGAACGCGAACACCGTTAAGCTATCGTGTCCGGTTTTGGATCCGATAACCCGTTAACAGCCCAGACCAATGGGGATTTTCCATGTGTAAAATCATCATTGGCTGTAGGAAACACGTGTCAACTCCGTGTTAGCACAGGTGTCACTCATCCAATGGGCGAGATGCGCCTATGATATGTTAACACGTGGACCGGCCCAAAAGTGGCCCATAAAGTTTAAATGGGTCGGCCCAACTAAAGGTCCACAAGATTTTGCGGACCATAATGGGCCGGCCCAGCTAAAGGCCCACAAGATTTTGCGGGCCATAATGGGCCGGCCCACAAGATTTTTGCGGGCCATAATGGGCCAGCCCAGGTGAAGGCCCACAAGATTTTTGTGGACCATAATGGGCCGGCCCAGCTAAAGGCCCACGAGATTTCACCAACATTAATGGGCCGGCCCATCTGTAGGCCCACAAGATTTTGAGGACCCTAGTAGGTCGGCCCATTAACTGGCTGCCATGTTTTGGGACAAATGTCGGCCCATATTTGATCCGGTCCATTAATGGCCAGCCACGTTCCGGGCCTAATAATGGCCCATATGAGATCCGGCCCGTTAAAAGCCTACCACGTTCTGGGCCAAATTACGGCCCAGATCAGGTTCGCCCTTTAGAGGCTTTGGGCTAAATTATGGCCCATATCGATTCGACCGTCAATCGGACACTATGCTTCGGGCCCACTTGCTAAAGGCCCATTTAGTAATTCGCCCGATATTAGTTTCGCCTGTTAAGGGCCCGCTTAACATTTCGCCCTATATTAATTTCGCCTGTTAAAAGCTCATCATATAGTTGGGCCTAACTACGCCCTGTTTGCATCCGCCCTTGCGGTACCGATAATCTGATTGGGCCAAACAAGGACCGATACAATTTTGGCCTGTTATAAGCCCATGATTTGATTGACACATTCATGGGTCGGGGTCTATTTCGGCCTGCTGCCAGCCCGTGAGCTGTTTGGCACGTTTCAGGCCCAACCTACTTTTCAGCCTCCTAAAGGCCCATTGAGTTTTCTTGGGAAAATAGGGCCGGCAGTTTACTCAGCCTATTAAAGGCCCGAATCTACTAGTGGGCCAATTTACATTTAGGCATGTTAATGGACCAAGATGACGGGGCCCATGATGCGGATCATACATGGTGATTTGCATGACGGCCCGATTATGTACCGTAATTTTACGGTTTGGCCGGTTTACTTCAAAGACAGGATATATATAGTAAAATAACTGCAGCATCATGAATAAGAAACAAACCTAGACTATACAATAAAGAAATTACGGCATATTACATCCACTGGGCATCAAAGTTCGCCACTATGATAATAAAGCACAAGCAGACTGCAGATTACATACACTGGGCATCCAAGATCGCCACCAGTGCAACTAAACATGCCAACAAAATAATATACAAAACCGACAGCACTTCAATAGAGTTCAAGAAAGGTTAGCCCTGCTCAGGAGCTGCAGCGCAAGCAGCTGAGCAAGCTGGTGAGACTGCACTTGTTTGACACTTATATCCTCCTCACTCGGAAAGAAAAACACTACTAGGGAAAACCCTAGCGAGAGCGCTGGTTTTGTGCTCACTAGTAGCGCGCGAGGCACGCTATTAATAAGGCGCCATAGTTATTGCTTAGCGAGAGCGCTGCGTTCGCACGCGCCATCGCTAGGACAAATAGCTGCAGCATTTGTTCAATCCCACGCCATCGCTAATGTAACTACCGGCAGCGTGTTTTCTCTCCATCGCTACTAGTATTCTTTTTATTTTATTATTTTTAGTGTATTTATGCGCCATCGCACAAATATTGGTACAATACCGCTATGAGGTTTACATCATTATGTCCATAACAGTGTGTCAAATGAAGGTGGATTAGGTTCAAGTGGAGGCAATATGTGGTGCATGTCAAAAGTAGTACTTTCGATGTGCACCCTATGTTGCCTCCACTTGAATATAATCCACCAGTGTCGGTGTACTAGAATAGGGGTACCCTAGTACCCCGAACTCGCACTGACAAAGGGCAGCGCCTGACGGCCGGGCCGGCCTGTTGGCCGCCAAGATCCTCGGCAGCTCCCTTGGAGCCATTCAAGAACAAAGTAGTCAAGACCCCGGCAAGAGAAGCTTGCCGGGAAGGCCACCCAGTATGCAAGGAACGAGGCCCCGGCGAGAGGAGCTTGCCGGAAGGCTTAAGGCATCGAACCCCAAGCGCGACAAGGTTCCCGCCGCGGCAGGGCGCTTGCCGGGGCGGGCGACCTCTCTTCATCTCCGCTCGAGCTCACCCGCCAACGTGTCACCACGGGGCTCTCCCAAGTACGCGTGTCGACGGGCTATGCAGCCAGCGGGGAGTAGCGACAGACGGCGCTGACAAGCCACCACCGTGGCGGACGGAGGCGCACTTAACGGTCCCTGTTACACTATTCGGGCGACAGAGACGGGCATTGATGACTCTTGTCCCTTGCCGTCAGAGTTAGGTATAGGTTACTGTACACTGTACAAAGCGGTGTACCAACCTAGGTTTTTACCATTGTGACCTTGCCTACTTGCCACATGTGGTAACCCCTTGTGCCTATAAAAGGAGGCCCGAGGGCAACGTAGAGGAGGTTCGATTCGGCTGGGTTTCTAAGCCAGCTCCAGCTTAGTTCATCACACTCAAGTTAGGTCTTGTAGTCAGCATTGCTCCCTAGCAAGAACACAAGATAATCCACAAAGCAGCAGTAGGAGTATTATCTCCGGAGAGCTCCGGCTGGGTAAACCCCTCGTGTGCATCACCGACCCGCTCTTTGTGCAATCTCCGCCGCCCTCCGAACCACAAGGGACCCAGGTCCCGTAGGTGCTCGTGGGCACGATCAGCTCACCCCGACATCTTTGGCGCGCCCGTAGGGCGCCGAGGCTGTGTGAATCCGTCCGCGGTCGCACTAGCAACTCCATCGACGTCTTCGCCGACATGGCGCCAAGAAGAAGCCTTCGGCAGCAGCTGAGCCGTCTGCGTCGAACTCACCACCACCGGAGCCGCCGGGTGGTGGGGAACGCCGCGAGGGACCGGCGTCGTCGAAAGAGCCCACGATGCCGCCAGGTCCAAAGACAACGCAGCACGGGCGTCGGCGTCCGAATCTGCACCGCGTCCGTCGCAGGAGGCGCGGGACAGATAGCGTCATGATACCCGCGGCACCATACGATCTTTGGACCAAGGCCAAGCTGGAGGATCCCGAGGCCCTCGAGACCCGCATGCACCTCAGCATGCCGGTACGAGTGGGGTACGATCGCTGGGACGGGATGATGCTCCTCCTAACTTGGTTAGGAGTCCAAGCACATCCCGTTCTTCGCTTCGTACGCCGTTGCCGCCAACCACACCAGCGGAAGCCTTGGCTAGAGCTCAGTTACTACTAGATTACCCTCCAACGGCCGATAAGGTCGATGAGTGGAGGGCCACAATTCAGAGTCTCATCGGCTTCGCCAACGGCGACGCCCCGCGGCAACCGAGCGCTTCGCAACCGCGGCGAGGCGACAAGGCGCGAGCCGATGGCGACGAGACTTGCGGGGGTGCACCCACCGTACATTCCCCTTCCCGAAGGCCAAGATCGCCGACTCGCCGGATCCACCTCGACAGTGACTCCACAGCATCGTCGGATCCGCGGGCTCGTCGCGACCAGCGTCAAGTTCTTCGAGAACGGCAAGAAGAGGACGCTCGAACCCGTATCGAGCGCCGAAGAGAAGCGCGCCGTCAATCTGACCAACGCGCCGGCCCATTGCCGATATGCATGTGCCGGGGAACCAGCGACTTGCAGACGCGGTGGGTTGCCCTCGCTCACTCGTGAGCTGCGACAAGTCCAAAGGGTCTGACAAGAAAAATTTCAAGCCGATGTGCCGGAGAAGTACGACGGCAGACACACCCATTGAGTTCCTCAAAGATCTACACCATCGCGGTGCAAGCTGTGGGGGGACGAGACGACAAGATCCTCGCCAACTACTTCCCCTTGGTACTCAAGCCAAATGTCGGATCTTGGCTCATGCACTTGCCGGATGGCTCTATTTCTTCTTGGGCAGATTTGTGCCATCAGTTTGTTGGCGCCTTCACAGGCGGCCACAAGCCTCATGGCCAAGAGAGTGATCTCCACCTGCTTGCCTGTATGAGGGGGAGTCTCTGCAAAAATTTATCCAGAGATTCAACGAGTGCACTATAACATCCTGCACGCCCACCCTGCTGCAGTGATTAGTGCATTCCATTAGAATATGCGAAATCGCAGGATGAGGGAGGAGATGGCGATGTGCAAAGTGAAAGACGTCAGCGAGCTCTACGCCCTGGCCGACAAGTGTGCACGCGCTGAAGAAGGAAGAAGGCTCCCATGAGAGAGTGTGGGAGCAGAGATCGACAAGGAGGGACCGCCCAAAGAAGGAATAACCGGCGGCGGAACAACAGGAGGAAGAAAAACCAAGAAGTGCTAGTTGTCGAGCAGTCCGGCAAGGATGATGCCGCCAACCAAGCCAAGGCCGATGGCTCCGGCAAGGAGGTTGCCGACGCCGCCCCGCCAAGCCGTGGCGGCCGCCGACAAGCCCGGCAGCTCCAACAAGCAAGATCGCAAAGTCCACCGCACTAAGGGCCACGATCTCCAAAGCTGCAAGAAAGTCGAGCAGCTTGTGGAGCTACTGAAAGCTGAATACGAAGCGGCGTAGACAAGGAGAAAGCCCAAGAAGGTGCCGGTGCAGCAAGTAAAAAGAGACCCGGTCGGGGAGGACGCCGCGGCAAGGCCAAGCAGCGGCAAGGAGATAGACCTCCCCGTGGCCGCGACAAGGAAGAAGATGAAGATGAAGATGACGAGGATTATGAAGATGATGAAGCTGATGAGCAGGAGTTTCAAAAGGCAACAGAGGTCCTTTGCGTCGACGGTGGTGCGTCTCTGCATACCTCACACCGCCAACTCAAGCAATGGATGCGCGAGGTCAATGCAGCAGAACCGTCCCTAGAGTCACGCAAACCTCTCAAGTGGTTCAAGACGCCAATCATCTTTGACATTGAGGATCACCCGATCGCATCATCAAGCGGTCGGGTGTTTGCCGATGTTGGTCTCACCAACCATCCGCAACCTCAAGGTCACAAAGATGTTGGTTGACGGCGGGCCGCCTGAATTTGATATCTTCTGCAGACTCCGAGACTTCAAATCCCGACAGCGAAGCTCGAAGAAACCGCACCTTCCAAGGAATCAACCCAGAAGGAGCAAGCCCAAGGAGAAGATCACGCTTGCGGTAACATTCGGCAGTGAGCTCAACTTCAGAACTGAGAGGGTCACGTCCGACGTCGTCGATTTCCCATTGCCCTACAATGGCATACTCGACCGTCCGGCACTCGCCAAGTTCATGGCCGCCTCTCACTATGCATACAACCTACTCAAGATGCCCGGCCCGATAAGTGTCATTTCTGTCCATGGCGACAAGAAAGATGCACTTATCTGCGCCGACAAGATTTACCGGGATGCAGCAGCCGCGACAGATAGCAAACCACTTACCGCTGAAGCTCCCGGGCGAAGAAGAAGACCACTAGGTCCGGCAAGAGCACTGTTGCCCACTCCGGCAAGCGCACCTCTTCGAGTGCTGCGCTACCGCCGAGGACGCACCATCGAGCTCCACCGCAAGTGCAACAAGACGATGGCAGCTCGCCAAAGACCAAGAAAGTGCCCGCCAAGGAGGACGGCGCCGGTGGTACCTTCACCATCGCGCCACGCTTGATCCTAAATAGGAAGGCGAGCTTGTTGCTTTCTGCGGGCGAATGTCGATGTGTTTGCATGGCAACCATCCGACATCCCCGGTGTTCCTGTGAAAGTAATTGAGCACCACCTAGCTGTCCGCCCTCACGCCGCCCGTCAAGCAAAGAGTTAGGAAGCAGCAAAGGAGCGCCAAGAGTTCATAGCGAAGAAATCAAGAAATTGGAAGCAGCAGGGCTTGTCGAGGAGTCCTCCACCCCACGGGTTGGCCAATCCGTAGTGGTACGCAAGGCTAATGGGAAATGGAGACTTTGTATTGACTTCACAGATGTTAATAAAGCTTGTCCCAAGGACCCATTTCCCTTGCCGCGATCGACCAGATTGTTGACTCCATCGCTGGATGCGATCTGCTTTCATTTCTTGATGCATATTCAGGATATCATCAGATCTTCATGGCGAAGAGGATGAAGAGAAACCGCATTCATCACACCATGTGGCACGATCGCTTAAACGGATGCCTTTCGGTTTGAAGAATGCTGGTTCAACCTTTGCAAGGGCAGTCCATGATGCTTTTGGACCACGGATACACGTAAATGTAGATGCCTACATGGATGACATAGTGGTCAAGAGCAAGGACAGAGCGACTCGATTCAGGATTTGATGAGACGCTTGCAAACCTGCGCAAGATCAACCTCAAGCTCAACCCCGAGAAGTGCGTGTTTGGAGTCCCTTCCGCAAGCTTCTCGGTTCTTTGTATCTCGATGGGGAATTGAAGCCAACCCGACAAGATCAAGGCCATTGAGCGATCAAGCACCAAAGCGCGCTAAGGATGTCGGGAGGCTTGCGGTTGCGTGGCTGCTCTCGGAGGTTCATTTCTAAGTTCTGCTGAGCGCCTGCCGCTTTTCAAGATTTTGAAAAGGCAGGTCCAATGAAATGGACTTCGAAGCGAGGCTGCGCCGCAGGACTTGAAGAGATACATGTCCTCCACTCCAATACTTGTCGCACCTAAACCGCAAGAGAAGTTGCTGCTTTATATAGCGGCCACCAATCAAGTGGTTAGTGCTGCGTTAGTAGCGGAGAGGGAGGCGGATGATGAGCGGCAACCGAGGCAGGAGCGCCCAGCGACAAGCGGGGCTTCGCCACAAGCTCCGTCCCGATAACGACGGATCAGCGCAGGTTGCGACAAGATACGGAAGAAGATGGTGCAGCGCCCGTGTACTTTGTCGGTTCCCTTCGCAGGGGCTAGATCGAGATACTCGGTGTGAAGCTGCTTTTGGCCTGCTCATGGCCTCGAGAAAGCTGCGCCATTACTTCCAAGCACATGAGATAACAGTTGTCACTCGCTTCCGCTAAAGAGGATTTTGCAAAATCCGTAAGCAACAAGCAGGATTGTTGAGTGGGCACTTTGGGCTGCAAGCTTTGGTCTCAAGTTCGAAAGCACTTCAACTATCCAGAGCAGGACATTGGCAGAATTCATAGCAGAGTGGACGCCAACGCAGGATGAAGAGATTCCAGAGATGAGCATCCCCGTCAAGGAGGCAAATAAAGAATGGCTGATGTACTTTGACGGTGCCTTCTCGCTGCAAGTGCGGTGCGGCGTGCTGCTTATCGCACCCACCGGGAACACCTCAAATACATAGTCCAAATGCACTTTCCCAAGGAACAAGCAACAAATAATACTGCAGAGTATGAAGGCTTGCTTACCGGTCTCAGGATTGCGGTAGACCTTGGGATTAAGAAGCTCATTGTCAGGGGAGACTCACAACTTGTCGTCCACCAAGTAAATAAAGATTACCAGAGTCCGTTGATGGAAGCATACGTCGATGAAGTGAGGAAGCTGGAAGAGCACTTTGAAGGCCTGCAAATGGAACACGTTCCAAGAGCACAGAATGATATAGCTGATGGCCTCTCCAAATGTGTCGCACATAAGTTGCCTGTGGAACCAGGGATTTTTGTGCTCAAGCTGACTCAGCCAACTGTGACACCATCAACAGGGCAGGGCAAGAAGAGAAAATTGGTTTCCGGCGACTACTTTCCGGCAGATCTCTCCGAAGCCGCCGCCAAGAAGGTCCCTAGAACCAATGCAAATATCACTGAGGAGCAGTCTGCTCCGACAAACCACGCAGTTTGTATCGTTGAAGAACGCCCCGACAAGCTTAGCTCCGCAAGCTTGACGGGATCATCGAGCTCCGCGGACCAGCGGGTCCTTGCCGAGGAGCTGATGGTCCCGCAGTGATGATGAGCCTTTAGTCCTTGTTGTCGAGCCATAGGCTCCAACATGGGCACAGCAGATCGCCCATTTCCTTCGACAGAGAACTTCTCAAGAGCAAGAAGAAGCGGAAAAAGTAGCCCGGCGGTCAAGTATGTACCAGTTTGTTGATAACATCCTGCATGTATGAGACTCAACGGGTGAAATTGAAGTGTATTTGCCGGAAGATGGATGAAGCTGTTGGCGGAGATACACGGAGGCATATGTGGTCACCACATTGGCGAAGAGCACTTGCCGCAAAGCTTTCCTAAGAAGGTTTCTTCTCGCCGAAGCCCTCCAGATGCAACCGCACAAGTAACCAAGTGTGAAGCATGCCAATTCCATTCAAGACAGATACACCAGCCAGCTCAAGCTCTCCAGACGATCCCTTTATCCTGGCCCTTCTCGGTCTGGGGGCTCGACATCCTCGGCCCCTTCCCCCGAGCTGTCGGGGGCTTTGAGTACTTGTACGTCGCAATCGACAAGTTCACAAAGTGGCCGGAAGTGGAACCAGTGAGGAAGGTGACAGCACAGTCAGCCGTCAAGTTCTTCAGGTCAATTGTTTGCCATTTTGGGATTCCTAATCGGATCATCACCGACAATGGCACACAGTTCATGAGTCGCACCTTCATGCAGTACGCCCAAGATCTTGGCGCCAAGATCTGCTTTGCTTCCGTTGCTCATCCGAGAAGCAACGGTCAAGCAGAGAGGGCAAACGCTAAAGTGCTGCGAGGACTCAAGACCAGAACTTTCGACAGGCTGCACAAGTGCGGAAGGAACTGGATCGAGGAGCTGCCAGTGGTTCTTTGGTCGATCAGGACGACTCCAAATCGAGCCATCGCCGCACACCCTTTGCTCTAGTCTACGGAGCAGAGGCAGTTCTCCCACGGAACTCAGATACGGGTCACCTCGAGTGCTCGCTATGATGAGTTGGAGCAAGAGCAGCTGCGACAAGATGACGCTACTGCTCCTCGAGGAAGATCGCCTTCAGTGCTGCTGACGAGCTACTCGTTATCAGCAAGCTTTGCGCCGCTACCATAGCCGCAGTTAATGCCGAAGCTTTGAGGAAGGCGACCTTGTTCTTCGCCGCTTCAATCCGCCAAGAATTCCAACAAGTTGACGCCAAGTGGGAAGGCCCTTATCGGGTAAAACGAAGTCACTAGGCCCGGCGCTGTCCGCCTTGAGACCAAGACGGCTTTCCGTGAGCAATTCCGGAACATAGAGCATCTTCGCAAGTTTTACCCATGAGGCGCGGTTGCGGAACCTGCTCCGCAACCAACCTTTTGTACAAGTCTTGCCGCTGTTGCATATAATCCTTTGTACAAAGCCGGGCGCAGACCCCGTGCATCAGTAAAGCCTATGGTTGCGCACATTTTTGTTAATACATGCCTTCATAATTAAATATGCATGTGTTTACTAACATCTTGTGCAGCACCCGCACCCGGTAAGCGATAATGAGCCATTAGGCTCCACAACTTTCTTTTTCTCTTCTTTCTTCTCAAACAAGAAGAAGGTTCATCCACCCACAAGTTAACCGGGGGGAGAGAAGGAGATAGTGGTGTTGGCCGACAAGCGTCGCTCGAGGAACTGTCGCCTTGCCGGAAGACGGACAACAGAAAAGCTAAGTTGCTAAGTTTAAGCGACCAGTTTTAAATTTTCAAGTTATCTTCCTCGAACGATAGTACTTTGTATGGAAAACCTGTGCGCGGAGGAACCAAATCGTGACTGGTCGCGCCCTTACTTTGTTTCGAGTCCGCTCAACAACTTAAGTGAGCTGCGGCTAGTCCGCGACGAGGTTGCTTGTCGGTAGCGACCCCGCCAGCAGGCTGCTGAAGTTCCGCACTCGGCGCTCGCGGCAAGGGTGCCCGCACCGGCAAGTTTCCCTGAAAGCGTAGGGTAAAACATACAAGGGAAGAAATCGAGTAAAGGAAATAACATTGCATTCGATGGCCTAAGATAGTGTATGTTACGAAGATAGCTTATCGCGGCACTAGCCTAATCGTTCGCAGCAATGAAATAACAGCGAAGAAGAGAAAGGTGCGCCGGCACCCAAACCCCGGCGAGCTAGAGTTGCCGGGGGCTGCGGCAAGCCGTAGTCGCCGGGCTGCGATATCGATAAGCCTTTCGTCCTTTCTCAAACATCCTCTTTCATTAAAACATTCTTCTCGGATACAGTCCGTGGAGAGTGAAAAACATGAAAGAGAGGATTACAAGTTCTTAAATACGATAAGGCCCAAGGCTTACAAATTAAAAAGATAAGATGCCCGTAATCCCTTTTCTGTCCCTATCTTCGTGAGGTAGGCTAAGAAGGCGGAAGGGCGAAAGGAGCGCCTCTGCTGAGCTACAGGTGCGAAGGCACCAAGAGAACATGCCGGGCTCTCCGGCTTGACGGGACGGCGGCGCCGAAGCGAGCTCAAGACGGGCGGCAAGACGTCAGCACGCTGTCGAGGGCACTACGCCCTCGTACTCCGACTTGACGGCCTTGTCGCCATCCCTCTTCCCCTTCCGCAGCCTCCCCACGCCAGCCGCCCAAGGAGACGACCCCGGGGAGTTCAAGGAGCCGGCGACCCGGATGATGGGGTCGCCGGTGACGCGCGGAGCGGCGCCCGACAACTAGTTGGGCCCGCTACCTTCGTCATCGCTGTTGCTCTCCTCCTCGCCACTCTCGCTCGAGGAGGAATCATCGCTATCGGAGGAGCTATCCACGCAGCACCTTGCCCGAGTGCCAAGATCCCCGAAAACCTTGACGGAGAGGAGGTCACCCTCCATTAACTTAAAATGGAGGGTAAACCCGCCAAAGAGGTTGTGGATGCGGGCGAACGCCTTCCACCCACGATCAAGATACATCACATTAGGGGCTGGGAATGCAACGCGGACTCGCGTACCGCTGATCCCGCAGCCCCTCATGTGCAACCTCAACGTCTCGGGCGGATCCGATTCCATCGCCATCGCGAACGGAGCTGGAAGCCGGAGACGACGACGAGGCGCCCAGCGCAGCAGCTTGACGAAGAACTCGCAAGGGTCGTCCCCGTATGGACTGCCGCAGGAAAGGAACCGCCCGGCGGGCGGGACGGCATGTCGCCCGCCCGCCTCTTCCCCGAAGCGCCGAGCTCGCCCACGGCCTCGCCCCCGGAGGGGAACCACCGACGGAGGCGGAGACGGCGCACCGCCTCGTCCGCCTCTCCCCCGGGCTCCTCGACCTCGTCCACGACCTCGCCCCCTCCCTCTCCCCCTTGCGGCCGGCTCTGCCGCCCCGAGCGTGGGATTGGGAGGGGTGCGCTGTCTAGCTGCGACCCTCGCCGCCACCGACGGGGAACCAAGGTTCCCTTTCTCCATAGCGAATGGGAGAAAGGGGAGCAGAAGCTGAAGAAGGGAAGGGATGGGAGAGTGCGGGCTTCTGCGCTGCCCTTCCGCCCTTCTTAAAGGAAGCAAGGTGGGGGCTCGGCTGCCCCGCTCGGCGAATCAAGGCACAGGGACGAGCAGGGAATCAGACAGACCTGCTGCCTCTCGCCGCAATGGCCCGGGCTTCCCACTTCCACCGCCTGTGACCCCGAGTGCATGAGAACCACGCGCAGAGATACAGGACTGAAATGACAGATGAGGCGACCTCACGCCGCCCACTTCACCCACGATGCCACAATTAACGCATGCCGTTCTGAGGAACGCGGTGGGTGCGCGCCGTTCGTGGGAGACGTGGTGGGTCCAAGGCAAGTAACGGCGTAATCAAGACCACGCGCGCCCGTGCACTGTTTTGGGCCTGGCCCAACAGAGCTCGGCGCCGTGTATGGCCCAGGCCCGGGGGCTCCTGTCGGTGTACTAGAATAGGGGTACCCTAGTACCCCGAACTCGTGCACGGACAGTGGCAGCGCCCCACGGCCGGGCCGGCCTGTTGGTCGCCAAGATCCTCAGCAGCTCCCTTGGAGCCATTCAAGAACAAAGTAGTCAAGACCCCGGCAAGAGAAGCTTGCTGGGAAGGCCACCCAGGGCGCAAGGGAAACGAGGCCCCGGCGAGAGGAGCTTGCCGGGAAGGCTTGGCGGGCGCTGAACCCCTGTTGCGACAAGGTTCCCGCCATGGTGGCGCTTGCGGGCGGGCGACCTCTTCATCTCCGCTCCAGCTCACCCGCCAACGTGTCACCACGGGCTCTCCCAAGCACGCAGTGTCGACGGGCTGTGCAGCCAGCGGGGAGTAGCGACAGACGGCGCCGACAAGCCACCATCGTGGCGGACGGAGGCGCACTTAACGTCCCTGTTAATCTGTTCGGGCGATCGAGACGGGCATTGATGACTCTTGTCCCTTGTCGTCGAGTAAGGTATAGGTTATCAGACACTCGCATAAAGCGGTGTACCAACCTAGGTTTTTACCATTGTGACCTTGCCTACTTGCCACATGTGGTAACCCCTTGTGCCTATAAAAGGAGGCCCGAGGGCAACGTAGAGGAGATTCGATTCGGCTGGGTTTCTAAGCCAGCTCCAGCTTAGTTCATCACACTCAAGTTAGGTCTTGTAGTCAGCATTGCTCCCTAGCAAGAACACAAGATAATCCACAAAGCAGCAGTAGGAGTATTATCTCTCGGAGAGCTCAAGCTGGGTAAACCCCCACGGTGCATCGCCGACCCGCTCTTTGTGCAATCTCCGCCCCCTCCGAACCACAAGGGACCCAGGTCCCGTAGGTGCTCGTGGGGCACGATCAGCTCACCCCCGACAACCAGCAGAAGCTATTTAATCATCATCATAGTCATTAACACCAACAGTATTTATTTAATCACCACTAACACTAGCTAATAATAATCATCATAGTCATTACCACCAACACTAGCTATTTTATCATCATAGTAATAGTGTAGCACATCATCATCCTCAAACTCATTTCTAGCTAGCTAATCACCCCGATGCTCTCTCTTAGGTAAAATAACATAAAACATGTGTAGCTCTCCTCCTTGATCAAGTTGGAGCATGCAGATGAACCTGTCTCCTAATCGTGGGTAGCGATCTGTTTGCTGCCCCTAGTACTTCTCTGCGCCCCCATCACATATTTGGTCTAGTCTTGCACTATTAAGCATCCGTCGTTGATCTTGAATGCACTAAAGTAATCAGAGGATATCTTGGCCGTAAGCTAATAATAATCATGGTACCTTTAGTCTCGATCCCATAAGGCACAACATTCATCGGAGTCCTGTTGAAGAACATCGATGGTAACATACTTAGCAATGAAGTTTAGCTTCAAAAATAATATATGGAAAAGATGCACCGAGGACAAATAGTAAAAATCTTACCATCCTTCCTTAATAGATGTGACCGTAGTTCATTACGTAACACTATTGGTCGCTCGCTTTCGAGTACTAACATTTCTAAATGCAGGAAGAAAATTTGTCTTGACAAGATCAATATCGCAAAGCCATGAAACATAATGACTTAGCTCCTCGCAGCTTGAGTTCAGCCCCGGACAAGAGTAGGTCCTGTCTACCAAGCGCTGGACATGTTTGCTTGCACCAAATAAGCTAACAATACAAATTAGTTGTCAACTATTTTTGAATAAACAATATCAAAGACATAAATATGGTTGTGAAACTTACATAATGGTATAACCGAGGCGCTCGACATCGACCCAGATGTCGGTATTACCTTCAATATCATCTTCCGGATGAATATCAAAGGTGATAACCGTATCAGGCTTAAATGCATAAGTCTTGCATAGTGCTCGCCATGTTTTGCATCCAAAATAGGTGTAGTCGTCTGAATTGTATAATTTTGCGTGGAAAATATAACCATGCTCGGTCTTCAAGTAAACTTTCTTTACCTCCATAGTATGACTGAAACCTATCTTATCCAATACAAAAACTCTTGCATGGCAGGGGATACGCTAGTAGAATAGTAAAAAATATAAGTTGAAGCAAATGAAGCAGATGTCATCCTTAATTACGAAAAAGACTTGTCATTGTGACTTCATCAGATCCACTTCTAAGTTCTCGCCCAGCTTGATGCTGAAGCGCCTATCATCATCTAGGAAGATTCATCACACAGGCCGGCGCCGTCTTCGCAGATTTGCAAATACCAAATCCTTTTCATCGCCGACATTTCCTATGTTCATAGTTAAAACATTAGTTGAAAATCGATCAAGACAACTACCAGGATACTCAACACACAAATCCGGGGCACTCGATATTTCCTACATATTCGCACAAGTCATGCCAAAATTCACGTAAAAATCCGCATGACCTTTGCTAAAATAGGACATATCGAGCGCCTGAAATTTGCTGGAACGGAAATGAATCAACACTCCGGCAAAACATAGGCCACTCGGAGGTGTAACCTGCAAACATGACCGGCCACTTGGATATTGAGCAACACAAGATATACATTTCAAAATATCTCATAGGACTCAAATTAGCATGCATTCAATAAGCAAAAGTAAATCATCTCATGCGTCCGTACATCGTCGAATTTTATCACTAATACATCCCGAATAGTGTCATACATATAACATCACTAATAGAACTAAAACTCTAGCACACGACGGGTATCGGCGCGGGCGGTGGACACCCATAGAGAAGGAACCATCACGGGATCATAGCTCCAGTGAGATCCCTGGAGAACCTGCCAGGTATTGGAGAACATGTGCTCCAACGCAAACAAGTAGCGACGGACGTGCGCGTCCTCCTCACTGACACAGTGATGCACCACCTCCATGAGTCCTCGAGCCTCGACCATCACCGCCCACGCGACCGCCACCAAAGAAGGTTCGGTCAACGACAGTGGCTCCTCACCAACCTCGCGCCCGGTAGGTAGCGCCTCCCAGTACCACCCCGGCGGAGCCCAGTCCCGTACATGGCCCATCTGGTCAAGTAGGTGTCGTCCTCCGCCGACTCGACGATGAGGATGCAGGATAGGCATCGTCCACGTCGATGCGGGAAAAATTGCTTTAACTAAAAAAATAGCACAAAGTTCTTACTAACTAGTTCTATTAATTCAACTAGTTCTTACTAAAAATAAACTTACTATAAATAAAAATAAACTAGTACCTAGTTCTTACTAACTAATTAATACCTAGGAATTACTGCCCTAATTACCATCTAATTTGAAGAACCTAGAGGTGGAAAGTGGTAGCGGATATTCCAATTATCCAACTATAAAGTGAAATAAGTGGTCAAATTTTACTCGTTTTATGATTCATCTTAGAAATTTGATTTGTTTCCACCCTTACATGAACCCTAACTCATTTGAGCCGCATCCGCATCCGATTCGTTTCCACCCTTACATGAACCCTAACTAATTTGATGCAACTAAAATATAAAGAAACCCTAGGCGAGGTAGGGGAGAGGAGGAGCAGCATGCTCACCTCGGTGCCTCGCGACGAGGGAGGGGCAGGCAGCGCCGAGGTCGGGTCGGGGCTCGGGCGCGACGGATGGCGGCGCCGAGGTCGGGTCGGGCGGCGTCCGGGCGGCGTTGAGGTCGGGGCGGGCGGCGTTGAATCTGGGTCGGGCGGCGAGAGGGTGTGCGGAGAGTGCACGGTGGCGACGCACGACGGCGGCGGCGAGTGGAGAGTTGATTTGGGGAAGTGGCCGTGGGGAAGGACGAACCCGTGGTTAAGTCGAAGTAGCGATGGCGCGTTCGAAGCCAGCTGCTGCTAAGTTAGCTTCTGGTTTTCTCGGGATACACGCCATCGCTACTCCTTTCTTTTTTCCTTTTTCATTTAGTTTTCTTCACATTTTATTTTTTTCCTTTCACCTTATTCTATTTCTTTCATTTTCAATTACCTTTCTATTTGCTTTCCATTTAATTTTATATCCTTTAGTAGTAGCGAAGTTTAGATTAAAACGCTACTGCTACAAAGAAAGTAGCGGTAGCGCTGTTCGTTATAGGTCGCTACTACTATGTGTAGCCTATCGGCTAAGCCGTGGGAATTTTAGTAGTAACGTGTTTAGAACAAGACGCTCTCATCGCTAGAACTTTATCTCAGAGCAGGTTTGCACAGAGCGCTTCTCCTACTTAGCACCAAATAAGGCCTTTTGACCCTCGCTACTACTAAAGTTCTGTGTATAAGGTTTTCCCTAGTAGTGAAACAAGCAGACCGATGACAGGTTTTACACATATAAGTATCAGTGCTGACAATTCATCACATTTCTTACTGACAAATAAAGTGACACAGTTTAAAATAGCATTAACACAATATGGTATTGTTCAGGTCAAGACATGGCAGGAAATGACATTGTGAAGGAGTTGGCAGCTTCACGACATCACTGGATTACAGATTAAGAACTCATAAGTATCAATGGTTAGTGTGCTGTCAATTTATCCCATTTCAGATTGGCAAAATAAGATCACTTGCTCTGTATAGTTTAATTTACATGGTATGAAGAAGGAACTTGGTTGTACAACTGAAAACTTAAATTGAGAAGGACAAACTTTTGTTTATGAACTGGAGTACATAATAAACTTTAAACATGCAATTTGATGCAAACACCAAAAACAAATAGTTGTTGCAGTCAAGCCTAACCAAATATACACAACAAAGTTTGAAGGCTTGAGAAGGACAAACTTACATTATTGGTGAAGGCAGGCTCTATAATTCCCTTGTGTATGCTGATGGAGGGGGCAATTCAAGAAGTTTACCACATAATCTTCTTCATAAGCATTGCCTTTATTCTACATTTTGTTAAGAGTAAATATAGATGTGACAATATAAGAAAAAATGGAGAATATTTAAGATAAGATGAAGAGTGATGCTACATAACCAAGTAGCTATAAATGTAAATATAGCGATACAGGCAAAAGGTACAGCCAAGAGCAATGCAGGGCTAAACTTCTTCAGTACCATCGGTGTTATCCAACCTTACGGTAAGAGTAAACATAGATCTTATGTGTAGAAAATGGAGGGCAAAGGAAAATAAGCTGCAGAGTGATGGTACATGAACAACTACCTATCAATATAAGTACACTGATAAAGGACAGCAGGTACTTACAAGAACAATGCAGAGCTAAAAATTTTCATTGGCATTGGATATATTCTACACTAATGTAACCATTCATACAGATCGATAATTTGGGCTTAACAATTGATAAGCAAGCTATCATGCATACTGTTGTCACATAATGAACCAGGTATGTATGCAAGTACAAAGGATACAGGACAACAAGTACTAACAAGAGAAAAGCAGCGGGCAGCATATTTGCGATATCTTGTCGTTCTTTTCAAACCGGAACTCTTTTTCAAGCAGATTTCCTACAAAAAAGATCCGTAAGGCACATGCGGAAAAGTAGAAGTTCAAATTGTCATGCAATATCATAGACACTACCTCATCCTCGAAACGAGACCAGTGCATAACAAGGTTTTTCCATTCAATGTCTTCTAAATTTAGCACAGGAGACTTCACCAGAAATTCGTTTACAGACTTGCCATCAAAGTGTGATTTCCTCAGGTAACACCAATACTTCTGCAATGCTTCCTTGAAAAGCGCAAGAAAGCTTTGCTCGTCATGACTATCCATATTGATCCTCACCTACTTACAACAATGTAATGTAAATCATTGATGTGTTCAATCATCAGAAAACAGGAAAATAATCACCATGAATAATAGCACCTACATGTAAGTGGGACAGGAAGATGTGAAAATGGTGTTTGTCTTCACTATAATCTTCCAATGATGGGAATATATGCACGTAGTCCCTAACAACATTGAAAGCATTGTCTTTAAACTCGAATAATCGAATGGGGTTCCAATCTGCAGGAATTGGCCGTCTCTGCAGTTGGGATAGGTCTTCGGCCGGTGGACTTGCTGTACTTTTTGCTGAAGTGGGATTTCTCTGCGGTACGGCTGGTGCTATGGCAACTGAAATCGGCATACCTTTTGCTGGAGTGCAGGTCCTGTGTGGTGGGGCTAGTGGTGTGGCCAGTGAAGTATGGGTACAGTCTGCTGGAGTCGGTCCTATGTTTTGTGTCACTGGTTATACAGCCAATATAAGTGGGGTGCTCTCTGATTTCTCCGGCACAACCACGTTTTTCAAGGACTTTGCTGGTGCTCCTTCAGGTTCGGCAATCACCCTCTTCCTTTTTGATGTCTGATGCACAAGAACAACACTTGAGTGGAAAAACATGGTATGATGACAAATGGAATATGTATTGATAATGGATGGGCATGGCATCTCGACATATATGATGAGTAAACTAAGCAGATGGCGGTGCAACAAAGTAGAAGAAATGCAAGACAACATATGCAAGATACGCGCAATCAATAAAACCTTGCCAAATTAGAGCAGGCACCTTGATGGGTGAACATGACAGGCCATCTGCCTTTGACTCCTCGAGGTTAGAATAGTCATTAGGATCATATTCTGAACAAGAATCTACAGGTGGGGAGCGTATGAGTTTCATTGCATCCAGAATGGCACTCAATGCCTTAGTGCCAATTTTGTAAGTCATTGCAGTGTTCCACAATATTCTTCTGATGCGCGGATTCTGATATTCACTGTAATTACCTATAATATCTGAGAACCATGAAAACATAAATAGTTGTGAGATTATCTTTGTAATGCAGAGGATATTGTAATATAGGGGCGCCCCTGTAAACACTTGTGTGCTATCACCGGATTCTGATGAGAGAGCTCATGTGTGATGTAATATGGTGTGTGCATTTATATAATCTGGCACAAGTACACAAAAAAATAGGCTCCAGAAGTAAGGATAGTTGGCAGATGATAGGTTCAAAATATACTATATAGAGATTTTATTGCCAAACCATGATAACAAGAGCACACAGCAACTAGGCAAATCATAGTGTACATAAAAGGGTTACACCGTAACCACGATATATAAATCAGGAAAGTGGAACTGGCTTGAAAATACGGTGTTGTATTGCCGCTAGTAATTGAAAGCCTATCGATCAAGTACATGCCAGCTCTATCAGCTGTTGACTGCAGATGTCCCTGCTCACCTTCCTGACAAGGAACATATTGTACGTACTAAATACATAATAACAAAAGAGAAACATGTTAAAGAACAGAAGAGGAAGCATATTCTTGAGGTTCCGCTTAATTGCATACAATGTTGGTTGCCCACTCATGATGAATCACAGCACCCAAAGAAATGCAATTCCATGTTGTCTCTCTATTTGTGGAAATTTTGAACAAGAGTCATTAGGATCATATTCTGAACAAGAGTCAACAGGTGGGGAGCGTATGAGTTTCATGGCATCCAGAATGGCACTCAATGCCTTGGTGCCAATTTTGTAAGTCATTGTGGTGTTTAGCTTCAAGAGTGGACTGCTGCTAGTGCGACACAAAGCAACTACACAGATCATAGTGTAGATATAACAGGAAAACCGTAAGCATCAGAGTAAAATCAGCAAAGTGGAACTTGCTGGAATATATGTGCTAGTATTGCCGGTACAGCTAGAAAGACTTCGGATACTAGCTCTCTTCAACTGAAGGTGCGGTAATATTAATATCAGTGTGACTCTCAAAGGCGACACAGCTCCCCGCATTTCCTTGCTATTCTTATAGGATTCAAGTGGGCAGGCCACTACAAATCATATTCCCATGTTTACAAAATCCTACGAATCAAAGAGGCCCAAAGAGTTCAAAGTGTCCATACCAACCGACCGTATAGACCTCTACACTACAAATGTCCCTGCTCATCTTCACTACAAGGAACATACTATACTACTATCATACTCCCTCCGTTCCAAAATATAAGTCTTGGTAGAGATTTCCACTATGGATCACATACAGATGTATACAGATACATTTTAGAATGTAGATTCACTCATTTTGCTCCATATGTAGTCCATGGTGGAACATATACAAAGACTTGTATTTAGGAACGGAGAGAGTACTTATTAAAGAAGAACGGAAGAGGAACATGCTAAAGAAGAGCAAGCAGATTTTGGATAATAAAATGTTCGTTGCGCAGTGCCCACACATGATGAACCAGAGCGCATTAAGAAAGCAACTCCCTGTTGTCTCTCTATATGTGGTGCACGTGCTTTTTCTAAAGTAAAGTAGGAACATTAGCTGACCAATTAAATGTTATCTATTTTAGTAATATCAGCATCATATCAGATTCGTACTTGAGCAACAAGTTTGGAATTATGGGTGGCACGTTGTTTAGCTTGATGGATTTAGGAGCAGTGCTAAGCAGGTACGATGATGGTACTGAATATAAAGGCATGTCTGCAGGCAAGTCGCGTGAATTTTGTCATTTGGGTCAGTCGACCATTTCAGGCAGTTGGATGAAGATCCTACGTCTCCTAACCCTTATTCTTCCTCTTCTCTGATCTTCCCATACAGAACACCCTTGCGGGCGGGCCGCACCACCGGCCCCCACCGTCTATGGTCCTCCGCCACCCCAACCCCCCACCCCTGCCCCACCCGCGTTGAGTTTTCTTTGTTCGGCTAGGCCCCACCACCCCCCCCCCAACCAAAGTCCCCGCCCGAGGCCCTTCATTCGCACCGGCAAACTCCGGCGAGCTTTGAAAAATCGACTGACCCAATTTTGAAATTTAGTCTACTGTGATTTAACTAGTGTGGAATATAAAAGGCGAAAACCATAAGCATTGGGAGTATAGTATTTGAGCGTGCCATGGCGGATCTGAAGGTGCAAACCGGACAAAGGCAACTTCGCAACCAATGTTTGCTCTCAACTAGCAAGTAAGTGATGGACAAGAAATCAGAGTAAAGCAGCGGCGATCTATTTTCTTGCTATGATAAATAAGTTGAGCAGATACGAAAGACTACCGCCTCTCGTGCGGCGCCGTGTATGCATCTGCTGAGAATTTGATGGTGATGCGGTAGCGATGGTTGTCGGCGGCGTGGAAGCAGATCTAGGAGGGTAGACGGTGGCGGCGGGGCGTGGTGGACGAGACGGTCATAGGAGCGGCGCCAGCAAGGTGGACAACGCCGAGGATGAAGCGAGAGGACGGGATGCAAGGATCCTGGTCCGAAGCCGTGGATGAGAGAGGTCGATCCCTTGTAATGGACGGCGGCGTCGGGGTACCAGCTCCGGCATGGGGAGGAGGACGGTGGTGGATGGGGTGGCGGGTGGTGGAGGCTGGGGTGGAGAGGGTGTTTTGGCGCCCACGGAGTAAGAATGGGGAAATGGAGGTGGAGAGGAGGGGGGAACCATGTCTTCAGGGCGCGCTTGTCTCAAATGCGAGGAAATTTACAAACTTAGCCCCCGTTTCAAATTTCCTACATCACAACAATATTAGTCGGTTGGGGATAGGACGGTAATCTCGCATACACCGATATTTGCCGATTTAGAGTTTGTTTTTGGCGCCCACCGTGTATGAATCGGGAGGAGTCGATTTGCCGAGGACACACTGTGTTTTGGCACCCACCGTATGAATTCGGGTGAGAGGCGGTTATGTCACATTTGAGTGAAATTACAAACCTACCCCTATCGAAACCTATAGAAATCGAGCAGATAGGCTTTGCGTGGCGGGATAGGCGAGTAATTTCCATCTCATGGATTTTGGTTTCAGTGTTATCGCGACTTTCCCGCTTCGCTCAAATTTTGCAGAGTGCACGCCATCGTGCCAACTCAATTTGAATCTCATTTGTATTCTATTTTTTTCAAGGGGATCCATTTTCGATTGGAATAAAATTCTATATACATCATTTTTATATATACTTTCAAAAGCACAACAAAGAATTCTGCTCCTTTATATGTATAATATGATTTACAAATACAATGATCTCAAAATCATAAGGTTGAATTCAAAAATTAAACCAAATTATGTTCTACTAAAATGTATGGATCAGTAATATCTACATATTAAATAACATAGATGCTGTGAATTCATATGAGTATGCATGTTTGATAGATCAATTTTTGTTCGAGTATGGATTACATGTATCATCATCTCGAATTCAAATATTGGAATCCCTTTTATGTTCACTCCTTTCATGGCCATCTCTCTCGCATGCATGCTCCTTCATGTAGCTATCACTCTCTTTTCTCCAGTTGACCCGCACGCTCACTTCATGTTTCTCCTATGCTCGCAAACATGGTCTCTTGACGTCTCCCTTGAGAAGTGTCACACTCTCCCTATCATTATACATTACACGGTTTTCATTATCTCTCATGTCTCTACCGTTCTCTCGTATCACTAGGTACCTAAGCTTTCTTTTTCACCGCCACACACACAGTCTCCACTCGTCTTTCACTTTGTGTTTATCTCTATGGGATTCTCTCACACACCCTATATGTCTCTAGATATGAATCATACCACTAAAATTACTCTCTCTCTCTCCTGTAGACACAACATTTGTTCGATCTCCTTTTCGTCTCCATCCCAGACTGACATTATTCATTTGTTTACCGATCAGACAAACTCCCCCCTCTCTCTCACACACACACAACTCCTGCTTCCACTCCCCTTCCCGACTACCGTATCTCTCTCACACACACACAAAACTCTCGCTTTCGCACCCCCGACTCGTATTTCTCTCACAAACATTTATCGACTAGCCTCTAGACAGGTTTATACACCCGCACACTCGTGCTTCCACTATCGCATACATGTCTCTCTCCCACTCCTTGTATCTATGTAGATTTTTCTTCCCTTCTTGAGACACGCCCTCTCGATCGTGCACACACACACTATCGCCTCATTTTAAGCTGATACCTCTCGCACACACACACACTTTGTGTCTTTGTCACACATGAACTCCGTCCTCCTCCTCTCTCCCTCTCTCTCTCTCTCTCACACACACATGGGTTTTTTGCAACAACAAGCAAGATGCCCATGCGTTGCACGGAACATGAAGATGCATTTGTATGAGTAGTTTATCTTGTGGGAGAAAAGGATGAACAAGGTGAGGGAGTCCTGGATTAGGGGGTATCCGGACAGTCGGACTGTGTACAATGTCCGAACTATTGAAGCGTGAAGATACAAGACTCAAGACTTCGGCCCGTGTCCGGATGGGACTTTCCTTGGCGTGGAAGGCAAGCTTGGCGATCCGGATATTATATTTCCTTCCTGGTAACCGACTCCATGTAAACCCTAGCCCTCTTCGGAGTCTATATAAACCGGAGAGGTTGGTCCTTAGAAGCCCGATCACAATTACAATCATACCATCATAGGCTAGCTCTTAGGGTTTAGCCTCTACGATCTCGTAGTAGATCTACTCTTGTACTACCCATATCATCAATATTAATCAAGCAGGAAGTAGGGTTTTACCTCCATCGAGAGGGCCCGAACCTGGGTAAACATCTGTGTCCCTTGCTTCATGTTACCATCAGCCTTGACGCACAGAACGGGACCCCCTACCCGAGATCCGCCGGTTTTGACACCGACAGAAGGGAAGGCCTTATTTGCAAGTGTCAGGTAGAGCAGGCAAATGGTGTCATTATGAGCGGCATCAAACCCAAGCTAGTGCGATCCTTGACAGAGTCGTATACGCACTAGGTGGAGGAGCTCGACTCCGTACTCTGGTGTCTACGGACCACGCCAAATCGCACCACCGGATACACACCATTTTTTATGGTGTACGCGCGAAGCAGATATTACTCTTGCGACATAATACATGATTCGCCACGCCGTAAGCATGTATGAAGAGAAGGAAGCCGAGTTAGATCGGCAGGATAATTTGATGCCCCGAGGAGGAGCGCGATGTCGCAGAAGCCCGCTCCGCATTCTATCGCCAGCAGGCTCGACGATACCAAAGCAGAGAAGTGCGGGCCAAAACTTACAATATTGGCGAGCTCGTTCTACGACTACCGAAGAAGAAGAAGGACAAACTCAAACCCAAGTGGGAGGGTCCCTTCGTCGTTGACAAAGTTCTCACCGGAGGAGCGTACCGCTTACGTAATGCATCCGATAACATACTCGAGCCGAACCCATGGAACGCGGCAAGACTACGGAGATTCTACACCTAGCACCGAACACAGTGTTCGTCTCCTAACCCCTCCCTTTTAATTATACCCCATCCTATTTTCCTTTCTCCACCTTTTTTTCTCTTCACACAAAGTATTCGACATAAGGCGGATTTCGGATCACTCCGCCGCACTAAGTGTGTAAGCAATACACGGGGCTTCCTATACGGAAGCTAAAATGATTACTCACATGGCTTTCTCACTCGTCGATATGCATTCTTTTTCCATGTGTGCCTTTTCTTCACCATTATATGCATCAATATGACTTAAGATGTTGCCAAGCTGGGTTGTTCGGCTCTTGTGTTTATGCCCTACGCTCCCGTTAATTCAGCTAGGGCATAAGGGGAGCACCTGTGATTATTATTGCCGGTTCAGCCGGATGTGTACCTCGACCGGGTGAAGCCGAAGCTAGCTTCATTAAGAGAATACTCGGTCGGTGAACAAAAGATGTATTCGCTTATCATAACATAAATCCCGTAAGTCTTGTATCCTCGCGCCATCGCTCACATCCGGACAAGTGCATCGTCGCATGCGCACCAGGAAAGGAACCCCTAACGGAACTATTCTCTCTGGAAGATGTTTCCTACTATCCATGTAATATAACATAACTAGTTGGGTACTTGTCTGTTCAAGCACTTATGACCCCTACGCCTTGTTTCCACGCATATCCCGATTTTGTATAGCTGAGCGAGTATTCGGACACACCCCGAACTATAGGATCTGGGGGCTGAAGCGAAAAGGTCCGCCATGACAAATGATTTTAATCCGGCTAGGGGCTAATCATGCCCATTAAATCACACAGTCATTTGGACTGATTACATTCCTCTTCTATACCGTCCAACAGGCTATCTAGTTTACAATCCTGTTGAGAATACTTAGCGGCTAACGCTACCTGGTCATACACCAGACTAACGGGAATTTCTTGCCCATCGGGCCCCGCCGGTCCCACTTCGGCCATATGGTTTGGGTCCAGCTTGGTGTAGCGCGTCTTCACCATTGCCCAGGCTTCTCTTGCTCCTTGCGGGCATGCTGATATCTTCCATAGACGGAAGCGCCGCCGGGCTCCTTGAAGCAGGTCTGCAAGTTCCCCCATGCCATTCGGCAGAAGGCTTGATGGCCACAAAGCCTGAGCAACACCCTGCATCACACTACAAAAAAATTGACATACTGTGACGAAAACCCTCATGACGATGGTGGACAATGTCACTGATTACCGCAAATCGGTGACTTATTCAATGTCACTAAATTGCCTCAGTCTCTGAGCACACCTGGATGCCAATTTCTGTGACAGTTTGGTATTTTCATGACGGATTTGCCAGTGTCACCAAATACTACGAATGTGTGATGATCATTTTTTAGCATCTAAGTGTAGCAGTGTGACCTGCCATAGCTAGTTCAAGGGTTATTGAGAGGTAGGACCCATGCATCAGTTTTGGTAGTGGTGCTCACCATAATTTTTCGAGTGTTGTAATTATTTTCTTCTATCCGTTATAAGTAGGTAGTAGCCATGCAAGACATATATTTATTATTTTTTATAAATTGAAAACCTTGTCTTGTTTTCTCTTTTTTCTGAGATGGTAAATAGGTAGTGACTCGGCAAGAAACTTTAATCGGGCATTTGTGATCTGATGTTGTTTATCTCAAAAATAGAAATGGAAATAAGAGAGTGAACGGGCAATGGAAAATATATTTATATTTAACATAGCTATTTTGTTCTTATATATCTGGAATAAATAGGTAGTGGCTGTGTTGAAAACTTCAATTGGGCGCTCATGAGCTAATGTTGTTTCGCTCTATCCAAAAAATGAAAATGGAAAGACGAGAGTGGATGGAAAATCTTATTTTTATTCTTATATGTAAATAGGTAGTTGTTCGGCAAACAACTTGAATGGGGCACTCATGAGGTGATGTTGTTTCGTTTCTATCTAAAAAATTTAAATGATTTATCTATATGGCGAACCATCCAATTCTACAACAGATACAAATGATCTCTTTGCTGTGGGATCCCGATCTTAATCAAACCACCGGTTCCGTCATGGTCGGGATCGATGCCGCATGAATCCTTGTGGGCAAAAAAAACATATTCAAGACCATCGTGTACAAGTTTCGGCATATTTATTTACAATTATCTAAGAAAACTACATGGAAAATACCAAATCATAATATTTATATAATATTTCCTTTTTTCTAATAATCATTTGATATTTATTTCGAATTAAATGAATTACATGGTATTAAAGTGGAAGATAAATCCTGAAAATAAATCATTCCTCATGTACCCTGTGTCCCCACTCGTCAAGACCCAGCCAAATTCCTCCTTTTTCACCCGCGAAGAGCCACCGCCTACCCCGCATCTTTCTTCTGCCCCGATTCAACCGGCTCTCTTCTCCCCAAGATTACAGCCCCGATTGGAACGACCGGCGGCGGCAGATCAGGGGAGGTCGCCCTACAGGCCGAGCTCGGATCCACCCAAACGTCCTGCCCCGCGAGCACCCGGCCCTCTTTTCTCCCAATTGCAGCGACCCGTGACGCCAGATTGAAGGAGGCTGCCCCTCGGCCGAGGTTGGATCCAGCGCATCAACCCGCCCAGCGAGCACCCGGCTCTCTTTTCCCCAGCGACCGGCGACTTCTCGGTGATTTCCTCATGCCGCCCTCCTCATCCAGCCACCCATTGGCGTTCAATGATTAGGGTTCATGCATAGCAGTACTACTCATCCCGCCCTTCTCTGCAATTAGGATTTGCCACAGCCTGCGATGGTAAAAAGCCTGAACCTCCTGCTAGATAACTTTACTTGATATCCTATTGATAGGTCTGTGTGCAAAACCGCAATAGTGACCATGGTTTTGCATTTGTTATATCCTGCTATTGTCAAAAGGGGTGAACCTGAATACAGTATATGCTACTGTAGTACAGTTAGCAGTTATGGAAAAGTTCAGTTAGGTATGAGATGTGTGGCCTTAGCTGGGAGATTTCTTTTGCTGCCATGTGCTTGTATGGCTACTCTTGCATTCAGAAGAAAATTATATGTTAACCATCTAATGGTTGTACCCTGCTGTAATGAAAAAACACTAGATGCTCTTGATCGCTGTATGGTGTCATAATCAGATGAACATAAACACATGAACTAAAGTATGCAACATATAAAAGGAGAACTAATTACAAGCAGGAAGCAACGCATCCTTGTATCCCTGTATCTACATGTCCGAATAAACTAGCTTCTTGATGCAACCACTTTATCTATGTTAAAACGTGAAACTGAATTCTATGTTTGTGGTTCTGCTGTCCCATAAACAGTCCTTAACTAGTGCTGTCAAAACTGAATAAAGACTGAGACTGCACTTGATTTTGACTCCTTAAGGAGATGTATAGCTCTATATCAGTGTACTTTTGTCTCCAGTACTAGTTAAAAGAGAACTAAACTCAATCTTTGACATGCCTCTCCTAATTTAGCTACCCATGATGTTAAGCATCTGAAGCCCACAAGCATTTTCAGTATGCCCAGAACTTGATAAAAGCAGATACATGGTAAACTTCAGTTTTTTTACTATATTCTGACATACTAAGCTGGGTAAAATCAACCTGCTCCTACTTTGCAAACATACAACGCCATCCATCGAGCCTTAATTCTGAAATAGTAGTAAACTTTCTGGTATCTAAACTATGCCAGTATCTCCGGTAATCATATATTTTTGCTGTTTTTTATTCTGAAGATTCTGGTCTTGTTTTTCTTGGCTTGCTGGCTGCTTCTCCCTGACTGTGACCCAGCTGCATCATGCATGTTTATTTCTTTGCTTGTTAGATCCCAATGCATGAGATCTTCATTTTCTATTTATACATTCTTACATGAACTTCTTGTTGGCACTGCTGCATGCTTACGAGTTATGACTGTTTTACACAATCTAGGTTCTTTTTGTCTACCACCAATGCGAAGCCAACTTGTAACAACTAAATCAATCAGTTACGTTACAAGTACTCCTCCATCCATATGCTTACTCATAGACATAGTGCAAGCAAAAGTAAATGATTTCCATTAATTTCACTTTAACAATTTGTTATACACGATATTAGTGCATCCCATGCTTGCATCCTAACTTATCTACTTTATTATATTCATGTAAGCTCCAGGAAGGGGCTTTGAGAGATGAAGAGGAAGCCACTCTTGCTATGTCCAAAGCAATGGTAATATATCGTGTGGACTTACATCTTGAATAATGTGTACATCAGTGTGCATTCACTGGCTTTAATTAGGTCTTATGTTTCCACTTTCAGCAAAATTGTAAGAATTCCAAATACCTTCTAGTCCTATGTCTATCGCATCTTGTCATTATAAATGGAGTGGTAATGTTAGATTTTCATATATAGGAAAAATTCAAGTACAATAATCAGGAGCCAAGTCCCATTGATTTTTTCAAAGAGACCCATACTAACAGCATGAGCGAGCCGACACATCTAGCTTATGTAAGATTTCTTCCTTTATTGTTTCTGACTTGAAATAGATTCTCATATTGATAGAGTGTATCCATCATATAAACTTTGCCTTACTTGATCATCAATGTTTTCCTTTATACAATAGAATGCAATGGAAAAGAAAAGGGAAACACAATTAGAAGTGAGCAACCAGTGTTTGATTCAACGATTGTGGCTGAAGTCCTAAATGAAGAAAACGCCCATAGCACCTTCCTTTCCAGCATGAGTTATGCATCAAGATCCGAGAGATTTGGGAACTCTAATTCATCAGCAAGGATCTGGGTTCTAGAAGAAAGAATTGAGCAAAAGGATAGAGAGGCGAGAGATGCAAATGACAGGTACTTGTCTTGTTTCTTGTTGTGTTCTTGTTTTTCTTTTTTCATGCTTTTCTGTCCATGCACAGTGCCCTCATGATAGTGAGAAAAAGAATACACAAATACTTGTGAATAAGACATTTGTCTTCAGTTCTTGTAACAAACTAAGGAGTGATTCGTTGTTTATGTATGGTTTGATCCAAATCCAATAATCCGAAGTAACATAAAAATAATAAATTCTTGTAATGAGAAATACATGGTTTGTTGCATGGTTTTTGCTGCTACAACACAAAGGCATGAGAATAAGATTGCAATGCATGGTTTCTAATCCTGAAATCTAGTATGATTTGTTGATTGGTTTATATGCTTGCTTTTTAGTAGAATGATATAGGTTGGTTGAGTTTGATCTACAAAATTGTTGTCCAAGCATAGTTGCTTCTTGCCTAGGTTACTAACGTGATATCTTATCGGTGATGCTTGCTCCTTTTCAGAATAATAAATAAAATTTATCTCTTACTTATGCATGTTTTTTACCATTATAAGTTATTCTTCAGTTTACTGTTTCATTTGCCCATCCATATGTTTGCCTTCACATTTAATAATGTACCTCTCTATTTTACATTCACATTTTGATAGACTGTAAGCTTCTTAGTGGTACTCTGGCCTTTTTATCTTGTCTGTTTTCATCTCATCAAGATACAATGTTGTTGTGTTTTCTCAATTTATAGGCACTGAGAGGAGTTAGTGGCAAGACTTGAAGCACAAGCAAGAGCATTTGAAGAGGTGTAGAGGAAGCAACACGAAGAATTGGAAGATGTGAAGAAGATCGAGCAAGAGAAGAATGAAGCCTGGCAAAAGAAGCAACAAGAGACGGATAACCTGATTGGTTTTCTCTTAAGGGCTCAAGCAACTCAGCAAGCAACTTAGCAGTCCTAATCCAAACTGAATGGTGCGTGAAGGCCATCCTTTTGTGATGGAAAGATAGTTGTTGAATCATATATCGCAATCATCAGGATAACACATGTGGTCTTTACTTATCTAAATATTGCTTTTCAACTTGTCTATTCTCTATCAAACCCGTGAGTCAGTGTTAATTTTTACTATGAAACCCAAGAGGATGAATTGGTTGAGACGATTAAATATATAATATCATAAATTTATGATGTGATTTAGATCTTAAATTATATTTATATAATCTCATATGAGTTAAATACTTATTGTTATATGCATTTGGATTATGGTGGATTTGATCATTTTTCATAATTTAAATTCAAAATAAATCAAATATATGTGGCGTCATCTTCATCAATAATGAAAGTAATGATGCTAGCAGTGGGATAGTCTGCTCGGGTGTTGATGTGGCATGAATTTAGTGACGTTGCTACATCATTGAATATGGTACAATATGGCAATTTTTCTTGTAGCGTGTGACATTAATCTACTGTCACAAAAATAACAACTTGATGATGTTCAAGAGAACGTCACTGAAGGTCCTATATCCAGTGACGTTATTTTGCGCCCGCCGTCACTAGGAGTAATTTGTGACAGGGATTCCGTGACGATCCTTGTGACGCCGATAAAACGTCACTTAGGGGTAATTTGTGATGTTATTAGCTATTCGATGACATTTTTTGTCTCATCATAGTAGGCCCGATCTCTTGTAGTGTCACTTGCCGAGCGCACTCGTGCAGTTATGAAAGATCTTGCAGTAAATCATTTGCAGATGAGGGCATCTCCTCTTCAGGGCGACCCGTTAACATACCTGCAAGCAAAATTCTTTCAATATACTTCCGCGCCGAACTGTACAATAGTTCATCTAGGCACTTACTGTAAATGCCGCGTCGAAACCTCTTGTTCTCCTTCATGGAGTCCACCAGCTGAGCACGGAGATCTTTTAACTCCACGTCCAGCTGGACTTTGGCGTCTTCAAGATCGTTCTTCTCCTGCCTAACTCGCGTAAGAATGCGCTCGCCGGCCTCTAGCTGCTTTTTGAGATGCGATGCGTCCTCTCCTACGCCCTCCGGACTCACCCCGGGATTGTCTGCAGAATTTTCTGTTAGACTTGTCACATCAGCCATATACTAACTGGTGCATCTTCGTGCAATTGTGACAATTGTTACCAGATGAGGGCTTTTGGGGCTCCTCTAATTTGGCAATCTATGCCCCTCGCCTCGCCTTGCATCCCTCCAGCTCCCGAGACAATTGCTCGTTCTTCTCTACAAGGACCTGTGCATAAATTGATCCTTAAAACAGTTGTTTCAACCGTTTCAAGTCTCAGGGGCTACTGCTACACCTGCTTATCAAATTTTCTTACCCGTATATCTTTAGTATACTGGTCCGTCGCGCGGACAAGCCCGCCCCGAGCAGCTTGGACGTACGCGTCCGCCGAATTGAAGGCATTAAACGCCTCTTTGGAAAAGATGTTGTTCCGAAGTACGGCCCGTCAGCGCCTGTGATTCATGGAGCTCTCTACTTCGGAATTCGTGGCTGAGAGCATGTCTGCACTCTCTGTTGGAGAACTATGCGGTGTTGGCCCCATGTCCGCCTCCGCCCCTGAAGCCTGTTCCGCAACCCGGCTGGTGGAGGCGTGATTGGTAGGCTCTCCGGATATAGTCCGGTTATTCCTCTTCCTGCCAGACACAAAGGGCGTTGTCATATTTTAAATTCTATAATTACAGGACAGGTTATTGTTTTACCTCTGTAGCCGTGTGTCAACCCTCACCGCCTTCCTCTTGAGCCTGCCCGGTCTGGACGCCCGTGGTTGACGAGTCCCTAGGAGCTCGGCCCCTCGCTCCGGTCGTCGTTTCGCAAATAGAACGGCGCCTCAAAGGTAAATTATAACACCTGGGGGGAGTCCTCTTCGAAGGATAAGGCTTTCTAGTTCGGCTTACACACGAAGCGGGGAGCAGTCCAGGGTAGTCGGCCGTAATGGCCACTAGGGCGCCATCCCACTACCTTTGATAAAATACCCGCTGACAAGCTCCACAGTGATATCAGGATCCACTTTAAGTCCCGGATCTAGGGCCCTTCTAGGGTCCTCTGGTTGCGGGGAGGGGCTGAAAATTCCTTCTACAGCCCTCCTTAATTCCTGCCCAGAAGCATTGATGCAAGTAATCTTAGCAGAGGAACGCTAGAACAAAGCAGGGAAAAAGAATGGCAACTTACCCACGTTGGGGGGTTGTACATGGAGAATCTGTCCCGCGTTTTTATGCGAAGGAATTCCTCCTCTTCCCCTTTGTACAGATCAGACAATATCCTTGCCAGAGCGGCAGCGGAGTCCGGAACTTTACGGCCGCAGCGGGTGGCGTCGTCTTCCCCGTTGAAATGCCACATGGGCTTCCCCCGATACTGGAGTGGCTCCACTCCCCGTCTTATGCATATCGCCATAACCTCGACTATCGTCAGTCCGGATTTGGCCAGCAACTTTATCCTGTCCATCAGGAGGAATATTTCCCTCGTGTCCTCTTCTTGAGGGCCCTGGGGGCGCCAGCTTAGGCGTGCCCTTGGCGGGGCATTGTTGAACTTGCGGAGACCTGTCCGGACTGGATCCGGAAGGGGGACGTCGTTTATATAAAACCACTCTGAAGGCCAGTTTTCTGGTGCCTTCTTAGGAGTGCCGGACAGGTATCCGGTCCCGGCAATGAGCCATACTTCAGCCCCGCCCACTTGACATAGGGACTCCCCCTGGGTACGGGGGGCGAGGCAGAACAACTTCCTCCATAATCCGAAGTGTGGTTCGCAGCCTAAAAACATCTCGTAAAGGGCAACATACCCCGCTATGTGCAGAATGGAGGCAGGGGTGAGATCGTGTAACTGGAGGCTGTAGAACTCCAGGAGCCCGCGAAGAAATAGGTGGATAGGAAATCCAACGCCCCTCGACAGATGCGGGATGAGGCATACGCGCTCCTGCGGAGATGGATCAGGAGATCCCTCTGCTTGTTCCCCTCCGTCATAAGTGGCTATTCCAGCCCGGACGGAGACCATGAACGCCGGTGGAAGAAACCCTTGGGTTTGTAACTTTGTCAAACAGCTATGAGGAACTGAGCACTCTCCCCAATCCCCCGACTTGGAACGAGAAGGGCAAGCAGAAGAGCTGCGACGGCCGGCCATGTTGGAATGGCTTTTGAGCGCGCCTGCTGTTGATGTCGGCTCGGGAGGAGAGTGAGGTTTGGATCTGAGAATTCCCATCCCTTCAAATATAAGGTTAGCCCGGAGGATCGAGGGTGGCAAATGCAAAAATGCCTTGACTCCTCGCATTCGCTCGACACGTGGAGATGGTCATTACTGAGGTCCCGAAGCCAAGGAGCACAACATTGATTGGAGGCAGGACACTATTCACCGTAACAGGCACTTTGGAGTATTCGGAGAAGGAACCCGCCTTGCAATGCCGAAGACAATACTACGAGCCGGACTCATCGTCATTGAAGCCTGGTTCAGGGGCTACTGAGGGAGTCCTGTATTAGGGGGTATTCGGATAGCTGGACTGTGTACAACGTCCGGACTATTGAAGCGTGAAGATACAAGACTCAAGACTTCGGCCTGTGTCCGGATGGGACTTTCCTTGGCGTGGAAGGCAAGCTTGGCGATCCGGATATTATATTTCCTTCCTTGTAACCGACTCCATGTAAACCCTAGCCCTCTCCGGTGTCTATGTAAACCGGAGAGGTTGGTCCTTAGAAGCCCGATCACAATTACAATCATACCATCATAGGCTAGCTCTTAGGGTTTAGCCTCTACGATCTCGTGGTAGATCTACTCTTGTACTACCCATATCATCAATATTAATCAAGCAGGAAGTAGGGTTTTACCTCCATCGAGAGGGCCCAACTGGTAAACATCGGTGTCCCTTGCTTCCTGTTACCATCAGCCTTGACGCACAGATCGGGACCCCCTACCCGAGATCCGCCGGTTTTGACACCGACGGAAGGGAAGGCCTTATTTGCAAGTGTGGAGAGGGGTGTGGGTATCTTTTTGCAAAATTGCTATAGTTTCCTTCCTATCAGTCAGATATAGATCGGACGGCCTATATTGCAGGATGGAAGGCACACGATCATCACCGACTATGCTTTTTATGAGAGTAGGGATAAAAAACAGAGTTGGTGATGATGGTGGGCCTGCCATCCTGCAATATAGGCCGTCTGATTTATATCGGACGGATAGGAAAGAAACTATGGCAATTTACCCGCACTCCTCTCCACATTTGCAGATAAGCCCTTCCCTTGTTCATTCTTTTCTCCCACAAGATCTTGATGTTCCGTGCAACGCACGGGCATCTTGCTAGTAACAGTAGAAATTATACATATACCACTTCTCGAATCTTGAAACCAACAACATTCCTCCCTTATCTCATCAAAACCGCCAAAGGAATATATTTTGAGTGAAACATAACATTTTTTTAGTGATATACGTATTTCAAAACTAGACTTTTTTTTCTATCAAATCGATGAATATGTATTAATCTACTCTGATCGTGTGGCAACGCATTGGCACATTGCTAGTAGTTATTATAATTTTTTGGACACCAGACAAACGGTGGGGTACATATACTAATAGAAGAGGCGCACACACGCAGTCGGTCTCTCGCTGTCTCGCACACATGAGTGTTACGTAAAAGCAACGTTAACAAATAAACCCTAAAACCCTAGGTGCACGATTGCTGCATTCATGGGTACCGGGTACGTGGTGGAGCGCACCTTTGTAGGAATAGTCAGCTCGCGTGATAATTTGATCCGTAGGAGTTGATGGTCGGGACCACAGGTGAACGACTTGGAGGCGGTGGCTCGCCAGTTGCCACAGATTGAGTAGCCACATTTAAAATATCATTTTTTAGCGGGGTTAAGAGTTCCGATTTTCAATGGCGCGTTATAAGTACTAAGTAGTTTTTAGAACGATTGGTATGGAGTGAAAATGGAATTCATAGTACTACGTACATCCTTGGCATATGATTGTATGGGTTTATGTTGCGAGATGTTGAACCTGGTAGTTCTAGGGCAAATACTATGTTTAGATTTAGATGTTGGTTTTCAATAATGAAAATCGGAAGGGGAAAGCCTTCTTTGATTAAAAAAACTACTACCTCCGTTCAGGTTTACTAGTCCCCATCATTTTTTCGGTCAAAGTTTGTCCATGAATTTTACTTGTAAAATGTGAATGGAAAATGAGATTTTGTTATACGCAAACAAAAAAGGACTGGAGGGAGTGATTGCTCTCACACGGACACGACCTCTCATAGTGCAGGCATTGAACTGGCACGCCGGCCAAGAGGGCCCCACTCGCTGCAGGCCCGGCTGAACACGCCTCCGCCCCGCATGCAACCGGCTTCAGACTGCCCCGCCTGCCTTCATTGAATCCGGGCGTGTGCCGGCAACACGTCCTTCCCTGAACCGGCCGGCATTTTAGAACACAAAAAGTGACCAAAATATAATTTATTACGCATGGTCTTGACTTGTTGTGCTCGCACTGGTAGCAGGAACTAGATGTTTTTCTTTATTCATAACTCTCCTCAAAAAAAATTTGACTTTGAAGTGAATCATGGTTGTGGACATTATGTATGAATGTGGAGATATCTGTGAACATGAGTTTGATGTGGAAGTTGAACTTGGAATGTCGGGCTTGCGCGTGAACTATACCATGTCCAATGCTTCGTCTGTTATTGTTTGGAAAGTAATTACTGTTATTACATGACCCGAAAAAAATATTTTGTGCCACATCAATAGATGCACGGACATCACAACAGGCATGCTAACTGGATAAACATTTGAACCTAGCTACTATGAAGGAAATTTTGTATTGACAACAGTTTTAGATAGCAGGAGACGCCTAGCCTGCTCTGCCTCTGCTAGCTTATTTCTCGCTTCTTCCATCTCTTCTTTGGCATGCGTGAAGAGAGCATCTGATTGCTCTTTTCGCTTCTTCAGGAACTCAGCTACATTCTCAAGGGCTGTTGCACGCTTTCTTTCAGCCTTTACTAGAGCCATGAGGACACGAACAGTGATTTACTCCATCGGCTTGTGTGTAATCCAACATCATCTAGAATTTGCACCTTGTGTCTAATCCAAAGATCATTAGGAACGGCACCTTGTGTGTAATCCAGCCTCATTCGGAAACATGATCTCGAGGTTGACCATACTTCCCTCCTCACAGGAACTGCATCCTGACATGAAGTTACTTCTTTTTTAGATAATTACTCAGAGCAACCCAGATCCATTTAGTACAAGCCAGATAAACAGAACTGGGAGAAGTGAATTCAAAAGGAAAAAAATATAAAAACAGACTACAGGGTGAGAACACCCACTTCCGACATCAAGCTAAAAACTAAAGCATTAGGACGATTAAGACTCTTCTTATGACACATCAAAGAACACGATGCTTAAGAGAAATAGAAACTACAACATATACACATCGAAGAACACGAGGCTAAACGAAAGTAATTGAAATGGCGTTACTTACCAAAGCTCGTTTTACAGGTTCGGTGCAGCTCCTCTTTAACTTGCCACGCTCCTTGAAGATGTCCCCAATATCCCGTGTTTGGTCTTCATTGCTCCTCTGCATGTTACTTTTCGTGGTTTTAAAATCTCAACATGGCAAGAAAAATATACTACTAGTAATACTCGCGCATCTTGTGGGCAACATTAAAGCACTAAATCGCCATGTTAGAGCATCTTCAACAGAATCGCATAGCGGGCGCTTTAAAAAGCGTTAAATCTTGAGATCGAGAAGTAGAGATAGAGACTAGAGGATAGTTCTCAACATAGATAGATAAAAAATAGATTATTCAACTACTCCTCGTCATCCGACTCCTCCTCGGTGATGTCCTCCTCCGACGTCTAACTGTAGGCGTGAAGATACCGATTGTCGTCGGATTCCCGGGGCGGCACTGCTCCTAGCCTCATGTTGAATTGAGCGTCCGCTTTTCGCCTACGCTTGTCCTCGTGATAGGCGGCTCGCTCCGCCCTCCTCTTATCCCTCTCCACCCTACTTTGCTCGTAGAACTCGTGCTCGATGATGATGTCCTGTGGGAAGCGTTGGCGCCACAGCGCCATGGCTTCCTCGTCCATCTCAGCGATGCCGAGACGGTGCTCCCGCCTCCAGTTGTCGCGATGATCCTCGTCGGTGATAAGCCGCGGCAGAGGCGCGAGCTCCTGTGCCCCCTCCCGCGTCGGCACGTTGGGGAAGTTCAATGTTCTATGAGGCTACCGGAGGTGCCACGCTGTTGCGTCGTACGCGCGGGCGGCCTCGTTGGCGGTGTCAAAATTGCCGAGGCCGAGGCGCATCCCGCGGAACCAGATCTCGGCGGAGAAGCACCCGGAGGGGCGCGCGCGGACGCCGCAGTATCCCCAAGTTTCCCGGCGACGCGGCGGCATGGTGGCGCGGCAGCGGTGAGGCGAGAAAGAGCGGGGAGAGAGCGGTGGCAAGGCACAGAGCGGGGAGAGAGCGGTGGCAAGGCACACAGCGGTGGGAGGGCGTTTGTAACACCCACGATGCAGCTATATATCTCACGTGTCGAGGCACGACTTAGAGGCATAACTGCATTGTAGTTTTGTCGCAAGAAGGGTCATCTTCACACAATCCCATGTAATGAACAAGAAAGGGATAAAGAGGGTTGGCTTACAATCGCCACTTCACACAATACTTCAATAAATCATACATCATCCAAAATACACACATAGTCCGACTACGGACAACCAAATGAAAAAGGAAGTTAACCCAACTGCTAGATCCCCGATCGTCCCAACTGGGCTCCACTACTGATCATCAGGAAACGAAACATAGTAACGACCAAGGTCCTCGTCGAACTCCCACTTGAGTTCAGTAGCATCACCTGCACTGGTATCATCGGCACCTGCAACTGTTTGGTAGTATCTGTGAGTCACGAGGACTCAGCAATTTCAAAACCCACGAGATCAAGACTATTTAAGCTTATGGGTAGGATGGGGTAATGAGGTGGAGTTGCAGCAAGCACTAAGCAAATATGGTGGCTAACATACGCAAATAAGAGCGAGAAGAGAAGCAACGCAACGGTCGAGAAGCTAGAGGTGATCAAGAAGTGATCCTGAAACTACTTACGGTCATTCATAACCCAAACCGTGTTCACTTCCCGGACTCCGCCGAAAAGAGACCATCACGGCTACACACGCGGTTGATGCTTTTTAATTAAGTCAAGTGTCAAGTTCTCTACAACCGGAGATTAACAAATTCCCATCAGCCACATAACCGCGGGCACAGCTTTCGAAAATTTATACCCTGCAAGGGTGTCCCAACTTAGCCCATCACAAGCTCTCACGGTCAACGAAGGATATTCCTTCTCCCGAGAAGACCCGGTCAGTCTCGGAACCCCGGTTACAAGACATTTCGACAATGGTAAAACAAGACCAGCAAGACCACCCGAATGTGCCGACAAATCCAAATAGGAGCTACACATATCTCGTTCTCAGGGCACACGGATTGTCCAAACTTCCGATAGGCCAGCCCAGAGTTGCCCCTGGTGGCCACCGGCGGTTGACAGGTTGGACTAACACTCACGACGAGCACTGGCCCGGGGGCGGAGGGGGGTGTAAAATAAAGATGACCCTTGAGTCTGCAGAACCCAAGGGAAAAAGGCTTAGGTGGCAAATGGTAAAAGCAAGGTTGGGCCTTGCTGGAGGAGTTTTATTCAAAGCGAACTGTCAAGTGGGTCCCATAAATCCCCAACCGCGTAAGGAACGCAAAATCAAGGAACATAACACCGGTATGACGGAAACTAGGGCGGCAAGAGTGGAACAAAAACCAGGTATAAGGCCGAGCCTTCCACCCTTTACCAAGTATATAGATGCATTAATTAAATAAGAGATATTGTGATATCCCAACATATCCATGTTCCAACATGGAACCACCTTCAACTTCACCTGCAACTAACAACGCTATAAGAGGGGCTGAGCAAAAGCAGTAACATAGCCAAACTACGGTTTGCTAGGAAAGGATGGTTAGAGGCTTGACATGGCAATATGGGAGGCATGATAAACAAGTGGTAGGTAACGCGACATAGCGATAGAGCGAGCAAACTAGCAAGCAAAGATAGAAGTGATATCGAGGGTAATGGTCATCTTTCCTGAAATCCCGCTAGGAAGAAGAACGAGTCCATGAAGAAGACAAATGGACGTAGTCGAACGAATCCTCAAAACTCCGGAACGAAACTGAAGCTAACGAGAGAAGCAAACGGGAAAGAAGCAAGCAACATGGTAAACACACAAGCATAAACATAGCATGATGCACAACCAAGGATGATGCATGTCCGGTTTAAAAACGCATGGCATGGCAAAGTGCACAAACAAAACTACAAGTTAAGTGGAGCTCAACATGTAACAAGATACATGTTGACGAAACACCACATTCGATTATTTAGTTCGCTCCCGGTTAGGTACTCAACAATATTAAACGTTGGTTACCATGGCAAGAGGTGAAGCATAATAAAACTACTTATCTAGGCAAGTTTAAATGAGGCCGGAACAACAAGCAACAATTCTGGTACATCCTCATGTGCATATAGCAATTTAATGCAAACAACAATTTAAAACATTTTAAATGTTGTTATCATGATGCAGATGACATATGCGCGTTTTATGCAATTTTATGAAAATGTTGACATAATATGATACGAGGCATTAGTCGCCATGGCAGAAGAAAAAGGGTGCCATGGCGGCGAAACGAAAATGGTGCCACGACAACATCCCGGTTACAGTAGCCCATGGAGATACCGGTGCAAAAGGAAGTGTGGATGTGCGAAACATGCAAGAGTGACGAGGAATGATCCCGGTTACCGGGTGTCCCATGCGTCGAAGACGGTGCCAAACGAGGGAACAACTAACGTTCACAGGCGGATATAACATCTAAACATGCATTCATAAAACACATGCTTTCGTTCACGGACCGTCGTCTCGGCGGTTATACCTTCGAAGCATGCGTTTTCGAAACGGGTCCAGTTCGTCGTGGAAGTAAATGTTCTCGCGAGGGTAGTGAAAATAGTGGTATACGTCTCAGAGAGGGACTTGACGAATCCGAGTTCTTCGGGGTAATCGGGTACCTGTTCGCGTTGTAGTCGTGCAAGGTTTGTAGACGTTCAGTGCGCCCGTAGAGGTACTTGGCACATCGTTACAAAGGTCGTACAAAGATCCAGAAGAGGGACTTGGCGTTTCGTTCAGCATTCGTTCGAGCATCCGTGTGGTCTTGCTGGTGGTGTACTTGGCGAATCCAGAGGCATTGGTAGTGGTACTTGGCGAATTCCATGCTCGGTGGTCCTTGGTCTTGGCGTCAAAAGCAACAGGGGCGCGAAGCAGGGACTTGGCGCGATGCAGGGGCAACGGCCGCGGGACTTGTCGCCTGGAGGAGGTTGGTTCCGAGTGGGACTAGCCTGTCCTGGCGGACTGCTCGCTGGCGAGGTTCAGGTGAGGTCGCCGGCCGGTGGAGGTGCAGCAGAGGATGTCGCGGGGCCCTCGAGCGGAGGCGGGGCTTCTCCTGCTGGCTTCTGGCGACGAGCGGCGCGGGAACGAGGACGAGGCATGAGGTCGCGCGAGGTGGAGTTGACAGCAGCACGCCATGGGAGGCGGAGCTCGCGGCAGGAGGTGAAGAAGACGGTGCGGCGGCGGGTCGAGGAACGCAGGGGCCACGGGGCGGCTGCGCGCCTGTGGGAGCGAAGCGATGGGTGCGGGCGCGCATGGAGAGGCTCGGGGTTGAGCTACTGGCGCTCGACGAAGAAGGCGCGGAGGACGACGGATGCGGGCGCAGGTGCTCGAGGAGCCCTCCTCGAGCGCTCGGGCGACGAGGATTTGGCGAGGAGGAGGCGCGGTCGCGGCCTGGTACTGTAGAGGGAGGCGCGCGGGATCGAGAGGGAGAGAGTGAGATGGGGATCGGGACGAGCGAGGGAGATGGCGGCGCTGGAGGAAGGGATCGAGGGAAAGAGAGGGATCAAGGGACAGAGCTAGGGCTGTCGGTGTGGCTGGGCTTCAGGAGGGTTGGTGGGCCTAGGAGGCCGGCCCAGTAGAGAAGGAAGTGGCCAGAGGCCTGGCTGTTGGGCTCTCACCCTAAATAAAATAAAAAATAAAACCGAGATAAGAAAGAAAAGAAAGAGAGGTTAGGGGTGGAGCTTGCGCAGGAGGGTATTTTTCTCGGAGTCACAAAAATGAGTTTGACCCAAGAAAATTATAAGTGGCATGATCGAAAGGTATAAATTCAAACTCATTTGAATTTAATTCAAATGGGTTTGAACTAGGACTTGGCAAAAGGAAGGTCCAAAAATGTTGAGAATCTTAGAGGAGCCTCGATAAAAGAGATGAGAATTATTGGCAAAGTTTGGGGAACATACTTGAAATGGAATAGGCATGGAGTTTATTATGCAAGTGTGTTATGGTTAATTCCAAAAGAATGGGATATTTATTATAGCTCCCTAAATTGGGAGGATATGTTATAAAGAGAAGTCACCATATGAATTCCCTCGATTTAAATAGATCAAAAATCTATGCAATTTATTTAGTTGAGTTTTAAAAAAATTAAATGACATGATGGCATGATGACATGATGCAATGCAAAATAAATAGAGCAAGCAAAATGAAACACACGGCGATCACGAAATATATGAAAGTCTTCTAGAGCGTCGGTCTTGGGGCATCACAACATTGGATTTTATAAAGCGCGCCGGACGCCGCACGCCAAAACTAGCGCACGCCAGGCCGCTTTTTCTCGCGCGCGTGCAATCCTTTCCTGATGTCTCTGCTATCTCTACTCTCTTCTCTACTGTTATATTTATTTTATATTTAATATTTATCTCTACTTCTCTACTCTCTATTTTTTTCTCTACTTTTTCCCTACTCTTATAAAAAAACAGAGTTGTTGATGATGGTGTTCTTGCCATCCTGCAATATAGGCCATCCGATTTATATCCGACGGATAGGAAGGAAACTGTGGCAATTTTGCAAAAATATACCCACACCCCTCTCCGCATTTGCAAATAAGGCATTCCCTCATTCATCCTTTTCTCCCACAAGATAAACTACTCATACAAATGCATCTTGATGCGTGCAACGCATGGGCATCTTGCTAGTTCTAGAAAACTATCCATCATTTGCCACACTACTGGTTGCAGATGAAATACCTACCAAGCACAAGTCACGTCTGAGCGACGGCACAATTACAAGCTGATATTCTGTTGGATAATGGAGGCTATAACCAATTACTTTTACGGGAACAATGGCACCCAGGAAATTTAAAGGGTATGTATGAACAAAATTGGAACTGCACATGTACTGCTAAGTGATTCAATACACACATTACCAATCGAGGAGGAGAACGATGGTCGCGGCGGCCTCTGTGAGTCATGGTCGGCAACGGGAGTCGGTTCATTGTCCATGACGGTGGTGCTTCTGCGCTTGGCGTCGGCTTCCGGGAAGCAGATCCGAGACCATGGAAGACGGTGCCGGGGAAGAGGCTCTGTGTACGACGACAATGGTGGACCGGCTCCAGTGCGGCGTACGAGGTCGTCGATGAGGCAGATGCGCTGCGGTGGACGAGTGCGCCGATGTAGAAGGGTAGGAGCATGAAGGCTGCGGTGCCGTGGAGAAATCTATTTTGCGGTGGGGATAGAAAATGGGGAGTATTCAAGTGTACTACTCTGGGTGCCAGGGTGGGGTTGGCTGGGTAGGGTGAACCTGAAGTTACGAAAACAGCCCCCTACCAACTGTCATCCGTAGGCCTGTTCCGAAGGCTATGATGGTAACTTCCCACTGCTCGAATCAGAGTCGCGGGAGATTTTCCCGCCGACCTCAAAATTTTGTGACACTGAACTCCCCGTGTGGCGTGTTGGGTGATTCGGCTAAGCAAGTAGCGAGTAGTACTAGTAAACTCTGCATATTAGGTTTGACCAAAGTCAAACTTCCTAAAGTTTGACCAAGTTTATAGAAAAATATAAACATTTACCATAACAGATATGTATGATGTGAAAGTACATTCAATAATGAATCTAATGGTATTTATTTGTTATTGTATATGTTAATATTTTTTGTTATAAACTTTGTGAGAGTTTACAAAACTTGACTTTGACCAATGCTAATACGCAGACTTAAATAAAACGGAGGGTGTACACATTTGTTTTCCTAGTATGTAGTGAATGAATCATTTGTTGAAATTGTGAAATAAATATATTAGGCTACGGACTTCGAATGTAATGGTCTATACAATTCAATAGTTACAATCATTGTCGAATTCCAAGATGTATACGAGGTCTATAGTACTTCACAACATGCTCAAACTCGCATAATCCCAGTCAAATGACAATCAAAATGCATTTCATAGTTATTACTTTGTAGGATGCAACAAAACCAACGATAACTCTACATCAACCATTATAAAAGCAACATTTTGAACATATCCCAATGTGTGAATGAAACGTGCAGAGAGAGCTTGCGAAGATGGAGCAGATAGGGTGGGAAAGATTGTATGTATGTGGACGAGAGAGTAGGAGGCAAACCTAACGAAACAGAGAGAGGGAGATAGAGAGAGAAAGAGAGAGGAAGAAGTTAGGTCTGTGAGAAAGATGGAGACATGTAATATACATGAAATGCGTGTGCACCCGGATTCTGTACACGTGGAAGGAGAAGAGACAACAGGTTTGATGAGAGAGCTGGAAAAACATGGACGAGACGGGAAGGATCTCGTGGGTTGAGGGATTGATAAATTTGTGCGGGGGAGAGAGGGATTGGTAATTTTATGCGAGAGAGAGAGGGTGGGGGGAGGAGTCAGTCAGCCGTCGTAACATCATCCTGCTTCCAAATGGCCCCGCATTCTCTAGCGCAGTGTGGTCGCTGTCTTCGATCTCCTCGATGTCCTCTTTGAAGATTGAGGTGTTGTGCATGCTGGGGTGCAGAGAAGCACAAGCGAGAGTGGTCGCCATATAACCTTCGATGGGGATGAATTGTGTGCTCGGGGGAGGGGGTGTGTGTGTGCTGCGTGTTGTCTGTGTGTGTGTGTGTGTGTGTGTGTGTGTGTCAGATATTGAGAGAAAACAAACCTAAGGAGAGAAATGCGTGTGTATGTGACGGAAAGCTACTTGCTAAACAGGGTATTCACGAAGAGATTGTGCGTGCGAGATAGAGAGCGATGTGCTGGCCTTGAGGTGGGCAAGGGCCGGGTGAGGGTGTCAAAATGTGTGCGTTGATGCATGTGTTACATGCGATCGTGCGAGGGACGGACGAATCGAGAGAGATGGTTGTTGTGTTACGGATGCTCCTCTCTCTCACACACACACACACAAGTAAAATAGAAGACCGTTCTCTCATGTATACACAACATATCGGCATCTTTCTATGTCTCACTCATGCATGATCATTTGCACATTCACACCTCTCTATGTCTCTATCACACGCACACCATCTCCACATTGCCCTTCCGCCACAACACACATATGGACACATACACATGTTCTCTCTCAGTCACACACACTTTGGACGCCAAACTTTGGCAAAAGTTGGCAAAAAATTGTCTCTATGACAAGTGGGCCATAGGGGCAATAAAGTGTGGCAAAAACCAAATACATGCCAACTAAACTGTGACTGCCAAATTTTGGCTTGGCAAACGGTGGCTGGGAACCAAACAGCCCCAAAATCAGTATTAAAAAAACTAGGGCGCAACTAAAACGTCCAAATCCAAATAAACACGAACTGGAGCTAAATTCAAATATATGGAAATATTGGCGTCAAGAACTTTTCCCGGAAAAAAAGTTGAGTAATATTCGGGGATTGTTTTCACACACACAAAAAGGTTCGGTGGATGTCCTTCGAGCGCGACACGGTGGCCTTGCTTCGATCGATCGCATGCAGCGTTCACGCGCTTGCACAGGATTTCGTATCGTGGTTGTGGTAACTAATAAAAGCGCTGCCTAAGTCTAATGTTTATGTGTACTAGTACGATTTTCTTGTAAGTTTGACCAGCCCTATACAAAACTAAACTAAGCTCCCATACGCGCACTCATCAATATGCTGCCGCCGCCGTTGCGCATGCCGGCGCCCGCCTGCTCCGGCCAACAATTTCTCTCCCATCACTGTCGTGTCGCCGCCAAGCCGAAGGCTCGCCCGCTCACGTCGTCTCCAGTCCCTCCTCGCGATGTTTCCGCGCTGCCAAGGATGCGAGCAGCTGGTGGAGCCGCGTCTATGCATGCAGCGTACGAAGAGGAGGACGAGCGCGTGCTCGAGCACGCCGGTGAGGAGGAACTAGCGTGTCATTGTCGTCTCCGCCCGCGCGGAGGAGGCGCGCATGGTGGCTGTCGTGGGCGGAAGCCGGTCGCGTGCACGTCGAGCCCGCAAACCGGGTGTGGACGCGAAATCTACCTTCGAGACCTTGAATGCCACGTGGATCCTCCAATCTGAAGGAGCAATTTGGGTCAGTCGACTCTTGTGAGCCGTTTGACGCAACATGGATGGCTAGAAGGGTTTCTTCAACCTCCGAAATAGATGCACGGTTCATCTTCTCAGCCCGCCACACGCCTAACCGCCTACCGCCGCCGCGCCCTCCCCTGTACCGCCTACCACCGCCATGCTCCCCCACCCCGCCATCCATTTAACCCCGGGCACGATCCATTTTTTTTTGGCGAACTGCATTCCACACCCAACACTCATAAGATAGATCATGGGCACCCTGCCGTCTTCTTCCTTCACTCCGTCGAACTTCTTTCACAAATCGACTGACCCAAATTATAATACTAGTACGAACGTATTAACTACAGTAGGAACACGAAGATACAAGCTGTAGTACCAACTGCAAGAAGAACAGTAGTAAGACATAGTACTAGTACTACTGTACGTACTAAAGAGTTGAAATAACGAGAAAGAACATAAACATAGTTCTACTAGGGCCTCAGCAGAAAACACCCTTGAAAATAAACTAAGCAACTAGTCCGCTTGACACTGCAGTAGAACCAGCATGAGCAACGGCACTGCCACCTACTCGAAGTCCAAGTCCACGTCCTCGACTTCGTCCTCGTCCCTCTTCCTCTTCCTCTTCACCGACGCTTCTTTGCTTGAACCGGACACTAGGCTCTGCTTCTTCATCCAACCCTTGTAGATATTTAAACAAAGGTAGGCATCCATTGTTGCGTACAGGATGTGATCTTCATCTAATGTCTTTGACTCCCATGCATGATGAAACTTGTGGTGAGGTTTCTTTAGTTTAGCGTACGAACGATCAATCATGGCTGCTGCCAGGGTCAGCATTGAAGGCTGAGAGGAGGACACCAGGCTTGCCTTCTGGAGATCGAAGGGCTAGCCTACAACGAGGCCTATCCGACCCAGGATTTCCTTGTCGTTCCTAAAGTCTACAGTAACGAATTTGACTCGGCCGCCCTTGAGGAACTTCTTAAATTCCTCGCACTCAATGTCGGCATGGCATATGTGGTAGACCAACCATAAGTCATGCATGCAAACCTGGATCACGGCGGGCTTCTTCTTCTCTCCTCCTTTAGTTTCTTCTCGCTTCCCAGGACTGTGGTGTACTCAACATCTAGCCCAGCGACCCACTCATCATTTGAGTTTTCGAACATGCATTTGAAGCGAGCAAGGCATTCTTTCACCGTTGCGGAAGAACGGGTGTAGATGACGTCAAACTAATCGCTGGTGATGGTTCTAACATTGTACTCACCGCCGATTGATACGTCTCCAACGTATCTATAATTTATGAAGTATTCATGCTATTATATTATCCATCTTAGATGTTTAATGGGCTTTACTAAGAACTTATATATGATTTTTGGGACTAACCTATTAACCCAGAGCCCAGTGCCAGTTCCTGTTTTTTCCCTTGTTTCAGTGTTTCGAAGAAAAGGAATATCAAACGGAGTCCAAACAGAATGAAACCTTCGGGAGAGTTATTTTTGGAAAGAAAGCAATCCGGGAGACTTGGAGTGCACGTCAGGGGATCAACGAGGAAGGCACAAGGCAGGGGGGCACGCCCACCCCCCTGGGCGCGCCCTCCATCCTCGTGGGCCCCTCGTGGCTCCCCTGACGTATTTCTTCCTCCTATATATACCAATATACCCTAAAACCATCGGAGAACAAAATAGATCGGGAATTCCGCCGCCGCAAGCCTCTTTAGCCACCAAAAACCAATCGGGACCCCGTTCCGGCACCCTGCCGGAGGGGGGAACCCTCACCGGTGGCTATCTTCATCATCCCGACGCTCTCCATGACGAGGAAGGAGTAGTTCACCCTCGGGGCTGAGGGTATGTACCAGTAGCTATGTGTTTGATCTCTCTCTCTCTCTCTCTCTCGTGTTCTTGAGGTGATACAATTATGATGTATCGCGAGCTTTGCTATTATAGTTGGATTTTATGATGTTTCTCCCCCTCTACTCTCTTGTAATGGATTGAGTTTCCCCTTTGAAGTTATCTTATCGAATTGAGTCTTTTAATGATTTGAGAACACTTGATGTATGTCTTGCGTGGGATACCCGTGGTGACAATGGGGTATTCTATTGATCCACTTGATGTATGTTTTGGTGATCAACTTGTGGGTTCCTCCCATGAACCTATGCATAGGGGTTGGCACACGTTTTCGTCTTGATTCTCTTGTAGAAACTTTGGGGCACTCTTTGAGGTTCTATGTGTTGGTTGAATAGATGAATCTGAGATTGTGTGATGCATATCATATAATCATACCCACGGATACTTGAGGTGACATTGGAGTACATAGATGACATTAGGGTTTTGGTTGATGTGTGTCTTAAGGTGTTATTTTACTACGAACTCTAGGGCTGTTTGTGACACTTATAGGAATAGCCCAATGGATTGATCGGAAAGAATAACTTTGAGGTGGTTTCTTACCCTACCATAATCTCTTTGTTTTTCTCCGCTATTAGTGACTTTGGAGTGACTCTTTGTTGCATGTTGAGGGATAGTTATATGATCCAATTATGTTATTATTGTTGAGAGAACTTGCACTAGTGAAAGTATGAACCCTAGGCCTTGTTTCCTAGCATTGCAATACCGTTTACACTCACTTTTATCGCTTGTTACCTTGCTGTTTTTATATTTTCAGATTACAAAAACCCATATCTACCATCCATATTGCACTTGTATCACCATCTCTTCGCCGAACTAGTGCACCTATACAATTTACCATTGTATTGGGTGTGTTGGGGACACAAGAGACTCTTTGTCATTTGGTTGCAGGGTTTTTTGAGAGAGACCGTCTTCATCCTACGCCTCCCACGGATTGATAAACCTTAGGTCATCCACTTGAGGGAAATTTGCTAGTGTCCTACAAACCTCTGCACTTGGAGGCCCAACAACGTCTACAAGAAGAAGGTTGCGTAGTAGACATCAAGCTCTTTTAAAGCGCCGTTGTCGGGAGGTTAGGTAAGCAGCACTCACACCCCGTCAACTAAGCTAGTTTCTAGCGCCGTTGCCGGGGAGGTGAGTGCTTCAAGGTATATCTTTAGATCTTGCAATCGAATCTTTTTGTTTCTTGTTTTATCACTAGTTTAGTCTATAAAAGAAAACTACAAAAAAATGGAATTGAGTTTGCCTCATAAGCTTCATCTTTTTAATATCTTTCATGAGTATGATGGAAAGGAAAATTGTACCAAAGTGTTAGAATAAGAATGCATTAAAATGTTTGGCACTAAATCCTTGAATAATGAGCATGATTGCAATGTTGTTAGTATGAACTCTTTGAATATCCATAGTACTAATGATGATCGCACTAGTTATGATGAAAATGTCTCCTATAAACATGTCAATTTTTGTGGAGTGCATTGGGTTTGCAAGTACACACCAAATAGGGAAGATAGATATTGCAAGAGGCATAAGCATTTAGAAACTAAATTGTTGCAAGAAAGGCTAGATGTTTGTGCTGAAAATTTAAATTTTCTTGGCCATACTTGTGAACTTTGCAATGAACGGGGTCATTTAACTATCCAATGCAAATTGTTTCATGATCTGATCGTGTCCAAAAATTTGTGATGACTTGATTTCCCTTGCACATTATAATGAACTTGGTTTGCTTATGGGTTACGAAGAAATGAAACGTATAACTAAGCATCTTCCAGAATTTGCCCGTTATAAACTTCTTGATTTTGATCTAGAGGAAATTTATGTGTATTGTGCGGTGAATTGCATTGAAAATCCTTATATTGCCAATTACATAAAGAGAAGAAAACAAATAGAAGATGAAGAGAATATTAACGAAAGGGAAGAGACTTCCCAATATTCTCCTATTATTTCTTATGATGAATCAGGTAACGAGGAGGAACCTTCTATTCAACCAATCTCATTAATAAGGAGCTCCAAAAAGAGGATTGAACCCACACATGATGTGGTGAAGAAGAAGAAAAGAAAAAGGAAGAGAGGTAAAAATATATCTCTCCCAAATAATGTTTCTCCTATTATTGTTGTGCCTCATGAAAATGAATCAAAATAATTGTGGAAGATGATGCACTTGATGATGATCTCGTTATGCCTATTGCTTGTTGTGATGATTATGATTGGGAAGATAGTGATACTTCTTATGATCTTGAAAATCTTTTTGGCATTTGCTTGGAAGAATATGATAATTGCTATACTATTGGTGCTATCCATAGTATTAATGATGAGAGTGATTATGCTTATGATATAAAAAGGCCCAAGCTTGGGGGTGCTATGTTTGAAGAAGATGATGTTTTTGAGAATAAATTTGCTGCAATTAATGTTTATCCCAAGCTTGGGGATGCTACGTTTAATGAAGATGATATTTTTAGCCTCCCAAGTTTTGATATGCAAAGTTGTTATGATGATAGCATGCCTTCTACTTATGATGATTATATTGATGAAAGTGGGTTTGGAAGAGTGTCAACTTTAGGAAGTAATGATCCCACTATTTTGGAGGATGTTTAATCTTATAATTTATATGAAAGTGGATTTGGAGAGGTCATGACTTTATTTAGTGAATCCACTATTTCGGAAGAGGTTTCAATTGATTATGATGAGAACAAAGTTGCTACTTATGATGATTACTGTGATGAAACTTATGCTATAAAAAGTAGTGATGATTATATTTATAAAACTTGTCATGATTATGATTACCCTTTTTCTGAATATTACTCTTTTAATGTGGAAACAATTTATAGTATTCAAGTCTCTTATGATACTCCCACTATTCCGAATGAGAAGAATTTTGCTTATGTGGAGAGTAGTAAAATTTCTATGCAAGTAGATCATGAAAAGAATGCTTTAGGTGCTGATTATATGATTGAATTCATTCATTATGCTACTGAAAATTATTATTAGAGAGGATCATATGCTTCTACATATTGCAATAATATCAAGTTTCCTCTCTATGTGCTTAAAGTTTTGAAGTTATGCTTGTTTTTCCTTCCTATGCTAGTTCATTATTGTTCCCATAAATTGTTTGATCACAAAATCCCTATGCATAGTAAGTGGGTTAGACTTAAATGTGCTAGTCATATTCTTCATGATGCTCTCTTTATGTTTCAATTCTTATCTTTTATGTGAGCATCATTGAAATCATCATGCCTAGCTAGGGGCGTTAAACGTTAGCGCTTGTTGGGAGGCAACCCAATTTTATTTTAGTTTCTTGCTTCTTGGTTCTGTTTAGTAATAAATAATCCATCTAGATTCTGTTTAGATGTGGTTTTTTGTTTTAATTAGTGTTTGTGCCAAGTAGAACCTTCGGGAAGACTTGGATGAAGTCTTTATGATCATGCTGTAAAAAACAGAAACTTTAGCGCTCACGAGATTTGCTTAAACTTTTTACTGGAGAGTGATATTTAGTTGATTCTTTTTGCAGATGATTACTAGAAAAATTCCTCCGGTCCAACAATTTATTTTAGAATTTTTGGAGTTTCATAAGTATACGTTTGATACAGATTACTACAGACTATTCTGTTTTTGACAGATTCTGTTTTCATTGTGTTGCTTGCTTATTTTGATGAATCTATGGCTAGTAAAATAGTTTATAAACCATAGAGAAGTTGGAATACAGTAGGTTTAACACCAATATTAGTAAAGAATGAGTTCATTACAGTACCTTTAAGTGGTGTTTTGTTTTCTTTCGCTAACGGCGCTCACGAGATTTTCCGTTAAGTTTTGTGTTGTGAAGTTTTCAAGTTTTGGGTAAAGATTCGATGGACTACGGAATAAGGAGTAGAAAGAGCCTAAGCTTGGGGATGCCCAAGGCACCCCAAGGTAATATTCAAGGATAACCAAGAGCCTAAGCTTGGGGATGCCCCGGATGGCATCCCCTCTTTCGTCTTCATTCATCGGTAACTTTACTTGGAGCTATATTTTTATTCACCACATGATATGTGTTTTGCTTGGAGCATCATTTTATTTTCTTTAGCCTTGCTTGCTGTTTGAATAAAATACCAAGATCTGAAATTCTTAAATGAGAGAGAGTCTTCACATAGCTACATAATTATTTAACTACGCATTGATCTTCACTTATATCTTTTTGGAGTAGTTTGTCATTTACTCGTGTGCTTCACTTATATCTTATGAGTAAATGGTTGAATGATTTGAATGCCATAAATCTGAAATTATATATGTTTCATATGCCTTTCCCATGGGGAGTAATGCCTTCACATATAAGAAGTAGAGGTGGTAAATTTATTGAAGGTTATCAAACATTGTATTGGTCACTTGAACAATTCATGAAAGAATATTGAGGGAAGAGAGATTTCGCATATAAATATACTATCTTGGACATCTTCTATGATTGTGATTCCCATTAATTATTTTCAAACCTGAGCAAATTAGTTGAAGTTGGACAAGGAAGACAACATAATGAGTTATGCTTGGGTATATTTGTATAGAAGTTATATTATTATGGATCCTCTAACATGTGGTGCTTGCTATTTAGAATCCTTTGCTAGCCAAAATATCTGTACTAAGAGGGAATACTGCTTGTGCATCCAAACTCCTTGAACCAAGTTTCTTCCATGAGTGTCCACTATATCTACCTGTATGCGGTATTTACCTGCCGTTCCAAGTAAATTTGCATGTGCCAAACTGTAAACCTTCAAATAATAATCTGTTTTGTATGCCCGAATCGCTCATGTAGCGACTAGGGGCTAGCAGTATCTTCCATGCTAGGTGGGTTATTCTCACGATGAGAGGACTCCGCTCATCATTCATGAGAAAATGGTTGGTAACTGGGATGCCCAGTCCCATGATCAAAAGATTGAAATCAAATAAAAAATAATTGCAAACAAAACTCCCCCAGGATTGATGTTAGTTGGAGGCACCCGTTGTTTTGGGCAAGCCATGGATTGATGATTGTTGGTGGAGGGGGAGTAAAAATCTTTACCTTTCTATTTGGGAACCGCCTAAAATGTATGTAGTATGGAAGATATTGGGAACTCTTGGTCGTTATGTTGACAATGAAAGCATACCTCTCAAAATTATTTTCATCTCTGTTTTTGCTTCGAGCTCTGGCACCTCTGCAAATCTCTGATTCCCTCTGCGAAGGGCCTATCTTTTACATTTATGCAAGAGTCAGTAATATTCCTTCTCATTGCAACCTACTCTTTAGTTGGCAAGCATCATGTGACGGAAATATCTAGGCATATATGGCCATTCAAATATATTTGAGCATGAATTATTACTGTTGACATTACCCCTGAGGTAAAAGGTTGGGAGGCGAAACATTAAGCCCCTATCTTTCTCTGTGTTTGATGAATACTATTTGTTCTAAAAATATGCTTTGAGTGGTAGCAATCATGGAAGACTAAATGATAGTTGAGTATGTGAAGTTTGCTGAATCAAAGCTCTTACATAGACTCTTCCTGAAAATAAGATGAATTTTAATTGTTTGATGAATAATAACACGGTTTGTTAGTTTTCAAGAAAGTTTATGTTCTATACTTTAACATGTGAATAGTTTGTTACTTGATCATGCAAAGTTTTATGATATGAGCTACTGTTATGACATATAATGATGCTAGAAAAGGTGATTGAAATTATCATTGATCAAACTTGTGCACCTGCTAGCTTTCACACTTCATAAATTCTTTCTTTTATCATTTACCTACTCGAGGACGAGCAGGAATTAAGCTTGGGGATGCTGATACGTCTCCAACGTATCTATAATTTATGAAGTATTCATGTTATTATATTATCCATCTTGGATGTTTAATGGGCTTTACTAAGCACTTTTATATGATTTTTGGGACTAACCTATTAACCCAGAGCCCAGTGCTAGTTCCTGTTTTCTCCCTTGTTTCAGTGTTTCGAAGAAAAGGAATATCAAACGGAGTCCAAACGGAATGAAACCTTCGGGAGAGTTATTTTTGGAAAGAAAGCAATCCGGGAGACTTGGAGTGCACGTCAGGGGATCAACAAGGAAGGCACGAGGCAGGGGGCGCGCCCACCCCCTGGGCGCGCCCTCCGCCCTCGTGGGCCCCTCATGGCTCCCTTGACGCATTTCTTCCTCCTATATATACCAATATACCCTAAAACCATCGAAGAACAGAATAGATCGGGAGTTCCGCCGCCGCAAGCCTTTGTAGCCACCAAAAACCAATCGGGACCCTGTTAAAACCTGCCGGAGGAAACCCTCACCGTGGCCATCTTCATCATCCCGGCACTCTCCATGACGAGGAGGGAGTAGTTCACCCTCGGGGCTGAGGGTATGTACCAGTAGCTATGTGTTTGATCTCTCTCTCTCTCGTGTTCTTGAGGTGATACAATTATGATGTATCGTGAGCTTTGCTATTATAGTTGGATTTTATGATGTTTCTCCCCCTCTACTCTCTTGTAATGGATTGAGTTTCCCCTTTGAAGTTATCTTATCGGATTGAGTCTCTTAATGATTTGAGAACACTTGATGTATGTCTTGTGTGGGATACCCGTGGTGACAATGGGGTATTCTATTGATCCACTTGATGTATGTTTTGGTGATCAACTTGCGGGTTCCGCCCATGAACCTATGCATAGGGGTTGGCACACGTTTTCGTCTTGATTCTCCGGTAGAAACTTTGGGGTACTCTTTGAGGTTCTATGTGTTGGTTGAATAGATGAATCTGAGATTGTGTGATGCATATCGTATAATCATACCCACGGATACTTGAGGTGACATTGGAGTATCTAGGTGACATTAGGGTTTTGGTTGATGTGTGTCTTAAGGTGTTATTTTACTACGAACTCTAGGGCTGTTTGTGACACTTATAGGAATAGCCAAATGGATTGATCGGAAAGAATAACTTTGTGGTGGTTTCGTACCCTACCATAATCTCTACAATAACGATTATAATGAGTATAAGAACTACTATTAGATGAGTTAAAAATTCTAATCCTGAACTAACCCTGAAGTAACTCTAGCGAAAGAGGTGTTTGGATGACAGAGTTAGATGGAGCGCGGATACGGCGAGGTGCCTTCATGGGCGGTGCGAGAGGGAGGGAGGGAGGGAGAGGACGAGAAGCTTCGAAGAAGTGGGGAGGGATCGGCTACGGGGAGAGCGAGAGAAAAATGTGTTTTTTAGTGTCCCGAGAAGAACTACTCCCTCCGTCTAGGTGTGTAAGTCACCTTACGAAAACCAAATAATCTCAAAACACTTAGGCACCGTACATTAACTCCCTCCTCGTTTCTTGTTTTGTGACATATCAACCAATAAGAGATGTGGGCCGTGCATGCTTTCAATGACTTGAGACTGCCAAACATGACATGCAGTGGTTAGTGCATTGCATGCAATGCTATTAATTAGCAAAAAGACATTAAATTTTCTCATTTTCCTCTCCGCCTTGGTCGCGGTGCACAACGTAAGATGACTTACACACCTAGACGGAGGGAGTAACCCAAATAAGCACCTCTTGGGTGGGTTAGATTTTTTTTGGGTTAGTTGAGTTCAAACTAACTCTAACACATGGATCCAAACAGGGCCAAGGTTAGCTATTAGAGTATTACTACCTCCCTTCTAGTTTAAAGGGCTCGATTCAAAATTTTCACCTACTCTTAGCAAGATAGAGGCGGTGGAATAGTTTTTGTAGTTCTTCACAAAAAAATGTGTTTACCAATGCATGCATGAACACTAGTTACTCTAACCCCCCTCTCTTCTTTATTTCTTTGCCACATCAGCATGTTTGCTATTCCCGTGTGCATGATACCAGCTAAGATACCACCATTATGGCCAGCATTAATCATCGCATGAAATAATTTAGTGCACCTTGAAATATGAACATGTGTGGGGCGTGTATGTTTTTAATGACTTGAGACTATACCTAGCCCGACACGCAAGATGAGACTTATTATGCATCGTTCCCCATACCTGCAGGAAGCCCGTTCGTCTCCAAATCTTTTCGTCTCCATGTGTGGAAACAATATGCCTGCCAGACTCTCCTTCTCCCTCCGGCGGTCCCACCACTCCACCCCGTGTGGAAAAAATCTGCATGCATGACTCTCCTCCCCCCACGCTCGTCCAATCCGTTGTGACCAGCAATATTTCCACCCCTTCCCTCCCCCGTAATTTACTCCAACAAATATGCCCACGTAGCTATTACTTAACTGCAGGTGCATTGGGTCACTGACATACGGGCCCAACAGGGGTCTGGCCCACATGTCAGTGACGCAACTGGACATGCAGTTAAGTCAGTGCAGCTCAGTCCATATCTTACGTAGGTGTGCCATTGCTCGCTATAAATATTGCGCCTCCCACAACATCACTATCTCCTCCCCCTCATGTTCACGTTCATCGCTATCTCCTCCCCCTCCCTCTCATGTCGACCACCATGGCATCGCCCCTCCCAAGCCCTAGGCGCCCCTTTCTGCACCGCGCGGACGGTCAAGCGTCGCCGTTCCGTTCCTCGCCGCCACTAGTCGAGGAGGACGCGTCGGTGTTCCGCTCTTCGCCGGGACGCGACGCGTCGCCGTTACGTTCCTCGCCGCCACTAGTCGAGGAGGACGCGTTGGTGTTCCACTCCTCGCCGCGATGCGTCGAGGTGGACGCGTCAGCGTTCCCAATCTTGCCAGCATGCGCGTCGGAGGATGCGTCGGCTCCCCGCTACGAGGAGAACGTCGCGCCGCCTGCCGAGCCCCCCAGCCTTGAGGAGCTTTGGAAAGAAATGGATGTCGCCTTGTGGGAGGCTTTGCCTCCAGCAGAGCGTGCCAAAATAGAGACGGAGAAGAAGGCCGAGGAAGAGAAGCGCATCGCGGGAACAAGCTTCCTGGGAGGCCTATGTCGCGTCCGAGAGAGTCAGGCAATTGGCTCTTTGGCAGAAGGCTCGTGCGAGGGCCGTGAGGGTGGCGGAGGACGCCCGTGCTGACGCCCTGAGTGCAGTCGGGCCCAAGCGCCTCACCTACGCTTGGCGGCACGTGGACCGGGTGCATGCTTCTAGCGAGGAGGGGTACTTGTTGGCACCGGATCACCACACCGGTGAGATCGCGCTCGCCCGCCGGCAAGCCGCCAATCAGCACCTCGCGAGTTGCGAGGCTGAGGAAGAGGCGTTGTGTTGGCGCACTGGGAAACGGCCGCGCACCAGGTCACTCGTGGCGCGCCGCAAGCGCTCCTGCGAGCGTCGTGGCACGCCGCAAGCGCTCCTGCGAGCGTCGTGGCTTTTAGTAGGAGTATAATTTTTGTTTCGTAAGGCGATCTCATTAGTTTTGGGACGCAAATGATAAATCGAGCGTTCAGGAATTATTAGCGTCCTTAATTAAGTATGTAAAGGAAAGTTTGGAAACCTTGTGTATTCATCGCATTTTGCAAATGCGTGCATATAGCACAAACTTTACTATATACTATTGCACTACACGTCTCTCTCTATATATGCTTGCAGACTGTGCTACTCCCTCCGTCCAGGTCAATAAGTCATCTTTGGTTGTGCACCGTGACCAAGAAGGTGGGAAGACTTATACACCTAGACGGAGGGAGTACTACTATTACTTATATGCGTGCAAATGCACGTTTTAACATTGATCGGTTTTTTGTAAAAGTAGAAAAACAACACTAGTCAAGCTTGTGAAATGATTCAATGCAAAACAAATGCAAAATGCTCATTTGATTGTTTACTTTTAGCTTCCTTCTCTGTGGTTATTTCTCTGTCATACTTTGTACGGAGTATCTAACTAGTCGGAAAGGCATGCAAATTCCCAAACCGCTTCCTACACCCTGTATCGAATTTTTTGCCTAACAAGTTGTGCAGTGCAATTGGAATTCCAACTTGAGTACTACTACTAGTAGGAGTACCAGGGGCCAGTTCTTTTAGGCTTCTAGATTAGTAATCCCATAACTACTACCTCCGTCCTGGTTTATTGGTCCCCATTGTAATCTGTGTCAAATTTTGATTATAAATTTAACTAATGAAATGTTAGTGAATGTCACATGCACTAACATTTATCAATTTAATATTTGGTCAAAATTTAGCACAAATTACAATGGTGAGGAATAAACCAGGACAGATGTACTACTAGTAGTAGTTTAGAAGGCCAAATAAATAAGTGAGGCGCCTTAATGTTACTCTCCACTATGACTAGTCCTATGGGAAAAGCTGGGGAAGCCGCCAAAAGAACTGGCCCTAGGAGTAGTAGCTAGGGATACTAGGAGTAGTAGCTAGGGTTCGAGTGTGCGAGATGAACCGGAGAAAGTAAATGCAGAGAGATGAAATGCAAAAAAGACGGAGGGATGTGATGGTTGCTTGTCCATTTATTTTACCAAGCCACTTAGAGCATCCACAGTGTGATGTTTTGCTGCCTCTAAGGCCATAGAGGCAGACGCTATACATTGTGAGAACAGCCTCTAAGCCAAATTTGCTTAGCATCGATGCTATGCTTGGAGGCAGCCTCCAACTCTGTCCATGCAATAAAATAATTCATTGGCCCTACATGTCATAGAATAAGAGTATGCATGTGTCATTTCAAGAGGATGAAAAGGATCCCCTTGGTAATCAGTACATTATACATAGTGGGGACACCTTAGGAGCTGGTAACATTTGCTATACACTGCGGAATTTTGAGCTGACTCTAACAGCAGGACGTGGGTCCCAGCTTGGAGGCAAGCAAGCCTCTAAACGCTATGGATGCCCTTATTATTGGGAGTGGTTGGGTTTTGTGATATGACGGCTTTACTACCGCACCACGAGCGGGGTGAGACTCCCGTGCAGCGCCGCCCTCTACACTGGTACTACTACATCAGTCATGGTTTATCCCCCATTGAATTTGACTAAAGATTTAACTGACAAAATGTTAGTGCATGTCAACAAAAACAATATCGTTGGATTTGTATTTGAACATAGTTTTCAATGATATAATTTTAGGTGACATGCATCATCATTTATAGTACTATATATAATGTTAGTTCAATTTTTTGTCATACTAATCTATAGAAAGGTGCCCGTGCGTTGCACGGAAGAGTGAAATGCATTGATCGAGGAGTTGTTTATTTTGACAAAGGATGTGGGGGTCATCTCATGTGTAATGGGTATCGATAGGTTTGTGTAAGTGCATCTAGTGCCCCTTAGTGATTTTGGTGTATTGAAGACTTATAGGTTAAGTAACTAATGCGTTTGTGAGTGTACACAGGCCTATAAGTCTATGAGGAGTTTGATATTTACAGTGAAAGTCGACCCTAAAATGAAGTTCTTCAATGAAGACTTTGATATTACGAAGACTTTACAAGACTTTGAAAGTGAAGAAATTGGTGTGACCTTGAAGACTTGGTATTCATTTGAGGAACATGAAGCGTGAAGACTTTTGTTTTCGTATTTTCATTTTCTCTTTCTTGAGTCATAGGAAACACCGTACTGTTAAAGGGGGTCGAGGAAATACTAAGGAAAAATTTCCATTTGATGCTCAACTCAAAATCCTACACCTACCAATTCCTTCAAGTGAAGCTTTTGGAAATCTCATACAGTTCAGTCAAATTTCTTTAGTGATAGAGACGAAGCTCTTCTTGTCGCTGAGGAATTTGTTCTGACTGAGGAGTTAGGAATTCGCCAGTGCGAATTGCCTACACAGTGAGGAACATGATAGCCCTGAGGAATTTGATGTTCAAATTTCCGACCGTTGCTGTGTTGCGCGCCAGCTGTCCCAAATATCTTATCCACCTAACGGTCATATCATTGAAGGGCATTTATGTCTTATCATGTCGGGCTGCTCCCTAGGCTATAAATAGCCGCCCCCTACAACCACTAGTTGGTTTGCTGCTCCGAGAGAACTAGACACTTGTCATTTGAGAGCAACCCATCCTCTGAGGACTTTGAGCGAAAATCATCAAGTGAGGAAAATCCCAAAAACCAAACCCCAACAAACCCAAAGTGATTGAGCATCACTGAAGAAATTGATCCTGCGTGGATCCGGCGCTTTTACCTTTGAAGACTGTGCTTCTTCCAGACGGTTAGGCGTCAAGGTCTAGAAACATCCAAGAGGAATTGTGGATCGCCGAGTGACCAAGTATGTGAAGGTTTGGAAGTCGCTCAAGACTTACCACGAGTGATTGGACGAGTGCATGTGACCTTAGTTTAAAGGAGAATCGGTGAGGACTTGGTGTCTGAGCTGCGTGCTCGATGAATGGGTGTCCGGGACTGTGTGTCCTCGAGTTTAAATACTCAGCCGCTCCAACCAGACGTACAAGCCGAGACAGCAGTTGGAACTGGTCTACCAAATCATTGTCTTCACCAACCTAATCGGTTCTATTTCCTCAACCCTTTCATTTCCTCATTCTTGTGTTGAGTGTTTGTTCATATCTGTGTTTGAAGACTTTGATGAAGACTTTCTCAATTTCCTCAGTTCAATTTCTTGATCTGTTTGTCTTCATCTTGTGTTATCCTGTGATTACGCTTTACAGACTCTGTGATTGTCTTCATTTCATCATGATGACAATGCTTGTAATCTGTTATGCTTACTTCGAGTACTTATTCCATGCAAGTATTTCTTAGCTAAGGAATTTCCTCACGGCAAATTCCTCGGTGAAGAATTCATAAAATCGCCTATTCACCCCCCTCTAGTCGATATAACGACTTTAATTGGTATCGAGCAAGGTACTCCTTGTTACGTGTGATTTTGGTTTAACCACCGGAGTTTTAGTTATGTCGACCGCAGGTATGATCAAGGTCTCAGCAGGGTGTCCTACCTTCGATGGGACGGACTACCCCTACTGGAAGAAGAAAATGCGAATGCATCTTGAAGCAATTGACAACGATCTCTAGTATGTTGTGACAAAAGGTGTTTCCTCAGTCACACCTTCTCTGAATGATGCTGATGTGAAGAGATTCAAGCAACTCGATTCTCAAGCGAAGAATATCATATGTGGCCATCTGAGCAAAGGTCAATATGGAAGAGTGAGTGCTTTGGAATCGCCAAACTCATCCGGGACAGGCTGTCCAAAGTAAATGAAGGTGTTTCAACTCAGCATGACTCTCGAGTTGATGTTCTTGGAATCTCTTCAACCGCTTCAAAAGACTCGACAACGAAAATGTTCAACAAACCTTGATCGCCTCACCGACATCTCAAATGAGCTACAAGCCTTTGGGTGCCATTGACATCACCGACCATGAGGTGGTGAAGAAATTACTAAGATAAGCTTGATTCCTCATTTGATACTCAGCACGATGATACAAGAACGAGCTGACTACAAGTCTCTTGATCCTGCCGATATCCTCGAAGGCTAAATACTCACGAGTTCCACTTGCAAAAGAGAGATCTCTATGGTTACGGCTATGGAAAACACGTGCCACAAGGCCAAGGCTGTGTCCGAATCGAGTGAAGACTACGGTAGTAGCCTAGGAGATCTGAAGAATTTGGCGAGGAGCTAGCACTGCTCGTGAAGAAATTCCAGAAATTCTCAAGGCGTGGTCGCTTTGGAAAATCCTCAAGAAGCGGTGATTCCTCATCTAGTGACTATAAGAAGACTTTGTCACAAATGCAAGAAACCTGGTCACTATATCCAAGATTGTCCTCGATGGGAAAAGGAATTGAAGAAGAAGAAACACAAGGATTACAGATTACGATGATGCGAAGAAAAGAAGAAATCCTCAAAATCTTCATCATCAAAATCCTCAAAACCCTCTTCTCACAAGAGGAGCAGCTCCAAAAGGCTCGGGCATTCATTGGCAAGGAAATGGACTCTGAAGCTGAATCGAGGAAAATGAGGAAGAGGAGGAGTCGAAGAATCCGAATCTGGTGTGGCTAGTCCGGCTCTTGCTCTGCTTATGTTAGCAAGTCCATATTCAACATCAAGAAACTGACTCCGCGACAAGCCCGATGAGGAAAATTATGACTACGCTCCCACCTATTGCTTCATGGCAAAAGGTGCCAAGGTACTCAATTTCACCTCCTCTGAATCTAGTGAAAATGAATCGATGAGGATCTCAAGCCCAGCTACTCTAAACTTGCTAAGATTGCTATAAAACAACAAAGGGCTTTTGAAAAGGTTCAAAACATGCTAGATAAGAGTGATGATATGTTAGGTGAAGAAATGGATCGCACTCAAGCCACGATCGAAAATCTTGAGACTTGAGCTAGGCTTGACAACCTTCAAGGTCATCATAACACTCTCCTAATCGATCATGAGAAACTTTCTTATGAATTTCTTCAAAGAAAGCAAGATCTTGAGAAGCTAAGAGCGAGTTATGAAGATCTTGAAGGAGCGCGATTCATTACTTGCTCAACAAATCAGCGCCTCTCAAGAAGAATTTGTTCCTCCATGCTTAAAGTGCATTGAGCGTGAATCGCTAATTCTTCACTGAATGTTCAAATGCTTCAAGCTGTTACAAATTCTTCACCTGCCTCTGCTATCACTAATTCCTCATCGAGGACATTGCTAGTATCACCGATGATGCAGATCGAAGGAATTGTACATGACAGGCATGTACAAAAGCCTCAAAGGGCATCGACTCTTTGTGATGTGCTTAAAAGCAGATCCTCAATAGGAACCCTAGGAAAGAGGGTATTGCCTTTGAGAGGAAACTCAATGTTGATGGAGCGTATTGGAAGCTTTGAGCGGATCCCAAAACCTCATGGGTTGTTGCAAAGGGACCTCCAGATTGATCCATCTACCTTATCTGTTCTACGTGAATTTCCTCATTCTGCCGATGAGTCATTTGACTCAACTATAAACTGTTCAAAAATCAGAATGGTGAAGTATTTGCTAGATATGTTGGCACTAAGCTGCAGAGCGGTTCCCTATGAAGAAAATCTGGGTTCCCAAGAAGTGCCTTGAAAGTCTTCGTGAATGTCCTCATGACACCACCGGTGAAGAATAGGAACCCCAGATCAAATCCTTCATATGGACCAAATTCCTCATATGGATCCAAGTCCTCATACGGACCAAATTCCTCACGTGGATCAAATTCCTCAAAAGGATCAAAGTCCTCATATGATTATCATCGTGCTAACAACTCTGTTTAGCGAGGTAGAGCTAAGGGCTATGAATATGTGCATTATTCTTCAAACCAATATGTTCATAAGTCCTCGAAGAATTTCTCTCGCTTATTCATATGCTTACCCTAACCCCTCTTATGTGAAACGAAATGGTTTGGCCTCTATGCCACCATTCTCATATGGTGCTTTCATGAGTGATGAACTCTTTGCCACCCCTTGAGATGTGGGTGGTGAAGAAAAGAACTAATCTCTTCTGCAGGGTCAGGTCTCCAGCGTGTCTTAACATTTGAAGAATTTCTTTGGGGCACGACAAAATGCTGAAAGGACGCAGTTAATCATGATGAAATGAACTTTCATTTCACACGTCCTCATCTTCGCTTATCGATTGATCTTGGTGATGAAATTCATCGATGAACTTGATATCATATTCTTCAGCGATGAAGTATATGAGATCGTAAGTTATACTAATTCATCTGCAGGATGATCAACCCAAAGCCACCGAGTGGGTTCTCGATAGTGGATGTACAAATCACATGACCGGTGACAAGAATCTATTGATGGATGCTCCCTTATCACCGTCACATCTGAAGCATATCATCTTTGCTGACAAAGGCAAAAGTCAGGTATTGGGACTTGGTAAGGTTGCTATCTCTAAGGACATGCACATGGACAAAGTCATGCTTGTTGAGTCTTTAGGATATAACCTCATGTCAGTCTCAATGCTTTGTGATCTTGATATGGTCGTTATCTTTGGCAAGTATCGTTGTGTTGTGATTATGGAAGCTGACAATTCCAAAGTCTTCGAAGGCTTTAGGAGAGGAGACTTGTACATTGTTGACTTTTCCACAGGACCACAACCAGCCATGTGCCTACTTGCAAAAGCTTCAGAAGGCTGGCTATGGCATCGGCGACTTGGTCACGCAGGCATGAGGAATTTGCACACGCTTGCGAAGAAGAAGCATGTCATTGGCATTGAAAATGTCAAATTCCTCAAGGATCACTTATGCGGAGCCTGTGAAGCTGGAAAAATGACCAAGGCCAAGCATCCAAAAAGACTATCATGACCACTACTCGTCCCTTGAATTGCTTCACATGGACCTCTTTGGTCCCAATCATTACTCAGTGTCGTTAATGAAGCATCACTATATGGCTTTGTTATTGTTGTTGATTACTCTCGTTACACATGGGTACACATTGTTACTTACAAAAATCAAGTGCAGGAAATCTTCAAACGATTTTCCTCGAGGGCTTCAACCAACTTTGGTGTGAAGATCAAGCACATCAGGAGTGACAATGGAACTGAGTTCAAGAATTCCGGTCTTGATGACTATCTTGATGAACTTGGTATTACTCATGAGTTATCTGCTCCTTATACTCCTCAGCAAAATGGCGTCGTGGAGCGCAAGAACAGAACTCTGGTTGAGATGGCTCGCACTATGCTTGATGAATACAAAACGCCTAGTCGTTTCTGGATTGAAGCAATTGACACTGCGTGCCACATCATCAGAGTATATCTTCACAAATTCTTCAAGAAGACGCCTATGAACTCCTCACTGACAAGAAACCCAATGTAAGTTATTTCAAAGTCTTCGGTGCTAAATGCTGGATTAGAGATCCTCACCACACCTCTAAATTTGCACCGAAAGCACATGAGGGTTTTATGCTTGGTTACGGAAAGGACTCGCACACCTACAGAGTCTTCAACATCGCTCTTCACAAGATTGTTGACCTTTGTAGATGTGCGGTTCGATGAAACTAATGGCTCGCAAAGAGAGCACCTACCTTCATGTTAGACGAACCAGCACCGAGGATTCTATCAGGGTTCAAGGCAACGAGGATGTCATTCCTCTCAAGAAACTGCTGAAGAATTCATCCTGACGCTGAAGAACGTCGAGTGATGCACCTGAAGATAATGCTGAAGAAAATGGTGCTGAGGAAAATGGTCAAATTCCTCGATGACAACCAGCTCATCCTCGCGTTGCAAAAGAAGTGCAAGTTGACAAGATCATCGATGACATTGAAGCGCCAGTCTGCAAAGGTGTCAAAATTCCTATGCCCACAAATGGCCATCTATGCACTGATCAAAATGGTATTGACTTCGATCACAAGGTATACCGCTCCATGATTGGTTCTTTATAGTACTTATGTGCATCTAGGCCAGATATAATGCTTAGTGTTTGCATGTGTGCCCGATTTCAAGCTACACCGAAGGAATCACACCATAAGGCTGTGAAGCATATTCTTCGATATCTAGCTCACACACCAACACTAGGATTATGGTACCCCAAGGGCTCTACTTTTGATCTCATTGGATATTCGACTCGACTATGCTTTGGTGATCGTGTGGATCGCAAGTCAACATCTGGTACTTGTCATTTCCTCGGACGATCTTTGGTGCATTGGTCCTCGAAGAAACAGAACTGCGTATCACTGTCCACTGCTGAAGCTGAATACATTGCTGCTGGCTCGTGTTGTGCTCAGTTACTATGGATGAAGCAAACCCTCAAGGACTACGGCATCAACGTGAAGAATGTTCCTCTCTATTGTGACAATGAGAGTGCCATCAAGATTGCTCACAACCCAGTTCAGCACTCGAAGACAAAGCACATTCAAATTCGTCATCATTTTCTTCGTGATCATGTGTTGAAGGCGACATCTCCATCGAGCACGTGAAGATCAAGAACAGCTAGCTGATATCTTCACCAAGCCCTTGGATGAGAAGAGATTTAGCAAGTTGCGGTGTGAGCTAAATATCTTAGAATCTTGAATGTTCTTTGAAAAGGACACACATCCTAACACTTATGCAAAATTGATGACTTAGATGTGCAACACATGAAGAAACGTTTTCTTCAATCAATGAAGAATAACACTCTAAGTGTGAAGAAATTAATGAAGAATTTGATTCTCGAAACCCTCGACAATTGTGCGCGTGTGCGAAATCATCATTCTTATCTGATGGGTCACGCCACCACCAAAGTTGAAAATCTTCAATTTGAGTTTTTTTGTTTTGAAATTCTTGAGTTTTTCAAATTCTTCAACTTTGCAAAATCTTCACTGTTTCCGTCGTCTTTCTTCATTGGCTATATATATATATGGGTTTATGTCCTCTCTGACATTCACTTATGGCTATTTCTTCAAGTCGTTTTTTACGCTAAGTGAATGTGATCGGACCCTTTCCCCTCTATGCTATACTCAACCCAATCCATTCACAAATTCTTCATGTGCGTTCTACTTTGAAACTCGTTCAAATTCTTCACTGTGTCCTTGACAGCTGAAGAAATTGCAACGGAACTTTTAAAACGAATCTCATTCAAACCTTCATTTTTACCGCTCAAACCGTTCCGCATCCCACGATGCATTACTTTATTCACCCACGATCGTACACGATCTCCACTACACAGTACGTGGGTGACACATGTCGTGAGAAGGGAAGCGGTCAGGGGCATGTTCGTCCTAAATCTTGGGCGATCCGTTTTTACCGTGTCTATAAATACCCTCTCCCTTCCTCACTTTTGCTCCGCTCGACCTCTCTCTCCTCGAGCTCCTCAAAACCCTAAGCGCCGCCGCTTCTCCATCGTCAGCCGGTGAGGAAAAGCTTCACCGCCTTGACCTCTTCGCCGACGTAATCAGCGCCGACCGTGGAAAATCTTCACTCCGCCGTCGTCGTAGCTGATTTCCTCTGCCAAGTTAGGGCGTGGAAGATCTGAGCAGACGAACTTCCCAACTGTTCTTCTCGGTTAAATCGTGTTCTTCACTTGAGTAAATTAAAAGTAACTTTTATTACTCGCGTTGATTCTCAAATCTTCTTCAAATTCTACAAAGGTGTTTATTCTTCAAATTCTTCACACATATGAACACCTCAAATCTCTTGATTCGTTTCTCTAAGCAATGATTTTCTTCAATATTCCTCAATTGTGTGGATCCTCGATCTATACAACTCTGGAACCTAAGACAAAGAACGCTTAGTGAAATTCTTCAAGGCTCATCTGGTCAAAATCCTCAAAACTTGTTCGTTTTGAAAAACCTTCTGAGAACGCATATGACCTCTCCAAATTCCTCGCACCTATACTCTGTTCACAGGTACAAATGTCCGCTGCTGAATCCCTAGGTTCTCATCAACTTAACTCATTTGCAGCGTTCCTCGAAGAAAAACTGCACACTTCTTCAGAGAACTCAATTGTTCAATTTCCTCAACTGAAGAAAATGGCAGACGGTAAGAAGCCGCAGAAGGGAGGAAAGAAACCTGAGGTTATGACAACGTTTGAAATCCTTGAGGAAATATATGCTGACTATTGCACTCCGGATGAAGAAAGCAAAAATCAACGCAAGGTGCGTATTCAGAAGATTGAACGGAGATGGGCACGGGAATGGAAGGAATACAGATATGTAACTCCTAAGTACATGAAGAAATTCGCTCTTAATCCTCCATGCCCAAGAGCTCCTTTGGCACCTGGCCAAGTAGCTGATCCCACAAGCATCAAACGAGGTGAGGACTTTCCTGATGAATGGGCTAAACGTCAAGCAAAGTTGGCAAAGCAAGCAAAGGAAGCAGTGAAGAAATTCAATGAAGATTCTGCTGCTGCTACTGCCACTGAGGTCTCGGTCAAACCGAGGAAATCAATACAAAAGAAGCCTGCTAATAAGCCAAGTGCTTCATCATCTGCGCCCTCACGGCCAAGTTCCTCAGCAGCACCTTCCAAGCAATTTCCTCACACTGTTGCCGTTCCACCAAAGTCCTCAACAGCTCCGTCAAAACCTTGAGTTCTGTGCACTGCTACTTGTCAAAGGACCACTGGCTTCTCAATTGCCTCAGGCATCTCTGCAAGTTCCTCAGCTGCTCCAATTTCCTCATCGGCCCGGCTCACCAAGACCAAGGCAACAGTGGGCGAGGTCCACGGCCTAGTCCAAGGACGAAACAAGTTGTATTTCATGTACCATCGGCGATGAGGCATCGATGAAGAACTTCGCGAAAATCATCGAGACCGTCAAGTAAGGGCCGCTAGAGCCAAAGGTACATCTGTGCCACTACTATTGGATCGAAGAAAGTCCTCGACTTTATTGATCTCGCACAATGATCCCAATACCCTCTGCTCGATCTTCATCGACACCTGGTCAAAGTCATGCGCGACTCACTTCATCGCTGAAGAAAATGGAAGTTTGAGAAGGCGAGGGAAATCAAAAAGGCTCAATACAGGAAGGAGAAGTTCCTGAAGAAAAACGTTGTCAAGATGACACCTGAGGAACTTCTCCAAATTCAAACTGAGATTCAAGACCTCAGCAAAACTTGATTCCTACTATGTTGATTGGCAAGGAGTCAAGACCAGATTCGCAACTGACGAAGAAATTCTAAGTGTTGCTGCCCGATGCAACATGAAATTCCTCAGTGGAGCCTCTGCTCAGCCTCTTGAAGAAAATGCCAGACCGCTGATAACGTTCAACCTCTTTGAAGAAAATGCTGATTCGGGCTGATGATCCCATCCCAGCCCACCGAAGAAACTGCCGGGCACCCACTAGTGGTGCGCTGAAGAAATTGCTCAAGACAGGGGCTGCATCGCTTGCTCTGAAGAAACTGCACCAAATTCCTCGGCTCCTCCTGCGCCAACTCCAACTCCAATTCTTCCATCTGCTTGGATGTGAAGAAAACCAAGGCTGCGAGCGAGCTGCTGTGAAGAAAAGGAAAGCATCACCGCTGCGTCGATTCTTGACTGCGAAGAAAATGAAGCCAATGACCAGCTCATTTGAAAACCCAATTGATGCTGTTCCAATTTCCTCCATACCATCAAAGGAAGTTGTTCCTTTGGAGAAGACTATGAGATCCCAATCGGATCGATGAAGAACATCAATCTGCTGCTTCGTCGGAGAAAATCGATGAAGAAATTGAAGTGGAAGCAATCCCTTCAACCCCGATTATTTCCTCATCGACCATGAAATTCCTCAAGCTGGTCTTGAGAAATTGAAAATGAAGATGTGGATATTGGATGCACCACTCCAGTGATAAATGATGACTTTTGGGAAAGTCAGCATCCCAATACTCCTCTCTTCACCCCGCTCCAACAAGTTCCTCACTCCCCTGCACAAACAGTCCAAATAGATTCTGAAGAAAATCAACCCACTGGTTCTGTGCATGAAGAAATTCCAGCCGCTAGTGCTAATGAAACTGCTGCTGCTGCTAATTCTCAGACTGCACCTGTTGAGGAACAAGAAATTCCTCAGGCTGAAGAACCTGAACTTGTGATTCCTGAGGTGGTGATGCAACTCACTGACACCCCTCTGCCCAAGCAAAAGAATCTGTTCTCAACCAAGCAAAAGTTCAAGGCTGAAGATTTCTTTGCCGAGCACGCGTTCTTCACTGAATATAATCCTTATGATTCTGCTTACATTAGGAAGAGGCGCTTCTGGACTGCCAGCCAAGCCAACTTCTATTCCTCAGTGCTATTCAACAAGGACAAAATCTTCGATCATGCTCATATTCCTCATGTGGATATGGAGTCGTTGCCGAACTTTGAGCCGGTCCTCGGTGTTCTTCACGACGCAGGACTTCTAAACTTCTGCCGATATTTGTGACTGGAATGAAGAGCTAATTCTTGAGTTCTATGCAACCACGCACATCACCGAGACGCTGAAGACGTAAATTCATGGGTCTTAGATTGGATGATGAAAACACTCACTACAAGGCACCAACAAGTGAATTGCTTCGTGCCCTACCACTCGATCCTCCGCTTGATGGTGCACGTCGTATCTATGAAGAAAAAGAACTTTCCAATCACTATATGCAAGTCTTGATGAAGCCTTTGAAGCCAAGGCAGGCCCCAAGAACCAAATTCCTCGTCAAGGAATTATTATATGTGCCTCGGACAGTCTATCGGATTCGACGAAGACTATGAGTCCTATCAAAGGCCACGACTCGAGCGATGAAGAAGTCGTTGGCATCATGAAGAATATGCTTTTCAACATCATCCATGGCGTTCCGTCAATTTCCATGATTTCTTCATGAGGACTCGCTAACATTGCCATGTCACCTTTTGAGCTGAAGCCTTATCGCCTTGGATTATGAGATTCATCGGTCAAGGTCTTCGCTAAATTACAAGGTCGATACTTTGAACCACGCAGCTACCTGCCCCGATTGAAGTCCTCAAGCGGACAATTACCTCGGTGATGACAAGGGCAAGGCTATGCTGTGATAGATGAAGGCATTCGTCCATTGGATGGACAGTTTAGCAAAGCAGCATCCTACTCCACCAATGATGACTCGCCACACATGACTCAGCCGCAAATACCTCGATCAAGCAAAGTCCTCAAGCTCTCAGCACCTGGGTGATGATGATCGTGAGTTACTCCTCGGTCTTCATCGGAAGGTTGATCGCAATCATAAGTGGGTCAAGCGTCGGTTTGGTACTCTTCTTTACAACATGACCTCAACACACAATGCGGTGAAGAAAACCACTACTACCTGCATGAAACCTTCAAGCGCACCTGGGCTGTTCTTTCACATGTCTATAGTGAAGAAGAACTGACTTCAATGGGACTCAAGGAAGAATTTGACTGGTCTGCACCTCCTCCGAAGAAATTCAAGAAGGTCAAAGTTCCTTCCTTGGTGGCCAGCTCCTATTCTTCATCTCGCGACACTGATGAAAATGAAGATTTGGAAGATACTGTGGCTGGTCCTACTTCAACAAACAACCCGACAATCTTTGGCGCTCCGTCTTCAACTTGAAATTCTTCAAGAGCGTTAGTCCTCAGTTTCGATCCTTTTGGTCATTCGATGACAAAGGGGGAGAAATTTGAGTTAGTCTTCAAGCGGGTCTAGTGTTTTGTCTATATACAGTATTTTATTAAGTTACAACTCTCGTTCTTCCGAAACCTTTTATTGGATCGAGTTGTAATCTTAAACCCGATGGTGCTTTGATACTTTTGATGCATTATGCTCTTGCTCTATGCTCTGATTACAGTAGTTATGCTCTGATTCTCGTGAGCTCTTTGAAAATCTTCATAGCAAATCGATTTGGGCTCTGATACACTTGATGCGTTACATTGCATAACATCAAGCACCATATTTCATCATGCATTTCAAATTCTTCATACTATATGTAAAATGCGTGTATGAATTACAAGATATAGGGGGAGATCTCCATGATTCATTTCTTCAAATGTGCATTGCCTCAAAAGCAAATTCCTCACTATGCACACCTTCAGGGGGAGTTCTTCTATATCTTGCAATCAAATTCCTCATTATCAGTATTTACACTTCACATGTTTATCCCCGTTGAAAAACTTAACCTATGTTGTCATCAATCACCAAAAAGGGGGAGATTGTAAGTGCATCTAGTGCCCTTAGTGATTTTGGTGTATTGAAGACTTATAGGTTAAGTAACTAATCGTTGTGAGTGTACAAAGGCCTATAAGTCTATGAGGAGTTTGATATTTACAAAGGAAAGTCGACCCTAAAATGAAGTTCTTCAACTGAAGACTTTGATATTCGAAGACTTTAGAAGACTTTGAAAGTGAAGAAATTGGTGTGACCTTGAAGACTTGGTATTCGTTTGAGGAACATGAAGCGTGAAGACTTTTGTTTTCGTAGTTTCATTTTCTCTTTCTTGAGTCATAGGAAACACCGTCTTCGTTAAAGGGGGTCGAGGAAATACTAAGGAAAAATTTCCATTTGATGCTCAACTCAAAATCCTACACCTACCAATTCCTTGAGTGAAGCTTTTGGAAATCTCATACAGTTCAGTCAAATTTCTTTAGTGATGAGACGAAGCTCTTACGTCACGAGAGAATTTGTTCTCATCGAGGAGTTAGGAATTCGCCATCTGAATTGCCTACACATGAGGAACATGATAGCCCCGAGGAATTTGATGTTCAAATTTCCGACCGTTCTTTGTCTTCTTGCGCCACTGTCCCAAATATCTTATCCACCTAACGGTCATATCATTGAAGGGCATTTATGTCTTATCATGTCGGGCTGCTCCCTAGGCTATAAATAGCCGCCCCTACAACCACTAGTTGGTTGGCTGCTCGAGAGAACTAGACACTTGTCATTTGAGAGCAACCCATCCTCCGAGGACTTTGGCGAAAATCATCAAGTGAGGAAAATCCCAAAAACCAAACCCCAACAAACCCAAAGTGATTGAGCATCACTGAAGAAATTGATCCTGCGTGGATCCGATCCTTTTTACCTTTGAAGACTGTGCTTCTTCCAGACGGTTAGGCGTCAAGGTCTAGAGCATCCAAGAGGAATTGTGGATCGCCGAGTGACCAAGTATGTGAAGGTTTGGAAGTCGCTGAAGACTTACCACGAGTGATTGGGCGAGTGCATGTGACCTTAGTTCAAGGAGAATACGGTGAGGACTTGGTGTCTGAGCTGCGTGCTTTCGGATGGTGGGTGTCCGGACTGTGTGTCCTCGAGTTTAAATACTCACCGCTCCAACCAGACGTACAAACCGAGACACAGCAGTTGGAACTGGTCTACCAAATCATTGTCTTCACCAACCTAATCGGTTCTATTTCCTCAACCCTTTCATTTCCTCATTCTTGTGTTGAGTGTTTGTTCATATCTGTGTTTGAAGACTTTGGTGAAGACTTTCTCAATTTCCTCGCCCAATTTCTTGATCTGTTTGTCTTCATCTTGTGTTATCCTGTGATTACGCTTTACGTACTCTGTGATTGTCTTCATTTCATCATGATGACAATGCTTGTAATCTGTTATGCTTACTTCGAGTACTTATTCATTTGCAAGTATTTCTTAGCTAAGGAATTTCCTCACCGGCAAATTCCTCAGTGAAGAATTCATAAAAATCGCATATTCACCCCCCCTCTAGTCGCTATAACGCACTTTCAGTTTGTTCGGATATTATTTCATCTCTAGAGCTCACAAACATCCGGGTGAAATATATAAAAAAGTATCTTTTGCAAACAAAAGCATTCAACTGTTCAACCTGCATCCAAAACTTGTGAAGAAATAACTCTTATTGTGCTTTGCAGGAAATGATCTTCAAGAATTAGTTTTTGAGTATCCATTGTTACACATGTTGGCTACAGATGACATGGCACTTTCTTATAGTCAACAGTTGGCTATACTATTTAAGTATTAACCATGCCCTTATACACCCAGACGGAGGATTAAATCAGGGATGACTTGGAAGGGGCGGAGGATATGTAAGAAATGGTTCATCATAAGTCTTTCACCAATCTTGTAGTAAAAATTCATACATGGAAGATTCTAGACTAAACCATAAATGGATACACTTTTATTCATGTGCGATACTCCAACAGAGCAAGATCATGCATGGAAGTCTCCACATGCTTAGACAGCGGATTACATTGAGTGAAGACTAATGATCAACATTTAACTTAGTAATGCAGATGTCCAGGTGAACCTCCTTGGAGTCCTCATGCACATTGTTGGGGGTCAAATAGTACCATGCGTCTTCCATGTCCACATCGGCGGGAAGGTCCCAGCTTGGCAGAGTCCAAGTCAGCTTGACGTAGCCAGTGTTGCCGCCCACGTACCTCCGAGGGGTAGTAATAGTGAGCACGCACCCGTACATCAGCCTCGTATCAGCGTCAGCGCCGTCGCCCCTGACGCACACTACAGAGATGTGGCGGCGGCCTGCGCGGGCCTTGCCGGTGGCCACGATCAAGAGGAAGACCATGTCGTCCTCCTCCGAGACTAGCAGGCGACGCTGATCCTCCAGCGACTCCGGCACGGTGAACGGGTAGCACGTCTCGTACTTGATGTTCTTCGCCAAGGGCCAGTAGTGATCGTCGCACGCCTGCGTCAGGTGATGCACGATGTCCGCCGGCGAGCCCCAAAACGGCACCGGGCACTCATAGCAGTAGATGAAGGGCTCCTTGGAGGCATCGACCAGGCCGTCCATGAAACGGGAGTGGCTGTAGGGGACGTTCCGCCAGTTGAATATATGAGCAAGTTACTACGAGATTTACTACAAAATAAATCATGACGGCTATAACAGAGATTAAACTAATCATGCGGACTAGCATAGTAGATGAACATATCGAATCTAGGACACATACTAGAAACATGAATTCTACCACGATTTCGAACAGGAAGGACAGAAACACATACGGTGCAACGGCAGCAGCACCATTGGCGTTGAGGTTGTCGCCCATGTCGTTGAGGAAGAGGTTGCCGAGGTTGGGGAAGAAGTCGTTGTCGGTGAAGTCGTCGCTGCTAGAAGTCGCGAGAGTGCGCTCCCCAATTTTCAATAGCGCCCGCCGAATGGAGCGCAGGAGGGAGTGGCTGTAGGGGACGTTGCAGCCGCTGAATGGAGCGCAGGATTAGCCCACGAAGCAGTAGATGGTGCTCCTCCCTAGTCTCTATTCTTATCTCTATCTCTACTACTCTTCTTTGTTTTTTATAATATACTAGTTGTAGTTGTCAAATCGGATAGTACTGCATCGTCCACTGCACACCCGGCTGAACACGCCTCCTCACCTCCATCAAACCCCTCCGTTAAACCCGCATGCAAACCGAGAAACCTACTCCAGCCCGCGGGAGGAAATTTGCCGGTTGCCTTTGGAGAATAATAGAGTCACGTCCAATCCATTTGAGTTAATTGCGTGTATGATTCTCCTCTATAAAAGTTAATTGCATCCTTAATCTTGTATTCTAAGTACTCATGGGTTCCACTTATCGATCAAAGGTACATGATTTGCAGGCTGGCTACAGATTCGTACAGAAAGTTAAAAAGAAACAAATCCATGACTTGCAGGATTGGAGTTAGCACCGACGGCGGTTCGTAGTCGTTCCACGCTCGGGCATTGAAGTTTGTAACTATTTTAGATTAGAACATACTACTCCTTCAGTGCTAGTAGTAGAGCAGAGTCCTACTCCACTACTCCTACTCTACTCAAGCAAGTTAGGGCATAGTAGCAGGTACTGTAGGGAGTACCAGTACTGTGATCACTCAAGCAAGTTGTCTGACTTTGATATGACCCTACGCTGCTGGTATGTGTCTCGTAAGTCAAGTGGCGTGCTGTAGTCATCATCACCTGTCCACTTCCCGCATCACATATTCGCTTCTCCATCTTTGTCTGCTCTTCCATCCCCGCTAAGGCGCCTCCCCCCTCATCCAATCTTCCATCCTCGCTAAGGCGCCTCCCCCCTCGTCCGAAATCCAAGCACTAACAATGGTAGAACCGAGCAGCGTCCGCCGAAAGAGTGGCTGGAATTCGCTCCGCACAGAGGTAATCAAGCTCATTGTTTCGCGTGTGGACAATCTCAGTACCATGCCGCTCGCCGCGTGCTCGTCGGGGTTGTACCGTTTACTCAAAGCCCTCAGGACGGAGCTTTTTAAGCCAGCTCCTTGCTTGCTGATGCCGCCTGATCTTCAGAAACGGCGTGTCACGCAACATGACGATCATAGGGTGGCGAGCGTCAACCCCCTTGACTGCGATCCGATCCCCGTCACCCTCAACAACATTAACGGTATGTACTGGGTCGGCATGAACACGTCTTGGATGGTTCTCGTCGATAGTAGAGGCAGCTGGATGCTCGTGGAGGTCTACACCTGGCGATTGATCCACCTTCCTTCGATTAACACTGCACTGCTTTGGCACCGCGGCCCAGAATACTCGGAATCTTATAGTAGCCAACATGATAGCAAGTTTGATTTGCTCAAGGTTGTAATCTACCAAGTGCCCACAAGATCTGCGAATTATAAAGACTTCAGGTTAATTGCGTTCTTCAACTGTGGTCTCACCTATCTGACAGGTCACTACGGTAAGTGGATAAATCTGCACGTCCATCGCAGGATCATACATCCTCCATGGTTCTCTGATGCCATTGAACACAAGGGCTTCATTTATGCTGTCGACTCCTTCTATGGCTGGACGTATTGCTGGCCTACTCCAATCATTGCTACAAACGGCTGTTACAGCAGTATGTTACTTTCCTATGATATCATGATGGCTTGCTTATATTACTATCAACATTTACTGAAAAAATATTCATGCTCATAACATGCTATTCTTAAGATTGACTACATCAAGAGCTCTTTTTTATTTGACTCCAACTTTTTTTAGGGTTATTTGACTCCAACTTGATATGATGTTGCAGGCCGCCTGGTGTCCCTACCCTTCCTAATCCCAGAAACTTCCAAAGAAAAGCGGCATGGCAGTTGCAGGTGGTTCCTGGCTCGATCAGACGATGACGAACGATTGATGATCGTTTGCATGTACCGGACGTGTTGTTTCACGGAATACAATCACATTCACTGAAGGGTCTTTGAGCAGGATCCCAGCTTCTCTGGGCATTCAGGAATTTTTGACTGGAGGTTGGTAAGTAGCCTTCGTACACGCTCTGTGTTTGTCGGACTGAATTATCAAATTAACCAGGAGATAACCGACGACAAGGATCATGATGGCAGCGCGGTTTGTTCATTAGGCAAAAATGTGTGTACACAGCGTACCATGTGTCTCTGCATGCACCATACCCTGATATGTGCCGCCACGCTCTGCAGCCCAAAGTAGGAGAGAGGGTCGCAAGTATCAGACTTCGACCTGCTGGCTGGAGTTTCCCCCGTCAGGCACCCATCTGGTTCAAGCCCTCAGCCAATCTCCACAGCTTAATAAATAGTAACGTCTAACTGAGCCAGTTTGTTAGATGTGTACACTTGGTGTAGTAGGATCTTTATTTAGTTTGATTCATACACTTTTTCTTTTTTGGTAGCCCTTTTGTAATGATGGCTGATGTTTGGTTTGGAAGAGAGAGTTGCGTCTTCACTCTCCTGGCCCGCTTACTGCTTCTGTTGCACCCCCAACCCTGGTTGTTGCTGCTGCTGTTTTCAATGTACAATCAGTAGTATATTTCGTCAGTTGGTTAAATAAATGTGTTGTTAGAACGACAAACACAATGGTTTGGAAGTCGTTGCACGGTTCGATCCTTTAGTGTCCCGTACCGTACGTAGCGCATACTATTTTTCGTACGGAACACATTTTCCACTTGTTGAAACATGCAGCCCACTGATGAAGGCCCAATAGAGAAGCCCATAATTAACTGGAAGGGAGGCTCTCACAAGAATCCGGCCCAGGTACATGCTCATGGTCCCCTAAACATAAATAAGTTAATAAATAAATAAAGCAAAATGCTCATGCACCAGTTCTTTAAATTCACGATTTAACAGGAAGATATTATTTCCTATGATAGTGTCGTTACATTCAGTCGATATTATTCTTCGGCAAAGATAGCGACCAGTCTTCTTTCTCCCAGCATTTTCTTCCCGCAACCAGCGGACCCATGCAAATCATAGTGAACGTCGTAAATAGATCCGGTCCATTTTTATTTTTCAATAAGAATGTCCAACCCAGCCCAAAGACATTGGCGACAACACTTTATCCTGCGCCTTGAGTGCGCTTCGCCAGTGGCGCCACCGTCCGCCCTCACAACATAATTTTTTTGAAACGGTCCTGTCAACATAGTGAATCGGGAGAGGATCAGTAGTTGTGAGTATGACATCGGACCCATCAGTCCACTCCCAAACACAAGCAAGCGCCTCTTTTACTACTGAGATGAACCCTCATTTTTTACTCTAATCCACCTAGCGATATCCGGGACCCACATCATTTTCAACGTATAGTCAATTAACGATAGAACTGCACAACTTTTTTTAGTAGTAATTCGGAGGAGCAAGCTATAAACTGGGTCGTGCAGTCTCTGTGGCCCATCTAACAACATGATCAGCCCATCATTTTTTTCTTTGGGAAAATAGGTAGCCCAGTATTTCTTTTTGAAGAATACCCAAGCTAGGCCTATTTGTTTTCTCCGACTTACTGGGCTGCAAATCTTTCAAGACGAGGAGGGATGTATTCCGGCCTGGCCAAAGAGTATGGTCAGTGTCTGTTAAAAGTAATATCAAAAGGGGTTGAAAATTCCAAAAAAAATTATAGGAAATGGGATTTTAGTTAATTTTTTTGTTTTTGTTCTTCACTGATATCTTATACGTATTTCATTGGATTTAACATGACATAGTACTAATTTATTTTCAAATTTGTTTTAGTATGGCTACTAATTTTTGGATTAAGAATATTTTGTTCCCCAGCAAAAAATTGTGAATTTTCAAAATTTCCCACTTATTTAGTTAACTTTTTTAACCCTGGTACTGACCAGAAAATGGGCAACAATTCTAAAAATGGAAAACGGGCTGCAATAAATTCCATACGAATTAGAAAATGAGTAAAAATTATAAAAATAATAGCAAATGGGTTGTACACGCCACAGATTTCGAGGCTGACTTGTTTACGCAAGGCTTTGTCAGCCAACACACGATTCTAGCAGCAGTGACTGTTGGATGTCCATCCAACGGCCGACGTGCTTCTTCAATCTATGATCTTCCTGCTCCAGCCGCCTAAACTAGCGCCGGCGGGACTGCCTACTCCCTCCTCTTGTGGCCCACTGTGATGTCGTGCAGGCTTTCCCGGCCCACCCTACTCCCTCCGCTGGCCTGGCCAAACGTAATCAACTGCCTCCTTATTACACGAAAAAAATGATTCCTCCCACGGACATCTGGGGCGCGTCGGTTGGGAGGCTGACCTGTGGGCCTACTAAGTTGACACGTACGCAGGGCTTGTCAACTTAGTCAACAAATGATTCTAGCAGGAGTAACCGTTGGATTTGAATCAGACGGTCATGCTGCTTCTTCAATCGTTGCTCTTGTTGCACCAGCCGCCCAAACCAGCGCCAGGGAGACCGCCTGCTCCTGCCTCCAGTGGCCGGCTGTGCTGCCGTTGAGGCCTCATCGCCCCTACTACTCCCACCGCTAGCCAGGCCCTGCGGTGAAGGCAACCTCACACCGCGGCCGAACCAGTGAACCCTCGTACTCCTCTCCGCGTGGGCATCCACTGTCGCGTCTTCCCCGGCTCCGTGTCGTCCCCTTCCTAGGCCTCACCGTCGTCCATAGCCTTGGTGCTCTCGGCGCGGCGTGGTCAATGTGGTCAACGATCGACTTCCATCGGAAGAGTATCTTTGACGTGGAGAGGCCGATACCGGGTCCACGGCCACACCCCAGTTTTTTTGTGATTTGCCAAGTAAGTCGCTTTGTCAGGCCTGCTGGGCTGCAAATCTTTCAAGACAAGGAGAGCTTTCATTCGGCTGGCCGAGAAAATGGTCTATCAGTAATGAGAAATGGGATGTACATTTTTAAAACACATCAAACCGGCAATTAGTTTCAAAATTCTTTTTTTCATTTCGAGATTTTAAATTGCATTGATTTTTATGCGTGGACAATTTGTTGGATTTTATATTGATATATATTCATTTTTAAAATCAATTTGAACGTGACTCGAAATTTCGGGATTAAAAACAGTTCAGACCGCACCGAAATATGCAAATTTTTGTATAATTTTTTAATCGTGGTCACAATATGGGCTGTAATGCTAATAAAAAGAATATGGGCTCCAAAAAACCTTCAGAATTAGAAAATGGGCTGTAAATTATTAGAAATAATGGCAGATGGGTTGTATGATGTTTTCCACAGATTTGAGGCTTTCCTAAAAAGGTTGGCCTTTAGCAAAGGATCGTCGGATGTCCATCCAACGGCCGTCGTGCTTCTTCAATCTCTGCTCTTCCTGCTCGGTCGCTCAAACAAGCGTCGGCGGGACTGCTCTGCTCTCTCCTCCTCATGCGGCCGGTTGTCTTGCCAGCAGCCTCACCGCCCCATCAGACTCCCATAGCTGGCCTAGCCATCCTCTACTCACCCACACCGCTGTTATTCTCCGGCGACGGCAGACGAACCAAGAAACCCTCATACAATCGTACTCTCCTCCGTGTGGGAAACAAGCTGTCGAGTCTTCCACGGCTCCGTGTCGTTTTTCCTAGGCCTCGCCGTCGTCCACCACCACAGTGCTCTCGGCGCTGCCTCGGTCAACGTGGTCAATGACCGACATGCATCTAAAGTGGATCAGACGTGAGAGGTCGACAACTGGGTCACGCCACACGCAAGGAAATGCCTCCTTATTACGCCAAGAAAATAATGATTCCTCCACCGACATCCGGGACCCACCGAAAGGGCCTCTGTATTTCACGAAAAAAACGTTACCGCCGCTGACAGCTCGGACCCACCAGCTATATCTTCGCACGCAAGGAAGTGCCTCCTTATTACGCACAAAAAATGAATACCCCCTGCTAGTTGGGACCCAATATAGTAGGAGGCTGACTTGTGGGCTTAGTAAGTTGACGGGGACGGAGGGCTTTGTCAACTTAGTCAATATGCACGATTATAGCTCCATTGACCGTACGATGTCCATCCAACGACCGTAGTGCTTCTTCAACCTCTGGCCTTCTTGCTCCATCCGCCCAAAGCAGCGCCGGTCGTGACGCATGCTCCTGCCTCCCGTGGCCGGCTGTGCTACCGCGGAGGCCTCACCGCCCCCTACTATTCCCACCGCTGGCCAGGCCATCCCTCTACTCACCCACACACCCTGTTATTCTGCGGCGACGTCAGCCTCACATCGCAGCGAACTAGTGAACCCTCGTACTCCTCTACGCGTGGGCATCCACTGCCGCATCTTCCCCGGCTTTGCATTGTCCCCTTCCTAGGCTCGCTGTCGGCCACCGCCCTGGTGCTCTCGGCGCGGCGTGGTCAACATATGGTCAAGGAACGGCTTCCATCGGACGTGGATCGTACATGGAGAGGCTGGCAGTTGGGTCCACGGCCGCAGAAGGAAGTGCCTCCTTATTACGCGCAAAAATAATTATTCCTCCACTGACACGGGGACCCACCGGATGGGCCACCGTATTCGCGAAAAAATGTTTCCCCTAACTGTTGGGACCCAAAGAGCTACATCTTCGCACGCAAGGAAGTGCGTGCGGGCAAAAAACGATTAAGCCCCACATTGCTGGGACCCACCAGCTACATCTTCGCACGCAAGGAAGTGCTTGATAGTCGGGACCCACCTGGTCGAAGCGTACGTAGCGTTGTCATTCTGGTTGCGAACGTGTACGTACATATTGGTCGATGTAGAGGCGCGCATGTGTCGTAGTAGAGGCGCGCACGTAGCATGTACACGTACGTACAGCGGCCAGGGTGCAAGAAAGTAAATACGTCCACGTACGTACATACGGGAGGGGTCTCAAACGCCTCGCGCGTACGTACGGCCAGGGCTCGTGTACATGGCTGGGTCGGAACGGAGAAACAGCGTCGACGTCGTGTTCATGAGGAGCCAACCAGCTGGGTCGGAACAGAATGCATCGTCGTATTCATCGGGAGGGCTTGGACAGAACAGTCGATGGAAACGAGGCCTGGAGTACCGCAGAACCGAGGAAACGGCCTTGTGTTCGACCGGCCATGTTCGAAACGGATCATGTTCATCGGGAGGGGTCTGGCGTATCGCAAAATGGAGGAAACAGACCTCCTACCGTCGAAACGGCGGTCCCATTGATCAGGGAGGGGTGTGGCGTACCGCAAAATGGAGGAAACAGACTTGTGTTGGAGCGCTACGGTCGAAATGGGGTCCTGTTCATCGGGAGGGGTGTGGCGTACCGCAAAACGGGACTCCATGGGATACTATTCATCTCCACCGTCGACCCCCTCCAGCCTCCATGGGCTACTATTCATCCACCGTCGACCTCCTCCAGCCTCCACCTGCGACTGTTCATCCACGGGCTCCTGTTCATCCAACCTCCACCGCGCTACTCCATCGCTACTGCTCAACCAACCCTCTCCACGGGCTCTGCTCAACCACACCTCCACGGGCTCTCGCTCATCCAGCCCTCCACCGCTCATCTGTTCATCCCGCCTCCACGGGTAGTCCTGTTCATCCTGCCCTCCACGGGTCCTGTTCATCCAGCCTCAACCGGCTCGATCGATCGGGTGCTTTGTTCATCCAGAGGCAACACCACGGGGTCCTGTTCATCCACCCCCACTGGGAACTGTTCATCCAATGTAACGCCCCGGATTCGATGCGCCAGGTGTCTTCCAGTTATTCGCCGTCTTTGCCATGTCATTTGCTTGCGTGTTGCATTTTATCATGTCATCATGTGCATTTCATTTTTCATACGTGTTCGCCTCATGCATCCGAGCATTTTCCCGTTGTCCATTTTGCAATCCGGCACTCCTATGTCTCCGGCCCCCTTTTGCCTCTTTTAGGTGTGCGGGTGTCAAGCGTTCTCGGAATGGACGAGGTTTGCCAGCGGCCTTGGTATAGCACCGTGAACCGCTGTCAAGTTTCGTGCCATTTGGAGGTCGTTTGGTACTCCAACGGTTAACCGGGTAACCGCAAAGCCTCCTTCTCTTTGCAGCCCAACACCCTTCCAAAGTGGCCCAAAACCCAGCAAACTCCCCTCCATGCTCTCGGTCGTTCGATCACGATCGCGTGGCCGAAAACCGCTCCTCATTTGGACTCTCCTAGCTCCCTCTACCTATATATAGCCCTCCCCGAAATTCACGATCATTCCCCGAAACCCTAAAATTCCCTCGCGCCGCAGACATGTCCGCCGACGGCGGACATGTCCGTTCCGTCCGCCCGCCCCTCGTCTAATCGGAGGCCGCGCGTGGCGCCTCCCGCCGCCAGCCGCCCCCGCCTGGCCCGCCTCGCCTGCGCGCTCGGCCTCCAGCGCCGCCCTGCCCTTCTGCCGCCGCGCTGATTCCCCTGCCGCCTCACGCCGCCGTTAAATCGCCAAGGCCCTCGCCCGGATCGCCGCCTCGCCTCCGAAGCGCCGCCGCCTTCCGGCCAGCGTCTGCGCCGCCGCCCGTCAGCGCGCGCCAGGCTTCCCGCCGCCGCCTCGCCGTCCGCACCACCGCTCCGTCGCCGCCCGGCGCCAAGCGCCCGGCCACCGGGCGCCGCCCGTCACGCCTCCAGCGGCCCGTCGCTCGGCGCCGCCCTCCTCGGCGTCGCGCCCGCTCCGGCCGCCTCCTCCGACCCCCTCCGGCCGTTCTCCGGCGAGCTCCATCGCTGCCTCGGTTCGCGTGCCGAGGAACCCTAGATCTCGGAGGTTGATATTTTCCCCAAGTCTTTTGCTGTCAGTAATTTTGTTGCATTTTCATCGCATCATAACTCTGCATCCGATACTCCGTTTCGTGCGTGTAATATGTCAAATTGTTCGTCTCGACGGGTACATCATTTCATCTCATTGCATCATTTACATTTGAGCTCATATTGGTGCCCGAAATGCTGTTAGAAGAGTGCTATGTGATGTTAGTTTCAGATTCTTATCAGAACATGCACTTTTGTCATTTTTGCCATGATTGATGTGTGCACCCTATGAACTTGAGTCCTACATGTGTTTTGTAATATGCCATGCCATCTTTACAGGGGTGTATGCCATGTATTTTTTTGATCTCTGTGGTGACTAGCACAAGCATGCAAACTAGGCTTCATGATGTTGCTGATTTCAGCCTCTGCTCACGATATTTTTATGCCATGTAAACTTGATGCTACCGAGAGATCCATGCTTATTTTGAGATACTTCAGTAAGGATGTTTTGAACATATGGTTATTATCTATCCATCCATGCCCTTGTTTGCAATTATGGAGTGCCATAGCTTGAGTCAATCGAGCTCTACTTTTGCTATAAAATGTTTCCTGGCAGATTGTTTACATGTTATTCAATTTTGCCAAGGTTGTTGTAGTTGATCCGTGTATGCTATGATGTTGTTATTGCCATGTATAGCTTCTATGCCATGTCTTCTTACTGTGAGTTTCCTTGCCATGCCATGTATTGCTCTGTGGTGAGTGGTTCAAGCTCACCAACATGCCTAATTGTTGTTGTTCCTGCCATGTTTGAATCTGTCTTATAACTTGCCATGTTTACATGGGTGTCATCATATCTTCTGATCCTTTTTGGCTCATGGTCAGTAAGGGACATTTGTTCTATGCATTTAGTAGATTCATGCCATGCCTTTTTTTGCCATGTTAAGTTCCTGTAACATGTTGTTTGATAGCTCTAAACATTGCAACCTGATGTTATTTCTGCTGAAGTCTGAAACTGTTATTATTTGCAATCTTGCCATGTCTTTTTGAGCATGTTCTAGTGATTTCTAGAGATAGCTCAGTGTTCATGTTTTGTAATGCTTTACCTGTACCTCATGCCCATGCCTTTTTTTTATTACGTTGAGATGCTGTAGCATGTTGTTTTGGTGCTTGCAATATGCCTAGTTGCTGTTTTGGTCAGATTGTTGTCATGACTTGTATAGGGTGTATGTGTTCAACCGTTGCTCCGTTTTGAGTGTGCTCTATATGAAACTTGCTTGATTTTGCATGTAGTTTCATATTATCATGTTGCATCCTTGTTTTGAGGTGTTTGCTTGATGTTTGGGTGAATTTTGCATCAATGCCATGTTTAACTTGTTTTGCTCATATCTTTTAGGTCGTAGCTCCGAATTAAATGAACTTTATATGTAACTTGACAAGAATTTCGTGTAGATCATCTTGGTGCATCTTAACTTGCTGTTTAACAACTTGAACATAAGGTTTATTCAGTTCTGGACCAATTTCGAAATTTGCATATGAGGACTTACCGGAATTGTTCTATGTTGTTTCCGGCCTCATTTAAACTTGCCTTGATGTGTTGTTCTTCTTTGCATCATCTCTTGCCATGAGTAGCTTCATGTAGTCTTTGTCATGCATCATGCTTGGTTGTGCATCATGTCTTGTTCATGTGTGGTGTGTTTACCTTTGTTGTGTGCTTCTTCTTGTTAGTTCCTGTTTCGTTGCGATCGTGAGGATTTGTTCGTCTACGCATGGTTCGGCTTCATCCGTTCGTCTTCTTCATGGACTCGTTCTTCTTCCTTGCGGGATTTCAGGCAAGATGACCGCTACCCTGGATCTCACTACTATCATTGCTATGCTAGTTGCTTCGTTCTATCGCTATGCTGCGCTACCTATCACTTGTTCCTCAAGCCTCCCAAATTGACATGTCAGCCTCTAACCTTTTGCACCCTTCCTAGCAAACCGTTGTTTGACTATGTTACCGCTTTGCTCAGCCCCTCTTATAGCGTTGTTAGTTGCAGGTGAAGATGTAGTTTGTTCCTTGTTGGAACATGAAGACGTTGTTCCTTGTTGGAGCATGTTTACTTGTTGGGATATCACAATATATCTTATTTAATTAATGCATCTATATACTTGGTAAAGGGTGGAAGGCTCGGCCTTATGCCTGGTGTTTTGTTCCACTCTTGCCGCCTAGTTTCCGTCATATCCAGTATTATGTTCCCGGACTTTGCGTCCCTAACGCGGTCGGGTGATTTATGGGACCCCTTGACGATTCGCTTTGAATAAGACTTTTCCAAAGAAGGCCCAACATTGGTTTTACCATTTGCCCGACCTATTACCTTTTTTCCCTTGGGAGTCGCACTCTCAAGGGTCATCTTCATTTTAGCCCCCGGGGCCAATGCTTGTCTAAGTGTTGGTCCAAACTAGAGCCCTTTGCAGCGCCACCTCGGGAAACTTGAGGGCTGGTTTTAGTTGTACGGACTGCTCATCCGGTCGTGGCTCGAGACGAGATACGCTGCTACTATCGGTGTATGTCGCACGCCGGAGGTCTTGCTGGTCTTGTTTTATTGTCGTCGAAATGTCTTGTAGCCGGATTCCGAGATCGATCGGGTCTTCCCGGGAGAAGGAATATCCTTGTTGATCGCGAGAGCTTATCATGGGCTAAGTTGGGACACCCTGCAGGTATAAACTTTCGAGAGTCGTGCCAGCGGTTATGTGGCGATGGGAATTTGTTAATATCCGTTGTAGTAAACTTGAAGCAAACTCTTCTAAAATACACCAACCGTGTGCGTAATCGTGAGCGTCTCTTTTCGGGTTGATCGAGAGGAGAACACGGTTTCGGGTTATGTTTGACGTAAGTAGGAGTTCAGGATCACTTCTTGATCATTACTAGTTGACGACCGTTCCTTTTTTCTCTTCTCGCTCTCATTTGCGTATGTTAGCCACCATATATGCTTAGCCGCTGCTGCAACCTCACCACTTTACCCCTTCCTTTCCTTTAAGCTTTGCTAGTCTTGATACCCATGGTAATGGGATTGTTGAGTCCTCGTGGCTCACAGATTACTACACCAACAGTTGCAGTACAGGTTTGCGATGATCATGACGTGAGAGCGATGTTTGCTTGTATTGGAGTTCTTCTTACGCTTCTTCTTCGATCAGGGATAGGTTCCAGTCGGCAGCCCGGGCTAGCAGGGGTGGATGTCGTTTGAGCTTCATTTATGTTTCATCCGTAGTCGGATGTTGATCTTGTATGTTGTATTGTTGTATGCTTGTGGCATTCGTGCCTTATGTATGTATTCCCACTATTATGTAATGTTGATGTAATGATATCCACCTTGCAAAAGCGTTTCAATATGCGGGTCTATCCTTGGTGGGACCTTCGAGTTCCTTTTGGATAGGGTCGCATACTGGGCGTGACATCCAACCCCCCCCCCCCAGCAACGCTCATTGTTCATCCAGAGGCAACTCCACGGGGTCCTGTTCATCCACCCCCACTGGGAACTGTTCATCCATACCCCCTAGTAATGCTCACTGTTCATCCAAAGGCAGCATCGATCAGCTTCAGTTAGCAGCAGTAGCGAAGGAATCGCTCGATCGGGTTCAGTTAACTGCCATCGATCGATCGCTCGGGTTCAAGAACGCGTAGTCGCGGTCTGTCCTCGCCGGGTTCGATTAGAGCCCAATGCCTCGCTTCGGGTTCGATTAGAGCCCAACGCCGCAATCACGCAGCGCGCGTGTCGAGAGAAAGCGATGCATCGCTCGGCCCCGACCAGCCACCGTAACCGGAACACCCCGATATTTTCCTCGCCCTCGCTACTACCATGGTTTCTTCCATCATGGACGGCCCAAAAAATGTCATGCAGCTGCGTCTCCGGCCAGCCTAGGATGAAAAGCCCATTTTCTGTCATAATTTTTTGTCATGGAAGTAGGATCCCACCACATCTATAATGATACCGGGTTTTGTCATAATTATCGTCATAGAAGTGTCATAAGTATGACAGAAAAAAATTTCGTTCGGGCCAAAATGTCACGGATGTGTCTTTTTTTTGTAGTGGAAGGCCAAACCATTAGGCAAGCTAGAGCAAAAGATGGTCTTCCATGCAAGCACAATCGCTCGCATGGTTGGTCATCTGAGGCACTAGTAGCTCCACCATGTATATACAAGACATTTTCGTGAAGGAGAGAAGGGGAGGAGAGAACCCTAGCCGCCGCCACAACCAGAATAGAGAGAGAAGAGAACCAAAGATATTCTTAGTTGTCGTCATTTCACCCTTACTATTGTAAGAGGAATTCCAGGTTGTCTGAACAAGTTGTAAACTCTATTCATACTCATCTAGAGAACAATACTATTTGGATCAATCATTTCATCGTGGATCTTTCGAGTGTTATTGATATGGTTTTCGTTGGTTTATTCACCGAGATTATTGGTTATTCTCTTATGATGCATGGTTAGTTCTCCGTAAGCATGGTAGATGTAGGTGAGTGCTAAGATTCATTTGTGCCTGATCTATATGTCGTCATTTGTGCTACATAGTCTTATAATCTATCTAGTAAGTTGTTATATTGTGATTAACTCTATGCGTGTGGTCCAATTTAAGGCTTCAAGCAACATGATCTCAAGACCTATACATGTAACACATATTATTTAGGAAATCTACGACCTCTAACGTGACAGGTGGATGCATCTATAAGGATTGAAGACAATATTAGATAGCGGTGATCCCATTAAACTTAATGCATGGTTTCGGTCCAAGGAACTTAGTTGTGGAAATGAACACTTTGTGGCAAAGGCGAAGCAGGACCATAGAATGGAACATAATCCCGCGAGGAGGAGTTCCATGACTTTAACGTGGTCCGCCGACCGAACAAATAAAACAAACACTATAATCATGATACAAGGTAACTGGTATTACTGTTGCACAGGCACACTTGATATTTACCATGAACTGAACTCTCTCCATTCCTAACCTCTCCATTGCAGGAAACATAACTCTACTTTCTGTTTTATTTATGTTCTTTACTTTCAAGTGTTATTACTCTCGTTGCTATCAACCCGTTTTATTTATCACTCATGTTTATTTGCCTTTTGGGACAGTAACAGTGTTTCCATATCACAAGCAGTTTCTTCACATAAGAACTGTGACAACTTGTGTGTGATAGAAACGCTACTTATAAATACTCTCCTCTGCTCTTCATTGGGATGATAACTAATTGAGATATTTCCACGAAAGTGCTACACCAACATGTGTGTCTTGCAGGCCAACAGACAACTAGCTAAGAAATGCAATACATGCAACAAATATGGCTCAATCTAGTGCTTAGTTTATGTGACGCCCGGATAATTAAGCTACAGTAACCCTCCACTAATGATGCCACATCACCTCGATTATTTTTGCTAATCTCGCGTTAGTTCGAAACCTGTTTGAATTCAAATTAAAAATCAAGCAAACAATAAAATATTTTCAAATATTAAAACTAAAATGTTAGGGTGTTGCCAAATAATGCATAGGTAATTATTGTGGAGAAACCACAATTTTATAAAAGGTTTAAGTGCACTAAAATATTTAAAACAGCAGCAAAACATTTAACTAACTACCCTTTCAATTTGATAAAATATTAAATTATTTGTTTTATTGCCAAAAACTAATGGGGCAGTGGCATACTTATTAAAACTAAATTAGGAACCACTGGTGTAGTTTATAAAACCAAATTCAAAAGGAAACTAAAATAAAAACAGTAAAACAGAAACATAAAATAAAACAAAAATAAATAAAAGAGAAAGCACTCACCCTCGGCCTCGCCCAAGAGCCACCGCCCAATCCACGACCCACTAGGCCGGCCCAACCGGCCACCCCTCACTCCCCATATCACCCACTCCCGAACCCTAGCCCCACCGGCACCCACTCCCCCACCCCTCGCTGCTCGATCTGGATCAGGATCCCGATCCCCTCGCCCCCCCACCGCTGGTAGCTGCGACGCCCGACGCCGCCCCGCACCCGGAGCTCGTCCTCGCCGGACTTCCCCGTCGGCCTGCTTCTCCTCTCCGCTGTCGTCCCCGTCATCCTCCTCGACACCCACTGCCCCGTCCCTGCTCCTCGATGTGAGCCTGGCCTCCTCCACTCTCCCTCGGGCGAAGCCCCGCCATAGCCGCTCCACTCGCCGCACCTGCAGTCGCACGACGGCGCCACCCCCTCCTTGCTCGACTCTGTTGCCGACCACGCCCGGCCGACGGCCTTGCCAGCGCCGTGGCTGCTGGCACCGCCCCGCCCGTGCAGCCCTGCCGGCGCCCGCGTCCTGATCAGACGCTGCGCGCCAGTCGAGCCTCCCCACGCTGGCCAGTGCGCTGCTGCCACAGCCCGCTGCTTCTGACACCGTCTCTCCGCCCGCCGCTGCCTTCTCCGGTCGCCGCTGCACCGGCATGACCCCATTTTCCCCCGTGCCTCCCAAGCCGCCGGCGCTGTGGCCGCGCTTACCTCGCGCCGACTGTCACCGCTCTCGCCAACCCTCTTCGTCCTGCCTCCGGCCGCCCCAGCTACCACCCCTGCCGCCGCATCCGCCACGGTCCGCTCCCTTGCATGGCCGGCGTCGTGCCCCACCATGGCTGCCGGCAAGACAGCGCCCGGTCCAGTGACCGGCGCCCAAGAATCACGCCGTTCGAGGCGACAACCGTCGCCTCAAATACTAAAACCCGTTAAGGCCCACTGTACCTATGACAGGGGAGCCCCACGACCAGAACATTTTTTTAAAAGAAGGAAAATAAATGATAAATATAATAATTAAAATGTTAATTAATTAATTAAAGAATTAATCAACTTAATTAAATCATATTAGATTAACCTAATCATTTAGTTAAAGCTAATTAGCCCTGTCTAATTACTATGAGTCTATGACATGCGGGACCCACCGTCAGATTGACCCAGTCAACACCTGTTGACTGCTGACATCAGCATGACATCCTGCTGATGTCATAAATCCAAATTTCGAATTAAAATAATTAGATAAATGCTAAAAATGATTTAAATCTTTTAAAATCAATATAAAATAAACCGTAGCTCGGATGGAAAAACTTTGCACATGAAAATTGCTCAGAACGACGAGACGAATCTGAATACGCAGCCCGTTCGTGCGCCACACATCCCTAAACTATTGAACTCGCAACTTTCCCCCTCTGGTTCATTTGTCCGGAAACGCGAAACACCGGGGATATTTTCCCGGATGTTTTTCCCCTTCGCCGGTATCACCTACTACCGCGATTGGGCACTCCTAGCATCACGCCTTTTCATGTCATGCATCGTCATGCATTTGTTTGCATTGTATTTATTGTTTCTTCCCCCTCTTCTCTTGCTAGACACCGAGACCGGCGTCGCTGCTACCCAGTACGACTACGGTGTTGACGACCCCTCCTTCTTGCCAGAGCAATCAGGCAAGCCCCCCCCCCCTGATCACCATATATCGCCTATTCTTCTCTATACTGCTTGCATTAGAGTAGTGTAGCATGTTAATGCTTTCTTTATTCCTATCCTGATGCATAGCCTGTCCTTGCTACTACTGTTGTTACCTTTACCTGCAATCCTACATACTTAGTATAGGATGCTAGTATTCCATCAGTGGCCCTACATTCTTGTCCGTCTGCTGTGCTATACTATCAGGCTGTGATTACTTGGGAGGTGATCACGGGTATATACTATATACTTTATACATGATACATGTGGTGACTAAAGTCGGGTCGGCTCGTGGAGCACCCGTGAGTGATTCACGGATTGGGGGCTGAAAGGACCTTTGTCCCAACGGCCCTCTGTGTGGATCTTTGTGGCGGAGCGTCAGGGCAGGTTGAGACTACCTGGGTGAGAGGTGGGCCTGGCCCTGGTCGGTGTCCGCGGTTACATCATTAACACGCTTAACAAGATCTTGGTATTTGATCTGAGTCTGGTCGTTTGGTCTATACGCACTAACCAACTACGTGGGAAAGATATGGGCACTCGGCGTCGTGGTATCAGCCGAAGCCTTCGTGACGTCAGCGACTGAGCGGCGTGCGCCGGATTGGACTAGAACGCCTGCTAGACTAGGTCTGCTTCCGGCCGCCCACGCAATGTGCAGGTGTGCTAAGGGCGATGGGCCCAGACCCCTGGGCGCTTAGGTTTAGACCGGCGTGCTGACCTCTCTGTTGTCCTAGATGGGGCTGCGACGTGTTGATCTTCCGCGGCCGGGCATGAACCAGAAAAGTGTGTCCGGCCAAATGGGATCGAGCGTGTTGGGTTATGTGGTGCACCCTCGCAGGAAGTTAATCTATTGAATAGCCGTGATCTTGATAACAGGGGCGACTTGGAGTTGTACCTTGACCTTATGACAACTAGAATCGGATACTTAATAAAACACACCCTTCCAAGTGCGGATACAATCCGGTGATCGCTCTCTAACAGGCGACGAGGAGGGATTGCCGGGTAGGATTATGCTATGCGATGCTACTTGGAGGACTTCATCTACTCTCTTCTACATGCTTTGCAAGACGGAGGCTGCGAGCGTAGTCTTCGACGGTGATTAGCTATCCCCTCTTATTATGGCATTCTGCAGTTCAGTCCACCGATATGGCCCTTTACACATATACCCATGCATATGTAGTGTAGCTCCTTGCTTGCGAGTACTTTGGATGAGTACTCACGGTTGCCTTGTTCCCCCTTTTCCCCCTTTCTTTACCCGATTGCTGCGACCAGACGATGGAGCCCAGGAGCCAGACACCACCTTCTATGACGACCCCTACAACACTGGAGGTGCCTACTACTACGTGTAGGCCGCTGAAGACGACCAGGAGTAGTTAGCAGGATCCCAGGCAGGAGGCCTGCGCCTCTTTCGATCTGTATCCCAGTTTGTGCTAGCCTTCTTAAGGCAACTTGTTTAACTTATGTCTGTACTCAAATATTGTTGCTTCCGCTGACTCGTCTTTGATCGAGCACTTGTATTCGAGCCCTCGAGGCCCCTGGCTTGTATTATGATGCTTGTATGAGTTATTTTATTTTAGAGTTGTGTTGTGATATCTTCCCGTGAGTCCATGATCTTGATCGTACACGTTTGCGTGTATGATTAGTGTATGATTGAAACGGGGGTGTCACAGTTTAATATCTAAAACATCACTAAACTACATAGGCTATACAATATAATGTATCATGTTCAAGAAGTGAAGAAAACTAGATAGCACATAGAGTTTGGATAAACAACAACCTAGAGAATGACATGACTTCAATATATAGAGCACACATGCAACATATTTGAGAATGATTCTAGAGACCATAACTAAGATATATGCATACTACTAAAGATAAAATAATAAAACATGAAGTATTTCATAATTAAATAATCAATAAAATCTTAGAATAAAATCCATAAATCTATCCATGGGAATAATTCATAAATACTTGTACAGAGGCATATTGTACAAATACATAGTGCACCAACAATTGGCCACATGCAACAACATGTAAAACTATTGTTAAGAATTAAAATAGACATTAGAACAAATATAGTAAATCACATGTAACTCCTAGAATTTATGATATAATTCAAGTTGACTCCTATGCATGAGATGAGAAAATGATACATAACATATTAACCAAAATTTCACTGGTCTACAAATCCCCTTGGATCTTCACCAAAAACTACAATATTAAATCTATACCAAACCATGATTGACCAAACAAACAATCTAACTCCACCACAAGGTTTACTACAGTCATATGGAGCATTTGGTACATTGTGTATGAATTCATCTAGGGAGTAGAAACTATTGGACATGTCGATGCCATTAGATGGCATCCGTTCGTACATCGGCATGCCCAACACAGAAAGTTGGCCAAACCATGATGTCAGATAGATGAGAAACATTTCAAGGAACGAGCCTCCAAAATGAATTGGAGAGGTACTCAGTGAGCTTGACGAATCGATGTGATGCACTCGGTGAATGGATTCAAAGAGATGCAGAATAATTCGTGTGTGGTCGATGGGATGAACTTGTTCTTCCCTTAACGGAGTAGCGGCATGGAGGAGAAACTTTTGCTGCAAGGGCTCGGACGAAATGGTCCAGGTCACCGGGATTGATTACCGATGTTCATGGAGCATCATTGTTTGGGAGAATACTTTGGAAAATGCGGAAGGGAGAGGGCAAGGAAACTAGGAATATCGTAGAGGCACTGGTACGCGTCGGTGCTATACAAACGGTTTTTAACCCCTTTCTGTGACGACATTTGGGACCGTCGCCAAGTGAGTGTGGGCGATAGGGGGTCCTTCCCACACGACCCAGAAATCGTCGGGGATATGGAGCAATGATCCAGAGGCCTTCCAAAATGTAATCGTGTGTGATGTAGCACACACTAAATTCTTTCGCACGTGTGGGATCGGTGATTAAACGTTTCTAATGACGCAGTGAAACCATACGGTGTGTCGTAATGAACCATTTGGGAAACAGTATGTAAGGCACACGGGCCAACATATGAACTGTGTGCGCTTTGTGCCCCATCGCAACGAGTTTTTTGTGTAACAAGTCTGCCATGCAAGACTCCATCGCACACATTTCCCAACAATTACCGTCTGTGATAATGTTCTATCAAAAACGGTTCAGGAGCCCCTTCGCACACATACAAGTGATGCAGACCGTTTGTGATTTGTTGTGTATCACCGACGGTTGTGGCAAGAGTGACGTGTGCTTTTCGTTTGGGATCCCACACGTTTCCTGAAAAAATTACGACTGGGATTGTATTTTACATTGGGCATAGTTTACTCCGAGTTCTCGTGTGTGATAACGCGATATCACAATCGGTTTCAGAGACCCTACGCACACGTAGTAGCGCTGCAAATCATTTGCGGTCTGATGTGTATCACTGATGGTTCCACTATGATTGACTTATGCTTTCCAGTGTGGATCGCACAAACTCATTTAGTTGAACCGTGTGCGGTGCAATTGCCAGGTTAAAACAAAAATATCCCATTTTGAATCGGCATGCAAAAAGAAAATTCGCCACAATATTCAATTGAACAAATAAACAAAAATATCACATTTTGAATCGGCATGCAAAAAGCAAATTCGCCACAATATTCAATTGAACAAATAAACAAAAATATCCCATTTTGAATCGGCACACAAAAAGCAAACTCGCCGCAATATTCAATTGAACAAATAGTGCCCACAGGAAGAACACTCATCAGATTTCGCAACAATTGCAATTGAACATATGGTAGCTAAATTCCAGTGATTTGTCCACACATACATGCATTACATAATTAATCATAGTGTACAAAAAACGAAGACCTCATCAGATGGAAAACAATGGATCCATGCGTATATGCTTAGAGGCTAACTCTTACTTAATGTTTCAGGAGAACGCATGCTAAAATCTTCATTATCACTAGTGAGATTGATGTAGTGATTCAGGAAGAAGTCGCTGATAAATCTCCGAACCATCAGCAATTCACCAGCCGGGAGCGGTTCAGGGGTCCCCGGTTTTAAGATGAGCTGCAGTATTTTTCAGATCAGAATGTGCCATATGAGTGGAGTAGAAGATATTAATTAAGATAGACTTACTGGTACTAATTCGCGAGGATCGTCACAACTATCAGCAGATTTGCAAATGGAGATCATGTTTCTGCAAACATAGTATCCACAAAGGTTGGTCCCTGCTTCTTGCTGAGGACACTGAAATTTTTTGTACAAAATTAGTCATGTATTTGTCCTGTTAGGAACAACCTAACCGGTGTTAGATCTATTATTTTTTCTTTGTAAAAAATAGAAAGAGGTTTATTTAGAAGCTTGAACATTTGACTAGCGTAAGAAAAGGTATTTGCAGACTGTTGGATAAATTTTCTGAAAATAACGGATTTCGATGACTGGAGAAACAATCTCGTGCTCCAAAGGTAGTTCCCTCTTGAACAGGTTCCCTGGTTTAGTTTTCCACAATGCGAGCACACTGCAAATGAAGATGAATTTTGACAACATCAATTATTGAACCAGATATGAATGCAAATTAATTTCAACATCATGGAATTCAATACCTATCCATGAATTGCTGAAGATGCGTCAGATCCTGAGCGTTTGTTGACTCTCTGAGAGAATCGATGTAGTAAACTGTGTTCTTGTTTGGAACAATGAATACCAATATCCAGTGATTGCTACATACTAAGAAAGCCATGAACTTCTGAATTATGTCAAAATCTGAAAGAGAATCAGTGTATGTGTGGTTGTTTACTTGAATTATCGTTCATGATATGGCCAGAGAAATGATTCTGCATGGGACGTGTTTTCAAAGAGATGGACGACTGTGTTAACAGCCCAGTCCCATAGGTCCTTACCATGTATTGTTGTGCCATTTGCTAATTCAGGATCTATGAAATACACACTCTCCCTTTTTCTTCTCTGCGCGTTCGATCCCTTGAGAGGAATAAAATGCAGTTAGTTGTTTATCATTTATAGCCTTGTATGGAGAAGTTGATCAGATTTTGTTAAGTACTTACAAAATCATGCATCTAACAAGAGTGGCATCGAGCTCGTTGAATTGAAGAAGAGATGTAAGTCCTCGAAACTCACATTGATGGAACCAACATCGTGTCAGAAATAATCTCTGTTATAGTAGACTAGCAAACCATGATGACCTGCTCACATTTGATCCATGCAATATTCATGTAACTCGCGGCAAATGGAGCCACACTCATCAAAGTATTCGTCAACAAGAAATGGATGGCCATGGACGTAATTGCATGCTTCAAGTACGGCTGCTTTACTTTTAGCAAGCAACAAATCTACTTCTTCATCATCCATGCCGTTAGAAATAATATTACTCCCCGATTCGAACAACCTGATGTAAATTTGGTTCTAGGTGATGAGTGCTTTAAGTAAGAGGCAATCGTTCTCTTTCCTCTTCACTCTCAGCTGCGCTTCCTCGTGGGTGTTGCCTTTTTGGCCACTTCCTTCTTGGTACTTGAAGCATTTCTGGCAGAACGTCTAGTTGGCTGCAAGGTAGACTGCCGAGAAGACGGTGAAGCTTCGACGGACTGCTTAGCAGACGGTTTATCTATGCCGGACCGCTAAGTCAAGGCGGCGATCTTTGTGATGTATCTTTGGGCTTAGAAGCGACCCGACCTCGACGGTCAAGCCTGCGTGTTCTCTGTGCCATCCTCGGATCAAGATATCTTTGGCACACAAGACATCAATTTATATATCAAAGTGCAATCACATGTATAATTAACGTAAACTGATATATACCTCATAAGTCACAGCGAAACAATTAGTCGGTGTGGAGTCCCATCAACGCCATCGGCAAGTTGAGTGTAGACCGTAACCTCAGATCGTAACTCTTACTCGTCGAGGAAATATCTGCAACATGATACGTTGCAGCCGTGTAGGTCAAGACATTGAATGTACCGCAAGATCACAATAAGAGAAAACAGATGATAAACTATACTATATGCAATATGGCTTTGTGGCTCAGATCTCGAGTTTTGTTTGCGTAAAAGCTGATTTTATTTTCCCTACATCAAGGGAATAAATGAAGTCTGTACTATGGAGTTTTCTATCATGACATGGTTCCGCCAACCGATGTCTCATAGCCCAAATCATCATAAGTTGCCCACAATTAAGTTATCATCCGTGTTGAGAGTTCCAGATAGATCCAAGTCCAGATGCTCAAATTGTCCGTGAATCGGGACACGGCTAAGCGATTAGGTTTAAACCTCTGCAGAGGTTTGTACACTTTACCCGCAAGATTCGATCCTCTTTTACGCTCTCGCACTTCAGGGTGTTTGAGAACAAGACGATCAAACATGGTCTTCGAAGAGTTCCTCGACCACCGTCCGTGCTCATCCAATCCTACCGTAGTTCTACATCTGCTAGCACCGCCCCAGCCAGAGTCACAACTAAGGTCAACCAAGCCAGAGCCCATAGTGACTTGCGGTTGCAGGTAAGCTTCCGGCATGAAGTATTCTTCCGTCTCTTTGAGCCTGGGTGAAGCTTTCCAAGATGTCATGGCGCTTCTCCATGCATCTCGCCAACCACTGGTTTCTCCAGGTGCCCGTCAACCGCCCTTCACCCAAAGAGTGTGTATTGAATTCTTGTCTCGAGTCTTGAAGTCTTGAGGCCTTGAAGATGCAGTCCTTGCAGATTCCATCATGGAGTTGTCGCCATTGACGAGATCCTCCATTCTCACACCACTCCCGAGCACTCATACCAACCCCGCCTACTATAGCGTAGCATTAAAATAAATAACGTCCCGGCTTGGTAAAAGGGTGATGGGTTCCTACCTCATGCATACTACTCAACTACAAGGATTCAATATCACTATGAGGGTTTTTTGCGAAGATGACACTAGATGCAATAAAACACATAGGTATGAAAAACATGGTCAAAGTGAACTTGCACGGTACGTTGATGAAGATAACAACACTCTCACAAAATTTGATAGAACTATTCGTCACTCTCCAAGAAAATCTATACAAGTCAAACATAGCATTCACATAAGCAATCATTCTAGCAAGCAATACTAACACTCAAAATAACAACTAAAATAAAAAACTCAATAATAAGACTCCAACAAAGTCCAAAGAAGCTTCAAATAAAACTAGAAAGAAAAACTACTAACGAAAATCTATGACTTTGCTACAAGCATCTAACATAGTTTTGCCCTAAGTAAAAAAAACTTAACAGCAATTAAAACACTAAACTAATAATTCAACGGAAAATAAAAAGTAAAACAACTAAGTTAACAGAAAGTATTTTTTCATAAAATTTTATTTGCAAAAGAAACAAATAAAAAGCTTTTATAAAACTCTAACTATGACCTATAGAAGGTTTCATACAAAACTAAGGAAAATAAATTTTTAAAATAAAATAAATTTTTCTCCTGTTGTCTAACAGAAACACAACTAATTTTGTCAAAAGTGACAAAAAGAAATAATTTAAAACTAATAAAAACAATAAAGAAATGGCTAAAACAGAACTATAAGTAAACCAGTACTGTTTTGCTAAAAACCTAATTTAAATTAACCTAAAAATAAAATACTAAATGCTACTGGATAAACAAAGGTCCTAGAGACCAGGAGCAAAAAGAATCGGTCAAAAATAATATTCCTAACTCAAAATAGCTCAAATCTAGTGATTTGAGCAAATTCATACAAACACAAATTTAAACTGCTCAAATGTGAAATAAAATTGAACTAACAGAAACTTCAGCAAACTTGTGACACATAGCAATTGGAATCACTCAAAAATACTAAAAACTCTAAAAGATATGAATTTTCTAAGATTGCTATTTTCTGGAAAAAAAATGAATTACGGGATTTCGTGGATCTCACCGGAGTAGTCGTCGGAGTTGGGGAAGAAGATCGGATCCGATGTTGCAGTTGCTCCTAGAGGAAAGGAGATCACGGGACGGTGGAGAGGAGATCATATAAACCTCAGGAGAGGTCGAGGGCGCGGCGGCGGCACTTGGCGGCGGCGGTGGTGCTGCACTGCTGCTGCTGCGGAGAGGAGAGGAGAGGAGAGGAGAGTGTTGGTTTGATGTGTTGGAGGGGGTGCTTGGGTATTTATATTGGGGAGGGAGGGCTTTGCTTGGGGTAGGGACAAGAAATAGACTAGGATTAGGAAACAAAGAGGGAAAAGATCTAGAAACAAATCGGAATAAACGGAATAACGAAACGGGATCAAATCCTACTAGGATTTGTAAAAGAATAGGAAACCTTGGCTCCCTGGCTCCCTAGGTGCGTGCGGTGGATGGCCTTGTGGCCGGCCGGCCGCTGGCTTGGCCTTGGGCCTTGGGCCTTTGCCCGGCGGGGTGCAGCAATTTTTTTTTAAGACAGAGAAAACAAAACAAAATTAAAAAATTTTATATAGGCATATAATATATCAAAATTTTCAGAAAAAGATTTTCTACAACATGAACACTATTTTAGCTTGAAATGAAATACACACAAATTTTAATAATTCACACAGTGCTACTGGTCCAATAAAATCCAATAAAATCATTTTTAAAATACCAAAATGACTTCAAATTAATTTCTCTCCAATTTTCTGATGTAGGGAATCATGTTACCCTATTTTCCATATATTTTGTTTTTGGAGAAAATAATTTGAATAAAACTCAAATAACTCCAAATTGGAAATAAATTCAAAAGAACTTTGAATTTAATTCTTTTAAAACTCCCAACTCATATTTCATTTAATTTGAAGAAGTCATTTTATCTTCTCTCGTGAAAATCATTGAGTTGCATAAAGTTTCAGAATTGGAAATATTTTCCAAATGAAATTCAAATATTTTCAACACCCTTGTCATTTAAATAAATGGAAGAAGTCATGTCATCTTCTCTCCAGGGTTTTGTGATGAAAAGAATTTGAATCCCGAAGATCATAAAAGCAAAAATGAAAGTTTGGGAAAGTCCTTTATTCCTCTCATTTAACTTTCAAAAGTTTCAAATTCCACTCAATTTCCCACAATCAATCACTCAACAATCAAACAAACAATCAGAGTTATTTTTTAATATAACATTCCAAAATTTAGAATTTTGGGATGTTACAAACCTACCACTTTAAAATGAATCTCGCCCTCGAGATTCGGAGAGGCTAGAAAGAAATAGGTTAGGGTTTGGGGTCTTCAAAATCCATCGATCATCACAAAGGGTCTGGGTGCTACCACCCTTAGAAGCATTGTTACGGTTCCATCAAAACTCATATACTCCATCCTTATCGTTGACAATGTCGGTCTTCTCAGATTATAAGGATAATTCCTTCTCTGGCTCTTCCGGTAGTGGCAAAACCTTTTCCTCAATTCCTTTGTCCATTCCTCTTGGTAAGGTTATTCGAGACTGGGTCTTCATAGTGACGGTCCGCGCCAATTCTAAACAACTATCGATATCTCATGGTGGTCAACAATTTATGGTTTCTCCTGCGAAAACGGGTCTGGTTGAACCTCACCGTATAACCTACGGTTGGCAAAAGCTGCCTTGTACAAGGGGAAAAAAATGTTTATACCATTCTAAGGTTCAACAAGGTTTTGATCGTCGTCTCTCTACTATAGGTAAGTCACTCAGATTTACCATCCCATATAGCAAAGCGATTAATAAGAGTAAGTCGGTATGGTGATCAATCCATCCCGCACCCAAATCATTACCTTGTACATGGTTTAGCGAATCTCGCATTCTAACACTCGGTCATCCTCACAAGCATTGCAGAATTTCTCTTGTCGACGAACCAAGTTCGAAAATCCATTGATTCTGCAGCCAAACAAACATCTATCGCTCCTTAACAACTCTCGTGTTTTATGTAAACTCCTATAGAATCGCTTGTTGATCAAATCATAGTCTATTCCCAAAATTTCTTTCTCCAGTGGGTACTTGATCCTTATTAATTCTTGGGCCTGTGGGTTATGGCCCACTTCAACACTAGTGCAGCTTTAACTCATCCTTGGGGTAACTCTCTTGTTCCATATTACACATCCTTTAAATCCAGTAGTACTCCGTTTCTTCATACCATCATATCAAAAGTAAAACTCCAACTTTTTTTTCCTTCGAACTACAGTCCGTGGAATATATATTTTCTTATCCATTAGTCTAGTCTTCTTCACAGGGTACTACCACCCTTAAAATGCACAAATTCTTTCATAGACCATATTTTTCTCATATCCTCGAAAATGGTCAAAACTCTTTGTTCATGGAGTAACAACCCATAAAATTCAACATATGAAATCATCACACCTTAAATTTATTGATTCATGCATTCATTACAATCTCTGAGAACCCATTACATAACTCAACTCATCGAACTTATGAAAATAAAACTGCTTTCTACCACTCTTAGTATCCATATCAAAATCTCAACTGCTAGCTCCAGCCTTCATCCGATCTGAACAATCTCTAGCAAATGTCCCACTTCCTTGCAGCAAAAACAAATGACTTCCGACATGTCTCGGGCTTCTTTGTGATTACGTAGGCTCCTTGGGTTATAGGCTTCTTTTCTGGACATTTACTAGCGTAATGACCTAAATCCTTGCACCTGTAACAAGTGATATGACTCAGGTCCTTCTCTGCGAAAATTGTATTGTTCTGAGGGTTGCCTTCCTTTTCTCTTCCTGGATTTCTCTGTAATGATCAGAGCTTCTATTTCCCGAGGGTCAAACTTCACTTCTGCTGTCGGAAATATCCAAGATACTCTTTTCTTTCCTTGGTGCAATCTGCGAAAAATGTCCTTCTTCTCCACATGAATAGCGTGCATTGGAGTAAAATCTGTTGAGGCCTTCTCCATCGTGGTCTTCAACACATTCCTTCATCACAGGTTCTTTCATAAATTCTCGGAGGGCTTCTTTCAGTCCTTCTTCCTGCTCCTGAATAGTTTGTTGCACCATGGGGTAAATGTGACACTGGGTCGGGTAGTGGGTGGTTCCTTCACACAAGAAACAAGTCACCCGACTAGTTGGGCATTCCTCACCGGGTGTTTCTCCTCACAATGAGGGCATCCATCCTTGTGTTCCTCCCGGTGTGTCCTATTTCTCCGCAAATCTTGCAGCACAAGGTTTCTTCTTCGGGTTATCATAGTGCTCCCGGATGAGACGTGATCTCAACAGAGTCTTCTTGAATTCCTCCCAAGTTCTTGCTCCATTAAATCCTTGTATGTCTTGATGCATTTTCCACCAGGTTGCAGCACTTCCTTCAAAGTAATCAAGAGCGTCACGATACTTCATTCTTCCTTGAAACCAAATTGCTCTCAAGTGATTCTCCATGTTCAATCCATAGCTCGCCTCCGGCTGAGTCTTCGTCCAGAGAATATCAGTCCAACTTCATTCATCATCTATGGGGTCCAAAAGTTTTGGGATGAGATATGAGAGAGGTGGGGAGGGATATACACACAATACAAACAATAGTTTTTGAAGAAACAAGTTTTATTTTGTGAGCTGTAAGGAAACATCAAACAAATGACAGCTCACAAATCGTCGCATCTAACGTAAGTATGTAACACGGGTTTGGTCTTCTAAAGGTCAAATAATTCTTCAGATTCTTAAAATTCTTCTAGTCTTCGGAGTCTTCAATTGTTGCAGCTTCAACTCTTCTAATGCATGGAGAAATCCTCTTTACTCTGAAATGGCCATCAGTTGTCCGATATCTTTAATTCTTGGAGTGACTTCAGTTGATCTTCCGTGTGGTCAAAAGGGAAAAGGGGTATATTCTAACTATTTGAGGTGAGAGGGTCTATTTGATAAAATCAGAAAAGATGAGGAGTAAGAGTCTTTTTGAAAATAAAGTTTTTGAGATATCCTGTCCAAGGGCTTTCCGATTTCTAGGGTCACGTCCTCACACCAACATGTGCTCGATACCATATTCAGAGCGACCCGACCTCGAGACGGTCAAGCCTACGTGTTTCTCGTGCCATCCTCGGATCAGATGTCTTTGGCACACAAGACATCAATGTATATATCAAAGTGCAATCACATGTATAATTAACGTAAAACTGATATATACCTCATAAGTCACAGCGAAACAATTAGTCGGTGTGGAGTCCCATCAACGCCATCGGCAGGTTGAGTGTAGACCGTAACCTCAGATCGTAACTCTTACTCGTCGAGGAAATATCTGCAACATGATACGTTGCAGCCGTGTAGGTCAGTACATTGAATGTACCGGCAAGATCACAATAAGAGAAAACAGATGATAAACTATACTATATGCAGTATGGCTTTGTGGCTCTGTATCTGAGTTTTGTTTGCGTAAAAGCTGATTTTATTTTCCCTACATCAAGGGAATAAATGAAGTCTGTACTATGGAGTTTTCTATCATGACATGGTTCCGCCAACCGATGTCTCATAGCCCAAATCATCATAAGTTGCCCACAATTAAGTTATCAGTCCGGTGTTGAGAGTTCCGAGATAGATCCAAGTCCAGATGCTCAAATTGTCCGTAACCGGGGACACGGCTAAGCGATTAGGTTTAAACCCTCTGCAGAGGTTTGTACACTTTACCCGCAAGATTCGATCCTCTTTTACGCTCTCGCACTTCGGGTGTTTGAGAACAAGACGATCAAACATGGTCTTCCAAGAGTTCCTCGACCACCGTCCGGTGCTCATCCAATCCTACCATAGTTCTACATCTTCTAGCACCGCCCCAGCCAGAGTCACAACTAAGGTCAACCAAGCCAGAGCCCATAGTGACTTGCGGTTGCACAGTAAGCTTCCGGCATGAAGTATTCTTCCGTCTCTTTGAGCCTGGGTGAAGCTTTCCGCAAGATGTCATGGCGCTTCTCCATGCATCCCGCCAACCACTGGTTTCTCCAGGTGCCCATCAACCGCCTTCACCCAAGAGTGTGTATTGAATTCTTGTCTCGAGTCTTGAAGTCTTGAGGCCTTGAAGATGCAGTCCTTGCAGATTCCATCATGGAGTTGTCGCCATTGACGAGATCCTCCATTCTCACACCACTCCCGAGCACTCATACCAACCCCGTCTACTATAGCGTAGCATTAAAATAAATAACGTCCCGGGCTTGGTAAAAGGGTGATGGGTTCCTACCTCATGCATACTACTCAACTACAAGGATTCAATATCACTACTGGAGGTTTTTTTTGCGAAGATGACACTAGATGCAATAAAACACATAGGTATGAAAAACATGGTCAAAGTGAACTTGCCTGGTACGTTGATGAAGATAACAACACTCTCACAAAATTTGATAGAACTATTCGTCACTCTCCGAAGAAAATCTATACAAGTCAAACATAGCATTCACATAAGCAATCATTCTAGCAAGCAATACTAACACTCAAAATAACAACTAAAATAAAAAAACTCAATAATAAGACTCCAACAAAGTCCAAAGAAGCTTCAAATAAAACTAGAAAGAAAAACTACTAACGAAAATCTATGACTTTGCTACAAGCATCTAACATAGTTTTGCCCTAAGTAAAAAAAAAACTTAACAGCAATTAAAACACTAAACTAATAATTTAACGGAAAATAAAAAGTAAAACAACTAAGTTAACAGAAAGTATTTTTTCATAAAATTTTATTTGCAAAAGAAACAAATAAAAAGCTTTTATAAAACTCTAACTATGACCTATAGAAGGTTTCATACAAAACTAAGGAAAATAAATTTTTAAAATAAAAATAAATTTTTCTCCTGTTGTCTAACAGAACACAACTAATTTTGTCAAAAGTGACAAAAGAAATAATTTAAAACTAATAAAAACAATAAAGAAATGGCTAAAACAGAACTATAAGTAAACCAGTACTGTTTTGCTAAAACCTAATTTAAATTAACCTAAAAATAAAATACTAAATGCTACTGGATAAACAAAGGTCCTAGAGACCAGGAGCAAAAAGAATCGGTCAAAAATAATATTCCTAACTCAAAATAGCTCAAATCTAGTGATTTGAGCAAATTCATACAAACACAAATTTAAACTGCTCAAATGTGAAATAAAATTGAACTAACAGAAACTTCAGCAAACTTGTGACACATAGCAATTGGAATCACTCAAAATACTAAAACTCTAAAAGATATGAATTTTCTAAGATTGCTATTTTCTGAAAAAAATGAATTACGGGATTTCGTGGATCTCACCGGAGTAGTCGTCGGAGTTGGGGAAGAAGATCGGATCCGATGTTGCGTTGCTCCTAGAGGAAAGGAGATCACGGGACGGTGGAGAGGAGATCATATAAACCTCAGGAGAGGTCGAGGCGCATGGCGGCACTTGGCGGCGGTGGTCTGGTGACTGCTTCTGCTGAGAGGAGAGAGAGAGGAGAGGAGAGGTGTTGGTTTGATGTGTTGGAGGGGGGGGTGCTTGGGTATTTATATTGGGGAGGGGAGGGCTTTGCTTGGGGTAGGGGACAAGAAATAGACTAGGATTAGGAAACAAAGAGGGAAAAGATCTAGAAACAAATCGGAATAAACGGAATAACGAAACGGGATCAAATCCTACTAGGATTTGTAAAAGAATAGGAAACCTTGGCTCCCTGGCTCCCTAGGTGCGTGCGGTGGATGGCCTTGTGGCCGGCCGGCCGCTGGCTTGGCCTTGGGCCTTGGGCCTTGGCCCGACGGGGTGCAGCGATTTTTTTTTAAGACAGAGACAACAAAACAAAATTAAAATTTTTTATATAGGCATATAATATATCAAAATTTTCAGAAAAAGATTTTCTACAACATGAACACTATTTTAGCTTGAAATTAAATACACACAAATTTTAATAATTCACACAGTGCTACTGGTCCAATAAAATCCAATAAAATCATTTTTAAAATACCAAAATGACTTCAAATTAATTTCTCTCCAATTTTCTGATGTAGGGAATCATGTTACCCTATTTTCCATATATTTTGTTTTTGGAGAAAATAATTTGAATAAAACTCAAATAACTCCAATTGGAAATAAATTCAAAAGAACTTTGAATTTAATTCTTTTAAAACTCCCAACTCATATTTCATTTAATTTGAAGAAGTCATTTTATCTTCTCTCGTGAAAATCATTGAGTTGCATAAAGTTTCAGAATTGGAAATATTTTCCAAATGAAATTCAAATATTTTCAACACCCTTGTCATTTAAATAAATGGAAGAAGTCATGTCATCTTCTCTCCAGGGTTTTGTGATGAAAAGAATTTGAATCCCAAGATCATAAAAGCAAAATGAAAGTTTGGGAAAGTCCTTTATTCCTCTCATTTAACTTTCAAAAGTTTCAAATTCCACTCAATTTCCCACAATCAATCACTCAACAATCAAACAAACAATCAGAGTTATTTTTTTAATATAACATTCCAAAATTTAGAATTTTGGGATGTTACAGGGCTGTAGGAGCAGAGGCATCGGACTGCTGACCATGCGTTGAAGCTATGTTGGGTTTCTGTGCAGGTGGTGCCAACTTCTCGGTGTGCCGAGGAGGCCGTGCCAACGCGTTGGTTTGGTGAGCAGGAAGTGCTGACGCATTGGTATGTTGATCACGCGACTGGAAACCAACGAACTGATGAGTAGTCGGTTCTAGACCTATAGACTGCTTAGTAGGCGGTTCCAAAGCATCAGACTGCTTAGCAGTCCGTTCCACCAGGTTGGTCTGCTAAGCATGTGCTGCAGCTGGGTCTTCCCCCGCCGCTTTAGCGACCAACATCAGAACCGGTGGTGCGTCTTCAGCTATTGTAGGAATTGCCACTGGCTGCTTTGGGGCAGAGGGTGACATGGCATGTACGCCACAAAGTCGGGCCGGCTGATCACATGTTGATGCATCAGCCGTCGGATTATGAGTATTAGGTTCTTTGGGGGAAGCACGTGAGAGTGTTGTGGCAAGGAGAGTGTCACCAGTTCAGGGGCGACATTGGTTGCTCTTAGCGGGGCTTTAGGGATCTCATCGATGAACTCTATTTCCTTTCATGGCCATTGGATGCGATTTAACAATGTTTCTCACAAGGTCCTTTGCTCATTGAAGTCTCCTAGGACATTCTTCCGGGCAAATTCATTGAATCCAGGCTTTACTTCAGTCATGTACCACTTCACACAGCCTGGCTTCAATGGCACATTGTCCAACAAGAGGCCATCTTCAAAGAAGGGTGGCCAAACCCAGGCTATTGCACATTTTAATGTACCTTCATAATGTGTAAGCACGCCCTTTAGTTTGTCTTTCATTCCAGATAGATCAGATATAGCATCATCACGAGCAGCTGCAGTCTCAGTGTCGCTGGGGTCAGCTGATTCATAGCTACTCTTGTGTAGTGTTGTCACGCAATAAGTAGCATCCCCCATGCCCGCCTCGCCTCCCATCTGCTGGGTATCTGTTAGTGTTAGAGTCTTCTATGTCATCATTGACTCCTCAACATCCTTTCGAACAGCCGGATACATCTCCTTCCTCAACCTTTCATACAATGCATTCTGCTTCATTTCACTCCTCGCTTTTTTCATGCTGAGCCTCTCTTCTTTGCTGAGTGTGAAAGCCCTCTTGTGCGGGACATTAACACCTATACCCCTTGCACGGCCAGGGGGCTCTTTTGTTTCCAGAGAAACGGACAGAATGTCACATGGCCCTGAGTTCTTGTAGAACCTTCCTGGGATCTTGGAAGCCTCTAACATCACTTGATACAGTTCTTCGTCACGTGAGTTTTTAAACTAATAAGTTCCATCATCACGCCTCCTTGCACATGCCCGCAAGTAGTCTTTGGCGCGTTGGCCCCTAATTTCACTAAAGGCCGGATTCTCACCTGCCGCTACTGCTTCTTTGTCCTCCTGGTCCCATATCAGTTTCATGCCGTAGTATCCTGCCACACCCCTACGGTGGGGGTGTATGTTCTTCTTCTGAAGTTTCGGTTGCTTGAAACTCTTCTCAGCAAACTCTTTAGTTGCCCTGACCCTTTTGAATTCTGCCTAGTCTACCTTTGTAATTTGGGGGTATGTGGGTGTCGGTGTCAAAACCGGCGGATCTCGGGTAGGGGGTCCTGAACTGTGCGTCTAAGGATGATGGTAACAGGAGACAGGGGACACGATGTTTACCCAGGTTCGGGCCCTCTCTATGGAGGTAATACCCTACTTCCTGCTTGATTGATCTTGATGATATGAGTATTACAAGAGTTGATCTACCACGAGATCGTAGAGGCTAAACCCTAGAAGCTAGCCTATGATTATGATTTTTGTATATCTGATCTATCGACTAGCCTAGCCCTGGTTTATATAATGCACCAGAGGCCTAGGATAACAAGAGTCCTAGCCGAATACGCCGATGAGGGAGGAGTCCTTGTCTTGATCACAAAGTCTTGTGGAATCTTCATTGTATGCGGCAGCTGTCCGGACTGGCCCATGAGTATACGGCCATGGGGGTCCTCGGCCCAATCCAACTGATCGGGAGATGACGTGGTGAGTACCCCCTAGTCCAGGACACCGTCAGTAGCCCCCTGAACTGGTCTTCAAGTTAGGAACGCTCCTCGATTTTTCCGAACTGTTCTTCATCTTCGGTCGTCGGTCTTGAAAACTGGTTCAACAAATCTTCTCATCTTCGATCTTGAGGATCGCCGAAGTGCACCCGAAGAGTTTACACGTTGGGTATCCGAGGCGCCCCTTTAAGTTTCTGGCCTTTATTAATGCCTTATTATTTTTATGCCACGCCTCGGGTTTGAAGTTGTTCCCGGGAGGCAGTGTCCTCTTGCATCCGAGCTCTAACGCCAGACTGCATTCGAGGTATCTTTTGCATCCGAGCACCAATGCCGATCGCTTCGAGCTCCAACGCCAAATGTATCCGAGCTCCAACGTCGGATCAGTCCAAGCTCCAGCGGATCAGTATCCGAGCTCCAACGCCGACTATATCCAAGATGTCATAGATCATCTTGGTACAAAAAGTTGAAGGAGTTTAGCTGAGCTTAATGCCGAAATGCCCTTTATGGAGCTAGCCGGGCGCCCGAGCTTTATGCGGACTGCCTCCGGGTGGTGCACCACCCGACCATGGGCTGATTTTTGTGAATATTTTAATCGGTGTAGTTTATCCTCTGCCGAGATATATAGCCAAGATCCCTCAAGGTGTGTATCAGTCTAAAACCCGAGACGCACTTGAAGGAAAGCATAAACCCGCTGTTCCCAAGAGCCCCGAGACTCGTGTCTATCTGCCAAATCGGCCCGAGGATCAACTCCTAGCTCGGCAAAGATACATAGGAATAAAACGCAGTGTAATATATTAGAGATAATAATGATCGGCGAACAGGCCCCTGAGAGAGGGTCGTGAGAAGTCGCCGCAATATACTAGCTTGACGCCAGATAGGTCCATATGGTACCTATTATTGTCCGAAGACATGTATGTGCATAGTTCGGTCAAGCCGAACACTGAGCACTTTGAATTCTCTGCATTAAATAAGCAATGCAGTAGCCCTCGAGACACTGGTCAGGTGGCAACACCAGATCAGGGGATCAATGTGCCCCTTTAATATTTATAGATAATGAGCGCAAAGCCCAGTAGCCCCCGAGCCTTAATGTGGGCATGGGTGGCCGAATTAAGGATCGATATCCAGAGTAAAATCACAGATTATGTGTAATGATTCTATGTATCCAAGTACTTTACATCATTATTTTGACTCCATTGTGGCCTATTATCAGTTGAAAGTGGCCCATCGTCAGCTTCTACCCCTTGGTAGATACTACACAGGGTGTTTCCACACTAACAAAGCAACCCTTAGCCGACGTCTCGGTGCCCGAAGGCAGTTGTGTTAGCGGAAACGAGGCAATCAGATATGCGGGCTTTATAACTTTCGCTTAGTCATAGGAGCTTTAAACTGGGGAAGCTAGCTATGAGCCCCCGGTTAGTGTTCGGCGACATCCGAGGTCAAGCCGTAAACACTTCGGCCAATGTTATGAACGGCCCGTCATTCAACATAGTCATCGGATCGCTAACCAGTTTACGCCTATTGTGACAGTCAGTTTTCGGCTTTCTCCACTGAGGTGCTTAACCATGCGAGCTGGAAGCACAATCACAGTGGTTCTCTCTTTGCACGCCTAGCCGAACAAAGCGGAACGTAGGAGGCAAGCACAGGAGCCGGGCAACCCAACTATTGACCGAAGACACAATTCGAAACCGATGCATATATAGCAATATCCGAGAATGTTTTTGCCGAATCCCTAAAGGTGTCCGGCGTTGCACTGTGAGACTAATGCTGGAAATGCACAAATAGTTTAAAAGTGCCATAGGCTCGAAAAGCCAAAAAACTTATTCAAAAGTTTAATGCCTGAACTAGATCAAGTGTTCGGTACCAATCCGAAAATTGGACTTTTTTTAAAAAAGGTGCTTCTGCCGTGCTTTAACATGACACATCCTATCTCAAGACTTCAAGCGGGTCAGCCTATGGCTTCAACCTCCTTATCCCGAAAGCGGAGTGCTTCTCCGAGGCTAGTTTAGCAAACTACACTCGAGCGGATTTAGAGAGAAGCAAGGCTATCCGGCTATTGACCACACACTTGCATCGAGAAAGGAGTGATAGAAAAAGACTTTGCAATGACTAATAAGAAGAACACTTATTATAAAACAGCTCACATAAATTTAAGAGCCCCCGAGTGACTTGGGTAAAAGAATGATTTTATGGACCGAAGAACTTATATCATATCTATGTTCACTCGAACTTTAAACGCGTCTTACCCGACCGTCGGCTTCTCCATCTTCGGTCAAAGACCGAAAAGTGTTATGTACTCCACCTGTCGAGAATATCGACGGTGTTTCCGATAACCAGGCAATCAGTTCATAAGGCAGTAATGACAAAGCGCGCTCGGGAACTTATGCTATATTACTTGATAAAGTGTAAGAAGCATCTTCAAGAAAATAGTACCCCACCGATACCGTTCTTGGTGCTCATTGTTAATATGAGACTTGTGCAATAGATTTTTGTACTCATGAGTTCCGTTGTGTGCCGACCATAATTGAAAACAGTAAGAGCGCTAGCTTTCGGCTTCACCCAGTCTGAGGTCCGGCTCGGGTGACCCGATCATGATAATCGCAGTGGTGCTCCCTTTACTCCCTACCTGAAGAATCAGGAACGTAGGGGTAAACACAGGAGCAAGGCAACCCAGCTTGCAAATCACTTAGGTCAATATGATGCATATTGCGGCGTAATACACGAACAATGAACGAAGCCATACAAGTATAATCATATGCAAGAGGAAAAGCTCCAACAAGGGAGCCCCCAAGTAAACGAGGTGTTTGAATTTGTGCGTCACAGACAAAGTTTGGACAAGGAAAAAATTTTACAAGCAACTTTTTCCAAAAAGAAGTATAATGCTTGGTCGATCCGAACATAAATTAAAAATTTAAAACTTTGAGCATGAAGGCAACTTAGCTGGTTAATGTGTTCGGTATTGATGACACGGTCCGAGCTTGATGCGGGACAAGGCTCCATCCCCCAAGCCGGTCCCGAGGTGGCGGAGCAAAGAGCTCGGCACTCCGAAGTGGTGACATAGCACGGTCAATGCAGGCCGGTAGAGTGATGCCGAAATCCCTGGCATGGGGTAATGAAGTGTTGACGAAGCCCCCCGTCCAGTCGAGGTGACGCCAAAGGATATAGTCCGGCTGGATCATTTTCCTGTGCACAAAAAATAGTGCAAACCGGAGATAATAGTAATAATAATAAAAAATGTTGCATAATAAATAATTTATGTGAAGTGAGTAATAAAAGAAATATGGCCTGGCGCCAAAGTCAATGTCGATGCAGGGCGTCAGCGTGATGCGGTAAAGGCGTGGCAAAGCCTGAATTCACAGGTCGGTCCAAGTTCCGGATGCGGCGTTCACCGGACTATGTATGGAAACTGATCGAACCACCATGCAATCATTGTTAATGCGGCCACCATTTGATAGACCTGCGTACATATGATGGACAAACCAGAGTAATAATTCCTTGGAAAAAATGAACCCAAACAAGAAAAAAATACTCGAATTAATAGCACCTAGTTTATTTGTTGTAGCAATCCGAAGGAAGATGATTCCCAAAATTGGGACTCGATCCGCACACCCATTGCCTGTCGGGCAATAAAACGACGGCATGGCAACGCTGGCAAAGGTTGGCTTGCCGAGGCAAAGCCCTCGGTCCAGCTAACGTGACAAAGCTGGTCGGCTAGTGACGCCGAAGTCTCCGGAGTAGGTTGATGAAGAGATGGCGAAGCCCCGGCCCAGCCGAGACGTCGAAGCCTCGATGTCAGCCGATGAGTCGAAGTAGGTCGGCGTGATGGGCACCGGCTTGAAGAAGCAACAGTGCGGCCCTGCCGATGCAGGTCGTGACGTGGTCAATGTCGGCTTGATGAAGTGACCGTGTGGCGATGCCGGTGTGCCCGCTCCGTATAATCCATGGGGCGGCGATGTTGGTGATGATTTATCCTTCGCGATGCCGAACTCTTGTTCGGCTTGCCAAGATGATGATCCGAAGAAGTTGAGCTCGGCTCTACAAAGCGGCGACGTGTCTAGCGCAGGCCTGCAGCCTTGGAGCAATATTGCCGGACTGGTTTGACACCAGCATGATGGTGAAGATCATGTTCAAAAGATTTTAAAGTTAGTGGGATGTGTTTGGGAACAAAACACAATACCCCATACAAAACTTCCTTCAAAAGGATGTCCGAAATCCTGTTCATAAAAGAGACGAACTCGGGTCAGATTCGATATCGCGCAGAAAATAGATCCGAAAAGTGATGCACTAATCGGAAGGTTCCTGCAGTTTGGACGGTCGGATCGAGCTGAAATTTTAAGGGGTGGTAGATATAGGAATTCCGTAGCCGATCAACGATTGGATCTTCCAAAGGACGTCCGAGATAGCAGCTGGACACCACGCCCTAAACTCGTCCAGATTCCCATCCAGATTTGACAGAGCTCCGGTATATCGTGGATTGCCAGAGATTCCTTCATCGGGACTCGACGAAATTTTCCAGGGTTGTTGTAGACTCAATTCCGCACAATTCCACCAAAGCAACCGTTAAAACAACAGTTGAGGAGGCGGTGGCGCCGGATACAAGTTCGTTGTCCAGAAAAACAACACAGTCGCCCGAGGGTAATGTTGACGTTGAGCCCCCGGGCTCCCTGGATGATTCCTCCATGATCTTGATAGAGATCGGAGTTGATGTTGATGAAGGCCCTCATCCGAACATGACGATCAGAGGTAGGGCGCAGTCCTTGGTCGAACCAAGGTGACCAGTCGAGCTGGTGACGAAGATGCCGAAGTCGCAGTTGATCTGCAGGCGAGCCATCGACCTTTTGCCGAACACACAGCGGAACTCTCAATGAAAGCACCAATGTCGGTGTCAAAACCGGCGGATCTCGGGTAGGGGGTCCTGAACTGTGCGTCTAAGGATGATGGTAATAGGAGACAGGGGACACGATGTTTACCCAGGTTCGGGCCCTCTCTATGGAGGTAATACCCTACTTCCTGCTTGATTGATCTTGATGATATGAGTATTACAAGAGTTGATCTACCACGAGATCGTAGAGGCTAAACCCTAGAAGCTAGCCTATGATTATGAATGTTGTATATCTCATCTATCGACTAGCCTGGCCCTGGTTTATATAATGCACCAGAGGCCTAGGATAACAAGAGTCCTAGCCGAATACGCCGGTAGGGGAGGAGTCCTTGTCTTGATCACCAAGTCTTGTGGATCTTCCTTGTATGCGGCAGTTGTCCGTACTGGCCCATGAGTATACGGCCATGGGGGTCTTCGGCCCAATCCAACTGATTGGGAGATGACGTGGTGAGTACCCCCTAGTCCTGGACACTGTCAGTGGGGATTGGGTCCGTGCCTTCACTCAAGTACTTCTTGTACAACACGTGCTTCCAGTTTCTCCAAGCATCCCTAGCCTTCTTCAGTGCAGCGTGTTCCACCTGCATTCTCCACTGCTCTGGAACATTGAAGTGATCCATGATCTCCCGGACTATCCTTCGTCGTGTTTCCGTGTGAGCCTTCCGAAACCCCGACAGATTAATGTTGAGCCTTGCCCTGCCAACAAATCCACACACACTCCTGAACCTCGTGCGTGCTTTATCTGGTTTAGTTGGAGCCCAAGACTTTAAATAAATCTCGGTTACTTCATATACACCTTTAGGCTGGTATGTGGGCTTCCTTGGAGTGTTCCTCCGTGTCCTGGCCGGAAGGGTAATTGTTGCAGCTCTATCCCGTTCAAGATTACTTGATCCCTCACAATCTGCTGAAGACCTAGGGTTGTCGGAATCAGATGAAGATACATCGCCTGAAGCATGAGTGTTGTCGCTGCTACTCGGCATCTACAGAGAACACATGCGAAACTCATGAAAGGAGGATAAGCATAAAACTAACAACTTGGTATCAAGCTTTCTAAACATGTCATGCAATAATTTAGAAAATGTACGACTAACTTGTTAAGTTTGTGTGACTCGGGCGCCCGTGATCTATAAATAGGCAGTAAATTATTGGAACAAATACAACTTATATGTAGTTAGGAAGGTAGATAATGAACATATATACGATCTTTGTTATTTTGTAGCTAATTTGGGAACATACGAAACAAAATAGGAAGAGGGATTGCAAGGAAATATGCCTCACCGCGATGGAGAGCAGTAACTAACATGCTTCTTAATGCAAACCCGGCCGGACCACAGGAGAGGCGAGGGTTACAGCATCGATATTCTCGAGGGTGGCTGGCGAGCAAACGAAGACGGCGAGGCGCGGGCAGCCGCGTGTTGGGAACGGAAGTGGAGGTAGAATTGATGTCGAAGAGCGGGCACACGGCCGGCGTGAGCACGGTGGCTCCGGAGAGGGTTCCGTTGTGGATATGGGGGAGGGGGAGCTGGTGATGGAGATTGGGGTGGACTAGTTGAGTGAAACACGGGCGGGCGATGGAGGGGTGTTGGCGGCCTAGGTGAAAATGATGAAAAATATCCCCGGTCGCCGCGCGGAAAGGCCTATGCAAACAGTTGCCTCTAAGCGCTCGTGTGCACAAAGAGAATAATTTCGTTTGAAATGATTACGTACTAATTTTGAAATGAAGACGTGAGTTCATCATTTCGCCTCTAAATTTTTCCCACGTTGAGCAATCACCATTATACCATGGGTTTGAATTGCTGGCGCATTTCAGGTCTCGAGTGCTATATGTAAGACATTTTCTTGGCATTTACTGTGCATTTTGGCATATAAATCAATTCCTAGCCGTACTGCATTTTCTGTCGAAAGGGGTGAGGATTGCCGTTCAATCTGGGAGCATCCAACAGTGCAGACGTACGATCCGTGGGGTTTGGGTTCTGGCCAATCAGAACGCATGACTTAGATCGCGCGCCTGGCAGAGGGGGGCATCGGCCACGGTTTAGTGGACACACGGCTTTTGTTAGTGAACCGTGTGCTATTTGAAAACATTTACATTACCTAACAGCATATTTTTGTTTGAATGAAAACATGAGTTCATTGTTTCGCCTCCAATTTTTTTCCACGGTAAGAAATCATGATTGTACCCTATGGTTCGATTTTCTGGTACATTTTGCCAGGCGGCAGGCCTCGCTAGCAATCTCAAACTTTGAATATGCAAAAAAGAGATCTCATTTGTATGTATATATATAGTCGCAACTACACGTGGGTGTTAGCAAGATCATTTGTGTTTCGCTTTGCGAGTTTTCATTCATTGAGCGAGAAACGGGAAAAACTTCAAACAGTTCGGCCGCAGGGTGCGGCTAGAGGCGTAGGCCTTGTTGGTATTTAAATTTCAGGAAATGCATATAGAGTCCGGAAAATAACGAAAATCATTGTGTCACTGTCGTGTGCTCTCACGATCGCATGGAAAAAATTTGGTAAAGTTCGGCACAAGTTTTGGTGCTCGCACCTTCCATATCGGAGCATCTCACAAGAAGGATCATCGTTTCCAAAAGGAGACGTGGCACTTCGGACTACAAATCGTCAGTTACTAGCTACATCATTCCGGCCCATTTTAGGTTGTCTGCAATGTTTAAGTCATTCTTTGCACTTACCTTGCATTTTAGTGCACATAATTAAAGTCAAAAACCCTACTACAACTACATGTGGGTGTTTTAGTTAGGCTATACTTAGGCTACTCATAGTGGAGAGTGTCATATATATATATATATATATATATATATATTTATTTATTTATTTATATATATGATACTAGTGCATGATACTACCTTTAATTATAGTGCATAGTATAATACATAGAGTATAGTATCATAGATCATATTTATTGGCATGCATGACACAAATTAGCATCGCATTTAACATGATACAGTATCTACCTATATGTTACTCTAACCCTCTCTATATTTAATTCTTTGCCACATCAACATACTTGCTATTTCTGAGTGCATGATATCGTCGGCTATGATACCACCACTATGGCCAGCCTTATATAGTGGGGAGTATCATATACTATAGTATCATGCATATGATACTACGTACATACCTTCATAGTGCAGATATAGTATCATAGAGTAGTATATATCATAGATGACCGTATTTATGGCCATGCATGACACAAAGTAGTATAGCATTTATTATATATGTTACGGTATCTACCTATGTTATTGCTTCTTTGCCACATCATCATATTTGCTATTCCCGAGTGAATGATACCGGCTATATATGATACCCCCACTATGGCCACCCTAAGGCTCGTCGTAATATGGGAGTTTCAAGCGGTATCATGCATGCCAACTAGACTTTTTTGATGATGTGGCACACAGTTAAATGAGGAAAGAGAGGGTGTGGTATCATATCATGATACTGTATCATATTAAATGTTTTACTACTTTGTGTCATGCATGACAATTAATAAGGCAACCTAAGATACTAACTTATGATACTATGCACGCATTACGGAGGTATTATCGATCATATACTAGTATCATGCATATATATGATACTAGCTAGTCTATGATATACTAGCTACCTCACTAAGAGCATGGTTAATAATACAGCCACGGTCGACTATAAGAAGTTGCCATGTGATATACAGCCAACCTCTTAACCGGCATGTACAATAATAAGTTTTAAATATGTACTAGTTTATCAATAGTTGGCCCACCTTACATGCTCACAAAGTGTTTTGGGTCTCGTGTTGCAGCTGGCTACTAACCGAGAGCTCGCTTCTCTTCTCTCTCCTCTTCTCTTTCCTCCAACTAAGCACATATATATTATTCTATTCCTTATAGCCTGCTTATGTCACTCTATTGTACTTGCTCTAAGAGCAAGTACAATAAGGATGACTAGGTGGGATGTAAGCCTTTAAAATTGTATTTTTGATGACTTGGAGGAGAGAGAGGTTGAGAGAGAAGGGAAGCGGGCTACTAATTAACAGTCGGTTGCCGCACGGGCTCCTAGACAAGTTGTGAGAGAGTGAGGTGGGCCATGTATGAAAAAAGTAGTGGATATTTATATGCTACTATTGTATTTGTTGGCTGTAAGCTTGGCTATAGATGATGTGGCAAGATCATATAGCCAGCAGTTGGCTATACTATTAACCATGCTCTAATGCATAGTATCATAGAGTAGTATCATGTAGTACTTTATTTATTGTCATGCATGACACATAGTACCATAGCATTTATTATTATACGGTTCCATGATATGATACTTAACCCTCTCTTTCTTAATTTAATTCTATGACAGCTCATCAAAATTGCCTAGTTGGCATGCATGGTACTAGCTATGATACCCCCTTACTATTAGCCTAGCAAAGAAGGTGTACAGATCATTTGTGTGTCGCTTTATGAGTTTTCATCCGTTTGTTCGAGAAGCGGGGAGAATTTTCAAACATTTCGACCGCGAGGTGCGGCCACTGGCATAGGCCTAGTTGGTATTTTAATTACAGGAAATTCAGATGGAGTCCGAACATCATCAAAATCAATGTGTGCTCGTGGCGTGCTCTCACGACCCCGTGGAAAAAATTGGTAAAGTTTGGCACAAGTTTTGATGACCGCTCCTTCCAAACCGGAGCATCTCACATGAAGGATCATGGTTTCCAGAAGGATATGTGTCAATTCAAACTCCTGTGGCCGGTGACTTCATCGTTTGGCCTCATAAAAATTTCCACGGTACGCAATCACCATTATACCACGGGTTTGATTTTCTGGCGCATTTCAAGTATCGTTAGCTATATTTAAGACATTTTTTGATTTTAACGTGCATTTTGTGCATAAAAATGAAATTACAACCGGAACTGCATGTGGTGCCGAAAGGGATGAGGATCGCCGTTCGATCTGGGAGCACCCAACGGTACAGACGTATGATCCGTGGGGTTTGGGTTCTGGTCAATCAGAAAGCACGACTTGGATTGTGGGTGGGGTTTGGTCGGCACATGGCTTTCATCAACGAACCATGTGCTATTCGCAAACCAGATTGCGTATTTTTGTTCACACATACTGTAGTGAGGTCAATTGAGTGTGCTACCTCTATGATAATAATAATAATAATAATAATAATAATATTAATAATAATGATGATGATGATAATAATGATAATGATAATGATAATAAAAAATAGTTCATATTCATTGCCTGAGGTGACAACATATCAAGGTCAACATACTAACGGTTCTTACATCAACAGAAAACTGGGCATAACTCACAAATTCAGTACACGCGACAGTTCTAAATTGAACGAATTAAGTTGCAGGGTAGGCATAAAGACTAGTCTTACGGCTTAATTCCCATGTACATGGGGGAACTAGGATCATTACGTTGACCCCGAATGAACTTGGGTTTTCTGATGATTTTACGCTTCTCTGTTACACTGGTGCGTGATCCCTTGGTTGGCAACTCATAAAATTCATCATAATCGTCCTCATCGGCAATATAGTCGACACCTAGTACCCTTCTCTTCCCATGCATCACTACATGGCAGTTCTTATGCAAGGGGTCTTCCACAAAGAGAATCTAGGTAGCATCGCTTGCAAGAATGAATGGGTCCGCCTGATATGTGATGTCTACTACACAACCTTCTTCTTGTAGACGTTGTTGGGCCTCCAAGTGCAGAGGTTTGTAGGATAGTAGCAAATTTCCCTCAAGTGGATGACCTAAGGTTTATCAATCCGTGGGAGGTGTAGGATGAAGATGGTCTCTCTCAAACAACCCTACAACCAAATAACAAAGAGTCTCTTGTGTCCCCAACACACCCGATACAATGGTAAATTGTATAGGTGCACTAGTTCGGCGAAGAGATGGTGATACAAGTGCCATATGGATGGTAGATATAGGTTTTTGTAATCTGAAAATATAAAAACAGCAAGGTAACTAATGATAAAAGTGAGTGCAAACGTTATTGCAATGCCTTGAAACAAGGCCTAGGGTTCATACTTTCACTACTGCAAGTTCTCTCAACAATAATAACATAATTGGATCATATAACTATCCCTCAACGTGCAACAAAGAGTCACTCCAAAGTCACTAATAGTGGAGAACAAACGAAGAGATTATGGTAGGGTACGAAATGACCTCAAAGTTATTCTTTCTGATCGATCTATTCAAGAGTCCGTAGTAAAATAACAAGAAGCAACACCTTAAGACACAAATCAACCAAAACCCTAATGTCACCTAGATACTCCAATGTCACCTCAAGTATCCGTGGGTATGATTATACATCCGTGGGTATGATTATACGATATGCATCACACAATCTCAGATTCATCTATTCAACCAACACAAAGAACTTCAAAGAGTGGCCCAAAGTTTCTACCGGAGAGTCAAGACGAAAACGTGTGCCAACCCCTATCCATAACTTCACAAGGTCACTGAACCCGCAAGTTGATCACTAAAACATACATCAAGTAGATCACATGAATATCCCATTGTCACCACAGATAAGCACATGCAAGACATACATCAAGTGTTCTCAAATCCTTAAAGACTCAATCCGATAAGATAACTTCAAAGGGAAAACTCAATCCACTACAAGAGAGTAGTGGGGGAGAAACATCATAAGATCCAACTATAATAAGCAAAGCTCGCGATACATCAAGATCATGCCCAATCAAGAACACGAGAGAGAGAGAGAGAGAGAGAGATCAAACACATATTTACCGGTACATACCCTCAGCCCCAAGGGTGAACTACTCCATCCTCGTCATGGAGAGCGCCGGGATGATGAAGATGGCCACCGGTGAGGGATCCCCCCTCAGGCAGGGTGCCGGAACAGGGCCCGATTGGTTTTTGGTGGCTACAAGGCTTGCGGCGGTGGAACTCTCGATCTAGGTTATTTTCTTAGAGGTTTCTGTATTTATAGGAATTTTTGGCGTAGGTCTCACATCAAGAAGGTGCCCGAGTCGTCCACGAGGTAGGCCCACGCGCCCGAGGGGGGTGGGCGCGCCCCTACTCTTATGGATGGCCCGGGACTCTTCTGGCCCAACTCTTTTACTCCGGGGTCTTCTTTTGGTCCATAAAAAATCGTCAAAAATTGGCACGTCAATTGGACTCCGTTTGGTATTCCTTTTCTATAAAACTCAAAAACAAGGAAAAACAGAAACTGTCACTAGGCTCTAGGTTAATAGGTTAGTCCCAAAAATCATATAAAATTGCATATAGAACATCCTAGATGGATAATATAAAAGCATGGAACAATAAAAAATTATAGATACGTTGGAGACGTATCAAGCATCCCCAACCTTAATTCCTGCTTGTCCTCGAGTAGGTAAATGATAAAAACAGAATTTTTTATGTGGAATGCTACGTAGCATATTTTTCAATGTAATTTTCTTTATTGTTGCATGAATGTTCATATCCGAAAGATTCAAGATAAAAGTTTAGTATTGACATAAAAATAATAATACTTCAAGCATACTAACTAAGCAATCATGTCTTCTTAAAATAACATGGCCAAAGAAAGTTCATCCCTACAAAATCATATAGTTTGGTCATGCTCCATTTCCGTCACACAAGAATGCTCTCATCATGCACAACCCCGATGACAAGCCAAGCAGTTGTTTCATACTTTAGTAATCTCAAACTTTTTTCAACTTTCACGCAATATATGAGCATGAGCCATGGATATAGCACTATGGGTGGAATAGAGTATGATGATGGGGGTTATGTGGAGAAGACAAAAAAAAGAGAAAGTCTCACATTGACTCGGCTAATCAATGGGCTAGGGAGATGCCCATCAATTGATGTCAATGCAAGGAGTAAGGATTGCCATGAAACGGATGCACTAGAGCGATAAATGTATGAAAGCTAAACAAAAGAAACTAAGTGGGTGTGCATCCAACTTGCTTGCTCACGAAGACCTAGGGCATTTGAGGAAGCCCATTGTTGGAATATACAAGCCAATTTCTATAATGAAAAATTCCCACTAGTATATCCAAGTGACAAAATAAGAGACCCTCTATCATAAAGATCATGGTGCTACTTTGAAGCACAAGTGTGGAAAAAGGATAGTAGCATTGTCCCTTCTTTTTTTCTTTTTTTTGGGCCTTCCTTTATTTGGCCTTTCTTTTTTTCTTTTTTCATTTGGCCTTTTTTTGGCCTTTCTTTTTTTATTGGGACAATGCTCTATTAATGATGATCATCACACTTCTACTTATTTACAACTCAATGATTACAACTCAATACTAGAACAAAATATGACTCTATATGAGTGCCTCCGGCGGTGTACCGGGATGGGCAGTGAATCAAGAGTGACATGTATGAAATAATATGCATTGTGGCTTTGCCACAAATACGATGTCAACTACATGATCATGCAAGGCAATATGACAATGATGAAGCATGTCATAACAAATGAAACGGTGGAAAGTTGCATGGCAATATATCTCGGATTGGCTATGGAAATGCCATAATAGGTAGGTATGGTGGTTGTTTTGAGGAAGATATAAGGAGGTTTATGTGTGATAGAGCGTATCATATCACGGGGTTTGGATGCACCGGCGAAGTTTGCACCAACTCTCAAGGTGAGAAAGGGCAATGCACGGTACCGAAGAGGCTAGCAATGATGGAAAGGTGAGAGTGCGTATAATCCATGGACACAACATTAGTCATAAAGAACTCACATACTTACTGAAAAAATCTACAAGTCATCAAAGACCAAGCACTATGCGCATGCTCCTAGGGGGATAGATTGGTAGGAAAAGACCATCGCTCGTCCCCGACCGCCACTCATAAGGAGGACAATCAAAGAAACACCTCATGTTTCAAATTTGTTACACAATGGTTACCATACGTGCATGCTACGGGACTTGCAAACTTCAACACAAGTATTTCTCAAATTCACAATTACTCAACTAGCACAACTCTAATATTACCATCTTCATATCTCAAAACAATCATCAAGTATCAAACTTCTCAAAGCATTCAATGCACTCTATATGGAAGTTTTTATTATACCCATCTTGAATGCCCATCATATTAGGACTAATTTTATAACCAAAGCAAATTACCGTGCTGTTCTAAAAGACTCTCAAAATAATATAAGTGAAGCATGAGAGATCAGTAATTTCTATAAAATAAAACCACCACCGTGCTCTAAAAGATATAAGTGAAGCACTAGAGCAAACGACAAACTACTCTGAAAGATATAAGTGAAGATCAATGAGTAGTCGAGTAATTATGCAACTATGTGAAGACTCTCTAACATTTAAGAATTTCAGATCTTCATATTTTATTCAAACATCAAGCAAAACAAAAGAAAATAAAATGACGCTCCAAGCAAAACACATATCATGTGGTGAATAAAAATATAGCTCCAAGTAAAGTTACCGACGAACGAAGACGAAAGAGGGGATGCCATCCGGGGCATCCCCAAGCTTAGGCTCTTGGTTGTCCTTGAATATTACCTCGGAGTGCCTTGGGAACCCCCAAGCTTAGGCTCTTTCCACTCCTTATTCCATAGTCCATCGAATCTTTACTCAAAACTTGAAAACTTCACAACACAAAACTTAACAGAAAACTCGTAAGCTCCGTTAGTATAAGAAAATAAATCACCACTTAGGTACTGTTGTTAACTCATTCTAAATTCATATTGGTTTAATATGTACTGTATTCCAACTTCTCTATGGTTCATACCCTCCGATACTACTCATAGATTCATCAAAATATGCAAACAACACAATGAAAACAGAATCTGTCAAAAACAAAACAGTCTGTAGTAATTTGTATCATTCGAATACTTCTGTAACTCCAAAAATTCTGAAAAACTAGGAAATCTTGGATAATTTGTATATTAATCTTCTGAAAAAAGAATTGGCATTTTATCACGTTCTGTTGATTTTTAACAATTATTTTCGTGAGCGCAAAGTTTATGTTTTTTACAGCAAGATCAAACAACTATCACCCAAGAAGATCCTATCGGTTCTATTTGGCACAAACACTAATTAAAACATAAAACCACATCTAACCAGAGGATAGATGAATTATTTATTACTAAACAGGAGAAAAATCAAAGAACAAAAGTAAAATTGGGTTGCCTCCCAACAAGCGCTAACGTTTAACGCCCCTAGCTAGGCATGATGATTTCAATGATGCTCAGATAAAAGATAAGAATTGAAACATAAAGAGAGCATCATGAAGAATATGACTAGCACATTTAAGTCTAACCCACTTCCTATGCATAGGGATTTTGTGAGCAAACAACTTATGGGAACAATAATCAACTAGCATAGGAAGGCAAACCAAGCATAAATTCAAAACTTTAAGCACATAGAGAGGAAACTTGCTATTATTGCAATTCCTACAAGCATATGTTCCTCCCTCATAATAATTTTCAGTAGCATCATGAATGAATTCAACAATATAACCATCACATAAAGCATTCTTTTCATGATCTACAAGCATAGAAAATTTACTACTCTCCACATAAGCAAAATTCTTCTCATTCGGAATAGTGGGAGTATCATAAGAAACTCGAATACTATAAATTGTTTCCACATTAGAAGAGTAATGTTTAGAAAAAGGGTAATCATAATCATGACAAGTTTTATAAATATAATCATCACTACTTTTTATAGCATAAGTGTCATCACAATAATCATCATAAGTAGCAACTTTGTTCTCATCATAATCGATTGAAACCTCTTCCAAGATAGTGGAATCATTAGTAAATAAAGTCATGACCTCTCCAAATCCACTTTCATAAATATTATAAGATTCAACACCCTCCAAAATAGTGGGATCATTACTTCCTAAAGTTGACACTCTTCTAAACCCACTTTCATCAATATAATCATCATAAATAGGAGGCATGCTTTCATCATAATAAATTTGCTCATCAAAACTTGGGGGACAAAACATACCATCTTCAGCAAACATAGAATCCCCAAGCTTGTGGCTTTGCATATCATTAGCATCATGGGTATTCAAAGAATTCATACTAACAATATTGCAATCATGCTCATCATTCACATATTGTATGCCAAGCATTCTATGTAATTCTTCTTCTAGTACTTGAGAACAATTTTCCTTCCCATCATTTTCACGAAAGACATTAAAAAGATGAAGCATATGAGGCAACCTTAATTCCATTTTTTGTAGTTTTTTTTTATAAACTAAACTAGTGATAAAACAAGAAACAAAAAGATTCGATTGCAAGATCTAAAGATATACCTTCAAGCACTCACCTCCCAGGCAACGGCGCCAGAAACTGCTTGATGTCTACTACACAACCTTCTTCTTGTAGAAGTTGTTGGGCCTCAAAGTGTAGAGGTTTGTAGGATAGTAGCAAATTGCCCTCAAGTGGATGACCTAAGGTTTATCAATCTGTGGGAGGTGTAGGATGAAGATGGTTTCTCTCAAACAACCCTGCAACCAAATAACAAAGAGTCTCTTGTGTCCCCAACACACCCATTATGGTAATTGTATAGGTGCACTAGTTCGGCGAAGAGATGGTGATACAAGTGCAATATGGATGGTAGATATAGGTTTTTGTAATCTGAGAATATAAAAATAGCAAGGTAACTAATGATAAAAGTGAGCACAAACGGTATTGCAATGCGTTGAAACAAGGCCTCGGGTTCATACTTTCACTAGTGCAAGTTCTCTCAACAATAATAACATAATTGGATCATATATCTATCCCTCAACATGCAACAAAGAGTCACTCCAAAGTCACTAATAGTGGAGAACAAATGAAGAGATTATGGTAGGGAACGAAACCACCTCAAAGTTATTCTTTCTGATCGATCTATTCAAGAGTCCGTAGTAAAATAACAAGAAGCTATTCTTTCTGTTCGATCTATCATAGAGTTCGTACTAGAATAACACCTTAAGACACAAATCAACCAAAACCCTAATCTCACCTAGATACTCCAATTCACCTCAAGTATCCGTGGGTATGATTATACGATATGCATCACACAATCTCAGATTCATCTATTCAACCAACACAAAGAACTTCTAGGAGTGCCCCAAAGTTTCTACCGGAGAGTCAAGACGAAAACGTGTGCCAACCCCTATGCATAAGTTCACAAGGTCACTGAACCCGCAAGTTGATCACCAAAACATACATCAAGTAGATCACATGAATATCCCATTGTCACCACAGATAAGCACATGCAAGACATACATCAAGTGTTCTCAAATCCTTAAAGACTCAATCTGATAAGATAACTTCAAAAAGAAAACTCAATCCATTACAAGAGAGTATAGGGGGAGAAACATCATAACATCCAACTATAATAGCAAAGCTCGCGATACATCAAGATCGTGCCCAATCAAGAACACGAGAGAGAGAGAGAGAGATCAAACACGTAGCTACTGGTACATACCCTCAGCCCCGAGGGTGAACTACTCCCTCCTCGTCATGGAGAGTGCCAGGATGATGGATATGGACACCGGTGAGGGATTCTCCCTCCGGCAGGGTGCCGGAACAGGGACCCGATTGGTTTTTAGTGGCTACAGAGGCTTGCGGCGGCGGAACTCCCGATCTAGGTTATTTTCTAGAGGTTTCTGTATTTATAGGAATTTTTGGCATAGGTCTCATGTCAAGAAGGTGCCCGAGTCATCCACGAGGTAGGCCCACGCGCCGGGGGGGGGGGCGTGCCCCCCACCCTCGTGGACGGCCCGGGACTCTTCTGGCCCAACTCTTTTACTCCGAGGTCTTCTTTTGGTCCATAAAAAATCATCGAAAATTGGCACGTCAATTGGACTCCGTTTGGTATTCCTTTTCTATAGAACTCAAAAACAAGGAAAAAACAGAAACTGACACTGGGCTCTAGGTTAATAGGTTAGTCCCAAAAATCATATAAAATAGCATATAAATGCATATAAAACATCCTAGATGGATAATATAATAGCATGGAACAATCACAAATTATAGATACGTTGGAGACGTATCAATATGCCATCGTTTTCCTGTTAACACAGGTCTTCCTGTACTCATAAATCCTTACATGACCAAGAGGGATCCATGCGCACCTGAATAATGCCACCTTAACTTTCACATAGTCAAGCTCCTAAATCTCTTTGATGGTTCCATAGTATACCCTTTTATCAGCTTCATTTACAGTCATGCATTCTATTCGAACAGAGCTGTTCTGATATGAGGTCTTCTCATCATGTTCCTCAGTGTAGAACGTGTATCCATTTATGTCATATGCTTGGTACGTCAACACCGTAGGTGATGGCTTTTGTGCCAACCACGTAGCAATTTATCGATGGATCCTTGTGACGAACGATTCTTCAGCCATTCGGTGTAGTTCTTAGTCTGCTCCTTCATCTCCACATCTGATGAAGGCACCATTGGTAAGAAGCTTTGGCGTATCTCCGCCAAGTGTTCTTCGGCATAAGCGCTGAGAACTGGGCTGTTAAGCAGTACCGTCAAATGGGCTTTCTCTGCCAATTCTCCGGGTGCAGCCATTTGCGTGCCTGCAAGGAGCGGATTACCTTTCAGCCTTCCCTCGTGGCGAGAGAGGGGCAAACCTATAGGTATTTGTTTCATGTATTCGGTGCAAAACTCAACCACCTCCTCTGCGGTATAACCTTGTAGGATGCTTGCCTCTGGATGGTTTCGGTTCCGACAAAAGCTCTTCAATATTCCCATGAACCGCTCGAAGGGATACAAGTTGCGAAGAAACACAGGACCATAATACTTTATCTCATCAACAAGGTGCACAGTGAGATGGACCATGGCATCAAAGAATGACGGTGGGAAAAACATCTCTAGGTTGGACAATATTCTTGCAATATCATCTTGCATATGATCCAACTCTTCAGGATCTATAACTTTCTGCCATAGTTGGTTGAAGAAATCACAGAGGTCAATGAGTGTGTTTCTTATATCTTTGTCCATCAGATTCTTGATGGCCACCGGGAGGATTTGTGTCAACGTTACGTGGCAATCATGTGACTTCATGTGTCCCAACTTCATTTTACCTGAGCTCACATCCACAAGACTTCTCATTTTTGCGCAGTAGGAAGAGGGTTTCTTAACTAACAACAAATAGGTGAAGAACGGTGTTGCTTCTTTTGTACTAAAATTGTAACTCTGGTGAGCTTTGATGAATTTTTCATCATCTTCTGCTTCACTCTTGCATTTTGATTGATCTGCAAGCATATCGATCCATGAACCTGAAGGAAATATGCCCTAGAGGCAATAATAAAGTTATTATTTATTTCCTTATATCATGATAAATGTTTATTATTCATGCTAGAATTGTATTAACCGGAAACATAATACATGTGTGAATACATAGACAAGCAGTGTCACTAGTATGCCTCTACTTGACTAGCTCGTTAATCAAAGATGGTTATGTTTCCTAACCATAGACATGAGTTGTCATTTGATTAACGGGATCACATCATTAGGAGAATGATCGATTGACATGACCCATTCCGTTAGCCTAGCACTTGATCGTTTAGTATGTTGCTATTGCTTTCTTCATGACTTATACATGTTCCTGTAACTATGAGATTATGCAACTCCGTTTACGGAGGAACACTTTGGGTACTACCAAACGTCCTGGCAACGTAATCTGGGTGATTATAAAGGAGTACTACAGGTGTCTCCAAAGGTACATGTTGGGTTGGCGTATTTGAGATTAGGTTTTGTCACTCCGATTGTCGGAGAGGTATCTCTAGGCCTTCTAGGTAATACACATCACATAAGCCTTGCAAGCATTGCAACTAATGAGTTAGTTGTGAGATGATGTATTACGGAACGAGTAAAGAGACTTACCGTAACGAGATTGAACTAGGTATTGGATACCGACGATCGAATCTCGGGTAAGTAACATACCGATGACAAAGGAACAACGTATGTAGTTATGCGGTTTGACCGATAAAGATCTTCGTAGAATATGTAGGAACCAATATGGGCATCCAGGTTCCGCTATTGGTTATTGACCAAGAATGGTTCTAGGTCATGTCTACATAGTTCTCGAACCCGTAGGGTCCGCATGCTAAGGTTTCGATGATGGTTATATTATGAGTTTATGAGTTTTGATGTACCGAAGGAGTTCGAGTCCGGATGAGATCGGGGACATGACGAGGAGTCTCGAAATGGTCGAGACGTAAAGATCGATATATTGGACGACTATATTCGAGTTCGGAAAGGTTCGAATGATTCGGTATTTTTCGAGTACCGAGAGTTACGGAATTCGCCGGTGAGAAGTATTGGGCCTTATTGGGCCTGCGGAAAGAGAGAGGGCTGCCTAGGGCAGGCCGCGCGCCCATGGCCTAGTCCGAATTGGACTTGGGGAGGGTCGCACCTTTCCTCTTCCCCTTCCCCAAGTCCTAGTCCAACTAGGAGAGAGTCCTACTCCGGTGGGAGTAGGACTCCTCGGCAGCGCCTCTCTAGGGCCGGCCGCACCCCCCTTGCTCCTTTATATCTGAGGCAAGGGCACCCCATAACACACAAGTTGATTTACTGGATCTTTCCTTAGCCGTGGGCGGTGCCCCCTTCCACCATATTCCACTTGGTCATATCGTCATGAGCTTAGGCGAAGCCTGCGCGGAGAAGTCATATCGTCGCGAGCTTAGGCGGCGGCGAAGCCTGCGTCGGTGGAGCATCAACATCGTCACTACGCCCGTCGTCTTGACGGAACTCATCCCGACACTTTGCTGGATCGAGTCCGGGATCGTCATCGAAATGAGCGTGTGCGTAACTCGGAGGTGCCGTGACGTTCGGTGCTTGGATCGGTCGGATCGTGAAGACGTCGACTACATCAACCGCGTTGTTATAACGCTTCGCTTTCGGTCTCACGAGGGTGCGTGGACGGACACTCTCCCTCTCGTTGCTATGCCATCACCATGGTCTTGCGTGATCGTAGGAAATTTTTTTGAAATTACTACGTTCCCCAACAGAACCGTCACCATCCTTTCTTTTACCTTTAATCTTGAGCAGAGTACCGAGGATGCTTTCAGATACGTTCTTCTCTACGTGCATGACATCGATGCACTGACGTACACGTAGAATCTCCCAGTAAGGTAATTTCCAGAACACCGATTTCTTCTTAAACACTTGACCCTTGGGTGTTTGTTTCACCGTCAAAGGGTGGTTCTTGCCAAGCACAACATTAATTTTTTTAGCCATGTTGTGGACCACCTCCCCTTCATAGAGTCTTGGGCCTACACCTGCCTCTACCGTACCATCAAATTTAGCTTTGATCTTTTGGCATGGGTGAGTTTTCTTTAAGAACCTACGATGACACAAATACACGGTTTTGTGCGAGTTGGGAAGTCTTCTGCTAGCTGTCCTATCCATGCATGTGACACACCCTACATCTCCCTTTGTTTTCTGCCCCGATGTGTTGCCTAATGCCGACATATCTTGAATGGTGTGCACCAGCATCGCATGTAGATCGAAAATCTCCTTTCTGTAAGCATCATAACATTTTACAGCAGGCGCATCTATCCACACTGTCAACAGTTCTTCTACCAGTAGCTGAAAGTAAATGTCGATGTCATTTCCAGGTTGCTTCAAGCCTTGTATAATCATTGACATCATAATGTATTTTTTCTTCATACACAACCAAGGATGTAGGTTATATATGCACAGAAGCACCGACCATGTGCTGTGATTGGTGCTCATATCGCCAAAAGGATCCATCCCGTCAGTACATTCCCCGAGCCTTATACTTCTAGGATCCTTGGCAAAGTCTTCAAACTTGTTGTCGATTAATTCCCACTAAGCCCCATCTTTCGGGTGCCTCATAAACTTATCCACAATTCGCACATCATGATGCCACCGCAACCTCTTTGCATCTCTAGGGTTTGCAAACAAAGGCCTCAACAATTAAAGGCAAGTACCAAACAACCTTGAACAAGATTCATGTCTTGATCTCGTCGTCCAATTTGTACTTGTCCTTTGCTCTCCTGCGCTTGTGTCATGCATGCTTGCATGTGGTACATGCATGCAAATCTTTGTACACACCACGGTACAATATACAATCATTCACACAAACGTGTATCTTCTGTACTTCAAGTTCCAATGGGCAAACAATTTTCTTCGCTTCATTCGTGCATCTGGGGAGAACATTATCTTCCGGAAGAATTTCATTGAAAAGGCCTAACATCTCTCTGAAGCCCTTGTTTGATAGACTGTTTGCTACTTTAAATATGAGAAGCGCTAGGGTGGCACTCAACTTGGAATATTTCTTTTTGCAACCTGGATACAATTCTTTCTTGGAGTCGGCATCAATGGTAGGCAGATCCTTGTACCCAATCATATCCGTTTTTGGGCCCTCGAAATCTGCAATCATAGCAGAAAAATCTAGCATATCAAGATTGTCGTCATCTGCGTCGACGTCTTGGTTTTCCAGTGGGCGTTTCGGCTTACCGGTGTTCCATTGGTAGCTTGACGCCTCTTCCCTGATGTTAGATTCAACATCCATGTGACACTGATCGGGGTTTGGCATCTCGCAGCCCTGGGTATCTTCATCCATGACCTCCTCTTCGCCGTGTCTGGTCCAATGTGTATATCCATCCATGAATCCCCTAGAGACTAAGTGCAACTGGACATCTAAAACTTCATGTGACTCTGTATTGGCACAATCAGTACATGGACACAGGATGTAATCCGCATCACCAATTCTCCTCTTTGTACTTTCAGCCAAATTCATGAACTCTATCACGCCACTGATAAAATTTGCGGTTTTTCGATTCTTCATCCATCGAGATCGTTACATCTGCACCACACGAATGGTAATTAAAAACAAAACAACAACAACATTAATACACGGATTAACTGCTGCCGAAAGATGCGTGCATAAATCACAAGGTTTTATTTTCATAATTACTGAGGGCGCTCCATATTGTTATTGAGACGTGCGATGACAAAAAATAATGGCCTGTCAATTTACACGCAGAGTACTAGTACAACACTACCCTTAGGAATTGAATACCTTAATTAAGCCACTCACGAAAAGAATACCTTAATTAATTAGCTGCGCGGTGATCTCCACCCAGCAGACAGAGAAGCGTGATGCGGCGGCACGCCGAGACAGCAGGCTCGAGGAGCAAAGCTTAGTGCGGCTGCCGCCTGAAATTCGACCTCCACTATCCCGCCATCGACCGCGATGGATGTGCTCGAATCACGCCGCCGCCGACCTCGATGGCTGAGCTCCTCCTATCTCCCGCCGCAGACCGAGGATTGACCACCTATGACACTGACACCGTCCACCGACCGAGGATTGACCTCTTCTCCGGTAGCCGCTGCCTAGGCCGCCGCCGCCATCTCTATATGCAGAGCGGCTGTTTTTTTACAGATACCCGCATAGCGGCTATTTACACGGTATCATTGTAACTCAATTATATGGACAGCATTGTAACTCAATTATACGGTGCCATAAGTAGTTCCCAGCCGTTAGCTTATCCTCACAGTTTCTCCATTTCCCCAAAATCCCTACATGGCCCCCAAATTACCTCGCGTGGCGCTGACATTGGGGGAATGCGGACGAGTGGTGCTGGTGGTTTCGGTGCGGCTACTCCTGCTCGTATCGCCGCCGAGCACTTGCCTAAGGTCATCATAAGGCAGGTGTACTATGGATCCGAATCGTCGTGTCAGGTTCCAATCTATCCTGATCTTTTTTAGCATGTCCAAAGTATAGCTCCTTGCTGAATCCGTCCTGAATGAGCACCCCCCCAGGAAAGCGATCTGCCGCCGGATCTGGAGCATGACTCCAGACTCCCACAACACGAGTTTGACTTCGAGTTTTGCGCCACCGAGAAGTACCAAAAGCTGAGTTGTGTGCACGAGCACACTCCCGATCGACGTGTATGCACAGAGGGATTCGACATTGGAGGCGGTTTCTCAGTTGCCCCTTAGAGGTTAGTGCTAAGTTCATCATTTTACTTCAGTTAATGCCACCGCTCATCCTGAATACTATTTAACATTGGTAGCGATATGAGGCTTGTGCCTTTGTTAACTGGCTGGATGAAGAATGGCATGGCACGGCTCGAAGTGTTATCACCAAGCTCGCAGAAGATAACATAAAGCTGAAGAAGAAACTGGCTGATCTGGAATGTACAATCAGTACGATGAAGGAAGAAAGGATCAATCACAGGCAACAGATGAAAGTAAGAGACAAGAAGGAACTAGCATGTGTAGTTGTGGTCGTCGCATTAGCCATGTTCTATGCGCTGTTTGCAATGATGATTAGGGGTTTTGTTTGACAGTATTGCTAAAGCACATCTAGATGTGCTCTAAGTAATGCACATCTAGGTCCTATGCCATTAATGTTACGCGAAGATTCGTGTAGATAGTTTCCTTTGTCTTTTTTTATTTTCCTTTGTAGTTTGATTATTACTGGCTTTATCAATAAGAAGAGCTCAATGTTTTGCTTGCCAGCTGTCCTACTCCGTTCGTACCGGTACCGGTGCATAATCCCAGAACTCGTTCCTTCTTTTTGTTCTGAAAAAATAAACCAGCCAATAGGAGTCCTGCGCAACCCTTGGAATTTGGAGCGACTAGGTACAAATAATTGCGGTTGATTATATCAGAGGTTAGATAATACGTCAACCCCCGCTTCAATTGGCATTTCCTCTTCTCTGCATACCCCGCTTAAGTGCCCACCATCTTCATCGTCCCTAGCAGGCCGCGTTACACACTGGCACACACTCTGCAGCCATGTCGAGCGATAGCGAGGATGATAGTTCGGCTAGCAGTCTGGCGCCCGATGATAGGTTAACATCGGAATCATCACGCTCGTCTTCCATGAGTCCTGCGTCGAGCCCAGACCTTGATTATATCCGGATTATGGAAGGGACGCCGCCCCCAGAGTCGTCAGACGACAACCAGACGGACGAGGAGCCATCGGAGGACGGAGAAGAGGACGACGATGATGATGAGGAGGAATGGTCGAACAAGGAGCAGGACGACAACGATAGCAACGACAATGACGATGGCGGCGGCGATGAAAAGCCAACCCTCAGCGACAAGAAGCGTCCTCGCCAAGACGATATCACGGGGCCATCCAACAACAACAAGAAGAAGGACTAAATTAAGCAGAATGTACATATCCCTGTTTATCCTGTCAACCTCATCGCAGACGGTTAGTAATACGTATTCGACAGAGATCTTCTATATTATCGCCCACAGGTTGGTTTGTTGAACTGTGTGCCCTCACGAGCACACAATTCACAAAAAAGACCGTATGGGATGTCTATAATGATTGCACACAATTCTGATTACCGACCTGTTAGCCGGGTATCACACGCATCTTGTTACACCGAATCGTTAGTGTTCACCTCGATCATCGCAAATAGTTCATCGGAGCAAACTGTATGCCGTATATCGCACACACATTGATATGGCTACCCGTTTCTGTTGCTCTGTCTAATCGCAAACAGTTCGTATGGATCAACCGTATGCCTAGCATCGCACATGCAACTAAAATCTAAACCGTGTTTGATGTTCCCGCCATCGCAAACGCAGTGGCGGAGCCAGGATTCGAGTATAGGGGGGCCGAGTACGTATATTGATCGAATCTCGTTGATAATTACTAGTTGCTTCTACTAAAACTGTTGATCGTTGGGGGGAGGGGCCAGGCCCCTGCTCGTCCCCCTGGCTCCGCCCCTGCGCAAACGGTTTGCACCTTTTTTGATGGTTATTTTACATCACCGTTTGTGATTATTGCATCGCACACAGTTTCGTCGAAGGGTCTCTGATCGTAGTATCGCGTTAGCAGCATCCTGCAGTAGTGAGGAGATCAGAGCACACGTCAGCACTGCTTCAAATTTGGAAATGATGGAAATTAAAAGGAGTTCGGGGGGGATCCTGGCTGTCGCGTTTCCTTTTTGTACTTCTTTTTCTTTTGAGAATAAGTTCCATTTCCATACGTGCGCGTCTAAGTGTGATGAATTTTTTTAGGGGAGTGTAAGTGTGATGAAATAGAGTGATCCAGTTAGGTGAGGCCCAAATTGCAAGAGACAAGGGGGGAAAGATGATGAGCTTCGCCCATTCGGATGGAGGGAATAAATAGAGAAGAGAGGAGGCAGACTTGGCTAGGCCCATTCTGTTTGGAGGGTGTATGGTTTGCACCTAGGTGCGAGGGCTATGCCTCGCTCCTACAGATTCCTATTGGGAATCGCCTACGGACGAGCGGACCAAGCTGGCCCATTAGTGCAGCTGCTAGTATGTCGTTCTATGTTCCCTCGAATTGCTCCAGTTTTCTTCCCTTTTTTCTTTTCTTATCTTTTCTCTCTGGTTTTCTTTGTTATACTTTTGGGTTTTCCATGTTCTTCTGTTTTGTTTGTTTCTTTTCTTGTTTCTTTTTTCAATTTTAATCGGGTTTTTTTGTGCATTCTATCTTTTCTCAGTACACAATGGACATTTTAGCGTACACGTGAAATATATTATTGATACACTTTTGACATTTTTCATGATGTACATTTTTAAAAATACATGGTTTGATCATTTTGTTGAATACACACATTTTCCAAATACACGTTGCATATTTTTTAATGATGGTTAAAATTAAGGCGTTTTGGCTCCCGGGAGCATATGCTCCCGGGTGAACAGTAACACACAAAAAAATTAAATGTTTTAAAAAAATTGATTTTTTTGTAGATGATTGTATTAGTGTCGCAAACATGCATGCCAATTTTCATGCGAAACGGAGCGGCGGTGCTTCATCAGCAAAAAAAAACAAAATTGGGGTGACATTTTGGGATAACTTTTGGTGTTTAATTTGTTTTTTTTTTTGCACAAGCCAAAATGTTTTATCTTTATGGCTCAAAATTTGCAGGTAGCATTTGGATGTGACTAGGTACACATAAAATTTTTGTCTTAGTTTTTTTATTTTAAAATTTTCTTTTGGCCCCAGGAGCATGTGCTCCCGAGAGCCAAATTGACTTTCCAGTTAACATTTTATTAAACTACACAAACATTTTTAATTTAGTGGACATTTTTTGGAAACACATGAATATTTCTTTGAAATGTCATGTGCATTTTTAATGAAAAAAATATTTTTTAACCTACAAGAACCTTTTTCATTATATAAGCATTTTTTCAAATGTTACGAACATTTTTTTGAATCACTGGATTTTTTATTTAAAATGTCTAATACCCCATGTTCAAACGTGCTCATGTAATTTTTTCCGTAACCAGTCATGTAAGTGGTTACAACTTCCTACAAAATCTCAAGTCACTAGTGCACATGCACGCCTAAACTTGCCATCCAAATTTGTCACCACCCTTCGCTATTTCTTCTTCCCTCTACCCATCACCACTACTGGATAGCCTTGTCCCAAGCCTTTGCGTGCATACCACAGCAATCATGGCATGTCCGAGGGCTGCCACCGCCGCACTCCTGCTTCTCACCCTTGCGTCGTTGGCCACAGCCACCATGACAAAGTTCAACATTACTGAGGCCCTCGAGAAATCTTGCAACTCAGTTTAGAATCACGAAAACGCCACCTTGTTGTCTTTGTTGCTGGACTTTCAACAGACTAGAGAGATGGATGTGTGTTTCGTCAACGGTGAACAGAAAATCTGCTCCACACAAGTGCCACGGCCATTTGATGCTTCAAAACAAAGAGGTTATGAATGTAGGCCCTATTTGAAGTAGCAAGCTAACCAACAAGGTCAATATTTTCACTTGACATCTCTTTCACAATCGACTCAACTATAAAGCAACCTTGCTTACAAGAAAATAACTCTCATTATCTAAAGTGTGGCCATGACCATGCCCTCTTGTTTGTGAATTGCGGTAGCGGATTGCCATTTGCCCATTATCCAACATTCTAGCTTCGTGTGACTGCCAGCCTCCCTTAGGCCTTAATGATTCTATTTGGTCTTACATTCTGTTAGTGATTTTCGGAAGATTTGAGACTCATGAAATGCATCTTCACGAGTCAAACACATGGATAGCAACCTCACCCTAAAACTGAGACCGCAATATTTGAGGACCTTCGGAGCTTTTTTTTGGCAAACTTGCTATGACAAAACAACTACTGTTGTCATGGCAACTTCGTAGAATTTGCCACGATAGGACGCGAAAATTGTCATGTAGTGCAATAAAAAGCAAAAACAATTGCCATATTTCACGAAGAAAATAGTCTTTCCCTGCCGCCGCCTCCGGTTCGCCTCCTGGCGATTCTAAGGCGTCCCCGCTGCAACCCTCTCGAGCCCTCTCCTAGCTAGATCCCCTCGCCGCCGCCGTCGCTAGCCGCCCCGACGGCGGCGGCCGCGGCCGCCCCTCTTACACGCAGCTCCACCTCTCCTTCATCTCCGTCCAGATCAAATCGATCTACCCTGCTTCAGGTCCGCCTCCAGGATCCTCATAGCTTGGCTTTCCTTGGCAGTGGATCCTGGCCATGTGAGCAGCGATCTGGAGCTGCGATGGGGTGGTTGCTATGGTGGCCGTAGGCGGTGCTGGGTGACCCCAATAAAGCGGTGCTTTCCCCCTTTTTTGGCTTAGTGGTCCTCTTCCGTCCTCACCAATCTGCTGCTGCCGGTCACCTTCGATCTAGCCGCTAACGAGTTCTGGATTTATCCACTGACGGTCTTTACGGATTGGCAAAGTGCTCCTAGACATCTGATTTGGAGAGGATCCAGTCCGGCGCGTCCACAATCATCAGCCCATGGGGCTTCAAGAGGCGTGTTGCGAAGCTCCCCTATCAGTCGACATCATGCATGCGACATGTCGAAGTTGCGATTTCCATGGTGTTGGCAGAGGCGGGGAATGTAAAGATGGCTAAGATTGGAAGACCAGATGGTAACGGCGGAGTTGGGATCCTGGACGCGATGAAGACATTGCTTCACGGATTGTCGTGTGGGTTTGGCTGTGAGACTTCTCCTGTCCAAGCCGCATACACGGTGCCCGTGAGCCTAGTGATCGGTGATTTGCAACAGCAGCATAGGCAAGTGGGGACGGCAGCACTGGAGGACCTCGGCTTTCGTCGTGCTCCTCAAGTACCGAGTCGTGATTTCCAGGGTGAAAACCCAAGGTCTGGCCATTATTGGTTGAACCTGGCAATGGTATTCTTGAAGACAATGTTTTTGGGAACGCAGACTTTCTTCGGGGTGAAAACCTAAGATCTTGAATTAGGCGACGACAACGCTTGTGCATTGTTTTCTTCTTGGAGGCGTTGCTTATGAAAAACTATTTTTGTAGTCCGGGTGCTGTCTTCGGTGGTGGTTAAAGTGTTGCTGCTACGAGTGATTGATCACCTTGGCAAGGTCTTTCTTCTTTTTTTTCTTTTCTTTTTTGGCTTTGTGCATCCTTGATGTTTTCGGACATCTTGCTGGTGTAGAGGTTGAGTGTAATTGATATATTCATGATATTAATATATTTCCTTTATCAAAAAATATTTCACGGAAAAAACAATGTTCGTTTGATCGTGACCAGACGGCTTTGAGGGCGTTTGTTGGGAGGCACAAAAGATCTGACGTTCGCCCATTGTCATTTTCTTAAAGCTGATCATTGACAACTTAGCTATCGGCACTCCTCGGTTTATAAAAACGAGTGATAAGGATACCGTATCGCCTACCCGTGGTAACAATATCTAATACCTCATGTTCGACCGTGCCCATATGTAATCCTCTCCGTAACCAGTCATGTGACTGGTTACAACTTCCTACAAAATCTCAAGTCACCGGTGCATGCACACCCCCAAAGTTGGCATCCAAATTTGTCACCACCTTCGCTATTTCTTCTCCTCTCCACCCATCATCACTACCGGACGGCCTTGCCCCAAGCCTGTACGTGCGTACCTCAGCAACCATGGCATGTCTGAGGGCCACCACCGCCGCACTCCTTCTCACCCTTGCGTCGTCGGCCGCGGCCGCCGCGACAAAGTTCAACATTACCGAGGTCCTCAACGAATCCCCCGAGTTCTTGACCTTCAACAACCTTCTGTCCAAGACGAATCTCGCTGAGGAAATCAACAAGCGGCAGACCATCACCGTTCTCGTGGTCGACAACTCCGCTGCCAGCGGCATCATGTCGCTGCCGACAGACACGCAGAAGAAGGTGCTCGCCGTGCACGTCATCCTCGACTACTACGATCCCATGAAACTCGAAACCATCGAGAAGGGGACGGCGCTCCTTACCTCGCTCTTCCAGACTACCGGCGTCGCCACCGACCGCATGGGGTTCGTCAACTACACCCGGAGCGCGGACGATCAGATGGTGTTTGGCTCAGCCGAGCCCGGCGCACCGCTCAGCTCGCAGCTGGTGAAGGTCGTTGCGTGCCGACCGTACAATCTATCCGTCATGCAGGTCAGCGCAGCAATCATTCCACCGAGCATTAGCTCGTCGGGCACGGGGAGCTCCGCGGCACCTGGTCCAGCCTACGGTTCATCGTCCAACGTGAGTGTCCCGACCATTACCGAGGCTGAGACGCTTGAATCGTCCGACGAGGCCAGTGCGCTAGACGATGACGCTCCTGCATCATCGCCACCCGTGCATAGCGCTGACGCGGCCGCAGGCGCGCACACTTTGGCGGGGAACACAGTGGTGGCCCGCACACGTGTTTGGCTCATGGGGCTTGTGATGTTGATGGTTTAAAATTCGGGAGTATCTAGAACTCATCTAGATGAGATATAATTTGGTCTCATTCACGCGAAAAGCGAAACGATATCTGACACGTCGGTAGACACACGCATCTTATAGCATCACATCCAATGGCTATAAAAGATGAATGAGACCAAATTATATTCATCTAGATGAGTTCTAGCAAAACTGTTAAAATTCAACGCACAAGCAACGACCGATGTTTTAGCTTTACACGTCTAGTTTTTTTGCGGGGATTTACACGTCTAGTTGTGTAAGAAGTACTTGTGTATGTTGGCTTGTTAATTCGTTCGATGGATCACCCCCAAAAAAATAAATTCGTTCGATGGATGCCCTTGATGTAAATTAAGCGACATTTTGTTTTCCTTTTTTTTTCTCGGTCAACCAAGTATTTTTTGCACCCATCCCTACTGACATTGACTTTTTCTTTAGAAGGAGCCAGGAAAACACCTAATCTATTTATATCTATATTTCTATACATTTTTCCTTAGTTTTATCTCTACTAATAAAAGGGCTATTGTTTCTGCCTGTTCTCCGTCATTTTTAAAAAACTAGGTAATTGCCTGTGCATTGCAACGGGGGAGGAGGAGCTAATTCTAGTGGTTTAACATTGGTCATATCCACATGGACGTCAGATGGTATTGTCAACATTGCCATTACATCAGTCTTCTTCATGCACTGATTTTGGTCATCTGTCTGTCTCCTCAATCCAAGCATCAGAATCAAAATTAACAAAACTGCACTTGATGTTGACCTAAAATAAGACACATCAAAACTTTTTTTTGGAAAAGCAATGTTGTAAGTTTTATATGACCATTCGATAACTATGCGTTTTTATGTACAAAAAAATCAGATCCTAGAAAGAATGGCATACATCAAGATTGTCGACACCGGCTTCATCATCCATTTATTCCATTCTCCTTGGGACTCCTCTTGGAAATATGTGATATTGTTTCCCGCAACACAAAATTATCAAATTTGAATCACAACATGTGAAAGCGGCACAAACTAATAATGGGTGGCTGCTACATTGCCTCACACCATCATCACTCCCATCCTCTTGGTCTTCAATCTTACTTCGAGAATGGTTCCTACCTTACGAGGATGCACTCGGCGAGCTCGTCGTGTGGTTGTCAATCTCATCATCATCGTCGGCCAACAACTTGGAAGTGCTTCATTTCTTCACAAGCTTTGACGCCTACCTTTCGTGTTTCTGGTAATTCCATGACAAAGGAAAGCATAGTAATAAATCATCAAAGACAAAGTTATATCACTGTTCTTAACACACGGGGATTGCTCAATGGAAGTGGTGGATCAAAACTTACAATGCTACTCGTGCCCTTGCGGGGGACCTTGGCATATACTGGGCATTAAATTTTAGTACCACGGGATCAATTGTGTCAAATACAATTTGTGTACTTCACTATGGATTAAATGTCAATTCCCGTGAATCATGATCGGTCGGTCGAGAAACTGGATCGCGGGACAATTCAGTTGAGTTAAACCTTGGCACAACGCATGAGTGTGTTGCTAAAGAAAGGCGAGGAGGCCCTCAAAGTGAAATGGCAAAGAATGCATTCATGTGTACCTTCTGATTACACGCATCTGATCATTTTGCAGTATGTGTTCCTTATTAGTAGTCATAGGCCTGAAAAAACTCAGTCACTAGTCCGCATGAATCTGCAGTTTAATTAATTACATACTCCCTTTGTAAACTAATATAAGAGTGTTTAGATCATTATTTTAGTGATCTAAACGCTCTTATATTAGTTTACGGAGGGTGATCTAAATATGAGATTAGTTCAATATGAATATAATATGTTGCCAAGAAAGAAAGCATGTCCAGGGAAATTTCTAGCATTTTAGTTTATATTTGACAAGAAACAAATGACATGGATTCTTGAATGAAAAACTGGGAATAAACTACGCCAAGAATACCGCGATGCAAGATTGATTTTTTGTTGTGTTCAACTGTTAAATCCATCATATACCTTTCACCTGCCTTGATTGCATGCCTGAATCAGCACAAGAAGAACAGATGCAACATTTATTCGCCAATCATTCATACTATATTATATTGTACTGCCACCTAAGTAAAGCTTTGCTCATGCGTGTTGATGGACAACCAAAACGAAATTGAGATGAGAGTCCCCATGATCACATGACTGATAAAATAACTGAAGATGTACCCGAAGGACCAAATGTTTGGCCTCGGTGCTCCCTAATTTGTTCGTTTAGTCAAGCTGATAGGAGTGAGTCGACATCTTCATTCAGGTGTGGCAGTCGTGACCAGTCACAACACAAGCGAGCACTCTCCACACGCTGCGGTCATACCCAGTCGCGAGCGGGCAATGTCCACGCCACGAATGATCTAGGGGCATTTTGATTTTGTCCTATACAACAGCGGCGTTCAGTGAGGCAGCCCCAACGCCTGTCGGATGGGAGCAGTGCCCACGTACCTGATCAGAAAAAGGAGAGTATGAGTACTGCTGCATCCGAGTTGAAGCAACAGTACCATTTGGCAGGCACGATGTTGTATGCGTCAGGCATGGCTGCTGCTCGCCGTTCGGCCTGATGGAATCGTTCCTCTTGCTGTACGGCTTGATGGGATCATTCCTCTCACATAGATGTCGGCGGCAAAGTTGATTGTCTCAACGGACGAGGAAAAACCAACGACATCGAGCGAAAAACGCCAAGATCACGATGGGCTGACCCCTTACCTCTGTACCTTCTGTACCTTGTCGGGATATATGTCGATGATGGAACCTCGTTGGCGTCGATCACATCGAGGGGACGACGGCGGCATGGCGTGGTCTTTGGGAGGGGTCTGGATCACGGAGGCGGACCAATGAGGAGGACGCAAACACGGTGGCAGTCTTGATGAGGAAAAGCGGCGGCGAGAAGCCAAGGGCGGGTCAAATTTGGCCGGCGCTAACCCTAGCGCGAGGTCGGGATGGGAGAGTTGCATGTGGTGCCTAAGGTAAGAGAGATGTGGGCCGGCTCATAGGGCTTTGCTCGGCTTGGCCCATGTGCTGCGATGGCACGCGAAGCTGGTTTTTTGGAGCGATGGTAAACCGGATGGGAAGGGACGTCGGGGAGAGAGCGAGGGGAGTCGGACGAAACGTAATACCGGAAACGGAACCTTCCGTTTCTTTTAGGTAGTATATTTAAACCTATAAAGATGCTAGCCAACTTGCCTCCACGGAGCTCCCCCGATTGGGGCCTCGCTGGCCGTCTGATCTGTCCCTCCAACTCAGTTGAACCGTTGGATTTTCACTTGCAGTTAAATCAATTTTCACCTCGCAGTCATTTTACTGCCCAATGACAAGTGGGCTCGTCTCACGTTTGCATTGGCTGGGTCATTTTCGGTCCGGTGAACCTTTCCTCGCGCGACGCGTTCCCTGGTTTGCCTGCGTTTGGAGGGAAGAGCCCATCCAACCCTAGCCCCCGACCCATATCCACGCACTCCTCCCTCCTCCCTCCCACAACCGTCGCGCCCATTCCTCTCTTCCGCCTCCCTCCTCCTTCCCAGATCCCTGCCACCGCCACACCCACTCGTCTCCTCCTCTCTCTTCTAGCTTCCTCCCCCTTCCTGATCTCTGCGTCGGCCGTCGCGCGAGAGGAGCAGCGGTGGCGGAGACGCTCAGGTGGCGGGGCTCGGGTGCGAGACGACCGAAGCGGGAGGGGCTACTCCGGGCCCCGATCTGAGGGTTCAGTTCCAGGGTGCTGGCACCTTCTCCCTCTACGACGCCGGGGGCGAGCTGGGGTTGGTCGTCACCACGGTCGACCACCTCCCGTCGGTGCATGACGGCGGTCGGGTCGGACCGGGACAGAACCGCGGGAGGCCATGAAGGGCACGGCGGCTGCTGGCGGAAGCAGCAGGGTTTGAAGGAGCGGCAGATGTGGGCGGGGTCGGCGGTTGGGGCAGGCTCACCAGCTGGGCAACAGCGAGCGCTGGTGAGCGCAATGAAAGGAAGCCAAGCGTCGGCGTACGTCAACGATTCGGGCGCCTACGGCATGTATCTTGGTGAATGTACAGAGCTAATGTTCAATACATTCTCTCAGGCATGAATTTACAGATTCAAGATTTTCTTACACACTTGCTATTTTTCTTCGTCCTTTCCTCAACTTCCATGGTAACCTGTAATTTTTTCTTATAGTTTTTAGAGGGCGTTTCGGACACAAGATTGATCTGGTAGTGCACGTGGTGTGGTGTGACCAGGAATTTCTGATCTGCGCCATGACAATATGTCCTTGCTGCAGCCAGGCGGTTCTTGGGAGTATGGTGCTTCGATTTGGTTCCTGTGGTGGTATCTTCCCTCCTCCCTCCTTTTATTTCTTATACTTATGCTTTGATGCTTTGATATGTTGTATTGGCTTAAATTATGTACTTAGTTGAGTCCTACTTGCTTATTGAGATGAACTGTTTACAAAGCTATGATATTAGTTTCAGAATTTGAAATGACGTCATTACCTATCTGAGATGATTTATTTTCAGAGTGTATATGGAGAGGCCGCAAGCAGCAAGGGTCAGCGGAGCAGCTGCTGCGGTCGACAGAGCAGCAGGAGCAAGGAGCTCGAGGTGGTTCAGGTTTGCCTCCACTTCCTCTCTTGTTCGTTGGTATACAGCTAGGTTGTTATATAAAGTTGTTTGTTGTTATACAGCTAAGTTTTTGGGGCATTTTCTATTGTAGGTAGAGCGCCTACGACGATTACTGAACTGGATAGAGGTGCCTTATGATAGTATAGCTAAAGAACATCATGTATGAGTAGATGGCACTGCCACCTATGTGTTTGATTTTTGTTTGTTGTGATATTTCAGGCCCCCAAATTGTTGTGATGTAAATGAACACACGATATTCCTGTTAAAATGTAGAGACAGGCCTTGTTCTCTGATTATAAGGTTGTCCAGTGCTGGTTGACATTGTATATGTGTGATACCTAACAAATTGACTGTGTTCCCATGTTTGCTTTATTAGCATAATAATCTGATGTTCATAGGGTATCAGGAGATGCTGGATCTTTGTAACTCGATTCATCAGTTTAGTTGCAGTCCATGCTAGCCACTCTGTAGTGTAGGCCTACATTCTGGTGAGATGTATATTTGCCTTCTCTCATCAGGCGGTGGCTTCTGGTGATCTGTTCCTTATCCTTGTTTTTAATTTTTCCCTTCCCAAGATTATTATCACCCATCCCAATTGCTACCTCCTCAGTCATTGGTTTATCTCCCAGATTGGTTCTTTGGATGGTGAGGTCAAATTAATTGTGATTAGCTTCTTCTACAAATTTGTCCCAATGCAATTAGCAGGCTAGCAAATTCAAAAAATGAAATTTTGAGTGAGTGTGTGGATGCATACAGATAGTAGATGAGCAATTAAACATCCTCTATTTTCTGTAAGTATATGTGGATGTGCATAAAGTGTTCTTTGTTTTTTTTAACGAGTATATATTGATGCATATAAGATGTATATGGTGGTTTCCATTCTGGTTTACATGAGTAGTATGTGGAGCTTATTTAATCTTCAACTATTATGGCTTTATCGGTACTTCTTGACATATCAGGAGCTGGTGTTATGTTCTACCTGATCGATTTTTAGAAGACTTGGTGAGGGGGATGTTGGCTGAGTGCGCTCTTGCAGCGTGAATGTTGGCTGAGTCAACTGATTCTAGGTGCGGGTGCGCCCTCTCCCTGGGCTCCGTGTGCACATCGCGCTGTCTGCAGGAGCGTGCGGCAGGCTGTGGACGGGTGCCTCAGCTGTGTGCGTTTGTTCCCTGCCGCTGCACGTGGGCTCTGTTTCTAGCTGGTTCGGCTCGTCTGTCACCGGCTTGTTTTCATGTGTGTTGTTGGTCTTGTCCCGTTTGGAGAGAGATGCTGGGCTGATCGATGCATCGTGCGCATGGGGTCCCTGGCTGACTCCGTCGCTCTGACCTGATTGATGCATCGTGCGCGGGGGCTGCCATGCCGCGTCCCGTCATGGCGTCCTATGCGGCGCCCCACAAACCCTACCCCCTGAATCCCCGATCCACACCCGTTGCTCCCCTTCCTCCGCCCTCCATCCTTGGTCACAAAGCCACCACACCATTCCCTTATCTCTCGTTCGTCAACCCAGCCAACACCTCCATCCCACCTTCACCGTCATCATGACCGACCACCTCCTGTCGCTTAGGGTCCATGACGGCGGCCGGGTCGTGCCGGGGTAGAATCGCAGGAGGCCAAGAAGGGCAGGGCGGCTGTGAGCGGAAACAACAGAGTTTGAAGGAGCCAACTGATAAAGAATGCACCTTTCACTTTCTTATAGTCTGTTGGTGGCGCTGCCAGTTTGATTTTCCTTTAAAACAACAAATAGCTTTACATGTTCCTGTATTTGCATCTTTAGCACCATCTCTTTCCATAAATATTGAGATGGTTCAGGGTCAAAAGCAATGAAAGAGTATTTCAATTTTGATTTCCATCTTTATACAGAATTATACCAGTGGCTGTCCTATTACTATCCCGCTTAGGATTACATATATCTCTTGTCGGCTCTTACGGTCTTATGTTCTATGGTCTTTTTTCCTTGAGCACCTTTTGTCTCTCCTACATGAGAAGGAGTTTGGAGAGTCTTATGCGAGCAGGACTAGGACAATTAATCAACCACACAAGAACTTGGATTGATGGTATATAGTATAGTATGGTTACACTCAGCCTGACCTGCCATGGTTTATGTGTGTACTTTCAATTTGGCTGCAATGGGAATCTGTACTACCAAATTAAAATGTGTATCTATATCGCATTATAGACAACAAGCCACCATTTTTATACTAAAGGGGGATACATTTGTTGCCACTTGTGTTTTCACATGACAAAACCAACTAAACCATTGATGTTTTTTTCAATGTGTACATGGATTTAGTGGGCCTCTGCGCCATTTGGCGCAACAGCTCACACACACCATTGTTCGTTGGCTGGGCTAGGTAGCATATGGGCGTTTCAAATACCTATGCCTCTGTATGCACAACACAAAGAGGTTTTTCTTTTCATGCACATGGAAAATAAAAGTTTGGTTCAAACACTGTAAAAAAATACATCCTTAACCGGTCTACACATCTTATACAAATATGTATTTTTTTCAAACTTGGATTTCTCATGGTTATAACCATATTTTCAACTAAAACAATGCTTCCATAGCTGGTTTGTACATGTTATACAAATTTTTTTCTTTCAAACTAGGATTTCGTAGTGTGATAAACATATTTTCAATATAACATGGATTCACACATGGGCTTTCTACTATCAATATCAAATATGCCCTTGAAAAATAAAACCCTTTTCATCAACAACATGGTTTTAGCAGGTCTCTGCGCCATTTGGCGCAATGGGTCAACTAGTAGAGATAAAAGACCCTGTCGTTTTGGACACTCCAGATTTGCTTCTGCTCGTCCGTTTCTTCGTACGCTATGTTGGACGTCGCTCAGATGGGCTTAGCTGGGCTTGCGCCCGTGGTAAAAGTTAAATGAGAATCGAATGCACTATTAATCAAGGTAGCCTGGAATAGTACCACACTGCTCCATTGAATGATTTCTCGCCAAGTTAAATAAGATTGCATGTTCTTTGCAATATCTACGAGCAGCGAGCACACACGAGGAAGCAGCTGGAACGACGACCCACCGCAGCCCGCCATCGAAGTGGACGAGGATGCAGTGGACGACCCCCAGTGCCTCGACAATGAGCCCACCACCACGGCGCCCGCCGCCTTGCTCTGCCCCTGTTACGATCGGAGGGCTCCTTCTTGGCGGCGTTTCCATACGTATGTACATTTCACACAGTCAATCCAAGTAATACGTTTTCGTTTGTAGGGAAAACGTTTCCGTTCATACGTGTATCACATATAATTTTTTCCATTAAATCGTTTGTGATAGTGTTGCCATTGCAGACGATATTAACAATTTTACTGTTTACATTATTGAATACATCACACACGGTGCGTAGAAGAAACTGTGTGGTATAGGCTGTCCATCACACACATAAAATGTGGTAGACGTTTACGCATGATGGCATAGCGCAAACAATTTTTAAGAGGAAGTCATGTGCGATTGTTCATTGATCCAACATGTTCTATTCCTAGAAACTGTGTGCGTTATCTGAGGTCATCGCCCATGGCGTTTCTCAATAACCATTTGCAAGAGAAAACCCCAATTAGCAGGCTAATTGGCCTACTATTAATAATCTATTTCTTAATCTAATTGACATTTCATATTAAGCACACAATATACTTCATTTTCGTATTAAGGAAGCAGGATTTCATAATTGCAATATATCATAGTACAACATTATATAGCTTTAGCACTCAGCTACCTGATACGTCTCCTTCGTATCTATAATTTTTGATTGTTTCATGCCAATATTATACAAGTTTACATACTTTTGGCAACTTTTTATATGATTTATTGGACTAACCTATTGATCCAGTGCCCAGTGTCAGTTCCTGTTTTTTACATGTTTTTCGTATCACAGAAAATCCATATCAAACGAAGTCCAAATGCAATAAAATTTAATGGAGAATTCTTTTGGAATATATGTGATTTTTGGGAGTTGGAATCACCGCAAACGGAGGCCCACATAGCCCACAAGACACCATGGCGCGCCATAGGCCCCTAGCTCGTGGTGGTGGGTTGTGCCCACCTCGTACGCCGGTTGGAGCTTTACTTCGGGTGCAAGGAAGCTTATATCCAGAAAAAGAACGTGTTAAAATCTCAGCGTAATCAGAGTTACGGATCTCCGAGAATATAAGAAACGGTTTTCGGCCAGATCTGGGGAACGCGAAACAGAAGAGAACAAAGAGGGAGATCCAATGTTGGAGGGGCTCCCGCCCCTCCGCCGCCATGGAGACCAAGGACCAGAGAGGGAACTCTCCTCCCATCTAGGGGGAAGGCCAAGGAAGAAGAAGGTGTGTGTGTGTGGTGGTGGTGGTGGGGGGCTCTCTCCCTCGCTTCCGGTGGTGCCGGAGTGCTTCCTGGGCAAAGATTGGGACGGAGATCTACATCAACAACCTTGCTACCGTCAACACCAACTTTCTCCCCCTCTATGCAGCGGTGTAACACCCCTTCTCCCTGCTGTAATCTCTGTTTAAACATGGTGCTCAACTCCATATATTATTTCCTAATGATCTATGGTTATCCTATGATGTTTGAGTAGATCCGTTTTCTCCCGTGGGTTAATCGTGATCTTGGTTGGTATGATTGTATATTTTATTTATGGTGCTGTCCTACGGTGCCCTCCGTTCTCGCAAACGTGAGGGGCCCCCGCTGTAGGGTGTTGCAATATGTTCATGGTTCCCTTATAGTGGGTGCGAGAGTGACAGAAGTTTAAACCCGAGTAAGTGGGGTATGACGTATGGGAGTAAAGAGGACTTGATACTTAATGCTATGGTTGGGTTTCACGACCTTAATGATCTTTAGTAGTTGCGGATGCTTGCTACGGGTCCAATCATAAGTGCATATGATCCAAGTAGAGAAATTATGTTAGCTCATGCCTCTCCCTCATATAAAACCGCAAGAATGATTACCGGTAGTTGTTATCGCTTGCCAAGGGACAAATAACTTTCTTGTTGACACAAACCCTTTTACTAAACACCTAACTTTTATTATCTTGCAAAGTAATTCTAGTTTTATTCGTGCAAAGTAGTTCTAGCATAACACCTACAAAATAGTTTCACACTTGTTTTCGGTAAAGCAAACGTCAAGTGTGCGTAGAGTTGTATCGGTGGTCGATAGAACTTGAGGGAATATTTGTTCTACATTTAGCTCCTCGTTGGGTTCGACACGCTTATTTATTGAAAAAGTCTACAAATGATCCCCTATACTTGTGGGTTATCAAAACCTTTTTCTGGCGCCGTTGCCGGGGAGTTATAGCATGGGGTGAATATTCTCGTGTGTGCTCGTTTGCTTTATCACTAAGTAGTTTTTATTTCATGTTCTAAGTTGTTCTCTATCTTTATTTATGGTTATGGAACACGAAACACCAAAAATATTAGTTGTACCTGCTACTCATGGAGATGGGGAACCTCCTAAAAACCTCGATGCTCATTATGTGAAAGATATTATGCACTACTTTGATAATCCTGAGAAAACCCTATTCAACTATATAATGGGAGTAACGTTGGATCAACGTGAATACTCTAGGGATTATCGCTTGACTCATAAAGGGAAATTGTTATGGAATCAAATTCATATATTGAAGTGGTATGCTTGGAATCTATGCTCTAGATGATTATACTTGTTGCTCTAGGATGAATGCTCCACATCTTCCCTTTTCATGCAAATTTAATGATAATGAAACCTTAGCTTCTTATGATAATGGTATGTATGATTACTATGATGTGGAACAAATAGAAGAATTTGTTGCTTTTAAGGGTGCACATGAAATTGAATCTTTGTTTGAAAAGTTTGAAGATTTTGATGATTCAGTATATAGACCTGAAAATCTTGCTATCCTTAAATATTGCTATGATAATTATAAATAAAATTACGATATTGATGTATTTATTGAGAATAACTCCGCTGTCCAAGAAGAGACTAATATTTTGCAGGAGTCTATGGAAGAAGAAATTCATGAAACTACGAGCTCATTGGATGAAAAAGATGATGAGGAGAGCAAAGAACAAACGGAGGAAGAGCGGATTAGCTACCCGTGCCCACCTTCTAATGAGAGTAAATCTTCAACTCATACATTATTTAATGCCCCTTCGTTCTTACCGAAGGATGAATGTATGATAATTGCTATGATCACGTTGATTCATTTGAAATATCCCTTTTTGATGAATTTGATGCTTGTTATGCTTGTGGCCAAGATGCCAATATGAATTATGCTTATGGAGATGAACTTGCTATTGTTCCTTTTGTTAAACATGAAATTGTTGTTATTGCACCCACACATGATAGTCCTATTATCCTTTTGAATTCTCCAAACTACACTATATCAGAGAAGTTTGCACTTATTAAGGATTATATTGATGGGTTGCCTTTTACCGTTGCACATGATGATTTTTATGAATATAATATGCATGTGCTTGCTGATCCTACTTGCAATTATTATGAGAGAGGAACTACATCTCCTCCTTTCTATGTTTCCAACACGATAGAATTGCAAGAAACCGCTTATGCTATGTATTGGACATTACTTGATGTGCATGAATTGTTCATGTATGACATGCCGATGCATAGGAAGAGAGTTAGACTTCATCATTTCTTGGTATATGTTGCTTTGTGCTCACTACTAAATGCTAAATCATTGTTGATTCAAATTGGCTTTGATATACCTTGGGATCCGGGTGGATTCATTACTTGAGCACTTTATGCCTAGCTTAATGGCTTTAAAGAAAGCGCTGCCAGGGAGACAACCCGAAAATTTTAGAGAGTCATTTATTTCTATTGAGTGCTTTTATATAGTTCAGAACAAAAAAAATAGGGGGGAACCTTAAAACTTCACAAAAAGAAAAGCGAAAGTGGGAGAGACGAGCATTGTGAAAGTGGGGGACGTCCTTGAACTTTGTTCATGCTCATGGAAACTTTGTGAATCTTAATTGTAGAAACTTTCCAACAAAAATAATTATCCCCTTGTACAATTTCATTGTATTATAAAAATAGTGTGCCAAGATTTGCCTTTAGGATGTTTAAATTGCTTATTAGTTTGTGCGGTGAAAAGCATAAACTTTGGCTGTAGTACGCGATTTTACATTTTTTTACTGGAACGTCAAACAGTGCTGAATATTTTTTGCACTGTCTTTCTGTACAATTTTTTTATTTTTCCTAATTTTTTCAGAAGTTTTAGAGTTACAGAACTATGGTGGATGTGCAAATCTTTACATACTGTCTTGTTTTTCACAAATTGCTGTTATAGCTTCATTATTTGCGTATGTTTGAATTCTTGTTGAAGCCTCCTTGACTTCGGGCCATAGAATTGTGATAGCATACAGTGGGTAATGTTTTTTTATAATTATACAATAATGTTACAGCAGTACATGATGGGATTTCATTGCCATATTCACTAACCCCACCACTAAAAGTTCGGTTAGGTTTTGTGTGGATGAAGTGTTCAAAGATCGAGGAGGTCTCGATGTGAGGAGAAGGAGGAGAGGAAAGAGCTCAAGCTTGGGTATGACCAAGGCACCTCAAGTAAATATTCAAGGAGACTCAAGCATCTAAGCTTGGGGATGCCCAGTAAGGCATCCCATCTTTCTTCAACAAGTATCGGTATGTTTTCGGATCCGTTTCGTTCAAGTGATATGTGCAAATCTTGGAGCGTCTTTTGCTTTTTAGTTTTATTTTTCTTTTATGCACCATGCTGGTATGAGATAGTCCATGGTTGATTTATAGAATGCTCATTGCACTTCACTTATATCTTTTGAGTGTCACTTTATAGAATGCTTCATGTGCTTCACTTACATCATTTGAAGTTTGGATTGCCTGTTTCTCTTCACATAGAAAACCATTATTTGAAGAAAACGCTCTTTTTCTTCACTTATATTTATTAGAGCATGGTCTTTTGTAGAAAGAATTAAACTCTCATGCTTCACATATATCTATTTAGAGAGTCAACAGGAATTGGTCAATTGCATGGTCAGTCATGAAATCCTACATAAAACTTATGGATCACTGAATATGATATGTTTGATTCCTTGCAATAGTTTTGCGATATAGAGATGATAATATGTGGGAGGTACTAGTAAACGGTTGTGGTTAATAGGAACATTGGTGTTAAGGTTTTTGATTCCCGAAGCATGCACGTATAGTCTCTCGTTATGCTATGATGTTTGAGCATGATTTATTATTGATTGTCTTTCTTATGAGTGGCGGTCGGGGACGAGCGATGGTCTTTTCCTACCAATTTATCCCCCTAGGGGCATGCGTAGTAGTACTTTGCTTCGAGGGCTAATAAACTTTTGCAATAAGTATATGAGTTCTTTATGACTAATGTGAGTCCATGGATTATACACACTCTTACCTTTTCGCAATTTGCTAGCCTCTACGGTACCGTGCATTGCCCTTTCTCACCTCGAGACGTGGTGCAAACTTCGCCAGTGCATTCAAACCCCGTGATGTGATACGCTCTATCACACATAAGCCTTATTATATCTTCCTCAAAACAGCCACCATACCTACCTATTATGGTTTTTCCATGGCCATTCCGAGATATATTGCCATGCAACTTCCACCGCTTCCGTTTGATGACTTGAGCATATATTGTCATATTGCTTTGCATGATCATATAGCTGACATAGTAGTTGTGGCTCGGCCACCGTTCATCATTTTTCATACATGTTACGCTAGATCATTGTACATCTTGGTACATGCCAGAGGCATTCGTATAGAGTCATATTTTGTCATAGGTATCAAGTTGTAATTTTTATTTCTTTTGAGTTATAAGTAAATAGAAGTGTGATGATCATCATTATTCATTTTTAGAGCAGTGCCCCAGTGAGGAAAGGATGATGGAGACTATGATTCCCCCACAAGTCGGGATGAGACTCCGGGCAATGAGAGAAAAAGAAAAATAAAAAAACTAAAAAAAGGAAAAGAAAAGAAAAGAAAGAAAAAGAAAGAAAGGAAAAAAAAGAAAAAAACAAAGAGAGAAGGGGCATTGTTAGTATCCTTTACCACACTTGTGCTTCAAAGTAGCACCATGTTTTTCATATGGGGAGTCTCCTATGTTGTCACTTTCATATACTAGTGGGAATTTTTTGTTATAGGATTAGATGCACACCCACTTAGTTTCATATTGAGCTTTCATACACTTATAGCTCTTAGTGCATTCGTTGCATGGCAATCCCTACTCCTCACATTGATATCAATTGATGGGCATCTCCATAGCCCGTTGGTTAGCCGCGTCGGTGTGATACTTTCTTACTTTTTTGTCTTCTTTATATTTACCCCTATCATCATACTCTATTCCACACGTAGTGCTATATCCATGGCTTGCGCTCATGTATTATGTGAGGGTTCAAAAAGCTGAAGCGCGTTAAAAAGTATGAACCAATTGCTCGGCTCGTGATCGGGGTTGTGCATGATAAATACTTCGTGTTAAGAAGACAGAGCATGACAAGAATATATGATTTTGTAGGGATAAATTTCTTTAGCGTTGATATTTTGAAAGACATGATTGTTTGTTGGGATGCCTGAGTATTGATGTCCTTATGTCAAATTATAGACTATTGCTTAGAATCACATATGTCTTAATATTCATGCCATGATTAGATATATGATCAAGTTTATGCTAGGTAGCATTCTACATCAAAAATTATCTTTTTTTATCATTTTCCTACTCGAGGACGAGCAGGAATTAAGCTTGGGGATGCTGATACATATCCCTCGTATCTATAATTTTTTATTGTTTCATGCTAATATTATACAAGTTTTACATACTTTTGGCAACTTTTTATATGATTTATTGGACTAACCTATTGATCCGATTGCTCATGCAGTTCTGTTTTTTGCATGTTTTTCGTATCGCAGAAAATCCATATCAAACGAAGTCCAAATGCAATAAAATTTCACGGATAATTATTTTGGAATATATGTGATTTTTGGGAGTTGGAATCACCGCAAACGGAGGCCCACATAGCCCACAATTCACCAGGGCGCGCCAGAGGCCCCTGACGCGTGGTGGTGGGTTGTGCCCACCTCGTACGTCGGTTGGAGCTCTACTTTGGGCGCAAGGAAGCTTATATCTGGAAAAAAATCGTGTTAAAATCTTAGCACAATCGGAGTTACAGATCTCCGAGAATATAAGAAACGATTTTCGGCCAGATCTGGGGAACACGAAACAGAAGAGAACAGAGAGGGAGATCCAATCTCGGAGCCGCCATGGAGACCAAGGACCAGAGGGGGAACTCTCCTCCCATCTAGGGGGGAGGCCAAGGAAGAAGAAGAAGGTGGGGGCTCTCTCCCCCTCGCTTCCGGTGGCGCCGGAGTGCAACCGGGGCAACGATCGGGACGGAGATCTACATCAACAATCTTGCTACCATCAACACCAACTTTCTCCCCCTCTATGTAGCGGTGTAGCACCCCTTCTCCCGGATGTAATCTCTACTTAAACGTGTTGTCAACTCCATATATTATTTCCTAATGATCTATGGTTATCCTATGATGTTTGAGTAGATCCGTTTTGTCATGTGGGTTAATCGTGATCTTGGTTGGTATGATTGTATATTTTATTTATGGTGCTGTCCTACGGTGCCCTCCGTTCCCGCGCAAACATGAGGGGACCCCGCTGTAGGGTGTTGCAATATGTTCATGGTTCGCTTATGGCGGGTTGCGAGAGGGACAGAAGCTTAAACCCGAGTAAGTGGGGCATGACGTATGGGAGTAAAGAGGACTTGATACTTAATGCTATGGTTGGGTTTCACGACCTTAATGATCTTTAGTAGTTGTGGATGCTTGCTAGGGGTCCAATCATAAGTGCATATTATCCAAGTAGAGAAAGTATGTTAGCTCATGCCTCTCCCTCATATGAAATTGCAAGAATGATTACTGGTACTTGTTATCAATTGCCTAGGGACAAATAACTTTCTTGTTGACACAAACATTTTACTAAACACCTAACTTTTATTATCTTGCAAAGTAGTTCTAGCATCACAGCTACAAAATAGTTTCACACTTTTTTTCGTTAAAGCAAACGTCAAGTGTGCATAGAGTTGTATTGGTGGTCAATAGAACTTGAGGGAATATTTGTTCTACCTTTAGCTCCTCCTTGGGTTCGCCACTCTTATTTATCGAAAAAGGCTACAAACGATCCCCTATACTTATGGGTTATCACTACCGCATTACACAACTGCACCAGCACAAAGTTTCACATGCAACATCTATAACCTTCCAAAATTAGCATCATAGACGGTACATAGACAGATGAATCTCATCTGGAAACCTGCTGAAGCGGAAGACGAATATTGAGCCTTCATTGATGTTGAAGGTCTTTGCAACTTTATGCCAGTGCTTGTGGATGATTGATCGTACATCTTTCGACCTCTTCAGGAAGACTTCAATATTGAACCGTGGGTGTTGTATGAATACCTTCCTCGCCTCCTGACCATACATGTGGTTTAAGAGGTATTCATCAATGAACTGCTTTGGAAAGCCCTGAAAACAATGATATGCATAGATATCTTCTCTAGATTTGAAATGGCACAAATGAATAAACATACAAGGTATAATAGTTAGTACCATCATGTAGTGAACTGAGATCTTCTTCATTATGCAGACAAAGATCTTGTTGTTTTTTGTCACTAATTTCTTTATCCTAACAATCTTTCTGAGTTTCTTGACTTGACTGATATTCATGGACAACTCATTTCCCCATATGCAAAAAGGGTCGAACAGTGGGTCAAAACCTCTAATAGCAGGACCTACATGTGCAAGACCAAATTGTTAAAGACCTAATATTTAGAAATGGTGTAGCGACCCGACCTCAGACGGTCAAGCCTCTGTGTTTCTATGCCATCCCTGGATCAGTATGCTGGCACACACAGTACATCAATGTATATATCAAGGTGCAATCACATGTATAAATAACGTAAAACTGATATATACCTCATATGTCACAGCGGAAACAAATAGTCGGGTATGGAGTCCCATCAACGTCATCGGCAGGTTGAGTGTAGACCGTAACCCTGTATCGTAACTCTTACTCGTCGAGGAAATATCTGCAACATGATACGTTGCAGCCGTGTAGGTCAAGACATTGAATGTACCGCAAGATCACAATAAGAGAAAACAGATGATAAACTATACTATATGCGGTATGGCTTTGTGGCTCAGATTCGAGTTTTGTTTGCGTAAAAGCTGGTTTTATTTTCCCTACATCAAAAGAATAAATGAAGTCTGTACTATAGAGCTTTCTATCATGACATGGTTCCACCAACCGATGTCTCATAGCCCAAATTCATCATAAGTTGCCCACAATTAAGTTATCATCCGGTGTTGAGAGTTCCGAGATAGATCCAGTCCAGATGCTCAAATTGTCCGTAATCGGGACACGGCTAATCGATTAGGTTTAAACCCTCTGCAGAGGTTTGTACACTTTACCCGCAAGATTCGATCCTCTCTTTACGTTCTCGCACTTCAGAGTGTTTGAGAACAAGATGACCAAACATGGTCTTCCAAAGAGTTCCTCGACCACCGTCCGTACTCAACCCATCCTACCGTAGTTCTACATCTGCTAGTACCGTCCCCAGCCAGAGTCACAACTAAGGTCAACCAAGCGAGCCCATAATGACTTGCGGTTGCATGGTAAGCTTCCCGTGAAGTATTCTTCCGTCTCTTTGAGTCTGGGTGAAGCTTTCCGCAAGATGTCATGGCGCTTCTCCATGCATCCCGCCAACCACTGGTTTCTCCAGGTGCCCACAACCGTCCTTCACCCAGTAGTGTGTATTGAATTCTTGTCTTGAGTCTTGAAGTCTTGAGGCCTTGAAGATGCAGTCCTTGCAGATGCCATCATGGAGTTGTCGTCATTGACGTAGAGTCCTCCATCTTCACACCACTCTCGAGCACTCATACCAAGCCCCGTCTACTATAGCGTAGCATTAAAATAAATACGTCCCGGGCTTGGTAACAGGGTGATGGGTTCCTACCTCATGCATACTACTCAACTACAAGGATTCAATAACACTACTGAGGGGTGGTTGCAAAGGTGCCACTAGATGCAAATAAAACATAGGTATGAAAGCATGGTCAAAGTGAACTTGCCTTGTTGACGATCTTCGAAAACTAGGGATTCGTAGTAGCAAGCTTCGCACTCCGGAAAATTCTACCGAGACAAACAAATAATCACAATAAGCACATAGCATAGGACCACATAACACAATAGCATAGCAAAAGTAACACACCAAAACAACCAAAACCAAATCCAAAGGAAAACTCAAAGAAAACCAATTCAAAGTTTTTCCTACTTCAAACAACAACTAGAACTAGTTTTATATAATAAAATTTTTCTAACATAACCTAATCATGGTTTTAAGTTAACTAAACAGAAAATATTTCATTAAGCAACTAGGAGCAAAAAGAATTAATTTAAAAGCTATTATAAAACTCCTTTTAGGCCTAATTCAATTTTCTATTAAGAAAATAAAATAAAACTTTTATTAATTATAAATAAAAGTTCATCCTATAAAGTGACAGAAACTATCCTAGAATAATCAATCACATGTTAAAAATAAATTTATTTACTAATTAAATTAATAGGAAAACAGTAGCTAGTTAATTAATTAGGATTAATAAGATTCTGCTTAAAACTATTTATTTATTAATCCTAAAATACTCAAATTAATTTCTATGGTTTGGCAATGCCAAAATAAAGTTGGGACAAAAGAATCATCAAAAATAATTTTTCTAACTCAAGTTATAGCAGATTTACTATTCTGACTAAAACTAAATTAAAGCAATTTTAATTAATTTTAACATAGCTAAATATATATTCTACAGAAACTACATAAAATTTGCAAACCAACAAAAAAAGAATCACCTAAAAATATTAAACAGAATAAAAGATATGATTTTTTCAAAACAGAAACTATTCTGTTAAAACAGAAAAACAAAAATAAAAGAAAAAGGCCTAATGGGCCTAAACTACGCACTGTGCGTAAAATAACCTAAACGGGCCTAATGGTTTAAACTAAAACGGGCCGGGCTAATAAAAATAAACCTAACTAATTAAACCGTAACGAACCGGGCCGGTTTTCTAAATAAAACATACCCTTGAGGTCTAATCTTAGCCGTTGGTGGCGATCGGACGGGGAGTCTCGGCGACTTACGGCGTCCGGCGGCGGCAAGGCGGCGATGAGTCTGGCGAGGGCTCCAAGGCGTCGGTGAGGTCGGGAGTGGCCGGCCGGGTCTTGAGGGGAGCTCGGGAGGGTTTGGTGGAGTCGGGGTGGTCGGGAGGGCTAGGGCGGCGACGGCGACGAGAATGGCGGCGGCGAGCTTGGCTCCGGTGAGCTCGAGCGAGAGGAGAGGGGTCCGCGAGAGCTAGGGGGGAATGGGGTGCGGGCGACGGCTTAAATAGCCGGGGCTCGTCGGGGTAAGGAGGCGATCGGGAGGATCGGCATCCGGATCCTTCGGATCCGGCGATCATGGCGGCGACGGCGTGGCGTGGGGGGGGGAAGAAGGGGCGGGTCCCACTGTCGATGAGAGAGAGAGGGTGCTTGGCGAGCGGGGCCAGCAAGGGGTTCAGGCGGGCGAGTGAGGCCGGCTCGGTTGGCGCTGGGTGGCCTCTGGCCGCTTCAGTGGGCAGGTGGTGGGGGTTCTTGTTGGCATTGGGCAGAGGGCTGGCCGGCGCTGGGGGGGTTTTTTTTTGAATTTATTTTTTAAAATAAAACAAAACAGAGTATAACTTTTAAAATATAGATATTTTATATAGGGTATATATATACCAAAATGATCGGGGAATATTCCTTTCATTTGAACATTTTTCCAAAGGCGAATCCAAACTTTATAAAATCCATTTTTTCAAATTCAAATAAAATTCAGATTTGAATCCAAATCTTTTGGCAATGTTTTCCTCTGATATTTTTGGAGTGTCATGTTTACTCCTCTCATACTTTTGATCAAGTATTTATCAGGCTTAGTTTTTTGAAATGTTTCCCACTTGCCAAAGTTTTGAATTCAAATTCAAAACTCAAAATTTGAGGAGGGTTTCAAAGCACTTTCAAATGACTTTCAACTTGATACATTTTAACTTCCAACTCATATTTCATATAATTGAAGAAGTCATTTTATCTTCCCTCATGAAAGTCATTGAGTTGCATAAAGCCTTGAATTTGGAATATTCCTGATGAAATTCAAATCCTTTCAAAACCCTTTTCATTCCAAATGGAAGAAGTCATGTCATCTTCACTCTAGGTTTTGGTGTTGGAATGAATTTGAATTCATTGAGATCCAAAAGGCAAAGGAGAAAGTTTTGGGAAAGTCATTTCATTCCCTCTCATTCAACTTTCAAAAGTTTCAAATTTCACTCAGTTTCACTCAATCAATCAAACCAACAATCAGACAACAAGCATAGTTATTTATTTAATATAACATTCCAAAATTTAGAATTTTGGGATGTTACAAATGGTTCCTGCAATTGCACAATAATATGCTATTAGACAAGGGACCATGCACGTGCAAACCTCGATTGTAAACCTCAGTGCTTCCCATTGTTTCCCTGCAACACATATAAGGTAGTTAGTGATCAAGTTAAGTGAGGGTTGTCATGCTATCAGTAAAATATGTTGGTGAAAAATAAACACATTGCATATTCATCAGATTAATTCAAGCCACATGGAAACCCATTTATCCAAACCAAGCAAGATTAAGAACTAGGAAATATAGCAATTTTATATGTTTTGCATGTATTAAGTGCAGCCAAATTTGAATTGTTCCTCGTATGCATAACAATGAAAAATTCTACCCACAAAAATTGGACATCGCATTGCAGAATTGAACTAAGCAGTTAATTAAACACCACAACAAATGAACCAAAATTGAACTGAGCACCACATTGCACAATATAACATACACCTAATAGAAGATCAGATAGTTAAACAAACCAAGCATGCTTAACAACTAGGAAATGTTGCAATTGTATATGTTTCTCATGTATTTAGTACAACCAAATTCGATTTATTCCTCACATGCATAACAATACAAAATTGTACCCACAACAATTGAACATCGTATTGCATACTTGAACCAAACAGTCAACTAAACACCACAACAAATGAACCAAACATTAACTGAGCACCACATTCCACAATATATAACATACTAGAAGATCAGATAGTTAAGCAAACCAAGCATCCTTGACAACTTGGAAATATAGCAATTGTATTTGTTTCTCATGTATTTTGTACAAATAAATTCGATTTATTTCTCACATGGAAGACAATAAAAAATTGCACCCTGAAGAATAGAACATCACATTTGAAAGTACATGTAGTTCCCATGTGTGGTTTTGGTAATTAATGACAATCCTAATGGACTAATGTTTGCACTGAGTTATACTTTTGAAGGAAAGTTCCATTTCCAATGCATGAATAATATAGGATGAACTGAAGGATGTTTATTCCATGGTGACGCAAGAAGGAGATAGAATGGATTCAAAATGAATTCCATATACATATTGTTGTGCATGCATCAAGGCTGAGCTCGGTGATTGAATCAAATACGAGCAAGATGAATTCCATGTGATGAACAAGATGTGATCTATATGGAGTTCATTAAGGATCTCAGACGTCATCATGCTCAGGCTTATGGGTTGAACCATGATGGATACGATCTTGAGAGAATGATTAAAGAGAAGAATTCTACATATGCTTGAAGATAGGATCATTATGAGCTCATATGTTAAGTCATGTATTAGTATGTCTTGAAGCAAGTAATTCAAGTGAAGAATCCATTTTGCCTCTCAATATACTATGTTGGAGCATGAGAACGAGCAAATGATGCCCAATATGATATTCAAGGAGAAACTTGATATGGTCATGGTGAATTAAGATATTAGTTATTATGTCTTGAAGAAATGAAGCATAGTGAAGATATCAATAGGGCCTTCAAGACATCAATATTAATCATGGAGCAAATATAAATGTTGACCAAGATGAAGATCAAAGATTGACCTCTAAGATGGTCAACACACAAGTGCATATCATGTGCCACATGAGATCTTATAGTATGGTAATTCTCATGAGCTTGGTGCTCATCAAAGGATGTCATCAAGTAATTAATGATGATGTACAAGTGAAGACGAATGCAAAGCAAAGCTTCCCACATTGTGTATGGGGAGCTACTTGAAGACTTCTCCAATGTCTTGCCTACAACTTGAGCCATGAAGAAACATCAATATAAAGCTCAAGTTAAAGGCTCTAGTCAAAGGCATTAGTTCCTTTGGCTTTAGATGTGAGGATCAATGACCATCGAAAAGGATATATGCTCAAGAATGAGTTTCCGGAAGCTATCTAGTATAGTTCTCTTATGATTCTTGAGTTATAGGGATCCCGCACTATTAAGAGGGGATCAAAGGAGTTAGGGATGGATTTGCTCAAGTCAACATCATCTATTTCTATTCTTCTCACATCATATTCCAACATAGGCATATTTCACTCCTATCCAATGCAAATACAAAATGCCTACACATCTAGCAAAGAAAATCTATAGCCAACTAGGTTCCCCAAAGTATATGATCTTACCTTTCCATACTTTGCACCCTCCATTTTGGTTTATCTTGAGTGGTTCTCTATGTGAGGACCTGGAGCTTTTCCATAGCTTCAAAACGAGCCCAAGATCATCAAAATCGGAGTTCGCATGTGAAATTTATGCATGTTTTACTTTTGGGGCGGCTACAGTTTTTGTGTTGGCCGGATGTCCAGGCTTTTCCCCGGATGTCCGGCCACTGCTATCCAGAGGGCATCTGGTTTGTGTGAAATCGCTGGATGTCCGGCACCTGGCCGGGATGTCCGGCGCCTGGCCGGGATGTCCGGCCGTAGATGTCCAGAAACCTTACCGAATTGTTGTTTGTGTACGTCGGATGTCCGGCACTTGGCCGGATGTCCGGGGCCCCAAGTTTGGCCAGATGTTCGGGCCCTGTAACTTGTTTTTCTTTGTACGTGTGTGCACACTTCACAGCGTCTGGATGTCCGGCCCGACACAACCATTTACACTCCAACGACCATATTTGCACTACCACTATATATATATATATATATATATCCCTCTACCCATCCGGTAGAGGGTTGGCCACGTCATCCCAAATCGCCCCAAGAACACAATTGGCTCCCTCTCACTGCTCCTACACCAAATCTTAGATTCCAGAGAGATTCATGAGAGTTCTTGAGAGTTTTTTCAATCAAGTGATAGATCCACACCCTCTCCCTCTCTTGACCAAAGGAACTTGTGATTTGAGCAAGTTTAAGCATTTCCCCTTTGTTCTTGTTACTCTTGAAGGTTGGAGACTCCTAGGAGGTAGGAGTGCTCCGGTGAGGAATCAACTTGTGATTTGTCCCCCAGAAAGTTTGTGAAGGTTTGGAGGCCGCCTCAAGGTCTACCACTAGTGGTTGAGAATTGCCTTCGTGGTGATATCTCAAGGAGAATAGGGTTAGCCTTCGTGGTAACATCCACCTCTCTAACGGTGACTAGCTTCCCTCCAAGGAAGTGAACATCGGGATACATCCTCGTCTTCGTGACTTTGGTTATCCCTAACCCTAACTCCTTACTTGTGGTTTACTTTGGTCACTTGACCGTGCATTCACTATATCTTGTTGTCCTCATTATATTGTGTTGGCCATTCCCTTGAAGAGATTATTTAGGCCTACACTTTATATTCGCAATTCATACTTTCTACTATTGTTCTATCTTATGCTTAGTGTGAATTTATAACTTGTAACATTCATTTACATATCTTGTGACATAACTTTTGTAAGCTTGTAGTGCTTACTTGAGTTTGCTTGTATCATTCAATTCCACATATTGTGATACAATTTGTGTAAGCTTGTATTACTTACTTGTGGTTGTGTGAATTATTCATTTCCATATGTCGTGATATACATTGAGTAAGTTTGTGTGACTTACTTGTGCTTACTCATATCCTCGTTGTTCTCATCTTGTTTATCCTAAGTTGTCGGTGCACTTAGTGAGCCTAGTATATTTAGGATTTGTGCTTGAAAAGTATCCCCTTAGTTTATTTCCGCATTAGGATATATCCAAATCCATAAAAGATTTTAAAACGCCTATTCACCCCCTCTAGGCGACATCGTGGTCCTTTCAATTGGTATCTGAGGTCGGTCTCTCCTTATTAGGCTTCACCGCCTAAGAGTAACGATGTCGACTAGTGAACTAGTGCACGATGACACATTTTTTTAATGGCACAAATTACGTTATGTGCAGATTATGCATGCTTTGTCACTTTTGGGCCATGGGTCCAAATGCTTTGCGGATTGTTGTTGTAGGGGATTCAAATCTAAAGGATGGACAATCTCCATCACTTGAGGATATGCATCTTGATAGTCAAGTTTTGAGTGCCATTCACCAAGCTACATCCGTCAAAGTGTTTAAGGAAATCTTGACTTGCAAGTCGGCTCACGAGGCTTGGACCAAACTTGAAGATATATATGGTGGGTCCAATCTTGATGAAGACAATATTATTTTCGGGGAGTTAATGGAGGAGTTCTCCACATTTTTAAATCATGAAGAACTCTCTATTGGTTCCACCTCCAATTACTTGGACACTTCAATATCTTCCACTTCACCAACATGTGGCGTGCCACAAGGTCATGCCATGGTGAGTGAAGAAATATCTTGTGATGTTGGTGTTAAGGTCATTCGTGATGATATGCTTGATCTCCCATGTTGCCATGATAGAAATGCTTTGGTTTCCTCTAGTTATTCTATGACTAACCATGTAGAGGAAATCAAGAAAGATGAGGCATGCTTGATTGATGAAGAACCCTCTTCCCCAAAAGAATCATCATCAACCCCCTTTGTTCACATGTGCCTCATGGCAAGAGGTAATGATGAGGTATCATCTTCTCTTAGTGATAATGATGATAGTTGTAATGAGGATGATGATGATGATGACTTGACTCAAAATCTCTATGAGATTGGGAAAACTCTTCATAGAGCTAAAAATAACACTTATAAAAGGTTCCAAGATGTTCTTGCTTGCTTTAAAAACGTAATGACTTATTTCTTAACGAGCACGCGAAAAGTGAACAACTTGAACATGAACTTGCTAAGGCTCATCAATGTCTTAGTGACTTGAGGTATTTAAAAGAAGGGATTGAAGTTACTCATTGTAAACTTAAAGAGGATTTTGAGCACCTTGACCTTGGCTACAAGAATGTCAAAGGAGAGCTCACCAAACTCTCTAACTCTCATGAGGAACTTCAAGCTACTCATGCAGAGTCTCTAGTTTCTACATGCTCCTCTCATATTGATAATTATGCTTGTGCTACTAACTCTATCTTGTGTGAAGCACCGATGTTGAAAGAAAATGTTGAGCTAAGGACTCAACTTGATTATGGGAAATTGGAAGAAAGTTATGAAAAGCTCTTGGGCACTCATGAGGATCTTCTAATCTCTCATGATGGGCTAAAGTTAGCTCATGAGGTTATGTTCATGAAGGTAAAATTGTGTGAGTCTCATGTGGATATTAGCATATCTTCTACTCAAAATGCCTTATTTCCATGTGCTAGTCCTTGCAATTCCTCTCTACATGATATTGATACACCTCATGATGAATTGATTACCTTGTATTGTTGCTCTAACCATGAAGTTTCTACTTCCACTAGTCCTCTTGTTTCTGGTCTTGAAACTAACCATGTAGAGGAAATTAATGAGCTCAAGGCCCAAGTCACTAGTTTGAAGAAAGACTTGGAAAAGTGCGATGATGGACATAGTTTTCACTCCAACAAGAAGAAATCCATGAACAAGAAAAGGGGGCAAGACCAAGCCAAGAACTAGTCCAACATTTCTTGCTTTAAGTGCAAAAAGGTTGGACATCACGTGAGATCTTGTCCATTGAAGAAAAGTGCTTATAAAGGGAAGCTACATGGGAAGCAGCCTCAAGCTCAATCTCAAGTTCAACCTCAAGTTGAAGAATGGCCACTATCCATGATGAACCATGTTATTACTTCCAAAGTTGAGAAAGTAAAGAAGAAGAGAAGGAGGAGTACATGTTGCTATATTTGCCATAAGATGGGACACATAGCTTCATCATGTCCCAACGGTAACATCTCTAAGCCTCCAATTATCAATGATCATTATTCACTTAGGAAGGATATTGATGGTAATATGTTTGCCAAGTATGTTGGTGCCTAAAGTGGTTTGAAAGTGGATAAGACCATTTGGGTTGCCAAGCCTATTGTTACTAACTTCTTAGGACCCAATGTGGTTGGGGACCATCGAGCTCAAACTTGATCAATATGTGTGTGGAAGGCATTGGAGACTTGGCTAATTCATGAAGAAAATGATTCTCACCATTCATTATGGTTCAAACCAAGTCATGTAAATTATCATCATATTTGTCATTCCAATGCTCCTCGTGGCGGTAACTTGTATTTATATTGTCTACATTGAAAGTTACTAGCCCCATGCATGTTTAGGTTTGGTACCTAACATGTGTTTGTATATGTTGTGTCTCCTAATATGCTTGATTTGTGTTATCTAGCATGTGTAGGTTGCAATGCACGTCATATATTTGTGTTTGTAGTTGATACGTCTCCAACGTATCTATAATTTTTGATTGCTCCATGTTATATTATCTTCTGTTTTGGACATTATTGGGCTTTATTATTCACTTTTATATTATTTTCGAGACTAACCTATTAACCGGAGGCCCAGCCCAGAATTGCTATTTTTTTTGCATATTTTAGAGTTTCGCAGAAAAAGAATATCAAACGGAGTCCAAACGGAATGAAACCTTCGGGAACGTGATTTTTGGAGCGAACATGATCCAGGAGACTTGGACCCTACGTCAAGGAAGCTTCCAGGAAGCCACGAGGTAGGGGGCGCGCCTACCCCCCCCCCCCCCCAAGCGCCCTCCACCCTCGTGGGCCCCATGTTGCTCCACCGACGTACTCCTTCCTCCTATATATATACCTACGTACCCCCAAACGATCAGATACGGAGCCAAAAACCTAATTCCACCGCCGCAACTTTCTGTACCCACGAGATCCCATCTTGGGGCCTGTCTGGAGCTCACGGGAGGGGCATCGATCACGGAGGGCTTCTACATCAACACCATTGCCTCTCCAATGATGTGTGAGTAGTTTACCTCAGACCTTCGGGTCCATAGTTATTAGCTAGATGGCTTCTTCTCTCTTTTTCGATCTCAATACAATGTTCTCCCCCTCTCTGGTGGAGATCTATTGGATGTAATCTTCTTTTGCGGTGTGTTTGTTGAGACTGATGAATTGTGGGTTTATGATCAAGTTTATCTATGAACACTATTTGAATCTTCTGAATTCTTTTATTTATGATTGGTTATCTTTGCAAGTCTCTTCGAATTATCAGTTTGGTTGGGCCTACTAGATTGATCTTTCTTGCAATGGGAGAAGTGCTTAGCTTAGGGTTCAATCTTGCGGTGTCCTTTCCCAGTGACAGTAGGGGTAGCAAGGCACGTATTGTATTGTTGCCATCGAGGATAACAAGATGGTTTTTTTTATCATATTGCATGAATTTATCCCTCTACATCATGTCATCTTGCTTAAGGCGTTACTCTATTCTTATGAACGTAATACTCTAGATGCATGCTGGATAGCGGTCGATGTGTGGAGTAATAGTAGTAGATACAGGCAGGAGTCGGTCTACTTGTCTTGGACATGATGCCTATATACATGATCATTCCAAGATATTCTCATAACCATGCTCAATTCTGTCAATTGCTCAACAGTAATTTGTTCACCCACCGTAAAATACTTATGCTCTTGAGAGAAGCCACTAGTGAAACCTATGGCCCCCGGGTCTATCTTCATCATATTAATCTTCCAACACTTAGTTATTTTCCGTTGCTTTTTACTTTGCTTTTATTTTACTTTGCATCTTTATCATAAAAATACCAAAAATATTATCGTATCATATCTATCAGATCTCACTCTCGTAAGTGACCGTGTAGGGATTGACAACCCCGTATCGCGTTGGTTGCGAGGATTTATTTGTTTTGTGTAGGTGGGTGGGACTCGCGCGTAGCCTCCTACTGGATTGATACCTTGGTTCTCAAAAACTGAGGGAAATACTTACGCTACATTGCTGCATCACCCTTTCCTCTTCAAGGGAAAACCAACGCAGTGCTCAAGAGGTAGCAAGAAGGATTTCTGGCGCCGTTGCCGTGGAGGTCTACGCAAAAGTCAACATACCAAGTACCCATCACAAACCCTTATCTCCCGCATTACATTATTTGCCATTTGCCTCTCATTTTCCTCTCCCCCACTTCACCCTTGCCGTTTTATTCGCCCTCTCTTTTTCGTTCGCCTCTTTTTCGCTTGCTTCTCGTTTGCTCGCGTGTTGGATTGCTTGTTTGTCACGATGGCTCAAGATAATACCAAATTGTGTGACTTTACCAATACCAACAATAATTATTTCCTTAGCACTCCGATTGCTCCTCTTACCGATACTGAATCTTGTGAAATCAATGCTGCTTTGTTGAATCTTGTCATGAAAGATCAATTCGCCGGCCTTCCTAGTGAAGATGTCGCTACTCATCCAAATAGCTTCGTTGATTTGTGTGATATGCAAAAGAAGAAAGATGTGGATAATGATATTGTTAAATTGAAGCTATTTCCTTTTTCGCTTAGAGATCGTGCTAAAGCTTGGTTTTCGTCTTTGCCTAAAAATAGTACTGATTCTTGGAATAAGTGCAAAGATGTTTTTATCTCTAAGTATTTTCCTCCCGCTAAGATCATCTCTCTTAGAAACGATATCATGAATTTTAAGCAACTTGATCATGAACATGTTGCACAAGCTTGGGAGAGGATGAAATTAATGATACGTAATTGCCCCACTCATGGTTTGAATTTGTGGATGATTATACAATTTTTTTATGCCGGATTGAATTTTGCTTCTAGAAATCTTTTAGATTCGGCCGCGGGAGGCACTTTTATGGAAATCACTTTAGGAGAAGCTACTAAACTCCTAGATAATATTATGGTTAATTATTCTCAATGGCACACTGAAAGATCTACTAATAAAAAAGTGCATGCGATAGAAGAAATTAATGTTTTGAGTGAAAAGATGGATGAACTTATGAATTATTTGCTTGTAAGTGTGTTTCTTCTGATCCTAATGATATGCCTTTGTCTACTTTGATTGAGAATAATAATGAATCTATGGATGTGAATTTTGTTGGTAGGAATAATTTTCGTAGCAACGCGTATAGAGGAAACTTTAATCCTAGGCCTTATCCTAGAAATTCCTCTAATAATTATGGTAATTCCTACAACAATTCTTATGGAAATTTTAATAAGATGCCCTCTGAATTTGAGACTAGTGTTAAAGAGTTTATGAATTCGCAAAAGAATTTCAATGCTTTGCTTGAAGAGAAATTGCTTAAAGTTGATGAATTGGCTAGGAACATTGATAGAATTTCTCTTGATGTTGATTCTTTAAAACTTAGATCTATTCCTCCTAAGCATGATATAAATGAGTCTCTCAAAGCCATGAGAATTTCCATTGATGAGTGCAAAGAAAGAACCGCTAGGATGCGTGCTAAGAAAGATTGCTTTATGAAAGCGTTTTCTTCAAATTTTTATGAAAATAAATATGAAGATCTAAAAGTTATTGATGTGTCCCCTATTAAATCTTTGTTTTGCAATATGAATATTGATAATGATGGGACTGAATATGATCCACCTTTACCTAGAAGGCGTTCCAAAAATTCGGAGTTTTTAGATCTTGATGCTAAAATTGATAAAAGTGGGATTGAAGAAATCAAAACATTAGATGTTAATAAACCCACTATTTTTGATTTCAAGGAATTTAATTATGATAGTTGCTCTTTGATAGATTGCATTTCCTTGTTGCAATCCGTGCTAAATTCTCATCATGCTTATAGTCAAAATAAAGCTTTTACCAAACATATCGTTGATGCTTTGATGCAATCTTATGAAGAAAAACTTGAATTGGAAGTTTCTATCCCTAGAAAACCCTATGATGAGTGGGAACCTACTATCAAAATTAAGATTAAAGATCATGAATGCTATGCTTTGTGTGATTTGGGTGCTAGTGTTTCCACTATTCCAAAGACTTTATGTGATTTGCTAGGTTTCCGTGATTTTGATGATTGCTCTGTAAACTTGCACCTTGCGGATTCCACTATTAAGAAACCTATGGGAAGAATTAATGATGTTCTTATTGTTGCAAATAGGAACTATGTACCCGTAGATTTTATCGTTCTTGATATAGATTGCAATCCTTCATGTCCTATTATTCTTGGTAGACCTTTCCTTAGAACGATTGGGGCAATTGTTGATATGACGGAAGGAAATATTAGATTCCAATTTCCATTAAAGAAAGGCATGGAACACTTCTCTAGGAAGAAAATAAAGTTACCATATGAGTCTATCATGAAAACCACTTATGGATTGCCTACCAAAGATGGCAATACCTAGATCTATCATTGCTTTTATGCCTAGCTAGGGGCGTTAAACGATAGCGCTTGTTGGGAGGCAACCCAATTTTAGTTTTAGTTTTTTTGCTTTTTGCTTCTGTTTAGGAATAAATATTTGATCTAGCCTCTGGTTAGATGTGTTTTTATGTTTTAATTAGTGTTTGTGCCAAGTTAAACCTATAGGATTCTTGGATGATAGTTATTTGATCTTGCAGAAATTTCCAGAAACTTTCTGTCCATGAAAATAATTGTTAAAACTCACCAGAACGTGATAAAATATTTATTCCAATTGCTGCTGATCAATAAACAAATTGTCTAGGTCTTCCTATTTTTTTCTGATTTTTTTGAGTTCCAGAAGTTTGCGTTAGTTACAGATTACTACAGACTGTTCTGTTTTTGACAGATTCTGTTTTTCGTGTGTTGTTTGCTTATTTTGATGAATCTATGGCTAGTAAAATAGTTTATAAACCATAGAGAAGTTGTAATAAAGTAGGTTTAACACAAATATAAATAAATAATGAGTTAATTACAGTACCTTGAAGTGGTCTTTTGTTTTCTTTCGCTAACGGAGCTCACGAGATTTTCTGCTGAGTTTTGTGTTGTGAAGTTTTCAAGTTTTGGGTAAAAGATTTGATGGATTATGGAACAAGAAGTGGCAAGAGCCTAAGCTTGGGGATGCCCATGGCACCCCCAAGATAATCTAATGACACCAAAAAGCTAAAGCTTGGTGATGCCCCGGAAGGCATCCCCTCTTTCGTCTACTTCCATCGGTAACTTTACTTGGAGCTATATTTTTATTCACCACATGATATGTGTTTTACTTGGAGCATCTTGTATGATTTGAGTCTTTGATTTTTAGTTTATCACAATCATCCTTGCTTTACACACCTTTTGAGAGAGACACACATGATTCGGAAATTATTAGAATACTCTATGTGCTTCACTTATATCTTTTGAGTTATATAGTTTTGCTCTAGTACTTCACTTATATCTTTTAGAGCACGGTGGTGGATTTGTTTTATAGAAAATATTGATATCTCATTCTTCACTTAGATTATTCTGAGAGTCTTAAATAGCATGGTAATTTTCTTAAATAATCCTAATATGCTAGGTATTCAAGATTAGTAAAAACTTTCTTATGAGTGTTTTGAATACTAAGAGAAGTTTGATGCTTGATGATTGTTTTGAGATATGGAGGTAGTGATATTAAAGTTGTGCTAGTTGAGTAGTTATGAATTTGAGAAATACTTGTGTTGAAGTTTGCAAGTCCCGTAGCATGCACGTATGGTAAACGTTATGTAACAAATTTGAAACATGAGGTGTTCTTTGATTGTCCTCCTTATGAGTGGCGGTCGGGGACGAGCGATGGTCTTTTCCTACCAATCTATCCCCCTAGGAGCATGCGCTAATGCTTGGTTTTTGATGGCTTGTAGATTTTTGCAATAAGTATGTGAGTTCTTTATGACTAATGTTGAGTCCATGGATTATACGCACTCTCACCTTTCCATCATTGCTAGCCTCTTCAGTACCGTGCATTGCCCTTTCTCACATTGAGAGTTGGTGCAAACTTCCCCGGTGCATCCAAACCCCGTGATATGATATGCTCTTTCACACATAAACCTCCTTATATCTTCCTCAAAACAGCCACCGTACCTACCTATTATGGCATTTCCATAGCCATTCCGAGATATATTGCCATGCAACTTTCCACCGTTCCGTTTATCATGACACGTTCATCATTGTCATATTGCTTAGCATGATCATGTAGTTGGCATAGTATTTGTGGCAAAGCCACCGTTCATAATTCTTTCATACATGTCACCCTTGGTTCATTGCATATCCCGGTACACCGCCAGAGGCATTCATATAGAGTCATACCTTGTTCTAGTATCGATTTGTAATCATTGAGTTGTAAATAAATAGAAGTGTGATGATCATCATTTAATAGAGCATTGTCCCAAAAAAAGAGAAAGGCCAAATAAAAAAAAGGAAGGCCCCAAAAAAAGAAATAAAAAGGGACAATGCTACTATCCTTTTACCACACTTGTGCTTCAAAGTAGCACCATAATCTTCATGATAGAGAGTCTCTCGTTTTGTCACTTTCATATACTACTGGGAATTTTTCATTATAGAAGTTGGCTTGTATATTCCAACAATGGGCCTCCTCAAGTGCCCTAGGTCTTCGTGAGCAAGCAAGTTGGGTGCACACCCACTTAGTTTCTTTTGTTGAGCTTTCATATATTTATAGCTCTAGTGCATCCGTTGCATGGCAATCCCTACTCCTTGCATTAACATCAATCGATGGGCATCTCCATAGCTCATTGATTAGCCTCGTTGATGTGAGACTTTCTCCTTTTTTGTCTTCTCCACATAACGCCCATCATCATATTCTATTCCACCCAGAGTGCTATATCCATGGCTCACGCTCATGTGTTGCGTGAAGGTTTATAAAGTTTGAGATTACTAAAGTATGAAACAATTGCTTGGCTTGTCATCGGGGTTGTGCATGATGAGAGCATTCTTGTGTGACGAAAATGGAGCATGACTAAACTATATGATTTTGTAGGGATGAACTTTCTTTGGCCATGTTATTTTGAGAGGACATAATTGCTTAGTTAGTATGCTTGAAGTATTATTATTTCTATGTCAATATTGAACTTTTATCTTGAATCTTTCGGATCTGAATATTCATACCACAATTAAGAAGAATTACATTGAAATTATGCCTAGTAGCATTCCACATCAAAAATTCTGTTTTTATCATTTACCTACTCGAGGACGAGCAGGAATTAAGCTTGGGGATGCTTTATACGTCTCCAACGTATCTATAATTTTTGATTGCTCCATGTTATATTATCTTCTGTTTTGGACATTATTGGGCTTTATTATTCACTTTTATATTATTTTCGGGACTAACCTATTAACCGGAGGCCCAACCCAGAATTGCTGTTTTTTTGCCTATTTCAGGGTTTCGCAGAAAAAGAATATCAAACGGAGTCCAAACGGAATGAAACCTTCGGGAACGTGATTTTTGGAACGAACATGATCCAGGAGACTTGGACCCTACGTCAAGGAAGCTTCCAGGAAGCCACGAGGTAGGGGGCGCGCCTACCCCCCCAGGTGCGCCCTCCACCCTCATGGGCCCCATGTTGCTCCACCGACGTACTCCTTCCTCCTATATATACCTACGTACCCCCAAACAATCAGATACGGAGCCAAAAACCTAATTCCACCGCCGCAACTTTCTGTACCCACGAGATCCCATCTTGGGGCCTGTACCGGAGCTTCGTCGGAGGGGGCATCGATCACGGAGGGATTCTACATCAACACCATTGCCTCTCCAATGATGTGTGAGTAGTTTACCTCAGACCTTCGGGTCCATAGTTATTAGCTAGATGGCTCCTTCTCTCTTTTTGGATCTCAATACAATGTTCTCCCCCTCTCTGGTGGAGATCTATTCGATGTAATCTTCTTTTGCGGTGTGTTTGTTGAGACTGATGAATTGTGGGTTTATGATCAATTTTATCTATGAACACTATTTGAATCTTCTGAATTCTTTTATTTATGATTGGTTATCTTTGCAAGTCTCTTTGAATTATCAGTTTGGTTTGGCCTACTAGATTGATCTTTCTTGCAATGGGAGAAGTGCTTAGCTTTGGCTTCAATCTTGCGGTGTCCTTTCCCAGTGACAGTAGGGGCAACAAGGCACGTATTGTATTGTTGCCATCGAGGATAACAAGATGGTTTTTTTTATCATATTGCATGAATTTATCCCTCTACATCATGTCATCTTGCTTAAGGCGTTACTCTGTTCTTATGAACTTAATACTCTAGATGCATGCTGGATAGCGGTCGATGTGTGGAGTAATAGTAGTAGATGCAGGCAGGAGTCGGTCTACTTGTCTCGGACGTGATGCCTATATACATGATCATACCTAGATATTCTCATAACTATGCTCAATTCTGTCAATTGCTCAATAGTAATTTGTTCACCCACCGTAAAATACTTATGCTCTTGAGAGAAGCCACTAGTGAAACCTATGGCCCCCGGGTCTATCTTCATCATATTAATCTTCCAACACTTAGTTATTTTCCGTTGCTTTTTTACTTTTCTTTTATTTTACTTTGCATCTTTATCATAAAAATACCAAAAATATTATCGTATCATATCTATCAGATCTCACTCTCGTAAGTGACTGTGTAGGGATTGACAACCCCTTATCGCGTTGGTTGCAAGGATTTATTTGTTTTGTGTAGGAGCGAGGGACTCACGCGTAGCCTCCTACTGGATTGAAACCTTGGTTCTCAAGAACTGAGGGAAATACTTACGCTACTTTGCTGCATCACCCTTTCCTCTTCAAGGGAAAACCAACGCAGTGCTCAAGAGGTAGCAGTAGTCTCGAGCCTTCACTGCATTTTAGTTGCATCTTGTTGGGCTCTTTTGAGATATCAATGGATCACCACATTATGGGGGAGTGATATGCTTTGTGCATATCACAATCCTTGTTAAATGTGAACAATTATGGGATACCACGTATAATATATTTGAGATTATCTTATATCTCTGTGGCATGCAATGCCTTGTTTACATATGGCATTCTTGTGCGGTTTTTCCCATAGTTATCTTCAAAATCATATTCGGAAAATCGTTTGACTAAAGATATTCCAATTGTTGGTTTGCATGATTATCTATCTAATTGGAATGTTAATAATATACTATCCAAGCATTGTGTTTATTTCTAAACTCCCATGTTATGTTTGTGTTAGTATAGATGATCATGTACTTATGTGGATTCTACGCTGAATGATAACTCGAAATGCCATTTGTTCGAGTTCATCTTATTGGTTTGTATGGAGTTATGGGATTTTGTCATCTCATTGTCTATAGTATCCTATATCTACTTGAGTGAGATATTCCTATGAGTATGTGCGCAATGCATATCTTATATGCTCATTGGCTTTCATTTGTTCATATGTTGAACTTTGTGTTCTATCATATGTTGATTTGTCGTTTTGATTTATTTTGGACAACATGAATGACTAGTGATGTTATTGGAAGTATTAATGGGTATGTGCTCATTTTTCCATTGTGTATCTCCCTGGATTTTGGTAGGCATGTGCATGCATAGTTACTATGTGTAAATTCGCATGCCTTGTTTGCTTTATTTGATCCCATATATATATGCTAAATCCATCAAATTCTTAATAGCTAATATGTGCATGAAATTTAAAATCATATCGACATGCACATACTTAAGTGGTTTTACTCTATGTGTTGTAGTTATGCTAACTACTTCGGACCCAATAAGTTTGGGGACCATATTGTAGTTAAAATGTTTTAGGTACATTTGAGAAGCATTGGGTGATTGGCTTATTCATGAAGGTGGTGACACTCTTAGGAAATTAGAGCCAAGCTTGGACATTTTGTTGATCTACGACTTCATACCAATGCTATCTCGGTAACAAGTATTTACTTCATGCATATATATAGAAATGGGGTAAACCTTGTGTAGGTGCATCATGGCATGAATTTCTTGACTCGTTCCTGTGATACTTGTTTCCTTTCTCAAAGCATCCCAACAATGATCTCTTGTTGCTAGTTGTGATGTCTTTGATGGTTGTGTGTTTGGAGTTCATTAATATACAATAAGATAATATTAAACCATGTGCTATGCTTTCAAGCAAAGATCTCATTGGTATATTTTACGACTCCTGTTTGGATATCTTATTCTTTCCTTTTGTAACTATTTCATGTGTACATACTTCTTTGTGGATATATATCACCATGATTTTCATCTACCTAGAATCTTATACACGTGAGAGAAGTTACATATCTAGTTGATATCCCTATTCTTTCATGTCCACCATTTCATTCTCTTTTTATATCTTTGGTGACTCCATGGTAGCATTCCTTGTATGAGTACGTGTCTTACCTCTTTGCATCTTAGTGCACTCATGTTTGGTAAAGTTTGTTGTCCTCGTACTTGTCTTGACAAGCCTATTATTTCCTATCTTCACCATGGGTTGTCACTAGCTTTGATTTTTAATTTTCTATTGGTGAGCTTGTGAACCCATTTGCTTGATGTGTGTGTGACCTGCTTAACTTCGTGTGTGTGGGAAGGAGATGTCTGGCACCTTGTATCTCATTTACTCAAGACTATGTTGATGCTTAATTCTCATCCTTATATTAGTCTTAGCAAGTGCTATGACGTGACTCACACACATCGTTTTGGTTGTGCCTATTATTAGGTTGCCTCATTTACATGTTGCTCTGTTGCAATTGCTAGGCTTCTTTTCCTATCTATGCTTGCTTGCAATTGTTTTATGTTCCTATTGATTTTGGGGGAGTGATGATCCTATTTTGTGCACTTGTATCCAAATAGAAAAAATCTAAATAGTGCACAAATCATGGGGAGCTTCTCTATTTTCCTTAGAACACTCCTTTGCTCAAATCATAATATTATTTTATCCTTCTGGCTCCTCGGATCTTTTGATTACTTGTGTCACTTTGTGTTATGCAACTGAGATCAATTTGTGCCATGTGCTTTGTGCCATGTGCCTTGCTCTTATGCTAGACTCGAAGTTGTATAATAGTGGATTCACCTGTGGATATCATGTTCTTATCAATTACAACCTTTTTTGTGTATACGGGTCTATTTGTGGATACATATCATGATTATTATTGGCCACTTATAATTTTTCATACATAAGAAAGTTCATATCTTTCCTTGATATCATTTATTCCTTGCCGGCCACTTTGTGTGTTCCTTTTATTCGTATAGTGGCTTCGGTAAGAGGTTGTGTCGTGAGTGCTTGTATGCATTGCATATATCCTTGCGCACTCATGTGCTTCGGATGTATTTCGGACCCATACTTGACATGATGATCACATTGGATATTCCTATTTTATCTTGTTCAAAATATGTTCTTTGGATCTTTTGAATGTTTTCCTCCCATGTTTAATCTTATTTTCATATCATACTATCTTGTTGCACTCTAGGTCCTAAATATGGGTTGAGCTCCTCAAATTTTTCATCATTGAATATGTGCATTTGATTTCACTCACATTTTCGTGATATGCACACATTAAGGAGGAACTCATACTATATTAGTCTTCTAGATTTTTTTTCATCCATTTTGGCATTTGTTGCCAATGGGGGAGAAGTTTAGAGGGTTTAAGATAAGTTTTTTTTTGTAAGTACTTGTTGTCACTCATGCTTATCTACCCTGGTTATCTATGTTAGTTGCATGAATTAATATATAGATAAAACTCCACCTAGTGTATGTCAACCAATATAAGCAAGGAAATTCAAAGTTCATTCACACATGCATATATTGTGGGGGAGCTTGCTCTATATATTGTGGTTCCACTAACATCAAATACTTGTGTAGTGTTTCAATGTTACTACACTGAGTGTGATAAACTCAAGTATCTTTGTGACACTTGATGTTGTCAATACTATCCCAAGTATACAATTTATCCTCGGGTTAATTACATACTTGTGTTAAAATTCATTATATAAACCCTCTTGTTGAGATTGTCATCAATTACCAAAATGGGGGAGATTGAAAGTACATGTAGTCCCCATGTGTGGTTTTGGTAATTAATGACAATCCTAATGGACTAATGTTTGCATTGAGTTATACATTTGTAGCGACCCGACCTCCGACGGTCAAGTCTCTGTGCTTAAGTGTCATCCCTGGATCGGTATGCTGACACACACAGTACTCGAGGATTTATAACAGAGGTAAATCACATGTATAAAGTAACATAAAATATTATTACCTCAATCCAAATAGCGGAAGTAACAAGGTTGTGGATTCCCATCAACACCAACGGCAAAGTTGAGTGTAGAAATCGTAACCCTAACGTATCACTTACTCGTCGTAAGAAAATCCTGCAACATGAGACGTTCCAGCCACAAAGCGTCAGTACATTGAATGTACTGGAAAATTCACACCATAGGATAATGATGAATAATGGCTATCACTACATGCATATATGGCTGGTGGAAAAGCTCTATGGTTATATTGTTTTTGCGAAAAGCCAATTTTTCCCTATTGCAAAGAAATATATTTTATTTAACTACAAAGGTGGTTGATAAATATTGAGAATGGTAAACCCCATCTCAATCCCAATAAAAAGGTAATTAATAACCCAACAAAATAAATTTATAGTGATGAGATCAACATGATAATCCAAGAACCAGATACTCAAGATTGTCCATAACTGGGGACACGGCTAATCATGATTAGTTTGTACATTCTGCAGAGGTTTGTGCACTTTTCCCCACAAGACTCGATCTGCTCCGTTTGATTTCTCGCACTGCATGATGTTTGAGAAACGGATGACCGAGACACAGTCTTTCGGAAGAGGTCCCCTTAACCGATAGATAGGCATGTACACCTACAATCCCCTACATCTGCTAGCCCATCATGGAAAGGTTTCCCACAACTTACTCAACTATGCCAGAGCCCATAATGGCATGTGGCTGCACACGGAAGTTTCTAGTATGGATAATCTTATGATCCCTTTGAGCCTGGGTGGCAGTCCATAGGAGAATCACACGGTACCCCGGGATTTCCAAAAATACAGGTAATCACTGGAATTCCCCAGGTGCCTCAATCCACCGAGATGTGTATTAAAGTTGCCACCTTAAGTTAACCATTAATTAACAATACTCACATCTGTCATGAATACACTCAAACCCAATCCACGTCTATGAGCATAGCATAGCAGTATACGCATAACTTAATAGTAACTCCCAAGGTTTGAATGCAGGGCAATAGGTTCCTACCTCATCAACTACTTCGCAATACCCACATGTTATCAATCCTACTCATGCAATGTTTGAGGGTGAAACTAATGCATAAAAACTGGGTATGAAAGGGATATGATCAAAGTGTGAACTTGCCTGTACTGTTGATGACGATGATTCGCACTCAAAAACTCTTGATAGATCTACTCGTCACACTCCGGTCAATCGATCGTAAGCAAGCAATAGTAACCACACATAAGCAATCACTCAAAAGATAGGAAAGAACGAAGAATATGCTTCGGAAAACATCTAAACCAAGCAAATAACTCTTGCAACATAAACCAATTTCTAACAGTACCAAAATTATGAGTTTGGCCTTATCAGAAAGTTTAGGTCAAGAGCTTTAATTTGCAAAAAGAATCAACTAAATCAGAGTTATAAAACTCGAGTTACGATCAAACAAAGTTCAAATACAAAACTATTTGAATTCAAATTTTAAAACTTTTAAAAACATGTTTAAGTTGTTTTACTGGATAGGGGGAATCATAACGAAGAAGTGGGCGTTGGTTTCGTTGGATTTGGATAAACGGGTAAAAAGATGTGGTCGTTTGAAGATTAGGGACTAGTTTGTAAAAACTTTAATCGCGAATAGGTCCCTGACAAAAAATAACAGAAAAGGAAAAGACTAAAAAGCGAACGTTTGAGGGAGTCCTGGATTAGGGGGTATCCGGACAGCCGGACTGTGTACAACGTCCGGACTATTGAAGCGTGAAGATACAAGACTCAAGACTTCGGCCCGTGTCCGCATGGGACTTTCCTTGGCGTGGAAGGCAAGCTTGGCGATCCGGATATTATATTTCCTTCCTTGTAACCGACTCCATATAAACCCTAGCCATCTCCGGTGCCTATATAAACTGGAGAGGTTGGTCCTTAGAAGGCCGATCACAATTACATTCATACCATCATAGGCTAGCTCTTAGGGTTTAGCCTCTACGATCTCGTGGTAGATCTACTATTGTACTACCCATATCATCAATATTAATCAAGTAGGAAGTAGGGTTTTACCTCCATCGAGAGGGCCTGAACCTGGGTAAACATCTGTATCCCTTGCTTCCTGTTACCATCAGCCTTGACGCACAGATCGGGACCCCCTACCCGAGATCCGCCGGTTTTGACACCGACATTGATGCTTTCATTGAGAGTTCCTCTGTGTCGTTGCCATCAGGCTCGATGGCTCGTCTTATTGTCAAGGACGACATTACTTCGGAGGGGGCTCTGGCTGTAGGCCAGACGCTCCGGCTCGGCGGCTTTATCATGGCCGCCCATCGGCGGTGGCGCCGACGATGACTTCTTGGGTCATCAATCATAACCTTCGGGTCAGTTCAGAACTTGCCGAACAGATGAATCCAATGGAGCTCTCCGCCTTAACGAACTCTTGGATCGCGCGCGCCTCTCAGAGTCGCTACAAACTACGACCGGATTGGGCTTAAACCCGACCAAAGGGACATCAGGTCCCCGCCGGCCACCCATGAGATAGCGATAGTGGAGGAACCACACGCGGATTGCCCCTCAATTTTGAGGACAAGTTATGTTCGTATCACCGAACTCCTTGATCCAAAGACCTGCTCAAAGGAAAACCTGACCCAGGTCCCAGACTTAGAGTCGGGCATCGGGCCGAAGAAATTGGGCACCCCGGATCCTGAGCTGTTTAGCTCGGGACCGCCCGCACCCTTGGGCGATAGATCGGATCAAAATCCGGACCCTAAACTGAACCTAAACTGTCTCTCCCGCATCAGGCAAGAGCCCCAGGAAACCGTACATCGCTACTGGGCCAGATTCCTCCTTGCACTTAACAAGGTCAGGGACTGCCGCGAAGAGGACATGGTCTTACTTTTCTGCAAAAACTGCACGGACGAAGGACTCCTCAATGCTATAAGCCGCCGCGACATAAATGCAGCATGGACTTGGCAACCATAATACGGAATCTTGTGCGATGGAGAGCGCTTGGAAGACCCAAACAGAATTTTGGGATAGTACTTCTCTCGCCAAAACCTTTGTCCGAACTAAACAGATGAACTCTCGTAAGTCGTCCGACCCAACCCCAAGAAACCAAAGCCCACGCCGAGCGGAGATCCGAGTGGAAGAATGGCTCGACGGGCCATGTAAGCTCCATAGTACTTGGATACAACACCTACTCATAGCCTTAAGGCATGTTGGATACTCCGCAGGTGGCAAAAAGTGGCAAGGATCTTCTTGTGGGCCATAAAGCGGAACAACATCCATAACGAACACAATACGGTACTAACAATATTCGAGACTTTGCCTCAAACAATAGGCGCATAGCGAAACTCGCGAAGCTCGCTGAAATTTACCGTGTGGCAAAAATAAACCCTTGGAACGACACTGCTATAACTTTTAATGCCAGTGATGAACCTCGATCCCGGGCTGTCTGGGCACCAGCCGCTCTGGTACTTAGTCCAATCGTAGATGGCTTTCGGCTCGCCAAAGTACTCATGGACGGCGGAAGCGGATTAAATCTGATTTATGAAGAAACGCTCAGCAAGATGGAGATTGATAAAAGCCGCATTGAATGAAGCGGCATGACCTTCAGGGGAATTATCCCTACCCGGGAAGCGCGGTGTGCGGGAAAAATCACATTCGGTGTGGTATTCGGTACCTCGGAGAATTACAGGTCCGAGGAAATCACATTCCAGGTGGCTCCTTTTAACAGCGGATACCACGCCCTTCTAGGGCGGGACGCGTTCTCAAGCTTTCAAGCTGTACCCCATTATGCGTACATGAAGCTTAAAATGCCCGGACCCAATGGAATAATCACTCTAGCCAGTGATCCGGACGTTGCGCTTCACGCCGAAAATAAAACCGCAGCTCTAGCCTTGGAGGCATTATCCGAAGCCCTAGCACCCGAAGAATTAGCAGCACTACGGGCCACCGTGGACAGGGACAACGTAATACTCGAAAAACGACCCAAGTCCACCTCATTCAAACCTGCGAGCGAGATAGTCAAATTCGAGGTCCACCAACGGACCCCACGAAGACAGCTTCCATTGGGACACAATGAGCCCGTGATTGGCGCCGCGCCGAGATTTCCTCGCGAGAATTGGGACATTTTCGCCGGCACCCATCGGACATGCCGGGCATCCCACGCAGATCGGCGAACACAGCCTTAATATCCTAAAGGATATAAACCAATCAAGCAGACCCTAAAGGCGGTTCTCGAGCCCAAACGACAGGCAATGGGGGAAGAGTTAGCCAAGCTACTCGAGGCCGGATTTATCAGAGATATTAAACATCCGGATTGGCTGGCAAATTTGGTGATGGTGCCAAAGAAGGATAAATCCTCGCGACTATGCGTCGATTTCAAAGACCTCAACAAGGCTTGCCCCAAGGATCCCTTTCCCCTCCTCGCATTGATCAAATCATCAATGCTACAGTTGGACACGACTCGCTGTGTTTCCTCGACGCATAATCTGGATACCATCAAATAAAGATGGCAGAATCTGACCAAGCTGCAACAGCTTTCATAACGCCATACCGCCCTTTCTGCTTCAATACTACGCCTTTCGGGCTCAAGAACGCCGGTGCAACCTACCAACGCATGATTCAAACATGCCTGGATAAGCAAATCGGCAAAATAGTGGAGGCATACATGGACGACGTGGTCATAAAAACAAGACGCGTCGAAACCCTGATAGACGACTTGAGGCTTATATTTGACAATCTCCGGACATACGACATCAAGCTGAATCCGGAAAAATGCGTTTTTGGCGTCCCCTCGGGGAAGCTTCTCGGCTTCATCGTTTCCAACAGAGGAATTGAAGCGAATCCGGCAAAGATCCGAGCTCTGTCACAGTTGGCAATACCAACAGACCTCAAGCACATCCAAAAACTAGCGGGATGCGCGGCTGCTCTCAGCCGCTTTATCTCCAGGTTAGGAGAAAAGGCACTACCGCTTTATCGCCTTCTTAGGCGCACCGAACACTTCGTATGGACGGATGCAGCCGCGGCCGGACTGGATAAAATAAAGACCCTATTGGCCAGTAATCCAGTATTAATAGCACCGAATATCGACGAACCTATGTTGTTGTACATAGCTGCAACGCATCAAGTCGTAAGCGCAGTGCTCGTCGTTGAACGAGAGGCCGACGGATACAAATACCCGCTCCAGAGGCCAGTCTACTACGTGTCCACGGTCCTAACCCCATGCAAATCTCGATACCCACACTATCAAAAAATAGCATACGCGGTGTTCATGGCATCCCGGAAGCTACGACACTACTTTCAAGAGTGTTCGATCACGGTGGCCTCTGAAGTACCACTCAATGACATAATAAATAACCGTGATGCTACGGGCCGTATTGCCAAGTGGGCTATCGAGGTCCTGCCGTTCGACATAACATACAAACCACGACGGGCCATCAAGTCGCAAGTATTGGCTGACTTCGTCGCCGAATGGACAGAAGCCGAACTCCCTAAAGAGTACGGCGCATACTCAAACTGGATCATGCACTTGACGGCTCTAAAATGTTGGCGGATTGGGAGCGGGGTAGTCGACATCTCCCACCGGCGACCACGGTCGATCGTCCTCAAATATTATACACAGACTCCAACAATGCAGCCGAATCTGAGGCTCATTGCACGGTCTTCGGATGGCGTCTCTATGGGCATTCAATGCCTAGAGGTGCGAGGACTCAAACCTCGCAATATCACAAATAAACGGAGATTTTGATGCCAAGGACCCGAAAATGGCGGCTTACCGTAATGCCGTCCTCAAAATGTCAGCTCGGTTCGAGGGGCTCGAATTCCACCATGTGGCTCGAGAAAACAATCAAGCGGCGGATGTCCTTGCTCGCATCGGCTCTAAACGCGACCCTGTCCCACCTAATATATTTTTGGAACGGATGTTCAAGACATCCGTAGTATGGGAAGGGGAATCCGGCAATACTAGCACGGATCCGAATACATCCCCAGATTCCGGACCATCAGACATAGTCGGAGGTTCTACCCCCAAAATAACGTCCTCGGCCCACGAAGTCATGGCTGTAATCGCCCCATGGACCGAGCCCTTCTTGGCCTACCTAAATAGGCAGGAGCTCCCCGAAGACCAAAATGAAGCGCGCTGCATCATTCGGCGTTCTAAAGCTTACAAGGTCTACGAAGGGGAACTCTACAAGAAAAGCGCTACCGGAGTACTACAAAGATGCATCTCCGAAGAGGAAGGGCGGCAGCTCTTGGCTGAAATCCACGCCCGGCCTGGGCGGGCACCACGCCGCTCGGGCATTAGTCGCAAGGCCTTCCAGACAGGCTTCTATTGGCCGACGGCCCGAGCGGACGCACAAGACCTTGTCCAACATTGCGTCGGTTGCCAGCTCTTTGCCAATTAGAGTCACATGCCCCCTACCGCACTCCAAACAATCCCCATAACTTGGCCCTTTGCGGTGCAGGGGCTGGATATGGTCGGACCTCTTAAAGGGAAGCCATAAGAAGAAATACTTATTGGTCATGGTGGAAAAATTCACCAAATGGATAGAAGCTAAACCAGTCAAAGCGGCTGAATCCGGACCAGTAATAGACTTCATATCCGGGTCGTACACGATATGGTGTCCCCACAAAGATCATCACGATAATGGCTCAAATTTTACAGCCGACGAAGTGAAAACTTGGTGCGCAAAATGGGCATCAAGCTTGATTACGCTTCGTCTACCATCCACAAACTAACGGCCGGTAGAGCGGGAAAATGGTCTCATTATGGCGGCATCAAAACCAGGCTAGTGCGATCCTTGACAGAGTCGGATCGCCTTTGGGTGGAGGAGCTCGACTCCGTACTCACGGGGCTGCGGACCACGCCAAATCGCACCACGGATACACACCATTTTTTATGGTGTACGGCGCGAAGCAGTATTACCTTGCGACATAATACATGATTCGCCACGCGTACGCATGTACGAAGAGAAGGAAGCCGAGTTAGATCGGCAGGATAATTTGGATGCCTTGGAGGAGGAGCGCGATGTCGCAAAATCCCGTTCCACATTCTATCAGCAGCAGGCTCGACGATACCAAAGCAGAGAAGTGCGGGCCAAAACTTACAATATTGGCGAGCTCGTTCTACGACTATCGGAGAAGAAGAAGGACAAACTCAAACCCAAGTGGGAGGGTCCCTTCGTCATTGACAAATTTCTCACCGGAGGAGCGTACCACTTACGTAATGCATCCGATAATAGACTCGAGCCGAACCCATGGAACGTGGCAAGACTACGGAGATTCTATGCCTAGCGCCGAACACAGTGTTCGTCTCCTAACCCCTCCCTTTTAATTATGCCCCATCCCCTTTTCCTTTCTCGACCTTTTTATCTCTTCACACAAAGTATTCAATACAGTGCGGATTTCCGGATCACTCCGGCCGCACTAAGTGTGTAAGCAATGCTTGGGGGCTTCCTATACGGAAGCTAAAACTGATTACTCACATGGCTTTCTGCCCGTCGCATATGCATTCTTTTTCCATATGTGCCTTTTCTTCACCATTATATGCATCGATATGACTTAAGATGTTGCCAAGCTGGGTTGCCTGTCTCTTGTGTTTATGCCCTACGTTGCCGTTAATTCGGCTAGGGCATGAGGGGAGCACCTCTGCGATTGTTACTGCCGGTTCAGCCGGATGTGTACCTCAGACTGGGTGAAGCCGAAAGCTAGCTTCCTTAAGAGAATATTCGGTCAGTGAACAAAAGATGTATTAGTTTATCATAACATAAATCCCCAGAAGTCTTGTATCCTGCACCATCGTTGGCAGTCCGGACATGTGCATCATCGCATGCGTACCCAGGGAAAGGAACCCCTAAAGGAACTATTCTTTCTGGAAGATGTTTCTTACTATCCATGTAATATAACATAACTAGTTGGGTACTTGTCTGTTCAAGCCCTTATGACCCCTACACCTTGTTTCCACGCATACCCGGTTTTGAATAGCTGGCGGGTTTTGGACACACCGGACTATAGGATCCGGGTGCTTAAAAGGTCCGCCATGACAAATGATTTTAATCCGGCTAGGGGCTAATCATGCCCATTAAATTACACAGTTATTTGGACTGATTACATTCCTCTTCTATATCGTCCAACAGGCTATCTAGCTTACAATCCTGTTGAGAATACTTAGCGGCTAACGCTACCTGGTCATACACCAGACTAACGGGAATTTCTTGCCCATCGGGCCCATGATCCCACTTCGCCATATGGTTTGGGTCCAGCTTGGTGTAGCGTGTCTTCACCATTGCCCGAGCTTCTCTTGCTCCTTGCCGGCATGCTGATATCTTCCATAGACGGAAGCGCCACGGGCTCCTTGAAGCAGGTCCGCAAGTTCCCCATGCCATTCGGCGATGGGTTTGATAGCCACAAAGCCCGAGCAACACCTGCATCACTTGCCGAGCTTCGCTTCGTGCGATCATGAAAGGTCTTGCAATAAATCATTTGCGGATGAGGGCATCTCCTCCTCGTATGCGACCGTTAACATTCCTGCAAGGAAAATTCTTTCAATATACTTCCTCGCCGAACTGTACAACAGTTCGTCTAGGCACTTACTGTAAATGCCGCATCGAAGCCTCTTGTTCTCCTTCATGGAGTCCGCCAGCTGAGCGCGGAGATATTTTAATTCCACGTCCAGCTGGACTTTGGCATCTTGAAGATCGTTCTTCTCCCGCCTAACTCGCGTAAGAATGCACTCGCCAGCCTCTAGCTACTTTTTGAGATGCGATGCGTCCTCTCCTACGCCCTCCGGATTCACCCCGGGATTGTCTGCAGAATTTTCTGTTAGACTTGTCATATTATCCATTTACTAACTGGTGCATCTTCGCACAATTGTGATAATTGTTACCAGATGAGGGCCTTTGGGGTTCCTCTAACTTGGCAACTGCGGCCCTCAGTTCGGCCTTGCAGTCCTCCAGCTCCCGAAACAATTGCTCATTCTTCCCTACAAGGACCTGTACATAAATTGATCCTTAAAACTGTTGTTTCAACCGTTTCAAGTCTCAGGGGCTACTGCTATACATACTTATCAAAATTCCTCACATGTATGTCTTTGGTATACTGGTTTGTCTCTTGGGCAAGCCCGCCCCGAGCAGCTTGGACGTACGCGTCCGTCGAATTGAAGGCATTAAACGCCTCTTTGGAAAAGATGTTGTTCTGAAGTACGGCCCGTCGGCGCCTGTGATTCATGGTGCTCTCTACTTCGGAATTCGTGGCTGAGAGCAGGTCCGCACTCTCTGTCGGAGAGCAATGCAGCGCTGGCCCCGTGTCCGCCTCCGCCCCTGAAGCCGGTTCTGCAATCCGGCTGGTGGAGGCGTGATTGGTAGGGTCTCCGGATATAGTCCGGTTATTCTTCTTCCTGCCAGACACGAAGGGCGCTGTCATATTTTAAATTCTATAATTACCGAACAGGTTATTGTTTTACCTCTGTAGCGGTGTGTCAACCCTCACCACCTTCCTCTTGAGCTTGCCCGATCTGGACGCCCGTGGTTGACGAGTCCCTAGGCGCTCGGCCCCTCGCTCCGACCGTCGTTTCTGCAAATAGAACGACACCTCAAGGATAAATTATAACACCTGGGGGGAGTCCTCTTCGAAGGACAGGGCTTTCTAGTTCGGCTTACACATGAAGAGGGGAGCAGTCCAGGGTAGTCGGCCGTAATGGCCACTAGGGCGCCATCCCAGCTCGCCTGATAAAATACCCCGTTGACAAGCTCCACGGTGATATCCGGATCCACTTTAAGTCCTGGATCTAGGGCCCTTCCAGGGTCCTCTGGTTGCGGGGAGGGGCTGAAGATTCCTTCAACGGCCCTCCTTAATTTCTACCCAGAAGCATTGATGCAAGTAATCTTAGCAGAAGAACGCTAGAGCAAAGCGGGGAAAAAGAATGGCAACTTACCCACGCTGGAGGGGTTGTACATGGAGAATCCTTCCCGTGTTTTTATGCGAAGGAATTCCTCCTCTTCCCCTTTGTATAGATCGGACAATATCCTTGCGAGCGGCAGCGAGTCCGGACCTTCTACGGCCGCAGCGGGGCGCGCGTCTTCCCGTTGAAATGTCACATGGGCTTCCCCCGATATTGGAGCGGTTGCACTCCCCGTCTTATGCATATCGCCATAACCTCAACTATCGTCAGTCCGGATTTGGCCAGTAACTTTATCCTGTCCATCAGGAGGAATATTTCCCTCGTGTCCTCTTCTTGAGGAACCCGGGGGCGCCAGCTTAGGCGTGCCCTTGGCGGGGCGTTGCTGAACTCGCGGAGACCTGTCTGGACTGGATCCGGAAGGGGGACGTCTTTTATATAAAACCACTCAAAGGCCGTTTTACGGTGCCTTCTTAGGAGTGCGGATAGGTATCCGGTCTCGCCAATACGCCATACTTCGGCCCCGCCCACTTGACATAGGGACTCCCCCTGGGTGGGGGGACGAGGCAGAACAACTTCCGCCATAATCCGAAGTGTGGCTCGCAGCCTAGAAACAGCTCGCACAGGGCAACATACCCCGTTATGTGCAGAATAGAGCCAGGGGTAAGATCGTGTAACTAGAGGCCGTAGAACTCCAGGAGCCCGCAATGAAACGGGTGGATAGGGAACCCAATGCTCCTCAGCAGATGAGGGATCATACATATACGCTCCTCCGGAGATGGTTAGGAGATCCCTCAGCTTGGTCTCCTCCGTCATAAGTGGCTATTCCATCTCGGACGGAGACCATGACGCTGGTGGGAGAAACCCTTGGGTTTGTAACTTTGTCAAACGGCTATGAGGAACTGAACACTCTCCCAATCCCCCGACTTGGAACGAGAAGGGCAGGCAGAAGAGCTGCGACGGCCGGCCATGTTGGAATGGCTTTTCGCGGAGCACTCTGTTGGATGCTGGCTCTGGGAGGGAGAGTGAGGTTTGGATATGAGAATCCCCGTCCCTTCAAATAGGCGGTTCGCCCGGAGGATCGAGGGTGGAAAATGCAAAAATGCCTCGACTCCTCGCATTCGCTCAACACATGGAGATGGTCATTACTGAGGCACCGAAGCCGAGGAGCACAACATTGATGGGAGGCCGGACACTATTCGCCGTAACAAGCACTTTGGAGTACTCAGAGAAGGAACCCACCCTGCAATGTCGAATACAATACTGCGTGCCGGACTCATCATCATTGAAGCCTGGTTCAGGGGCTACTGAGGGAGTCCTGGATTAGGGGGTATCCGGACAGCTGGACTGTGTACAACATCCGGACTATTGAAGCGTGAAGCTACAAGACTCAAGACTTCGGCCCGTGTCCGGATGGGACTTTCCTTGGCGTGGACGGCAAGCTTGGCGATCCGGATATTATATTTCCTTCCTTGTAACCGAGTCCATGTAAACCCTAGCCCTCTCCGGTGCCTATATAAACCGGAGAGGTTGGTCCTTAGAAGGCCGATCACAATTACATTCATACCATCATAGGCTAGCTCTTAGGGTTTAGCCTCTACGATCTCGTGGTAGATCTACTCTTGTACTACCCATATCATCAATATTAATCAAGCAGGAAGTAGGGTTTTACCTCCATCGAGAGGGCCCGAACCTGGGTAAACATCTGTGTCCCATGCTTCCTGTTACCATCATCCTTGACGCACAGATCGGGACCCCCTACCCGAGATCCGCTGGTTTTGACACCGACAATGTTCGCTAACTAGTTCTAAACAGAGAACGTTCATTGAATAGCTCTAACTTTAAAATAACTAACCCGTTTTTTAAACAAAACCAGAAAACCAGATCGGACCGGGCGACGGTTTTTACCGGTCCGTGGTGGTTTCGTCGACGGAGGCGATTTCCGACGACTCTCCGGCGAGGGGCGCGGGGCTCCGGAGGGCGGCGCTGGGCGGCAGCGCTAGCTGGCGGTCTGGCAGCTGCTGCTGGCGAGTGGCGCGAGGTGGCGGCGGCGCTAGGCGGTGAGGAGAGGCGAGCGGCGGCGGCGGGGCTCCGGCAAGATGCGGAAGGCGCGGCGATTCGAGGAGGAGAGAGAGGCTGGGGTCTGGGGCCGGTATTTAAGGGGCGGTAGACGGCTTGCAGGAGGGGCAAGGAGGAGGCTAGGGAGACCACGGCGAGCGGCGGCGGAGTTCGGGACTCCGTCCCGAGTCGGGGGCGGTCGGGGCGACGAGCGGCGGGGCTGTTCCTGGCTGGCTAGCTGGGCCGGCCCAGTCGGGGAAAAGTTTTTTTAATAAAGATTTTTCCAGACAAACAAAACAAATAGAAACAAATGGAAATAGAAAAATTATATAGGCATATAATATAGGGTCTTTTACATCGGTGTCCCTAGCTCGAACCCACTACTCACATTTGCCCCTAATTCAAAAGCCTGCTCAAAAATGTCCCTCCGCCGTTAGGTGCACTTACAGAAATACCCTTCCACTCCGTTTCCGTCCGGTCAAAGGGGTTTGACCGTTTACGGGGCGTTTACTCGACATTTCTACCCCTCCCTCCATGTGTCACTTACTGGTGGGACCCACTCTCAAAAAATAAAATGGAAAAACCCTTTCTCTCACACACTTACATGTGGGGCCCCTCATCCATAGAAAAAACAAAACTCTCTCTCACCTCCCCCTCTCTCCGTCTCTCTCCCTGCCGAACGATGGCCCGACGATCGCTACCTCTCAACTCCGGCGAGAGTGCCGAACGGGCGTCGCCTTGGCCGCTGGCCTCCCCTGACGCCGCAACCCTCTCTCCCTTGTTCTCCCTCTGCCGCTTGCCTTCGTTCCTGTCCCGCCCTCTAGCCCTGTCACGCAAGCACTCCAGAGCGCCCGTCACGCGGCGTCTATCAAGTACATGGCCAGCAGCAACCCAAAGCGCCGCCACCTGCCAGAATCTCATACGCCATGACCTCATCCTAACAGCCCATGATTTTGACCAGAGACGTCCAGGACAGAGCACCACAATACATCTACCCCACCGCCAAGCTCGGACCGCCGCCCTCGATTCAACGCCGTTCAAGCACGTTAGCGCTCGGCGGCTCCTATAACATCTGATGTACCAAAGAAGACACAGGAGTCCTCCATAGCAAGCTCCATGGCCTCGGGCCGTCTTCCCCATGAAATCTGAGCTCGGTCATGGCCGCCACCGTCAAGTCGTCGCTCCAGTCTTCCCGAGCCCCAGCGGCGTCGCCATCATGCTCTGGTGAGCTCCTTAATAGCACATGACGGTTTCCTCTCCTCCCCTCGCATGGTAGCTGCTGCACTTGCGCCGCCCGAACCGCCATGAGAATGGTCGCCGCCGTTTGCTCCAAAGAACCATATGGTCCAAGAGCACATCATTGGGCGTGGTTGAGCGAGGCTATCACCTTGTTCCTCAACTGGCCTCCTCACAGCCTCCCACCGTGCCTCCGCCAGGGATTTGGTCGCCGCAAACCGTCGGACTAGTTTGAATAGTCATGTTCTTTTTCTTTTTTTCAAGATCGGCCCCACATGTAAGTGTGGGTGACAAAGAGGTGAGAGAAAGTGTTTATTCGTTTTCTTTTTTAAGAGTGGGACCCACTACTAAGTGGCACATGGACACAGGGCAAAATTGTCAAAGAAACGGCGGATAACGGTCAAACAGCTTTGATCGACGGAAACGACGAGAGGGCATTTTATAAGTGCAACTAACGGCGGAGGGGCAAATTTGAGCAGGCTTTCGAATTAGGGGTATATCTGATTATGTGGTTCGAGTTAGGGACAGAAATGAAAATGGCCCTATAATATATCAGAATTTTCAGAAAAAGATTTCCTACAGCATGAACATTTTTATAGCTTCAAATAAAATCCACAAAAATACAAATAAAGCAAAGAGTACTACTGTTGCAATAAAACCTCATAACAATCATTTTAAAAAAATACCAAAATGATTTCAAATTTATTTCTCTCCAATTTTCGGATGTAGGGAATCATGTTACCCTTTTTCCATATATTTTATTTTTGGAGAAAATAATTTGAATAAAACCCAAATAACTCCAAATAGAAAAGAATTTCAAAAGGACTTTGAATTTGATCCTTTTAAACTCCCAACTCATATTTCATATAATTTGAAGAAGTCATTTTATCTTCTCTCATGAAAATCATTGAGTTGCTTGAAGTTTTTGAATTGGAAATATTTCTGGATGAAATCAAATATTTTCGAAACCCTTTTCATTTATTTAAATGGAAGAAGTCATGTCATCTTCTCTCCAGGGTTTTGTGGTGAAAAGAATTTGAATTCATGGAGATCATAAAATGCAGAAATGAAAGTTTGGGAAAGTCCTTTTATTCCCTCTCTTTTTACTTTCAAAAGTTTCAAATTTCACTCAACTTCACACAATCAATCACAACTATCTATTTATTATAACATTCCAAAATTTAGAATTTTGGTATGTTACAACATTTGAAGGAAAGTTCCATTTCCAACGCATGAAGAATATTGCATGAACTGAAGGATGTTTATTCCATGGTGATGCAAGAAGGAGATAGAATGGATTCGAAATGAATGCCATATACATCTTGTTGTGCATGCTTCAAGGTCGAGCTCGGTTATTGAATCAAATATGATCAAGATGAATTCCATGTGATGAACAAGATGTGATTTATATGGAGTTCATTAAGGATCTCAGACGTTATCATGCTCAAGCTTATGGGTTGAACCATGATGGATCAAGATCTTGAGAGAATGATTAAAGACAAGAATTCTACATATGCTTGAAGATAGGATCATTATGATCTCATATGTTGAGTTCTGGATTAGTATGTCTTGAAGCAAGTAATTCAAGTGAATTATTCATTTTGCCTCTCAAGATAATATGTTGGAGCATGAGAACGAGCAAATGATGTCCAATATGATATTCAAGGAGAAACTTGATATGGTCATGGTGAATTAAGATATTAGTTATTATGTCCTGAAGAAATGAACCATAGTGAAGATATCAATAGGGCCTTCAAGACATCAATATTAATCATGGAGCAAAGATAAATGTTGACCAAGATGAAGATCAAAGATTGGCCTCTAAGATGGTCAACACACAAGCACATATCATGTGCCACATGAGATCTTGTGGTACGGTAATTCTCATGAGCTTGGTGCTCATCAAAGGATGTCATCAAGTAATTAATAATGATGTACAAGTGAATATGAATGCAAAGCGAAGCTTCCCACATTGTGTATGGGGAGCTACTTGAAGACTTCTCCAATGTCTTGCCTTCAACTTGAGCCATGAAGAAACATCAATATAAAGCTCAAGTGAAAGGCTCTAGTCAAAGGTATTAGTTCCTTTGGCTTTAGATGTGAGGATTGATGACCATCGAAAAGGATATATGCTCAAGAATGAGATTCCGGAAGCTATCTAGTATAGTTCTTTTATGATTCTTGAGTTATAGTGATCCTGCACTATTAAGAGGGGATTAAAGGGGTTAGTGATGGATTTGCTCAAGTCAACATCATATATTTCTATTCTTCTCACATCATATTCCAACATAGGCATATTTCACTCCTATGCAATGCAAATACAAAATTCCTACACATCTACAAAAGAAAATCTATAACCAACTAGTTTCCCCAAAGTATATGATCTTTCCTTTCCATACTTTGCACCCTCAATTTTGGTTTATCTTGGGTGGTTCTCTATGTGAGGACCTAGAGCTTTTCCATATCTTCAAAATGAGCCCAAGATCATCAAAATCGGAGTCCGGATGTGAAATTTATGCATGCTTTACTTTTGGGGCGGCAGCAGTTTTTGTGTTGGCCGGATGTCCGGGCTTTTCCCCGGATGTTGGCCACTGCTATCCGGAGGGCATCTGGTTTGTGTGAAATGGCCGGATGTCCGGCCCCTGGCCCAGATGTCCGGCCGTAGATGTCCAGAAACCTTACCGAAATGTTGTTTGCGTACACCGGATGTCCGGCACTTGGCTGGATGTTCGGGGCCCCAAGTTTGGCTATATGTCCGGGCCCTGTAACCTGTTTTTCTGCGTACGTGTGTGCACACTTCACTGCGTCCGGATGTCCAGCCCGACGCAACCATTTACACTCCAACGACCATATTTTAACTACCACTATATATATCCCTCTACCCATCTGGTAGAGGGTTGACCACTTCATCCCAAATCACCCCAAGAACACAAGTGGCTCCCTCTCATTTCTCCTACAGCAAATCTTAGATCCCTGAGAGATTCGTGGGTGTTCTTGAGAGTTTTTCCAATCAAGTGATAGATCCACTCCCTTTCCCTCTCTTGACCAAAGGAATTCATGATTTGAGCAAGTCTTGAGCATTTCCCCTTTGTTCTTGTTACTCTTGGAGGTTGGAGACTCCTAGGCGGTAGGAGTGCTCCGGTGAGGAATCAACTTGTGATTTGTACCCCGGAAAGTTTGTGAAGGTTTGGAGGCCGCCTCAAGGTCTACCACTAGTGATTTAGAATTTCCTTCGTGGTGATATCTCAAGGAGAATAGGGTGAGCCTTCGTGGCGCTGGTGTGCCTTCATGGTAACATCCACCTCTCTAACGCTGACTAGCTTCCCTCCAAGGAAGTGAACATCGGGACACATCCTCATCTTCGTTACTTTGGTTATCCCTAACCCTAAGTCCTTACTTGTGGTTTACTTTGGTCACTTGACCGTGCATTCACTATATCTTGTTGTCCTCATTATATTGTGTTGGCCATTCCCTTGAAGATATTATTTAGGCCTACACTTTATATTCGCAATTCATACTTTCTACTATTGTTCTATCTTATGCTTAGTGTGAATTTATAGCTTGTACCATTCATTTCCATATCTTTTGACATAACTTGTGTAAGCTTGTAGTGCTTACTTGAGTTTGCTTGTATCATTCAATTCCATATATTGTGATACAATTTGTGTAAGCTTGTATTGCTTACTTGTGGTTGTATTATTCATTTTCATATCTCGTGATATACATTGAGTAAGTTTGTGTGACTTACTTGTGCTTACTCATATCCTCGTTGTTCTCTTCTTGTTTATCCTAAGTTGTTGGTGCACTTATTGAGCCTAGTATATTTAGGATTTGTGCTTGAAAAGTATCCGCTTAGTTTATTTCCGCATTAGGATATATCCAAATCCGTAAGAGATTTTAAAACGCCTATTCACCCCCCTCTAGGCAACATCATGGTCCTTTCAACATTGCAGAATTGAATCAAATAGTTACCTGAACACGACAACTAATTAACCAAACAGTTAATAAGTGAGCACCACATTGCACGACATATAGAACATATACACTAGAGCAACATATTGCATGGTAAAAGTAGATAGGACAATTCACTAGAATTTGTTAAGGAAAGGCAGGAGCAGCACATGCAACGGGAAACCGAGCATGCTGAACCGGCATACCTAGCTAACTGAACATAGGTCCTTATAATGAGCTAATAGGACAAGCTACTCCTCATCATCAGAGATATCGATGACGATTGGCTCCCTAGACATGGGAGAGGGCGAGGCCTCCACATCGTGGGTGCCCTCCTCGTAGTGGTGAGTAGCCTGAGCCGCTCCGGGCACCAACCTGCTAGCTCTCGAGTTGAGGTAAGCACGGGCACGCAGAGAAAACACCTTGTAGTCTTTGTCGAAGGCATCGATGGTGGCATCGAGAAAATTCCATGAATTGTCGTTTAAAGCACCCAACCGTGTCGCGGCATCGGCGCACGAGGCGTCAACGGTGGCCTCGACGGCGAGGTGCTCCTCCAAGATCTGGGATCGGCACGAATGGCAGCCATCGCGACCTCATCTGCATGTGCGGCCGCGATTTGCTTCTCCGCTACCAAATGCTCCTTGAGCTCCAGGCTATACTACGTGCACCATGGCTTAGGGCGGCGCTTATTTGGGGGAGGGGTCGGTGATTTGGGTGGAAGGTGTCGCGCCAGCGGTTGTGGCATGTGGGATCTGGAAGGAGGAGGAGGATGGGGGTCGGGTGTGGATTACCTGCCTGGATCGACGAGGCCGAGCAGCGTGAAGGAGGGTCGCCAGCAAGGAGGCGGCACTGCAAGCAAGGAGTGAAGGTTTCAACTTGGAAAGGAAGGCGGAAATAGGGGAGATGTTGCTTTTGGTAAGGGGGAGGGGAGGGGAGGTAGATATTTCCGCAGAAGCTAGAAATTTGGGATCGGTGCAGCGAAAAAACCGGCATGCAAAGTGTCATCAGACATGGTCCCTCAGTCAGCATTGTGTACGATATGTGAACATCACAAATGATTCATATAGCTTACCCCATGTGTGATGAGTTTGAACGTGCAAATTTTGGTCTGAATTTCCCTAGTTACAGTGGTCATCCACGTCATTGAATAATTTGGGTACGTAAAGGAGACTACAACACACCTACACTTCTTAATCGAGCAAGTTCAGCAATTAAACAGAGCTAGCTGACCTAAACATTACTTTAAAAAATTAAAGACTGGCACTCTTAATTAAACAAAACAAAGAGTACAACTCCAGCTGGCGCTCGTCGATCTCCGTTGCCTCCTCCATGTCCAGCTTGCGCCCGACGATCTTCTGGGGAAGGGGCTCCATGGCATCCATCGCACTATACTCGACAAGCATCTCGCCATCCGCGTCCGCCATCTCTTTGGAAAAGGCCGCCACAAGCTGGGTGTGGGCAGCCACGATCTGGGCTTGGACGGGCTCCGTCGTGGCAAGGTATGCCGCGGAGGAATGGACGGCTACTCGAACGCTATCGGCGATTGCCAACTCTTTTGCCGTGGGTTGCCAACCGTTGTCAGAGAAGCTTCGCTCGATTTGTGCGGTGACCGCCCGGAGTTGGGCGTGGGCGGCCTCGACATGGTCGTGGGCGGCCTCCATCAGGGCTAAGGCCGCCGCTGCAGAACAGACAACTATTGTGCCGCTCTCGCCAGTTTCTATCCCCGAGGCAGATGTTGCTGCTGCCACCTGAGAAGCAACAGCGATCGCTTGGGCTGCCTTGGCTGCCCGGTAGCAGATTGTGGTCGCGCTCACGCATCTTGTTAGCACGCGCATGGCGACTGTGGCCGTTCTCTCGCCGGAGTGGGCTGCCGAAGTTGCCCTGACGACGCGGTTCCACATCCTCATCTTTCACCGGTGACGGTTGAACAGTGAAATGATATTTGGGGAGCGAGCTAGCGTGCTTAAAACGCCGGCAGTGGACTGTAGCCGACGCACCTTCTTGCATAAGCCATGTGCGTACTATACTCCGACAGTGCTCCAAGATATTTTGCACTGCATCTCACACAGTTGGTGATAATAAATTGTGTGCGATCTACTTGATTTTTTGTTTTGATTTGAAATACATAATTGGGTCACAGCGGCAAAGGAGGGTGTTTGAATTGCTAGAACTTTTATCTGTAGTGAACATGCAAATATAGGTGTGTCATCAAAAAATTGGAATTATTCAGGGTTCGTTTGGACATTTCAGGTGCACAATTAAAAATTAACTTGGTTTTCTAGGCATTTCAGGTGCACAATTAACTTGGTTTTCTAGGCATTTCAGGTGCATAATTAAAAATTAAACTACATGCACATGCCCCGGTGCACCAAAATGGGTTGTAAAATCATATATGTGTCCATGGGTTGATGCTTATGTCCCATGCAAGAAATGGGCATGAATTTCGAACACCACAGCACCGTTGCTCGCCGACAAATGTTGAGATACTTGCTTTCGTAATTCAGGTAAATCCAAAACTCGTCTGAATTTCATGAACCTTGGCATGCTATTCTGGAATGGCTTCAACATGTTGGGGCAAAAGATTGTCCCATTTGGGGCAGGTTTTGGGATAAGCGTCTCACAAACCAGAGCTTCTCATAAGAAGCCCCATTGTTCCGGTAGGAAAACGTGTCACCTTTGTGGGCAAAACAATATTCGTCGCCCCTTCTTGCTTTCAATTTCTTTCTGGTGTCAACATAGAACAATAGGAGTGTCGTGTTAAATTTTGGAATTTTTCGGGGTTCGTTGGGACTTTTTTATACGTTAACTGCGTGTTCTAGGCATTTATGTGCATAATTCAAATTTGAACTATAGGCACATGCTCTTGTGCATAAAAATGGGTTGAAAAATCAAATGTGTGTCCTTGGTTGCATGCTTAGGTCACATGCAAGAAATGAGAATGAATGTCAAACACGTTGACACTATCGCTCGGCCGCTAACATTGAGATACATGGTTTTAAAATTCTAGTAAATCGAAAACTCGTCTGAAATTCATGAAAATTGACATGATATCATGGAACGGCATCAACATGCAGTGGTAAAAATATTGTCCCATTTGGAGGAGGTTTGGGTATAAGCTTCTCACAAACCAGAGCTTCTCACAACAAGCCAGATGGTTTCGGTAGGGAATGTGCCACCTTTGTGGACGAAATGATATCAGTTGCCTCTTCTTGCTATCAAAATTTTTCTAGTGTCAACATAGAACAACAGGAGTGTTGTGTCAATTTTTGGGATTTTTCGGGGTTCGTTTGGACATTTTTATAAATTAACTGAGTTTCTATGCATTTATGTGCATAATTCAAATTTGAACTACATGCACATGCTCCAGTGCATATAAATGGGTAAAATTCAAATGTGTGTCCTTGGTTGCATGCTTAGGTCCCATGCAAGAAATGGGAATGAATGTCAAACACATTGCCACCATCGCTCGGCCGCTAACATTGAGATACATGGTTTTTAAATTCTAGTAAATCAAAAACTCGTCTGAAATTTATGAAACTTGACATGCTATCATGGAACGGCATCAACATGTTGTGGTAAAAATATTATCCCATTTGGGGCAGGTTGGGGGTATAAGCTTCTCACAAACCAGAGCTTCTCACAATAAGCCTCATGGTTACGGTAGGGAATGTTTCACCTTTGTGGATGAAATGATATCCGTTGCCTCATCTTGCTTTCAAATTTTTTTCTAGTGTCAACATAGAACAACAAGAGTGTTGTGTTAAATTTTGGAATTTTTGGGGTTCGTTTGGACATTTTTATACATTAACTGATTTTTCTATGCATTTATGTGCATAATTCAAATTTGAACTATAGGCACATGCTCCGGTGCATATAAATTGATTGAAAATCAAATTTTTGTCCTTGGTTGCATGCTTAGGTCCCATGCAAGAAATGGAATGAATGTCAAACACCTTGCCACTGTCGCTCAGCCGCAAACATTGAGATACATGGTTTTTAAATTCTAGTAAATCCAAAACTCGTATGAAATTCATGAAACTTGGAATGCTATCATGGAACGGCATCAAGATAATGTGGTAAATATTTTTTTCAACTTGGGGAAGGTTTGAGTATAAGCTTCTCACATAACAGAGCTTCTAACAACAAGCCTCGTGGTTCCGATAGGGAATGTGCCCCCTTGGTGGATGAAACTATATTCGTTGCCTCTTCCTGTTTTCAATTTTTTCCTAGTGACAACACAGAGCAACAGCAGTGTCGTGTTACAATTTGCAATTTCGGGGTTCATTTGGACATTTTTACACATTAACTGAGTTTTCTAGGCATTTTATGTGCATAATTTAAATTTGAACTACATGCACATGCTCCAGTGCAGAAAAATGGGTTGACAAATCAAATGTGTGTCCTTGGGTGCATGCTTAGGTCCCATGCAAGAAATGGGAATGAATTTCAAACACCAGGGCACTGTTGCTTGCCGGCAAAACATTGAGATACTTTGTTTTAAAATTCTAGTAAATCCAAAACTCATCTCAAATTCATGAAACTTGGCATGCTTTCATGGAATGGCACCCGACATGTTGTGGTATTTTTCATGTCCATTTCGAGAGAAGGCGCACTCGAATAACAGCCAACAAAGGATTTCGAAACAAATAGCTGCCACTTTAACATCTCAAACGTTTGTATAATTTAAATCATGTGCGTTCTGTTAACCATTCACGTGATGCCACGCGTCACACTTTTAATGGCTAGGAGGTGCCGTGCGGACAGCTGCTTAAGTACACGAGAGGCGTGCGAGTGCAGTCCGCTGAGCAAGCTGACTGAGAGGCATGCAAGCTGTCCTCCAATGCATAGGCTCACCGGGAAGCATGTGAGTTGTACGATGCGCAGGCTCACTGGGACGCTGCGTAGGCTCACTGGGAAGCGAGCCCTTTGACTTCCATGGCTGCCCACCTTGCTTGCATCCTCTCCATTAATGATGCCTGAGCCGCTGTTTAATACGGGCGGCCTTACTGTTCGCCTCCCATTCCCCTCCCACGGACCTCCACCAACGCCATGGCGCAGAAGGGTCATCTACCACTAGTCTTCCAGTTTGGTGAAGTCGACTCCAAGCCAGGCGAGATAGAAAATAAGGAGGAATGGGGCCTCATGGACATGGCCATGAACGAGCTGGCCGCGGCGGTTGCTGCCCCCGCACCCATCCTAGCTCCCATCCCCGTGCCCGCGCCAGCGACCATCCCCGTAGCATTAAAGGGCCGGTCACCGAGCACTATAATAGAGCTGGAAGCCGTGGGCGTCAGCGAGGTCTCCGCGGACCTGTGCGAGCTCGTGTACATGCCAGCGCCCGTGCCGGTGCCCGTGCGTGCCCCTACACCCACCGCGGCGCCGGTCCCCGTGTGTTTACCTGCACACGCCATGCCCGTGCCCGTTCGCGCCCCCCCTTCAGCGGCATGGGATGCCGCTGATACGTCTCCAACGTATCTATAATTTTTGATTGCTCCATGCTATATTATCTAATGTTTTGGACCATATTGGGCTTTATTTTCCACTTTTATATTACTTTTGGGACTAACCTCTTAGCGGAGGCCCAGCCTAAATTGCTGTTTTTGCCAATTTGATGTTTGAAGAAACGGAATATCAAACGAGTCCAAACGAAATGAAATCTTCGGGAACGTGATTTTCTCGTCAGATAAGATCCAGGAGACTTGGACCCTCGGTCAAGAAAGGAGGGAGGTGGCCACGAGGGTTGAGGGTGCCCCCCCTAGGGCGCGCCCCCTGCCTCGTAGGCCCCCCAAAGCTCCACCGACGTACTCCTTCCTCCTATATATACCTACGTACCCCCAACAGATCAGATACGGAGCCAAAAACCTAATTCCACCGCCGCAACTTCCTGTATCCATGAGATCCCATCTTGGGGCCTGTTCCGGAGCTCCGCCGGAAGGGGATTCCACCATGGAGGGATTCCACGAGAGAGGGGGAGAACATTGTATTGAGATCCAAAAAGAGAGAAGAAGCTATCTAGCTACTAGCTATGGACCCAAGGTGCAAGTAAACTACTCACACTTCATCGGAGGGGCTATGGTGTTGATGTAGAAGCCCTCCGTGGTAGATGCCCCCTCCCATGAGCTCCTAACAGGCCCCAAGATGGGATCTCGTGGTTACAGGAAGGTGCGGCGGTGGAATTAGGTTTTGGCTCCTCTTGATCGTTTGGGGATCGTGGGTATATATAGGAGGAAGGAGTACGTCGGTGGAGCGTTAGGGGCCCACGAGGTAGGGGCGCCACTGGGCGCCCTCCACCTCGTGACCGCCTCAGCACTTCTTGGAGTAGGGTCCAAGTCTCCGGATCACGCTCGGTGAGAAGATCAAGTTCCCGAAGGTTTCATTCCGTTTGGACTCCGTTTGATATTCCGTTTCTTCGAAACACTGAAATAGGCAAAAAAAAGCAATTATGGGCTGGGCCTCCGGTTAATAGGTTAGTCCCAAAAGTAATATAAAAGTGGAAAATAAAGCCCAATATAGTCCAAAACAGTAGATAAAGTAGCATGGAGCAATAAAAAATTATAGATACGTTGGAGACGTATCAGAGATCTATTCGATGTAATCTTCTTTTTGCGGTGTGTTTGTTGAGATCGATGAATTGTGGGTTTATGATCAAGATTATCTATGAGCAATATTTGAATCCTCTCTGAATTCTTTTATGTATGATTGGTTATCTTTGCAAGTCTCTTCGAATTATCCGTTTAGTTTGGCCAACTAGATTGGTAGTTCTTGCAATGGGAGAAGTGCTTAGCCGGGTTCAATCTTGCGGTGTCCTTACCCAAAGGATGTAAAGGGTTGCAAGGCACGTATTGTATTGTTGCCATCAAGGATAACAAGATGGGGTATTTATCATATTGCATGAATTTATTCCTCTACATCATGTCATCTTGCTTAAGGCGTTACTCTGTTTTATTTACTTAATACTCTAGATGCATCTTTGGATAGCGGTCGATGAGTGGAGTAATAGTAGTAGATGCAGCAGAGTCGGTCTACTTGTCTCGGACGTGATGCCTATATACATGATCATGCCTAGATACTCTCATAACTATGCTCAATTCATCAATTGCTCAACAGAATTCGTTCACCCACCGTAAAATACTTATGCTCTTGAGAGAAGCCACTAGTGAAATCTATGGCCCCGGGTCTATTTTCATCATATTAATCTTCCTCGCTTTATTATTGCTTTGCTTTTTTACTTTTCCTTTTATTTTACTTTGCATCTTTATACCAAAAATACCAAAAATATTATCTATCATCTCTATCTGATCTCACTCTCGGAAGTGACCGTGAAGGGATTGACAACCCCTATTCGCGTTGGTTGCGAGGAGTTATTTGCTTTGTGTAGGTACGAGGGACTTGCGCGTGGCCTCCTACTGGATTGATACCTTGTTTCTCAAAAACTGAGGGAAATACTTACGCTACTCTGCTGCATCATCCTCTCCTCTTCGGGGAAAACCAACGCAAGCTCAAGACGTAGCAAGAAGGATTTCTGGCGCCGTTGCCGGGGAGGCTACGCAAAAGTCAACATACCAAGTACCCATCACAATCCCTTATCCCTTGCATTACATTATTTTCCATTTGCCTCTCGTTTTCCTCTCCCCCACTTCACCCTTGCCGTTTTATTCGCCCTCTCTTTTCCGTTTGCATTTTTCTCGATTGCTTGTTTGCTCGTGTGTTGGATTGCTTGCTTGTCACTATGGCTCAAGATAATACCAAATTGTGTGACTTTACCAATACCAACAATAATGATTTCCTTAGCACTCCGATTGCTCCTCTTGCCAATACTGAATCTTGTGAAATCAATGCTGCTTTATTGAATCTCGTTATGAAAGATCAATTCGCCGGCCTTCCTAGTGAAGATGCCGCTACTCATTTAAATAGCTTCGTAGATTTGTGTGATATGCAAAATAAGAAAGATGTTGATAATGATGTTGTTAAATTGAAGCTATTTCCTTTTTTGCTTAGAGATCGTGCTAAAGCTCGGTTTTCGTCTTTGCCTAAAAATAGTATTGATTCTTGGAACAAGTGCAAAGATGCTTTTATCTCTAAGTATTTTCCTCCCGCTAAGATCATCTGTCTTAGGAACGATATTATGAATTTTAAGCAACTTGATCATGAACATGTTGCACAAGCCTGGGAGAGAATGAAATTAATGATACACAATTGCCCTACTCATGGTTTGAATTTGTGGATGATTATACAAAAATTTTATGTCGGATTGAATTTTGCTTCTAGAAATCTTTTACATTTGGCCGCGGGAGGCACTTTTATGGAAATCACTTTAGGAGATGCTACTAAACTTCTAGATAATATTATGGTTAATTATTCTCAATGGCACACTGAAAGATCTACTAATAAAAAAGTGCATGCGATAGAAGAAATCAATGTTTTGAGTGGAAAGATGGATGAACTTATGAAATTATTTGCTACTAAGAGTGTTTCTTCTGATCCTAATGATATGCCTTTGTCTACTTTGATTGAGAATAATAATGAATCTATGGATGTGAATTTTTTTGGTAGGAATAGTTTTGGTAACAACGCATATAGAGGGAATTTTAATCCTAGGCCCTATCCTAGTAATCCTTCTAATAATTATGGAAATTCCTACAGCAACTCTTATGGAAATTTTAATAAGATGCCCTCTGAATTTGAGACTAGTGTTAAAAAGTTTATGAATTCTCAAAAGAATTTTAATGCTTTGCTTGAAGAGAAATTGCTTAAGGTTGATGAATTGGCTAGGAACGTTGATAGAATTTCTCTTGATGTTAAGTCTTTAAAGCTTAGATCTATTCCTCCTAAGCATGATATCAATGAGTCTCTCAAAGCCATGTGTCGGGGGAGAGCTGATCGTGTCCCACGAGCACCTACGGGACCTGGGTCCCTTGTGGTTCGGAGGGGGCGGAGATTGCACAAAGAGCGGATCGAGGCGATGCACACGAGCGGATTTACCCAGCTTCGAGCTCTCCGGAGATAATACTCCTCTTGCTGCTTTGTGGATTATCTTGTGTTCTTGCTAGGGAGCAATGGGAGCTACAAGACCTAGCTTTGAGTGTGGTTTCAGATGAATATGATGAACTAAGCGGGCCGGGCTGAACTGAACCCTTTCTATGTTGCCCTTGGGCCTCCTTTTATAGGCACAAGGGGTCACCACATGTGGCAAGTAGACAAGGGTATGATGGTAAAACATAGGTTGGTACACGCTTTATGCAAGGTACAGTAATCTATACCTAACTCGACGGCAAGGGACAAGAGTCATCAATGCCCGCCTCGATCGCCCGAACGATTATAACAGGGGACCGTCAAGTGCGCCTCCGCTTGCCACGATGGTAGCTTGTCAGCGCCGCTTATCGCTGCTCCCCGCTGGCTGCACAGCCCGTCGACACGCGTGCTTGGGAGAGCCCCGTGGTGACACGTTGGCGGGTGAGCTGGAGCGGAGATGAAGAGAGGTCGCCCGCCCCAGCAAGCGCCTTGCCGCGGCAGGAACCTTGTCGCGCTTGGGGGCTCGGCGCCCACCAAGCCTTCCCGGCAAGCTCCCCTTGCCGGGGCCTTGTTTGCTTCGCGCCCTGAGTGGCCTTCCCGGCAAGCTCCTCTTGCCGGGGTCTTGATTACTTTGTTCTTGAATGGCTCCAAAGGAGCCGCTGAGGATCTTGGCGGTTATCGGGCCAGCCCTGCCGCGGGGTGCTGCAACTGCCCGTGCACGAGTTCGGGATACTAGGGTACCCCTACTCTAGTACACCGACAGCAGCCCCCGGGCCTGGGCCACACACGGCGCCAAGCTCATGTTGGGCCAGCCCAAAACAAAGGCACGGGCACGCGCGGGTCTTGATTACGCCGTTATTCGCCTTGGACCCACCACGTCTCCCACTTAACGGCACGCACCGGACGTGGCGTCGTGGGGGAGATCGTGGGGCTTTCTTTAATGGGAAAAATCGAACGCCCGTCCCTCTCCCTTTATAAGCAGGGGGAACAGGGGCAGGGCGCCCACTTGCCCTTGCTGTCACATCAGAAACCCCCGTCGCTTTCCCCTTTCTTCTCGAGCCCAAAGAGAGCGACGCTCCGCCCCCTCCATTGCCACCGGTGCCACCAACGCCGTCGGCTTCCTCCACCACCACTCCCTATGGCTCCGAAGGCCAACAAGGGAAAAGGCATGAAATCGGCCGAGGCGCAGCGGCTCGCGGCGCTGCAGAAGGAGCGGGCTCTCTTGATCCCCTGCTCAACAGAAGGAGCTGCGGAGCTGTACTACCTCTTACAGTCGACGGCGACCAGGCGCACCACAAGACGAGGGTCATCTCCGCCGCCACGTCTGCTAAGGTCTCCATCGGGTACCCCTTCTTCGCGATTTTCTTCTGGTGCGGGCTCTGCCCGCCCTTTTCTGAATTCTTCTGCGATGTCATGAACACATATGGCCTCCGCCTCCTTGACTTCACCCCCAACGCCATCCTCACCATGGCCGTTTTCGCACATCTTTGCGAGAACTTCGTTGGGGTCCATCCAAATGTCGCACTTTTCCGCCACTACTTCTCACCCCGCGTAGAGAGAGGAGAGCCGCTTGCCGGAGGAATTGCATGGACCTCTAGGATCGGCAAGAAGGAAGTGTATCTTGACGGAGAGTTGCGCAGCAAGTGGGAGGAGTGGAGAGCTGACTGGTGTTGGATCTTAGAGGAGGAGCCACAGCCTTTCACCGCCCTGCGCCAGACCCCCATAGTTCGCGGCAACGATTGGAGTAACTTGGCGCCGGAGGACGACAAGTTGAAGATTGCCACGACTAGGATTTTGCGTCTCCGGCAAGCAGGGCTTACCGTAGGAGCAGTTGGCGCGGACTTCCTTCGCCGCCGCATTGCGCCCTTGCAGGAGAGAGGGAGGCCTGCTTGGGAATTCCAGAACGCGGCGGATATCATGAGGCTGCGCCCAGGTCTGAATTGGAATTTCACTACCTTGGAGCTTGACGGCATGCTGCGGGGAGTTGTTCAAGCTCAAGCGGATAACCCTCGATGGTGCATGTTGCCGAGGGAGTTGTGCCTTGTGCAACAACTCGTCGCTTGATAGCATCCGCGATAATGCCGTTGTCCGATTCCCATGGGATCGTTCCAACTTGGCGAGAGCCCGCCGATGACATAGTGCAGCAGTTCTTCGACAACTTGGTTGAAGTGCCGATCCGCGCCGCCGAGAAGAGGCGGCTCACCCGCGACACCACTGCCAGGGAGATGGCGCGCGCCCACAAGGTTGGAGGAGGCTGCAGAGGCTGCTGCCGCCGCGCGTTGGGTTCACTGCCGAGGAGGCAGAGAGGGCCGAGGCGGCAAGCCTTGCCACCAAGAAGAGTTCGTCGGTGAGGAGGAGCAGACCGAGCCCGACAACGACCCAAGTGAGCTCTTGGGCGCCTCTCCTCCGCCGTCAAGTAGCTTGCCGCAGGAGGAGCTCGCTGCCCGCCAGGAGACGCGTCTCCGGAAGACCGGAGAAGTGGCGGGGGAGCATACGGTCCAACAGCCGCCTCGCCGCCCGACGCGCTCCACCGCGGCAAGTACTGTTGCCGCGGGAGCGCCTCATTCCGCCACGGCGACGGGCGCAGGGCCTTCTGGAGTCGCGGCCCCTGCACCCGCCAAGCGTCAGAGGGAGTCTTCTCCCCCTACCTGGCGCGCCAGAGATGTCGGGGGAGAGCTGATCGTGTCCCACGAGCACCTACGGGACCTGGGTCCCTTGTGGTTCGGAGGGGGGCGGAGATTGCACAAAGAGCGGATCGAGGCGATGCACACAAGCGGATTTACCCAGCTTCGGAGCTCTCCGGAGAGATAATACTCCTACTGCTGTTTGTGGATTATCTTGTGTTCTTGCTAGGGAGCAATGGGAGCTACAAGACCTAGCCTGAGTGTGGTTTCGTATGAATATGATGAACTAAGCCAGAGCTGGGCCGAACCGAACCCTTTCTACATTGCCCTTGGGCCTCCTTTTATAGGCACAAGGGGTCACCACATGTGGCAAGTAGACAATGGTATGATGGTAAAAACATAGGTTGGTACACCGCTTTGTACAGTGTACAGTAATCTATACCTAACTCTGACGGCAAGGGACAAGAGTCATCAATGCCCGCCTCAGTCGCCCGAACAGTGTAACAGGGACCGTCAAGTGCGCCTCCGCTTGCCACGATGGTAGCCTGTCAGTGCCGCTTATCGCTGCTCCCCGCTGGCTGCACAGCCCGTCGACACGCGTGCTTGGGAGAGCCCCGTGGTGACACGTTGGCGGGTGAGCTGGAGCGGAGATGAAGAGAGGTCGCCCGCCCCGGCAAGCGCCTTGCCGCGGCAGGAACCTTGTTGCGCTTGGGGGCTCGGCGCCCACCAAGCCTTCCCGGCAAGCTCCCCTTGCCGGGGCCTTGTTTGCTTCGCGCCCTGAGTGGCCTTCCCGGCAAGCTCCTCTTGCCGGGTCTTGATTACTTTGTTCTTGAATGGCTCCAAAGGAGCCGCCGAGATCTTAGCGGTTATCGGGCCAGCCTCGCCGCGAGGTGCTGCTGAATGCCCGTGCACGAGTTCGGGATACTAGGGTACCCCTACTCTAGTACACCGACACCATGATAATTTGCATTGATGAGTGTAAGGAAAGAACCGCTACGATGCGTGCTATGAAAGATGCCTTTATTAAAGCCGGTTCTTCCAATTTCCATGAAAATCAAGATGAAGATCTAAAAGTTATTGATGTGTCCCCTATCAAATCCTTGTTTTGCAATATGAATCTTGATAATGATGAGATTGAATATGAGACACTTTTACCTAGAAGGCGTTCTAAAAATTCGGAGCTTTTAGAGTATGATGCTAAAATTGATAAAAGTGGGATTGAAGAAAGTAAAACCCTAGATATTGCTAAACCCACTATTTTGGATCTCAAGGAATTTAATTATGAAAGTTGCTCTTTAATTGATTGTATTTCCTTGTTGCAATCCGTGCTAAATTTTCCTCATGCTTATAGTCAAAATAAAGCGTTCACTAAACATATCGTTGATGCCTTGATGCAATCTTATGAGGAAAAACTTGAGTTGGAAGTCTCCATCCCTAGAAAACTTTATGATGAGTGGGAACAAACTATTAAAATTAAGATTAAGGATGATGATATTTATGCTTTATGTGATTTGGGTGCTAGTATTTCCACTATTCCCAAAACTTTGTGTGATTTGCTAGATTTCCATGATTTTGATGATTGCTCTCTAAACTTGCACCTTGCAGATTCCACTATTAAGAAACCTATGGGAAGAATTAATGATGTTCTTATTGTTGCAAATAGGAATTATGTGCCCGTAGACTTTATCGTTCTTGATATAGATTGCAATCCTTCATGTCCTATTATTCTTGGTAGACCTTTCCTTAGAACAATTGGTGCAATTATTGATATGATGGAAGGGAATATTAGATTCCAATTTCCATTAAAGAAAGGCATGGAACACTTCCCTAGAAAGAAAATAAAATTACCATATGAATCTATCATGAGAGCCACTTATGGATTGCCTACCAAAGATGGCAATGCCTAGATCTATCCTTGCTTTTATGCCTAGCTAGGGGCGTTAAACGATAGCGCTTGTTGGGAGGCAACCCAATTTTATTTCTAGTTTTTTGTTTTTGTTTCTGTTTAGGAATAAATAATCCATCTACCTCCTGTTTAGATGTGGTTTTATGTTTTAATTAGTTTTTGTGCCAAGTTAAACCTATAGGATCTTCTTGGATAATAGTTATTTGATCTTGCTGTAATTTCCAGAAACTTTCTGTTCATGAAAACAATTGTTAAAAATCACCAGAACGTGATAAAATAGTGATTCCAATTGATTCTGATCAATAAACAAATTGCCTAGGTCGTCCTATTTTTGCTGAAATTTCGGAGTTCCAGAAGTTTGCGGTAGTTACAGATTACTACAGACTGTTCTGTTTTTGACAAATTCTGTTTTTCGTGTGTTGTTTGCTTATTTTGATGAATCTATGGCTAGTAAAATAGTTTATAATCCATAGAGAAGTTGGAATACAGTAGGTTTAACACCAAAACAAACAAAGAATGAGATCATTACAGTACCTTGAAGTGGTCTTTTGTTTTCTTTCGCTAACGGAGCTTACGAGATTTTTGTTGAGTTTTGTGTTGTGAAGTTTTCAAGTTTTGGGTGATTTTTTTTTGATGGATTATGGAACAAGGAGTGGCAAGAGCCTAAGCTTGGGGATTCCCATGGCACCCCGAAGATAATCCAATGACACCAAAAAGTCAAAGCTTGGGGATGCCCCGGAAGGCATCCCCTCTTTCGTCCACTTCCATCGGTAACTTTACTTGGAGCTATATTTTTATTCACCACATGATATGTGTTTTGCTTGGAGCGTCTTGTATTATTTGCGTCTTTGCTTGTTAGTTTACCACAATCATCCTTGCTGTACACACCTTTTGAGAGAGCCATGCATGAATTGGAATTTGTTAGAGTACTCTATGTGCTTCACTTATATCTTTTGAGCTTTATAGTTTTGCTCTATGTGCTTCACTTATATATTTTGAGCTTTATAGTTTTGCTCTAGTACTTCACTTATATCTTTTAGAGAACGGTGGTGGATTGTTTTAAAGAAACTATTGATCTCTCATGCTTCACTTATATTATTTTGAGAATCTTAAATAGCATGGTAATTTGCTTAAAATGATAATATGCTTGGTATTCAAGATTTGTAAAACTTCCTTTTGAGTGCGTTGAATACTAAGAAAAGTTTGATGCTTGATAATTGTTCTGAGATATGGAGGTGATAATATCAAAGTCGTGCTAGTTGAGTAGTTGTGAATTTGAGAAATGCTTGTGTTGAAGTTTGCAAGTCCCGTAGCATGCACGTATGGTAAACGTTATGTAACAAATTTGAAACATGAGGTGTTATTTGATTGTCCTCCTTATGAGTGGCGGTCGGGGACGAGCGATGGTCTTTCCCTACCAATCTATCCCCCTAGGAGCATGCGCGTAGTGCTTTGACTTTTGATGGCTTGTAGATTTTTGCAATAAGTATGTGAGTTATTTATGACTAATGTTGAGTCCATGGATTATACGCACTCTCACCCTTCCATCATTGCTAGCCTCTTGATGCACTGCATTGCCCTTTCTCACATTGAGAGCTGGTGCAAACTTCGCCAGTGCATCCAAACCCCGTGATATGATACGCTCTTTCACACGTAAACCTCCTTATATCTTCCTCAAAACAGCCACCATACCTACCTATTATGGCATTTCCATAGCCATTCCGAGATATATTGCCATGCAACTTTCCACCATACCGTTCTTCATGACACATTCATCATTGTCATATTGCTTAGCATGATCATGTAGTTGACATAGTATTTGTGGCAAAGCCACCGTTCATAATTCTTTCATGTCACTCTTGATTCATTGCATATCCTGGTACACCGCCGGAGGCATTCATATAGAGTCATACTTTGTTCTAGTATCGAGTTGTAATCATTGAGTTGTAAATAAATAGAAGTGTGATGATCGTCATTTGCTAGAGCATTGTCCAAAATAAAATAAAAGAGAAAGGCCAAAAGAAAAAAAAGAAGGCCCAAAAAAATAAAAGTAAAAAGGGGCAACGTTACTATCTCTTTTTCAACACTTGTGCTTCAAAGTAGCACCATGTTCTTCATATAGCGAGTCTCATATATTGTGCTTCAAAGTAGCACCATGTTTTTCATATGGAGAGTTTCATATTTTGTCACTTTCATATACTAGTGGGAATTTTTCATTATAGAACTTGGCTTGTATATTCCAACGATGGGCTTCCTCAAATGCCCTAGGTCTTCGTGAGCAAGCAAGTTGGATGCACACCCACTTAGTTTCTTTTGTTGAGCTTTCATACATTTATAGCTCTAGTGCATACATTGCATGGCAATCCCTACTCCTTGCATTAACATCAATTGATGGGCATATCCATAGCCCATTGATTAGCCTCGTTGATGTAAGATCTTCTCCTTTTTTGTCTTCTCCACATAACCCCCATCATTATATTCTATTCCAACCATAGCGCTATGTCCATGGCTCGCGCTCATATATAGCGTGAAAGTTTATAGGCTTGAGATTACTAAAGTATGAAACAATTGCTTGGCTTGTCATCGGGGTTGTGCATGATGAGGGCATTCTTGTGTGACGAAAATGGAGCATGACTAAACTATATGATTTTGTAGGGATGAAATTTCTTTGGCCATGTTATTTTGAGGAGACATAATTGCTTGGTTAGTATGCTTAAAGTATTATTATTTTTATGTCAATATGAACTTTTGTCTTGAATCTTTCGGATCTAAATATTCATACCACAATTAAGAAGAGTTACATTAAAATTATGCCAAGTAGCACTCCGCATCAAAAATTCTCTTTTTATCATTTACCTACTCGAGGACGATTAGGAATTAAGCTTGGGGATGCCTGATACGTCTCCAACGTATCTATAATTTTTTATTGCTCCATGCTATATTATCTACTGTTTTGGACCATATTGGGCTTTATTTTCCACTTTTATATTACTTTTGGGACTAACCTATTAACCGGAGGCCCAGCCCAGAATTGCTGTTTTTTTTGCCTATTTCAGTGTTTCGAAGAAAAGGAATATCAAACGGAGTCCAAACGGAATGAAATCTTCGGGAACGTGATTTTCTCGTCAGATAAGATCCAGGAGACTTGGACCATCGGTCAAGAAAGGAGGAGGCGGCCACGAGGTGGAGGGCGCGCCCTGCCTCGTGGGCCCCAAGCTCCACCGACGCACTCCTTCCTCCTATATATACCTCGCACTTCAACAGATCGAATCACGGAGCCAAAAACCTAATTCCACCGCCGCAACTTTCTGTATCCACGAGATCCCATCTTGGGGCCTGTTCCGGAGCTCCGCCGGAAGGGGATTCCACCATGGAGGGCTTCTACATCATCATCATAGCCTCTCCGATGAAGTGTGAGTAGTTTACTTCAGACCTTCGGGTCCATAGTTAGTAGCTAGATGGCTTCTTCTCTCTTTTTGGATCTCAATACAATGTTCTCCCCCTCTCTCGTGGAGATCTATTCGATGTAATCTTCTTTTTGTGGTGTTTTTGTTGAGACCGACGAATTGTGGGTTTATGATCATGATTATCTATGAGAAATATTTGAATCTTCTCTGAATTATTTTATGTATGATTCGTTATCTTTGCCAGTCTCTTCGAATTATCCGTTTGGTTTGGCCAACTAGATTTGTAGTTCTTGCAATGGGAGAAGTGCTTAGCTTTGGGTTCAATTTTGCGGTGTCCTTACCCGTTGACAGAAAGGGTTGCAAGGCACGTATTGTATTGTTGCCATCGAGGATAACAAGATGGGGTATTTATCATATTGCATGAACTTATTCCTCTACATAATGTCATCTTGCTTAAGGCGTTACTCTGTTTTTATTAGCTTAATACTCTAGATGCATGCTGGATAGCGGTCGATGAGTGGAGTAATAGTAGTAGATGCAGGCAGGAGTCGGTCTACTTGTCTCGGACGTGATGCCTATATACATGATCATGCCTAGATACTCTCATAACTTTGCTCAATTCTGTCAATTGCTCAACAGTAATTCGTTCACCCACCGTAAAATACTTATGCTCTTGAGAGAAGCCACTAGTGAAATATATGGCCCCCGGGTCTATTTTCATCATATTAATCTTCCTACGCTTTATTATTGCTTTGCTTTTTTACTTTGCCTTTTATTTTACTTTGCATCTTTATACCAAAAATACCAAAAATATTATCTATCATCTCTATCAGATCTCACTCTCGTAAGTGAGCGTGAAGGGATTGACAACCCCTATTCACGTTGGTTGCGAGGAGTTATTTGCTTTGTGTAGGTACGAGGGACTTGCGCGTGGCCTCCTACTGGATTGATACCTTGGTTCTCAAAAACTGAGGGAAATACTTACGCTACTCTGCTGCATCATCCTCTCCTCTTCGGGGAAAACCAACGCAAGCTCAAGACGTAGCAGCCACCCTCGACCGCTACCTCGCAGCATCGTGAGTTGCCGTTCTCCCGCGCCCCGCCCGTTGATCGCGCGACGACATGATGTTTGATTTCCATGTGAAGAACATCCTGTGCTTCCTTGAAGACTTGAACAATGGCGTCTCGGAGGACAACAACGACAACGCCGGCACGGCACGCCGCCTCCGTCGCCGCTGGAATTAGTTTTTTTAGATTTAATAATGTATCTTGATCGTATGAACATAAATTTGCAGTGTGACTGAATGAAGGATTTGGTTTGAACGAACTTGCATTTTTCTCTCTGAATGTACAGACTTATCAAACGATTTTCTTTAAAAAACGTCAATGGTTTTTAAATATAATACACTCATGGCAAACATTTTAGATAGAACACCCGTATGCAAACTGACAGCTTCCACAGTAATCCAAGGGAAAATGTGCCGAGTAGGCTTTGTGTAGCTCTTGATCGCAAACATTTTACATAGAACACCCGTATGCAAATCGACAGCTTCCCCAGTAATCCAAGGGAAAATATGCCGAGCAGGATTTGTGCAGCTCTTCATCGCAAACGTTTTAGATAGAACACTCGTATGCAAAGTGAGAGCTATGGCCTTCCCTAGTAAGCCAAGGGAAAAATTCCCACACAGGATTTGTGCATCTCTTCAACATAAATGGTTCAGATTGAATACGGTACACAAAGCAAGACTTCACCGCTAAGCCAAGAGAAAATCTGGCACATGGGATTTGTACATCCCTTCAACGCAAACAATTTTTTCGGATGATCCGTGTGCAACCACGTACAGACAATTTGACAGATTTGCATCTATCATATTGCGTATATTGCCATTTGTCAAACTGGAAAGATTGACATTTGTTGATCTAGTAACACTGCCATTTGTCAACCTTGTAACCCTGCCATTTGTCAAAATTTGCAGCTAAAAATCACTAGCACTATCTAAATTTGCAACTGAAATTCAGTAAGAATAGATTTCATTCATAGATTAAGCAATCGTTCTTTATACAAACAGTTCAACTTGATAGCTGAACCGACCAAACTTTTCCCCAATTGTTGCCAACCACGTACTGAAATAGCTAGTTTAACTATATATACGAGCTGATTTTAAGTGCGTAGTACAGTTCAACCACATCTATAGTAAGATGAACTGAACAAAATAGCCCCTAAATACTACTACTATGGAGGGGCTTTGTAATACATCCGGCATCCTCTCCTCTGCCGATCACACACAGTAAGAGGTAGAGGAGGAGGAGCCTACCGACGAGCTGGAAAACTGGAACACGGTGCCTGCCGTTGCTGCACCTTTAGCGACAATCACCTCGAACACCCTCTGCCGCTCCAGACAACCCCTCTTGAAGCGGCGGGACTCCTCGTAGATCTCCTCATTCCGCGCCTTTGCGGCGGTGTGTGCTGCGACCATGGCAGCAGTAAGACTCTTAGCGTGCTCGACCCGACACTCCTCCTCCTCCTCTCGCAGGAACTCGATGTAGCGCACAAGGTCGTTGACGCACATGCGGGGCTCAACCTCCACCTCCCACCTACGGGCGGCGGTGGCGGAGCGGGTGATGACCCCGGCTGTCATGGTAATCTCACGTCAGATGCCAGGGGATGGCTTATCGTGGGGGGAGCCATGAGGACGTCGTCGGGTTCCGGAAGCGAGAGTGAGCACGAGCTCGGGAGCACACGAGACATACCCAGGTCCGGGGCTCTCCGGGGAGGGCTCTCCGGAGAGAGATAACACCCCCTAATCCTGCTGAGATGACTATGATCGATAGTATACAAACTTGCTACTAGAGCTGTATGGCTAGAGGAGGAAGAAGTGTTGAGCTCTCCCTCTTCTCCTAGCTATGGTGTGTGTGCGTGTGGAATGAAGGTTGAACCCTTTTGAAAGTGCGTTATATCGACTAGAGGGGGGGGGGTGAATAGGCGATTTTTATGAATTCTTCACTGAGGAATTTCAGGGTGAGGAAATTCCTAAGCGAAGAACTACTTGTAGCGGAATAAGTACTCAGATGCAAACATAAAAGAACATAAACATGGTCATCACGATGAAATGAAAACAAGCACAGAGTACAGAAAGCGTAAGCACAGGATAAAAAGGATGAAGGCAAACAGACTAAAGAAATTAAATTGAGGAAATTGAGAAAATCTTTAGTCAAAGTCTTCAAACAGTTATGAACAAGTACAGAACCCAGAAATGAGGAAATGGAAGAGTTGAGGAAATAGAACCGGTTGGGTTGGTGAAGACAATGATCTGGTAGACCAATTCCAACTGTTGTGACAGTTGTACGTCTGGTTGGAGCGGCTAGGTATTTAAACCCGAGGACACACAGTTCTCACTGTATTCTCCTTGAGCTAAGGTCACACAGACCTCGCCCAATCACTCGTGGTAAGTCTTCAAGTGACTTCCAAACCTTCACAAACTCGATCACTCGGCGATCCACAATTTCCTCTTGGATGCTGAGACCATGGCGCCTAATCGTTTGGAAGATGCACATTCTTCAAAGGTAACAAGCGCCAGATCCACGCAGGATCAATCTCTTCAGTGACGCTCAATCACTTTGGGTTTGTAGGTGTTTAGGTTTGGGTTTTCCTGACTTGATGATTTTCGCTCAAAGTCCTCGGAGGATGGGATGCTCTCAAATGACAAGTGTTAGTTTTTCTCAGAGCAGCCAACCAGCTAGTGGTTGTAGGGGGCGGCTATTTATAGCCTAGGGAGCAGCCCGACATGATAAGACATAAATGCCCTTCAATGATATGACTGTTAGGTGTGTCGTGGTTGGCGCACGGCAGATGCCAAGGGATGGCTAAAGAGAGGAGGAGGCTCGAGGGCGCTGGTGGACTCCAGAGGCGGGGTTGGCATGAGCGGGCGCGGGACGCCGGGCATACCCAGGTTCGGGACTCTCCGGAGAGATAATACCCCTAGTCCTGCCGAGTGTACTTGGATGATCGATGGTACAATGTTGCTCCTGGAGCTGTATGGAGGAGGAAGGAAGCTGGCCAAGGCTTGGGCTGCTCCTTCTCTCCGGTGTTGCTGTTTTGTGGCTAGTCCTATGCTTACTTGCTTTTCTCTCGTATGTGTTTTCTGCTTGCCCTCTCGCTCGCCCCCCATGATTGTGGGCTCCCGGGGGGTTTTATAGCCCAACCCCCCAGGGGTACAATGGTAATGTTACAAGTCGGTGGGTCCGTATTGTCGGTGTCCGGGGACCCGGGTTGGGTCCCGCTGAGGGCTTGTGGTTCGCCGGGTTCCCCTAGGTGCGGGCCCCGCATGCCTAGGGGGACTGTGTGCCGTCTTGTCGGTCGTCAGGGTGTGGCCGCGTCGAGTTGCGTACAGTGCTCTCCGTCAGGTTGCCGCTTGCCGTCGTCAGCGGTGAAGGCGGGGGTACTGTAGCGATGCCGGCCCTGGTCAGTGGGTAGGTGAGGGGCACTGTTGCCACGATCCTGCTGACCAGAGGCATGGGCGGGGCACTGTTGCCTCGGTCATCGTTGATTGAAGTCTCGTCCCCATCATACGGCCTGGATGGGATGGGAGTTGACCCACGACTGGATTGCGTAGCACACCACGGGTGGCGCTGGCTTGTTGAGGAGGCTTTGGCCGTGCCGGGTTTGGTTGTCTTGTGCTAGTCGTTGGGGCCGAGTCGACGTGTCTTGCCGGGTCGGCTAGTCTGGCCGGCTTGTGGGGCTTGGCTGGGATTGAGGGGCGGTCCCAACCCCGTTATTTTGAAGAGGATCCGGCTTCCATTGCCTGGCCGGGGTCCATCCCCCCGACAGTAGTCCCCGAAGCTGTGAAGGTCCACCGTCTTCGGATGAGTGGGCCTTCGTAGTTTCCCCCTTAAGAAAGGTGGATTCTGCGAGCGCCGGGTCCGGCAACACCCACTGTGTGCCGGTTTTCTCGAAAACCGGATCGTGGCATCCCGGCCGTGGCGGGGACCGAGAAGTCCGCCGAATCTTGGGGCAATCCCTCGGGCTTTGCGCGGGCGCCACGTGGTGCCAGGAAGTCGGAGGGGCCTGATAGGCCACGCGCGTGACGGGACCGGGCGACGGGCTGGGGCCCACCGCCGCGCGCCCTCGGCCCAAGCGCGCGGATTTATTGCGGCGTCCGGGGGCCGGTTTCTCTTCCCCGGGCAGTTACTGCGCGTGTACGTGCGCATTATTGCGGGGTAGTGGAACGGGCGCGTGTAGACGATCCTACTTCCCCACTTCCCCACGTTCAAACCGAGGGTTATAAATCGGGGGGCAGGGGGGCGGCGAACATTATTCTCGCTCGCGCCCTCCTGTCCCTTTGCTCTCGCTCCGCTCTTGGCAACTGACGCACTGCGGCGCCCGCTGCTCCGAGCAGAACTCCTTCGCCGTCCATTTTCCTTCTTCTTCCTTTGATCATGTCGCTGCCATCGGGCTCCTGGATGGGTTCGAATGTCACCTCCGAGGACATCACCCAACTCCGGGCGACGCGGCGCCTGCCGCGGGAGACGGACATCGGCATCTGACTGCCGCGAGGCGAGCAGAGGCCTTGACCCGAGGGGCAGGAGCGCGTGGTCTTCCTCACGCACTTCGAGCGCGGGTTCGGGCTGCCGGCGAGCACATTCTTCCGCGCGTTCCTGGAGTTCTTCGGGCTTCAGCCGCATCTTCTTGGCGCCGGCGCCATCGTCCAGCTCTCCAGCTTCTTCACCCTCTGCGAGGGGTACCTGGGGGTCGAGCCTACGATCGACCGCTGGGCGCGCTTCTTCTCCTTGAAGCAGCAGGGCCCGTCGGCCGGGGAGTTCGCCAATTGCGGCGCCGACGTCATCTCGAAGTGGTCGGGGGCGGATTTCCCCAAGATCCCGCTGGAGGATTCTGCCAAGAAATGGCAGAACTCCTTCTTGTATGTCCGCAACCTTGGTGCGGATCGCATCAACCTTCCGGCCTTTGCCATCGCACCGCCGCGGGCGAAGACGAACTGGGGCTACTTGCCCAGGCGCCCGTCGCAGGAGATCGTCAATCTCTGCGAGCGGGTGACAGTGATGAGGATGCAAGAGGGGCTCACCGGCACCGACCTCCTCGCCGCGTTCATCATGCACCGGGTCCTTCCGCTTCAGGGGCACTCCTACCTCATCGGCGAGATGGTCGGCCTTCAAGACCCCAACCGCATGGGGTCGACGTGGCTGTTCGCGGAGCAGATCACGCGCGGCGTGAATGACATCTCCAAGGCTAACCTTGGGGAGGATTGGCGGTTCGGCAAGGCGCCGTACAGCCAGTCGAACCCGGCGCCGCAGACGAGTGTCTGGTCTTCTTACTTTGCTGCCGCGCACCTTCTCATCCGTCCTGACGCGGCGCGGGGGGTACTTCTGAATGGGATTCGGCATACTTACGCCCGGGCCCCGTCGCAGGTGGCGCCGGTGGCGCCAGAGGAGCCCGCGGCTCATGGCGGGGAGGTGGAGGCCGAGTCCGACGCCGGCGCTGGGGGTCGCGCGCGGTAAGTCTCGTGTTTTTCTTGATGTGTCTTGAATTGCTGACCGCGGCATGGAACGGTGGGTGCTGACGCCAGTTGTCGGTGTAGTGGCGTTGGGCGGGGGAGGCGGCGACGCGGGCGGAGCCGCGTCCTCGCATGGGCAGCGCCGAGCCGCCCGCATGGGAAAGACAGCGTCGTGCCGCGACCCCGGGCCCCGAAGCGCACGACGGACCCGGCCGGGGCCGGGAGGCCGACCAAGAGGAAGAGCGGGGGCGGGCACGGGAGGCCAACCCCGGTCCCGGTCTTGGCGGGGTAAGCTTCATCTCTCGTTTGCGCTCAGATTTTTTTTCTTGAGCTAGTCTTGTTTCTTTTCTGCTCATTCTGTCTTCTTCTTCGGGTCGCCAATCGCGCTGGCGAGGGCGGCGGCGGAAGCCGCGGCCGTCGAATGGGCCGCATTCCACAGGAGCCGGTCCGACCTCGCCGACCAGGCTGAGGTGGATGGGCGGGCCGACTCGAACCTCGGCCTGGATCCGAACGACGCCGAATACTTAGCCTGGTGGGACACGAACCGGGCCGAGGCGGAGCTGGAGGCGGTGTCGGTCCGTGCTTGGACCGACGCGGCGCCGGCATGGGCGCGGAGCCGGCCTGGCGCGAGATGCCGTAGGGCACGGTGGTGGCGACGACGGTCTTTGAGCCATCGTCGGTGAGGGAGCGTGGCCGTGGAGGCCGGGCTGAGGTGGTGATCCCCGACCAGGAGGTCGTGGAGGTGGCGGATGACACCCCGCCGCGGGCCGACGTGGTCGAGCAAGCGGGGACTGATGGTGGTGGAGGCGGCGTCGTTTTGGAAGAGAGGCTACGGGCGGCGGTGCCGGAGGCGCCGCCGGTTTTGGAGGAGGCACCACGGGCGGCATTGCCGGAGGCCACCCCGGCAGCTGGGCCGGAGACGGCGACGCAGGCGCCCCGCGTCCGGTCGAGACGGCGACATGCGTCAGCGCCCCAGTCCCAGAGCGAGACGGCGGCGTGCGCCCCAGCGTCCGGTTGAGACGGCGACGCAGCGCCCCGCGTCCGGTCATCGTGGCGCAGGAGGGGCGTCGGAGGAGGTGCTGCCGCGTCGCGAAGCGCCAGCGGAAGTACGCTTTGGTGCCCCGGCAGGAGGGCGCCGAGCTGCCGTGCCGCAGCCGGGCGCGAGCAGGAGCGCCGTTGTCTTGAACCTCGCACCTGTGGTGGCGCTGACGCCGCCGTCGATTGCCGCCGCGAGGCCGGACGGAACGGCTCGAGGCCTTCGCCCGAGCCGAGGTGGAGCGAGCGACGACTGAGCGCGCTGCTCGTAAGTCTTCTTGTAATTTCTACTTTGTGGGGGCGCGCTAGCGCACCCACTTGGTGTAGCCCTCGAGGTTCGGGCCAACTACGTAGTAGTTGGGTCGAATCTTTAGAGTGTTGGCCTTGTTCTGATTTCTGCTTTCTTCAGCATCTCGACGCCTTCTGGGTCGCCACCTACAATCGTCTCCTGGGCAAGCACCGGGAGCTCATGGAGCAGCTTGCCGCCAAGGAGGAGGAGCTCAGTGTCGCCGCATGTATCCTTGTGCTCTTTTCTAGTGGGGGCGCGCTAGCGCACCCACTTGGTGAAGCCCCCGAGATTTGGGCCAACTGTATAACAGTTGGGCCAAATCTTAAGTCTTGCTTTTTTCTCTGCTGAGTCCTTCTTTTTCGCAGCCGAAGTGCTGTCCTGGCGGACTCGTCTGCTCCGGGCCGGTCATCACTACGACCGGCTCGTTGCCGACACCGGCCATCTTGGTGTCGAAGCAGCACAGGCGAGGGCGGAGGCGGCCGCGGCTCGGCGGTCTCTCGACGAGGCCAACCGGCTACATGAGCAGCTGGCGGGTCACAAGAGCCGCCTCGAGGCCGAGGTGGAGCTCCTTAAAGCGGAAGCCGCCAAGGTGGCAGAGGCGCAGCTGTAACATCCCAAAATTCTAAATTTTGGAATGTTATAATAAATAGATAGATTTGATTGTTTGTTTGATTGTTGTGTGATTGATTGACTGAAAGTGAGTGGAATTCGAAACCTTTTTGAAAGTTAAATGAGAGGGAATAAAAGGACTTTCCCAAACTTTCATTTTGCTTTTATGATCTTCGGGAATTCAAATACTCTTCATCACAAAACCCTGGAGAGAAGATGACATGACTTCTTCCATTTATTTAAATGACAAGGGGTGTTGAAAATATTTGAATTTCATTTAAGGATATTTCCAATTCTGAAACTTTATGCAACTCAATGATTTTCACGAGCGAAGATAAAATGACTTCTTCAAATTATATGAAATATGAGTTGGGAGTTTCAAAGAATTAAATTCAAAGTTCTTTTGAATTTATTTTCAATTTGGAGTTATTTGAGTTTTATTCAAATTATTTTTCTCCAAATATAAAATATATGGAAAATAGGGTAACATGATTCCCTACACCAGAAAAATGGAGAGAAATAAATTTGAATTTATTTTGGTATTTTTAAAATGATTTTTGTTGGATTTTACTAGGGCAGAAGCACTGTTTGAATTATTTGAATTTTTGTGTATTTTTTTGAAGCTAGAATAATGTTCAGGTTGTTGGAAATCTTTTTCCGAAAATTTTGATATATTATATGCCTATATAATATTTCTAGTTCTTTTTTTTTGTTTTTCTGTTTTATTAAAAAAAAACTCTTCCCTCCGCCGAACTGGGCCGGCCCAGCTCCAAGCCAGGCCGCGGCCCAGCCCAGCCAGCGCGCCGCCGCCCTCCTACCCGAGTAGGAGACCGGCTGCCAGACGTCGCCGCCGCTGCGTGCCCGACCTGCCACCTCCCGCTGCCTGCCCCTCCTCCACGCATCGCCGCCTCCCTCCTTAAAAGCGCGCCCGACTCCCTCTCTCCCTCGCTCGCCGCCCGCCGCCGCCGCGTCGCCGCCGGCGAGATCCGCCAAGCGCCGCCTTGAAGCCGCCACCCTGCCGCCTATGCCCACCGTCGCCGCCACCATCGCACCCGCCGCCTCACGCCGCCTCTCCCGTCGCCTCGCCGTCCCTCCGACGAGCGAGCCGCCACGAGAGCTCACGCCCGCCTCGCCGACTCGCGGAGTTAACCGCCACCGCCGCCGCCGGTTTCCCCTCTCCAGAAACGGTACAAAACCCCTCGGTTTTCCTACGGTTTTTCTTCGGTTTTTAGATTAGAGCGGTTTATTATTCTGTTAGTTTATTTAACGACGCTTTCTGTTTAGGTAGTTCTAGTGAACAGATTCATTAGATTAGTTTCATTAGCGGCGTTAAGCTCGATAGATTTTTCCTTTTCTTTTAGTTTCGCCAGGACCTATTCGTGATAATGTTTCTTCACGATTAGTCCTCGTACTTCAAACGACCATAACTTTTTGCTCGTTAGTCGGAATTCAACGAAACCAACGCCCACTTCTTCGTTATGACCCCCTCTATCCAGTAATCGAACTCAAACATGTTTTTGAAAGTTTAAAATTGGAATTAGATCAGATTTGAATTCAAACTTCGTTTGATCATAACTTGAGTTTCGTAACTCTGATTTAGTTGATTCTTTTTGCAAATCGAAGCTCTTGACCTAAACTTTCTGATAAGGCCAAATTCATATAATTTTGGTACTGTTAGAAATCGTTTTATGTTGCAAGAGTTATTTTCTTGGTTTTGATATTTTCTGAATCGTTTACTTCGTTCTTTCCGATCTTTTGAGTGATTGCTTATGTGTGGTTACTATTTCTTGATTACGATAGATTGACCAGAGTGTGACGAGTAAAACTATCAAGAGTTTTGGGTGTGAATCATCTTCTTCAACGTTGCAGGCAAGTAACACTTTGATCATATTTTTCTCATACCCAGTTTTTATGCGTTAGATCTATCCTCAAACACTTGCATGATTAGGATCTAATTAAATTGTGGGATGGGAAGTAGTTGAGGTAGTACCTATTACCTGTTTTATTATAAACCCTTGGGAGTTAATTCTACGTTTGCTTATTATGCCATGCTATGCTAGTAGACGTGGATTGGGTGAGTGTATCCATGACAGATGTGAGATTGTTATTTAATGGTTTATTTAAGGTGACAACTTAAACACACATCTGGGTGGATTGAGGCACCTGGTTTCTATCAGGACTTGCCTGTTTTTCTTCTGGACCGCCACCCGTGCTCAAAGGGATCATGAGATTATTCAAACTAGAAACTTCCGTGTGCAGCCACAAGCCATTATGGGCTCTGGCATAGTTGATTAAGTTGTGCGAACTCTTATGGGTAGACTAGCAGATGTAGGGGAAAGTAGGTGTGCCGGTCTACCCACAAGTAAGGTGCTAGTGCTTCTGAAAGACTATGTCTTGGTCATCCGTTTCTCAAACACCATGTAGTGCGAGAAACCAAACGGAGGCGATTGAGTCTTGTGGGGAAAAGTGCGCAAACCTCTGCAGAGTGTATAAACTAATCATGGTTAGCCGTGTCCCCGGTTATGGACGTTTTGAGTATCTAGTACCTGGATATCATGTGAATCTCATCATGTTACTTCTAATTAATATTATTGGGTTTTAAAGAGTACTTTTAATTGGGATTGAGGATGCTGTCAACCATTCTCAATGTTCAACAACCACCATGATAGTTAAATAAAATGTATTCCTTTGTAGTAGGGAAAAATTGGCTTTTCGCAAAACTGTAACCATAGAGCTTTCCAGCAGCCATATATGCATATAGTATAGGCTTATTCTTTTCATTACTCTCTATGTGTTACATTGCCAGCATATTCCATGTGCTGACCCGTTTTCGGGCTGCAACTTTTCATGTGGCAGACTTTTCAGACGATGAGTAAGTGATACGTTAGGGTTATGATTTCTACACTCAACTTTGCCGTTGGTGTTGATGGGAATCCACAAACTTGTTACTTCCACTATTTGGATTGAGGTAATAGTATTTACGTTATTTATACATGTGATTTACCTCTGTTATAAATCCTCGAGTACTGTGTGTGTCAGCATACCGATCCAGGGATGACACTTAAGCACAGAGACTTGATCCATTCGGGTCGGGTCGCTATAAGATGGTATCAGAGCACATGTTGACTGTAGGATGTGACCCTAGAAACTGACAAGCCCATAGGAAAGATTTTTCTCTACAAATTTCTTTTCAAAAGGATCTTTTACCTCTCTTCTCTTCTGAGCTTATTCAAATATCCCCATTAGTGAGACTTTACCCTTTCCCCCTTTTGACCACTCGAAGATTCGGCTAATGAGATCACTCCAAGAGGTACAAGATATCGGACAACTAAGACCACCTTGGAATGAAGGAGATTTTACCATGCATCTGAATAATGGAAACTACAACGGTGAAGACTCCGAAGACTAGGAGAATTTGAAGGCTTTGAAGAATTCCCAGATTTTATGACCTAGGAAGGTTACACTTATGGAATTGAGAGATTATGGAAGTAATCAATACCCGAGATTAAGGTGTATTGGAGTAAGACCGGAGCATGGAGAGAGTTAAAAACTCAAAGTTTTTGTCAAGGAAACCCTAACGCAGGAGATATCAACTATGGAATGGTAACTCATGGAAATGACAAGAGCAGAAAGACGGCTATCCATGATGTTATCGCCCGCTTATGCTATTGTCACCGTGCTGAGTTAAGCATGCATATGCATGAAAGGATTGGATGGTAGAAGGCTGATGGAGCACCTATCAGCAAGATGAAGTTTTAATCCTTAGCCGGTGTATCACCAGGATCTGGAGTATTACATCAAGAAGTTTAGGGTGGATCTGCAGGAAGCCGTATTTGACAAGGAAGCAGTTCGTGAAGAACCCAGGTCCCAGAAGATTAAAATAGCCAAGCAGGAGGAGCTAAACCTCGAGATACCGGAGATTTGTCAGGAACTGAAGGACAGTAGGATCATGGTTCATGTCGAGGTTGATGAAATCCAGAAGTTGGAACGTAACTCCAGAAATATTAAAGGACGTCGCGAGAGACTTCGCGTCAATAGAGATGATTTGGCAAAAGAACTTGAGAAGGACAGGCATGATCAGAAGAAGCTGTTGGAGACATGAACACGACTTGAAGGGTTTGACGACGTTGAAGATTTATTGACCTTTAGAAGACCCAAACCCCTGTTACATACCTGCGTTAGATGCGACGATTGTGAGCTGTCATTTGTTTGATGTTTTCCGACAGCCACAATAAAATCTGTCTTTTCAAAACAATTGTTTGTATTGTGTGCATCCCTCTCGATCTCTCTTATCCCACCCCAATCCCACGGACCCATTAGAGGATGAATGGAGATGAGCTTGTATTGTCTGGACCAATGAGTCAATTGAAGACGGACCGATGGATTCAGAACATGGAGGATCGCATGGACAAAAACCCTATAGCCGGAAAGAATATGGCCCTGCATGCTCTTCAATGCTTTGAAAGAGGTGCTGCTACTTGGTGAAGGATGTACCAAACCATTAATGGATGGCAAGGAGTAACCACCTGGAAGAATTTAAGTGGAGTTTGTTAAAGTCTTCGTTTGTGTCCCAGAAATTGAGGCCTTATGGAAAGGATATGAAGAAACCTTGTGCATACAAGCTTTGTGGAGAAATAGGACACAACCATAAAGAACACCAGGATGAATACCCTCATAAGTGGGGGATTACCAAAGGAGTTAGCCGAGGATCTCAGGGAACTTCGGTTGGAGATTGTTCCCAAAGGTTTTGTTGCAGCAATGGAAGTTCAGTCTACATTGTTGAGAAAGATCCGTGAAGCTCAGGTGGATGCCAAAGATATTGCTGAGATAAAAGAGAGGATGAGCAAAGGAAAGGCCAAAGGTTTTCGTAAGGATGAGCATGACAACTTATGGTTTGAGGACAGTGTACATATACCCAATAATGCAAGGATCAGGAAGTTAATACTTCAGGAGGCTCATGACTCACCATACTCGATTCGCCCTGGAAACACCAAGATGTATTTGGATTTGAAGGAGTGTTTCTGGTGGACTGGTATGAAGAAGGATATTGCGGAGTATGTAGTCGTAGGTGATGTATGTCAGAGAGTAAAAGCAGAGCATCAGAAGCCAGCAGGATTACTACAGCCTATGCCGATACCCGAATGGAAGTGGGATAAGCTTGGCATGGATTTCATTACCGGATTTCCCAGAACCCGGTCGGGATATGATTATATCTGGGTAGTAGTTGATTCGCTTGACCAAAGTGGCTCACTTTATCCCAGTGAAAACCACCTATACAAGTGCGAAGTTGGCCAAGATATATATGACCAGGATCGTATGTTTGCATGGAGTTCCGAGGACCATCCTATCAGATAGAGGAACACAGTTTACCTCAAAGTTTTGGAATTAGCTGCACCAGACTTTGGGTACTAGGCTAGAGTTCAGTACAACCTTTCATCCGCAGACAGATGGATATATCGAGAGAGTCAATCAGATTCTGGAGGACATGTTGAGAGCGTGTGCGCTAAATTTTGGATCTAGTAGGGATGATAATCTACCCTACGGGGAGTTCTCATACAACAACAGTTACCCAGCCAGTTTGAAGATGCCCCCTTTTTAAGCTATGTATGGGAGAAGGAGCCAGACACCGTTGATGAGGGATGAAGTTTGAGACCGTCAGTTGTTTGGACCAAATGTGATCAAGGAGTCAAGAGAATGTTAAGTTGATTCAAGATAGATCAAGATAGCTCATCCGAGCGGAAAAGTTATCTGCACTCAAAAAGCGCAAGGAGGTAGTCTATGAAATTGGAGATAGAGCATGTCTTCGTGTGTCCCCTCTGCGAGGAGTTAAACTATTTGGAGTTAAGGGAAAGTTAGCCCCGAGATTTGTAGGACCATACCGAGTTTTGGAGCGTATGGGAGAAGTGGCCAACAAGTTGGAGTCACCCGAAGGACTGTCAGAAGTTCATGATGTGTTTCACATTTCCTAGTTGAAGAAGTGCCATGCAGAGATGGCCAATATTTCCCCTGTAAGGACGCTTGACCCTGGAAAGGATAATGATGTTCCACGAAGTGGAGTATGGACTTCATAAGTATAAGTTTTTATCTTGGTATGTGGCATATCCCACGAGGATGAAGAGATGAATTTACTATTGGATATAAAGGAGGTATGATTGTGGAAATATGGATCAATGGAAATTCCATGATGAGTCTGAGTAATCATGTCCTAGTTGGGTGCCAATAGAAGGAAGGAAGACATTACAATTGGATGGATTTAAGAAAACTAGGAAATTGGAAGTTGGAATAATGATCAGAAGCCCGAGGATAAGTTCAAGGACTACAAGTGATGAGATGGGCCATAAACCACATGCCCCAGGACCTGCCAAGAAGCAAGCACACTCTTGTTGAAGGAGAAACCCTGGAAGAAGTTACGATTTATCAACCGACGATTCTCTAAGAGTTTACGCAAAACCTGAGAGTTGTGAAGAAACGATAGATGTTTGTTTGGCTTGCAGAATCAATGGATTTTCCAAACTTGGTTCGTCGACAAGTGAAATTCTGCAATGTTTGTGTGGATGACCGAGTGTTAGAATGCGAGATTCGCTAAACCATGTACAAGGTAATGATTTGGGTGCGGGATGGATTGATCACCATACCGACTTACTCTTATTATTCGCTTTGCTATATGGGATGGTAAATCTGAGTGACCTACCTATAGTAGAGTGACGACGATATTAAACCTTGTTGAACCTTAGAATGGTATAATTATTTTCCCCCTTGTACAAGGCAGTTGTTGCCAACCGTAGGATATACGGTGAGGATCAACCAGACCCATTTCCTGTAGGAGAAACCATAAATCGTTGACCACCATGAGATACCGACAGTTGTTTAGTATTGGCGCCAGACCCGTCAGCTATGAAGACCCACTCTCGGAATAACCTTACCAAGAGGAATGGACAAAAGTATTGAGGAAAAAGGTTATGCCACTACCGGAAGAGCCCAGAGAAGGAATTATCCTTACGATCTGAGAAGACCGACACTGTCAGTAATAAGGATGGAGTATATGAGTTTGGATGGAACCGTAACCATGCTTCTAAGGGTGGTAGCACCCGAGACCCCGGAGATGATCGATAGATTTTTGAGAAGACCCCCAAACCTAACCTATTTCTTTCTAGCCTCTCCGAATCTCGAGGACGAGATTCAATTTAAGGGTGGTAGTTTGTAACATCCCAAAATTCTAAATTTTGGAATGTTATAATAAATAGATAGATTTGATTGTTTGTTTGATTGTTGTGTGATTGATTGACTGAAAGTGAGTGGAATTCAAAACCTTTTTGAAAGTTAAATGAGAGGGAATAAAAGGACTTTCCCAAACTTTCATTTTGCTTTTATGATCTTCGGGAATTCAAATACTCTTCATCACAAAACCCTGGAGAGAAGATGACATGACTTCTTCCATTTATTTAAATGACAAGGGTTGTTGAAAATATTCGAATTTAATTTGAGGATATTTCCAATTCTGAAACTTTAAGCAACTCAATGATTTTCACAAGCGAAGATAAATGACTTCTTCAAATTATATGAAATATGAGTTGGGAGTTTCAAAGAATTAAATTCAAAGTTCTTTTGAATTTATTTTCAATTTGGAGTTATTTGAGTTTTATTCAAATTATTTTTCTCCAAAAATAAAATATATGGAAAATAGGGTAACATGATTCCCTACACCAGAAAAACGGAGAGAAATAAATTTGAATTAATTTTGGTGTTTTTAAAATGATTTTTGTTGGATTTTACTAGGGCAGAAGCACTGTTTGAATTATTTGAATTTTTGTGTATTTTTTTAAGCTAGAATAATGTTCAGGTTGTTGGAAATCTTTTTCTGAAAATTTTGATATATTATATGCCTATAAAATATTTCTAGTTCTTTTGTTTTTTTTTGTTTTTCTGTTTTATTAAAAAAACTTTTCCTCCGCCGAATCTGGGCCGGCCCAGGCTCCCAGCCAGCCAGCTGCCCAGCCCAGCCAGCCAGCCGCCGCCTCCTCCTCCCGAGCGAGAGACCGCCACCAGATGTCGCCCGTCGCGCCCGTCTTGACCAGCCACCTCCCGGCCTTGCCCTCCTCCACGCATCGCCGCCCCTACCCCTCCTTAAAAGGCGTCGCCCCGACTCCCCTCTCTCCCCTCGCTCGCCGCCCCGCTGCCCAAGTCGCTACCGCCGGCGAGATCCGCCAAGCGCCGCCGCCCGAAGCCGCAACCCTCGCCGCCTATGCCCACCGCCGTCGTCACCACCGCACCCGCCGCCTGGGCCTCTCCCGTGCGCCTCGCCGTCTCCTCCTCCGACCGGAGCCGCCCGCTGGAGCCCCGCGCCGCCTCGCCGGACTCGCCGGAGTTAACCGCCACCGCCGCCGCCGGTTTCCCCTCTCCCGAACCGGTACAAAACCCCTCGGTTTTCCTACGGTTTTTCTTCGTTTTTTAGATTAGAGCGGTTTATTATTCTGTTAGTTTATTTAACGACGTTTTCTGTTTAGGTAGTTCTAGTGAACAGATTCATTAGATTAGTTACATTGCGGCGTTAAACGATAGATTTTTCCTTTTTCTTTTTAGTTTCGGCCAGGGATCTATTCGTGATAATGTTTTTTCACAGATTAGTCCCTGTACTTCAAACGACCATAACTTTTTGCTCGTTAGTCGGAATTCAACGAAACCAACGCCCACTTCTTCGTTATGACCCCCTCTATCCAGTAATCGAACTCAAACATGTTTTTGAAAGTTTAAAATTGGAATTAGATCAGATTTGAATTCCAACTTCGTTTGATCATAACTTGAGTTTCGTAACTCTGATTTAGTTGATTCTTTTTGCAAATCGAAGCTCTTGACCTAAACTTTCTGATAAGGCCAAATTCATATAATTTTGGTACTGTTAGAAATCGTTTTATGTTGCAAGAGTTATTTTCTTGGTTTTGATATTTTCTGAATCGTTTACTTCGTTCTTTCCGATCTTTTGAGTGATTGCTTATGTGTGGTTACTATTGCTTGATTACGATAGATTGACCGGAGTGTGACGAGTAGAACTATCAAGAGTTTTGGGTGCGAATCATCTTCTTCAACGTTGCAGGCAAGTAACACTTTGATCATATTTTTCTCATACCCAGTTTTTATGCATTAGATCTATCCTCAAACACTTGCATGATTAGGATCTATTAAATTGTGGGATGGGAAGTAGTTGAGGTAGTACCTATTACCTGTTTTATTATAAACCCTTGGGAGTTACTTCTAAGTTTGCTTATTATGCCATGCTATGCTAGTAGACGTGGATTAGGTGAGTGTATCCATGACAGATGTGAGATTGTTATTTAATGGTTTATTTAAGGTGGCAACTTAAACACACATCTGGGTGGATTGAGGCACCTGGTTTCTATCGAGGACTTGCTGTTTTTCTTGGACCGCCACCCAGTGCTCAAAGGGATCATGAGATTATTCAAACTAGAAACTTCCGTGTGCAGCCACAAGCCATTATGGGCTCTGGCATAGTTGATTAAGTTGTGCGAACTCTTACGGGTAGACTAGCGGATGTAGGGAAAGTAGGTGTACGGTCTACCCACAAGTAAGGTGCTAGTGCTTTTGAAAGACTATGTCTCGGTCATCCGTTTCTCAAACACCATGTAGTGCGAGAAACCAAACGGAGGCGATCGAGTCTTGTGGGGAAAAGTGCGCAAACCTCTGCAGAGTGTATAAACTAATCATGGTTAGCCGTGTCCCCGGTTATGGACGTTTTGAGTATCTAGTACCTCAATATCATGTGAATCTCATCATGTTACTTCTAATTAACATTGTTGGGTTTTAAAGAGTACTTTTAATTGGGATTGAGGATGCTGTCAACCATTCTCAATGTTCAACAACCACCATGATAGTTAAATAAAATGTATTCCTTTGTAGTAGGGAAAAATTGGCTTTTCGCAAAACTGTAACCATAGAGCTTTCCACCAGCCATATATGCATATAGTATAGGCTTATTCTTTCATTACTCTCTATGTGTTACATTCCCAGCATATTCCATGTGCTGACCCGTTTTCGGGCTGCAACTTTTCATGTTGCAGACTTTTCAGACGACGAGTAAGTGATACGTTAGGGTTACGATTTCTACACTTAACTTTGCCGTTGGTGTTGATGGGAATCCACAACCTTGTTACTTCCGCTATTTGGATTGAGGTAATAGTATTTACGTTATTTATACATGTGATTTACCTCTTTATAAATCCTCGAAATCTTGTGTGTGTCGACATACCGATCCAGGGATGACACTTAAGCACGAGACTTGATCCATTCGGTCGGGTCGCTACAAAGAAGAGAGCCCTAGTGGAGGTGGACCAAAGACGTAGCAGCCCGGTGGCCCGGCGACAAGGGCGGCTCGAGCCGAGTGAATCGCTGCGAGGCATGTCACCATGGCTAAGGGGGCCCATCAGGATGAGGCCCGTCGCCGCGAGGCGGCCGAGAAGGCGGCCGAAGCCAAGGACGCCGAGCTGAAGGCGGCCCTTGCCAAGGCAGCCGATCTGGAGAAGGCGCTCGAGGAGCGCGATCGTGCCATCGAACAGGAGCGGCGTGGTACGTTGCTTGAGGCGCGGTACCTGGAAGAGTCCTTCTCCAGTAAGTGCTTTTTCTTGTCGTTTGCCGGGTCGGGATCCGACCTTTATTCCTTATTGTTCTTCTTCGAACTCGATTCTTCCTTTGCCGCAGGGGCCTTCCCGGAGACGCAGTGGCTGCGGAGGAAGCCGTCGGCTATCAGCGCGACCTGACCGGCATCGTTGGGTCCGGGACGGATCCGCGGGTGGCCTGGACCTTCCCAGAGATCATCGCCGCCACTGAGGCCTGCCTGCAGGTCCTGGGAACGCAGTTGGGGCGGCTGTCCCAGGCCGGCACCGCAATGACGGTGGCCCTATGGCTGGACTCTGTCCAACTGAGCAGCTTCTCGTGCCTGGCGCGTTGGTTGGAGATGGGGCCGGACCGGCTTGGCGAGTGGCGCGTCACCGCCGCTCGTGCTGGTGTTGAGATGGTGCTCCGGTTCACGCTGTCCAAGCATCTGGACCTGCAGCTGGACGCGTTGATGGGCCAGCGGGCCGGTTCGGAGTATGTCTTGCAGGAGCAAGCTGGCCGGATCGCCTCCCGGGCCAGCTAAATCACCGGGTTCTCCTTCCACGACGAGTTCCATCCGAAGCGGACGGAAGACGGCAGGGCCGTGGACGGCGACGACTACGGCTTGATCCTCCACAATCCGGAGGGGAGCTCGAAGGAGACGGGCGTCTACCGCAACGCGGGTGCTGAGGAGGACACCGGCGCCTCGCTGGACCCGGAGGCCGCCAGGGGAGAGTCCGTCGGCGTCATGACAGCGGCGCCGAGATGCTGAGACACTTTGTGTAAAATATGTTAAATAGCAGGTCCACCCACCCGCTGGGGGTTTTAGGGTGTAATGAACTCAGGCCGTGGGCCTTTTCTTAAATACTTGTGTAGATATCGTGGGTGCTTTTCCTTTTTGCCTTCCGTTTTTTGGACCGATTTCATCGCTTTTCCTTTCTCAACCCCCCGCGAGTCGAGCAATTTGAGGCTCCGGTCCGTGACAAGGAGTTCGGTTCTTTGAGAGGAGCGGGGACTTGGGTCTCGAAGCGTTGGCCGAGGCGAAACACCATCGAGCAGTGGCGGCAATCCGGCGAAGCAGTTGGCGAGCAGCCACGATCGTCTGACTGTTCATTTGATGAATGGTGGGCCGGATTGATCGACCAGACAGCCTTTGACTTAGTGTATGAAGCGTAAAGGAGCTTTGGCCCATTGTGCTTGCCATTCGACAGCCAAAGTTGGATCTGTGGCTTTAGGGCGAAGTGGGGGACCGCGACATCCTAACTTTATCAGGAATCACCAAGTAAGGCGGCGGGGTGGCGACCGAGCTGGCCAGCCCCCGAGCCCCCGGGTCGAGCGAGTCGGGCCGGTGGCCGGGTTCAGTGGTATAGTGATGCATGAAAATAGGGACGCAATAAATTGGTCGACAAAAGGCAGCCCCCGAGTCTCGTTCGGGGACCCCATAGTTTCATGCGTTTACAAAAGGCGATGATACATACGCTCGTGCGGCTAACTGTCAAACGGGTGGAGGAGTTCCGCGTTCCACGGCCGGGTCGTTTCTTCACCGGCAGTGTCCTTCTTGCACTTCCTTGACTTGTGGGCGTCGATGAGGTAGTAGGCGTTGCGGTCGCGCAAGGCCCTGCTCACAGTGAATGGGCCCTCCCATGTAGGGGACAACTTGTGCTGGCCTGCCTGCTCTTGGACGAGTTGGAGGACGAGGTCGCCCTCGCGGAATGCGAGGGGCTTGATCTTCTTGCCGTGGTAGTGCCTCAGGCCTTGCTGGTAGATGGCGGCGGTCGGCGCCAGAGGCGTGCTTCTTGAGCAGGTCGGCGCCATCTTCGCGGGCTTCTCGGCCCGGCTTCGGTGTACATTGCGGCGGCGAAGTCGAACTCGGCGTCGGTCGGGATGGCGACCGGCTCCGTGAGCGAGGAAGAACGGGGTGAACCCGGTCGACCGATTCGGCGTGGTGCGTAGACTCCAGAGAACGGCTGGCAACTCGTCAAGCCAGCTGCCGGGTGAGCGGATGAGTGGCTCGACGAGTCGTGGCTTGACGCCGGACAGGATGAGTCCATTGGCTCGCTCGACCTTCCCGTTGAACTGCGGATGCGTAACGGAGGCCAGGTCGAGGCGGATGCCGAGACGAACGATATTGCTCGGCGCACCCTGGCGCGTTGGTGCCGCTGTTGGTGATGATGCTGTTCGGCATGCCGTAGTGCACCGCTATGTCCTTGATGAACCGGACGGCTGTTGGCCCGTCCAGTTTCTTGATTAGTCTTGCCTCGATCCAGTTGGTGAATTTGTCCACTGCCACCAGCAAGTGTGTCATGCCGCCTCGAGCGGTTTTGAAGGGTCCCACCATGTCGAGTCCCCAGATCGCGAAGGGCCAGGCGATCGGTTTAGTGCGGAGTGCTGACGCTGGCTGGTGGCTGCGTTTGCTGAAGCGCTGGCATCCCTCACACTTGAGGACGAGCGACTCGGCATCTTGGAGGGCCGTGGGCCAGTAGAAACCGTGGCGGAACGCCTTGGCCACCAGGGATCGTGATGCGGCGTGGTGCCCGCACTCGCCATGATGTATGTCGAGGAGGATGTCGATGCCCCGTTCCCACTCGACGTAGCGCTAGAACACGCCGGTGGAGCTGCGCTTGACGAGCTCGTTGTTGATGATGCTGTGGGCGGATGCCCGGCGCTACACTTGCCGAGGTTCGGTCTCGCCATGGGGAGAACCCCGTTCTCCAAAAATTCTGATATTGGGAGGGCCCAAGATGGAGCCGTAACCACGGCGAAGACGGCCACCAGGGTGGGTTCCGAGTCGGCAGCTCCCGAGCCAGGTTGAGCTGCCCCTGGGTCGGGGATGGCGACGGCCGGGTCCGGCACGATGGTGGCCGGGTCGAGCTGAGCAGCCCTGGGGCCGGGTTCAGAAGTCCTCGAGCCGGGTTGAGGTGCGGCCTGGTCGTGTGGAATGTGGATGGACTCGTAGTCCGGCGATGGCTTGACGGACTGCTTGCACAGGTGCTCGAGGGAGACGCCAGATGTGATGTCTTGTCGTGATGAGGTGATCTTGGAGAGCGTGTCGGCTGCTTCGTTCTCCGCGCGCGGGACGTGGAGGAACTCGCAGCCCTCGAAGGATCCGGACAACTTCTGGACGAGGAAGCAGTAGCTTGCCATGTTGGAGTCGCGGGCGTCCCATTCGCCAGAGCACTGCTGCACCACCAGGTCCGAGTCGCCGTAGCAAAGGATGCGCCGGATGCCGAGTTCCTTGGCAAGCCGGAGGCCATGCACAAGGGCTTCATATTCGGCGACATTGTTGGAGGCGGCGAAGTGGATCTGGAGCGCGTAGCGAAGCCGGTCGCCCTTCGGGGATGACAGTATGATGCCGGCCCCCAAGCCGAGTCGCATCTTGGACCCGTCGAAGTGCATGCACCAATGCGTCGAGTCGGGAGGCGGCGGCAAATACCGGGTCTCGGTCCAGTCGACGAGGAAGTCGGCCAGGGCTTGAGACTTGATCGCGGTGCGGGGCTCGTAGAGGATGGTGTGGCCGGCTAGCTGGATCACCCACTTGGCAACCCGGCCAGAGGCATCCCGGCACCCAATGATTTCTCCGATAGGCGCCGTGCTGACCACGGTGACAATGTGCTCTTGGAAATACTGCTTCAGCTTCTTGGCGGTGAAGTACACGCCGTAACACATCTTCTAGTAGTGCGGATAGTTCTGCTTGGAGATGGAGAGCACCTCTCTCAGGTAGTAGACCAGTATTGGGCGGCCCGGATCTTACCCTTCTCGGTCGCTCGACCACCAAAGACCGGCCTTGACCGCCCATGAGGTCGCTGCTATGTAGAGCAACAATGGCTCCTTGTCGATCGGTAGCGGCGCCAGACTAGTGCGGTGGAGAGCATGCGCTTGAGGTCTTGAAGGCCTCGTCGCCTTTGCTGTTCAATTGAACTAGCTCGTCTTCTTCATCAGCTGGTACGGGGGTAGCGCCCTCTCACCCAGCCGGCTTAGAAACCGGCTGACCGAGGCCAAGCATCCGGTGAACTTCTGGACATCGCGCAGCCGAGCCGGCTTGCGCATGCACTTGATGGCCTTGATCTTCTCTGAGTTTGCCTCAATGCTGCATTCCGAGACGAGGAAGCCGAGTAGCTTTCTGGCCGGGACGCCGAAGACGCATTTTTCCGGGTTAAGCTTGACCTTGTATTCGCGGAGGTTGGCGAAGGTTTCCTTCAAATCATTGATGAGCGTGAGGTGTTGCTTGGTCTTCACCATGATGTCGTCCATGTATACGTGGATATTGCGGCCGTGTTGCGGCAGCAGGCATTTCTGCATGCAGCGCTGGAAGGTGTCGCCGGCGTTCTTCAAGCTGAACGACATGGTGGTGTAGCAATACGCCCCAAAGGGCGTGATGAAGGACGTCTTCAGGGCGTCGGCCGGGTCCAGCTTGATCTGGTGGTAGCCGGAGTAAGCGTCCAGGAAGGACATGAGCTCACACCCGGTGGTCGAGTCAATGACTTGGTCGATCCGCGGAGGGCGAACGGAACCTTGGGATAGGCCTTGTTGAGGCTGGTGTAGTCGATATGCATGCACCAGGACTTGTTCTTCATCAGGACGAGGACTGGATTGGCCAGCCATTCGGGGTGAAACACTTCCATTATGAAACCGGCCGCCAAAAGCTTGGCGGCCTCTTCACCAATGGTTCTTCTCTTCTCTTCGGAAAATCGTCGTAGGGGTTGACGGACAGGCTTGGCATCCTTGCGGACGTGAAGTTTGTGCTCGGCGTACTTCCTCGGGATACCCGGCATGTCCTTGGGGGTCCATGCGAAGATATCCCGATTCTCACGGAGGAAGTCGACGAGCTCGCCTTCCTATTTGCTGTCGAGGCGGCGCCTATGACAACGTGCTTTGCTGCAGCCGGGGCCTTCGGGTTGAGCTTCACTTTCTTGGTCTCCTTGGAGGGTTGAAGGCGGCCTCGTCGGCGGGTCCGGGTCGGGATCGGCCTTGGGGAGGCCTCGCCTGCCAGGACGACGATCCGGTCGAGCTGGCGCCGCTCCTTGGCAATGACCAGCGACTCGACCAACTTGGCGCCGTCTCGGGCGGACTCCAGGGACTTGTGGTAATCGCCGGTGATGGTGATGAGGCCCTTGGGACCCGACATCTTCATCTTCAGGAACACGTAGTGGGGAACCGCCATGAACTTGGCGAGCACGGGCCGGCCCAGCAACGCGTGATACGCGTTGGACAGGTCCACCACCTCAAACTAGATCAGTTCGTGCCGGAAGTGGCTGTTGTCACCGAACAGGACATCTAGCTGGACCCGACCAATGGGGGAGCAGGAGAGGCCGGGCACGATGCCATGGAAGATCGTTCGGGTCGGCTCCAGGTCCTCGGCCTTGAGGCCGAGCTTGGTCATCGTGTCGCGGTAGAGGATGTTGAAGCTGCTACCGCCGTCGATGAGGACTCGGGAGAACTTGCATGTGCGCCGTGCGACGATGGTGCGGTTGAGGGCGGCGCGAACCACCACTGACTCGGCATGATTGCGGGTGACCTCGAGCCCGTGATCAGCCGATCCGACCAATGCATGAACTCCGGCTTGGCGGACGGCGGTGTTCACCTCCTGCTGAAGGAGGCGCTTCGCGCTTTAAATCGCCGAGGCTGGTGAAACGACATAGGCCGCGCTCGTCGGGTAAGGCGTCGTCGCGCATCGCGCCGCCAGTGGCGGCGGTGGAAGCGGAGGCGGCTGTCCAGCGTCTGGGCGGGCCGGAGGGGGGCGTCGCCCCTCATGATGCGCTTAGGTGATGGCGCCTTTGCGAAGCGTGTGTGGAGGTCTTGCGCCAGCGTGGTGCTGCGGGGGCATCGAGCATCTGCTCGATGCTCATGGCGGGTTGCCATGCCTTCTTGCCGGTTTGCTGGCGCTTCGCCGCCAGGTCTGCCGCGGCTCGGTGGCCGCGACGAGCCGGTTGTCGTGACGCGGCGCCGGCTGGTCCGCCTTACGCTTGTTCTGGTGATGCTGCTGCCAGCTGCTTGCGCTGGCCGGCTTCAGAGGGGGAACCGGCTTCGCCTTGCCAGCTTCATCCAGCGCCACCTGGATATTCATGGCAGAGTCGGTGTTGGCGTACTTGTCCGCCTTCACCATGGCTGACCATGGTGGCGGCTTCGGGCGTAAGAGCTTGTGCTTGAGAGGTGCCATCTCGCACCGATGACGGCACTAGATCACTTGGACTTCATGGACCCTCGCAGCTGTTCCGGAGCTCGGTCCGGCGTCACGAGTACTTGACAGGTCTCCGTGAGGCCCTTACGCGCACATGGCATGCTGGCTAGGGCGGCCGGGTTGCTTGTAGGTCCCCGTGAAGTTGCGGATGAAGGCTTCCTCGAAGTCCACCCACCTGTTGATGCTGCCCATCGGTAGGCTGTTCAACCACGTGCAGGCCGACCCTTGGAGCATGAGCGGTGCGTAGCGCACGGCGAGACGACGATTGGCACCGGTGATGCCAATGGCCGTGGTGTAGTCGGTGAGCGATCTTACGGCTTCACCGTCCGTTATGCTTAGGGTGTCGCGGGGAGCATGAATCCTTTGGGAAGGGCTCCTCCGGATCGCGGACGAGCACGCCCGGCCCGATCGCGCCGCTCTCCTCCAGCTCGAGGCGGCGAGCGATCGGCGGTGGCGGGCGTCGGCGTCGTCGATGGCGCGTGGGCCGAGTCGACTTGCGGCCAGGCCATGGGGGGCCGGGTCGGTTGGAGCCGGACGCCGGCCATGTTGGCCGGGTCCACCTGGATCTATAGGACAGGCTTGTCGCCCAATCCGCCGGCGGCTGTAGCGGCTGGGTCACGTCGAGTCCGGGCTCGGCCGGAGTGCGCCTCGCCGGGTGGCGAGGAAGCGGTGTGCAGATGTTTGCCGGGCCCGCCAAGGTGGGGGGAGCCGGATCCCGCCGGCTTGGCGAGCTGGTTGAGGCAGTCCTGGTGGGTGTTGGCGGCGTGGAGGAGTTCGCGCATCCGCCCGATGCGCTCTTTCAGCTCCTCACCCGAGCTGGTCCGGCCAGGTGCAGCTACTGAGCAGCGCCGATGTTCTTCGCTTGGGTCTAAATGAGCGGTTGGGGCGGCACGAGGCCCGACGTCGCTCCTCCCGAGCACGCGCCAGCGACCGGCTTAGCTCGGCCGCGGCGGCGTGAATCCGTAAGCGACATCGCTCAAGCGGCGGCGTCGAGCGAAGGTGGGTGGCGGCGTCTCGAGCAGGTCCAGCATCTGCTGGCGCCTTTCCTCGAGCTGGGTTCGGGCCTCAGCGATGTTGGTGGTGTCGACGTCGGTGCCGATGGGGATGCGGAGGCTCTGCATCACGGCGCGCAATGGATCGGACGGCTCGATCCGATCCGATGCGACCCTGGCTTCGGCAGCCTTCCTCATTTTGCTTGACGAGGAGGAGGCGCCGTCGCCAGTGACGAAGACCTCCACATGGACATCCATTCCCCGGTGGAAACGCCGCCGCCGAGGGCGAGGGGGGAGTCATAGTAGCTGAGCACCTCGCCGGGGTACTCGTCGGCCACGAACGCATCGAAGATGCACAGCGCGGCGAAGGAGGCGGCAAGCGCGCCGACGAAGTCGTCCGCCAACGCGACAGAACTTCGTCGATGTGGAGAAAGGGCCCCATCTCGAAGCATGCTCGGCCAGCTCCTCGAGTGCGCCCGACGATGGCGCCAACTGTCTTAGTGGGCACGGTAGATGCCAATGGATGGCTAAAGAGAGGAGGAGGCTCGAGGTGTTGGTGGACTCGAGCGGGGTTGAATGGCGGGCGGGACGCGGACATACCAGGTTCGGGACTCTCGGAGAGATAATACCCTAGTCTGCGAGTGTAGTTCGATGATCGATGGTACAATGTTGCTCCTGGGCTGTATGGAGGAGGAAGGAAGGCTGGCCAAGGCTTGGGCTGCTCCTTCTCTCGGTGTTGCTTTTGTGGCTAGTCCTATGCTTACTTGCATTTCTCTCATATGTGTTTTCTGCTTGCCCTCTCGCTCGCCCCCCATGATCGTGGGCTCCCGGGGGGTTTTATAGCCCAAACCCCCTGGGGTACAATGGTAATGTTACAAGTCGGTGGGTCCGTATTGTCGGTGTCAGGGACCCAGTGGAGTCCCGAGGGCTTGTGGTTCGTCGGGTTCCCTAGGTGTGGGCCCCGCATGCCTAGGGGGTACTGTGCGCCAATCTTGTCGTCGTCGGGCGTGGCCGAGTCAGTCGCGTCTGATGCTCTCCGTCAGGTTGCCGCTTCTTGTCGTCGGCGGTGAAAGGCGGAACCTTTGTAGCCATCTCGGCCCCCAGTCGTGGTAGGTGAGAACCTTTGTTGCCCGCGTTCACGCTAACGAGAGGGCATGGGCGAGAACCTTGTTGCCTCGGTCATCATTGATTGAAGTCTCGTCCCCATCATACGGTCTGGATGGGACGGGAGTTGACCACGGCTGGATTGCGTATACGCCACGGGTGGTCTTGGCTTATTGAGGAGGCTTTGGCGTGCGAATTCTGTTGTCTTGCGCTGGTCGTTGGGGCGAGTTGGCGTGTCTTGCGGGTCGGCTAGTCTGGCGGCTTGCGGGGCTGGCGGGTGGCGACTTCGGCCAAGCGGCGTCTTTGTATTGAGGCGGTGCCAGCGAGGAGTCTGGATTAGAACGGCGGACTATTGGGCGTGAAGATACAAGACTCAAGACTCCGTCCGTGTCCGGATGGGACTCTCGCTGCGTGGAAGACAAGCTTGGCGATCCGGATAATATATTCCCTTCCTTATGGCTGACTCCATGTAAACCCTAGCCCTCTCCGGTGTCTATATAAACCGGAGAGGTTGGCCAATCACGGCGACAATCATAATCATCATAGGCTAGCTTCTAGGGTTTAGCCTCTGATCTCGTGCTAGATCTACACTTGTACTACTCATATCATCAATATTAATCAAGCGGAAGTAGGGTTTTAACTCCATCGAGAGGCCCGAACACAGGTAAACATTGTGTCCCTTGCTTTACGTACCATCAGCCTAAGGCGCGCGGATCGGGACCCCTACCGAGATCCGCGGTTTTGACACCGACATTGGTGCTTTCATTGAGAGTTCCTCGTATGCGTTGCTGCAAGGCTCGATGGCTCCTTCAATCATTATCAACAACACGGTCTAGGGTGAGACTTTTCTCCGGATAGATCTCCGTGTTGGTGACTTCGCCTTGAGGCGATTAAGCAGCCATCTGGAGCGGATCGGCAGCTCGCCCTGGCCACGGATCAGGTTTGAAACCTGAACTACGGCTAGTGTCGCGGAGACTTGATCTTCAGCAGTTCGGCTGTGCGCCGAGGCGTCGGACGGTCCGATGAGCAGCTTAGACCTCTTGCGTACAATGCTGGGATGTCATCCTGCGGCGGAACCGGACCTAAACCGGAAGCGGAACCGTGTTGCCCTAAGGGCGGAGGATGGACCACTGCCCGCGAGCCGCACACTCATAAGCGGTAGAGAGCCGAACACAGGCCTTGCCCCAAAAAACACAGTGACACGGACCCCGGACTCGTATCCGGCTGTAGGTTCCACTCCAGCGCATCCTGAGCCGCCGAACCTGGTTGGGCCCTGTAATGGAGTTCACCACCGCGGATATCTTCCAGCACTTTCGCCCATTGGCGGCGTGCTGAACTAGATAAAGTCCCTCTCTTTGTCGAGGAGACTCTCGGCTGAACTACGTCCGACTTCGGTAGGAAGCGGCGACGAAGGTTCGTGGCCCACCACTACCCACTTCATTGCCACGATCGATGATCTAACCGGCGATGCTTGATTTCGACTCACGAAGACATCGGCGGTATGGGCGGCGATGCAGGAGAAAACGAGAACCACCGCTCACAGGCGGTGTACAGCGACCTCCTCATACGATATATATATGGTGGACACTCCGAAGGAAACCAACAGCGAAGAGACAGCGGAGGATAACCCCTCAGGGTGAAAAGCAAAGCATGGGTGTCATTGGCGCTGCTCCAAGCCCCGCCACAACAATACCGGCCGAGGCGAAAAGAATCCGGATGGTGCGAAGAGAATACAACCTGATCAGCCTGCCTTGAGCAGGCGGCGGGAAGGCAGGCAGTCAGCCCGACGAGCGAGCAGCGGGCGGATATCCGGAGGAGGACAACTACATGCCCCCCTACGAAGATGAGATCAGCCTCGGCGGCGATGAGTTGGCGTGCTGAGGATCCCGTCGGCGAGGCGCTTCAAGCGTCGACATAGCCCGCTGCGAGGAGCCTAAAAAAAGCGGCGAGCAACTCCAAACTGATCAAGACCTGCTCATAGATAGATGGACTGAAGTCACAGCGGTCGAGGAATATGGACTCGGCGCCACACGGCTGGCCAGCCACCTCGTGGCGGGATAAACGGCGTATCAGCACGAACACCAGCCTGCACCCCATGCCAATACACTACGGCCGGGGCAATAGGCAAAACACTGCGATATCTTTGGAAAACATAGCGGGACAGCCAAGATCGATCTACGGATCGCGGAAGCGCGCCCCAACCGCGACGGCGACCGTCCGCGGATACACTATCAACAAGTCCGGCGGGCGAATACAGCCACCGAGCAATTTGAACTGCGTAGCCACATAGCCCGCCGCAGGCGCGCACACCCCTACTGCTTCGGCAGTGATGGATCATGAATTCCCGAAGGGTTCAAACCCGTAAACATCGAATCATACGATGGCACAATATACCCATGATATGGATCGAAGATTTCCTTCTCCACATTCACATGGCCCGGGAGGCGATCTACCGCCATCAAGTATCTTCCCTTAAGCTCAAAGGACCCGCCCGGCCTGGCTAAACAGCCTGCCCGCAAATTCCATTGGCGGTTAGGAAAACACGGAAGCGCGTTCCTCGACAACTTCGGGGCACATATGTCGCGACCAGGACGCTGATGACTTGAGCAGTTACTCAATAGCCCGGTGAGTCAGCGGAAATTCGGACTCGGTTCCTAACTAAAAAGAACTAAATAGTCGATTGTCCGGACGCGGAAGCCCGGCGGCCTTTAAGCATAATATCCATGACGGTGGCTCACCCGACACCTCGGCCAGAAAAACCAAGTCCATGGCAGCCCTCCGACACTAATGACCGCTTTTGCATGGCGAGGACAGCTGGTTGGCTCGCAAGCAGCACTCACGCCACATTACGGCGCCGGATATGCAGCGAAATTACGGCAAGCCGCGGCGCCTTGAACATAGCGGCGAGAACAACAGCGACAACGAAGACCACGACGATCAACGCGGATTCAGCGGTTTCAAGTCCGGTCAGCGGAAGAAGCCGTTCAAAAGAAACAATCATGGACCGTCCAGTCTGGACCGCATACTGGAATGCTCGTGCTAAATCCATGGCACCCCGGACAAGCCAGCCAACCACACTAATAGAGACTGCTGGGTGTTCAAACAGGCCAGTAAAATAAACGCCGAAAACAAGGACAAGGGGCTGCACAACAACGACGACGAAGAGCCCAGGCGTCCGAACACGGGGGGACAGAAGAAATTTCCTCCCCAGGTGAAAACGGTCAACATGATCTACGCCACCCACATTCCCAAGTGGGAACGGAAGCGAGCACTAAGGGACGTCTATGCGATGGAGCCAGTAGCCCCCAAATTCAACCCATGGTCAGCTTGTCTGATCACCTTTGATCGTAGGGATCACCATACCAGCATCCGTCACGGCATCTCAGCCGCATTTGTCCTAGACCCAATCATATACGGATTACACCTCACGTGAGTCCTCATGGACGGCGGCAGCAACTTGAACCTGCTTTATCAGGACACAATGCACAAAATGGGCATCGACCCTTCAAGGATCAAGCCCACCAAAACCACCTTTAATGGTGTAATTCCTAGAGTAGAGGCCCGTTGCACGGGCTCTGTAACATTGGAAGTGGTCTTTGGATCTCCGGATAACTTCCGAAGCGAAGAGTTAATCTTCGATATCGTCCCTTTCCGTAGTGGTTACCACGCACTGCTTGGACGAACCGCATTTGCTAGATTCAATGCGGTACCACACTATGCATACCTCAAGCTCAAGATGCCAGGACCGCACGGGGTCATAATAGTCAACGGAAACATGGACCACTCTCTCCGAACATAAGAGGATACTGCAGCCATCGCGGTGAAAGTACAATGCGGCCTCCTCCGACAAACCACCAATCCGGCGACGACAACCTCGAGCACCATCAAAGCGAGTCCAGAGCACACCGCGACAGGATCATCAGGCACGCAAAGAGCGCGACTAGCAGTCCGGCCTCCGCTCAAGCCCCATCAAAGCAGCATTCATGCCACGTGTACACAATTACACACTCAAAATATCATGGGCATAGGCGGAGGCGCAACAGGGACTCAGTCTACAGTGCGGTATAACCGCAGCATACCTTCATAACCCTCCCTTTGTATCTTTCAGACCTTTGCTTTGGGCAGCCTCTTGGAAAGAAGCGGATGGTCGGACTTAAGCAAGAGAGAAAACCAAGGAGGCAACAGGCTTTGCGCACAGAAGGTTATACCTGTTTTATATACCTACGTGCAGCCTGCCTTCGGATAGGACATGTCAAATAGTCCTATTTACCTCTGCTTAAATGCACCCATTGTAAGCATACGCTTAAACGTAGTATTCATCAATGGGAGATAATATATAGCGCCAACCTATTATTCCTATTTGCGCATTTTTCCTACAAATGTTTATTTAATATTGCATCCGGACACCTTGGTACGATCAGTTGGCCAGGGGCTTCTTATGATGCCCCATAATACGGCCAAACAAGTCCGAACACTTTCAACAGTGCGGCACCCCGAACTTATAGCACTATATGCATCAGCTCCGAATCACGTCTTGGGTCAATAGTTGGGTTTGCCCGGCTCCCTTGTTTTGGTACCTTATGTTCCCTTATATCGGCTAAGGTAGCGCAGGGAGAACTACTGCGATTGTGTCCCGGTTCTTCCGGACGAGCACCTCAGTAGAGAAAGCCGAAAACTGACCGGCATGATGCGGCGATAGCTGGCCGCTGTTCGAGAGGTCTTAAAGTCCTTAAAGATTTTTCCGCTTTAGGCGAGGAATCGGCCTCGTCCGATTTAGGCGTACATAGCGCCCCAATGCGCCAAATACCTCCTTAAGGGACCAAAAATTTGGATAAAGAGTATCCGGGTTTTTCCAGGAACACCCCGATACTAGTTACGTGGGGGCGGAAGCCGACGACTGGCCTACTTTCAGAATTTTATAAACAGCCGCACAGAAGGTAATATTTTAAATCAAACAGCACTACATAGCGCAAGTAACTTCGGCTTTATATACAACAACGACAGAGGTACATTTACTCAAGGATTGTGTCCTTGGTACACTCGTCGGCCACGAGACAAGCGCCCTTCATAACGCCATTGTAATATTTCTTGGGACAATGATGCGCCTTGCCCTCTGGCGGCCCGTCCTTCACCAGCTTCTCCACATCCAGCTTGCCCCAATGCACCTCCGCGCGGGCAAATGCCCGGCGGGCACCCTCAATGCAAACGGATCGCTTGATAACTTCAAGCCGCAGATAGGCGTTCACCATCCGCTTGATCAGGCCGAAGTAGCTAGTGGGCAGGGGCTCACCAGGCCACATCCGGAATATGAAATCTTTCATAGCCACTTCAGCCGCCCTGTGGAGTTCAACCAACTGCTTAAGTTGATCACTCAGAGGCGTTGGATGTTCGGCCCCAGCATACTGGGACCAGAACAGCTTCTGCGCTCCCCTCCTCGGCATGGTAGAACTCCGCGGCATCTGATATGCTACGTGGCAGATCTGCGAATGCCCCTGGAGAGCTCCGAATTCGGGTAAGTAAAAGAAACGCCTCCTCCACATGCTTGCTTTGCATAAAGAATTTCTTACCCGCTGCTATCTTCTTGGCCGCCTGGATTTCCTGCTGTGCCTTCTCGGTTTCGGCCTTGGCGTCTTTCATACTCGCAAGGGCCTTCGCAAGCTCGGCCTCTTTCACCTTAAGATCATGCTCCAAGGACTAGAACTTTTTACCGAGCTCCTGGAGCTCTTGCTGCACCTCGCCCACTCTAGCATCTTGCTTCTTGCGCTCTTTGCACTCCAGAGCCGCCTTGTCCTCGGCCTCGGACAACGCTTTCTTCAGAGACGCCACTACGGTGGTGGCCCCTGTTACAAAGTCACGATGCTTTGTCGTTAGAATAACCAATTTTGCCTATTCTTCATTATATGAGAGCGGGGAATTACTCACCTTTGTTCTCTTCGAGCTGCCTCTTCGTGAGGTTGAGCTCCAGGTCCCGTTTTAGTCCGGCGACCTCGGTTGTGCGGACAGCAGCGGCAAGCAGCACAGCCTGCTTATTCACATGCACACTTATTATTAGACTCCTACGGATTATAATTGACCCTCCGTTTGGTTTTTTTTTCCGAACACCAAACAGAGTATCAGGGGCTACTACTTGTCGGGTGGTAATTTCACACATTTTTATTTCTTACCTCAAAGCCTGTCAGGAGGCTGGTGCAAGCTTCGGTTAGTCCGCTCTTGGCAGACAAAACTTTCCGAATCACCGCACTCATAAGAGTACGGTGCTCTTCATCCATGGAAGCGCCGCGAAGCGCGTCCAATAGACAATCCAACGCCTCGGGTGTAACGGAAGTCGTCGGCACGGACGGCTCACCCTTCCTAATGAGGGGCTGCTCGCCTAAGTCCGGAACCAATGGAGGTTTCGGAACAGTACTCGGCTGAGAGCCCGACTTACTGCGGCTCTCATCAACACGATCCGCGGGGATCTTGAACCCCGCATGTCCGACGTCTGGAATTCCGCCTTGGGGCGCCTCCAGAGTCACCTCCCCCCGCTCTGGGAGCCTTTGGGACAACACCTCTGTGTCATCCGTAGGCTGGGAAGTAGTGGCCGTCGGGAGCGAGTTCATCACTAAAACACTCAAGGACCCATCCGAAGACGATACCTCGGGATGGACCCTGGCCGGACTGTATACATGTTCGGCGTTATAACAAGCCTATGAAGCAAAATCACGATAGAGTGCGGATACTTATGACCGTGCTAGGGGCTTCCCCCTGGGCAGCCACCCCTCCTCGCTATCGGCGACCGTGGTGGAGTAGTCCGGAAGGGACGCCTTTCCTTTCTTGGACGTCCCAGCCTCCCCCTCCGGGGTGGCTTTCCTCTTTTTCACCCCCAGTGCCGGGAGGCAGAGTTTCTTCTTGTTTCCCCCCGGCTCCGCGGGAGGAATCTGCCTCATCGTCGTCGGAAGATGAGGGTATGACAGCCTTGCGCCGGGGGCCTTTCCCGGCCCCTTGGTCCGCCTTCTCAGGCCCCCCATCCTCTCCGGATGGGGCGGCCCGTTCCTCTTCTTCCTCCCCTTCGTGGGAGGAGTGTGCCTCGTCGTCTTCGGACGAGGCGTTCGGTACGACCTTGTGCCGGAGACCCTTCCTGGTCCCCGGGGCCTTCTTTTCGTCCCTCTTCTCCGGTGCCTTGTAGGGCGCCGGGACTAGCATCTCCGTCAGGAGAGCGTCAGCTGGACCTTCTGGTAGTGGAGCCGGACAGTCAATCCGCTCCGCTGTCTCCACATAATGCTGGTCAAATACACATGATGACTTAAGACTTCCCCACGAATATATTGGGAAAAACTGAATCCGGAGGTAGTCATAAAACTCACCGGACAGGCGTGCGGCATGAAGTCCACGGTCCTCGGATGTGGGAGGAGGTACTTCGGAGGCCTTGAACGGCGCCTTCCATGCGTCTTTGAGCGTCATGCCGTAGAGCTTTCGAAGCGTCTGGTGTTCGGCCGGGACGAACTCCCACAGATTAAATACCCGTCTTTGGCACGGAAGAACCCGACGGACAAGCATGACCTGGATCACGATGACAAGCTTGATGTTCTTGTCCTTCATATTCTTGATGCAGTTCTGGAGTCCGATCAGCTCTGCAGGTTCGCCCCAGGACAGGCCCTTCCTTTCCCAGGAGGTGAGCCGCATGGGGGTTCCGGATCTGAATTCGGGGGCCGCCGCCCAGTTGGCGCCGCACAGCTCGGTGATGTAGAACCACCCCAATTGCCACCCTTTCACGGTCTCCGCGAAGGAGCCGTCAAGCCAGGTGACGTTAGGCATCTTGCCCACCATGGCCCCTCCGCACTCCGCTTGTTGGCCGCTCACGATCTTCGGCTTCACGCAGAAGATTTGGAGCCACAAGCCAAAGTGAGGCTTGATGCGGAGGAAGGCCTCGCACACGACGATAAGCGCCGAGATGTTGAGGACGAAATTTGGGGCTAGGTCATGGAAATCTAGCCCATAGTAGAACATGAGCCTGCGGACAAAGGGATGAAGTGGAAATCCCAGTCCACGGACGAAGTGGGTGACAAACACGACCCTCTTGTGAGGTTCCGGAGTTGGAATGACCTGCTCGGCGTTCGGTAGCCGGTGCGCGATGTCTGCGGCCACGTATCCGGCCGCCCGAAGATTCACGATGCTTCTCCTTCACGGTGGAGGCCACCCACTTGCCTCCTGCTCCGGACATGTTTAGCTGTGCGGAGAAGGCTTGGTCTAGGGCGCTGGAGCTCGAGGGGGCAAGGGTGAGCAAAGAAGGAAGAAGGTGTGGGTAAAAATGGGGAACCCTTGTCCCTTTATAGAGGCGACGAAAGCGGTGCGCCTCCCCACTTGCCTGGTGAGAATCGCTTACTGTCCAAGCGCCATGATTGATGGTGCGGTGGGATTACCCATACCCGTATTAACGAGAATCCCGTGATAAGGGGATACAATCTCTGCTTTGACAAGACGTGTCAAGGAAACCGCCTCGCAATATGCGCTGTGGCTGGTTGTGGGAAAACGGTTTGAATACTGACCCGACCATAATGACATGTCACGTTGTCTAAAAAATTGTCAGCAGATTGCATTTGTGAAATATCATTCTCTCTACAATGGTATGTGAAGATCATTTTTGCAGATCCGGACATGATTTAAGTGTTCGATAATTACTTTGGAGTACTCGGAGAAAGGAACCCGCCTTGCAATGCCGAAGACAAGACTGCGCGCCGGACTCATCGTGATTGAAGCATGGTTGAGAGACTCTTGAGGAGTCTGGATTAGGGGTATCCGGACAGCGGACTATATACTTTATGCGGACTATTGGGCGTGAAGATACAAGACTCAAGACTCCGTCCGTGTCCGGATGGGACTCTCCTTTGCGTGGAAGACAAGCTTGGCGATCCGGATAATATATTCCTTCCTTGTAACCGACTCCATGTAAATCCTAGCCCTCTCCGGTGTCTATATAAACCGGAGAGGTTGGCCCGATCACGAGGACAATCATAATCATCATAGGCTAGCTTCTAGGGTTTAGGCTCTACGGTCTCGTGGCAGATCTACTCTTGTACTACTCATATCATCAATATTAATCAAGCAGGAAGTAGGGTTTTACCTCCATCGAGAGGGACCGAACCTGGGTAAACATTGTGTCCCTTTCTTCCTGTTACCATCAGCCTAAGACGCACAGATCGGGACCCCCTACCCGAGATCCGCCAGTTTTGACACCGACACCAGCCCTGTTGTTTTTGAAGAGGATCCGGGTTCCGTTGCCTGCCTGGGGTCCATTCCCTCGACAAGGTGGGTAGATATTTTGGGACAGCTGGCGTGTAGCACAGCAACGGTCGGAAATTTGACTATCAAATTCCTCAGGGCTATCATGATCCTCACTTGTAGGAAATCCGCACTAGCGAATTCCTAACTCCTCAGTCAGAACAAATTCCTCAGAGACCAGAAGAACTTCGTCTCATCCTTTGAAAAATTGGTGAGCTGCATGAGATTTCCAATGGCTTCACTCAAAGGGATTGGTAGGTGTAGGATTTTGAGATGAGCATCACTTGGAAATTTTTCCTTAGTTTTTCCTCGAACCCCTTTAACAGTACGGTGTTTCCTACGACTCAAGAAAGAGAAAATGAAACTACGAAAACAAAAGTCTTCACGCTCCATGTTCCTTGTATGAATACCAAGTCTTCATGGTCACACCAATTTCTTCACTTTCAAAGTCTTCAGAAAGTCTTCAGAAATCCAAAAGACTTCAGTCGAAGACATTCATTTTTAGGGGTCGACTTTCTCTATAAATATCAAACTCCTCATAGACTTATAGACCTGTGTACACTCACAATCACATTAGTTCCTTAACCTATAAGTCTTCAATACACCAAAATCACTAATGGGCACTAGATGCACTTACAGTCTCCCCCTTTTTGGTGATTGATGACAATATAGGTTAAGTTTTCAACGGAATAAAACATATGAAGTGTAAATACTAATATTGAGGAATTTGATTGCAAGATATAGAAGAACTCCACCTGAAGATCTGCATAGTGAGGAATTTTCTTTTGAAGCAATGCACACTTCAAGAGTAGAATCATGGAGATCTCCCCCTATATCTTGTAATTCATACACGCAATTAACATATAATATGAAGAATTTGAAATGCATGATGAAATATGGTGACTGATGTAATTCAGCATGCGTGCATTAACATATAAGAGGAATAAGCATGCAGAAGAACACAACATAAGTATCAGACCACCATCGGGTTTAAGTTTACAACTTGATCCAACAAAGTCTTCAAAAGAACAAGAGTTGTAACTTAGCAAAAAAAAGCCCTTATATAGACCCTCTTGAAGACTAACTCAAATCTCTCCCTCTTTGTCATCGAATGACCAAAAGGATCGAAAAATGAGGACTAACGCCCCTGAAGAATATCATGTTGATGGAGGAGCGCCAACATTGTTGGGGTCGGTTGTTGAAGTAGGGCCTACCGCAGTGTCGTCCAAATCTTCATGCTCATCCGTGTCGCATGATGAAGTATATGAGCTGGCCACCAAGGAAGGAACTTTGACTTTCTTGAATTTCTTCGCTGGAGGTTGAGACCAGTCAAAGTCCTGTTTGAGACCCATTTTCTTCAGATCTTCTTCACCATACAGATGAGACAGAACAGCCCAGGTGCGGCCGAAGACTTCATGGAGGTAGTAGTGGTTCTTCTTCATGGCATTGTGTGTAGCAGTCATGATGTGAAGAATTGAACCAAACTGACGCTTGACCCATTTGTGGTTGTGATCGACCTTCTGGTGAAGACTGAGGAGAAGCTCACGATTAGTCATCACCCTTGGAGTTGTGCCTTGAGGATTTTTCTTTGAGGCATTGGCGGCAGAGTCATGAGTGGCTGAGTCATCATTGGTGGAGTAAGATGCAGCTTTGCGGAACTAACCATCCAATGGACGAATGCCTTCATCAAGAACAGCAGTGGCCTTGCCCTTTTCATCAGCTGAGGAAAATGTCCATTTGAGGACTTCAATGGGGGGCAAGTAGCTACCATGGTTGAGTGTGTCAGCCTTGTAGTTGAGTGAAGACCTTGTTCCGGGGAATCTCATAATCCAGGGAGCTTAAGGCTTCAAATCAAATGGAGATAATGCAACATTGGCCAGAGTCCTCATGAAGAAATCATGGTAGTTGACAGGAATGCCGTGAATGATGTTGAAGAGAAGATTCTTCATGATGCCAACGACCTCTTCATCATTCAAGTCGTGGCCTTTGATTGGACTCAATGTCTTCGGCAGAATGCGATAGACAGTCCGAGGCACATACAACAATTCCTTCATGAGGAATTTGGTCTTGGGGCTTGACCGGGCTTCAGTGGCTTCACCAACACTTGCATGTAGTGATATGTAAGCTCAGGTTCATGGTATATACAACGAGCACCTTCAAGGGGAGGGCTGACAGGCAGGGCATGAAGCAATTCAGAGGTCTGTGCTTTGAAATGAGTATTCTCTATCATCCAATCCAACACCCAAGAGTTCACATCTGTAGCATCTCCTATGATGTGCAGCATTGCATAGAATTGAAGAATTAGTTCTTCATTCCAATCACATATATCTGTGCAGAAGTCGAGCAGTCCAACGTCGTGAAGAACGCTGAGGACTGGCACGAAGCAAGGCAGCGATTCCATGTCCACGTGAGGAATGTGCTCATGGTCAAAGACTTTGTCCTTATTGAAAAGCAGCGAAGAATAGAAGTTGGCTTGGCTGGCAGTCCAGAAACGCTTCCTCCTAAGACGAGCAGAGTCATATGGGTTGTAATCCGTGAAGAATACATGCTCGTGGAAGAAGTCATCAGCCTTGAAGTTTTGCTTCTTGGAGAATGGATCCTTTGTATTGGGCTCAGGAATCACAATCTCGGGAACCACAGGCTGAGGAATTTTAGTTTCTTCTTCAGTTGCAGCCTGGGTCTTCAATTCTTCAGCAGCTTGTTCATCAGCACTAGTGGCTGGAATTTCTTAATGAATGGATGTAGTGGTGCGAGGTTCGTCAGAGCCCATTTGAAATTCAGTGTGCACTGGGGACTGAGGAATTTGTTGTAGAGTGAACAAAGGAGAATTGGGGTGCTGACTTTCCCAAAAGTCATCATTCATCACTGGTGTTGTGCTCCCAATGTCCACATACTCATCTTCTTCACTTAATTCTTCAACGCCTGCCTCTTCAGCTATGAACTGAGGCACGGGCGATGAGACAACTGGGGTTGAAGGGATTATATCCACTTCAATTTCTTTGTCCAATTGCTCTAAAGAAGCAGCAGAAGGAACATCTTCATCGGATCCGCTTGGGATCTCATATTCTTCACCAAAAGGAACGAGTTCCTTTGATGGCATGCATGAGACTGGAACAACATCAATAGGATTCTCAAAAGAGCTTGTTAATTTCTTCATCTTCTTTAGAGCTGAAGATTCTGATGAAGTTGATTCTTTCCTTTTCTTCACTGCTGCACGCTCCGCAGCCTTGGTCTTCTTAGCTTCTGATGCAGAAGGAAGAATTTGACTTGGTGTAGGTACCGGAGCAGCAGAGGAAATTGGTTCATTTTCTTCAGGCACAACTGATGCAGTTTCCCTGGCATGGTCAATTTCTTCAGGCACAGTGGTTGAAGCTTCAGCTGGCCTAACTTGTTCTTCAGTCGCAACACTTGAGGTTGCCCTGGCAGTTTCATCAGCGGCTGGAATGCAGTCATCAGCCCTGGTACTAGCAGTTTCATCAGCAGCCTGAATTTCATCAGTGGTGTTGCCATGTTCTTCAGTAGGCTGAGCAAATGCCTCAGCCTGAGGAGATTCATGTTGCGTTGGGGCAGCAACATTGGAGGTGAATCCCTTCATCATATTGACGAATCTGACTTTGGCTCCAAGCCAGTCAGCATAGTAGCGATCAAAATCATCTCTCAGATTCTTGATTTCAGATTGAACAGCCACAAGTTCATCAGTGGTCATCTTGACAATATTCTTCTTCAGAAAGCGCTCCTTCTTGTACCGTGCTTTCTTCAACTGCCTGGCCTTCTCGAATTTCCATTTTTCTTCACCTATGAAGGCGGTCAACATGTGACTTTGGCCAGGAGTGATTTTGAAGTCAGGCATGGGAGTGTTGGGATCCTTGTGCTAGAGATCAATGTACTCAAGGATCAACTTTGGATCCAGAAGGAGAGGAAATTCACTTCCTTTGGCTCTAGCAGCCCTTTGCTACCTGTCTCTGATGATTTCGGCGAGTTCCTCATCATCAACTTCGTCTTCATCAGATGGCACTTGGAAGGCAACCTGCTTCTTGTGAGGACTTGGTCGAGAACCTCGTCCAGCAGTGGCTTTAGTCTTCAGCAGAGTGGGGCCAGTTGAGGAATGCAGAGGAGCTGAAGAACTTGCAGAGGCTCCTGAGGCAATAGAGATGCCTGTTGTCCTTTGGCATGAGGTGAGATGCACAGGTGCTGAGGATTTGGAAGGAGGAGCTGAGGACTTTGGAGGAGCTGGAGCAGCTTGAGGAATTTGCCGTGAGGGCTTTGCAGAGCTTGGCCGTGAGGGCATTGCAGATGAGCTTGGCTATGAGGACATTGGTGTAGAAGCCTTGGGCTTGTGTGCGGGCTTCTTGGGCATAGCCTTCTTAGGCTTGCTAGCAGAGTCCTCAATAGCAGCAGCAGAATCTTCATTGAATTTCTTCACTGCTTCTTTTGCCATTTTGGCCAGCTTGGCTTGATGCTTAGCTCATTCCTTTGGAAATTCTTCACCTCTTATGATGCTAGAGGGATCGGCTTCTTGGCCAGGTGCCAATGGAGGTCTTGGGCATGGAGGGTGTACTGCAAATTTCTTCATGTACTTTGTAGTCACATATCTTTACTCCCTCCATTCCCGTGCCCATCTCCTCTCTATCCTTTGGATGCGCACCTTGCGCTGATTTTTGTTCACCTTTCCATACTTGGCCTCATCAGGAGTGCAATATTCATCATAGATGTCATCAGGAATCTCGAAAGCAGTGTTTGCTTCTGGTCTCTTTCCTCCCTTCCGGGGTTTCTTGCCGTCAGCCATTTTCTTCAGTTGAGGATGAACAATAGAATTCTCTAAAGAGGTATGCAAATTTTCTTCGAGAAACGCTCCAAATGAGTTAAGTTGATGAGAACCTAATGATTCAGCAGCGGACATGTGTACCTGTGAACAGAATATAGTTGCAAAGAATTTGGAGAGATCATATGCGTTCTCAGAAGTTTTGGAAAAAGAACAAGTTTGAGGAATTTGACCAGATGTGTCTTGAGGAATTTCATTAAGCGTTCTTTGACTTAGGTTCAAGAGTTGTACAGATTGAAAATCCACACAATTGAGGAATCTTGAAGAAAAATGTTGCTTAGGGAAACAAATCAAGAATAGATGTCATGTGAGGTGTTTAGTGTGTGAAGATTTGAAGAATAAACACCTTTTGAAGATTTTGTAGAAAACATCAGAATCAACAAGGGAAGTAAAATTAACTTTTAATTACCCTTGACGAAGAACTCGACGAACTATGAAGTGTAGATTTAGAAGTTAAATCGATTCAGATCTTCACGCCCTAACTTGGCGAGAGAAGACAGCTCTGGGGCGGCGGAGTGAAGAAATCATGACCGCCAGCGAATCTACGACGGCGACGAGGTCGAGGCAGTGAAGCTCTTTCTCACCAGCTACGATGGAAGTAGCAGCGGCGCTAGGTTTTGTGAGTTCGAGCGAGGGAGAGAGGTCGATCGGAGTAAAAACAAAGTGAGGAGGGGAGGGGTATTTATAGCCGAGGTGAAAAACTGCTCGCCTGAGGAAATTGGACGAACGTGCCCTGACCCTTCTCATTCGCATGACATGTGTCACCCACGTACTGAGAGGTGGCGATCGTGTGAGATCATGGGTGAATAGATAAATCGAATGTGGAATGTGGAATGGTTTGAGCGGCAAAAAGCCAAAAATTCATATAATATGATTTTAATGTTTCATTCGCAACTTCTTCAGCTGACAAGGACACAGTGAAGATTTTGAATGAGGTTCAAGTAGAACGCATATGAAGAATTTATGAATAGACTGGGTTGAGTTTAGCATAGAGGGGGAAGGGTCCGATCACATTCACTTAGCGGAAAAGGAAACATGAAGAATTAGCAATAAGTGAATGTTGTAGAGGACATAAACTAATATACATATATATAGCCAATGAAGAACAATAGAGAAAAGAGTGAAGACATCGAAAAGTTGAAGAAATTTGAGCAATTGAGGAATTTCAAAAATGAGGAAAAACTCAAATTGAAGATTTTCAACTTTTGTGGTGACGTGACCCACCGTATAAGAATGATGATTTCAGACACCGCGTACAATTGTCATAGGGCTCTGAGAATCAAATTCTTTGTTAATTCTTCACACTTAGAGTGTTAGTCTTCATTGATTGAAGAAAAGGTTTCTTCGTGTGTTGCACATCTAAGTCATCAGTTTTGCATAAGTGTTAGGATGTGTATCCTTTTCAAAGGACATTCGAAGATTCTAGGATATTTAGCTCACACCGCAAATTGCTAAATCTCTTCTCATCCAAGGGATTTGTGAAGATATCGGTGTTGGGGAACGTAGCACAAATTCAAAATTTTCTACGCAACACCAAGATCAATCTATGGAGTAATCTAGCAACAAGGGGAAGGAGAGTGCATCTACATACCCTTGTAGATCGCTAAGCGGAAGCGTTTCAAGAACGTGGATGAAGGAGTCGTACTCATGGCGATTCAGATCGCGGTTGATTCGATCTAAGCACCGAACAACGGTGCCTCCGCGTTCAACACACGTATAGCCGGGGCGTCTCCTCCTTCTTGATCCAGCAAGGGAGAGGAGAAGTTGAGGAGAACTCCGACAACACGACGGCATGGTGGTGATGGAGCTCGTGGTTCTCGGCGGGGCTTCTCCAAGCACTACGGAGGAGGAGGAGGTGTTGGAGGAGGAGAGGGCTGCGCCGGGAGAAAGTGCGGCTGCCCTCTCTCTCACACTATATATAGGGGGAAGGGAGGAGGAGGAGGCGCCCTAGGGTTCCCTAGGGGTGGGGCGGCGGCCATAGGGGAAACCCTAGATGGGTTTTGGCGCCCCAACCCCCTAGGAAACTTGCCCCCAAGCCGGGAGGGTGGCTGCCCTAGGGGTGGCGCCCCACCTCTCAGTTACGTGAGATGGGGTGGGAGGGCGCTCAGCCCCTTAGTGGGATGATGTTCCCTCTCCCTTGGCCCATAAGGCCCCCAAAGCTTGCCGGGCCTCCAAACCCCTTTCGGACACTTGGTCATCACACAGTACCCCGGAACAATTCGGACTCCAACACCCTTCGTCCAATATACCGATCTTCACCTCCGGACCATTCCGGAGCTCCTCGTCATGTCCGGGATCTCATCCGGGACTCCGAACAACCTTCGGTAACCACATACTATTTCCCATAACAACTCTAGCGTCACCGAACCTTAAGTGTGTAGACCCTACGGGTTCGGGAACCATGCAGACATGACCGAGACGTTCTCCGGTCAATAACCAACAACAGGATCTGGATTCCCATGTTGGCTCCCACATGTTCCACGATGATCTCATCGGATGAACCACGATGTCAAGGATTCAAGCAATCTCGTATGCAATTCCCTTTGTCTAGCGGTATTGTACTTGCCCGAGATTCGATCGTCGGTATCCCGATACCTTGTTCAATCTCGTTACCGGCAAGTCTCTTTACTCGTTCCGTAACACATCATCCCGTGATCAACCCCTTGGTCACATTGTGCACATTATGATGATGTCCTACCGAGTGGGCCCAGAGATACCTCTCCGTCACACGGAGTGACAAATCGCGATCTCGATTCGTGCCAACCCAATGACACTTTCGAAGATACCCGTAGTGCACCTTTATAGCCACCCGATTCGTTATGGCGTTTGGTACACCAAAGCATTCCTACGGTATCCGGGAGTTGCACAATCTCATGGTCTAAGGAAATGATACTTGACATTAGAAAAGCTTTAGCATACTGAACTACGATCTTTGTGCTAGGCTTAGGATTGGGTCTTGTCCATCACATCATTCTCCTAATGATGTGATCCCGTTATCAACGACATCCAATGTCCATAGTCAGGAAACCGTAACCATCTATTGATCAACGAGCTAGTCAACTAGAGGCTTACTAGGGACATGGTGTTGTCTATGTACCCACACATGTATCTGAGTTTCCTATCAATACAATTATAGCATGGATAATAAACGATTATCCAAAACAAGGAAATATAATAATAATAACTAATTTATTATTGCCTCTAGGGCATATTTCCAACAGTCTCCCACTTGCACTAGAGTCAATAATCTAGTTCACATCACCATGTGATTAACACTCACAGGTCACATCGCCATGTGACCAACATCCAAAGAGTTTACTAGTGTCAATAAACTAGTTCACATCATCATGTGATTAAGACTCAATGAGTTACGGGGTTTGATCATGTTTTGCTTGTGAGAGGTTTTAGTCAGCGGTCTGCAACATTCAGATCCGTATGTACTTCGCAAATCTCTAGGTCATATTATAAATGCTGCTTCCACGCTCCACTTGGAGCTATCCCAAATGGTTGCTGCACTATACGTATCCGGTTTGCTACTCAGAGTCATTCGGATAGGTGTTAAATCTTGCATCGACGTAACCCTTTACGCCGAACTCTTTATCACCTCCATAATCGAGAAACATGTCCTTATTACTCCAAGGACAATTTTGACCGCTATCTGGTGATCCACTCCTTTATCACCTATGTACCCTCTTGCCAGACATGTGGCAAGGCACACATCAGGTGCGGTACACAGCATAGCATACTATGGAGCCTACGTCTAAGCATAGGGGACAACCTTCGTCCTTTCTCTCTATTCTGCCGTGGTCGAGCTTTAAGTCTTAACTTCATACCTTACAACTCAGGCAAGAACTCCTTCTTTGACTGGTCCATCTTGAACACCTTCAAGATCATGTCAAGGTATGTCCTCATTTGAAAGTACCATTAAGCGTTTTTTATCTATCCTCATAGATCTTGATGCTCAATGTTCAAGCAGCTTAATCCAGGTTTTCCCTTGAAAAACACTTTTCAAATAACCCTATATGCTTTCCAGAAATTCTACATCATTTCTGATCAACAATATGTCAACAACATATACTCATCAGAAATTCTATAGTGCTCCCACTCACTTCTTTGGAGATACAAGTTTCTCATAAACTTTGTATAAACCCAAAATCTTTGATCATCTCATCAAAGCACACATTCCAACTCCGAGATGCTTACTCCAGTCCTTAGAAGGATTGCTGGAGCTTTGCATACTTGTTAGCGTCTTTCAGGATTGTCAAAACCTTCTGGTTGTATCACATACAACCTTTCCTCAAGAAAATCGTCGATGAAACAATGTTTTGACATCCTATCTGCAAGATTTCATAAATAATGTAGTAACTGCTAATATAATTCCAACAGACTCTTAGCATCGCTACGAGTGAGAAAGTCTCATCGTAGTCAACTCCTTGAACTTGTCGGAAAATATCTTAACGACAAGTCGAGCTTTCCTAATGGTGACACTTACCATCATTGTCCGTCTTCCTTCTAAAATCCATTTGTACTCAACAGCCTTATGACCATCGGGTAGTTCTGCCAAAGTCTACACTTTGTTTTCATACATGGATCCTCTCTCGGATTTTATGGCCTCGAGTCATTTGTCGGAATCCGGGCCCACCATCGCTTCTCCATAGCTCGTAGGTTCATTGTTGTATAGCAACATGACCTCCAAGACAGGATTACCGTACCACTCTGAAGCAGTACGCGTCCTTGTCATCCGGTTCGGCAGTGACTTGATCCGAAGCTTCATGATCACTATCATCAGCTTCCACTTCAATTGTGTAGGTGCCACAGGAACAACTTCCCGTGCCCTGCTACACACTAGTTGTAGTGACGGTTTAATAACCATATCAAGTCTCCACCATCCTCCCACTCAATTTTTCGAGACAAACTTTTCCTCGAGAGAGGACCCGATTCAAGAGACAATCCCTATTGCTTTCGGATCTGAATTAGGAGGTATACCCAACTGTTTTGGGTGTCCTATGAAGATGCATTTTATACGCTTTGGGTTCGAGCTTATCAACCTGAAACTTTTTCACATAAGCGTCGCAGCCCCAAACTTTTAAGAAACGACAACTTAGGTTTCTCCAAACCATAGTTCAAACGGTGTCGTCTCAACGGAATTACGTGGTGCCCTATTAAAGTGAGTGCGGTTGTCTCTAATGCCTAACCCATGAACAATAGTGGTAATTCAATAAGGGACATCATGGTACGCACCAAATCCAATAGGGTACAACTATGATGTTCGGACACACCATCACACTATGGTGTTCCAGGCGGTATTAATTGTGAAACAATTTCCACAATGTCTTAATTGCGTGCCAAAGCTCGTAACTCAGATACTCATCTCTATGATCATATCATAGACATTTTATCCTCTTGTCACGATGATCTTCAACTTCACTCTGAAATTACTTGAACCATTCAATAATTCAGACTTGTGTTTCATCAAGTAAATATACTCAGTATCTACTCAAATCAACCGTGAAGTAAGAACATAACGATATCCACTGCGTGCCTCAGCACTCATTGGACTGCACACATCAAAATGTATTACTTCCAACAAGTTTCTTTCTTGTTCCATTTTACTGAAAACGAGGCTTTCAGTCATCTTGCCCATGTGGTATGATTTGCATGTCTCAAGCGATTTAAAAAATCAAGTGAGTCCAAACGATCCATCTGCATGGGGTTTCTTCATGCGTATACACCAATAGACATGTTTCGCATGTCTCAATCTTTTCAAAAACGAGTGAGTCCAAAGATCCATCAACATGGAGCTTCTTCATGCGTTTTATACCAATATGACTTACATGGCAGTTCCACAAATAGGTGGTACTATCATTACTATCTTATATCTTTTGGCATGAACATGTGTATCACTACGATCGAGATTCAATAAACCATTCATTTTAGGTGCAAGACCATTGAAGGTATTATTCAAATAAACAGAGTAACCATTATTCTCCTTAAATGAATAACCGTATTGCGATAGACATAATCCAATCATGTCTATGCTCAGCATAAATACCAAATAAAAATTATTTAGGTTTAACACCAATCTCGATGGTAGAGGGCGTGCGATGCTTGATCACATCAAGCTTGGAAAACTTCAACACATATCGCCACTTACCTTTAGCTAGTCTCCGTTTACTCCATAACCTTTTATTTGAGTTACTAACACTTAGCAACGAACCGGTATCTAATACCCTGGTGCTACTAGGAGTACTAGTAAAGTACACATTAACATAATGTATATCCAATATACTTCTATCGACCTTGCCAGCCATCTCATCTACCAAGTATCTAGGGGTAATTCTGCTCCAGTGGTTGTTCCCCTTATTACAGAAGCACTTAGTCTCGGGTTTGGGTTCAACCTTGGGTTTCTTTACTAGAGCAGCAGCTGATTTGTCGTTTCATGAAGTATCCCTTCTTGCCCTTGCCCTTCTTGAAACTAGTGGTTTCACCAACCATCAACAATTGATGCTCCTTCTTGATTTCTACTTTCGCGGTGTCAAACATCGCGAAAATTTCAAGGATCATCATATCTATCCCTGATATGTTATAGTTCATCACGAAGCTCTAGTAGCTTGGTGGCAATGACTTTGGAGAAACATCACTATCTCATCTGGAAGATTAACTCCCACTTGATTCAAGTGATTGTGGCACTCAGACAATCTGAGCACAAGCTCAACGATTGAGCTTTTCTCCCTTAGTTTGCAGGCTAAGAGACTCGTCGGAGGTCTTATACCTCTTGACGTGGGCACGAGCCTAAAATCCCAATTTCAGCCCTCGAAACATCTCATATGTTTCGCGATGTTTCGAAATCGTCTTCGGTGCCTCAACTCTAAACCATTTAACATTACTGAACTAGCACGTAGTTATCAAAACGTGTATGTCAGATGTTCGCGACATCCACAGACGACGTTCGAGGTTCAGCACACCGAGCGGTGCATTAAGGACATAAGCCTTCTACAAAGCAACAAGGACAATCCTCAGTTTACGGACCTAGTCCGCATAATCGCTACTATCAACTTTCAACTGAATTTTCTCTAGGAACATATCTAAAACTGTAGAACTAAAGCGCGAGCTATGACATAATTTGCACAAAACTTTTGACTATGTTCAGGATAATTAAGTTCATCTTATGAACTCCCACTCAGATAGACATCCCTCTAGTCATCTAAGTGATTTCATGATCCGAGTCAACTAGGCCGTGTCCGATCATCATGTGAGACGGACTAGTCATCATTGGTGAACATGTTCATGTTGATCGTATCTACTATACAACTCATGCTCGACCTTTCGGTCTCTTGTGTTCCGAGGCCATGTATGTACATGCTAGGCTCGTCAAGTCAACCTAAGTGTTTCGCGTGTGTAAATCTGGCTTACATCCGTTGTATGTGAACGTTAGAATCTATCACACCCGATCATCACGTGGTGCTTCGAAACAACGAACTTTCGCAATGGTGCACAGTTAGGGGGAACACTTTCTTGAAATTTTAATGAGGGATCATCTTATTTACTACCGTCGTTCTAAGCAAATAAGATGCATAAACATGATAAACATCACATGCAATCAAAAGCGACATGATATGGCCAACATCATTTTGCTCCTTTTGATCTCCATCTTCGGGGCTCCATGATCATCATTGTCACCGGCATGACACCATGATCTCCATCATCATGATCTCCATCATCATGATATCCATCATCGTGTCTCCATGAAGTTGTCTCACCAACTATTACTTCTACTACTAAGGCTAACGGTTTAGCAATAAAGTAAAGTAATTACATGGCGTTGTTCATTGACACGCAGGTCATACAATAAGTTAAGACAACTCCTATGGCGACAGCCGGTTGTCATACTCATCGACATGCAAGTCGTGATTCCTATTACAAGAACATGATCAATCTCATACATCACATTCTTTTGGCCATATCACATCACATAGCATACCCTGCAAAAACAAGTTAGACGTCCTCTAATTGTTGTTTGCATGTTTTACGTGGCTGCTATGGGTTTCTAGCAAGAACGTTTCTTACCTACGCAAAAACCACAACGTGATATGTCAATTGCTATTTACCCTTCATAAGGACCCTTTTCATCGAATCCGATCCGACTAAAGTGGGAGGCGGCACCGTTAGCCACCTTATGCAACAAGTGCATGTCAGTCGGTGGAACCTGTCTCACGTAAGTGTACGTGTAAGGTCGGTCCGGGCCGCTTCATCCCACAATACTGTCGAAACAAGATTGGACTAGTAATGGTAAGCATATTGAACAAAATCAACGCCCACAACAACTTGTGTTCTACTCGTGCATAGAAACTACGCATAGACCTAGCTCATGATGCCACTGTTGGGGAACGTAGCACAAATTCAAAATTTTCTACGCAACACCAAGATCAATCTATGGATTAATCTAGCAACAAGGGGAAGGAGAGTGCATCTACATACCCTTGTAGATCGCTAAGCGGAAGCGTTTCAAGAACGCAGATGAAGGAGTCGTACTCGCAGCGATTCAGATCGCGGTTGATTCCGATCTAAGCACCGAACAACGGTGCCTCCGCGTTCAACACACGTACAGCCGGGGCGTCTCCTCCTTCTTGATCCAGCAAGGGAGAGGAGAAGTTGAGGAGAACTCCGACAACACGACGGCATCGTGGTGATGGAGCTCGTGGTTCTCGGCGAGGCTTCGCCAAGCGATGCGGAGGAGGAGGAGGTGTTGGAGGAGGAGAGGGCTGCGCCAGGGAAGGTGCGGCTTCCTCTCTCTCTCACTATATATAGGGGAAGGAGGAGGAGGAGGCGCCTAGGGTTCCCTAGGGAGGGGTGTCAGCCATAGGGAAACCCTAGATGGGTTTTGGCGCCCCACCCCTAGGAAACTTGCCCCCAAGCCGGGAGGGTGGCTGCCCTAGGGGTGGCGCCCCACCTCTCCGTGTTACGTGAGATGGGGTGGGAGGCGCTCAGCCCCTTAGTGGGATGATGTGCCCTCTCCCTTGGCCCATAAGGCCCCCAAAGCTTGCCGGGCCTCCAAACCCCTTCCGGACACGCTGGTCATCACCGTACCCCGGAACAATTCCGGACTCCAATACCCTTCGTCCAATATACCGATCTTCACCTCCGGACCATTCCGGAGCTCCTCGTCATGTCAGGGATCTCATCCGGGACTCAACAACAACCTCGGTAACCACATACTATTTCCCATAACAACTCTAGCGTCACGAACCTTAAGTGTGTAGACCCTACGGGTTCGGGAACCATGCGAACATGACCGAGGCGTTCTCGGTCAATAACCAACAGCGGGATCTGGATTCCCATGTTGGCTCCGACATGTTCCATGATGATCTCATCGGATGAACCACGATGTCAAGGATTCAAGCAATCCCGTATGCAATTCCCTTTGTCTAGCGGTATTGTACTTGCCCGAGATTCGATCGTCGGTATCCTGATACCTTGTTCAATCTCGTTACCGGCAAGTCTCTTTACTCGTTCCGTAACACATCATCCCGTGATCAACCCCTTGGTCACATTGTGCACATTATGATGATGCCCTACCGAGTGGGCGGAGATACCTCTCCGTCACACGGAGTGACAAATCGTAGTCTCGATTCGTGCCAACCCAATGACACTTTCGGAGATACCGTAGTGCACCTTTATAGCCACCCGATTCGTTGTGACGTTTGGTACACCAAAGCATTCCTACGGTATCCGGGAGTTGCACAATCTCATGGTCTAAGGAAATGATACTTGACATTAGAAAAGCTTTAGCATACTGAACTACGACTTTGTGCTAGGCTTAGGATTGGGTCTTGTCCATCACATCATTCTCCTAATGATGTGATCCGTTATCAACGACATCCAATGTCCATGGTCGAGAAACCGTAACCATTTATTGATCAACGAGCTAGTCAACTAGAGGCTTACTAGGGACATGGTGTTGTCTATGTACCCACACATGTATCTGAGTTTCCTATCAATACAATTATAGCATGGATAATAAACGATTATCCAAAACAAAGAAATATAATAATAATAACTAATTTATTATGGCCTCTAGGGCATATTTCCAACAATCGGCTAGCTGTTCTTCAGTCTTCACCTGCTCAATAGAAATGTCGCCCTTCAACACATGATCACGAAGAAAATGATGACGAATCCGAATGTGCTTTGTCTTCGAGTGCTGAACTGGGTTATGAGCAATCTTGATGGTACTCTCATTGTCACAGTAGAGAGGCACATTCTTCATGTTGACTCCTTAGTCCTTGAGAGTTTGCTTCATCCATAGCAATTGAGCACAGCAAGAACCAGCAGCAATGTACTCAGCTTCAGCAGTAGACAGTGATACACAGTTATGTTTCTTCGAGGACCAACAGACCAAGGATCGTCCGAGGAAATGGCATGTGCCTGATATTGACTTGCGGTCCATACAATCACCAGCATAGTCAGAGCCTGAATATCCAGTGAGATCAAAAGCCGAGCCCTTGGGATACAATAATCCAAGTGTTGGAGTGTGAGCTAGATATCGGAGAATATGCTTCACATCCTTATGGTGTGATTCCTTTGGTGTAGCTTGAAAACAGGCACACATGCAAACACTAAGCATAATATCTGGCCTAGGTGCACATAAATACAATAAATAACCAATCATGGAGCGGTATACCTTTTGATCAAAGTCAATACCATTTTCATTAGTGCATAGATGGCAATTTGTGGGCATATGGATTTTGACGCTGAGGGAGTCCCGGATTAGGGGGTGTCCGGATGGCCGGACTATAACCTTTGGCCGGACTCCTGGACTATGAAGATACAAGATTGAAGACTTCGTCCCGTGTCCGGATGGGACTTTCCTTGGCGTGGAAGGCAAGCTTGGAGATACGGATATGTAGATCTCCTCCCATTGTAACCGACTCTGTGTAACCCTAGCCCTCTCCGATGTCTATATAAACCGGAGGGTTTTAGTCCGTAGGACAAAGAACAGTCATACCATAGGCTAGCTTCTAGGATTTAGCCTCTCTGATCTCGTGGTAGATCTACTCTTGTACTACCCATATCATCAATATTAATCAAGCAGGAGTAGGGTTTTACCTCCATCGAGAGGGCCCGAACCTGGGTAAAAACATCGTGTCCCTTGTCTCCTGTTACCATCCGCCTAGGCGCACAGCTTCGGGACCCCCTACCGAGATCCGCGGTTTGACACCGACATTGGTGCCTTCATTGAGAGTTCCGCTGTGCCGTCGCCATCAGGAAGGATGCCTCATCCCGTCTTTAAAGACGGCACTGTTGCTAAAGGAGCTTTGGCTATCGACCAAACTCTCCGGCTAGGCAGTTTTCTAATGACCGCCTGTTCAGCCGCCGCGCCGATGATGACTTCTCGGGTCATCGAAAGCAATCTTCACGTCAACTCGGAACTCGCCGAGCAGTTAGATCCGATGGAGCTCTCTTCCTTAAACAAGCTCTTGGATCGCATCGCCGCCCTGGGAGTCGCTAAAGACTACGACCAGATTGGGCCTAAACCCGATCCGAGAGAGATTAACTCTCCCCAGGTCACCCATCACGTTGCAGTGGTGGAGGAACAATGCGGCAAGCCTTCATCTATCTTAAGGACTAGTTATGTCCGGATTCCCGATCCCTCCATGCCAGATACCCGCGGAGGGGAGGACGTCACTCAGGCCCTGAACCTAAAGTCAAGCAGCAAGCTAGATTCATTGGACAACATCCAAGAACCCAAGCTTCCGAGTTCGGAAACTCCTTGGCCCCTGAGTCTCAGATTGGGCTAGGTTCCGGATTTAATTCCACCCGCCCACCCAAACATAAGCGATCTATCCCAAATTCGGCAAGAGCCCGCAAAAATAGTACATCATTACTGGGCCAAATTCATCCTGGTCATGAACAGGATAAAGGACTGCCGCGAGGAGGATGCAATTTCATTCTTCTGCAATAATTGCACGGATAACGGAATCCTCAACGCCATAAGTCGCCGTGAAATTACACGCTTCACTGACTTGGCGTCCATAGTACGAAAGTACTGTGCGATGGAAAGCGCCTGGAAAACCGAAATAAAATTTTGGGACAATCCATTACCTGAATACAACCCCAGTCCGAAATAAAAGGGTGCATTATCGCCAGGCACCTGGATTAAACACCAAAAAGCAAAAACCCTCTATAGGGCATAGAACCGTACTGGAGGGATGGCTCAATAGACCCTGTAAAATTCATAGTACATAGGGTGCCACACCAACTCATAGCCTTAGAGCATGTTGGATACTCCGGTAGGTGGCCAGAAGTGGCGAAGAGCTTCTAACTCCAGAATCCACAGAGCACCAGCCCAAGGATACCGATCACGGTATTAACATTCTTGAGACTTCGCATCAAATAATATCTGAAACGAACACTCCATGAGCCTTGCGAAATCTACCAAGTAGCAATAACAAACCCATGGGTGACACGGCTATTACCTTTAATGCGGTGATGAACCTAAATTCGAGCGGCCCGAGCACCAGCCGCATTGGTCCTCAGTCCAGTAGTGGATGACTTTCTCCTTACCAAGGTACTCATGGATGGTGGCAGCGCATTGAACCTCATTTACAAGGAAACTCTTCGAAAAATGGAAATAGACTGGAGCCGCATTGAGCGAAGCAGCACGTCCTTTAGAGGAATAATCCCGGTCGAAGCCTTGTTTGACAGGAAAAATCACACTGGATGTGGTGTTCGGCACGCCGGATAATTACAGGTCTGAGGAGGTCATGTTCCAAGTGGCCCCATTCAGCAGCGGATACCACGCTCTATTAGGGCGAGAGGCATTTACAATTTTTCAAGCTATACCCCATTACGGGTACATGAAGCTCAAAATGCCCGGGCCCAACGGAATCATTACTCTTGCTAGTGACCGGACATAGCACTCCGTGCCAAAAATAAGACAACCGATGCCGCCCTTGAGGCACTATCCAAGCCCTAGCGGCGAGAAACCCGATCGCGCTGCGCTCCACGGTGAACAGGGACGACGTGATACTCGATAAAAGATCCAACTTCACCTCTTTTAAACCAGCGGACAAAATAGTCAAATTCCAAGTCCATCCAACGGACCCTACAAAAACGGCCTCCATCGGGGCGCAATTAAACCCTGATGTAGACGCCGCACTACGAGAATTCCTACGCGAAAATTGGGACATTTTTGCCTGGCACCCTTCAGACATGCCAGGAATCCCACGCCGGCTGGCCGAGCATAGCCTAACATCCTAAAAGGATTCAAGACAGTCAAGCAGGCCCTTCGGCGTTTCTCCGAACCTAAGAGACAAGCCATGGGAGAGGAGCTAGCCAAACTACTGGAGGCCAGATTCATCAGAGATATAAAACATCCAGACTGGCTAGCAAACCTGGTGATGGTACCAAGAAGGACAAATCCACGGCGCCTATCGTCGATTTCAAGGACCTCAACAAGGCTTGCCCAAAGGATCCCTTCCTCCTCCCCGCATCGATCAAATTATCGACACTACCGCGAGGACACGATTCATTGTGTTTCCTCGGCGCATACTCCGGCTACCATCAAATTAAGATGGCAGAGCCAGACCAAGCATAGCGGTATTCATCACCCCATACGGCCCATTCTGCTTCAACACAATGCCCTTGGGCTCAAAACGCCGGCGCAACATATCGGCGCATGATTCGGACATGTCCGCAAACCAGATCGGCAAAACAGTGGAGGCATACGTAGATGACGTGGTCGTCAAAACCAAGCATGTCGAAACTCTAGTGGACAACTTGAGGCTCACATTCGACAACCTCCGAACATATGACATCAAGCTTAACCCGAAAAATGCGTTTTCGGCGTACCAGCCGGAAAGCTCTTGGGCTTCATTGTATCCGGTAGAGGAATTGAAGCAAACCCAGCCAAGATCCGAGCTCTGTCACAATTGGATACCCCAAAGGACCTCAAACAAATACAAAATTGACGGATCGTGGCGGCTCTAAGCCGCTTTATCTCCGCTTGGGAGAAAAGGCATTACCCTTTATCACCTCCTCCGTATACGAACACTTGAGTGGGCGGATGCATATAGACGGACTCGAAGAAATAAAAGCCATATTGGCAACAAACCCGGTCCTGGCCACGCCTATTATCGGCGAACCAATGCTATTATATATCGCGGCAACTCATCAAGTTGTAAGCGCAGTGCTCGTCGTCGAACGAGAAACGGACACACAAATTCCCCCTTCAATAGCCAGTTTACTACGTGTCCACTGTCCTCCTCCATGCAAGTCGCGATACCGCATTATCAAAAAGTAGCGTCTGCAGTATTTATAGCATCTCGGAAGCTGCGGCACTACTTTCAAGAGTGTTCGATAATAGTAGCCTCTGAAGTACCTCTTAACGATATTATAAACAACCGCGACGCGACGGGCGGATTGCCAAATGGGCCATTGAGCTCCTCCGTTAGACATAACCTATAAGCCAGGCGAGCTATTAAATCATAAGTTTTGGCCGACTTAAATGCGCGAATGGATGAAGCCGAACTCCCTAAAAGTACGGCACATATTCAACTGGATCATGCACTTGACGGCTCCAAAATGTTGGCTGGTCGGGGGGCTGGCGTCGTTCAGCGTCCCCAACAGAGATACTGATTCAATACATACTCGGATAATGTATCTGAGACTCCAACAACGCAGCCGAATATGAGGCCCTTCTACATGGTCTCCGGATGGCGGTGTCCATGGGCATTCAACGCCTAGAGGTGCGCGGGGATTCGAACCTCGTGATATCCCAAATAAATGGAGACTTTGATGCCAAGGATCCGAAAATGGCAGCTTATCGCAATGCCGTCCTAAAATGTCACCGGTTCGAGGGGCTCGAATTTCACCATATAGCTCGGGAAAACAATCAGGCAGCGGACGTCTTGGCACGCATTGGCGCCAAGCGCGATGCCGCCCCAACAACTTGTTGGAGAGGCTGTTCAAGCCATCCGTATTATGGGAAGAAATCCGGAAATAACAGCCGGACCCAACCGCCTGCCCGACACGAACATTTTGACACAACAGAGGCTCGCCAGCGAAGTAACATCTTCAGCCCGTAATAATGGCAGTCATTGCCCGTGGGCAGAACCATTCCTAGCCTACCTAACCAGGCGAGGAACTTCCGAGGACCAAAAGCGAGGCACGCTGCATAGTGCGGCAATCTAAAGCCTATAAAGTCCATGAGGGAGAGCTTTATAAGAAAAGCACCACCGGAGTCCTTCAAAGGTGTATTTCCGAAGAGGAATGTCACGACCAGTTTTTCAATAAAAATATTTATTGAACAACCGACCTATGAAGTCCAATATGAGGAAAATCCTTCATACCGGTAGACAAAACTTTGATACAATAAGCGAGTAGCATTACAATATTACGAAATTCGGTGAAGATGCCCAACCAATTATTACAAACATGCCGATAATTATACATAGCGGCGGATATGACTCAAAGGTGTGGGGTGGAAATACTCTTGACTCGAGATATGAGTGGTTGGTGGAATAACACAATGGGTGGTTAATAAGTCTCTTCAAGATTTGGCGGCTCATCGAGCGTCGAGGTGAGGCTCGATGAATTTATTTGGGTAGCGGAAGCGGATATATCACAATGACTAATCCAGGGGTCGCATGAGACTGACTGGGATTCCTCTAGGCATCGGACTCGCTATCGAATTCTTCATCCATGAGATCGCCTTCGTCGGCATTTGGCCAAATCAACAAGCCAGGTGAGTACTTTGAAAGTACTCGCAAGACAGTTCGGACAAAAGATATAACAAATGAATGCAGGAATCAGTCATGATTAATTTTTAACAATGCTCAATCAGTATAACAAAATATAAATAAGAAGGGAATCGGCGGTAGTCCGCTCGAAAACCCGAAGAAGGATAAACTCAAAACCCATCGGGTGTCTGAAGCGACGCCTCGAAGGGTGAATAAATAAGCAAAACATGCCACAGTCGGGCGTCTAAGCGACACCTCATAAAGGGCTTATATTGAAATAAAAATACATGCGTGCCGCAGTCGGACGTCTGAGCGACATCACAGAAAGGGCTTATAATGAAAATAAATAACAACAATGCAGCGATCGACGTCGGCGACATTGCGAAAAGGATTATAATGAAAATAAATAACAGCAATGCCGCGATCGGACGTCTGGCGACATCGCGAAAGGGCTTATAATGAGAATAAATAACAGCAATGCATGATCGGACGTCGGCGACATCGCGAAAGGGCTTATAATGAAAATAAATAACAACAATGCATGATCGGACGTCGAGCGACATCGCGAAAGGGCTTATAATGAAAATAAATAACAGCAATGCAGCGATCGGACGTCTGGCGACATCACGAAATAGCTTTCATCACAAGAAATAGCACTCACAATAAAGATTCAACACAGGAATATAAGCGGGTTAGTCCATCCACGGGAATAAACATTTAACGGACTTAGTACTCATGTGATTCACGGATTATCTGTCACCAAACCGACACTTGTGAGGATAAGATATCTGAACTTGGACATGGATAAGATGAATTCAAAATTTTGACTCTGCAGAGTTTGTACCAAAATTTGTCCACAGCCAACGGATTCCGTAGTCGGGAAGGACTAGTTCCGTTCGGTATTCGGAGGAAACACAACTAGCTAGTACACACCCATCATACCTCACGTTGCCAGGAATCACCCTAGACAGCGTTTAAGAAAAACTTTGAGACGGGTAGATCACAATCTCGAATAGCATGGGATCAAATTTATATACGCGCGCTCTAAGGGGTGCCCCCCTCTCGGTCCCAACCGGAAACACCCATGCCCCCTGACCGGATGAAAGGCTTTAATCCAGGGCCATGGAACCTTCATCCCGGCCTCTCAATTTGGTGTGTACCAGGAAGTGGTTTGCAACCTACTAAGCCGTATCCCTTGCGGGAAACAGGTGGTAGTACGGAAAGGAAGACGGACGGGAAACTGACCGATTAATGTTGACACAGGGTCAACAATATGGAATAAGCCTGGCATGCTACAACACTGCCATCTTACCCATACTCATGCCAACTCATGGCCATGCAACAAGTTTCCAACAACTCACGGATTTATCGAGCTCATTTTCCTCAATGCTCACGAGATAAACTATCATCGAAAATGCTCATGAACGTGCCATGATACAAAAATAATGCAAACATGCTCAGACACTCATCATATCAAAAGTTCAAACTTTGCTTGCCTGGTTCGGAGTAGTCGGGGTCTAGCTCGGCGAAGTTCATGGTTCCGTCACCTCCTTCGTATCTCGGTAAACAAAATACACGCTAACGTAAATACCGTGGAGTACAGAAAGTTGGTCCAAATATTTTTCAAATAAATATGATAAAAACTAGACCAAAATTTGAAGAGGACAGAAAAGAATCACTCAAAATTCCTTTCATTAAAAAGTTGTAAGGGTTTTAACCCAAGGACCCATCTGTAATGAACGAGAAAGTTTCGGGGGTTTTGCAGAAAAGTCCAGATAACGTTTCGTTTAAAAGAAACAAGCGAGAGGCTGACAAAGGGCTCCACCTGTCAGGTTTGAAAATTTGAAAGAAGAAACAGGGCGCGACGGCGCCGAGAAGTCTTGATGATGCGCGGCGGCGATCCACGGCGAGGTAAAGTGATCGGACGGTACCTTCGTGATCAACCGTCCTTCCGCGTCTGTGGGAGGTGGAAGTTATCGCCGACGAGTACCACGTCGAGGTGGCGCTTGCTCGTGGACGGCGGTTGAGACGATCGTGGATCTCGCTGGAGAGATCATGGGCCAAAATTGAGTGGGGTTGTCTTACTAGAGGTGAGTGCGAGGCTACGGGCGGCGAAGCGGCGGAGGAGTTCTCACCGGAGAGAACGATGCGGAGCCGAGGCGGACGAAGGTGGCGGTCGAGGAAGAAAGGCTCCTCGAGGCCCCTCCGGTGGTTAGGCGGGTCCGGTGAGGTGGTGGAGTCGTCGGAGGCGAGAGCAAGCTCGGGGGCTATATATAGCCGCCCGAGGCGATTGCCGAAACAGGTTGCTCGGCGAGGTGATTCTGGCGTGCTGTGGCTGTCTGGGAGGTTAGGAGCTTGAGCACCGCCTAGGAGGAGTAGTGGTGCCATTTAGGGTCCAGCTCAGCACGGGAGGAAGGTTCACGGCTTGCCCTCGGCGGAACGGCCGCGACGCCCGTCGGCGGCGGAGAGCGTGCTCTGCGCGTGCCAAGCCACGGCGAAGGTGCGCATCGTGCGCTAACAAGGAGGTGGCCACGCGAGCCACCAGGGCACTTAGGCGGCGCCCGAACGGCGTTGCGCCACGATTTTGCCTCTGTCGCCGTTCACGGTGGTGCAGCCGCCGCAAAAGCACGCCAAGCCTTGAGCGCTGTGGCGCCACCGGCGCCAGAAAGGTGCCAAGCGCGTGTGGAGCTTCGGACAAGCAGGCCGGGCTGCGAGCAGCGTGCCAAGGGCAGTGTGGACTCGTGACTGAGTTTCTTGGCGGAGATCGACCTTGAACTTTCTGAATTTTCTGAATATGAACAAAACAAATTGCATGCTAGGTGTTCGACAAAATGATTACGGTATCTAGGGATTTTCCTTGAGCTGATTTTTGGTGGAGTGGTCTCTCATTGCAACTAGAGGTTGCCTGAATTTTGGTGGAATTTTTGGAGAAGTGTAGATATGAATTTCACCAAATTTGGCAAATCTGGTCCAAACTTGCAGTGAGTGAAATTTGAAATATTTGAAAAGAAGAAGAGTGGATCAAGATGGTTCTGGGTTGTGGGTACCAAGGACTATCCAAGGGAGTTGGTTTGAGGTCAAAAATCAAAAGCATTAGGGTACTTGCTTTGCAAATCACTTAGGCTCAAAAGAAAAGACATAATTATTTTGGGAGAAGAAATAATTGGAATAAAGTCCAAAAATGGATTTTACTAGTTTGGACAGAATGTTTGAGTTGTATTAAAGTGGAAGGAGAGATTTTTGGGAAGGTTTTACCATGTGGTGCATGGAAGAATTCATGAATGATTTCAAATATGGGAGAGGATGAAAAACTCCTAGAGTTTCTTTTTGAAAGAAAATAAACTCCAAAGATTTTTATTGAAATTTTGAGAAGAGGGCAATCCGAAGAAAATTTAAAACCAAACACTAGAGTTGAAGGAGATGCAAAAATAAAATATTTGCTAAATGGAAAAAGCTTTGAGAGAGACTTTTGGAAGGGTTTTGGCGACCTCCTTCAAACCCAACAAAATTTTGAAGAAAACCAGAGGAAAATTTTTGGAGTGTCACAGGGAAGGGTGGAATCTTCTGGCTGAAATTCATGCCGGACTCGGCGGGCACCATGCCGCAGCCCGGGCCCTTGTAAGCAAGGCCTTCCGTACAGGATTTTATTGGCCGACGGCCCGGGCAGATGCTCAGGACTTAGTCCAACGATGCGTCGGTTGCCAGCTCTTTGCTAACCAAAGCCATATGCCACCCACCGCCCTCCAAACTATACCCATCACCTGGCCCTTCGCGGTCTGGGGGCTTGATATGGTTGGACCCCTTAAAGGAGGAACCCACAAGCAAAATACCTACTGGTCATGGTGGATAAATTCACCAAATGGATAGAGGCCAAGCCTGTTAAGACGGCCGAATCCGGACCGGTGATAGACTTCATATCAGGGGTCGTACACCGATACAGCGTCCCCCACAGCATCATCACTAATAACAGCATGAACTTTACGGCCGACGAGGTCAAACTCTGGTGCAAAAACATGGGCATCAAGCTCGACTATGCTTGATCTATCACCCACAAACTAACGGTCAAGTCGAGCAGCAAATGGTCTAATCATGGCGGCATCAAACCCAGATTAGTGCGGTCCCTCAAGGAATCTAACACGCCTTTGGGTAGAGGAGCTCGACTCCGTACTACGGGGCTGCGGACCACGCCGAATCGCACCACGGATACACACCATTCTTTATGGTATCTGGCGCGAGAGGCAGTTCTGCCTGCGACATAATTCATGACTCACCTCGCGTGCGCATATACGAAGAAAGAGAAGCGAACTTGACCGACCGGACAGTTTGGGCGCCTTGGAGGAGGGCGTGGCGTGGCAAAAGCCCGTCTTGCATTTTATCAACAGCGAGGCTCAAAGATACCAAAGAAGAAATGCAGGCCAAAACTTACAATGTTGGCGAGTTAGTTCTCGCTTGCCGGACAAGAAAAGGACAAACTCAAGCCCAAATGGGAAGGCCCTTTATTATTGACCAAGTCTGGACCGGTGGAGCGTACTGCGTCTGCGAGATGCATCGGATAACCGACTCGAGCGAACCCATGGAGCGCAGCCCGTCTCCAAGATTCTCGCCTAAGGCCGGACTCTGTGTTCGTCTCCTTCCTCTGTCTATTTTTTACACATTAGCTGTCTTTTATTTCTCTCCTTCTCCCTCCTTTTCTCTTACAGCCTTTAAGGGCTCGTTCGCGCCTTGTTTGCACGCAATTGACGCGCTATCCGCGCTCATTATACCTGGGGGCTTCTTTAACAGAAGCTTATTTATACGGGCTTCATGCCCAACACATGTGTCACACTTCCGCATGTACCTTTTATTCACCATTATATGCATCGATATGACTTATGTTTTGGCCAAGCTGGGTTGCTCGGCTCCATGCTTACCCCTCGTTCCCGATTGTTCGGCTAGGCGGTAAAGGAGCACCTCTGCGATTATTCTTGCCGAGTCAGCGGATGTGTACCTCAGACTAGGTGAAGCCGAAAGCTAGCGTTCTTAAGGGAATATTTGGTCGGTGAACTAAAGATGATTTCTCACTTGTTTATTTATCCGCCCCCAGATGCTTTTCTGCTTTTTTCGCAGTCCGGACATGCACTTTAGGGCATGCCTCCAGAGGAAAGGAACCCTAACGGAACTATTCTCCTGGAAGATGTTTCTTACTAACCATGTAATTTAACATAACTAGTTGGGCACTTATGCATTTCAAGCACTAATGACCCCTATGCTGGGTCTCCACGCATGCGCCGATTCTTACATAACCGAGAGGGTATTCGGACAGACTCCGGACTATCGGGTCACGAGGTTGAAGCGAAAAGGTCCGCCATGACAAATGATCTACAATCCGGCTAGAAGGCATTTTTACATGTCATCTTAAAATTACATAGTCAATTTGACTGGGTATATTCCTCTTATAGTCAATTTGACTGGGTATATTCCTCTTCAATACCATCCAACAGGTTGTCTAGTTTACAGTCCTGTTGGGAATATTTGGCGACCAACTCTACCTGGCCGTACACTAAGCTCATAGGGATCTCCTTACCGTCGGGCCCCACATGTCCGACCTCGGCCATGTGGTTTGGGTCAGCCTTCGTGTACCGCGTCTTCACCATGGCCCAGGCCTCCCTGGCTCCTTGACGGCAAGCAGATATCTTCCATAATTGGAGCGCCACTGCCTCATAAGCCTCTCTGCAAGCTCTCCAAGGCCTTGGGCATGGAGACAGATAGCCACAAGGCACAGGAGGCGCCTTTCATCACTGCCGAACTTCGTTCGTGCGGTTGTAAACTTCGGGAAGAAGGTCACCCGTAGAACCGGGCATTTCCTCTGCAGGACGACCTGTGAGCATATCTACAGACATAACTCTGTTAGTCGACTTCCTCGCCGAACTCTTTTTCAAAGTTCATTCAAGCACTTACTAAACATGCCGCGTCGAAGCCGCCGATTCTCCTTAACGGAGTCCGACAGTTGGGCTTGAACATCCTTTAGTTCCTAGCCCAGCTGGGTGTTGGCATCTTGGAGATTATTCTTCTCCTGCCTCACCTTCGTAAGCATGCTCTCGCCGGCCTTTAACCGGTGCAAGAGTTGTTGCTTGTCCGGATCTACTCCGGCGCCATCTGCAATGTTATTGTCAGATTTGCACACATGCTGCACTTCACAACATACTTATCTTTCGAAGCATATATTACTAGAGGGGGTCTCCTTGGCCTCCCCTACCGCGGCTAGTGCAGCCTCAAGTTGGGCTTTGCACTCTTCCAGCTCCTGGGACAGTTGGGTATTCCTTTCTGTAAGATCCTGCATAACAAATGATCCTTAAATCAGTTATTCCAACTGTTTCAAGTCTCAGGGGCTACTGACATATATAACCATCAAATTTTCTCACTCATATGTCTTTCACATACTGCTCCGTGGTTCTGGCTAGACCATTTTGAGCGGCACGGAGCTGCGCATCTCCCGAATTGAAGGCATCAAATGCCTCTTGGGAGAAACAAGCGTTGCGAAGAACTGTCCGGTGGCGCCTGTGATTCATGGCACTCTCCACCTCGGAATTGGTAGCGGACAGTCTGTCCGCATCCTCTGTTGGAGGAGCGTCCGACGCACGCCTCGTGTTCGCCTCTACTTCTGGACCGGGCTTTAGAGCCTGGCTGGTGCAGGCGCGATTGGCAACCTCTCCGGGTATAGTCCGGCGAGCCCTCTTTTTACTAAAAAGTGCATGGGCGTTAGTATGCATCGCAAGAATAATACCTTGGAATAAGGTGGCGCGCCTTACTGCTGCGCCGGTGCCTCGACCCGGACTGCGTGTCTCTTTAGCCTGCCCGCCCTCACGGTCCCTTGTTGGCTAGTCACCACAGGCTCGGCATTCCGCCTCGAGATCCTCCCCTGCGAAACACCCTTGGTATACGGTGATCAAAAATAAGCACGGACGGATCATCTTCGAAGTATCGGGACTTGGTCTCGGTTACTTGTGAGGCGGCGAGCAGTCCAGATAATCGGCTGTAATAGCCACCAAGGCATTGTCGATGCTCGCTTGGTAAAATACCCCATCGATCAGCTCCACGGATATGTCCGGATCCTCTTGGGAGGCGGATCGAGGACCGTTCGGATCCTCGGGTTGTGGAGGAAGGCTGTTTATATCCTTTACGGCCCGGCGCAATTCCTGCGTCGAAATCACAGGATGAGATACTTAACCACGGGAATATGGAACAGGTGGGCAAAAAGAAGTGTCCGCTTACCCAGTTTGGGGGATTGTACATAGAAAATCCGCCCTGTGGATGGACGCGGAGAAATTCCTCCTCTTCTCCCTTGTACGTACAGAATTCCAACCAGCGTAATAACTCTTTTGTCGACTTTGGGCTGTCTTGAGCCGGTCCTTAATTACCTTGACTTTATCTTCAGCCTCCTTGAGCAGGTCTGGGCGAAGATATGGTATCTCCGGTTTTCGACCAATTTAGCGGGTACAACATCTTCGTCCGTCTGAGCTTGAATGGTGCCATTTGCAGGCTGGACTGATAGCTGTTGTTATCTGCGAATTCTGCGTATGGTAAGCTCTCCTCCCAACTGGTCCCATAGGTGAGGACACATGCTCCTAGCATATCTTCTAGAATCTGGTTTACTCGCTCACCGCCCATCCATGCAGGGATGGTATGCGGTCTTGAATGCCACTGAGTTCGAGCTTGTTGTAAGTGATCCCAAAACCGGGAGGCAATTGAGTGCCTCTGTCTGAGATTATTATCTTTGGGACTCCATGTAGGCAAACGATACGGGAGAGGTAGAGCCTAGCAAGCTTCTGAGTGGTGTGTGTTGTCTTCACGGGGATGAAGTGAGCTACTTTAGTCAGTCTATCTGTGATTACCCATATGGCATCATGTCCGTGTTGTGACCGAGGTAGTCCAACAATAAAATCCATCCCAATCTCGTCCCATTTCCACTCGGGTATCTTATTCGGTTGCAATAGCCGGTCGGTTTACGGTGCTCGGCCTTGATCGTTGACAAGAGTCACAACATGCAATAAACGTGGCTATGTCTCTTTTTATACCATGCCACCAAAATGTTTCCTGAAGATCTTTGTACATTTTTGTTCCTCCAGGATGGATTGAATATGGAGCGGTGTGGCCTTCAGCCAGGATTTGCTGTATAAGGTCATGGATATTTGGTACGCAGAGCCTATTCCCGTACCACAATATTCCTTGCTCATCAATACTAAATTCTGAGGCCTTGCCCAATTTCAACTTACGCTTTATGCCTTCAATGCTGGGGTGTCCACGTTGAGCCTCTTTAACCTTCTCTATCAGGGTAGGCTGTACTTCTAAGTTTGACACACTGCCTTCGGTGACCACCATCGGTTGAGCCTTGCAATTCCTGCTGGAATTCAGGTCTTAAGTCGGCATCTTTGTCGTTATGCGGACTGGGGTTCCGACTTAGAGCATCTGCTACAACATTTGCTTTGCCGGGTGGTAGTGGATCCCAACATCATAATCCTTTACTAATTCCAACCAGCGTCGCTGCCGTAAATTTAGTTCTCGTTGTGTGAAAATATACTTGAGGCTTTTGTGGTTCGTGTATATTTCTAGCGATTACCAAGTAAAAAGTGTCTCCGTTCCTTGAGTGCATGAATAATCTGCTGCTAATTCAGGTCATAGGTAGGGTAATTTTCCTCATGCTTGCGAAGCTGTCTGGAAACATATCGACAACCTTGCCTTCTTACATTAATCGCTTTTGAGGCCCTTTTCGAGATCGTCACAAAATACTTCAAAATTTTGTGTATATCGGCACAATTAGTACTAGTCTTTGTCGTCGGTTTCCTCTTCAGTTCTTGGAAACTTATCTATAGCTTCCGTCCATTCAAACTTCTGTCTTTCTTGAGTAGTTGCGTCATTGGCTTTGCTATGGTGGAGAATCCTTCAATAAATCTTGGTAGTATCCTGCCATCCCCAAGAAACTTCAGACATCCGTCACATCTTTGGCTGGTGGCTTCCGACCAATCACGGCCTTGACTTTCGGGTCTCTGGCGATACCTTCTTGAGTTAGTCGTGGCCCGGAAAACCTACTTGCTTTAGCCAAAATTCACACTTGCTGAATTTGGCGTACAAGCGATGTTTCTGAGTTCTCCTAGTACAATCCGGAGATGTTCACTTGTTCTTTTGGTGTTTTGGAGTATACGAATATCATCGATAAATACCACAACAAACTTATCCATAAACTTCATGAATACTTTGTTCATGAGGTGAACAAAATATGCGGGGGCGTTTGTTAGTCCGAATGGCATTACGGTGAATTCATACAATCCGTATCTGGAGGTGAAAGCGGTCTTGGGAATATCCTCGGTTCGCACTTTCAGTTGGTGGTATCCCGACCTCAAATCAATCTTTGAGAACACCTTGGCCTGAGCGAGTTGATCGAATAAATCATTTATTCGCGGCATCGGATATTTGTTCTTGATTGTGACCATGTTTAGCGCTCGATAGTCTATGCACAATCTCAGTGTTCCATCCTTATTTTTAGCGAATAAAATTGGTGAACCCCAAGGTGAGGAACTGGCTCGTATGTACCCTTTTTCCAACAGTTCCTTTATTTGCTTCTTGATTCCACCAATTCGGAAGGTGCCATTCTGTATGGTTTCTTGTATATGGGAGCGGTTCGGTGGTAGCTCAATGCTGAATTCTATCTCTCGATCTGGTGGCATGCACAGTAGTTCTTGGGAATACATCTGAAATTCACACACTCTTCGGAACTTTGCTCAATTCAGAAATATCCACCTTGTTCAATCTCGGTTGCTGGATATTTTTCTTTCCTTGGCTGAAACCTTTATGGTCTTCCCGTGGTGATGGGTGAGAATTACGGTCCTGTTGAAGCACTCAATATAACCTTTGTTGGTAGTTAACCAATCCATTCCTAAGATGACATCCAGTCCTTTATTTTCCAATACGATAAGATTTGCGTGAAACTTCAACCCTTCAAACTCGATAACCACACCACAGCAATAATTCTGGGTAACTTGCTTAATTCGAGGGACTTGGCGATCATAGATTTTCCCAAGGAAGCATCAAAAATTATTTTGTAAAGCAAAACTTTTGAAACGAGCAGTGAGAAGCTCGAAATCAAACAAAACCATGGCAGGTATTGTGTTGACAGAAGCGTGCGAATACAATAGCTGGGGCATTTTGTGCTTCCTCTCTGTCACGTGGTTCAGATGACCCTTCCTGTGGTTGTTATTTGGGTTGAAATTGTTGCGCTTTGGTGCGAATTATTGCTTCCGTTGTTGGTTTGTGGGGTCGAGTTCCTTGGCTTGGGGCCTTTGCTTGGCATAGTGCCCTTCTTCTCCTAAGCGTAACAGTAACGCTTTGGCGGTATGTGAACTCCTTGTCCCTTGTGTGGAAATTCTTGATTGGGCGTGAGGCGCTTGTCGTGGGTTTGGGTGTCCAGTTCTTACGAACATCTGTCTTGCTGCGATGGTTGCGGTGTGTTTAGTCTGGTCCCTCTTACGCTTGCGGAAATCTTCTAAGCTCGTCTCTCATTTTCCAAGGTAATGGCCTTATCCACCAGCGTCTTAAAATCTGGAAATGTGTATACGACCAATTGACATTTAAGCGGGTGTCGGACCGTCTAGGAATTTCTCCATCTTTTTGTTTTCTGACATACGCTCCTCGTTGGCGTAGCGAGACAGCAGGGTAAACTGACTGTGGTATTCCGACACTGTCATTGTCCTTTGCTTGAGGTCATCAAATTCTCTCTTTTTGATCTTCATAAGACTCTTAGGAATATGTGCCCCACGAAAACCTTCTTTAAATTCCTCCGATGATATATTATTTTCGTTGGGGTGCATGTGTAGGAAATTTTCCCACCACGATGCGGCTGCTCCAGTGAGATAGTGCGGAGCATAAAGCACTTTCTCAAGGTCTGAACACTGGGCGATAATTAATTTTCTCTCCATGTCTCAAGCCAGTCCTCGGCTTCGAGAGGTTTGTCGGTGTGAGAAAATGTTTGGGGACGCGTCTTCGTAGCTCGAGATAACTTGGATTGCTGCTGATACGGTCCGCGGTGATTTCCCATATTGATGACTTGGTTCAGTATTTCCTGATGTTGCTGCTTGACTTATCATCCTCCTCGTGAAACTGTTGCTGGGGTGTGCCATAATTTTCCTCTGTCGGAGTTGGCATGGAAGCGCGTCAAGGGCGAGACATAGTTCACTCTGGGATATATTTTGAAACACTCATAAGAAAAGAAATTGAGCGGCAAAATCAATAAATTCAAGAAGATGCAAAAAGTTGCAAATGCTCCAAGATTTTCAAGAGAAAAATACGTTTATGCACGGAGAAGGAATGTTCATTACATATCTTACATAAGCAGTAATTATACAATACATCACTCGGGATATGCGTACATAAATCCTGACATGTTATTTAGTCTAGTGCACTTCTCCATATCCTACATGGTGCGCAAACAAACTACTTCTCACAGCCTATTTACATATAAACATATCGCACAAGTCGGTACATCGCATGGCGTGCTAAGCGCACTTAGTCGGAGATGGTAAGGATTTCCCTTGGCCTGCCAAGGGTGAGGCATAGAGAGGTGGGGACTCAACCTCCTCCTCGAGATAGGCTCAGACGAGAGGTGCTGCGCGGAGTTGGTGGAGCAGGTGCCTGTCTTGGGACAACTCGAATCTGGCGGGCACGAGGGTGGTGCAGAGCGAACCGGAGTAGGTGCAATGGCGTGGTTGAATTCCTCCGTGGTAGGCAGGTGGCGAGTAGCGGTGCGAGCAGTAGGAGCGAGCGAGGCTGATGGCGAGGCGAAAGTCGGTGGTGGTGCAGCACGCAGGAGCTCCCTCTGTTGGCGGCACAGCCATGGACCCGAGTCCATGCGAGCAACTACAAAGTCGTCCACCAGGTTGTCGAAGGCTGCCTCAAAGCCGAAGATACTCGCGAGCATCTCAAAAGCTTCGTCCCGTTCTCCTCTCGGGGCAAGAGAACGCGTAGTGGCAGGTGTATGGCACGTGACATGGCAGGTAGCGGTAGCGACGAGTCTTCATCGAAGGCAGGATATCCCTGAGACGGGCTATCGCCTCACGGGCTGCCATCTGTAGCGCGTGCTTCTCTGTGGGCATGGCTCTCCCCACGAACCGGTAACGCTCAACGCGTCCGCTCTTGAATTCCACCGCGGCTTGGTGCATGGTTAGATGGTCATTGACCTTGTCTTTGAGAGAGAGAAGATCAAGCGCACATCGGCCCCATCGCGACTTGGACGATGAAGGAGAGAAGCATGACAAACCCATCGGGCATGTTGGCGAACATCTGTGACTCGCAGTCGTTGCTGGCCATCTACAAAAGTAGGCAAAAATCCTGAGTAGTCAAATCATAAATTTATCTTGACCGTCGAAATTGTCTACATTTGTATAAATAATAAATAAGCGCTATTATGCTAACAACCGATTAGCGATCGCACCTAGTGGCTTCCTACAGTCAGCGGCTCGGTACCAAGCTTGTCACGACCGGTTTTCAATAAAAATATTTATTGAACAACCGACCTATGAAGTCAATATGAGGACAATCCTTCATACCGGTAGACAAAACTTTGATACAATAAGCGGTAGCATTACAATATTACAGAGGTCGGATGATGATGCCCAACCATTTATTACAAACATGCCGATAATTATACATAGCGGCGGATATGACTCAAAGGTGTGGGGTGGAAATACTACTGACTCGAGATATGAGTCGTTGGTGGAATAACACAGCGGGGTGGTTAATAAGTCTCTCCTTCGGCGGCTCATCGGCGTCGAGGTGAGGCTCGATGAATTTATTTGGGTAGCGAGCGGATATATCACAATGACTAATCCAGGGTCGCACGAGACTGACCGGATTCCTCTAGGCGTCGGACTCGCTATCGAATTCTTCATCCATGAGATCGCCTTCGTCGAAGATCGGCCAAATCAACAAGCCGGTGAGTACTTTGAAAGTACTACGCAAGACAGTTCGGACAAAAGATATAACAAATGAATGCAGGAATGAGTCATGATTAATTTTAACAATGCTCAATCAGTATAACAAAATATAAATAAGAAGGGAATCGGCGGTAGTCCGCTCGAAAACCGAAGAAGGATAAACTCAAAACCCATCGAATTATGCGAGCGGCGCCTCGAAGGGTGAATAAATAAGCAAAACATGCCACGATCGGGCGTCGGCGACATCACGAAAGGGCTTATAATGAAAATAAATAACAACAATGCATGATCGGACGTCGGCGACATCGCGAAAGGGATTATAATGAAAATAAATAACAGCAATGCCGCGATCGGACGTCGGCGACATCGCGAAAGGGCTTATAATGAGAATAAATAACAACAATGCCGCGATCGGACGTCTGGCGACATCATAGAAAGGGCTTATAATGAAAATAAATAACAACAATGCAGCATCGGACGTCTGGCGACATCGCGAGAAAGGGCTTATAATGAAAATAAATAACAGCAATGCATGCGATCGGACGTCTTAGCGACATCATAGAAAGGGCTTTCATCACAAGAAATAGCACTCATAATAAATATTCAACACAGGAATATAAGCGGGTTAGTCCATCCACGAATAAACATTTAACGGACTTAGTACTCATGTGATTCACGGATTATCTGTCACCAAAACTGACACTTGTCGAGGATAAGATATCTTGAACTTGGACATGGATAAGATGAATTCAAGAATTTTGACTCTGCAGAGTTTGTACCAAAATTTGTCCACAGCCAACGGATTTCGTAGTCGGGAAGGACTAGTTCCGTTCGGTATTTCAGAGGAAACACAACTAGCTAGTACACACCCATCATACCTCACGTTGCGAGGAATCACCCTAGACAGCGTTTAAGAAAAACTTTGAGATGGGGAGATCACAATCTCGAATAGCATGGGATCAAATTTATATCTGCAGCGCTCTAAGGGTGCCCCTCTCGGTCCCAACCGAAACACCCATGCCCCTGACGGATGAAAGGCTTTAATCCAGGGCCATGGAACCTTCATCCCGCCTCTCAATTTGGTGTGTACCAGAAGTGGTTTGCAACCTACTAAGCCGTATCCCTTGCGGGAAACAGGTGGTAGTACGGAAAGGAAGACGGACGGGAAACTGACCGATTAATGTTGACACAGGGTCAACGATATGGCATAAGCCTGGCATGCTACAACACTGCCATCTTACCCATACTCATGCCAACTCATGGCCATGCAACAAGTTTCCAACAACTCACGGATTTACCGAGCTCATTTTCCTCAATGCTCACGAGATAAACTATCATCGAAAATGCTCATGAACGTGCCATGATACAAAAATAATGCAAACATGCTCAGACACTCATCATATCAAAAGTTCAAACTTTGCTTGCCTGGTTCGGAGTAGTCGGGGTCTAGCTCGGCGAAGTTCGCAGTTCCGTCACCTCCTTCGGTATCTACGGTAAACAAAAATACACGCGCTAACGTAAATACCATGGAGTATAGAAAGTTGGTCCAAATACTTTTCAAATAAATATGATAAAAAACTAGACAAAAATTTTAAGAGGACAGAAAAAGAATCACTCAAAAATTCCTTTCTGTTAAAAAGTTGTAAGGGTTTTAACCCAAGGACCCATCTGTAATGAAACAGAAAGTTCCCAGGGGGTTCTGCGGAAAAGTCCAGATAACGTTTCGTTTAAAAGAAACAACTGAGAGGCTGACAGCCGGGCTCCACCTGTCAGGTTTGAAAATTTGAAAGAAGGAAACAGGCGCGGCGGCGCCGAGAGTCTTGATGGTGGCGGCGAATCCACGGCGAGGTAGAGTGATCGGACGGTACCTTCGTGATCAGCCGTCCTTCCGTCTGTGGGAGGTGGAAGTGATCGCCGGCGAGTACCACGTCGGCAACGCTTGCTCGGCGGACGGCGGTTCGGACGATCGTGGATCTCGCCGGAGAGAGCTGCGGGCCAAAATTGAGGTGGGGTTATCTTACTAGAGGTGGTGCGAGGCTACGGGCGGCGAGGCGGCGGAGGAGTTCTCACCGGAGAGACCGATGCCGAGCCCGAGGCGGACGGAGGTGGCGGAGTCGAGGAAGAAAGGCTCCTCGAGGCCCCTCAGGTGGTTAGGCGGGTCCGTGAGGTGGTGGAGTCGTCGCGGGCGAGAGCAAGTTCGGGGGTATATATAGCCGCCCGAGGCGATTGCCGAGAACGGGTTCTCCGGCGAGGTCATTACTGGCGCGCTGTGGCTGTCGGGAGGTTAGGAGCTTGATCGCCGCCTAGGAGGAGTAGTGGTGCCATTTTAGGGTCCAGCTCAGCACGGGAGGAAGGTTTACGGCTTGCCCTCGATGAGAGCGGCCGCCGGCCCGTCGGCGGCAGAGCGCTTCTGCGCGTGCCGAACCACGGCGACGGTGCCGCATGCGTGTCTTGGCAAGGAGGTGGCCACGCGGAGCCACCAGGGCACTTAGGCGGCGCCGAACGGCATTGCGCCGCAGTTTTGCCTCTGTCGCCGTTCACGGTGGTGCAGCCGCCGCAAAGCACGCCGGCCTTGAGCGGGCTAAAGCGCCACCGACGCCAGAAGGTGCCAAGCGGCGCATGTGGAGCTTCGGACAAGCAGGCCGGGCTGCGAGCAGCGTGCCAAGGGCACTGTGGACTCGTGACTGAAGTTCTTGACGGAGATCGACATGAACTTTCTGAATTTTCTGAATATGAACAAAGCGATTGCATGCTAGGTGTTCGACAAAATGATTACGGTATCCAGGATTTTTCCTTGAGCTGATTTTTGGTGGAGTGGTCTCTCATTGCAACTAGAGGTTGCCTGAATTTTGGTGGAATTTTTGGAGAAGTGTAGATATGAATTTCACCAAATTTGGCAAATCTGGTCCAAACTTGCAGTGAGTGAAATTTGAAATATTTGAAAAGAAGAAGAGTGGATCAAGATGGTTCTGGGTTGTGGGTACCAAGGACTATCCAAGGGAGTTGGTTTGAGGTCAAAAATCAAAAGCATTAGGGTACTTGCTTTGCAAATCACTTAGGCTCAAAAGAAAAGACAGAATTATTTTGGGAGAAGAAATAATTAGAATAAAGTCCAAAAATGGATTTTACTAGTTTGGACAGAATGTTTGAGTTGTACTAAAGTGGAAGGAGAGATTTTTGGGAAGGTTTTACCATGTGGTGCATGGAAGAATTCATGAATGATTTCAAATATGGGAGAGGATGAAAAACACCTAGAGTTTCTTTTTGAAAGAAAATAAACTCCAAAGATTTTTCTTGAAATTTTGAGAAGAGGGCAATCAGAAGAAAATTTAAAACCAAACACTAGAGTTGAAGGAGATGCAAAAATAAAATATTTGCTAAATGGAAAAAGCTTTGAGAGAGACTTTTGGAAGGGTTTTGGTGACCTCCTTCAAACCCAACAAAATTTTGAAGAAAACCAGAGGAAAAATTTTGGAGTGTCACAGGGAAGGGTGGAATCTTCTGGCTGAAATGCATGCCGGACTCGGCGGGCACCATGCCGCAGCCCGGGCCCTTGTAAGCAAGGCCTTCCGTACAGGATTTTATTGGCCGACGGCCCGGCGGATGCTCGGGACTTAGTCCAACGATCGTCGGTTGCCAGCTCTTTGCTAACCAAAGCCATATGCCACCCACCGCCCTCCAAACTATACCCATCACCTGGCCCTTGGCAGTGCAGGGGCTTGACATGGTTGGACCCTTAAAGGAGGAACCCACAAGCAAAATACCTACTGGTCATGGTGGATAAATTCACCAAATGGATAGAGGCCAAGCCTGTTAAGACGGCCGAATCCGGACCGGTGATAGACTTCATATCAGGGGTCGTACACCGATACGGCGTCCCCCACAGCATCATCACTGATAACGGCATGAACTTTACGGCCGACGAGGTCAAACTCTGGTGCAAAAACATGGGCATCAAGCTCGACTATGCTTGATCTATCACCCACAAACTAACGGTCAAGTCGAGCTGCAAATGGTCTAATCATGAGCGGCATCAAACCCAGATTAGTGCGGTCCTCAAGGAATCTAACACGCCTTTGGGTAGAGGAGCTCGACTTACGTACTGGGGCTGCGGACCACGCCGAATCGCACCACGGATACACACCATTCTTTATGGTATACGGCGCAGAGGCAGTTCTGCCCTGCGACATAATTCATGACTCACCTCGCGTGCGCATGTACGAAGAAAGAGAAGCCGAACTTGACCGACCGGACAGTTTGGACGCCTTGGAGGAGGAGCGTGACATGGCAAAAGCCCGTACTGCATTTTATCAACAGCAGGCTCAAAGATACCAAAGAAGAGAAGTACGGGCCAAAACTTACAATGTTGGCGAGTTAGTTCTACGCCTGCCAGACAAGAAAAAGGACAAACTCAAGCCCAAATGGGAAGGCCCCTTTATTATTGACCAAGTCCTGACTGGTGGAGCGTACCGTCTGCGAGATGCATCGGATAACCGACTCGAGCCGAACCCATGGAACGCAGCCCGTCTCCGAAGATTCTACGCCTAAGGCCGGACTCTGTGTTCGTCTCCTTCCTCTGTCTATTTTTTACACATTAGCTGTCTTTTATTTCTCTCCTTCTCCCTCCTTTTCTCTTACAGCCTTTAAGGGCTCGTTCGCGCTTTGTTTGCATCAAGAATTGACGCGCTATCCGCTCATTATACACAGGGGCTTCTTTAATGAAGCTTATTTATACGGGCTTCATGCCCAACACATGTGTCACACTTCCGCATGTACCTTTTATTCACCATTATATGCATCGATATGACTTATGTTTTGGCCAAGCTGGGTTGCTGGCTCTGTGCTTACCCCTCGTTCCCGATTGTTCGGCTAGGCGGTAAAGGAGCACCTCTGCGATTATTCTTGCGGGTCAGCGGATGTGTACCTCGAGTGGGTGAAGCCGAAAGCTAGCATTCTTAAGGGAATATTTGGTCGGTGAACTAAAGATGATTTCTCACTTGTTTATTTATCCGCCCCCAGATGCTTTTCTGCTTTTTTCGCAGTCCGGACATGCACTTTAGGGCATGCCTCCCAGGGAAAGGAACCCCTAACGGAACTATTCTCCCTGGAAGATGTTTCTTACTAACCATGTAATTTAACATAACTAGTTGGGCACTTGTCTGTTCAAGCATTAATGACCCCTACGCCTGGTCTCCACGCATGCGCCGATTCTTACATAACCGAGAGGGTATTCGGACAGACTCCGGACTATCGGGTCACGAGGTTGAAGCGAAAAGGTCCGCCATGACAAATGATCTACAATCCGGCTAGAAGGCATTTTTACATGTCATCTTAAAATTACATAGTCAATTTGACTGGGTATATTCCTCTTATAGTCAATTTGACTGGGTATATTCCTCTTCAATACCATCCAACAGGTTGTCTAGTTTACAGTCCTGTTGGGAATATTTAATGACCAACTCTACCTGGCCGCACTAAACTCATAGGGATCTCCTTCCCGTCGGGCCCCACATGTCCGACCTCGGCCATGTGGTTTGGGTCAGCCTTCGTGTACCGCGTCTTCACCATGGCCCAGGCCTCCCTGGCTCCTTGACGGCAAGCAGATATCTTCCATAATTGGAAGCGCCGCTGCGCTCCCTTAAGCCTCTCTGCAAGCTCTCCAAGGCCTTCGGGCATGGAGACAGATGGCCACAAGGCCTGGGAGACGCCTTTCATCACCTGCCGAACTTCGTTAAATGCGGTTGTAAACTTCGGGAAGAAGGTCACCCGTAGAACCGGGCATTTCCTCTGCGGGGCGACACTGTGAGCATACCTCTGAGACATAACTCGTTAGTCGACTTCCTCGCCAACTCTTTTTCAAAGTTCATTCAAGCACTTACTAAACATGCCGCGTCGAAGCCGCCGATTCTCCTTAACGGAGTCCGACAGTTGGGCATGAACATCCTTTAGTTCCTAGCCCAGCTGGGTGTTGGCATCTTGGAGATTATTCTTCTCCTGCCTCACCTTCGTAAGCATGCTCTCCGCCTTTAACGGTGCAAGAGTTGTTGCTTGTCCGGATCTACTCCGGCGCCATCTGCAATGTTATTGTCAGATTTGCACACATGCTGCACTTCACAACATACTTATCTTTCGAAGCATATATTACTAGAGGGGGTCTCCTTGGCCTCCCCCATGCTAGTGCGGCCTCAAGTTGGGCTTTGCACTCTTCCAGCTCTGGGACAGTTGGGTATTCCTTTAGTAAGATCCTCAGATAACAAATGATCCTTAAATCAGTTATTCTAACTGTTTCAAGTCTCGGGCTCTTGACATATATAACCATCAAATTTTCTCACTTTCGTATGTCTTTCACATACTGCTCCGTGGTTCTGGCTAGACCATTTTGAGCGGCACGGAGCTGCGCATCTCCCGAATTGAAGGCATCAAATGCCTCTTGGGAGAAACAAGCGTTATGAAGAACTGTCCGTGGCGCCTGTGATTCATGGCACTCTCCACCTCGGGTTGGTGGCGGACAGTCTGTCGCATCCTCTGTTGGAGGCGTCCGACGACGCCTCGTGTTAGCCTCTACTTGGACTGGCTTTAGAGCCTGGCTGGTGCAGGCGCGATTGGCAACCTCTCCGGATATAGTCCGGCGAGCCCTCTTTTTACTAAAAAGTGCATGGGCGTTAGTATGCATCGCAAGAATAATACCTTGGAATAAGGTGGCGCGCCTTACTGCTGCGCCGGTGCCTCGACCCGGACTGCGTGTCTCTTTAGCCTGCCCGCCCTCACGGTCCCTTGTTGGCTAGTCACCACAAGCTCGGCATTCCGCCTCGAGATCCTCCCCTGCGAAACACCCTTGGTATACGGTGATCAAAAATAAGCACGGACGGATCATCTTCGAAGTATCGGGACTTCGGTCTCGGTTACTTGTGAGGCGGCGAGCAGTCCAGGATAATCGGCTGTAATAGCCACCAAGGCATTGTCGATGCTCAGTTGGTAAAATACCCCATCGATCAGCTCCACGGATATGTCCGGATCCTCTTGGGAGGCCGGATCGAGGGACCGTTCCGGATCCTCGGGTTGTGGAGGAAGGCTGTTTATATCCTTTACGGCCCGGCGCAATTCCTGCGTCGAAATCACAGGATGAGATACTTAACCACGGGAATATGGAACAGGTGGGCAAAAAGAAGTGTCCGCTTACCCAGTTTGGGGGATTGTACATAGAAAATCCGCCCTGTGGATGGACGCGGAGAAATTCCTCCTCTTCTCCCTTGTACAATGCAGACAAGATCTTCGTCAGAGCGGCAACCGATTCCGGCCCCTTATGGCCGCAGCGGGTGGCATCATCCTCCCCGTTGAAATCCCACATGGGGTGGCCTCTATACTGAAGCGGCTGCACCCCCCGCATAATGCATGTGGCCATGACCTCGATCATGGTCAGTCCGGAATGAGCTAACAACCTTATCCGGCTCATCAGGTAAAGGACGTCCTTGTCATTTTCCTTCTGAGGGCTCCGTGGACGCCAGCTTAGGCGCTTCTTCAAAGGAGCATTATCGAACTCAGGGAGGCCGATCCGAATAGGGTCCGGCAGGGGGACATCTTCTATATAAAACCATTCTGAAGGCCAGTCTTAGGACGCCTTCTTTGGGGTTCTGGATAGATATCCGGTCTCGGCGATGCGCCATAGTTCGGCTCCGCCCACTTGATATATCGACCCCTCCTGAGAACGGGGCACGAGGCAGAACAACTTCTTCCACAGCGCGAAATGAGCCTCGATGCCCAAAAACAGCTCGCAAAGGGCTATGAAGCCCGCAATATGTAATATGGAGGCAGGCATAAGGTTGTGCAACTGGAGGCCGTAGAACTCCAGGAGCCCCCGGAGAAACGGATGAATTGGAAACCCAAGCCCTCCTATCAAATAAGGGACAAGGCATACCCGCTCTCCTTTGGAGGGATTGGGGACACTCTCCGCTTGCTCTCCACCATTATAGGTGGCAAGCCCGGCTCGAACCGGGACCATGTAGGCTGGGGAGAAACCCCTTGGCTTGGGCGTCACTAGCTCCTTTGTGGGGGCGGAGCATCTCTCCCAATCTCCAGCCGAGGGCTGGGAGGGCGAGAGGAGGAGCTGCGTCGACTGGCCATGATGGAATGGATCTCTGTCGGATGCGCTCCGATGAATGCTCGTGAAGGGAAGGTGGTGTGATTTGGATCTAAATCCTCGTCTCTTTAATAGACAGCTCATTTGTGCAGCTAGGGGGGGTAAATGTAAAACACCCTGGCTTTTCGCATTCGTTTGACACGTGGAAGATGGCCATTATTGGGCGCGGAAGCCAAGGAGCACAATATTCACAAGGAGCCGAACACTATTCAACAGGTACACGGAATTTGGAGAAGAACCCGCCTTGCAATGCCGAAGACAATCTGCGCGCCGGACTCGCTGTCATTGAAGCCTGGTTCGGGGGCTACTGAGGGAGTCCCGGATTAGGGGGTGTCCGGATGGCCGGACTATAACCATTGGTCGGACTCCTGGACTATGAAGATACAAGATTGAAGACTTCGTCCCGTGTCCGGATGGGACTTTCCTTGGCGTGGAAGGCAAGCTTGGCGTCTGGATATGTAGATCTCCTCCCATTGTAAACTCTGTGTAACCCTAGCCCTCTCCGGTGTCTATATAAACCGAAGGGTTTTAGTCCGTAGGACGAAGAACAATCATACCATAGGCTAGCTTCTAGGGTTTAGCCTCTCTGATCTCGTGGTAGATCTACTCTTGTACTACCCATATCATCAATATTAATCAAGCAGGAGTAGGGTTTTACCTCCATCGAGAGGGCCCGAACCTGGGTAAAAACATAGTGTCCCTTGTCTCCTGTTACCATCCACCTAGACGCATAGTTTGGGACCCCCTACCCGAGATCCGCCGGTTTTGACACCGACAGACGCCTTTACAATCTAGTATGCCGAATTTCCTCAATACATCCTTGAGGTATTTCTCCTGAGATATGAAGATGACATTGTGCTATTGACGAATTTGAAGACCTAAGAAGAATTTCAATTCTCCCATCATAGACATTTGATATTCTTCACTCATCATATAGGCAAATTCATCACTGTAACATTGGTTAGTACAGCCAAAGATAATGTCATCAACATATATTTGGCACACGAATAATTCATCATCATAGGTTTTGGTGAAAAGAGTTGGGTCAAGTGAAACGGGTTTGAAGCCTTTCTTCATGAGAAATTCCTTCAAAGTGTCATACCACGCCCGAGGGGCCTGCTTGAGGCCATAGAGGGCCTTATTGAGTCTGAAGACTTCGTCAGGATGCTTTGGATCTTCAAAACCTGGGGGTTGAGCAACAAATACTTCTTCCTCAAGCTTACCATTGAGGAATGCACTTTTCACATCCATTTGATATAAGATGATATTATGATGGTTAGCATAAGCAAGTAATATGCTAATAGCCTCAAGTCTAGCAACAGGTGCAAAAGTTTCATCGAAATCAATTCCTTCAACCTGTGTGTAGCCTTGAGCTACAAGCCGTTCCTTATTCTTCACCACAAGTCCATTTTCATTTTGCTTGTTGCGGTAGATCCACTTTGTGCCGATGATATTGTGCTTGCGAGGATCTGGATGTTTGACCAGTTCCCAGACGTTGTTGAGCTCGAATTGATGTAATTCCTCTTGCATAGCTTGAATCCACTCAGGCTCCAGAAATGCTTCATCTACCTTAGTGGGCTCTGTGATAGAGACAAAAGCAAAGTGCCCACAAAAGTTAGAAAAATGTGAAGCTTTTGAGCGTGTGAGAGGACCTGGTGCGTTGATGTCGCTGATGATTTTCTCAATCTGCACTTCATTTGCAACGCGAGGATGAGCGGGTTGTCATCGAGGAATTGGATCAGCATTTTCTTCAGCACCATTTTCCTCAGGTGCATCAGCATGACGTTCTTCACGTTCTGGAATGACTTGTTCACCAGATTCTTCGGTAGGAATGACATCCTCAGTAGCTTTAAACTTGATGGTTTCCTCAGGTGATTTTTCATCTAGCACAGGAGGTAGGTGCTCTCTTTGCGAGCCATTAGTTTCATCGAACCGCACATCTACAGTTTCAACAACTTTGTGGTGAACGTTGTTGAAGACTCTGTAGGTGTGCGAGTCCTTTCTGTAACCAAGCATAAAACCTTCATGTTCTTTCGGTGCAAATTGAGAATTATGATGAGGATCTCTAATCCAAAATCTAGCACCGAAGACTTTGAAATAACTCACATTGGGTTTCTTGTCAGTGAGGAGTTCATATGTTGTCTTGTTGAAGAATTTGTGAAGATATACCCTGTTGATGATGTGGCATGCAGTATCAATTGCCTCAATCCAGAAGTGACGAGATGTCTTGTATTCAGCAAGCATAGTGTGAGCCATCTCAACAACAGTCCTGTTCTTGCGCTCCACGACGCCATTCTGCTGAGGAGTATAAGGAGCAGATAACTCATGAGTAATACCAAGTTCATCAAGATAGTCATCAAGACCAGTATTCTTGAACTCAGTTCCATTGTCACTTCTGATGTGCTTTATCTTCACACAGAAGTTGGTTGAAGCCGTCGAGGAAAATCGTTTGAAGACTTCCTGCACTTCATGTTTGTAAGTGACAATATGCACCCATGTGTAACAAGAGTAATCATCAACAATAATAAAGCCATATAGAGATGCTTCATTAGTGAATGCAGAATAATGGTTAGGACCAAAGAGATCCATGTGAAGCAACTCAAACGGTCGAGTGGTAGTCATGATAGTCTTCGCAGGATGCTTGGCCTTGGTCATCTTTCCAGCTTCACAGGCTCGGCACAAGTGATCCTTGAGGAAATTGACATTCTCAATGCCAATGACATGCTTCTTCTTCGCAAGCGTGTGCAAGTTCCTCATGCCAGCATGACCTAGTCGTCGATGCCATAGCCAGCCTTCTGAAGCTTTTGCAAGTAGACATATAGCTGGTTGTGGTCCTGTAGAGAAATCAACAATATACAGATCTCCTCTCCTAAATCCTTCGAAGACTTTGGAATGGTCAGCTTCCATGATCACAACACAACGATACTTGCAAAAGATAACAACCATATCAAGATCACAAAGCATTGAGACTGACAAGAGGTTGAATCCTAAGGACTCGACAAGCATGACTTTGTCCATGTGTCGATCCTTTGAGATCGCAACCTTACCAAGACCCAATACCTTGCTTTTTTCCTTTGTCAGCATTGGTGATATGCTTCAGATGTGATGGAGATAAGGGAGCGTCCACCAATAGATTCTTGTCACCAGTCATGTGAGTTGTACATCCACTATAGAGAACCCACTCAGTGGCTTTGGGTTGATCATCCTGCAGATGAATTAGTGCAGCTTACGAACTCATATACTTCATCCGTGAAGAATATGACATCAAATTCATCAGATCAATTTCATCAAGCAATGGAATGGATAAAACAGAATGAGGACGTGAGAAATGAAAATTCATTTCTTCATGATTAGCTTGCGTCCTTTCAAGCACATTCAGGTCTCCAGCAAATTCTTTAGACGTTTCAGCTCGTCTGGAGATTAGTTCCTTTTCTTCACCACCCACATCTGAAGGGGTGGCAAAGAGTTCATCATTCTACGAGCTCCATAAGAGAAAGGTGGCATAGAAGCCAGTCCACTTTGTTTCACATAAGAGGAGTTAGGGTAAGCATATGAATAAGCAAAGAAATTCTTCAAGGACTTATGAACATAATTGTTAGAAGAATAATGCTCATATTCATAGCCCTTAGTTCTTCCCTGCAAAATAGAAGTGTTAGCACGATGATGTTCATATGAGGACTTTGATGCTTTCGAGGAATTTGATCCACGTGAGGAATTCGGTCCATATGAGGACTTGGATCCATATGAAGAATTTGGTCCATATGAAGAATTTGATCTGGGGTTCCTATTCTTCACAGGTAGTGTCATGATGACATTCACCTAAAGACTTTTAAGGCACCTTTTGGGAACCCAGATTTTCTTCATAGGAGAACCGTTCCTGCAGTTAGTGCCAACATATCTAGCAAATACTTCACCATTCTGATTTTTGAACAGTTTATAGTTTGAGTCAAATGACTCATCAGAAGAATGAGGAGATTCACATGTAACGCCAGATATAGTAGATGGATATACTGGAGGTCCCTTTGCAGCAACCCATGATGTTTTGGGGTACTGCTCAGGCTTCAAGTATGGTCCATCAGCATTGAGTTTCCTCTCAAAGGCAATACCCTCTTTCCTAGGGTTCCTGTTGAGGATCTGCTTTTTAAGCACATCACAAAGAGCCTGATGCCCTTTGAGGCTTTTGTACATGCATGTCATATACAATTCCTTCAGCCCTGCATCGTAAGTGATACTAGCAATATCCTCAGATGAGGAATTAGTGATAGCAGAGACAGGTGAAGAATTTGTAGCAGTAGAAGCATTTGAACATTTAGGTGAAGATTTAGCAGATTCGTGTTCAATGTACTTCAAACATGGAGGAATGAATTCTTCCTAAGCAACGCTGATTTGTTGAGCAAGTAATGAATCATGCTCCTTGTAAAGATCTTCATCACTCTCCCTTAGCTTTTCAAGATCCTGCTTTCTTTGAAGAAATTTATAAGAAAGCTTCTCATGATCAGATAAGAGAGTGTTATGATGACTCTGAAGATTGTCAAACTTGGACTGAAGTCTCTGAAGATTTTCACTCAAAGTTTTAGCGCGATCCATTTCTTCACCCAACATACCATCACTTTTGTCTAGCATGTTTTGAACCTTTTCAAAAGCCTTTTGTTTTTTCACAGCAATCCTAGCAAGTTTAGAGTAGCTAGGCTTGAGGTTTTCATCAAATTCATCCTCACTTGATTCAGAGGAGGGATATTTGAGTACCTTGGCACTCTTTTCCATGAAGCAATAGGTGGGCGCGTAGTCATCATCGCCTTCATGAGCCTTGTTGGTGAAGCCATTTTCTTCAGAGTTGAAGATGGACTTGCTGACGAACGCAGTAGCAAGGGCTAGGCTCGCCACACCAGATTCCAACTCCTCAGATGCCTCCTCTTCCTCATGTTCCTCAGATTCAGCTTCAGAATCTATTTCCTTGCCAATGAATGCCCGAGCCTTCTTAGAGCTGCTCTTCTTGTGAGATGAAGACTCTAAGGATTTCGATGATGAAGACTTTGAAGATTTCTTCTTCTTCTTTGAGTCATTAGAACTCTAATCCTTGTATTTATTCTTCTTTGATTCCTTTTCCCACTGAGGACAATATTGAATTTAGTGGCCAGGTTTCTTGCATTTGTGGCATAGCCTCTTCTTGTAGTCATGGGATGAGGAATCATCACTTCTTGAGGATTTTCCAAAGCGACCACGCCTTGAGAACTTCTGGAATTTCTTCACGAGCATTGCTAGCTCCTGGCTCAGTTCTTCAGGATCACCAAGGCTGCTACTAGAATCTTCACCTTCAGATTCAGACACTGCCTTGGCCTTCAGGGCGCGTGATCTGCCATAGCTCGGAACATAGAGATCTCTCTTCTCAGCAAGCTGGAACTCATGAGTGTTTATTCTTTCGAGGATATCAGCGGGGTTAAGTGACTTGTAGTCTCCACATTCTTGTATCATCAGTGCCAGAGTGTCAAATGAGGAATCAAGCGATTTGAGCAATTTCTTCACCACCTCATGGTCGGTGATGTCAGTGGCACCAAGTGCTTGAAGCTCATTTGAGATGTCAGTGAGTCGATCGAAGGTTTGTTGAACATTTTTATTGTTGAGTCTTTTGAAGCGGTTGAAGAGATTTCGAAGAACGTCAACTCGAGAGTCATGCTGTGTTGAGACTCCTTCATTTACTTTGGACAGCCTATCCCAGATAAGCTTAGCAGTTTCCAAAGCACTCACTCTGCCATACTGCCCTTTACTCAGATGGACACATATGATGTTCTTCGCTTGAAAATCGAGTTTCTTGAATCTCTTCACATCAATAGCACTCACAGAAGGTGTGACAGAGGGAACACCATTTTCCACAACATACCAGAGATCGTTATCAATTGCCTCTAGATGCATTCGTATCTTGTTCTTCCAGAAGGGGTAGTCTGTCCCATCGAAGGTAGGACACCCAGCAGAGACCTTGATCATACCTGTGGTCGACATAACTAAAACTCTAGGTGGTTAAACCAAAATCACAAAGAACAAGGGAGTACCTCGCTTTGATACCAATTGAAAGTGCGTTATATCGACTAGAGGGGGGTGAATAGGCGATTTTTATGAATTTTCACTGAGGAATTTTGGGGTGAAGAAATTCCTAAGCGAAGAACTACTTGCAGCGGAATAAGTACTCAGATGCAAACATAACAGAACATAAACATGGTCATCATGATGAAATGAAAACAAGCACAGAGTACAGAAAGCGTAAGCACATGATAAACATGATGAAGACAAACAGACTAAAGAAATTTAACTGAGGAAATTGAGAAAGTCTTCAGTCAAAGTCTTCAAACAGTTATGAACAAGTACACAACATAGAAATGAGGAAACGGAAGAGTTGAGGAAATAGAACCAGTTGGGTTGGTGAAGATAATGATTTGGTAGACCAGGTCCAACTGTTGTGACAGTTGTACGTCTGGTTGGAGCGGCTAGGTATTTAAACCTGAGGACACACAGTCCTCACCGTATTCTCCTTGAGCTAAGATCACACAGACCTCGCCCAATCACTCGTGGTAAGTCTTAAAGTGACTTCCAAACCTTCACAAACTCGGTCACTCGGCGATCCACAATTTCCTCTTGGATGCTGAGACCATGACGCCTAACCGTCTAGAAGATGCACCGTCTTCAAAGGTAACAAGCGTCGGATCCACGCAGGATCAATCTCTTCAGTGATGCTCAATCACTTTGGGTTTGTAGGTGTTTGGGTTTGGGTTTTCCTCACTGGATGATTTTCACTCAAAGTCCTCGGAGGATGGGATGCTCTCAATTGATAAGTGTTAGTTTTTCTCGGAGCAGCCAGCCAGCTAGTGGTTGTAGGAGGCGGCTATTTATAGCCTAGGGAGCAGCCCGACATGATAAGACATAAATGCCCTTCAATTATATGACCGTTAGGTGGGTAGATATTTTGGGACAGCTGGCGCGTAGCATAGCAACGGTCGGAAATTTGATGATCAAATTCCTCAGGGCTATCATGATCCTCACTTGTAGGCAATCCGCACTGGCGAATTCCTAACTCCTCAGTCAGAACAAATTCCTTAGAGACCAGAAGAACTTCGTCTCCGTCACTGAAGAAATTGACTGAGCTGCATGAGATTTCCAATGGCTTCACTCGAAGGGATTGGTAGGTGTAGGATTTTCAGATGAGCATCACTTGGAAATTTTTCCTTAGTTTTTCCTTGACCCCCTTTAACAGTACGGTGTTTCCTATGACTCAAGAAAGAGAAAACGAAACTACGAAAACAAAAGTCTTCACGATTCATGTTCCTCGTATGAATACCAAGTCTTCATTGTCACACCAATTTCTTCACTTTCAAAGTATTCAGAAAGTGTTCAGAAATCGAAAGTCTTCAGTCGAAGACATTCATTTTTAGGGGTCGACTTTCTCTGTAAATATCAAACTCCTCATAGACTTATAGACATGTGTGCACTCACAAACACATTAGTTCCTTAACCTATAAGTCTTCAATACACCAAAATCACAAAGGGGCACTAGATGCACTTACACTTTTGCATGGGTGATCCTGGTGGGTCTTATAGGCCGACCCTCAGGGGTACAATTGTAATATGGCCAGGTGTAGGACCCGGACGTCAGCGTCTAAGGTCGCCTGGTTCTCTGCCGGCTGCTGGGGCCCGCCTCTGGAGGGCCTCGCCAGCTGCCGATAATCCGAACAACAGGTAGGACCTGCCTCTTCTGGGCCACACTGATTGCCTTTTGTTGTAGCTGTGTCCTCGCTGACGAGGGCCGCATCACGAGTCATATGGCTACAGTCCCGCGTCAGGCATGTAGGTGGCTGCTTGGTCAGCGCGCATTCTAGCCACGCCCCTCTGGGATTCAGGGGAGCAGGCAGCACTGTAGCCACGCTCCGTCTTGTCGTAGTGGGTGAGTGTAGACTCCGAGGAGAAGGAGGGGTCGGCTGCTGGAAGCCAGCCCGTCCCCAGAGCCGTCTTCTTGGGGGTGCCGTCTTCTGGAAGCCGACCGCGTGGTCCTAGCCGGCCCAAGGAGCCGGCCGCGTGGCTAGTCGGCACGAGGGGCTTTAGCCAGCCCCGATGTCTTGAAACGTTATTGGATGCGGATGAGGCTACCCGGGGTCCATCCCCCCGACAGTAGTCCCCAAAGCTGGTGAGGCGCCACGGATCGAAGCCGAAGTGTAACATCCCAATTTTCAATATGGATGTTATGCATTAGATCATCATATGCATCCATGATTCGTGCATTTTTTGAATCGGTTTTATTTGGACATGTTGATCCTAGAGACCTTAAGCAACTCAAGGTCCAATTGTGAGAGTTGGAGGTTTTCATATAATTCCATTTTTGAATTTTTCAAAATTTGTAATTTGGATCAAGTGGTTTTATTCAAATTATTTTTTTCCAATTATTTCAAAACAAATAAAATAATGAGAGAAGATAATATGACTTCTTCAAAACAGCTAAGAAATAATGGAAATTTAATTTTGAATAAAAATATATTTTATTTGAGATTTTTATTCGGTTAAATTTGGAAAAAATGCATTTTTAAAAATTGCATTTAGTCCAGTAAAATGTTCACGTTGTCCTAAATATTAGGAGAGGAGTGTGAAAATTATTTTTGGAATTTTAGGATTTTTATTTTATTTTATTTTGGATTTTTTTCTCAGCGGTGAAATTATTTAAAAAAGTTTCCGCACGTCGAATCGGCCGGCCCAGCTCGCGTCGCCGACTCGGGAGGAGTCTCGAGCGGACCCGCTTCACCGCCACCGCCGAACTCCACTTGGAGTCTGACTCCGCCCCACCGCCGTTTGCGCCTCCCCCAAGCCGGACTGCCTCCCCTGACCCCTTTATATACTCCCCGTGCCCCTCTCTTCCCACCAAGCCGACGCCGCCACCCGCCATTGCCGCGCCACCGCCTGTGCAAGCCGTCGCCGCTGCCGTCGCCGCCTCACCGCACGCAGCCAGAGCCGCCGCCCCGCCTCGCCGTTGAACGCTGCCGGCCAAACCCCGTTTAACCGGTAAAAACCGTCCCGGTTTGCCGGTTATTCTTTTGGTTTTTTTAGTTTCGGTTTAGTTAGGATAGACCGGTTTATTATTTTAGGTTACGTTATTTAGTGAGCGTTAACCCGATTCGTTCGTTAGATTTTTTTTCTTTTTTGTTTTATTTTTGGCCAGGGACCTATCCGCGAATGGTTTTCTTATAGATTAGTCCCTGATCTTTAAACCCTCACTACTTTTTGCTCGTTTATCCGAATCCAATAAAACCAATGCCAAAATCTTCATCTTGATCCCTTATGTTCAGTTAAACTACTTGAACATGATTTCGAAAATTTAAAATTTGGCTTCAAGCAGATTTGAATTTGAACTTCTTTTGATCGTAGTTTGAGTTTCGTATCTCCGATTCGATTGATTCTTTTTGCAAATTGAAGCTCTTGACTTGTACTTTCAGCTTAGATCTTTTATTTTGGTTTTACCCTTGCATATTATGATTGAGTGCTTATGTATGCCATTGTTTGTTCACGATAGAGTTTTCGGAGTGCGAGGCTTGCTACTACGAATCTCTAGGGTTTTCCGATCGTCAGCAAGGCAAGTAACACTTTGATCATATCCCTTTATTACCCAGTTTTTAGGGAAAACTTTGTTTTTGCCACTCTTGTTTTTTCCAACTTTGCTTATGCCACTCTAGAATTTGACATCTCACTTTTGCCACTCTTAGCTTTTGACAATACATCACAAATGCCATTACGTGGCAAAAATGATAATTTTTCATTTCAGTTTTGCCACTCTTAGCTTTTGACATGTATCACAATTGCCACTCTGAAATTTTTGCTTTTGCTACGGAATGGCAAAAGTGATATATTGTCAAAAGCTAAGAGTGGCAAAAGTGAAATGTCAAATTCTAGAGTGGCATAAGAAAAGTTGGCAAAAACTAGAGTGGTAAAAACAAAGTTTTCCCCAGTTTTTATGCATTAGTTTCAACCCTCAAACATTGCATGAGTAGGTTTTGATTACATGTGGGTGTGGGAAGTAGTTGATGAGGTAGGGACCTATTGTATTTTATCAAACCCTGGGTATCTTATGTTATGCTTATACTACTTTGCTACGCTCGTAGACGTGGATTGGTATGTGAGATTCATGCAAGATATGAGAGATTTTAACTAAGGAAAACTTAAGGTGGCTACTTTAATACACATCTAGATGGACTGGTTGCGGGCACCTGGAGCAATCAAGTGTTGTCCTAGGATATCACGGAGTACCCGTGTGATCATCCTATGGTTTGCCACCCAGGCTCAAAGGGATCATAAGATTATTCATGCTAGAAACTTCTGTGTGCAGCCACAAGCCATTATGGGCTCTGGCATAGTTGAGTATGTTGTATGACCTCTTTCAGTGGTAGGCTAGCAGATGTAGGGGAAAGTAGGTGGTACTGTCTGCCCAGAGTAAAGAGTTAATGCTTTGGAAAGATTATGACTCGATCATCCGTTTCTCAAACATCTTGTAGTGCGAGAAATCCAATGGAGGAGATCGAGTCTTGTGGGGAAAAGTGCACAAACCTCTGCAGAGTGTATAAACTAATCATGGTTAGCCATGTCCCCGGTTATGGACATCTTGAGTATCTGGTATTTGGATTATTGATTTGATCTCATCACCTTACTTAATGAAAGTGTTGGGTTATAATTATTACTTTGGGATTGAGTTGGAGGAACCTTCTCGACATAAACTTGGTAGTTAAATAAAATTTATTCATTTGTTGTAGGGAAAAATTGGCTTTATGCAAATGTTAACCTTAGAGCCTCCACCAACCATATATGCATGTAGTGATAGATGTTATTTGTTCATTGCTCTATAGTGTTATCTTGCCAGCATATTCCATGTGCTGACCTACACAGCTGCAACATATCATGTTGCAGAATTTTCAGACGAAGAGTAAGGTGCACTGGGTCGTTGTCATGCACTCAGTATTGTCGTGGAGTTGGATGGACTCATTTATCTTCGATGCTTCTACAATTATTTTATTTTAGATGGCCTTCAGCCATATAATTGTAATAAGTTCTCTTTTTGAGACACTCGATGTAATAAGTGTGTGATTGAACTATGTTATAAAGCCTGAAGTACTGTGTATGTCAGCAATACCGATCCAGGGAGGACACTTAAGCACAGAGACTTGACCATCTGAGGTCGGATCGCTACATGAAGTGCCTTAGCAGTTTCCTCCTCTGAGAGATCCTGTGTTTTCGCTTCGCCCGAATTGAGGAAGCCGCCTGCCAGGAGCCGGCTGAGGCGAAGCCGGCCGCCTGGTGAATTTGAATCGTCGTGGCGGGCGCCGGGTGGCATGCCTCCGGGTGGCGCGCCTGCCGCCCGTTGCATGCATACCACGCATCGGCAGCAGGCTAGGTCGACCTGCTAGCCCACTCGTGTGATGGGACGCCGCCGCAGGCCCGAGCACACCACTACACAACCTCGTCACACGCGCGGGTCCGCTGCGGCCGAGGCAAACGGTTGCCCTTCCGGGGCAAAGTGATTACGCGCCACAAGGGCACGGATATTGCGGGGACATGCGGGACGTGGGCACAGTTAATCCCCACGCCCCCACGAAGCGTCGCCTCGGCCCCACAGTCGTCATTGTATAAATAGGGGGAGGGGCGGCCAAACACACGCGCGCCCCCTCCACTCTCTTCTTCTTCCTTGCTTCTCTGCTTCCTCGCCACCGCCGCGCCACACGTTGCTGAAGCACCGCCGCGGCATCACCACGCGGCCGCCAGGCTGCCACGAGCCATGGCGCGAGGCGACTGGGACGGCTCCAACGTCTACGACGGCCACATCGAGTTCCTCCGCACGACGCGGAGGCTTCCTGTTGGGGCGGTCGTGGGAACGTGATACGTCTCCGTCGTATCTATAATTTTTGATTGTTTCATGCCAATTTTAAACAACTTTTACATACTTTTGGCAACTTTTATATGATTTAATGGACTAACCTATTGACCCAGTGCCCAATGCAAGTTCCTATTTTTTGCATGTTTTTGTGTCGCAGAAAATCCTTATCAAACGAAGTCCAAATGCAAAATAAATTCACGGAGAATTATTTTGGAATATATGTGATTCTTGGGAGATGTAATCACTGCAAATGAAGGTCCACACAGGGCACAAGACACGAGCACACCACCCTTGAGCAGGGCGCGTGGTGGTGGGTTGTGCTCACCTCTTACGTCGGTTGGAGCTCTACTTCAGGCAGAAGGAGGCTTATACCCGGAAAAAAAATCTTATTAAAATCTCAGCGCAATCGGAGTTACGGATCTCTGGGAATATAAGAAATGGTTTTTGACCAGATCTGGGGAGCGCGAAACAACAGAGAGGGAGATCCAATCTCGGAGGGCTCCTACCCCTCCGCCGCCATGGCGGCCATGGACCAGAGGGGGAACTCTACTCCCATCTAGGGGGGAGGCCAAGGGATAAGAAGAAGGAGGGGGGCTCTCTCCCCCTTGCTTCCATTGGCACCGGAGTGCCGCCGAGGCAACGATCGGGACGACTATCTGCATCAACAATCTTGCTACCGTTAACACCAACTCTCTCCCCCCTCTATGTAGCGGTGTAACACCCCATCTCCCCGCTGTAATCTCTACTTAAACATGGTGCTCAACTTCATATATTATTTCCCAGTGATCTATGGTTATCCTATGATGTTTGAGTAGATCTGTTTTGTCCTATGGGTTAATCGTGATCTTGGTTGGTTTGATTGTATATTTTATTTATGGTGATGTCCTATGGTGCCCTCCGTTCTCGTGCAAACGTGAGGGGCCCTTGCTGTAGGGTGTTGCAATATGTTCATGATTTGCCTATGGTGGGCTGCGAGAGTGACAGAAGCTTAAACCCGAGTAGGTGGATTGTTGCGTATGGGAGTAAAGAGGACTTCATACTTAATGCTATGGTTGGGTTTCAGGACCTTAATGATCTTTAGTAGTTGCGGATGCTTGCTAGGGGTCCAATCATAAGTGCATATGATCCAAGTAGAGAAAGTATGTTAGCTCATGCCTCTCCCTCAAATAAAATTACAAGAATGATTACCGGTACTTGTTATCGATTTCCTAGGGACAAATAACTTTCTTGTTGACAAAAGATCTCTACTAAAACTAACTTAGTTGTGTCTTTATCTAAACAGCCCTAGATTTTATTTACGTGCTTTTTATTATCTTGCAAACCTATCCTATCACACCTACAAAGTACTTCTAGTTTCATACTTGTTTCCAGTAAAGCAAACGTTAAGTGTGCGTAGAGTTGTATCGGTGGTCGATAGAACTTGAGGGAATATTTGTTCTACCTTTAGCTCCTCGTTGGGTTCAACACTCTTTCTTATCGAAGAAGGCTACAAATGATCCCCTATACTTGTCGGTTATCAGAACGTGCATCCCTGACGCGAGGGAGATCTCGCCCGCGCCGAGGGCCGGTGAGTTTGTAGTGTTCCGAAGCCATTTCCTCAACGGATTTGGCCTGCATGCGAGTGGCTTCCCCCGCTCCTTCCTCAACTTCTACCGTCTTCAGTCGCGCCATCTCACCCCCAGCACCGTAGTTCTTCTTTCCGCCTTCGTGACCTTCTGCGAAGGCTACCTCGGCATCCTGCCCACCCTCGAGCTGTGGGGCAGGTTCTTCTACCTGAAGCTGGGGACTCGGGCCAAGGGCGAACCGGCCCAGTGAAGTGCATGCGTCGCCGTGCAGTGCAGCGGCTCTGGGACCCGGTTCTCGACTACCGCCTTGCTGGAGTCGGCGAAGTTGTGGCAGAAGTCGTACTTCTACGTCCGCAACCTCCACCCGACTCGAGACTACATCAACCTGCCGCCTTCGCGATCGACCCGCCTGGCGAGCCGCGCGACTACTGGGGGCAGCAGCCGAGGCTGGTGCTAGCTTCCATAACCAATGTCCTGGTCCGGCTTCAGGAGATGACGGACACGGAGGGCCTCAAGCCGGCGGACCTGTTGGCCTCCTTCGTCTACCGCCTGGTTTCGCCCCTTCAGGCCCGGCCGCACTTGATCAGTGACATGAGCGGTCGCCGGGACCCATGCCGGATGTCGACCAAGGAGCTGCCAATGGTTGAGGTGGTCCGCCATGTCATCTACTTCTTCGACAGCAAGCTCAATGAGGCAGCACTCTTTGCTCATGCAGTGCTCCTCATCTGACCTGAAGATTCGGCAAGCTGTAGTACAGTCACGCCAACCTGCCACCGCCAGTTAGTATCTGGTCCCCACTCTTTGCTCATGCAGTGCTCCTCATCTGACCTGAACACCTGGACGTGAGGCAGCACTTTCCTGGTAAGGTAGCAGCCAATGCACCGGCTCCAGGCCATCAATGGATGTCGGACCACAGGAGAGCGACGCGGGCTACCCCGAGCTAAGGGCGGCCGCGTTGGAAGACGGGGGGTGTTGTGGTTTTGTCACGGCAGACGTCCTCATGAAAGTACTTAGTCGTGGAGCCATCGCTACGGGTTAGCTTAAAGGGGTTAAAGCAGACAAGGGACGCAAGAGAGTTTATACTAGTTCGGCCCCTTACGATGAAGGTAAAAGCCTACATCTAGTTGTGATGGAATTGATGGGGTTCCGATGACCAGGGAGCGAATACGCTTTGCCTGAGTCTCGAGTTGTTGTCTGTTGCCCTGAACCGCCGCCGGGTCGTCCCTTATATACATGGGTTGACGCCCGTTGATTTACAAAGTCCCGAGACCGGCTCATAAACGTGTCCGGCTCGGTCTCCGCTCTTTCTGCCTTACAATGCAAGTTACATATTAATGCCAGTTTATAGCCACAGGCCTTAAACCGGTTCTGGGCCCTGGCCCTCTACTCAGCGTCACCGTCTGTCTTCATGGGCTTCAAGTTAATCCGGGCTCTCCTAGCCGGTTTACGCTCAGTAGTAATATCCCCAACATTAGGCCCCAGAATGATTTGAACTGGTTCATGTCAGTCCTCAAGACACCTTCGTCTTCAACATTTTCACACAATTTTGTAAACCGCCGTGACGTCATCTTCCCAAATCGTGGTAAACCGTCGTGACGTCATCTGTCATAAAAAACTATGTATGACATATCTTCATTAATGGGTCTCCGACAATTGAGGCGACATCTCCGCTTTCCAAATTTCTGGCTCCTCGATTTTCACGCCTGACACTTATCCCTTGCCTTCATAAATTGGGCCGAGGGGTAATTTTCACCTTTCCCCCTCGTGCCTCTTCGCGTCGTCGTCTTCCTTGCGCCGCTCAGCTTTTGGAGCTCCGCCGCCACCGTCGACCGTCGCCTCTGCTTCGACTCTGGCCGCTGCATCAACCTGAATGCACCAGAAAACTGCGGCGCCTTTCCGCTTCTTTGTCAGCACTGGTAAGCTTTCCGCTCTTTCCGCCATAGATCTGTTCTATGGTTCCGGTGTTCGTCGGCGTTCTTTGGTGTTCATCAGGCTGCATTGACTGCATAATAGGGTTTTGATCCAGACCTTGATAGCTATCATGTTCTATGATAACTGTAGTTCTTTTTCCCATCTAATGCGCCTTGCTAAGATAGAAGATCCCATCTGAACCTTCATCCACTGTTTCGGCACCACTCCTTAGGTCTGAATATATTTTCCTTTTCTGATGTGCCGCAGATCCAAAATTGTAATACCAACTTGTGAGATCTGTTTTCCTTCACTTATACATCTGCAGTCTTGACTCTTCAAGGTTTAAACTAGGCGGTTTAACTTTGTAGAAAAAATGACAACCCGGTATATACCAATAGTACCCTTGTTGAACCGCCAATGCATTTCCACTTATCACCTCCACTGGTGTACTGTTTCACCGTTAAACTCCGGTTTGTAAATAGCTGACTATAGTTTAGCAATATACTTACATCTTGTATCACTATATAGTTGTCCAATGTAAATCTTAAAGCGAAAATCATTATATTGTAAATCTTCATTGCCATGGCCAAACAAGTGTATGAATGCAATTGGGTCCCTTCTCGAGTAACAGAGGAACCGTTAGACAACCTTGTCAAAACGGGCGCTTTAAGTAAGAAAGATGTCATTCACTGGAGGGTCCCTTGCCCGGAATGCCCTCCTACTCCCAAAGACGGAGAAGTTGTTGTTTTTGCTGATCACCTAAGCCGGGGTTTCAACCCTCCCAGTTCAAAATTCTTCCGGGATGTACTGGCTAACTTTCAACTGCGCCCACAAGACATCGGCCCTAACTCTGTAACCAACATCTACCACTTTCAAGTGTTCTGTGAGGTTTACCTTCAAGAGGAACCTTCAGTAGAGCTATTCAGGGATTGCTTTCATCTGAACCGCCGCACAGAATTCAAAGATGGGCCAAACATAGAACTGGGCGGGATGGTGATTCATAAAAGAAAATAAGTCACCTTTCCTCACGCCAATCTCCACAGTCACCCCAAAGAGTGGAACCAGACCTAGTTTTACAGCAAGGATACATCTCCAGCTGATGAAAACCCCCTGTCGGGTTACCATCCTGAACGTCTGAGCAACACACACCCTATTCCTCAAAGGCTGACCGCTAAAGAAAGAATCAAATATGCTCCTCAACTATCCAAGCTTAGGGCCTTTATGGCCAACGGTTTGATGGGAGTTGATTTTGCACGCTGCTGGATAAGCTGGAGCATTTTGCCCTTGAGCCAACGCCCCGGTTTGATGTGTGAATACACAGGAGAATTGAATGATGCTCAGTGGCACATTGATATTCAGCTTACAGATGACGAAGTCACTGAGGCTGTAAAAAAGATGTTGAATGAACCGGAGGCTACCTGTGCTCAAACCGGACTACTGCTTTTCTGCACCATCAATAAACCGCCAGCTGTAAGAATCATACTATCAGTTTTATCTGAAATTGCTTCTGTCCCGATATGTTCTGAAAATGTGATGACTTTTTGGCAGGGCGATGCTCCGTTCTGGAACAAGAAACCTCTGCAGGACAAACCGGTGAAGCCAACCCGCCAAAAGTCCAAAGCTATGAAAAAAACTGCCAACCGGAAGAGAACCACCGCATCCTCCGATCCACCGGCTGATGATGATGTGGGTAACTCGGATTTTGAGGTAGAACTCGACTCACTTGGTTCATTTTTCATGCGCCTTATTGATGATGATTATTAGCAGGACGATGCTGAAGTCAGTCACGCCGATGCTGTAGGGGTAATCGTTCTTTCCTCCGATTCAAACCCTTTGCCTTTGCTAAAAATCCGTCGAGCAAACCGGAAAGTTAAATTTTCACATCCCCTTGCTTATTTGGATCCAAACTTTCTTGTGAAGACACAATAGCACAAGGCTCGCTACACAACCCGGCATAGCGGCCAGGTAGTTACCTCCGCCGGTTTACCGAACAGTCCGGTTCGGAAACGCTGATCAGAGGTCCCTAATTCCCTCAACATGTCATGCCCCAAAGTAGGTTCTTTTCGTCAACCTCTTAATCCGTCTGATTCCAATTATCAGTGCACTTCTCATTCATCTTCTGGCGAGTCGTCAGCCACCAAACTTCCACCCCTCAAAACGGTTATTAGGTAAGCTGTTCACTTGCCTTACTCTTGATATGCATTTTATACGCTATATTGACCTTCATGTTTTACTTTGTTAGTGCTAAGCCGAGGCCAAGCAAGAAAGCTCGCCTGAATAAACCGGCAGAAGAAGATACAGCTGCTGAACCGGAGAAAACTCCAGATCCTGTAGAAGCCAACCTTGATGATGTGCTGAATGATCCACCGCCTCAAGACTATGACTTTGTTACTGAACCGGCAGAAATTGACACCACAGGCCATGCTGACGAACCGGCCAGTTCTCTCCGGACTGACAAACCGGCAAGTCCAGCAAAGAATATCAACAAACCGGTGACCCCAGTACAAGCTGCTGCAGAGAAGGATGATGATGTTCTGATTACTGGCGTTGGCTATATGGGTCCAGGGAATCCTGTCGCTTTGTCGAAGCATACCGCCAAGGAGTAATTTTCGGTAATCGGCAAAGGCAAATGGAATGCCCATCTGTCCACCTACACCCATCTGAATGCTCAAGACCTTCATTCCGGCTATCTGAACCGTCGGTTCACCAGCTGTGACTATGAAGCCGGTCTAGTCAATATGATGAAGGAAAAATATGAGGTAACTTTATGCATGCTTCTCTTTCTGTATTGTCTTTGCAGTTTTATCAACTGTAGTAGCCCCCAAGTGACGGTTTAAGATAGTAACTTAAACCGGGACTTTAATAGCAATCTCGAGCTTGCAACAATGCATCTTACCTTCACCGATGTAGCCTCCAAGGGCCGGTTTAACTATATAGAGATGAAGCGGGACTTTGTAGAAGAAGTCCCTTTTTAGCAAGTTACGAGCAAATACACATTTGCCCCCAAGTGCCAAGCTTAATACTTGTATTGTGCTTTGGGACTTCGAAAAAATTGTCTGACAGAGCAAATATGCATTAGCCCCCAAGTGCCAAGGGCATAACTTGTTATGGGCTTGGTACTTCAAATATTCTTGTTACTGACGGATATTTGTCTCTTTGTAGGCTGAGTTGAGCAAAAAAGCGAGCCAAACCGCTGATCTTCAGGAAAACTTTAAATTGCAACAAGATAAAACCTCCAAGGCGAAGGCAGAGCTGACCAGCGCTCTAGGCGCGATGGAGAAACTGAAAGAAGGCTTCAACAAGGAACAGTCGGATTGGGAAAGTGAAAAATCCGATTTGATCAAAAGGGCTGAGAAAGCAGAAGCTGCTCTTAAACCGGTGGTTGATGAACTGACCTGCATAAAGCGGCAGGTTCATGCCATGACTGCAGCCATGTTCGTTAAGCATCTGTAACTCCCGATTTGACCATATTCTTTCATGTATCTGCCGGTTTACTAACCCTTGCAATGACATAGGAACTCGTATTGGCCACTTGGGATCTGACGTTCAGAAGAAGTTAAAAGCAGCCTATACTCTGATAGAGCAGCTTTATACTGGCGCGCGACGGATCATATATACTGCTTCTCACAACAATCTTCCTCCCACCTTGATTAGAGATACCTTAGAAAGGTTATCCATGCTACCTGCCCGGGTTGACGAACTGAAAAAGTCTGCCGCTAGGACGGGCGCTTTGGCTGCATTGACCCGGGCAAAGGCATGGGTACCTGACTTTGATCCAATTGAAGCGGCCCAAGGTTATCCCAGTTTGAAGGAATACGAGACAGAATTCAGCAAAGATGATCTCCAGATCATAAACCGGGAGGTACACACATTGGCTTGTCAACTAGTTGAAGAAGCGGACCTGTCATACTATCAAGAAAACTATGATGACAAGGACAAGCGGGTTGCTGCACCAATCCCCGAAGCTCAGAATCTCCAATCCGTAAGCACACTTATGCCCCTGATATTGAATCGTCAACGCTGATAAGTGATGAATCTGTATTCCAAGCCCTAACTGGGATCGAGTGGGCAACTGTTGATTTCCAGCCACTGGGTAGAGAAGAAGAAACTGAACCGGCGCGAGATGACCCGCAACCGTCAGGCCAAGCTGGTGACCAATCATGAACCGGAGGCCGGTTTAGTCTTCTACATGCTGCGACATGTATTTTGAGAAAACAATGATCCTATTGGGCACTGGAAAGCCTTGTAATAGTCTTATTTAAAATATTTGTTCTGATATGCCTTCGCGCATACTTATCTGCAATTGACACCGGCTTGATTCATCATACATAAGATATGATCTACATATTCATTTATCCAAGCTGTTTCTGTAGACAAGAAGCTTAAAGCGCCCTGGAGATTTACCGCCGGGCGGGTCATGATACCCATATATATATAACCGAAGATGATAACTTAGGTTGTGACGTATAATCCACAATGGAAATATAAAATACTTGCAATCTTTTTATGCATGATGTTGGTTGTCCAATCTTGTAGCGGGGCTTATAACCCAAATCTTTTTAGGAGAAAACTGCTCCTGTTGATATAAGGCCGGTTTATAATGTAAACCGTTCCGGGTTATGATAGACACCGGTTTATTCCGTAATAAAAATTTAATTGAAAATCAGACCGGGCAAATAGTCTCCGGACTATGATTTGATCGTATACCGTCAAATTGTAATCGACAGTCGGACCGGGTTGTTTAACACCGGTCTAAAAAGCAACAAAAAATCTTTATCAAAAAGATAACATAACCCAAACAAAGGCAAATAAAAACCATTGTAGGCGAGGCTTTAAGCCGATCAAGAGGCGTAACCATGGCTCGGACACGACCAAGCCCCCAAGAAGGCGTAGCTATGGTTAGGTTCGATCAGGCCCCCAAATGATGCTTTGGCATTACGCCGATCAAGAGGTGTAGCTATTGTTCGGGTTCAACCAAGCCCCCAAGTGATGTTGTGGCATTGCGCCGATCAAGAGGTGTAACTATGGTTCGGATACGACCAAGTCCCCAAGTGATGCCTGTGGCTTTACGCCTATCAAAAGGTGTAACTATGGTTCGGATACGACCAAGCCCCCAAGTGATATAATATAAAGCCTTTGAGAGGCTAAACCAAGGGGTAAACCGGACGCCGCTTTAGAAACATAAGCTCCATGTAACCACACATGATGTAAGAAAACAACAGATACCCCGCTTTAGCTGAGGTTCCGGTTTATTATATTGATCATAATATATACATAGGCATAATATGTACATAAGCAGAGCCTATAGCTCAAGTATAGTAAGGCGAAGATGAGCAATATTCCACGGCGGTGGTCTCCTCCTCCGATTCGTGAGTCTTTGCGCCTCGAACATCGATTAGGTAGTATGACCCGTTGTGTAGATTCTTGCTGACCACAAAAGGTCCTTCCCAAGGTGGGGATAACTTGTGCATATCCGTCTGATCCTGGATGAGCCGAAGCACCAAATCTCCTTCTTGAAAGGTTCTGATTCTAACCCGACGGCTATGATAGCGATGCAGATCTTGCTGATAAATCGCCGAACGGGCGGCCGCTATGTCACGCTCCTCATCTAACAGGTCGATAGCTTCTTGTCGTGCCTTCTCGTTGTCAGCTTCAATATATGCCGCTACACGAGGTGAGTCACGACGGATGTCACTAGGAAGAACCGCCTCCACTACATAAACCATGAAGAACAACGTGTATCCTGTCGATCTGTTGGGTGTGGTGTTGATGCTCCATAAAACTGAAGGTAGCTCCTCAACCCAACAACCCGGCGTCCGCTGCAAAGGAACCATAAGCCAGGGTTTGATGCCTCTCAAAATTTCTTGATTGGCCCTCTCCGCTTGACCATTGGACTATGGGTGAGCCACTGATGATACATCAAGCCATATGTGCTCATGTTGACAGAACTCCTTCATAGCACCCTTTGACAGATTGGTACCATTGTCAGTGATAATGCTATGTGGAAAACCAAACCAAAAAATCACCTTTTTGATGAATTGAACCACCGTGGCCGCGTCACACTTGCTAACTGGTTCTGCCTCCACCCACTTTGTGAACTTGTCAACTACCACCAAAAGGTGGGTCTTCTTGTCTTTGGACCTCTTGAAAGTCCCAACCATATCCAGCCCCCAAGTCGCAAATGGCCAAGTAATTGGAATCATCCTTAATTCTTGAGCCGGTACATGAGTATGCCTTGAGAACTTCTGACAGCCATCACATCTTCTGACCAGATCCTCAGCATCAGCATGAGCGGTTAACCAATAGAAACCATGACGAAACGCCTTAGCCACCAAAGATTTTGAACCGGCGTGGTGACCACAATCTCCTTCGTGGATCTCGCGTAAAATTTCACAGCCTTCTTCAGGAGATACACAGCGTTGAAACGCCCCTGTCACACTGCAATGATGCAGCTCTCCATTGATAATAGTCATAGACTTGGACCGCGGATTATCGCACGTAACGTCTCATCCTCTGGTAACTCGCCCCGGTTCATATATGCAAGATAAGGAACCGTCCAATCTGGGATAACATGAAGAGCTGCCACCAACTGAGCTTCCGGATCAGGAATAGCCAAATCCTCTTCACCAGGGAGCTTGACGGACGGGTTATGCAGAACATCCAAGAAGACATTAGGCGGAACCGGTTTTCGTTGAGAACCCAGGCGGCTTAAAGCATCCGTCGCTTCGTTCTTCCGCCGGTCCACATGATCCACCTGATAACCTTCAAAGTGACATGCAACAATGTCCACCTCACGACGATATGCCGCCATGAGTGGGTCCTTGGAATCCCAAGTGCCATACACATGTTGAGCCACCAGGTCCGAGTCGCCGAAGCACTTAACTCGGCTTAGGTTCATCTCCTTAGCCATCCGAAGACAATGGAGCAAAGCTTCATACTCAGCTGCATTGTTAGTGCAAGGGAACATTAAACGGAGAACATAACAAAACTTATCACCTCGTGGGGAAGTTAATATGACTCCGGCCCCCGAGCCCTCCAATTGCCTGGACCCATCAAAGTGAATAGTGCAATAAGTGTGATCCGGCTTCTCTTCAGGCGCTTGTAGTTCTGTCCAGTCGTTGATGAAATCTACAAGTGCTTGAGATTTGATTGCCGTTCGGGGTATATACTTCAACCCGTGAGGCCCGAGCTCTATGGCCCACTTGGCAATCCGGCCAGTTGCTTCCCTGTTCTGGATTGTATCTCCCAAAGGAGCAGAGCTAACCACTGTGATGGGATGATCTTGGAAATACTGCTTGAGCTTCCGGCTTGCCATGAAAACCCCATATACCAGCTTCTGCCAGTGTGGGTACCTCTGCTTGGACTCAATAAGCACCTCGCTGATATAATAAATCGGACGCTGGACCGGATACTCTTTTCCTGCTTCCTTGCGCTCCACCACAATAGGCACACTGACAGCCCGAGCATTCACTGCCACATATAGCAACAATGGCTCCTTGTCAACTAGGGCAGCAAGAACCGGCGGATTAGCTAGCTGCCGCTTTAAATCCTCAAATGCTTCATTCGCGGGGTCACTTCAGACGAAGTTATCCGTTTTCTTCAGCATCTGATACAAAGGAATGGCCTTCTCGTCAAGGCGGCTGATAAACCGACTCAACGCGGCAATCCGGCCTGCCAAGCGTTGAACGTCATTGATACACTTCGGTTTAGCCAAGGAGGTGATGGCCTTGATCTTTTCCGGATTAGCCTCAATGCCCCTGTTAGACACCAGAAAGCCCAAGAGCTTGCCTGCCGGTACACCAAAAACGCACTTAGCTGGATTAAGCATCATCTTGTAAACCCGCAGGTTATCAAAGGTTTCCTTTAAGTCATCAGTCAACGTCTCCTTCTGCCTTGACTTGACCACAATATCATCCACATATGCATGAACATTACGGCCGATTTGTGTATGAAGACAATTCTGCACACACCGCTGATAAGTCGCCTGGGCACTCTTGAGCCCAAAGGGCATAGATACATAGCAGAAGGCTCCAAAGGGGGTTATGAAGGCCGTCTTCTCCTAGTCCTTAACTGCCATCTTGATTTGATGATAACCGGAATATGCATCCAGAAAACTCAAACGCTCGCAACCCGCCGTAGCATCAATAATTTGATCAATACGGGGAAGGGCAAAAGGATCTGCTGGGCAAGCTTTGTTGAGATCTGTGTAATCTACACACATCCGCCAAGTGAAGTTCTTCTTAAGGACCAGCACCGGATTAGCCAACCACTCAGGATGGAAGAATTCAACGATAAATCCAGCCGCTAAGAGCCTGGCCACTTCTTCTCCAATAGCCTTGCGTCTTTCTTCATTGAACCGGCGGAGAAACTGCTTGACCGGTTTATACTTAGGATCAACATTAAGTGTGTGTTCAGCGAGTCCTCTCGGTACACCTAGCATGTCAGAAGGCTTCCACGCAAAGATGTCCCGATTCTCACGGATGAACTCGATGAGCGCGCTTTCCTATTTCGGATCCAAGTTAGCGCTGATGCTGAACTGCTTGGACGAATCGCCGGGTACGAAGTCAACAAGCTTAGTCTCATCAGCCGATTTAAATTTCAAGGCTGGATCATGCTCGGTAGTTGGCTTTTTCAACGGAGTCATATCTGCCGGATCAACATTGTCCTTGTAAAACTTCAACTCTTCTGTGGCACAAACCGACTCAGCGTAAGCTGCATCACCTTCTTCACACTCCATAGTGATCTTGCGGCTCCCATGGACAGTTATAGTTCCCTTGTGACCCGGCATCTTGAGCTGAAGATAAACATAGCAAGGTCCTGCCATAAACTTAGCATAAGCCGGCCGTCCAAACAGGGCGTGATACGGACTTCTGATTTTCACCACTTCGAAGGTCAAGGTTTCTGATCTTGATTCATGCTCGTCCCCAAAAGCCACCTCCAGAGCTATCTTGCCAACAGGATACGCCGATTTACCAGGCACCACACCATTGAACACCGTATTGGACGGTTTAAGATTTTTATCTGTTAATCCCATGCGACGGAAAGTTTCATAATATAGGATATTGATACTGCTCCCTCCGTCCATGAGTACCTTTGTGAACTTATAACCTCCTACCTGAGGTGCCACCACCAATGCCAGATGACCCGGATTGTCAACCCGGGGTGGATGATCTTCCCTGCACCACACAATCGGCTACTCAGACCAGCGTAGGTACTGGGGCACTGCCGGTTCAACGGAGCTTATTGCCCTCTTATGAAGCTTTTGGTCACGCTTGTCCAAGCTAGTGGTGAAGACATGATATTGCCCACTATTCAACTGCTTCGGATTGCTCTGGTAACCCGACTACTGTTGCTGCTGATTGCCCTGATTACCTTGATTGTTATGTCCGCCCTGATTACCATGGAAGCCTGAACCAGAATTTCCTCCGCCATAACCCGGCCCATGAGACCGGGGCCTGAGCCATCACCCGGTCCATGATCATACCGGAAAACATTAGAATTTTTGAACTCTTGCATGATGTAGCAGTCCTTCCAGAGGTGTGTGGCCGGCATCTCCTTCGTCCCATGTTTCGGGCAGGGCTGGTTCAATAGGTAGGACAGGCGGTCCGGGTTAGGGTTAGGTGCTCCGCCGCGCTGGGAAGGTTTACCCTTGCGCTGTTGGCCCTTATCCTGTGCGCTGGCATTGGCCAAAAAGTCCATGATGTGATCCTCTTTACGTTTGCCGCCGTTTACATGACCCGCCAGGCTGTGGTGCTGCCCCTTGGCGTTGCCGCTCTTCTTTCCCTTCCCCGTCTTATCATCATCAGACTCGGGATCCTTGGTACTATCAGAGTCAGCATACTTTACTAAAGCGGCCATGAGGGTTCCCATGTCATTGCAATGGCGTTTCATCCATCCCAACTTCAACTTCAGAGGATTAAACTGGCAATTGCCTTCCAAAGTTAGAACTGCGGTGTCAACGTTGATGCGGTCCGATGAATGCAAAATTTCCAAGACCCGGCGCACCCACTGGGTTGTTGATTCTCCTTCCTCCTGTACACAGGCGGCTAAGTCCACAATCGACATGGGCTGCTTGCATGTATCCTTAAAATTCTGGATAAACCGGGCTCTCAACTCGGCCCATGATCTGATAGAGTTAGCTGGTAGACTCTTTAACCAAGTAAGAGCCGTCCCTTCTAGCATCATGGTGAAGTACTTCGCACAAGCTGCATCATCCACATCTAGCATCTCCATGGCCATCTCATAGCTTTCAACCCATGTCTCTGGAGGTAAATCAGCGGTGTAATTTGGCACCTTGCGCGGGCCCTTGAAATCCTTGGGCAGGCGTACGTTGCGTAACGCTGGGACGAGACACGGCACCCCCAAGAGCTAGAGGTAGCTCCTGGCTCTATCAACGTGGTTGGACGAACCGGAGTAAGCTGACGGGCTTCATACTATGCTGCTAACTCGGCCTCCCTGCGTGCGCGAGCCCGGTCCACCACCTCCTGAGCATCACCAGCACCCCCTACCGGGTTGTGGCCATGGGGCGGTACGCGGTTCCCCGCATTGCTTGAAACGGCCGGTTCATCCATACGCCTACTGTAACTCCGGCTTGGACGGGGGGTGGAATGAATCCGATCACGGCTGTATGAATAAGCCTCCTGTTGCACCAATGCTGTCCGAAGAAGCTCTTTAACCCGACGCGTCTTGACTGCCGCCGGAGAATCGCCTTCAATTGGGATAGCCTCCAGCCATGAAGCGGCAGCAACAAGATTGTCCATCAGAGTAGAATAATGACCCGGTGGTGTTGGGAAAGGCTATGTCACAATGTTGTTCTGTCGAGGCGGATCCATCAAACGGGGCTGAACCGGCGCCCCCGCTCCAGGTGCCTACGCCCGGTTTGCTATCGGCGGGTTACTGGTCCCTGCACCTGGGGTGTTAAAGAGGTTACTAGCATCATAAACCGGAGGCAGGCGAGACCGGTGCCTTCTCTTTAGGACTTCGTGCGATGCATTTTGATCCAGCATAAGCCGGTAAGCCTGCGCATCCAAAGCGGCCCGCTCCACGGCCATCCTGGTATCCTCAACTGCCAAATCAGCCTTGGCCTGAGTAATCTGATCCCTTACTTTCGCGATTTCCGCATTGTGCGCACCCTGATCCGCCAGGTTAGCCTCCGCCATCAGTGTTGCCTACGCATCAAATAGATCAGATAAAACCTGAGCCGGCGGCCGCACAGGGCCTCCTGCCCCGGCTGCCGTCGCCGCTACTGATCCAGAGATCATTGCTGCTGCGGTCGAAGAGTGGAGCGCTGGCTGTGTACCAGCCATGAAGATTCTAACCCGGTTTGGCAGATCAGAGGGGTCCGGAATACTGTCGCCATCGGAACAGCCTCCAATCCGGCCATCTTGTAGCTGGTATAATGACTCGCTCTCTCTGGTCGATGACGCGTCACCGGAATAAATGACGGTCTCTCCACCAGATTCCGATATGTCCTTGTATTCCCCTCCATGGATGACTCCTACGAAGGCACGCTTCATGGCAGGCTTGACCCGGGCAGATCGTGCACGCTGAGCCGTTTCGACGAGGTCGGTGCAGATGTCCAGCTCAGGGCCCGGTTTGCCGATCTTGCCAATGAAAACGTGTATGCCACCAAAGGGGACCCGGTTCCCGTACTCGATTGAGCCGGCCTCGGGGCCCCACCTGCATTGTCGATGTAGAGCTTGCCGCGACGAATTTTGGTCATCCGGCCCACAGCGTAACCCTTGAGTCCTTCGAAGCTGCCCTCCAAGAACTTGAAACCATCGTGCGATAGCCCCACGGTGGGCGCCAACTGTCGTGGTTTTGTCATGGCAGATGTCCTCATGAAAGGACTTAGTCATGGAGCCATCGCTACGGGTTAGCTTAAAGGGGTTAAAGCGGACAAGGGACGCAAGAGAGTTTACACTAGTTCGGCCCCTTACGATGAAGGTAAAAGCCTACATCTAGTTGTGATGGAATTGATGGGGTTTCGATGACCAGGGAGCGAATACGCTTTGCCTGAGTCTCGAGTTGTTGTCTGTTGCCCTAAACCGCCGCCGGGTCGTCCCCTTATATACATGGGTTGACGCCCGTCAGTTTACAGAGTCCCGAGACCGGCTCATAAACGTGTCCGGCTCGGTCTCCACTCTTTCTACCTTACAATGCAAGTTACATATCAATGCCGGTTTATAGCCACAGGCCTTAAACCGGTTCTGGGCCCTGGGCCTCTACTCAGCGTCACCGTCTGTCTTCATGGGCTTCAAGTTAATCCGGCCTCTCTTGGCCGGTTTACGCTCAGTAGTAATATCCCCAACAGGTGGCGAGGATGACATCTTAGCCGGAGCCAGAGGAGGTGGCGCGGGAGGAGACAGAGACGGCCGGTCCTGGCTGGGTGATGCTGAAGACTGCTAGGGGCAACGCCGCCCTGAAGGCACCGAGAGAGCTAGCACCGGCTCCTCGACGACACGGCCGTCCGGTGGAGGGCCGGCTGATGCACCCGGCATGCCCAAGCGTCGTGCTGAGGGATTGTCCGGAAGGCGGCCGCAACCAAGAGGCCAGAGGCTGCGAAAATGGCCGCCATCCAGAGGGCCCCGAAGGAGCGCCCAATGGTGTCTTGGTAGGTGCATTCATCTCACTGTCTTTATTGTTTTTTTCCTTTGGGAATTTCTCATCTTTGCTTGTCATGCTGCGCAGGGCCGCTATCTCCATATCCCGGGCCCCGACCGCCTCGCAGGTCGAATCAGCAGGCGGATCTAAGGAGGCCCGGCGCCTGGACCCGGCTGCCATTCTCCGGGAGGCGACGAAGAGGAATGCGCGGGAGGTGCGGGAGGAGGCCGCAGCGAGAGCGCGAGCCGACGCCCAGGCCGCCGCGTCAACACAGGCGGTGCAGGCGGAGGTGGCGACCAAGGCATAGGCGGAGACCGATGCGAAGGCCATGGAGGACCCGGATGGAAGTGGAATCCCGGAGGCCGCCAACCTGGGGCAACCGGATCCGCCGGTGGTGGAGGCTCGGGCGCCAAATGGAACAACCGGAGCCGACCAAGAGGAGCCAGAGTGGGAGGTTCCCGACTTCGTAGTCCCGGGGGCAGAGGTGACCCAACACACACCGGGTGCTGGCAAGCGGGGTGGCGGCCACCCCGAAGGGGATGCCGCTGGCCAGCGCCGGGCCGGGGATGAGTTAGGCCACGACGGCCGCACCCCCTTTCGCCTACGCTAGGAGCGAGCGGCCTCCGAGATGAGGCCAGTGGAGACGCGGTCGCAACCTCGCAGGGAGTCGACACCGGGCCATGAGTTCTGCCCCGCCTGGTTGGACGTCAGTGGCCGGCACGACCGCCCTGAACCTTGCGATGTAGGATGTCCTGGACAAGTTCTCCGCCCATAGCGTCACTTTCCTGATGGCGAGGAGCGAGATGGTGGCGATGCAGATGTCCGTTCAGGTATGCTCTTGACTTGCTTTGTTATCTTTTGCAATCTTCAGTGGGGGCGCGCCAGCTCCCCACTGGGTGTAGCCCCCAAGTTCCAAGCCAGTTTTGAGCAGGCGGGTAGGAACTTTAAGGCATGTTTCTGAATGTCGGGATGTCATTCTTGATGCAGGACTACCACAACCTGTGAGCGGCCGCCTACAACTCCTAGAACTAGACGCTCGCCAACCGGACTACCGAGTTGTAGAGGGGCCGAGGTATGTAGACCGTCTTTCGGTGGGGGTGCGGAAGCGCACCCACTGGGTGTAGCCCCTGAGATTCGGGCCGACTGCTGAGCAATCGGGCTGAATCTTCCTGGCGGCCTCTTGTCTTTGTTGATACTGTTGCTGATGATTCTTCTTTTCCATTGCAGAGGCCGTTGCCCAGCTGCGGGGCCACATGCACGAGCTCGAGGGCCAGCTTCAGGCCAAGGAGCTGGAGCGCAGCCAGGTGGCCGTGGAGCGCAACCAGCTCGAGAAGGAGCTGGCTGACCAGGCGACCCAGCATGCGGAGCAGGACCGGTAGCTGAAGGACGAGGAGGAGCACCTCAAGGCCGAGTTTGAGTCGCAACGCTCTGGCTGGACCGACAAGGAGAAGTACCTGTCGAAAGGCTATGAGGTGATTGAGGGCCTGCTCGAAGGTGAAGCTTCTTTCTCTCTTGATTGGTTAGTTGTCGGCTGTTGCTGGAAACCGGCTTCTTATCCCTTTGCTTTCTTTTTAAGAAGAATACTTCCCAGACCACGCCGGTGTCACCGGCCAGACGATCAAGGCATGGTGCGAGCAGCGGAGGCAAGTAGGCAAGGAGATTGCCCCGGATCGTCCCCGGAACTTGGGCGAACAGTTCCGGGTCATTCAGCTACGCCTTGCGCCGGTGCACCAGCTGTTCCGCCGATTTCAGCGCGCCGAGTCGCGGGTCTTGGAAGGGCTCTAGCCGGGTGTGCAGGTCCCCCGGAGTCCCAGTCGGACTGCCGACGGGCTGGAGGTTGCATGGGAGCGGCTTGACGGCAGGAAAGGCGCCGCGACACGGGTCGGCACCAAGGTGGCACTGGAGTTCATGACGGCGTGGTACCCAAGCGTGAGCATGGCTCAGCTGACCACCTTTCGCTAGGAGGCGGCCCCGGAGTTGGAGCTGGAGCTCGAGGGGATCGCCATTCGCGCGTCGACCCTCGCTGAGTACCCTGACGACAACGTTTTCATCCCGAAGCGGGCGGAAGACGGCACAGAGGTGCCACCGTCCTGGTTCGGGCTGAACCCGGATGAAGTGGAGAACCCGGCACAGGATATCGCCTCCAACGACGAGGACGAGGACAAGGAGGAGACGGGAGATGACGTCATGCCAAATGACGGAGCAACCAGTCGGAACCGGCCTGGTCCGGCCCTAGCCGGCGAGCAGTGAGAGACTACATCGGCCGCCGCCACTGACCAAACTGGAACCAACCAGCCGGAGGCTCCACCAGCCGGCACTACCGCCACCGCCGACTCATCCGAGCAGCCCGCAGTGCCTCCAGCCTAGGTGGCCCTTATCTTGTTTGAGTTTTTTCTGTCTTGTGCTCAAGAACAAGTTAGTTACGCGCAGTTCCACCCACTGGGGTGTATTTTAAACCTCGATGAATGCCGGCTGCAGGCCCTTTGCAATGTAAATGAATTTATTTTCCCCACATGCTTGTGTGATGTGCCGAGTTCTAGCTCGATTTTTCCTTTGCTTTCTTTGGCTTCGCTCTTTGTCGAGTTCCTTTGGCTGCCGCCCTTCCAGCCGGACAGCCGCGCTGCGCTCTGTGGTCGGGTCAGGGACTTGGCCGTTTAGAATAGGCAAGTTACTTCAGCCGCTTAAAGCATAGCTAGTCAAGCAAGAAGCTGGTCGGTTGGCTGCTGAGCAGCCGGACGGGGGAGTCGAAAGGCCGGCTTGGCCTGAATTGGCATTTTTTCTTAGTCGTTTTTTGTGTGGATAGCGTTTCCGGCCTTTAGCTCTTTGCCCACCCGGACGGTGTGGCCTGGCTGTGGTGGGGCGAAGAGAGGCTTTTCGCTTCGGCACCTCTCGAGCCGACTTTGGATGGTGCCAACTTGGGCCAAGTTGGCGAGCTCCCGGTCCGGCTGACCAGACCCAGGCTGGGTGAAAGGATGAATACTCATACATAGGCGGAGCTTATCATAGAGACAAAAAGGTAGCCCTCGAGTGCGCCTCGGGGTACCTATTGTCTTTACTTAGTACAAAAGATAGTGTGGTACATGCACTGCATCAACTGTAAAACGGGTGGAGAAGGTTCGCGTTCCTTGGGCGCTTTGACTCTTGTCTCGCTATGTCCCTCTTGCGTGGCCTGAGCTTCTGTGCATCGATTAGGTAATAGGAGTCGTTGCCCCGGGCCTTGCTGATGATGAAGGGCCCCTCCCAAGGAGCCGAGAGCTTGTGCAGGCTGGCTATTCGCAGGATCAGTCGGAGCACAAGGTCCCCCTCGCGGAAATCATGCAGCTTGATCTTCTTTTTGTGGTAGCGGCGCAGGCTCTGCTGATAGATGGCGGACCGGCTGAGTGCTAGCAGTCGGGCCTCTTCAAGCAGATCGACGCCGTCTTCACGTGCATCCTTTGCTTCAGCCTCCGTGTACAGGGTGACGCAAGGCGAGTTGAACTTGATATCCGTTGGAATGATGGCCTTGGCCCCGTACACAAGGAAGAAAGGAGTGAAGTCGGTTGATCTGTTTGGCGTGGTCCGAAGACTCCAAAGGAAGGCCGGCAGCTCCTTGATCCAGCAGCCAGTTGGATTCAGGGTTTCACAAACCCTTGAGAGGTTCAAACTCTGGGATGCCTGCGAAAAACTCATCCTCCCCAGTCTGCCTGCTCAACGATTCCATGGCCTAGCTCGACGAACCCAAGGAACAAGAGACACAGCAGTTTATCCTACTTCGGGCCACCTTGCGGTGTAATACCCTACTCTAGCTTTGTGGTGGATTGCCTCGAAGGTCTGACGATGAACTAGCACAGTGGTGGAACAGCCTCAGGAGGTGAGGTATTATTGAGCTCGATGAGCTAGTGAGGTGGTCAGGATGGAATGGATATTATCCGGTTCCGTCCCTCTCCATGGTGGTGGCTAAGCCCTATTTATAGTGGCCTTGGTCCTCTTCCCAAATGTAGGCGGGAAGGGATCCCACAATAGCCAAATTCAAAGGGAGACAACTAGTACAAGTTATCCTGACAAAATTAGTCTTCGCCTGCAAAAGCCTCTGGTGGTGACGCTGCAGTGGGCTCCGCGAGTGACCTCTGTCCTGCCGTCCTGGTGGTCTTGGTCTCGCTGCACTGATATGGAAACCTTTGCTTGATTCCTTGGGACCCCGTGCCTGCGCTTGCTTCTTTAGCACCAAAGAGGAAACTGGTACACTGTTGGTCGTCATGGCTCACGTCATGTGAACCTCGCGAGGTGTTGCTTGCATTGATATCTCCGGTCCTCGGGAGCCAGCCTGGGTAGGCCGCCCCTCGTTGAGGTCTTGGTGTCGTCCGCCTTGCGAGGCTTGGCCCCTTGCGAGGGTCTTGAGTTCTTGTTGCTGAAGTTGGGCTGAACCGGGCCGTTGGTTGAGCCATGCTGTGGGCCGCATGCAGGCAAGTCTGGGCACCCCCGTTCCCCGGACGCCGACAGTAGCCCCCGGGCCCAAGGCACGCTCGAACTTGGCTTTGAGGCGAAGCCAAAGGGCAAGTGTGGAGTGCCGCGGGCCCCAACCACCTGGGGCCTCGGTTGACGCATGGTGATTGATGAAATGTGGGCACCTCCGCTTCTCCATGCTGCCTCAACAACCGTTCGACTTGACGAGACCCTGCTGCATGCAGAGAAAAATCATCATTACGTGCGATCGTGGAGGCTAGCGGTTGGCCTCCCTCCGGCTAGAATGAGGCCGTTTCCTCGCTCCACCTGGCCGTTTGACTACGAGTGAGCAACCGACGCGAGGTCCAGTCGGATGCCCTGCGTCGTGCAGAAACAGGCCAAGGCGCCTTTGGTGAGGTTCATGCCGTTGTCGGTGATGATGCTGTGCGGGATGCCGTATCGAACGGTGATATCCGCGATGAATGGGATGGTTGTGGGGCCGTTCAGCTTCTTGATTGGCCTCTCCTCGATCCACTTTGTGAACTTGTCCACGACAACCAACAGATGGGTCACGCCGCCGCGTGCTGTCTTGAATGGGCCCATGATACATCTCCAACGTATATAATTTTTTATTGTTCCATGCTGTTATATTATCATTCTTGGATGTTTTACAATCATTTTATAGTCATTTTATATCATTTTTTGATACTAACCTATTGACATAGTGCCCAGTGCCAGTTGATGTTTTCGGCATGTTTTTTACAACGCATGAAATTAATACTAAACGGAGTCCAAACGCAGCGAAACTTTTTGTTGATATTTTTGGACCAGAATACATACAATGGGCCAGAGAAGCACCTGGGGGGGTGCCCTGAGGGGGGCACAACCCACCAGGACGCACCTGGAGGCCCAGGCACGCCCAAGTGGGTTGTGTCCACCTCGATGGCCTCCCGCACCGCCTCTTTGCTCTATAAATACCCCAATATTCCACAAACCATAGGGGAGTCGACGAAAATAAATTCCAGCCGCCGCAAGTTCCAGAAACACCAGATCCAATCTAGACACCATCACGGAGGGGTTCATCATGTCCATTGGTGCTTCTCCGATGATGCATGAGTGGTTCTTTGTAGACCTACGGGTCCGTAGTTAGTAGCTAGATGGCTTCCTCTCTCTCTTTTGATTCTCAATACAATGGTCTCTTGGAGATCCATATGATGTAACTCTTTTTGCAGTGTGTTTGTTGGGATCCGATGAACTTTGAGTTTATGATCAGATCTATCTTTTTATCCATGGAAGTTATTTGAGTCTTATTTGATCTCTTATATACATGATTGCTTATAGCCTCGTATTTCTTCTCTGATATTTGGGTTTTCTTTGGCTAACTTGATCTATTTATGTTGCAACGGGAAGAGATGCTTTGTAATGGGTTTGATCTTACGGTGCTTGATCCCACTGACAGAAAGGGAACCGACACGTATGTATCATTGCTATTAAGGATAACAAGATGGGGTCTATTTCTAAATGAATAGATCGTGTCTACATCATGTCATCATTCTTATTGCATTACTCCATTTCTCCATGAACTTAATAAACTACATGCATGCTGGATAGCGGTCGATGTGTGGAGTAATAGTAGTAGATGCAGGAAGGAGTCGGTCTACTAATCTTGGACGTGATGCCTATATAATGATCATTGCCTGGATATCGTCATGATTATTTGAAGTTCTATCAATTCCCCAATAGTAATTCGTTTACCCAATGTTTGCTATTTTTCTCGAGAGAAGCCACTAGTGAAATCTATGGCCCCCGGGTCTCTTCTTTATTATATTTCCCTATGTGATCTATTTCCCTTTGCTTTTATTTTCAGATCTATCAAACCAAAAATGCAAAAATACTTTGCTGCACTTGAATTTATTTGGCATTCGATCTATCAATTTATTACAACTTTCTCCCGTCCACGTGCCAATTTGTAGCGCCGTTACCCGAAAGGGATAGACAACCCCTTTAACACATCGGGTTGCGAGTATTTGTTACTTGTGTGCAGGTGCTGTTTACATAGTGTTGCTTGGTTCTCCTACTGTTTCGGTAACCTTGGTCTCATCACTAAGGGAAATACCTACCGTTGTAGTGCTGCATCATCCCTTTCTCTTCGGTGAAATACCGACCTAGTTCTAGCAGACGTCAAAAGGAATTTCTGGCGCCGTTGCCGGGGAGACACCATCAACATCTACCAGGTTCCTAATCACAAATCTCATATCCTCGCAATTTACATTATTTGCCATTTGCCTTTCGTTTTCCTCTCCCCCACTTCACAAAAATTGTTGTTTTATTCGCCCTCTTTCTCTTTCACCGTTTTCTCGTCAGATCTGCTTTTGTGTGCAATCTTGTTTGCTATTTTTGTCGTCATGGATAGTTCCTCCTCTATTGAGTGCACTCCTGATACGTCCATTTTGCACCATGTTTTCTTACTGTTATTTATAATGTTTTTATCCATAATAATGCTTTTTGGAGTAATTATAATGCATTTTCTCTCATAATTTAAAAGGTACACACAGAGGGAGAATTCCGGCAGCTAGAAATCTAGACCTGGAAAAGCTATGTGAGGCCACCTATTCTGCACAACTTCAAACAAGCTGAAACTTCACGAGGATTTTTTATGGAATAGTTAAGAATTATTGGACCAAATAACTACCAGAGGGGGGCCACCAGGTGGGCACAACGCACCTGGGCGCGCCAGGGAGCCCAAGCGTGCCCTGGTGCGTTGTGCTCACCCAGGCCCACCTCCGGTGCCCATCTTCTGGTATATAGGTCTTTTTGACCTAGAAAAAATAAGGAGATGACTTTGGGACAGAGCGCCACCGTCTCAAGGCAGAACATGGGCAGGAGCACTTTTGCCCTCCGGCGGAGTAATTCCGCCGGGGGAACTTCCCTCCCGGAGGAGGAAATCATCGTCATCATCATCACCAACAACTCTCCCATCTTGGGGAGGGCAATCTCCATCAACATATTCAACGACACTATCTCATCTCAAACCCTAATTCATCTCTTGTGTTTAATCTTGTTACCGGAACTATAGATTGGTGCTTGTGGGTGACTAGTAGTGTCGATTACATCTTGTAGTTGATTACTATGTGGTTTATTTGGTGGAAGATTATATGTTCAGATCCATTATGCTATTGAATACTCCTCTGATCATGAGCATGATTATTATTTGTGAGTAGTTACTTTTGTTCTTGAGGTCATGGGAGAAATCATGTTGCAAGTAATCATGTGAATTTGATATGTGTTCGATATTTTGTTAGTATGTATGTTGTTATTCCCTTAGTTGTGTCATGTGAACATCGACTACATGAAACTTCACCATATTTGGGCCTAAGGGAATGCATTGCGGAGTAGCAATTAGATGATGGTTTGCCTGAGTGATAGAAGCATAAACCCCAGTTTATGCGCTATTTCATAAGGGACCGATTGGATCCAAAAGTTTAATGCTATGGTTAGAATTTATTCTTAATACTTTTCTCGTAGTTGCAGATGCTTGCAGGAGGGTTAATCATAAGTAGGAGGTTTGTTCAAGTAAGAACAACACCTAAGCACCAGTCCACCCACATATCAAATTATCAAAGTAGTGAACACGAATTAAACCAACATGATGAAAGTGACTAGATGAAATTCCCGTGTACCCTCAAGAACGCTTTGTTCACTATAAGAGACCGTTTTGGCCTGTCCTGCCTTAAAAGGATTGGGTTACCTTGCTGCACTTATGTTACTACTATCGTTGCTTGCTCGTTACAATTTATCTTGCTATCAAACTACTCCACTACTTACAATTTCAGCACTTGCAGACATTACCTTACTGAAAACTAGTTGTCATTTCCTTCTGCTCCTCGTTGGGTTCGACACTCTTACTTATCGAAAAGAGCTAAAATTGATCCCCCATAATTGTGGGTCATCAAGGCTATTTTCTGGTGCCGTTGCCGGGGAGTGAAGCGCCTTTGGTAAGTGGAATTTGGTAGGAAACATTTATATAGTCTGCTGAAATTTATTGTCACTTGTCAATATGTAAAACAATCCTTTGAGGGGTTTGTTCGGGGTATCTACACCTTGACCGGAACCACAATTATTTACCCCTCAACCTACTGCACCTACTGAAAATATTGAATATGAAATTCCTTCGGGTGTGATAGAACAACTGCTAGCTAATCCTTATGCAGGAGATGTAACCGAACATCCTGGTATGCACTTGTTATATGTAGAACAAATTTGTAGATTGTTTAAGCTTGCAGGTTTACCCAGTGATGAAGTGATGAAAAAGGTTTTCGCTTTATCTTTGAAGGGACAAGCATTGGCATGGTATAGGCTATGCGATGATATTGGATCATGGAATTGGAATCATTGGAAATTGGAGTTCCACCAAAAAAAATCCTATGCATCTAGTTCATCATGATCGGAATTATATATATAATTTTTGGCCTTGTGAAGGAGAAAGTATCGCTCTAGCTTGGGGGAGTCTTAAGTCAATTTTATATTCATGCCCCAATCATGAGCTCTCAAGAGAAATTATTATCCAGAACTTTTATGCTCGGCTTTCTCGTAATGATCAAACCATGCTTGATACTTCGTGTGCTGGTTCTTTTATGAAGAAGACTATTGAATTCCGGTGGGATCTTTTGGAAAGAATTAAACGCAACTCTGAAGATTGGTAACTCGACGAAGGTAAAGAGTCAGGTATTAAGCTTAAGTATGATTGTGTTAAATCTTTTTTGAATACCGATGCTTTTCAAAAGTTTAGCACTAAATATGGACTTGACTCTGAGATAGCAGCCTCCTTTTGTGAATCATTTGCTTCTCATGTTGATCTCCCTAAAAAGAAGTGGTTTAAATATCACCCACCAATTAAAGAAGAAATTAAAGAACTGGTACCAGTTAAAGAAGAAACTACACTTTATAATGTTGATCCAGTAGTTCCTTCTGCTTATATTGAGAAACCACCTTTCCCTGTTAGGATAAAGGAACATGCTAAAGTTTTTACTGTGGTTAACAAAAGCTATATTATAACTCCTAAACCCGATGAACAAATTAAAGTCGAACCTAGTATTGCTATGGTTAACGATCTCTTGGAAGAAGATATGGATGGGCATGTTATTTACTTCTATGAAGAAGTTGCTAGAATTGCCAAACCTGATAAAAAGGATAAACATAGACCTGTTGTTGGCATGCCTGTCATCTCAGTTAAAATAGGAGATCACTGTTATCATGGTTTATGTGACATAGGTGCTAGTGTGAGTGCTATTCCTTACACCTTATACCAACAAATTATTAATGACATAGCACCCGCAGGGATAGAAGAAATAGATGTTACTATTAAACTTGCTAATAGAGACACTATATCACCAATTGGGATTGTTAGAGATGTTGAATTCTTGTGTGGGGAAATAAAAAACCCTACTTATTTCCTTGTTCTCGGTTCCCCACAAGATTACTTCTGTCTCATTATTTTTGGAAGACATTTCTTGAACACCGTTAATGCTAGAATAGATTGTGAGAAACAAACTATCGGTGTTAGCTTTGGTAATGAGTATCATGAGTTTAATTTTTCCAAGTTTAGTAGAAATCTTCATGAAAAATAATTGCCTAGTAAGGATGAATTAATTGGTCCTCCTCCACCTAAAGGTGATCCTGTGTTTGAATTAAAACAATTGCCAGACACTTGGAAATATGCTTATCTTGATGAAAAATAAATATATCCTGTTATTATCAGTGCTAACCTTTCAGAACATGAAGAAGAAAGATTATTGAAAGTTCTAAGGAAGCACAAAGCTGCTATTGGATATACTCTTGATGATTTAAAGGGAATTAGTCCCACTCTATGTCAGCACAAAATTTATATAGTACCTGATGCTAAACCCGTTGTTGATCACCAACGTCGGTTAAATCCAAAGATGAAAGAAGTGGTAAGAACGGAAATATCAAAACTTCTGGAAGCAGGTATAATTTATCCCATGGCTGATAGTAGATGGGTAAGTCCTGTTCATTGTGTCCCTAAGAAAGGGGGTATAACTATTGTTCCTAATGATAAGAATGAACTTATTTCACAAAGAATTGTTACACGTTATAGAATGGTAATTGATTTTAAAAAATTAAATAAAGCAACTAGAAAAGGTCATTATTCTTTGCCTTTTATTGATCAAATGCTTGAAAGATTATCTAAGCACACTCACTTTTGCTTCCTTGATGGATATTCTGTCTTTTCACAAATACATGTTTCTCAACCTGATCAAGAAAAGACCACTTTTATTTGTCCTTTTGGAACCTATGCTTATAGACGTATGCCTTTTGGTTTATGTAATGCACCTACTACCTTTCAAAGATGTATGACTGCTATATTCTCTATTTTTTGTGAAAAGATTGTTGAGGTTTTATTGGATGACTTTTCTCTTTACGGGAAGTCTTTTGATGATTGTTTAAGCAATCTTGATCGAGTTTTGCAGAGATGTAACAAACAAATCTTGTCTTGAATTGGGAGAAGTGCCACTTTATGGTTAATGAAGACATTGTCTTGGGTCATAAAATTTCTGAAAGATGTATTGAAGTGGACCAAGCTAAGGTTGATGCCACTGAGAAAATGCCATGTCCTAGAGATATAAAAGGTATTCATAGTTTCCTAGGTCATGCTGGTTTCTATAGGAGATTTATCAAAGACTTTTCTAAAATTTCTAGGCCTCTTACTAGTCTTTTGCAAAAGGATATTCCATTTGATTTTGATGATGATTGTTTAGAAGCCTTTGAAACACTCAAGAAACACTTAATTTCTGCACCTATTGTTCAACCACCTGATTGGAACTTGCCTTTTGAAATCATGTGTGATGCTAGTGATTATGCTGTTGGTGCTGTTCTAGGACAAAGAGTTGATAAGAAATTGAATGTTATTCATTATGCTAGTAAAACTCTAGACAGTGCTCAAAGAAATTATGCTACTACTGAAAAAGAGTTCTTAGCAGTGGTGTTTGGTTGTGATAAATTTAGACCTTATATTGTTCATTCCAAAGTAACTGTTCACACAGACCATATTGCTATTAAATATCTTATGGAAAAGAAAGATGCTAAACATAGACTTATTCGTTGGGTTCTCTAGTTACAAGAATTTGATTTACATATCATTGATAGGAAAGGAGCTGAGAACCCCGTAGCTGATAACTTGTCTAGGCTTGAAAATGTGCTTGATGACCCACTACCTATTATTGATAGTTTTCGTGATGAGAAGTTAGCTGCAATAAATGTTTCTCATAGTAATCCTTGGTATGCTGACTATGCTAATTACATTGTTGCTAAATATTTACCACCTAGCTTTACTTACCAACAAAAGAAAAAATTCTTCTATGATTTAGGACATTACTTTTGGGATGACCCACATCTTTATAAAGATGGAGTAGATGGTATTATTAGACGTTGTGTACCTGAGCATGAACATGGACAAATCCTACGGAAATGTCACTCCGAAGCTTATGGAGGGCATCATGGTTGTCGCCATTCTGGGAACGGGGGTATCCAGACTTGCCTGCCTGCGGCCCGTGGCATGGCTCCATCAACAGCCCAGTACGGCCCAACTTCAATAGCAACAGCTCAAGACCCTCGCGAGGGGCCAAGCCTCGCGAGGCGGACGACACCGAGACCTCCCTTGGGGCAACCTCGCTAGGCTGGCTCCCGAGGAAAGGAGATATCTATGAAAGGTGCATCTCACGAGGTTCACATGACGTGAGCCATGACGACCAAGGCCAGGCGGGCGCCAGCGAGCGTAGTGTACCAGTTTCCTCTTTGGTGCCAAGGAGGCAAGCGCAGGCGCGGAGTCCCGAGGAATCAAGCAAAGGTTTCCTTATCAGTGCTACAATACCAAGACCACCAGGACTGCAGGACGGAGGTCATCACGTAGCCCACAGCAGCATCACCACCAGAGCCTTTGGTAGGCGGAGACTACTTTTGTCAGGATAACTTGTACTAGTTGTCTCCCTTCAAATTTGGCCGTTGTGGGATCCCTTCCCGCCTACATTTGGGAAGAGGACCAAGGCCACTATAAATAGGACATAGTCACCACCATAGAACATGATCTTGGATCGGATCCATTCCACCAAGGCCAACTCACAAGCTCATCAAGCTCAAGAACACCTCACCTCCTGAGGCTGTTCATCCTTAGCCCCTCGAGGCAATCCACCACCAAACTGGAGTAGGGTATTACACCGCAAGGTGGCCGAACCAGTATAAATCCTTGTGTCTCTTGTTCCTTGGGTTCGTTGAGCTTGGCCATGGAATCATTGAGTAGGCAGGCTGGGGAGGCAGTGTTCTTCGTGCGCACCCTAGAGTTAGAACCTCTCAAGGGTCTGCGGAACCCCGAATTCGACATTTGGCGTGCTAGGTAGGGGTGCGCCAAAACCTTTTCTTCGTCGGTCGACGCACCGCCATTCCACTGCTTCCATGGCTGATGCTCGCCGAGCTCGTGCTGAGCATCGAGCCGCTCTCAACGCCCACGTCGCCCAGACGGCGCCCGTCAGCGGGCCACCCCATCGCTCTCCATCGCCCGCTGCCAATGCTACCACTGGCCCGGCGGGGCACGAGCAGCAAGCTTCATCGTTATCGGTGTGAAAACCGGCGGATCTCGGGTAGGGGGTCCCGAACTGTGCGTCTAAGGCGGATGGTAACAGGAGGCGGGGGACATGATGTATACCAGGTTCGGGCCCTCTCGATGGAGGTAATACCCTACTTCCTGCTTGATTGATCTTGATGATACGAGTATTACAAGATTTGATCTACCACGAGATCGTAGAGGCTAAACCCTAGAAGCTAGCCTATGGTATGATTGTTGTTGTCCTACGGACTAAACCCTCCAGTTTATATAGACACCAGAGGGGGCTAGGGTTACACAGAGTCGGTTACAAGGAATGAGATCTACATATCCGTATTGCCAAGCTTGCCTTCCACGCCAAGGAGAGTCCCATCCGGACACGGGACGAAGTCTTCAATCTTGTATCTTCATAGTCCAACAGGCCGGCCAAAGGATATAGTCCGGCTGTCGGGAGACCCCCTAATCCAGGACTCCCTCAGTAGCCCCTGAACCAGGCTTCAATGACGATGAGTCCGGTGCGCAGATTTGTCTTCGGCATTGCAAGGCGGGTTCTTCCTCCGAATACTCCATAGAAGATCTTGAACACAAGGACAGTGTCCTGCTCTGCTAAACAAGTTCCACATACCACCATAGAGAGAATAATATTTCCACAAATCTAATCTGCTGACACGTTTATCAGCATGACATCATACCATGGCCCGGTCATTATTCAAACCGTCTTTCTCAACCAGCACTGCACATATCACGAGGCGGTTTTCTTGGCACGTCTTGTCGAAGCAGAGATCGTGTCCCCTTATCACGGGATTTTCATCAATACGGGTGTGGGTAACCCAACCGCGCCATCAATTACGGCGCTTGGGGAATAAGCGATTTTACCAGGCAAGTGGGGAGGCGCATCGCCTCTTCCGCCCTTATAAAGGGACAAGGATTCACCCTTTTTAACCACGCCTTCTTCCCCCTTGCTTATCCATTATTGCCCACTCGAGCTCCAACGTCCAAGTTCGCGTCTTTCTCCTCAAACCACTCCAAGCATGTCTGGAGCGGGAGGCAAGTGGATGGTCTCCTCCTCACGGAGGAGAACATCACAAAGCTACGGGAGGCCGGATATCTGGCCGCAGACATTGCACACCGGCTGCCAGATGCGGGGCAGATCATCCCTACGCCCGAACCCCATGAGAGGGTGATTTTCCTTACCCACTTTGTCCGCGGACTGGGATTTCCCCTCCACCCGTTTGTCCACGGGCTCATGTTCTACTACGGGCTGGATTTTCACGATCTGGCCCCCAATTTCATCCTCAACATCTCAGCGTTTATCGTCGTGTACGAGGCCTTCCTTCGCATCAGGACCCACTTCGGCCTGTGGCTGAAGACCTTCAATGTTAAATCGAAGGTGGTGGTCGGCCAACAAGCGGAGTGCGGAGGCGCCATGGTGGGCAAAATGCCTAATGTCACCTGGCTCGAAGGCTCCTACGTGGAGACCATAAAGGGGTGGGAATCGGGGTGGTTCTACATCACCGAGCCGCACAACACCAACTGGGTGGCGGCCCCCGAATTCTGATTTGGGATCCCCACGCGGCTCACCTCCTGGAAAGAGAAGGGCCTGTCCTGGGGTTCATCGGTGGAGCTGACCGGACTCCAGAAATGCATCAGGAACATGATGAGCAAGAAAATCCAGCTTGTCAACGTGGTCCAGGTCATGCTCTTCAGCTGGATCCTCCCGTGTCAACGACGGGCATTCAATTTGTGGGAGTTTGACCCGGCCGAGCACCAGACGCTGCGCGAGCTATTCGACACGATGCACAAGGATGTCTGGAAGGTGCTGTTCATGGGCGCCGAGGTACCTCCTCCCCTTACCGAGGACCGCGGACTCTGCGCAAAGCGCCACGCCAATCTGGTAAGTGTTCTATATCTCACAGGGTGTTTAATTTCCCCGGTTTAATCATGTGCAGGCTCTAAGCCTCCACGCCATTAACAGGACTGGGTATAGATGGCGGAGCAGATCGATTGCCCAGCCCACCTGCCCGAGGATCCAGCCGATGCTCTCCTAACGGAGATGCTGGTCCCGGTGCCTTATGAGGTGCCGGTGAAGAATGCCAAGAAGAAGGCCACGGGGACCCGAAAGGGTCTCCGACGCATGGTTGTGTCGGACTCATCGTCCGAACACTCCGAGGTGCACTCTTCCCACGAAAACGAGGAGGAGGAAAGTTCTCCCCCCCCCCAGCCGAGGGAGAAAAGAAAAGGAAGGCCGCCCCAACCGGGGAGGCCGAAGGGTCCAAGAAGAGAAGGACCCTCCTTCCGAACTGCTCCACGACCGCCGCCTACAGTGACGACGAGTGGTTGCCCAGGGACAAGCCCATGGCGAAGTCGTAAGTATGTGGATACCATAGTACTTCATGGTACGTTTCTATTGCACTGCTTCTCCTTATGCCGAATATGATTATGCAGTTCGTCCCGAGCCCGTATCGACGTATCTTCGTCGGGCGGTTCTTTGGACTCGTCGGATATGAATAGCGATTCACTTCCGACCGCCTCCATCCCTTGCCCTACGGACAACGTCGAGGTGTTGTCCCAAAAGGCACCAAGCCGAGGGGAGGTAGTCCCGGGGTCGCCTCGAGGCGACCTTCCGGACCCTGGGCGCAAAGGGAGCAAGACTCCCATGGGCTCCAAGTTCGGCCCCCAGCCGAACACTGCGCCAGAACCTTCGGCGGTTCCGGTCTCCGGAAGGCGACCCCTCATTAAGAGGGGCAAGCCGCCCGTGCCGGTGGCCTCTGTCCATCCAGAGGCACCGGACAACTTGCTGGAAGCGCTTCGCGGCGCTTCGATCGACGAAGAGCACCGCACTATCATGAGTGCGGTGATCGAGAAGGTTTAGTCCACCAAAAACAGACTAACTGAAGCTTGTGCCAGCCTCCTAACAGGCTTTCAGGTAAGTAATCAAAATATAGGAAAATATTACCACATAGACAGTAGCCCCTGATGCTCTGTTTGGCGTTCGCGAAGAAAGGCCGAATAGAGGATCAAATAATGACTCGGGAGTCTAATCAGAATATGTCTATGTGCATATGCAGGCCTCACTGCTGGCCGCTGCCGCACGTACTGCGGAGGTCGCTGCACTGAAGCAGGACCTTGAGCGGTCCGAGGAAGAGCACGGCCTTACCAAGAGGCAGCTCGAGGAGAGCAAAGGTAAGCAATACCTTGTCTATATATTAAGAAAAAAATTGTTTGTAAAATAATAGGATCATCATGAATTTGCCAGGGGCCACGACCGAAGTGGCGACCCTGAAGAAGGCGCTGTCCGAGGCCAAATACAAAGCGGCCAAGGAGCGCACTGAGCGAGAAAAGCAAGAATCCCGGGTAGGCGAGGTGCAGCAAGAGCTCGAGGCTCTCGCCAAAAAACACGAGTCCTTGGAGCTTGACTCTAAGACGCGAGAGTCTGAGCTTGCGAAGGCGCTCGAAAGCACATGAAACGCCAAGGCTGAAGCCCACAAGGCCCTCCAGGAGATTGATGCGGTGAAGAAGGTAGCAGCGGGTAAGGCATTCATTATGCAAAGCAAGCATGTAAAGGAAACTTTCCTTTTACTTACCTGAGTTCGGAGCTCTCCAGGAGCGTTCGCAGATCTTCCCCGCAGTGTGTTGGATGCCGTGGAGTTTTACCGAGCTGAGGAGGGGAGCTCGACGGAAAAGTTGTTCTGGTCTCAGTATACTGGGACCGAACACCCGATGCCCTTGAGCGACCAGCTGAAGCAACTGGTCGAGCTTCACAAAGCGGCCGAACAGGCCATGAAGGGTCTTATAGTCTGGATGTGGCCTGGCGATCCCCTACCTGACAGCTACTTCGGCCTGGTGAGGCGGCTCGTGGATGCCTGCCCACGGCTTGAAGTCATAAAGCGATCTGTCTACATCGAGGGTGCGCGCAGGGCTTTTGCCCGGGCGAAGGTGCACTGGGCGAAGCTGGACGCCGTGAAGCTGGTGAAGGAGGGGCCGCCGGAGGGCAAGGAGCATCACCGTCCCGAAATGTATTATGACAGTGTCCTGAAGGGTTCCCGCTTTGTGGCGGAGGAATGTGCTAGAGATGTAATTTTTTAATAACATGCTCTTGTGATCCTGTAATGTGAAACGAGTTCATTTGCGCTATGCCACGCTTTTTGAATTTAAAATATTACCTTCTATGCGGCCGCTATAAAATCTGAGAGTTGGCCAGTCGTCGGCTTCTGCCCCCATGTAACTAGTACTGGGGTGTTCGGGATAAACCTGAGCACTATTTATCCCAATTTTGGGTTCTTCGAGGGAGGTGTTCAGCACAACGAACCAGGCAATCGGACTATAAGGCTTTATCACTCTCACTTAGCCATAGAATTCTACAATTTTAAATTTTGGCGAAGCCCCTAGTATTCGGAAGGCCGAATTTGGGGCGCTATATACGCCTAAGTCGGGCAAGGCCAACTCCTTGTCCGAAGCGGAAAAAATCTTTAAGGACTTCAGACCTCTCGAACAGCGGCCAGCTCTCGCCTTATCATGATAGTCAGTTTTCGGCTTTCTCTACTGAGGTGCTCGTCCGGAAGAACCGGGACACAATCACAGTAGTTCTCCCAGTGCTACCTTAGCCGATATAGTGGAACGTAAGGTACCAAAACATGGGAGCTGGGCAAACCCAACTATTGACCCAAGACATGATTCGGAGCTGATGCATATAATGCTATAAGTTCGGGGTGCCGCACTGTCGAAAGTGTTCTGACTTCTCACGCCGTATTATGGGGTATACGAAAGCCCATGGCGTACTGACTATACCAGAATGTACGGGTGCAAGTTGTCGTAAATAAACATACAAGAGAAAGGGATGGATAATGCAATAATGGACTAATGCTATGCATTTTTATTTAAATAATACATCGAAGCGTACTGATACAAGTAGTGCGATAAGCAAAAAATAGGACTATTTGACATGTCCTATCCAAGGGCAAGCTGCGTATGGGTATTAAAAAGCGGGTATGTCGATTGTTATTAGAGACCACCTGGGGGTTCCCTTGTACGTCTTAGCTTCTTGCCTCCTTGGTTGTTCCTTCCTGTAATGTGTCCGGCTATCATACTGCCGGAAAAGGCTTCCAGAGAGTAAGGTCCTGAAAGAGAAGAAATGATAAAGGTATGCAGCCCCTAGGGCGGGATGTGCCCTGATCGTGCCCCCGCCTATGCCCATGGTATTTTCAGTGCGTAATTATGTACGTGCGGCCCAGATTTCGTCGCTTGACTGGGACTAGGACGGGGGCCGAATTGCTAGGCGAGCTCTGAACGTGCCATGCGATCCTGTTGCAGGTTACTACGGACTCGCTTGACGTTGTCCGGGGGCTGTATCGCCGAGTTGGAGGTTTGCCTTAAAAGGCTGCTTTGTGCTTCTACTGCAAGGGCCGCAGTGTGCTCCTCCGTGCGGAGTGACCGTTCTATGTTTCCATTGACTGTTATGACCCCCCTAGGTCCTGGCATCTTGAGCTTGAGGTATGCATAATGCGGTACCGCATTGAATTTTGCAAATGCGGTTCGCCCGAGCAGTGCGTGATAGCCACTGCGAAACGGGACGATATCGAAGATTAACTCCTCGCTTCGGAAGTTGTCCGGAGATCCGAAGACCACTTCCAGTGTGATTGAGCCCGTGCAATGGGCCTCTACACTGGATGACGCCTTAAAGGTGGTTTTGGTGGGTTTGATCCTCGAGGGATCTATACCCATTTTGCGCACTGTATCCTGATAGAGCAGGTTCAGGCTGCTGCCGCCGTCCATAAGGACTCGAGTGAGATGAAATCCGTCGATGATGGGGTCTAGTACCAATGCGGCGGATCCGCCATGGCGGATACAATTGGGGTGGTCCCTGCAATCGAAGGTGATCGGACAAGAGGACCATGGGTTGAACTTTGGGGCGACGGGCTCCATCGCATAGACGTCCCTTAGTGCACGCTTCCATTCCCTCTTGGGAATGTGGTTGCGTATATCATGTTCTCCGTCTTCACTTGTGGGGGGAACCTCTTCTGTGCTCCCGTGTTCGGCGGCCGGGGCTCCTCCTCGTCATCACTATGCAGCCCCTTGTCCTTGTTTTCGGCATTCAACTTGCCGGCCTGCTTGAACACCCAGCATTCTCTGTTGGTGTGATTATCAGGGGTGCCGTGGATTTGACACGAGCGATCAAGTATGCGATCCAAACTACATAGGCCCGGAGTACTTCTTTTGAATGGCTTTTTCCGCTGACTGGATCTAGAGCCTCTGAATCCGGCATTGACTGACGTATCTTCGGTGTTATCGCCGTTGTTGCGGCGCTTGTGTCTGTTATGACGTGGTCTGCCATTGACATCTTTATTATCTGAAGTGCCCGGATTCCTTGATGTGTTATTGCTGCGAGCCAGCCAGCTATCCTCGCCCGCGCAAAAGCGGGTCGTGAGGGCTGCCATAGACTTCGGCTTCTCCTGGCCGAGGTGCCGGGCGAGCCATTCGTCACGGATGTTATGCTTGAATGCTGCTAAGGCCTCTGCATCCGGACAGTCGACAATTTGGTTTTTCTTAGTTAGGAATGCTACGTCTTGAGCTTGCATTGGTTTTCCCCGAAGAGGAGAGGATGATGCAGCACAGTAGCGTAAGTATTTCCCTCAGTTTTTGAGAACCAAGGTATCAATCCAGTAGAAGGCCACACACAAGTCCCTCGTACCTGCACAAAATGATAGCTGCTCGCAACCAACGCGATTAGGAGTTGTCAATCCCTTCACGGTCACTTACGAGAGTGAGATCTGATAGAGATAATATTTTTGGTATTTTTGGTACATAGATGCAAAGTGAAAAGTAAAAGCAAAGTAAAAAATAAAGCAAGTATAAAAGTGATGGAGATTAATATGATGAGAGTAGACCCGTGGGCCATAGGTTTCAGTAGTGGCATCTCTCAAGAGCATAATTATTCTACGGTGGGTGAACAAATTACTGTTGTGCAATTGACAGAATTGAGCATAGTTATGAGTTTATCTAGGTATGATTATGTATATAGGCATCACGTCCGTGACAAGTAGACCGAAACGATTCTGCATCTACTACTATAACTCCACTCATCGACCGCTATCCAGCATGCATCTAGAGTATTAAGTTAAATACGGAGTAACGCCTTAAGCAAGATGACATGATGTAGAGGAATGAATTCATGCAATATGATAAATACCCCATCTTGTTATCCTCAATGGCAACAATACAATACGTGCCTTGCAACCCTTTACATCCTTCGGGTAAGGACACCGCAAGATTGAACCCAAAGCCATGCACTTCTCCCATTGCAAGAGCTACCAATCTAGTTGGCCAAACCAAACGGATAATTTGAAGAGACTTGCAAAGATAACTCAATCATACATAAAAGAATTCAGAGAAGATTCAAATATTATTCATAGATAAGCTGGATCATAAACCCACAATTCATCGATCTCAACAAACACACTGCAAAAAGAAGATTACATCGAATAGATCTCCATGAGAGAGGGGGAGAACATTGTATTGAGATCCAAAAAGAGAGAAGAAGCCATCTAGTTACTAGTTATGGACCTGAAGGTCTGAAGTAAACTACTCACACTTCATCAGAGAGGCTATGGTGTTGATGTAGAAGCCCTCCGTGGTGGATGCCCCTCCATGAGCTCCTAACAGGCCCCAAGATGGGATCTCGTGGATACAGGAAGTTCGGCGGTGGAATTAGGTTTTGGCTCCTGTTCGATCGTTTGGGGGTGCGTAGGTATATATAGGAGGAAGGAGTACGTCGGTGGAGCAACGGGGGCCCACGAGGTAGGGCGCGCCCTAGGGGCGCCCCCTCGTGACCGCCTCTCTGGTTCCTTGGCGTGAGGTCCAAGTCTCTGGATCACGTTCGGTGAGAAAATCACGTTTCAAGGTTTCATTCCGTTTGGACTCCGTTTGATATTCTGTTTCCTCGAAACACTGAAAAAGGCAAAAAATAGCAATTCTGGGCTGGGCCTCCGGTTAATAGGTTAGTCCCAAAAATAATATAAAAGTGGAAAATAAAGCCCAATATAGTCCAAAATAGTAGATAAAGTAGCATGGAGCAATCAAAAATTATAGATACGTTGGAGACGTATCAAGGAACCATGTCCAGAATTGCTTGGCCGATTCCCTTGGCTGCTGGGTTATATGGCTCAAGTCATCAGCATCCGGTGGTTGCACATAAGTGCCTTGGAAGTTGTCAAAGAATGCATCTTCCAAATCCTCCCAACTGCCAACAGAGTCTGCTGGCAAGCTATTCAGCCAGTACTGAGCTGGTCCTTTGAGTTTTAGTGGGAGGTACTTGATGGCATGTAGATCATCACCGCGAGCCATGTGGATGTGGAGGAGGAAATCCTCAATCCATACCACGGGATCTGTTGTACCATCGTACGATTCGACGTTTATGGGTTTAAAACCCTCCGGGAATTCGTGATCCATAACATCATCAGTGAAGTATAGGGGGTGTGCGGCGCCTCTGTGCCGGGCCATATCACGACGCAGTTCGTATGAGTCTTGTGTGCTATATTCGGCCTGGACGGATTTACTTTTAGTGTATCCGGTGTGACGGTCATCCTCCCGCGTTGGTGCGCGCCCCCGTGACCCGTAGATCGATCTTGCATGTTTTGCCCTGCTTTCCAATATGCCTCGCAGGTCCCGCGTGTTGCCCCGGGCCTTGGTAGTTTTGTTTGAGTGGCGGCGGGGTGCAGGATGAACTTCAAGCTGAAACGCCTCTCTGTTTCGGCCACGAGGTGGCCGGTCCTCCTCATCATACGCTGGTGATGTGGGTTTCAATGCTTCCTCCTCGAGTCGGGGTAGCAACCTGCGCTTTGGGTAACTCTTGGAGGGGTGTTCGAGTTCGTATTCCTCGGTCACAAGGACTTCAGTCCATCTGTCTGCTAGAAAATCTTGATCAGCTCGAAGCTGTTGTTGCTTTTTCTTCAGGCTATTTGCTGTGGCTATAAGCCGGCGCTTGAAGCGCTCCTGCTCGATGGGATCCTCGGGCACGATAAATTCTTCATCGCCGAGGCTCACCTCGTCTTCGGAGAGAGGCATGTAATTGTCATCCTTCGTTTCTCCATATGCTGCCTGTTCTGGAGGGCTAGCTTATGCACCCTCCCGATCTAAATCGTGCTGGAGGGGATTGTTGTCTTTGGCACTATCTGGAGTGTTATTGTCTCTTGTGTCGGTATCACTACTTTTGCTATGGCGGGACTTAGAGCGGCGCCGCTGACGTCGATGCTTGGGTTGCTTCCTGGAGGGGTCCTCCTCCGGTGTCTTGTCGCCATTGCCTTCTTTGGGGGTATCCACCATATATATATATATCATATGATGAGGTGGCGGTCCAGCACCCTGTGGGCGGTGGTTCCTGTTCGTCTCCTTCATCGTCGTCCATGCCGTTGATGTCTTCGAAGTCGAAGTTGAGCATGTCGGTTAAATCATCGACAGTGGCTACTAAGTGGGTGGTGGGTGGGGAGCGAATTTCTTCGCCGTTCGCATCCCATTCTAGCCGGACATAGTTCGGCCAAGGTTCTCCTGACAAGGAGAGAGACCTTAATGAATTTAGCACGTCGCCGAAAGGCGAGTGCTGAAAGATATCCGCGGAGGTAAACTCCATGATCGGCGCCCAATCGGATTTGATAGGCACGGACACAGGCGGCTCGGAGTCCGTGGCCGGAGATGAATCCAGTGGTTGGGCAACACGGCTCTCATAAGGGGTGAAGTCAATATCCGCCTCTATCGCCACTCCTCCATGGTGGGGTCTATCCACCCGTCCTCGGATGGCGCAATTTGCTCCGGATTGAGGGCGGGAGTAGTTGCAGGTGTGATCTCCCGAACACTGTCCGACGGCAGAGCTAAATCATGCTCGTCATGATTGTGCGGCGCACCTGACATGGGCTCAAATCCGTCAAAGATCAAGTCTCCACGCATGTCGGCAATGTAATTCAAGTTTCTGAACCTGCCCTAGTGGCCAGGGGCATAGCTCTCGATCTGCTCCAGATGGCCAAGCGAGTTGGCCCGCAGTGCGAAGCCGCTGAATACGAAGTTCTGTCCTGGGAGGAAAACCTCACCCTGGACCGCATCGTTACCGATGATCGAAGGAGCCATCAAGCCTTACGGTGACGACACAGTGGAACTCTCAATGAAAGCACCAATGTCGGTGTCAAAACCGGCGGATCTCGGGTAGGGGGTCCCGAACTGTGCGTCTAAGGTGGATGGTAACAGGAGGTGGGGGACATGATGTTTACCCAGGTTCGGGCCCTCTCGATGGAGGTAATACCCTACTTCCTGCTTGATTGATCTTGATGATACGAGTATTACAAGAGTGATCTACCACGAGATCGTAGAGGCTAAACTCTAGAGCTAGCCTATGGTATGATTGTTGTTGTCCTACGGACTAAACCCTCCGGTTTATATAGACACCTGAGGGAGCTAGGGTTACACAGAGTCGGTTACAAGGAAGGAGATCTACATATCCGTATTTCCAAGCTTGCCTTCCACGCCAAGGAGAGTCCCATCCGGACACGGGACGAAGTCTTCAATCTTGTATATTCATAGTCCAATAGTTCGGCCAAAGGATATAGTCCGGCTGTCCAAAGACCCCCTAATCCAGGACTCCCTCAATCGCAGCACCCCTCCGTGCGTCGCGATGGGCGCACCGCCACCCCGTCGCTCACTCCAGCTGGTTCGTCATCTCACGCTCGTCGCGGGCCGTCGGACACGCAGGCTGCGCTGCTCATGGGCACGAGCTCCCACGCTACCGCCCCGTCGATGACTTCTACGAGGACTGGTTGGACTGCATCGCCGAGCTTGTCAGCTCAGCCGGTGGCTCGCCTGCGCCGTCTCTCTCGGTACCTCGCCCGGCGCCTTCCGCGGGCGACATAGCGCACGGAGCGCCTCCGCCACCTCCACGTCAAGACATCGCCCTCGCACCAAGGCGCGCGGCCTCGCGGCGCGACCCGCCGCGCAAGGCTCCCATGCATGAAGAAGGAAGCTGCCAGGAGGTCCCGCGGCCGCAAGAAGATGCTCCTGTGCTCCCAGCACCACCACGTCAAGACTGGACGCCACCTGCGGTGGTGGCGCGTGGGTACCAAGACCAGGCTCCACCTCTACGACGGGCTTCAATGACTACAGCGGGCTGCTGTGCCTTCACTCCCGAGTTGTGTAGCGTTGTTTGGCCCAAGAAGTTCAAGCTTGACCTGTCTCTATGCTACGATGGCACCCCCGACCCCGCCGAGTTCCCGCAGCTCTATGAGCTGAGCATCGAGGCAGCAAACAACGATGAAAAAGTCATGGCGAACTGGTTTCCCATGGCCCTCAAGGACGGCGCACGCTCGTGGCTCCTGAACCTGCCCACAGGATCGATCTCCTCCTAGGCCGAGATGCGCGAGCATTTCATCGTCAACTTCCAGGGCATTCGTGACCGCCCGCCTGCCGCTGGTGACCTGCGGCGCATCAAGCAGCAGCAGGGGGAAACCCTGCAGAAGTACATCCAGCGCTTCAACTGCATCCGCTCAAGATCCCCAAGGTGACGGACGAGGCCATCATCTCCACGTTCTCTGATGGTGTCCCCGATGTCAAGATGAAGGAGGAGCTCGCCATACACAAGGACCTGTGCACGGCTCTAGAGATGTTCAACATGGCGACCAAGTGCACGAGAGTTGAGGAAGGGCGCCTCTCCCTCCTCGAGCTCCCAGCTGCCGACCCATAAGACAGGAAGGCCAAGACCAAGGATGTGAAGCGCAAGGGAGCGGCCGTGCTCGCGGCTGAGCCAGAGATGAAGTGCGGCTGGGACCACCCGGAGTCATCCAAGGGCAACCGTCCATTCTGCGCCTTCCACAATGTGCACAACCACAACACCAATGACTATCAAGAGCTCAGGGCCATCCGCGACGGGTGCTTCGGTAGACGCCCAGAGCATAACGACTGAGGCTACGGCCATGGAGGAGGATGAAGTGGAGGACACTTGGACGACCGTGCCCCCCCCCCGGAGAGTGGCGCGACCAGCCTCGTGAGGACCGCTGGCAGGGCCAGCCTCGCGAGGGCACCTGGAGGGATCAGCCTCGTGAGGACCGTCCTCAGGGCAAGGTAGGTGAGGGAGTCCCGGATTAGGGGGTGTCCGGATAGCCGAACTATCACCGTTGGCCGGACTCCTGGACTATGAAGATACAAGATGGAAGACTTCGTCCCGTGTCCGGATGGACTTCCCTTGGCGTGGAAGGCAAGCTTGGCGATCGGATATGTAGATCTCCTACCATTGTAACCGACTCGTGTAACACTAACCCTATCCGGTGTCTATATAAACCGGAGGGTTTTAGTCCGTGGGGCGAACAACAATCATACCATAGGCTAGCTTCTAGGTTTAGCCTCTCGATCTCGTGGTAGATCTACTCTTATACTACCCATATCATCAATATTAATCAAGAAGGGTAGGGTATTACCTCCATCGAGAGGGCCGAACCTGGGTAAAAACATCATGTCCCTTGTCTCCTGTTACCATCCGCCTAGGCGCACGATTCGGACCACCTACCGAGATCCGCGGTTTTGACACCGACATTGGTGCTTTCATTGAGAGTTCCTCGTGCCGTCGCCGTCGGGAAGGATGCCTCATCCGTCTTTAAAGATGATACTATCGCCAAAGGCCTTGGCCACCGGCGAGACTCTCCGCTAGGTGGTTTTCTTATGACCGCCAGTTCGCCACCGCGCCCGGCGATGACTTCTCGGGTCATCGAAACCAATCTTCACGTTAACTTCGGAACTTGCCGAAGCAGTTAGATCGATCGAGCTCTCCTCCGTAAACGAGCTCTTGGATCGCATCGCCGCCACAGGAGTCGCCAAAGACTACGACGGATCGGGCCTAAAACCTATCGAGAGATCAACTCTCCCGGGCTACCCATCATGTTGTTGTGATAGAGGAGCAATGTGGCGATTCTTCTTCTATCTTAAGGACTAGCTACGTCCGGTTCCCGATCCCTCCATGCGGATTCCCTTGAGAGGGGCGGATGTCGATCAAGCCCTGAACTTAAAGTCAGGCGGCGGGTTGGATTCATTGGATAGCATTCAAAAATCCAAACTTCCGAGTTCGGAAACTTCTCTGCACCTGAGTCTTAAATTAGACGGGGTTCCGGATCTAGTTCCACCCGCCCACCCAAACATTAGCGATCTATCCCGAATTCGGCAAGAGCCCGCTGAAACAGTACATCATTACTGGGCCAGATTCCTCCTGGTTATGGACAGGATAAAGGACTGCCGAGAGGAGGACGCAATCCACTTTTCTGCAATAATTGCGGACAAGGGAATCCTAAGCGCCATAAGTCGTCGCGAAATTACATGCTTTGCTGACTTGGTGACCATAGTACAAAAGTCTTGTGCGATGGAGAGTGCTTGGAAAACCGAAAGTAAATTTTGGGATAATCCATTTGAATACATCCCTAGTCCGAAATAAAAGGTGCATCATCACCAAGCACCTGGGTTAAACACCAAAAACCAAAACCCCTAAAGTGCGGAACCGTCTTGGAGGGTTGGCTAAGCGGACCCTCAAAATTCATAGCACAGAGGGCCACTCCAACTCATAGCCTTGAGCATGTTGGATACTACGGCAGGTGGCCAAAAGTGGCGAAGAGCTTCTAGCTTCGAATCCCAGCCCAGCAACACCATGCACGGTGTTAACAGTCTTGAGACTTCCGCATCAAATAACATGCGGAAGCGAACACTCCATAACCTTGCGAAATCTACCAAGTAGCAACAATAAATCCATGGGTGACACGGCTATTACCTTTAATGCCGGTGTGAACCCAAATTCGAACAGCCCGAGCACCAGCCACATTGGTCCTCGGTCCAATAGTGGGCGACTTTAAGCTTTACTAAGGTACTCATGGATGGCGGCAGGGACTAAACCTCATCTATGAAACCCTCCAAAAATGGAAATAGACTAGAACCGCATTGAGCGAAGCAGCACAACCTTTAGAGGAATAATCCCTAGCCGGAAGCATGCTGCAGGGAAAAATCACACTGGGCGTAGTGTTCGCTCACCGGACAATTACAGGTCCGAGGAGGTCACATTTCAAGTGGCCCGTTCAGCATCGGATATCACGCTTTATTAGGGCGAGAGGCATTCACAATTTTTCAAGCTATACCCCATTATGGGTACATGAAGCTTAAAATGCCGGACCAAACGGAATCATCACTCTCGCTAGTGATCCGAACATAGCACTCCAGCGCCGAAAACAAGACAGCCGCACTAGCCCTCGAGGCACTATCCGAAGCCTTAGCGGCCGAGGAACTCATGCGATCGCGCCCACGGTGAACAGGGATGATGTGATACTTGATAAAAGATCCAAGTCCACCTCTTTTAAACCAGCGGATGAAATAGTCAAATTCCAAGTCCACCAATGGACCACAAAGCGGCCTCCATTGGGGCACAATTAAACCCTGATGTAGGCGCCAAGACTCGAGAATTTCTACGAGAAAGCGGGACATTTTTGCTCGGCACCCTTGGACATGCCGGGAATCCCACGTCGGCTCGCGAGCACAGCCTAAATATCCTAAAAGGATTCAAGCCAGATCAAACAGGCTCTTGGCGCTTTTCGAACCCAAGAGGCAGGCCATGGGAGAAGAGCTAGCCAAACTTCTGGAAGCGGATTCATCGAGATATAAAACATCCGGACTGGCTAGCAAACCTGGTGATGGTACCAAGAAGGATAAATCCTGGCGCCTATGTGTTGATTTCAAAGACCTTAATAAGGCTTGCCCAAAGGATCCCTTCCCCTCCCTTGCATTGATCAAATTATCGGCCTTCTGACGAGGACCACGACTCATTGTGCTTCCTCGGCGAGTACTCGGCTACCACCAAATCAAGATGGCGAGCCAGACCAAGCTGCAACAACATTCATCACTCCATACGGCCCATTCTGCTTCAACATAATGCCCTTGGGCTCAAAAGCGCCGGCGCAACATATCAGCGCATGATTCGGACATGTCGGCAAACCAGATCGGCAAAAGCGGTGGAAGCATATGTAGATGATGTGGTCGTCAAATCCAATCATGTCGAAACTCTAGTAGGCGACTTGAGGCTCACATTCGACAATCTCGAAAATATGACATTAAGCTCAATCCGGAAAAATCGTCTTGGCGTTCCAAATTAAAGCTCTGGGCTTCATTGTGTCCGGTAGAGGAATTGAAGCAAACCCAGCCAAGATCCGAGCTCTGTCACAATTGGATATTCAAAGACCTCAAACAAATACAAAATTGATTTGGATGCGTGGCGGCTCTAAGCCGCTTTATTTCCCGTTGGGAGAAAAGCGTTACCCTTTACGCCTCCTCGGCGCCGAACACTTCGGTGGGCGGATGCATACACGGCCGGACTCGAAGAAATAAAAGCCATATTGGCAACAAATCCGGTCCTGGCAGCGTAGCGTGGGCGAACCAATGCTATTATATATCGCGCAACACATCAAGTTGTCGGTAGCGGTGCTTTCGTCGTCGAGCGAAAGCGGACGGACACGGTTCCCTCTTCAAAACCGGTTTACTATGTGTCCACTGTCCTAACTCCATGCAAGTCCGGTACCCACATTATCAAAAGATAGCATCGCGGTGTTCATGGCATCCGGAAGCTGCGACACTACTTTCAAGAGTGTTCGATAATGGTAGCCTCGAAGTACCTCTTAACGACATTATAAACAACGCGACGCGACGGGCGGATTGCTAAATGGGCCATAGAGCTCCTTCCATTCGACATAACCTATAAGCCACGATGAGCTATTAAGTCGCAGGTTTTGGCCGACTTCGTGGCTGAATGGACGGCGAACTCCCTAAAAAGTCGGCGCATACTCAATTGGATCATGCACTTTGCGGCTCCAAAATGTTGGCGGCACTGGGGCTGGCGTCGTCTGGCGTCCCCAACCGGGACACAGTCAATCGTCCTTGAGATAATGTATCACGGACTCCAACAACGCGGCGAATCTGAGGCCCTTACGCACGGCCTCCGGATGGCGATCTCTATGGGCATTAAGCGCCTAGAGTGCGCGAGGATTGAACCTCGCGATATCTCAAATAAGCGGAGACTTTGATGCCAAAGATCCGAAAATGGCAGCGTACCGCAATGCGGTCCTAAAAATGTCAACCGCGGTTGAAGGCTCGAATTTCATCATATAGCCGGGATAACAACCAGGGCGGACGTATTAGCGCATCGGCGCAAAAGCGATGCCGTCCCGCCAACATCTTCCTGGAGCGGTTGTTCAAGCCATCCGTACTATGGGAAGAGTCCGGAAATAACTATCCGGACCCAACCGCCTTGCGACACGAACACTCGACACAATCGGAGGCTCGCCAGCGAGATAACATCCTCGCCCACGAAATAATGGCGGTTATCGCCCGTGGGCGGAACCATTCCTAGCCTACCTAACTAGGCAGGAACTCCCGAAGACCAAAATGAGGCTCGCTGAATAGTCGGCGATCCAAAGCCTATAAAGTCCATGAGGAGAGCTATATAAGAAAAGCACAACAGAGTCCTTCAAAGGTGTATCTCGAAGAGGAAGGCGAAACTATCCTGGCTGAAATTCATGCGGACTGGGTGGGCACCACGCGCAGCCAGGCCCTTGTAGGCAAGGCCTTCCGTACAGGATTTTATTGGCCGACGGCCGGGAATCTTGCGCAGGATTTAGTCCAACGATGCGTCGGTTGCCGACTTTTGCTAACCAAAGCCACATGCCACCCACGCCCTCAAAACTATACCCATCACCTAGCCGTTCGCGGTGCAGGGACTTGACATGGTTGGACCCCTTAAGGGAGGAACCACATGCAAAAATACCTATTGGTCATGGTGGATAAATTCACCAAATGGATAGAGGCCAAGCTCGTTAAAGCGGCGAATCCGGGCGGTGATAGACTTCATATCGGGGTAGTGCACCGTTCGGCGTCCCCCACAGTATCATCACGATAACGGCACAAACTTCACGGCCGATGAGGTCAAATTATGGTGCAAAAACATGGGCATCAAGCTCGATTCGCCTCGATCTATCACCCCAAACCAGCGGTCAAGTCGAGCGAGCAAGCGGTCTAATCATGGCGGCATTAAACCCGGACTAGTGCGGTCCCTCAAGGAATCTAACACGCCTTTGGGTTGAGGAGCTCGACTCCGTACTACGGGGGCTGCGGACCACGCCGAATCGTACTACGGATTCACACCATTTCTTATGGTGTGCGGCGCGAGCAGTCTTGCCTGCGACATAATACATGACTCACCTCGCGTGCGCATGTATGAAGAAAGAGAAGCCGAGCTCGATCGGCAGGACAGTTTGGACGCATTGGAGGAGGAGCGCGACGTGGCAAAAGCTCGTTCCATGTTTTATCAACATCAGGCTCGAAGATATCAAAGCAGGGGAGTACATGCCAAAGCTTACAACGTTGGCGAACTAGTTCTACGCATGCCGGACAAGAAAAGGACAAACTCAAGCCCAAATGCGAAGGTCCCTTCATCATCGACTAGGTCCTGACCGGCGGAGCATACCGTCTGCGAAACGCATCGGATAACTGACTCGAGCCAAACCCATGGAGCGCAGCCCTTCTCGAAGATTCTCGCCTAAGCGCGGACTCCAAGTTCGTCTCCTTCCTCCGTCCACATTTTCTATTTTTCTGTCTTTTATTTCTCTCCTTCCTCCTTCTTCTTCTTGAAGCCTTTAGAGGCTCGTTTGCGCTTTGTTACACATATTTGGCGCTGTCCGCTCATTATACACTGGGGCTTCTTTAACGAAGCTTATTTATCTGAGCTTCATGCCCAACACATGTGTCAAACTTCGCATGTACCTTTTATTCACCATTATATGCATCGATATGACTTAAGTTTTGGCCAAGCTAGGTTGCTGGCTCCTGAGCTTACCCCTCGTTCCCGATTGTTCGGCTAGGTGGTAAAGGAGCACCTCTGCGATTATTACTGCCGGGTCAGCGGATGTGTACCTCGGTGGGTGAAGCCGAAAGCTAAGCGTTCTTAAGGGAATATTGATTCGGTGAACTGAAAGATGATTTTAACTATTTATCCATCTGCCCCGGATGATTTTCTGCTTTCTTAGCAGTTTTGACATGCACTTTAGGGCATGCCTCCCAGATAAAGGAACCCTTAACGGAACTATTCTCCTGGAAGATGTTTCTTACTATCCATGTAATATAACATAACTAGTTGGGCACTTATGCGATACAGCAACAATGACCCCTCGCCTTGTCTCCATGCATGCCCGGTTCTTATATAACCGCGAGGGTATTCGGACACACTCCGGACTGTTGGGTCCCGAGGTCGAAGCGAAAAGGTCCGCTATGAGAAACGATCTACAATCCGGCTAGAAGACATTTTTCATGTCATATTCAATTACATAGTCAACTCGACTCATTGTATTCCTCCTCAATTCCATCTAATAGGCTATCTAATTTACAATCTTGCTGGGAATACTTGGCGGCCAATTCTACTTGACCGTACACTAAGCTTACAGGGATCTCCTTCCCATCAGGCCCCACAGGTCCGACCTCGGCCATGTGGTTTGGGTCAACCTTCGTGTCAAGCGTCTTTACCATGGCCCAGCCTCCTGGCGCCTTGACGGCAGGCGATATCTTCCATAGTCGGAAGCGCCGCCGTGCTCCTTGAAGCCGCTCTGCCAGCTCCCCAATGCCTTGAGCAGGGAGATAGATAGCCACAAGGCCTGGACGACGCCTTTCATCACCTACCGAACTCGTTCGTGCAGGTAGACGATTCGGGAAGAAGATCACCCGAGAACTGGGCATCTCCTCCTCGGGGCGACACAGTGAGCAAACCTACATACATGTTTATGTTAGTCGCCTTCCTCGTCGAACTCTTTCAAAGTTCGCTCAAGCACTTACTGAAAATGTCGCGACGAAGCCGTCGATTCTCCTTTACGGAGTTAGAAAACTGGGCACGAACATCCTTTAGTTCCTCACCCAGTTGGGTGTTGGCATGTTGGAGGTAATTTTTCTCCTGCCGCACCCTCGTAAGCACGCTCTCACCGGCCTTTAGCTGGCGCATGAGATGTTGCTTGTCCGGATCTAGTCCGGCGCCATCTGCAATATTATTGTCAGATTTACACACACGCCGCACTTCATAAACTATTTATCTTTTGAGGCATATATTACCAGAGGGGGTCTCTGTGGCTCCCCAGAGGCTAGTCTTGGCCTCAAGTAGGGCCTTGCATTCTTCAAGCTCTGGGACAGTCGGGTACTCTTTTTTAAGATCCTGCATAACAAATGATCCTTAAATCAGTTATTCTAACTATTTTAAGTCTCGAGGGCTTGGCATATATAAGCATCAAATTTCCTCACCCAGATGTCCTTTACATCTGCTCGTGGCTCGCTAGACCATCTTGGCGGCACGGAGTGCGCATCTCCCAATTGAAGGCATTCAAGGCCTCTTGGGAGAAACATGCGTCACGAAGAACTGTCCGGCGGCGCCTGTGATTCATGGCGCTCTCCACCTCGGAGTTGGTGGCGGACAATCTGTCGGCATCCTCTGTTGGAGGAGCATCCGACTAACGCCTCGTGCTCGCCTCCACTTCTGGACCCGGCTTTGGAGCGTGGTCGGCGGAGGCTCGATTGGCAACCTCTCCGGACTCAGTACGGCGAGCGCTCTTTTTCCTGAAAAAATCACCAGCGTTAGTACACCTTCCGGGAATCAATCCTGGGAATATGGTGACGCGCCATACCGTTGCGGCGGAGTTTCGATCCTGACCGCACTTCTTTTTTTAGCTCATGAGGCAGTCTGCCTTGTTGGCCAGCAGCCGCGGGCTCGGCCTCCTGCCTCGAAGGCACCCCCTGCGAAACACCATTGGTATACGGTGATCAAGAAATAAGCACGGATGGGTCATTATCAGAGTATTGGGACCTCGGTATCACTTACTTGTGAGGCTGGAAGTATTCCGGGGTAATCGGCCATAATGGCAACCAAAGCATTGTCGATGCTAAGTTGGTGGAACACCCCGTCGATCAACTCCACCTTTATATCCGGATCCTCTTCGGAGGCCGGATCGAGGGACCGTCCCGGATCCTCGGGTTGTGGGGGCGGGCTGTGTATCTTCTCCACGGCCCGGCGCAGTTCCTGCGTAGAAACCATGAAATGAGATATTTAACCACGGGAACATGGATCGAGCAAGCCACTAAGGTATTTGCTTACCCAACTTCGAGGATTATTCGAAGAAAACCCGTTCAGTGGATTGACGCGGAGAAAATCCTCATCTTCCCCTTTGTACATGGTGGACAAGGTCTTCACCAGTTCGGTGACCGATCCCGGCCCTTTGCGGCCATGGAGGGTGGCATCGTCCTCCCCGTTGAAATCCCACATGGGGTGGCCCCTATATTGGAGCGGCTGCACTCCCCTCATAATGCAGATTGCCATGACTCCAGTCATGGTCAATCCGGCATGAGCCAGTAATCTTATTCGGCTCATCAAGTAAAGGACGCCCGGTCATTTTCCCTCACAGGGCTCCGAGGCGCCAGCTTAGGCGCTTCTTCAGAGGAGCGTTGCTAAACTCCGGAAGGCCGATCCGAACAGGATCCGGCAGTGGGACGTCCTCCATGTAAAACCATTTCGAAGGCCAGTCTTCGAACGCCTTCTTCGGGGTTTCGGATAGATATTCGGTCCCGGCGATGCGCCATAGTTCGGCTCCGCCCACTTGATATATTGACCCCTCATGAGAACGGGGTACAAGGCAGAATAATCTCTTCCACAGCGCAAAATGAGCCTCGACGCCCAAGAACAGTTCACAAAGGGGCACGAAGCCCGCGATGTGCAAAATGGAGGCAGGCGTAAGATGGTGCAATTGGAGGCCGTAGAACTCCAAGAGCCCCCGGAGAAACGGATGAATTGGAAATCCGAGTCCTCTTACTAGATAAGAGATAAAGCACACCCGCTCTCCTTTAGAGGGATCGGGGACACTCTCCGCTTGCTTTCCGCCCTTGTAGGTGGCAAGTCCGGCTCGAACCGGAACCATGAAGGCCGGGGGAAGAAATCCCTTGGTTTGGAGTATAACTAGCTCGCTATCTGGGGATCGAGCATCTCTCCCAATTTCGGTGAGGGCTGGGAGCCTTGAGGAGGAGCGCGTTGATGACCATGGTGGAATGGATTTTTGTCGAGGCGCTCCGATGAAAGCTTCGTGGAGGGGGATGGTGTGACTCAGATCTACATCCTCGCCCCTTTATAGGCGGCTCATTTGCGCAGCTAGGGCGGTAAGTGTAAAATACCTGGCTTTTCGCATTCATTCAAACATGTGGAAGATGGCCGTTATTGGGCGTAGAAGCCAAGGAGCGCAGCATTTATCGAAGCGGACACTATTCGACAAGTATATGGAATTTGGAGAAGAACCCGCCTACGCAATGCGAAGACAATCAACGCGCGGACTCATCGTCATTGAAGCCTGGTTAAGAGCTCTTGAGGAGTCCCGTTAGGGGGTGTCCGGATAGCCAAACTATCACCGTTGGCCGGACTCCTGGACTGAAGATACAAGATTGAAGACTTCGTCCCGTGTCCGGATGGACTTTCCTTGGCGTGGAAGGCAAGCTTGGCGATACGGATATGTAGATCTCCTACCATTGTAACCGACTCTGTGTAACCCTAACCCTATCCGGTGTCTATATAAACCGGAGGGTTTTAGTCCATAGGACGAACAACAATCATACCATAGGATAGCTTCTAGGGTTTAGCCTCTCTGATCTCGTGGTAGATCTACTCCTGTACTACCCATATCATCAATATTAATCAAGCAGGAGTAGGGTATTACCTCCATCGAGAGGGCCTGAACCTGGGTAAAAACATCGTGTCCCTTGTCTCCTGTTACCATCCGCCTAGATGCACAGTTCGGGACCCCCTACCCGAGATCCGCCGGTTTTGGCACCGACAGTAGGCCTCCCTCCATTGGGGTCGTTGGTGTTTGGCCTTCTCATGTGATCACTTCAAGAGATTCATTCGGCACAAGTTGTCTAACCATCTCGCAGGGCCACCACAGCTGTCAAGAATCAAGTTCAGGCGCAACCCGCCTTAAGGTAGGGTGTCGTCAGTCTCGCGCTGGCTCACGAGTGCACAGACACACCTCGTCTAGCCCTGCCGTGCAAGGCACATGTCAGGGCGGGGTTGTACACGCCCCAGGGGTTCCACTCAGAGGGAGCCCCCACCCACGCACCAGGGGAAGCACCATGCTCCGTGCTGGCAGTCGACACGGTCGAAGAGCGACTATGCCCGTGCAAGTGCTGAAGAGCCATGCTCTGCGCAGGTGCTAAACAACTCAGGGTGGCCCCATGGCCGCATCAACCTCAGGGAGCCACCAGGTTCAGTGTTCGGCCTCACCGCAACACTTTCCCTCCAGAGAGTCGCGCGAGGGGGCTGGGCATTGTGGCTACGCTCAGGTCATGCCTAGCGTACTTCGCCCTGCCAGGTCCCTCGGACCTGGTTGTCGCGTGCCCCTCCCGAGCGGAACTTTGGCGAGGACAGGTATGGAGGTATGTTCATACTTCAAGGGGGACTCATGAGCATCGCGGCTCAGGAGCCTAACTTGTCATGTAGCCCCTCACCCCTTGGTCCCGTCCTGGTGATCCGGACGACCCAATGGCGGCTGAGGCATGCACGGGGCTGGGCCCTGCCGACGTAGAACGCTAAGGCCTACACTCGCATCTCCTTCCCGAAGGCTGTTTGTACGTCAAGGGGGACTCCTGAGCATCGCGCCTCATGAGCCTAACTGGTCACATAGCCCCTCACCACTTGGTCCCATCCTGGTGATTCGGACGACCCAACGACGGCTGAGGCACGCGCGGAGCCGGGCCCTGCCGACGCAGAACACTAAAGCAATGGGAAGGAAATCGCAGAATCCTAACAAATTATTACAAGACATATTGTTTCTTCAAATACCAAACATAAGTGTAACCGCCTCCACGAGGCACGGTGCATGTTGCAGGAAATAAAGGTGGAGGGAAGTGCCGCCAACAAGCCTTCTCTTCAGCCCTAGGCGCTGTCATCGCCCACAAGAGGTGCCCCTCCATCGGCAACGTCACCGTCGCCCGTGCCGTTAGCTGTGGTCGTAGGGTCGGCGGCACCATCAACCAGAGATGCGGGGTCGATGTCGAGGAACTTCTTCAGCAGGGCCTCCACCCGGTCCTTCACGGCTTCGGCAGCAGCTATGCAGTGCACCTCGTCCACACGCTCAAGCAGAGCACTGAGGTCGACACCAGGGTCGCCAAGATAAAGGTCGCTGAAGACGCGCGTCAAAGCCAAAACAGAGAGCGCGCGGGCTTCCCCCTCCACCATGGGGCCGACCCCATTAACAATACCCTCGAGCACCGTGACGAGCTGAGGGAGTAGCTCGGCGGGGCCTTCCTCAGCAGTCACCACGGCTTCTTCAAACCCCTCCCTTAGAGCTCATGTAGTGCCTTGCAGGACTGCAGCTCAACAGAGCTGAAGGATTCACGGTCTTCGACAAGAACCTTCGCCTTTGCTTCGAGATGGGCCTTCTCCGCCTCCACCTTCTCCTTCAGCTCCTCCAGGTGGCTGCGCTCCACGGCCTGTGCCCGCGCCAACTGCTCCAGCTCGGTGTCATGACCGACGACCACGTCTTCCCGAGCCTTCATCTTCTCCTCCCATGCCTCGCACTGACGAGCCACGACGGTGCGCTCATTGCGCGTGGTCTCCAGCTCGGCCTCCGCCAACAGGCAGCGCTCCTTGGCGGCCTCGACATCCTTCAGTGTCGCGTCACAGGCAGCCGCGGCCAGGCCAGCAGCCCGTTCACCCTCCTTGGAGGCTGCTATGGCCTGGCTCCATGCCGCCCCGACAGATGCGTCGGATCGCAGCCACCCCGAGATCAACTCCAGGCGCCCTGACGCCAGGCGACGATCGGCACCTTGAAGGTCGCCCCGAAGCTGGGTCAGCACGGAAAGAGCCTCCTCCAGAGCGTTAGGCGAAGCAGGAGGATCACGACCTAGCGGCGTGATGTGAGGAGGAGGCAGCGTCGGCACCAAGGCCTGCAAGTTGGCAGCAGCAAAAGAGGCCAGGTGCTCCTGAGCCTTCAGAGCTTCAGCAGGCAAGCTGGGGAGGGCGCCTCCGGAGCCGGCGTGCCTACGAAGATCGCCTTCTCCTGAGGCCGGGCCTCTGAACTTCACGAGGATGACCCGGCCGCTGAGGCGTGAGAGCCATCACCGTCCTTTCGCGCCGAAGGTGGGACGACCGCGGCAGGCTGCTAGGTCTCAGAGGTTGCGGCCGCCCCCTTCTTCTTCTTCACCACCAGCGTTGGACTAACAGTACAAGGAGGAGGCATCAAGAAACTACAGCAAGGACAGGAACAAAAGACCAGGGCAGAGCGCTTAATGCTCCACGGCAACGTACTCCCTCACCCTCTTGTGAAGGACCAAGCCCGAAGGCTTCGTAGCCTGGGGCACCGTGCGCAAGCCTCAGGAGTAGGTAAGGGTACAGCGGCCGGATCCACAGCAGCGCCGGCCGGTGACGAAGCGGAGGCACCGTCTCAGGAGATCAGCGCCAATCTGCTCTTCGTTGGGACCCCAGCCTGCAGCTTCTGGGGGGGTGCCTTGGACCTCATGGTGAGCCTGGCGGGGCACGGCGACTGCCTCACCGGATGCTCGCCGGTGTCGTTGTCGTCAGGGAGGGTGCGGAGGAGATCGTCCAGGTGCAGAGGAGAAGTCTCCGCTGCCCCCTCCCGGGTCGCCTCCGAGTCCGACCCCTCCTCCTTGCCGGACTCGCCGGAGGACAACACCACCGGGGCCTCAGTGGGCGCCGGCGGCACGAGCCCGCTCTCATTGAAGACATGCATGGTGGCGTCGATCTCTGCCCCATCCAGGCGGCGGTACAGCAGAAGATGAGTCTTTGGCGGGTACCCCTAGTCCTCCCCGACCAGGAGGTGGAGGGCCTTGTCCAGTTCCTCATCAGACAAGGCATCCGGGCACAGGTGGAGGTCGCCTCCCTCGTCCGTGAGCTTCCATAAGGGGTGCGAGCGCACCTGGAGCAGGGCCAGGCACTGTGCCTGAAACTCCTTGACGATCATGGCCCCCGTTAGCTTCTCCGCCTTCGGGTCGTCTGGCTTCAGGTCGGCCACCATCCTCTCTACCATCTGCTTCGCCAGGGGGTCGGTGAGCTTTGCGCTATTCCACCCCTCGTGATGCATAGGCATCCCTGTCGGTAGCGCCAGCCGAGGGTAGGAGCTCTTGGTATCCATGAGGACCCACCTGTTCCTGAAGCCCTCCACCTTCTCCCGGCTCTTGAGATTGCATTGCTTCCGTTGGCCGTGACGAAATTGGCGCACCCCAAGCACTGCCCTCCTTGTTCCAAAGGTAGAAGAAATGGCGAAGCAGTGCCACAGACGGCATCACCCCGACGAATGCCTCGTAGTAAAAGGCAAAGATCGATAGGAGGAGGACAGAGTTGGGATGAAGATGGAGGGCGTGGAGATTGTAATGGCTAAGGACAGCATAGAAGAAGTCAGAGAAATGAGGGACCGAGTGAAGCCGTTGTGCATGAAGAAAGGATAGAAGGTACTGCCCGAGTCCTCCGGCTCGGCGGACCTGGCCCGGAGCACGGTTTCTTTCCCCTCGTTGCTGCCGCCCGCCATCATTAGGAGCACAGCAGCGAGGTTCTTCCCCAAGACCGTAGGCGCGTTCAAGGCAGGCTCGAACCAGGAGGGTGAGCGCGCGGCCTTCGCCTTGTCGGACGCCATCGGCTGCAGGTTCGGGGAGGAGTTCTGGCGAATCTGGAGGAGAAGGGGATCTGGAGCAAGGCGAAGGAAGGCAATGAAGGCTCTGCAGCGTGCACCGGCCTTTTGTCAGGCGAGGATAGTTTTCGAGGCAGTGTGGGGAAGTGGAGGCGCCCACGTCCCATAAATCACCACGCGTCGACCAAGGCCGCAGGCGGTTGGGGCCCACGGCGCTCCGCACTTGCCCTTTGTCTTCACCTCGAACCCAAGTTCGAGCGTGCCTTGGGCCCGGGGGCTACTGTCGGTGTTCTGGGAACGGGGGTACCCAGACTTGCCTGCCTGCGGCTCATGGCGTGGCTCCATCAACGGCCTGGTACGACCCAGCCTCAACAGCAACAGCTCAAGACCCTCGCTAGGGGCCAAGTCTCGCGAGGCGGATGACACCAAGACCTCCCTGGGGGCAGCTTCGCTAGGCTGCCTCCTATGGAGCGGAGATATCTTTGCAAGGTGCACCTCGCGAAGTTCACATGATGTGAGCCATGACGACCAAGGCTAGGCGGGCGACAGCGAGCGCCGTGTACCAGTTTCCTCTTTGGTGCCAAGGAGGCAAGCGCAGGCGCGGAGTCCCGAGGAATCAAGCAAAGGTTTCCTTATTAGTGCAACAAGACCAAGACCACCAGGACGGCATGACTGAGGTCACCGCATAGCCCATAGCAGCGTCACCACCAGAGCCTTTGGCAGGCGGAGACTACTTTTGTCAGGATAGCTTGTACAAGTTGTCTCCCTTCAAATTTGGCCGTTGTGGGATCCCTTCCCGCCTACATTTGGGAAGAGGACCAAGGACACTATAAATAGGACAAAGCCACCACCATAGAATAGGATCTTGGATCGGATCCATTTGTGACACCCCAAGACCGGAGCTTCAGTTGCCTTCCAGGGTTTCCGAGTTTTGCCATGTGATTTGTTTTGTTTGTGCATTCATCATGTCATCTCTTGCATTGCATCACGTCATCATGCCATCATATCATTTTTTTTTAAACTCAACTAAATAAATTGCATGGATCTTCGGTCCATTTAAATCGAGGGAAGGGTGACTTCTCTTTATAACATATTCTCCCAATATTATGGAGCTATATAAATTATTCCATTTATTTGGAATTGATCATAACACACTTGCAAATAAATCCCATGCCTTTTCTGCTCCGAGTTGACCTCAAAACCTTGCCAATATTATTTCATCATTTTCCTGAGCTCCACCAAAATCCTCAACATTTTGGCTCCACCAAACCTAGTCCCAATTCAAGACCATTTGAATTATATTCAAATGAATTTGAATTTAATTCCTTCAATCTTGCCACTTCTATTTTTCTGTGGTCATGCTTATTTTTATGAGTCCAGAAAAATTGTCCTCGTTCCCAAATTCTTTCCCTAACCCTCTCTTTCTTTTTCTTCTCTTTAATTCTTTTCTGCTAGAAATTTTAAGAGAGAGAGAGAGAGAGGTAAGCCCAGCAGGCCATCTAGGCTCCTCCGCAGGCCTCTGGCCACTTCTTTTCCCACTGGGCCGGCCTCCCAAGGCCCAGCCGGCGCCCAGCTCTAACCCTAGCCGCACGCAGCGCCGTCCCCTCGATCCATCTCCTCCTCCTCCTCGTTCCCGCAGCGCTCGATCCCCTCGTCCTCCCTCTTCCCGATCCCCATCTCTCCCTCTCCTCGCGCCCGACCACCTCCTCACCGCCCTTGGTGCCGCGCCACCAGGACCTCCCCGTCGCCCTCATCAACGACCAGGCCGGAGCCCCGTCGGCATCCTCGCCGCCTTCGTGCCCTCCTCCAGGAGCCCCGCACCCGACCCCCTCGCCAAGGACATGGCCGCCGCTGCGCCTTGCTCCCTCCGGCCGCCAAGTTCATCTGCTGCTCCCCTGCTTCGCGCCTGCGGTCGTCGTCCTCCACGCCGGTAGGAGCGCCAACGCCGCCAGGACGTCGTCCCTCGCCCAAGCTCCTCCGCCGGCCTCGGCCTCCCACGGTTGCCCTGCTCCGGCGGCCCTCCGTCGCCCTCAAGCTCGTTCAGCGGCCCCTGTCTTCTCTTCGTGCCCGCCGCCGTCTTCGTCTCTGCGCCCGGAGGAGCCGCAGCCTCCCTGCCTTCGCTCGACCTCCGTCCCTCGGCGCATACATGCTCGGTCGAGAGGAGCTCGATCCCAGCGCTTCAGCCCATCCGACCTCCTCTGCCTCGCTGGCCTCCAGCGTTGACCGAGCACCAGCGCGGCCGTATCGTGATGCTGCCCCTTTGTCGTCGCCGAGCCATCTTCAGGTTTTCGCCAAGTACCGGAGGTTGATGACCCGTCAAGTTCATCTACATGCGTGTCGACCACCGAATCGGAAGCGCCAAGTACCCTACGCCGAAGACGCCAAGTCCGTTCGGGATTCATCAAGTACCGCTATCAATGACTCGAACATCTACGAAAAAACGTGTACCACGAGCGCCAAGTTCGACTACCGCACAGTTACGCCAAGTTCATCTACGACCCGTGAACGTCTACGAGATGTACCACTACCGTCGGCCCGTGAACGACTACTTCCCTCTACGAAACGCGAACCGTCCCGTTTGAACGCTCTGAAGGTATAACCCCGAGACGACCGTCGTGGACCGAATGAATGTGTGTTGTATGAGATGCTCGAGTTTGCACCGTGCCCGTTTGTCCTTGCGATGCCCCTCTTTTGCCATGCCACCATTCCGTGGGAACCCGGTAATCGGGATCACCCCACCATCTTGCATGACTCGCTCACGTCCACACTTTCTTTTGCACCGATATCTCCATGAGCTACCGGAACCGAAATGTTGCCGTGGCACCATTTTCGTTTCGCCGCCGTGGCACCCTTTCGTTCCGCCATGGTGACCAAATGCTTCATAATGCTCTTGTCAACATTTTCATAAAAATTGCTTAAAACGTGCACATGTCATCCGCTTCATGATAACAACATTTAAATGTTTATATTTGTTGTTTGCATTAATTTGCCTAAATGCCATGCTAAAATGATTTATTTCATAACTAAATAACCGTAGCTCGGATTTAAATAAATTATATATGTAAATGGGGTAGAAAAATGCATAGATTAACATGGTAGCATTACTTTGCATGTTTAACAACATTAAAATTGTGTTTAGGGCAGATCAGTACCGAATCTAAAATATGCACATGAGGATTTTCCGGAATTGTTGTTTGTTGCTTCCGGCCTCATTTAAACTTGCCTAGATAGGTAGTTTCATCATGATTCACCTCTTGCCATGTTTAACAACATTTAATATTGTTGTGTACCTAAAGGAGAGCCAACTAAATAATTGATGTGGTGTTTCGTCGATATGCAACTCGTTGCATATTGAGCTCCACTTAACTTGTAGTGTTGTTTGTGCATACTGCCATGCCATGCATATTTAAACCGGACATGCATCATACTTGGTTGTGCTTCATGCCATGTTTGTGCTTGTTGGTTTACCATGTTGTTTGCTTCTTTCCGGTTTGCTTCTCTCGCTTAGCTTCGGTTTCGTTCCGGAGTTGTGAGGATTCGTTCGACTTCGTCCGTTTGTCTTCTTCATGGACTCGTTCTTCTTCCTTGCGGGATTTCAGGCAAGATGACCATACCCTCGAAATCACTTCTATCTTTGCTTGCTAGTTGCTCGCTCTTTTGCTATGCCTATGCTACGATGCCTACCACTTGCTATATCATGCCACCCACATTGCCATGTCAAACTTCTAACCATCCTTTCCTAGCAAACCGTTGATTGGCTATGTTACCACTTTGCTCAGCCCCTCTTATAGCGTTGTTAGTTGCAGGTGAAGATGAAGTTTGTTCCTTGTTGGAACATGTTTACTTGTTGGGATATCACAATATATCTTATCTAATTAATGCATCTATATACTTGGTAAAGGGTGGAAGGCTCGGCCTTATGCCTGTTGTTTTGTTCCACTCTTGCCGCCCTAGTTTCCGTCATACCGGTGTTATGTTCCCGGATTTTGCGTTCCTTACACGGTTGGGTGATTTATGGGACCCCCTTGATAGTTTGCTTTGAATAAGACTCCTCCAGCAAGGCCCAACATTGGTTTTACCATTTGCCACCTAAGCCTTTTTCCCTTGGGTTCTGCAGACTCAAGGGTCATCTTTATTTTAACCCCGGGCGGTGCTCCTCCGGTGCTGGTCCAAATTAGAAACCACTTGCGGTGCCGCCCGAGGCAACTTGGGGTATCGTCGGTTGCCGTCGTACTGCTCATCCGTGTGCCACGAGAACGAGATATGTGCAGCTCCTATCGGGATTTGTCGGCACATTCGGGCGGCTTTGCTGGTCTTGTTTTGTTCTGTCGAAATGTCTTGTAGTCCGGGATTCCGAGACTGATCGGGTCTTCCCGGTAGAAGGAATATCCTTCGTTGACCGTGAGAGCTTATAATGGGCTAAGTTGGGACACCCCTGCAGGGTATTATCTTTCGAAAGCTGTGCCCGCGGTTATGAGGCAGATGGGAATTTGTTAATGTCCGGTTGTAGAAAACCCGAAGTTGATCTTAATTAAAATACATCAATCGCGTGTGTAACCGTGATGGTCTCTTCTCGGCGGAGTCCGGGAATTGAACACGGTGTTGGAGTTATGTTTGACGTAAGTAGTTTCAGGATCACTTCTTGATCATAGTTGTTCGACCGTGCCTTGCTTCTCTTCTCGCTCTCTTTTGCGTATGGTAGCTACCATATATGCTAGTTGCTTGCTGCAGCTCCACCTCACCACCTTCTCCTACCTATAAGCTTAAATAGTCTTGATCTCGCGGGTGTGAGATTGCTGAGTCCCCGTGACTCACAGATACTTCCAAAACCAGTTTGCAGGTGCCGATGAAACCGTGCAGGTGACGCATCCGAGCTCACGGAGGAGCTCAATGAAGATCTTGTTCATTGTGTTGTTTCGTTTCAGTTGATCAGTAGTGGAGCCAGTTGGGACGATCGGGGATCATGTAGCATTTGGGGTAGTCTTCTTTTATTTTTTGGTTCCGTAGTCGGACCTTGATTGTATTTGTATGATGTAATGCTTTACTCATGTATTGTGTGAAGTGGCGATTGTAAGCCAACTATGTATCTCTTTCCCTTATGTATTACTTGGGTTGTGTGAAGATTACCTCACTTGCGACATTGCTTTCAATGCGGTTATGCCTCTAAGTCGTGCTTCGACACGTGGGAGATATAGCCGCATCGAGGGCGTGACACCATTCCACCAAGGCCAACTCACCAGCTCATTGAGCTCAAGAACACCTCACCTCCTGAGGCTGTTCATCCACTGTACTAGTTCATCCTTAGCCCCTCGAGGAAATCCACCACCAAACTGGAGTAGGGTATTACACCGCAATGTGGCCCGAACCAGTATAAATCCCTGTGTCTCTTGTTCCTTGGGTTCGTCGAGCTTGGCCGTGGAATCATTGAGTAGACAGGCTGGGAGAGAGTGTTCTTCGTGCGCAACCCAGAGTTCGAACCTCTCAAGGGTCTGCGGAACCCCGAATCCGACAATGCTGGAGATAGAACTGCTCACAAGGTATTGCAGTCTTGATTCTATTGGCCTACTCTCTTCAAGGATGCCCGTAAGTACGTCTCATCTTGTGATGAATGTCAAAGGATAGGTAATATCGATAAGCGTCGAGAAATACCTATGAATTATTCACTTGTTGTTGAACCCTTTGATGTTTGGGGATTTGATTACATGGGACCTTTTCCTTCCTCTAATGGGTCTACACATATTTTGGTTGTTGTTGATTATGTTACTAAATGGGTAGAAGATATTCCAACCAGTAGCGTTGATCACAACACCTCTATTAAAATGCTTAAGGAAGTTATTTTCCCAAGGTTTGGAGTCCCTAGATATTTAATGACTGATGGTGGTTCACACTTTATTCATGGTGCTTTTTGTAAAATTCTTGCCAAGTATGATGTTAACCATAGAATTGCATCACCTTATCATCCTTAGTCAGTGGTCAAGTTGAACTTAGCAATAGAGAAATAAAATTAATTTTGCAAAAGACTGTCAATAGGTCCAGGAAGAATTGGTCTAAGAAATTAGATGATGCACTTTGGGCTTATAGAACAACATAAAAAAACCTATGGGTATGTATCCTTATAAAATGGTCTATGGAAAGGCTTGTCATTTGCCTCTTGAATTAGAACATAAAGCATATTGGGCAATTAAAGAACTCAATTATGATTTCAAACTTGTTGGGGAAAGAGGTTATTTGATATAAGCTCATTAGATGAATGGAGAACCCAAGCTTATGAAAATGCAAAATTATTCAAAGAGAAAGTTAAAAGATGGGATGACAAAAGAATCCAAAAGCGTGAGTTTAAAGTCGGAGAATATGTTCTTTTGTACAACTCTCGCTTTAGATTCTTTGCAGGAAAACTACTCTAAAAATGGGAAGGCCCCTATGTCATCGAGGAAGTTTATCATTCTGGAGCCATCAAAATAAATAATTCCCAAGGTACTAACCCGAAGGTTGTCAATGAACAACGAATAAAGCATTATATCTCTGGTACGCCCATTAATGTTGAAAGTAATATTATCCAAACTTTGACACCGGAAGAACACATAAAAGAGTCCTTCCGGAACACTCCAGAATCGTGAAAATAAGGAGGTACATGATACGGTAAGTAAAACGGACTTCGAAAAATCTGCAAAAATATTTTTATCAGTTTTGGAATATTTAAGAATTTTGGAAATAAATAAACTTCCAGGAAGCATCCCCTGGTGGGCACAAGACACCAGGGTGCGCGCGCCCAGGTGGGTTGTGCCCACCTGGGACACCTCCCGGACTCCGGTTTTATTCCGTATGCTTGTCCTCCAAGATAAAAAATCTATAAATACTTCCCGAGCCTGTTGATCACCGTATCACGGAGAAATCCTCTATTATTTTTTCCTTGTTGTTTTCTATCAGATCCCATCTACCATGGCTGCTTCAAGCTCCTCCAAGGAAAAGTTCTTCAAGAACGTCATCAACCCATATCTGCGGGAGGTGGTGCAGCACCCTCAGGTCATTGAGACGCATGAGGGGGTGCTTCACCTTCGCGATGTGCCCTGTACCAAGGGGACGGGAACCATGGAGGCTAGGCTCAAAGCTATGGAGCAAGATGTCTTTCGGTGCAAGGAGATGGTGGAGCGTGGACTCCATGCCAATCACCTCATGGTCACGGACCTCTCCCGTGATCTCAAGGTGGATGGGAAGCCCATGAAGGACATCGTCTTCACCCTCAACGAGTAAATCAATTTCCTCCAAAGCCAGGTCTATGATCGCCAAAACCAAGTCTTTGAATATGAGGCGAGGTTTAAAGGTATGAGTTTGGCTGCTAGTTGCAGGACCCGTGAGACTCACTCCTCCTCTTATGATGGTGGACCACTGCCATGGAAATCCGAGGACAAGATCTCTTCTTCATCACCACCACCATCTTGTTCATCACCAAAGGAAAATTGAGTATCGGGTATGGGCACTCCCCTTGGCTTCCACCAAGCTTGGGGGAGGTGCCCCGGTATCGTATCATCCCACTATCTCTTTGCTTTTACTTATCTTATTTTGATCTTTTTCTTTAGATGAATAAAAGTTTAGTTCCATCCTTTCTTATTTGAGAGTTTGCTTAGTGATCTATCCTTGTAATCGTGGACAAGTTATATAATAAATTTTAGTTTGAGTTTTTCCTTTCTTTACTCTCATGTTGCAAATAAAGAAAAGAAATAAGAAAGGAAAAGGAGAAAGGAAATAAATAAAAGATAGGAAATAAATCAATAAGATCATATACTAATCCTATGGTAGGTGATAGCAGCACATAAGGAAAAGTATAAGTAGAAAATTTTATTAGAGATTGACAAACATAACATTAGTCAATGATGCAACTCATGAAAGAATTAATAAGGGAAGAGAAGATTAACATATAAATATACTATCCTAGAAATCTTTTGTGATTGTGAGCCCTCATCAAAATATTATATGCCAAAATTGTTGACGTTGGACAAGGAAGATAACTTAATGGTTTATGTTTGTTTATATTCACATAGAAGTCATATTGTCATAGATCCTTTAACATGTGATGCTTGCCCCCTATCTTTGCTAGCCAAAAATTCCGCACTAAGTAGAGATACTACTTGTGCATCCAAAAACCCTTAAACCCAAATCTTATTTTCAAGTGTCAACCATACCTACCTAGGGATTGAGCAAGATCCCTCAAGTAAGTTGTCATCAGTGCAAAAAGGCAATAAAATTGCTTCTAAATGTGTGAGATCATTTAGTGTAAGAGAAAATAGAGCGTTGCACGAACTTGTGATGGTGAAGAATAAAAGCGACAGACTGCATAATAAAGGTCGCTATCACAAGGGGCAATGCAACGTGACGTTCTTTTGCACTAAGGGGTTGAGCATACAAACAAATAAGCGCATGGCAACCTCTGCTTCCCTCTGCGAAGGGCCTATCTTTTACTTTTATAGTATTTACTTTTATGCAAAGAGTCAAAGTTTTTCCTTCTATTCCTTTTTTATTTTTCTCCTTTGCCAAGCATCATGTGGTCAGGATAGATCTAGGCACCCTTGAGGTGAATATGTTGGGAGGCGAAACAATAAGCCCCTATCTTTCTATGTATCCTGTTGAAACATTTTGCTCATGTGTACGCGGTGAGTGTTAGCAATCATAGAAGACTATATGATGTTTGAGTATGTGGATGATAAACCACAAGTATAGGGCATCGCAACAGTTTTCGAGGGTAGAGTATTCAACCCAAATTTATAGATTCGACACAAGGGAAGCCAAAGAATATTTGAAGGTATTAGCAGCTGAGTTGTCAAATTCAACCACACCTGGAGATTAATTATCTGCAGAAAGTAATCAGTAGCAAAGTAATATGATATTTTTGATAGTAGTGACAGCAGCAATGGTAACAGTAACAGTGATAGCAGTAATTTTGTAGCAAGTGTAACGTTGATGATAGCAGTAGTAACTTAGCAGAAACAATATAAGATAAATTCATAGGCATTGGATCAGTGACTTGTTGGACGATATTCATCATGAGACAGTTATAACTTAGGGCGATATGGCACTAGCTCCAGTTCGTCAATATAATGTAGGCATGTATTCCGTAAATAGTCATACGTGCTTATGGAAAGAACTTGCATGACATCTTTTGTCCTGCCCTCCCGTGGAAGCGGGATCCATATTGGAAACTAAGTGATATTAAGGCCTCCTTTTAATAGAGAACCGGAACAAAGCATTAACACATAGTGAATACATGAACTCCTCAAACTACGGTCATCACCGGGAGTGGTCCCGACTATTGTCACTCCGGGGTTGCCGGATCATAACACGTAGAAGGTGACTATAACTTGCAACATCAGATCTAAAACATGGATATAATTATGATAACATAAACGGTTCAGATCTGAGTTCATGGCACCCAGGCCCAAAGTAACAAGCATTAAGCATAGCAAAGTCATAGCAACATCTATATTAGAACATAGTGGATACTAGGGATGAAGCACTAACAAAACTAACTCGATTACATGATGAATGTCATCCAACTCCTCACCAACCAGCGAGCCTACGAAGGAATTACTCACTCCCGGTGGGGAGCATCATGGAATTGGCGATGGAGAAGGATTGGTGATGACGAAGAACGAAGATCCCCCTCTCCGGAGCCCAAAACGGTCTCCAGATCTGGCCTCCCGATGAAGAACAAGAGGTGACGGCGGCTCCGTCTCATGGATCATGATAATTCTTTCTCGCTGATTTTTTTTCTAGAAAAATAGGATTTTATAGCGTCGGTTTCAGGGTCTGCGGGGTCACCAGGTGGGGACAACCCACCTGGGCACGCCAGGAGAGGGGGCGTGCCCTGGTGGGTTGTGCCCACCCAGGGGCCCCTCTCCGGTAGGTCTTGGCTCCATAAATTCTTATATATTATATAAAAATTCCTCGCAAAGTTTTGTTCCATTCTGAGAACTTTTATTTCTGCACAAAAACAACACCACGATAGTTCTGCTGAAAATAGCGTCAGTCCGGGGTTAGTTTCATTAAAATCATGCAAATTAGAGTCCAAAACAAGAGGAAAAGCATTAGGAAAAGTAGATACGTTGGAGACGTATCAACTCCCAAAGCTTAAACCTTTGCTTGTCCTCAAGCAATTCAGTTGATAAACTGAAAGTGAAAAAGAAAAACTTTTACGAACTCTTTTGCTCTTGTTGGCATAAATAAGCTTAAACAACACCCAGGTTTTCACCCAATACTATAACTAACCATGCTGACAATAACTCTTAAAGATTATATTAAATCATATCAATGACATAATCAGCTAGCGAGCAATAATAAGATACTGAAACACCAACACATTGTCAAAACAACCATGATATAATATAACAATAGTGGTATCTCACTAGCCCTTTCTGAGACTGTAAAACATAAATGCAGAGCACCTCCAAAGTTCAAGCAGCTACTAGACATTGTAATTCATGGTAGAAAAGATCCAGTCATGATGCACCCAAAATTAGCTACACACAATGCATAAGTCATGACAGCTGTGCTCTCAGGTTCTGGCGCTTATTTTAGAAGGTGATGACACAACATAAAAAATAAATAGATAGTCCCTTCGTAGAGGGAAGCAGTGATTTGCAGAGGTGCCAGAGCTCAAGTTTTAAAACAGAGGTAAATGATATTTTGAGACATGCACCCTTCTCATTTACTTCACGACCATTAGTTATCAATATCTTCCATGCTAAACACGGTAGTGGCGGTTCCCAGGCGATAAAAGTAAAGGTTTTGACTCCATTGGGAGTTTTGTTTGATTATTTGAGATATTAACTCTTTTTCATGTTTGAAGTTTGGGACTGGGCATCCCTATTACCGCCCTTTTCTCGTGCGATGGAGAGTGAATAAACACTCGACCTGAGAATAACCCGCTTAGCATGGAAGATACCGACCACCTCCTGTCGTTCCATGAATGATCCAGGCACACAAAAAGGATAACTTTTAGAAGTTTTTTAGAGGTGGCACATGGAAATTTACTTAGGATGGCAGGGTAATACCACATATAGGTAGGTATGGTGGACTCATCTGGAATAACTTTGGGTTCAAGGTTTTTGATGTACAAGAAGAGTTCCCACTTAGTACAGGCGAAGGCTAGCAATTAGATTGAGAAGCGCCAGCTAGCGAGCAACAACGGTCATAAACATGCATTATGCATAAATAACTGTCGGATTTTGGGTTCCGGTAAAACCTTTGAGGTCTGAACACTGGGGTGCGCACGAAGATCTCTTCCTACCTAATCACGCCCTCACCCTCACCGCGATCTCAAAGCCTAGCTCGACGAACTCGCAACACAAGAGACACAAGATTTATACTGGTTCGGGCCACCGACGTGGTGTAATACCCTACTCCAGTGTTCTTGTGCAAGGTGGGTGTGAGGATGGATAGTACAAGGGAAGAACAGACTCCTGAGAAGAGGTGTTCTTGTGCTCGGTGGGTGTGAGGATGGAATGGATCCAGTCCAAGATGGGTTCAGGATCAGTTCAAGATCAGTTGCCTCCTATGGTGGTGGCTTGTACTATTTATAGAGGCCCTGGTCCTCTTCCCAAATATTAAGCAGGAAGGGATGCCACGACGGCCAATTTGAAGGGGGACAACTAGTACAAGCTATCCTGACTAAAGGTAGTCTTCGCCTGCCAAAGGCTCTGGTGGTGACCGCCATCTTGGGCTCCACGGTGACCTCCGTCCTGCCGTCCTATTGGTCTTGGTCTGGTTGCACCGATATGGAAACCTTTGCCTGATGCCTCAGGACTCCTCGCATGCGCTTGTGTCTTTAGCACCAAAGAGGAACAAGGACACTCTGCTCGCTGGCACCCGCCTGGTCTTGGTCGTCAACCTCGCGAGGTTCCCCTTGCCTTGATCTCTCCGCCCCTCGCGAGCCAGCCTGGTGAGGCTGCCCCCGAGGAGGTCTTGCATCATCCGCCTCGCGAGGACTGGGCCCTCGCGAGGGTCTTGAGTCTTTGCTGGTGAAGATGGGACGTACAGGGCCGCTAGTGGAGCCACGCGGTGGGCCGCAGGCAGGCAAGTCTGGGGACCCCCGTTCCCAGGACGCCGATAGTAGCCTCCGGGCCCAAGGCGCGCTCGGACATGGCTTCGTGGCGAAGCCAAAGGGCAAGTGCGGAGCGCCGCGGTCCCCAACATCCTGCGGCCTTGGTCGACACATGGCGATTGATTGGATGTGGGCGTCTCCGCTTCCCCCACGCTGCCTCGGCAATTGCCCGACTTGACGAGTCCCTGCTGCATGAAAGGAAAAACCATCATTACCTGTGATCGTGGAGGTCGCCGGTTGGCCTTCTCCTGCTATAAATGAGGAGGGGGCAGAGCCCCCGTCGCTCATCTCTTCCTGCTCTGCTCGCTTCTTCTCCCTTGCTCCATTGCCAGTAGCGACTCCCATGGTGCCGATTCTCAGGTTCTCGGCCGCGGAAAAGGGAAAAACCCCTCGCGATGAGCCCGGGCCACTTCCACCGAAGAAGAGGCCGGTCCACCGCCGCGACGTAGTCACGAGGCCGGTGGTGACAAGGCCTTGGTGCAAGCGGCCACCTCCCGGGTATCCGCTTCCTCTATACGCCCAAGCTGAGGGCTCCGGAGGGAGAGGCAGCGAGCGGCGCCGCCCGCGCCGCTGCCATGGTCGCCGCGCCGTGGTGACACGCGCCATCGCCCCAGGAGACCACGCCGCGGACTCCTCGCACGAACTCATGATGTGGGAGGCGATGCCTCCGCGCACCTGGATCCGCTTCCCATCATTCTTCTCCACTGAGATGCCGTGTAACGCCCCGGATTCGATGCGCCAGGTGTCCGCCAGTTATTCGCCGTTGTTGCCATGTCATTTGCTTGCGTGTCGCATTTTGCCATGTCATCATCTGCATTTCATATCATGTCATCATGTGCATTTCATTTTGCATACGTGTTCGTCTCATGCATCCGAGCATTTTTCCCGTTGTCCGTTTTGCAATCCGGCACTCCTATGTCTCCCGGCGCCCCCTTTTACCTCTTTTCATGTGCGGGTGTTAAACGGTCTCGGAATGGACCGAGGTTTGTCAAGCGGCCTTGGTATAGCACCGTGAACCGCTGTCAAGTTTCGGATCATTTGGAGGTCGTTTGGTACTCAACAGTTAACCGGTAACCATAAAGCCTCTTTTGTGTTGCAGCCCAACACCCTTCCAAAGTGGCCCAAAACCCAGCAAACTCCCTCCATGCTCTCGGTCGTTCGATCACGATCGTGTGGCCGCTCCGCACCTCATTTGGACTCTCCTAGCTCCCTCTACCTATATATATGTCTTCCTTCCCGGATTTTCGCAGTCTAACCTAGCCAACCTCCCTCCTCCTTGCCGGACGTGTCCGCCGCCGCCTCCACGTCGCCCGGCCAATCAGCCCGGCGCCACGTCAGCTCCGCCGCCGCCCGCACCCAATCCCACGCCGCCACCTCACCCGCCACCTCTCTCTCTCTCTCAGCCCCACGCCGCCCACTCGGGCCCGAGGCCGGCCCCAGCGCCCCCAGCGCCGCCGCCCGCCCGGCTGCTTCGCCTCGCCCGCCTCCCGGGCACTGAACCTCGCCGGACCCGCCGCCGCCGCCCGGAGCTCCGCCGCCGCCACTGTCCCGTTCCCGCGCCCGCCCGCGCCCCAGCGCGTGCCACAACGCCCTCGTCGCCGCCGCCTCCCTCCCGCCTCGTCACCCGGACCGGCCATCCATGGCTCGGCCGGCGCCGCCGCCTTCCTCGCCCCACCCGCGCCTCCTCCGCCGCCCGGGATCCGGGAGATCCGGCCGGAGGAGATCTCCCCGGCCCCGGATCCACCTCCCTGCGCCTCCCCGAGCCACCCCGGCGTCTTCCTCCTCGTCTCCGGCGAGTTTTCCGGCCGCCCTGAAATCCGTGCTAATCCGGAGGTTGACCCCGAATCCACTAAGTCCTCGTTATTTTGTTATTTTCTTGCATTTTCATCGCATCGTAACTCTGTCATCGTTGCTCCGTTTTGCGCGTGTAATATGTCAAAATGTTCGCCTCGAAGAGTAGATCACTTCATCTCATTGCATCATGTTCATTTGAGCTCATCTTGATGCCCGAAATGCTGTTACAAGAGTGCTATGTGATGTTAGTTTCTGTTTCTTAACAGAACATGCACTTTTGTCATTTTTGCCATGATTGATGTGTGCACCCTATGATCTTGAGTCCTACATGTGTTTTGTAATATGCCATGCCATCTTTCCAGGGGTGCTTGCCATGTATTTTTGTGATCTATGTGGTGACTAGAACAAGCATGCAAAGTAGGCTTCCTGATGTTGTTGTTTTCAGCCCTGTTTTGCTGATATTTTGATGTCATGTTAACTTGATGCTACCGAGAGATCCATGCTTATTTTGAGATACTTCAGTAAGGATGTTTTGTTATACATGTCTTGCTCTATCCATCCATGCCCTTGTTTGCAATTATGGAGAGCCATAGCTTGAGTCAATCGAGCTCTACTTTTGCTATAAAATGTTTCCTGGCAGATTGTTTACATGTTATTCAATTTTGCCAAGGTTGTTGTAGTTGATCCATGTATGCTATGATGTTGTTCTTGCCATGTATAGCTTCTATGCCATGTCTTCTTACTGTTGGTTGCCTTGCCATGCCATGTGTTGCTCTGTGGTGAGTGGTTCAAGCTCACCAACATGCCTACTTATCGTTGTTCCTGCCATGTTCAAATCTGTAATATAACTTGCCATGTTTACATGGGTGCCATCATATTTTCTGATCCTTTTTGGCTTATGGTCAGTAAGGGACTTTTGTTCTATGCTTTGAGTAGATTCATTCCATGCCTTTGTTTGCCATGTTAAGTTCCTGTCACATGTTGTTTCATAGCTCTAAACATTGCAACCTGATGTTAATTTCTGCAATGCCTGAAACTGTTATTATTTGCAATCTTGCCATGTGTTTTTGAGCATGTTCTAGTTGTTTCTGGAGATAGCTCAGTGTTCATGTTTTGTAATGATTTACCTGTACATCATGCCCATGCCTTTTGTTTTCATGTTGAGGTGCTGTAGCATGTTGTTTTGATGCTTGCAATATGCCTAGTTGCTGTTTTGGACAGATTGTTGTCATGTCTTGTATAGGGTGTATGTGTTGAACCGTTGCTCCGTTTTGAGTGTGCCCTATATGAAACTTGCTTGATTTTGCATGTAGCTTCATGTTATCATGTTGCATCCTTGTTTTGAGGTGTTTGCTTGATGTTTGTATGCATTTTGCATCAATGCCATGTTTAACTTGTTTTGCTCATATCTTCTAGGCCGTAGCTCCGAATCTAATGAACTTTATATGTAACTTGACTAGAATTTCGTGTAGATCATCATGGTGCATCTTAACTTGCTGTTTAACAATTTGAACATAAGGTTTGTTCAGATCTGGACCAATTTCGAAATTTGCATATGAGGACTTACCGGAATTGTTCTATGTTGTTCCCGGCCTCATTTAAACTTGCTTTGATGTGTTGCTCTTGTTTGCATCATCTCTTGCCATGAGTAGCTTCATGTAGCTTTGTCATGCATCATGCTTGTTGTGCATCATGTCTTGTTCATGTGTGGTGTGTTTACTATGTTGAGTGCTTCTTCTTGTTAGTTCCCGTTTCGTTGCGATCGTGAGGATTCGTTCGTCTACGCTTCGTTCGACTACTTACGTTCATCTTCTTCATGGACTCGTTCTTCTTCCTTGCGGGATTTCAGGCAAGATGACCGCTACCCTGGATCTCACTACTATCATTGCTATGCTAGTTGCTTCGTTCTATCGCTATGCTGCGCTACCTATCACTTGCTCCTCAAGTCTCCCAATTGCCATGTCAGCCTCTAACCTTTTGCACCCTTCCTAGCAAACCGTTGTTTGGCTATGTTACCGCTTTGCTCAGCCCCTCTTATAGCGTTGTTAGTTGCAGGTGAAGATGAAGTTTGTTCCTTGTTGGAACATGGAGATGTTGTTCCTTGTTGGAACATGTTTACTTGTTGGGATATCACAATATATCTTATTTAATTAATGCATCTATATACTTGGTAAAGGGTGGAAGGCTCGGCCTTATGCCTGGTGTTTTGTTCCACTCTTGCCGCCTAGTTTCCGTCATATCGGTATTATGTTCCCGGATTTTGCGTCCCTAACGCGGTCGGGTGATTTATGGGACCCCCTTGACAGTTCGCTTTGAATAAGACTTTTCCAGCAAGGCCCAACATTGGTTTTACATTTGCCTCACCTAGCCTTTTTTTCCCTTGGGAGTCGCGCATCCCGAGGGTCATCTTTATTTACCCCCGGGCCAGTGCTTGTCTAAGCGTTGGTCCAAACTAGAGCACCGTGCGGGACCATCCCTTGGCAACTTGGGTTACGTCGGTACCTGTACGCTTAGCTTATCCGGTGGTGGCCTGAGACGAGATACACGCGGCTACTATCAGGGTGTCGGCACGCCGGGAGGTCTTGCTGGACTTTTTTTATTGCTGTCGAAATGTCTTGTAGCCGGGATTCCGAGACTGATCGGGTCTTCCCGGGGAGAAGGAATATCCTTCGTTGATCGCGAGAGCTTATCATGGGCTAAGTTGGCACACCCCTGCAGGGTATAAACTTTCGAAAGCCGTGCCCGCGGTTATGTGGCAGATGGGAATTTGTTAATGTCCGGTTGTAGAAAACCCGAAGTTGATCTCAACTAAAATACACCAACCGTGTGCATAACCGTGAGTGTCTCTTTTCGGGGTTGATCGAGAGGAGAACACGGTTTCTGGGTTATGTCTGACGTAAGTAGGAGTTCAGGATCACTTCTTGATCATTGATAGTTGACGACCGTTCCTTTGTTTCTCTTCTCGCTCTCATTTGCGTATGTTAGCCACCATATATGCTTAGTCGCTGCTGCAACCTCACCACTTTATCCCTTCCTTTCCCATTAAGCTTTGCTAGTCTTGATAACCATGGTAATGGGATTGCTGAGTCCTCGTGGCTCACAGATTACTACACCACCAGTTGCAGGTTCAGGTTGCGATGATCATCACGTGAGAGCGATGTTTGCTTGTATTGGAGTTCTTCTTCCGCTTCTTCTTGATCGGGGATAGGTTCGGTCGGCAGCCCGGCTAGCAGGGTGGATGTCGTTTGAGTTTCTGTTTATGTTTCATCCGTAGTCGGATGTTGATCTCTTGTATATGATGTTGATGTATTCTTGTGGCATTTGTGCCTTATGTATGTATCCCTATGTATTATGTAATGTTGATGTAATGATATCCACCTTGCAAAAGCGTTTCAATATGCGGGTCTATCCTTGGTGGGACCGTCGAGTTCCTTTTGGATAGGGTCGCATATTGGGCGTGACAAGTTGGTATCAGAGCCTCGACCGACCTTAGGAGCCCCCTTGATTGATCGTGTAGTTTGGCCATTGTTGAGTCTAGAAGAAAACTGTTTTCGGAATCTAGTTATATCGGAGAGTAGGAATTCTTTTTACTCCTCTGCCCCTTCGTCGCTCTGGTGAGAAATCTTGACGTAGGTGTTTTGAATTACTTCTCTTCCCCTTCAAATTTTCTTTAGGATCACGCAGTTGGTTTTCCGATCGTTGTTCCTCAGCTCTCTGCATCCGGTGCATTTCTCGTCAAGTTGACTCGAGCCTCTTCATCGTTGTCAAGTCCAATCCTCAGTTGTTTTTCTTTTTCCACCCACCCACCCTTCTTCTTCTCGGAACCGGAGTCCGTAATCGAGTATCCATCCTACTCGTGCGAAGTCTTTGCTTTCTCTCCTCAATGATTTCAACCGGTGTTTTCTCTTCAAGATGTTCGTCGGTTTCCCCTTCCAAGTTGTCTTTGTTTTCCCGCCCACCCACCCTTTTCTTCCCGGAGTCTGACTCTCTCTCGACCAGCTATTTCATTCGTGCGGAACCTCTTCAGTCTTTCGTAAAATATCTCAACCGGTGAATTCTCGTTTTGTACGACATTCTTCATCTCATTTTCTTTTCCGGTGGATTCAATTCAAGTTTTTTCGGGTTATCAAGTGTTTTCCCCTTGCTCGTTCGTCTCTCGCCAGTTTATCATTCCGGAGTTCGGAAGACATACCAGGAGATTCATCTGTGTTCCAATTAATTCGAGGTTGTCACCTCACTCAAATATTTCAATTGTTCCGGTGCATCATCTATCTGTTCAACAACCCTTTCCAACGGCGTTTTTTCTCTTTAGTGGGCCCTAACCCATAGGTCTTTTCCCAGGATCTTACCTGACTCTTCTAATTTACCCGGAGTTATCCTAAATACTTTTCAAGTGTGACGTAAGAATGGATTCCATCAGTCACATGCCTTTTCCAAGATCAATTTCAAATCATTTCATTGTTGGCTCAACCTCTTCTTCCGGAGTACCTCAACAATTTTGATGGTGTTTCTCGTCGTCATTCTCAACTTTGAAGATCGAGGAAGAGTTTTTACTCTAAATCTTGTCCGTTCTACCGGAGATTCGCGGTGCTAGCTCGATGTTATCCTCTCGAATTGTTTTCAATCGTGCAAATTATTTTCATCCATCCGGAGTATTTCAGGTGTTGCTTTCCCTCTCGAGCATCCGGGGGTCACCTTTTCAGAAGATTTCTTCGTTCTAAGTTTTCATATTCATTCCCCAATTATTCTATATCCGTGCCCCTTCGTTCGTCTCAATATTCTTCTGGTGCTGCGTTCAAGCATTCGTTAATCAGTTCACAATCTCTTCGATCTCTTTTCTCTAAATCCCCTCTAGCATATTTGTTCTTCTAATTCTTCCCGGTGATTCATTCTCTTTCGTCAGTCATTTCCGAATTCCTTACGGTGGTTCGCTCAAGATTATTTTCCTTGATTATCGTATTAATCCATTCGTTCTTTCCAATCCTATCGGTGGTTCATGAAGACCTTCTCAAGTTTGCGCTATACCTCTTCTCAATCCTTTTCAAGAAGAATAAGTAGTATGCAAATCCATTGTTGGTCATCAATTTAATTTGATGAAGGATAAGCATACAATAAATCTTATTCTTATTTCATCCAAGTGATTAATCCTTTCTTTTAGAGTTTGTTCTTGAGGAATAAATTCTACTTCCAAGTGTTTTCATCTTTTCTTTTCCGGAGTTCAACTCCCTAGGTCATTTCGTCGGAATCCTCCATCTAATTCATCGCAGGCTCATCTTATTCTTTCTTCCTTCATTCTATCTCATCACCTTTTGCTACCGGAGTTCTTCACGGTGGCTCGTCATGATTTAATTCATTCTTCAAGAGTTCATCAAGATTTTGTTTGTGGAGTTCAAGTATCTTTTCTTCTTGCATCTCTAAGTGCAATTAATTCTCCGTATTTCTTTTGAAGTGGAGTTTTGCATTTCTTCGTTCTTTTTAACTATCCAATCATTTCCGCTTGTGGTTGGTTATCACCTCATAATTTCGAGATGTTTTCCATAAGTCCACGACAATCTTATTCTTTTCGTTGTTGAATTTTCTCAACAACTCGGTTCAATCTTTTCTTCTAAGATGCTTTCTATTTCATTCGTGGCACAAGTTGTCATATTCTTATCCGTTCTTTTCATTCAACTTTTTCAATTATTTCCGGAGGTTTTGTGTCATGTCTTCATCAAGTGTCATTCCATCTTCTCAAGTTCGTGTTCTATTCTTTCCGTTTTCAGCCGGAGTGCTACCTAAATCGTTTCAGTCTTATCCGTTTCTTTTCTCATTCTAACCACTCCGGTTAGAACGAGTTGTTTCATAGTCTATCTGATTCCGTGAGCTTTTGATTCTCGTCATTCTCGTCGTTCCTCTCTTCTTCTTGACTGCTCTTCATTCTTTGCTTCTTCTCTGGAGTTTCTTGTTTCACCTCATTCCTTTTTTTTCCCTTCCGTCTTGGTCCTAAGATCTCGGGACGAGATCTCTTGTTAGTGGAGGAGTGTTGTAACGCCCCGGATTCGATGCGCCAGGTGTCCGCCAGTTATTCGCCGTCGTTGCCATGTCATTTGCTTGCGTGTCGCATTTTGCCATGTCATCATCTGCATTTCATATCATGTCATCATGTGCATTTCATTTTGCATACGTGTTCGTCTCATGCATCCGAGAATTTTTCCGTTGTCCGTTTTGCAATCCGCACTCCTATGTCTCCGGCGCCTTTTTACCTCTTTTCATGTGTGGGTGTTAAACGGTCTCGGAATGGACCGAGGTTTGTCAAGCGGCCTTGGTATAGCACCGGTAGACCGCCTGTCAAGTTTCGGATCATTTGGAGGTCGTTTGGTACTCCAATGGTTAACCGGGTAACCGCAAAGCCTCTTTTGTGTTGCAGCCCAACACCCCTTCCAAAGTGGCCCAAAACCCATCAAACTCCCCTCCATGCTCTCGGTCGTTCGATCACGATCGCGTGGCCGAAAACCGCACCTCATTTGGACTCTCCTAGCTCCCTCTACCTATATATATGTCTTCCTCCCCCGGATTTTCGCAGTCTAACCCTAGCCAACCTCCCCCTCCGCCCGGACGTGTCCACCCCGCCGCCGGACGTGTCCGCCGCCGCCTCCACGTCGCCCCGGCCAATCAGCCGGCGCCACGTCAGCTCCGCCGCCGCCCGCACCCAATCCCACGCCACCTCACCCGCCACCTCTCTCTCTCTCAGCCCCACGCTGCCCCCGGCCAGCGCCGCCGCCCGCCCCCGCCTTCGCCTCCGCTTCGCCTCCTGAGCACCGAACCTCGCCGGACCCGCCGCCGCCGCCTGGAGCTCCGCCGCCGCCTGTCCCGTCCCGCCACCCGCCGCCCGCCCGGCCGCCTCAGCGCCCAGCGCGTGCCACGGCGCCCTCGGTCGCCGCCGCCTCCCTCCCGCCTGCCGCCGGACCGGCCATCCATGCTTCGGCCGCCGCCGCCCGCCTTCCTCGCCGCCACCACGCCTCCTCGCCGCCCCAGCCGGATCCGGGAGATCCGCCGGAGGAGATCTCCGCCCCGGATCCACCTCCCTGCGCCTCCCGAGCCACCCGGCGTCTTCCTCCTCGTCTCCGCGAGTTTTCCGCCGCCGAAATCCGTGCTAATCCGGAGGTTGACCCCGAATCCACTAAGTCCTCGTTATTTTGTTATTTTCTTGCATTTTCATCGCATCGTAACTCTGTCATCGTTGCTCCGTTTTGCGCGTGTAATATGTCAAAATGTTCGCCCCGAAGAGTAGATCATTTCATCTCATTGCATCATGTTCATTTGAGCTCATCTTGATGCCCGAAATGCTGTTAGAAGAGTGCTATTTGATGTTAGTTTCTGTTTCTTAACAGAACATGCACTTTTGTTATTTTTGCCATGATTGATGTGTGCACCCTATGATCTTGAGTCCTACATGTGTTTTGTAATATGCCATGCCATCTTTCCAGGGGTGTATGCCATGTATTTTTGTGATCTATGTGGTGACTAGCACAAGCATGCAAACTAGGCTTCCTGATGTTGTTGTTTTCAGCCCTGTTTTGCTGATATTTTGATGCCATGTTAACTTGATGCTACCGAGAGATCCATGCTTATTTTGAGATACTTCAGTAAGGATGTTTTGTTATACATGTCTTGCTCTATCCATCCATGCCCTTGTTTGAAATTATGGAGTGCTATAGCTTGAGTCAATCGAGCTCTACTTTTGCTATAAAATGTTCCTGGCAGGTTGTTTACATGTTATTCAATTTTGCCAAGGTTGTTGTAGTTGATCCGTGTATGCTATGATGTTGTTCTTGCCATGTATAGCTTCTATGCCATGTCTTCTTACTGTTGGTTGCCTTGCCATGCCATGTATTGCTCTGTGGTGAGTGGTTCAAGCTCACCAACATGCCTACTTATCGTTGTTCCTGCCATGTTCAAATCTGTAATATAACTTGCCATGTTTACATGGGTGCCATCATATTTTCTGATCCTTTTTGGCTTATGGTCAGTAAGGACTTTTGTTCTATGCTTTGAGTAGATTCATGCCATGCCTTTGTTTGCCATGTTAAGTTCCTGTAACATGTTGTTTCATAGCTCTAAACATTGCAACCTGATGTTAATTTCTGCAATGCCTGAAACTGTTATTATTTGCAATCTTGCCATGTGTTTTTGAGCATGTTCTAGTTGTTTCTGGAGATAGCTCAGTGTTCATGTTTTGTAATGCTTTAACTTTACATCATGCCCATGCCTTTTGTTTTCATGTTGAGGTGCTGTAGCATGTTGTTTTGATGCTTGCAATATGCCTAGTTGCTGTTTTGGACAGATTGTTGCCATGTCTTGTATAGGGTGTATGTGTTGAACCGTTGCTCCGTTTTGAGTGTGCCCTATATGAAACTTGCTTGATTTTGCATGTAGCTTCATGTTATCATGTTGCATCATTGTTTTGAGGTGTTTGCTTGATGTTTGTATGCATTTTGCATCAATGCCATGTTTAACTTGTTTTGCTCATATCTTCTAGGCCGTAGCTCCGAATCTAATGAACTTTATATGTAACTTGACTAGAATTTCGTGTAGATCATCATGGTGCATCTTAACTTGCTGTTTAACAACTTGAACATAAGGTTTGTTCAGATCTGGACCAATTTCGAAATTTGCATATGAGGACTTACCGGAATTGTTCTATGTTGTTCCCGGCCTCATTTAAACTTGCTTTGATGTGTTGCTCTTGTTTGCATCATCTCTTGCCATGAGTAGCTTCATGTAGCTTTGTCATGCATCATGCTTGTTGTGCATCATGTCTTGTTCATGTGTGGTGTGTTTACTATGTTGAGTGCTTCTTCTTGTTAGTTCCGTTTGTTGCGATCGTGAGGATTCGTTCGCTCACGCTTGTTCGACTACTTCGTTCATCTTCTTCATGGACTCGTTCATCTTCTTCATGGACTCGTTCTTCTTCCTTGCGGGATTTCAGGCAAGATGACCGCTACCCTGGATCTCACTACTATCATTGCTATGCTAGTTGCTTCGTTCTATCGCTATGCTGCGCTACCTATCACTTGCTCCTCAAGCCTCCCAATTGCCATGTCAGCCTCTAACCTTTTGCACCCTTCCTAGCAAACCGTTGTTTGGCTATGTTACCGCTTTGCTCAGCCCCTCTTATAGCGTTGTTAGTTGCAGGTGAAGATGAAGTTTGTTCCTTGTTGAACATGGAGATGTTGTTCCTTGTTGGAACATGTTTACTTGTTGGGATATCACAATATATCTTATTTAATTAATGCATCTATATACTTGGTAAAGGGTGGAAGGCTCGGCCTTATGCCTGGTGTTTTGTTCCACTCTTGCCGCCCTAGTTTCCGTCATATCGGTATTATGTTCCCGGATTTTGCGTCCCTAACGCGGTCGGGTGATTTATGGGACCCCTTGACAGTTCGCTTTGAATAAGACTTTTCCAAAGAAGGCCCAACATTGGTTTTACATTTGCCTCACCTAGCCTTTTTTTCCTTGGGAGTCGCGATCCCGAGGGTCATCTTTATTTACCCCGGGCGAGTGCTTGTCTAAGTGTTGGTCCAAACTAGAGCACCGTCGGGACCATCCTTGGCAACTTGGGTTACGTCGGTACTGTGACGCTTAGCTTATCCGGTCGTGGCTCGAGACGAGATATGTGCGGCTACTATCGGGGTGTCGGCACGCCGGAGGTCTTGCTGGTCTTGTTTTATTGCTGTTGAAATGTCTTGTAGCCGGATTCGAGACTGATCGGGTCTTCCGGGAGAAGGAATATCCTTCGTTGATCGCGAGAGCTTATCATGGGCTAAGTTGGGACACCCCGCAGGTATAAACTTTCAAAGCCGTGCCCGCGGTTATGTGGCAGATGGGAATTTGTTAATGTCCGGTTGTAGAAAACCCGTTGATCTCAACTAAAATACACCAACCGTGTGCGTAACCGTGAGTGTCTCTTTTCGGGGTTGATCGAGAGGAGAACACGGTTTCTGGGTTATGTCTGACGTAAGTAGGAGTTCAGGATCACTTCTTGATCATTACTAGTTGACGACCGTTCCTTTGTTTCTCTTCTCGCTCTCATTTGCGTATGTTAGCCACCATATATGCTTAGTCGCTGCTGCAACCTCACCACTTTATCCCTTCCTTTCCCATTAAGCTTTGCTAGTCTTGATACCCATGGTAATGGGATTGCTGAGTCCTCGTGGCTCACAGATTACTACACCACCAGTTGCAGGTTCAGGTTGCGATGATCATCACGTGAGAGCGATGTTTGCTTGTATTGGAGTTCTTCTTCTGCTTCTTCTTCGATCAGGGGATAGGTTCCAGGTCGGCAGCCTGGGCTAGCAGGGTGGATGTCGTTTGAGTTTCTGTTTATGTTTCATCCGTAGTCGGATGTTGATCTTGTATATGATGTTGATGTATTCTTGTGGCATTTGTGCCTTATGTATGTATCCCTATGTATTATGTAATGTTGATGTAATGATATCCACCTTGCAAAAGCGTTTCAATATGCGGGTCTATCCTTGGTGGGACCGTCGAGTTCCTTTTGGATAGGGTCGCATATTGGGCGTGACATGCCGCCGAGGGGGCCCCTCGAGTTTTGGCTGCAGCACGCCGACTACGATGCCCCAACGACTGGAGCGGAGGTTGAAGTCCTTTCCTCGAGCAAGATTTTCATGACCCATGGCTGGGGCGAGATTGCCCGGGTTTGCCACACGGAGGGCGCCCTCGCAATCCATTTCAAGTACGACGGCGCCTCCACGATGTTCTTCAAAGTCTTCAACGCGGAGGGCCGTTGCTTGGAGTGCTGCCCCGGAGAGGGCCGTCAGGACGGCGCCGCAGCAGGAGCCAAGCCTGCCGCCTACCTCGCTAGCGGCTCATCTAGTAGCAGTGGCGTCGCTTGGGAGTCCAACGACTCTCCCGAGCCCTACGAGACTCTGAAGACGAGTGACGAGAGCTACGTGCCCTCGAGCTCTCGCCGCGCCCGGAGCAAGGCCGCAGCGTCCTGCCGCCGTCGTTGCTAATCTGGATGGGGTTGGCGCCGACCTCCCGTGGCCCACTATTGATGATGGCGTCGGCCGCGTCGACGCGTGTAGATAGGGTCCCTAGAAGCTCCCTTATTTTGTTCCCTGCGAGGAATCGAGACGAACCCCGCGGGGGCGTGTAAAGGGTCTGTAATGTCTTTTGTTGATATTGTCCTTATTATGAAAATTTGCGAGCGCATGTCCTATTTTGGCTCGGTCTCCCCTTTCCAACCCCATGACAGCTTGGTGCTCTACGCTGATAGGTCCCGGTCCCCAGGCAGGCTGCAGCCGTCGCTGGTATGCCAGGTCGTGATGTCGTGGTCAAGGCGAGGAGGTGAGCGACCCGAGGTCCAGTAAGAGCTCCTGAGGCGCGATGCTTAGAAGGTCCCCTTTAGCATGCAAGCAGCTACCGAGAGGTTAGAAAGGGAGGCGACGTTGCCGCAAGAGGGCTGCAGCAAGTGAGAATTCTATGTCGTGGCAATTGGTTGACCCGAGCACGAGACTTATCTTGGTAGTCTAGAGTTGGTTCTTGATGATGCGCCAGACTCGTGCATCGGCTGCCGTAGCGCAGCAAGGTCAGGCCCGCGCGAGCCTCCCCCTCTTCTCCAAGCTTTCATGTGTGCTCCGTGTCCTCAGGTCCCAGCCCTCGAGCGAGCTCAGCCGCTGCTGGTATGCCAGGTCGCGATGTCGTGGCAAGGCCAGGGGTTGAGGGCTGGAGAGCCAGTAAGAGCTCCTGAGTCATGATGCTCAGGAGCCCCCCATTTAACGCTCAAGAGAATCGCATGGGAGAAGAGGGAGCCCGTGGTACCGCCTGTTGTTGTCCTCAGGAGGTCCCTGCAAGTTAGCGCGAGGAGGGACATAGATTGCCACTATGATTCCTGACCCGCCTTGACGAGATGCTAGAGCCCGTGGATGACGAGCATTGCGCGGCCGCTGCCGCTGTCGTAAAGGGTCAGGTGGAGGCGCTGCTGAAGAAGTTCCACACCTTCGCTCCCGTGCCTTCGACCGGCGGTGCTACTGATCCTGCAGCCCCGACTGGTGGTACAGGTGAAGGCGACGCAACCAAGGAAGGAGCGCCCCTTGCGGGCGATGGCGGTGTCCAGGGATGACTTGCTTGCGGCTCCTTTCTTGTTTAACTCGTGCAACATGCACCATGCCTCGTGGAGGCGTTTAAACTTGCGTTTGGTATTGGGAGAACAATATGTCTTGTAATATTTGCTTTGAGATTTTGTGATTTCCTTCCCATTTGCTTTTCGTTCTACGTCGGCAGGGCCTGACGCCGCGCATACCTCAGCCGCCGTTGGGTCGTCCGGATAACCAGGATGAGACCAAGGGGTGAGGGGCTACGTGGCCAGTTAGGCTCCTGAGTCGTGATGCTCAGGAGTCCCCCTTAACGTGCAAACAACTTACAGGAAGGTGGTGCAGGAATAGGTCTAGTGTTCTGCGTCGGCAGTGCCCGACCCCTCGCATACCTCAACCGCCGTTGGGTTGTCCGGAACACCAGGACGAGACCAAGGAGTGAGGGGCTACGAGACCAGTTAGACTCCTGAGTCACGATGCTCAGGAGTCCCCCTTGACGCTCAAACGACCTTCATATATTTTTCCTCATCGACGCTCCGCTCGGGAGGGCGCGCGACGACTAGGTCCAGGGGACCTAGTAGGGCGGCGTACGCTTGGGCGTGACCCAAGCGCAGCCCCCGTGCCCAGCCCCCTCGCGTGGCTCTCCCGGGGGGAGGCGTTGCCACGAGGCCAGGCACTGAGCTCAGGGCTCCCTGAGGTTGATACGGCCAAGGGGCCGCCCTCAGTTGTTTATCACCAACGCGGAGCATAGCGCTTCTGCACTTGCACAGGCATAACCGCTCCTCCGTAGTGTCGACTGCCAGCGCGGAGCATGGTGCTTCCACTGGTGCGTGCGGGGGGCACTCCCTACTGCGGAGAGCCCTCGGGGCGTTTACAGCCCCGCCCTGACACGTGGCTTGCACGGCAGGGCTAGACGAGGTGTGTCTGGGCACTTGTGAGCCAGCACGGGACTCTAGAGGCCCCACCTCAAGGCGGGTTGCGCCTGGTCTTGATTCTTGTCTGCTGTGGTGGTCCTGCGAGATGGTTAGACAACCTACGCCGAATGAATTTCCTGAGGTTATTGCACGAGAAGGCCAAGCACCAACGGCCTTAGGAGGTGACCTGAACGGGACAGGCCCGCCAGACAGAGCTCAGCCGTTGGATTTATTGACGCTGCAGGGACGGGCCCAAGCACAGACGCCGTGCCTAGCCTTCTTATACGAAGGATCCTGAAGAAAGACAATCGGCGCGCGGCTCCCGTGGTGGGTGACAATCAAGCAGGTGATAACCATGGACAGATTATGCATGAAAAGCAAACTAGCTTAGGTAAACACAAGAACGATACACGCCACTGGGTCAGACCTGAGCGGCTTGGGGATGATGCAGCCCGAGGGGCGCCCCCTAGCAAAGTAAGCTAAAGGCATAAAAAAGAAGGGATACATGCCGCAGGGACGGGCCCACATGGCCTGGGAATGATGCGGCCCAGAGGGCGCTCCCAGCTAAATAAACTTGGAAAATGTCACCTGGTTCTGTTGTCGAAAGTATGTTGGGGTAGCTGAAGATGCGCGGCGAAGGGGTTGCTCCTCACGAGCCACTAGGGCCCTGAGCCTCGGGAGGCTCTGGGGGTCCGGGAGGTTCCTTGAGGACCGTCTCCATCTCCGCCAGGACTGCGTGACGCCTGGCCTCCTGAGCCTCCAGGACGCTCCGCAGGTTGCGCTGGAAGGCGTATGCCATGCTCGACAGGCCGAATGGCATGCGAACGTAGTTGTGAGGTGGGCCCTCACAATGTCCAACGTGCGAAGGCCAGAAAAGCTCCTGAGATGCGGCCCTGTTGAGCCCTGGGATGTCGATGCAGACACGCAGCCCACCATCCTCGCCTGGATGGGGAGCCGCGCCAGGTGGGCGGCGATCGCCGCGCATGGCCCTTGCATCCTGCAGCTCCTGAGTGGTCTTGGCAATGAACTGATGAGTGCTGGGCGCTCCTCGCCCGGTGTCTTCCTAAGGGAAATGTTCCGCAAAGCACGCCTCCATGTGGTGCCCAAGCGCCTCCCTCGTGATGTTGGCAAGGTCAGAGGCCCTCCAAAAGAGAGCCCCGAGCCCTGCCCGAGGAGGGCGCCGGGCGCGCCTTCCTATGCGAGGGAGGGAGGCGCCCCAGGCGCGGGCGCCGATCCTGACGTGACACCGCTCGAGGAGCCGCTCCCTTGAGGCCCTGTGCGGAGTAGCTACTTCTTCTTCTTGGGGATGGCCTCGGGAGGGTGCTCGCCCTTGCTGTCAGGGTCTTCGATTGCTGCGGCTTGGAAGGCGCGCTCGAGGGAGCACACCGCGTCTCTTTCTTCGCAGGGGACAGTGATGATCCCGCCGCTTCCTGGCATCTTGAGGACGTTGTAGCCGTGGTGTGTCACTGCCATGAACTTGGCCAAGGCTGGATACCCGAGGATGGCATTGTATGGCAGACGGATGTGGGAGATGTCGAAGTCGATGAGCTCGGTGCGGTAGTTGTCGTGCTGCCCGAAGGTGACAGGGAGGCGAACCTGCCCTATCGGGGTGGTGGAGTCGTCGGTCACTCCTGAGAAGGGCTTGGTAGGCTGAAGCTGATCGTATGGCACTTGCAGGTTGTCGAACGTCTCGACGGACAGGACGTTAAGCCCTGCGCCGCCGTCGATGAGGGTCTTGGTGACTTGTACGTTGCTAATGACGGGTGAGCAGAGCATCGGGAGGGCGCCAGCGGTGGCCGCGCACTTGAGCTGATCTGCCGAACTGAAGGTGATTGCGCACTTGGACCACCTAAGAGGTCAAGTGGCCTCGAGCCTAGGAAGGACTGCGTTCACCTCGCGAGCAAACTGCTTGAAGATACGCTGAGATGCTGGGGCTTGAGCTCCGCCCAAGATGCAGGCGATAGCGCGCGGCTCCTGGAAGCCCCCAGCCCCCTCGTCCTGATGATGGTCGTCGTTCCTTCTTGGCGGTGGTGGCAGTGGAGGAAGTCCAGCATTACCCTGAGGGCGGTCCTCGAGAGGCTGATCCTTCCAGGCGCCCACGCGAGGCTGGTCCTGCCAGAGGTCCTCACGAGGCCGGTCGCGCCACTCCTGGCGGGGTCCATGGTCGTCCCAGCGTCCTCCGCCACGTCCTCCTCGGCCATAGCCCCAGTCGTTGCGCTCGGGGCGTCCATCTCATATGGCCCTGAGCTCTTGACAGACGTTCGTGTTGTGGTTCTGTATGTTGTGGAAGGCGTAGAATGGCCGGCTGCTTTTGGATGACTCAGGCTGGTCCCGGCCGTGCTTCGTGTCTGGCTCCGCCGCGAGCACGGCCACTCCCTTGCGCTTCACGTCCTTGGCCTTGGCTTTCTTCTCCTCCAGGTCGGGAGCTGGGAGCTCGAGGAGGGAAAGGCGCCCTTCCTCGGCTCTTGAGCACTTGGTCGCCAGGTTGAACAGCTCCAGAGCCGTGCATAGCTCCTCATGGATGGCGAGCTCCTCCTTCATCTTGACGTTGCGGACGCCATCAGAAAACGCCGAAATGATGGTCTCGTCCGTCACCTTGGGGATCTTGAGGCGAACGTTGTTGAAGCGCTGGATGTACTTCTGGAGGGTCTCTCCTGGCTGTTGCTTGACGCGGCGTAGGTCACCCCTAACCGGAGGGCGGTCGCGAGTGCCCTGGAAGTTGGCGAAGAAACGGTCGCGCATCTCGTCCCAGGAGGAGATTGAGCCTGGAGGCAGGTTCAGGAGCCAAGAGCGGGCTCCATCCTTGAGAGCCATGGCGAACTAGTTCGCCATGACTTTCTCGTCGCTGTTGGCCGCCTCGATGCTCAGCTCGTAGAGCTACAAGAACTCAGCAGGGTCGGGGGTGCCGTCGTAGCGAGGAGGCAGGTCTGGCTTGAACATGCCCGGCCAGGCAACGCTGCGCAGCTCAGGAGTGAAGGCGCGATAGCCTGCTGTGGCCACCGGGGCCCTTTGCTGGTGCGAAGCCTGCCTTGATGGCCGCGCACCACCGCCGCAGGCGGCTCGCGGTCTTGTCGCAGTGGCGCTGGGAGCGCGGGAACATTCTCTTGCGACCAAGGGACTTATTGGCAGCTTCCTTCTTCACGCACGGGTGCCCGACGTGGTGGGTCGCGCCGGGGGGCCGCGCGCCTTGGCGCCAGAACGCCGTCTTGGTGCGGAGGTGGTGGTGCTCCATGAGCCACGTCACCTGCAGCTGGTGGAGGGCGAGGCAGCGAGAGGGATGGCGCGGGGGAGCCCCCTGCACGCTGACGAGCTCGGCGATGTGGTCCAGCCAGTCCTCGTAGAGGTCGTCGACGGGGCGGTAGCGCAGGAGCTCACGTGCCATGAGTAGCGCGGCTTGCGCGTCCGTGGGGGCGCGACGGGCATGAGACAACGAGCCAGCCGGAGTCAGCGACGGAGTGGCGGTGTGGCTGTCCCGCCGCACCGAGGGGTGCAGCGAGGATGCTTGCTGCTCGTTTCCCGCCGGGCCGGTGGCGCTGTTGGCAGCGGGCGACGAAGAACGACGGGGAGACCCGTCGACGGGAGCTGTCTGAGAGACGTTGTCGGCGTTCTGGGAACAGGGGTACCCAGACTTGCCTGCCTGCGGCCTGCGGCGTGGCTCAAGGGGTGGCCCAGCATGGCCCATCTTCATCAAGACAAGCTCAAGACCTCGCGAGGGGCAAGATCATGGGCGGACAACAGAAGCTTCCTCGTGCACGGCCTCGTCAGGCTGGCTCGCGAGGAGGCGGAGAGATCAAGGTGGGTACCTCACGAGGTGCCCATGACACAAGCCATGACGACCAAGGGCGCCAGGCGGGCGCCAGCCCGCGCAGTGTTCTCATTTCCTCTTTGATGCAAAGGAGGCAAGCGCAGGCGAGAGCATCAAGCAAAGGCAACCATTTCGGTGCAACAAGACCAAGACCAACACAAAGGCATGAAGGAGGTCATCGTGGAGCCCAAGCCGGCGTCACTGTCAGAGTCATTGGCAGGCGAGGACCAACTTTAGTCAGGATAAGTGTACTAGATGTTCCCCTTCAAAATGGCCAATTGTTGGCGCCCTTCCCGCTCAATATTTGGGAAGAGGCCCAGGGCCTCTGCCTATAAATAGGACTAGCCACCCACAGGGTAGAGGCATCTTGCATCTTGTATAGAGCTAGAGATCAAGCAATCTAAAGAGAGAGAGAGAGAGAGAGAGAGAGAGAGCGACCGAACTCCCCCTAGGAGTTCGTCGCATCGGCCAAGAACAGACCCTCGAGGCTGTTCTTCCTTGTACTGTTCATCATCAGCCCCTGAGGCAATCCACCACACCACATACTGGAGTAGGGTATTACACCACCATGGTGGCCCGAACCAGTATAAACCTTGTCTCCCTTGTGTTGCTCTTTGTGCAGTTTAGATCCTTGCGAGGCGACGAGGTGTAGGTAGGTAGGAGGCGAGATCTCCGCGTGCACCCCAGAGTTCGAACCTAGAGGGTCTGCCGGAACCCGAAATCCAACATTTGGCGCGCCAGGTAGGGGTGCACCGGAATCCGCCTTCCGCCGCCCTGTTCTTCGCCGCCCCGCACATCCATGTCAGACGCCTTCGTTGGGCCTTGCGCTGAGCACCGGCTGCTTTCGCCACTCGCGTCGCCAGACGGCCCGTCGGCGTCCGCTTCCCGCCGTTCCCGTCGCTTCTTTGTCAACGCCGCCACCGGCCCGGCGGGGAACGAGCAGCAGGCGTCGTCCCAGCATCCATCCGTGAGGCGAGACGGCCCCACCGCTACTCCTTCGCTCGCCCCACCTGGTTCTTCGTCCCGCGCGCTCCGTGCGCCCTTGGAGGATGGCTCGAGCCGCGCTCATCGCGGCAAAGAAGCCATGCGCTACCGCCCGTCCGACGACGCTTCACGAGGAGTGGCTCGACCGCGCCGCCGAGCTCGTCCGTGCGAGAGGCTCCCAGCCGCCCTTCTCTACTACCGCACTTTGCCTTGCGCTGGTGATGAAGCTCCGGGCGCCTCGCTGCCTCCCCTCAAGAAGGCGCTTGGCCCCAAAGCGCGTGGCCCCGGCGGAACCCACTCCGTCCGCACCAGCGCAGCAAGAGCAGAGCTGCCAAGAGGTCCCTCGCCCCTAAGAAGTTGCCCGAGTGCTCCTGCACCGCCCGTCCACGCCAAGCGCCCTGCTCCAAGACATCAAGACCCAGCGCTGCTCCTGCAGCGACGAGGACCCGCAAGATCAAGCCCTCTCGTCACCAAAGGCCTCCTGTACATCTGCAGGCTGTCGCGCTTTCACCACCGAAGCCACGCAAGCGTCGCATGGCCCGGCAAGTTCAAGCCAGACCTGCCCCTCGCTACGACGGCACGGCCGACCCTTCGCGGAGTTCCTCCAGCTCTGAGCTGGGAATCAAGCTGCCAACAGGACGAGAAGGTCATGGCGAACTGGTTTCCATGGCGCTCAGGGACGGTGCCCGCACTGCTCTCTGAACTCAGCTCTCGCACGATCTCCTCCTCGACGAGATGCGCACCGCTTCATCGCCAACTTCCAAGGCAATCGCGACCGCCTCCTACTGTGAGCGACATGTCCGCATCAAGCAGCGGCGGAGAGACCTGCAGAGTACATCCAGCGCTTCAACAACGACGCCTCAAGATTCCCAAGGTGAGCGAGGAGGCCATCATCTCAGCCTTCTCCGACGGTGTGCGTGACGCCAAGATGAAGGAGGAGCTGGCGATGCATGAAGACCTGTGCACATCCACGAGCTGTTCAACTTGGCGACCAAGTGCGCCAGGTGAGGAAGGATGCCTTTCCCTCCTCGAGCTGGCCGGCCACCCAAGAGAAGAAGCCCAAGGTCAAGGACGTGAAGCGCAAGGGGCTGATGCTGCTGCAGAGAACCGGACACCAAGCGAGGCAGGGATCAGCCCGAGTCTTCCAAGGGCAGCCGCTCACAGGTACCACGACCTCCACACCCATAACACCAACGAATGCCAAGAGCTCAGGGCCGTGCGAGAAGGAGAATCGGTCGGCGCCCGACCGCGAGTGATCGAGGCTACGCCGAGGAGGAGGAAGAAGCGCAGACGTTGGAAAGATCGTGGCCTCACCAAGGGTGGCGGACCGACCTCGCGAGACCGGCGGCAGGATCAGCCTCGCGAGGAGGTTGAGGGACCCGCCTCGCGAGGAGGCTGGAGGATCAGCCTCGCGAGGATCGCCCACAAGGCAACGCAGCCTCCCTCCTTGCCACCGCCGCCAAGGAGAAATGAAGACCATCATCGGGGCGAGGGGCTGGGGCTTCCAGAACCATGCGCAATCGCTTGCATCCTGGGCGGAGCTCAAGCCCCAGCCTCTCAGCGCATCTTCAAGCAGTTCGCCCGCGAAGTGAACGCAGTCCTTCCCAAGCTCGAAGCCACGCGCCCTCTCAGGTGGTCAGCATGCGCCATCACGTTCAGCTCAGCGGATCAGCTCAAGTGCGCAGCCACAGCCGGAGTCCTCCCGATGCTTTGTTCCCCAATCATCAGCAACGTGCAAGTCACCAGGACACTCATCTATGGTGGAGCAGGGCTCAACGTCCTGTCCGTCGAGACAGTCAACAATCTCCAAGTGCCGTACAATCAGCTTCAGCCAACCAAGCCTTTCTCCGGAGTCACTGATGGCTCCACAGTTCCGATAGGGCAGGTCCGCCTCCCAGTAACTTTCGGGCGGGTGACAACTACCGCACCGAGCTCATTGACTTCGACGTCGCCCACATTCGCCTGCCATACAATGCCATCCTCGGGTACCCAGCTCTAGCCAAATTCATGGCCGTGACTCATCACGACTACAATGTCCTCAAGATGCCAGGAAGCGGTGGAGTCATCACGGTGCCTTGTGAAGAGAGAGACGCAGTGTGTTCCCTGGAGCGTGCTTTTCAAGCCGCGTCAATCGAAGACCCAGATCACAGGAACGGAAGGCTCCCCGAGGCTGCTCCTAAGAAGAAGAAGACATCGCCTGGCCCGACCCCTCGGGAGGTAGGCCCCACAGGGTCCGCGCTTGTTAGGGGGCACCTCCTTCTGTCGCATAGGAAGGCGCGCCCGGTGCCCTCCTCGAGCAAGGCTCGGGGGCTCTCTCCAGGAGGGCCACCGACTTTGCTAAGATCACGAGGGAGGCGCTCGGGCACCACTTGGAGGCGTATTTCAAAGCACGTTTCCCTCAAGAAGGAGCGAGGCAAGGAGGGCCAAACCCTCAGGAGTTCGTCGGCAAGATCATTCAGGAGCTGCAGGAGTCAAGAGTCATGAGTGGCAGCCGCCGCTTACCCGCCGTAGCTCCCCATCCAGGCGAGGATGGTGGGCTGCGCGTCTGCATCGACATACCAGGGCTCAACCGAGCCGCCTCTCAGGAGCGCCTCTGGCCCTCATGCGTGGGGCGCTGTGAAGGTCCACCCCACAGCTACGTTTGCATGCCTTACGGCTTGCCGAACGCGGCTGCCACGCGCCAGGGCCTCATGAGGAGCATCTTGGAGGCTCAAATGGCCAGGCGTTCCGCAGTCATGGCGGAGATGGAGATGGTCCGCGAGGAGCCACCAGCACCTCCGGATCCTTCCGAGGCTCCTGGGCCTGGGGGCTCATGAAGATCGGCTTCCGCAGCGCACGACGTCCGCCACTTCAGCATCCCTTCATCTTCAACATTATCAAGTGACATCCTTCGAGTTTCATTTTCAGCTGGGAGCGCCCCCCAGGGCTGTATCATTCCCAGGCCGCGTGGGTCCGTCCCTGCGGTATGTATCCTCTTTGATTCATGTTTCTAGTTTACTTTATTGGGGGGCGCCCCTCAGGCTGCATCATCCCCAAGCCGCTCGGGCCAGACCTAGCGACGTCTGCCTTCCCTGCACCTATCTAAATGAACTTGCTCCTTCGTGATTAATGTGTTTGACCTAGTCGCCCGCTCGATTGACACCAGCTGATGGAGCTGCTCCCTAACGGCACGACGCTTGCGCATGGGTCCGTCCCTGCAACACCGACAAACCTGAATGTCTGAGCTCTGGCCGCGGCAGCCCCGCATGGCGCCACCTCGTCAAGCCTTCAGTGCCTCGTCACCCCTCCAGAGCAACCAACGGCTGACTGTCGATTGTCATGGCAAACTCTTGTTCTTCTTGTGGTGAGCCTGCAGGAATTCTTCAAGGAGCAGCGTCAGGCGAGGCCCTCACGACGTCTCCTTCACTCTCGTCCGCGCGAACCGCTTGCACGTTAAAGGGGGGGTCGCGACTCATGGGCTCCTACTGGCTCTCCAGCCCTCACCCTCTGGCCTTGTCCACGGCATCGCGACCTGGCATACCAGCGACGGCTGAGCTCGCTCGAGGGCCGGGACCCAAGGACGTAGAGCAGAAAGGGGAGTAAAGACAAGAGGGAAGAGGCACGCGGGGACCTCGCCAAGCAACTCCTCCTCTGCTGACGTGCGGACCTAACGCCGCACCAAGAAGCGGTTCCTGACCCCCGAGATAAGTCCTCCTCCAGAAATACTAGCTACCGCAGCACCAACCTCGCACCTAAGGCAATCCCGTGTTAGCAACATCGCGCTCCTTTCTCACCGAACGATGGCTGCTTGAGCGCTAAAGGGGACCTCCTGAGCATCGCGACTCAGGGGCTCTTACTGGACCCCAGGCCGCTCACCTCATGGCCTTGACCACGGCATCGCGACCTGGCATACCAGCGACGGCTGAAGCCTGCCTTGGGACCGGGACCTGTCGGCGCAGAGCATCAAGCCCTCGTGAGGTTCGAAAGGAGGAACTAAGCTAAGATGGGATGAGCATCTCGCACCACTTCACGACAAGGATCATATTAACAAACAGAACCACGGGCACCTTACAAGCCCCCACGGGGCGCGTTTTTCGATTCCTCGCAGGGAACAAAGGGAGCAGATCCTAAAGAATGCTAACTACACGCGCCTCTGCAAAAGATGCCATCATCAATAGTGGGCCGTCAGGCACCGGCGCCAACCCCATCCAGATCAGTGGCGGCGGCAGCCTGACGAGCCCGCCCTGCTCCGAGAGCGACGCAAGCTCGGGGTCTCGTAGCTGTCGTCGCTCGTCTCCGGGGTCGCGAGGAGCTCGGCGAAGTCGCTAGATCCTCCGACGCCTCCACCGCCTGAGGAGCTACTGGGGGAGCGGTCAGCGAGCCTAGTCCTCGCCGCGCCAGGGCCCTGACCACCTCTCTCAGGGCAGCACTCCAGCCGGCGTCCTTCCGTCTCAAAGAACTTGAAGAGCATCACGGAAGCGTCGTCGTACTCCAGGTGGATCACAAGCGCGCCCCTGGTCCTGCAGACCCGGGCGATCTCGCCCCAGCCTCGAGTCAAGAAGACCTTGCCCGGAGCAACGACCTAAACCTCCGCTCCGGTCGCAAGGGTGCTGCAGCCGGCGTGCTGCAACCAGAGCTCCAGAGATCCCCTCTGCGGAATCATGAAGGCGAAGGAGGGAGGAAGGCGAATCCAATACCAAGGAGGCATGGCGGCGTCGAGCACAAACTCTCGGGAGGAGCCCTCGACATGGACTCCAGGAGGAACAACGCGCACAACCGTGACCCGCCGGCGCCGACAGCGGCATCGTCCACGGCGCTCGGCATCGACTCCTTCAGGGCCCTCAATGCGAGCGTACAAGCGCAGCGGGAACCCTGGCGGTGGCCGCTCGTGCCAGGGCCTCGACACCTCCTGCCGGGCGCCCTCATCTCGACGGTAGAGGGCTAGCCGTTTCTTCGGCGGAAGCGGATCGGGACCCTCTCGGGGGGCCTTTCCTTTCCCTTCTGCGGAGAACCGGCGGATCGGAGCCATCGCCGCAATGTGGAGCAAGGGAAAGGATGGAGAAGAAGGAGAAGCAAGAAGAGATGGACTGGAAGGGCACGCACCATTCCGTACTTATAGCCGGGGAAGGCCAACCGTCGACCTCCATGATCACAGTAATCATGACCGCTTTGCATGCAGGGACTTGTCAATTGAGCGATTGCCGAGTCGTGGGGAAGCAGGACGCCCACGCCCAATCAACCGCCACGCTGGCGCCCAAGGCCGCAGGCTGTTAGGGGCCATGGCATTCAGACTTGCCCCTTCGCTTCTCTGCTAAGCCAAGTCCAGGCGCGCCTTGGGCCCGGGGGCTACTGTCGGCGTTCTGGGAACGGGGTACCCAGACTTGCCTGCCTACGGCCTGCGGCGTGGCTCAAGGGGTGGCCCAGCACGGCCCATCTTCATCAGCACAAGCTCAAGACCCTTGCGGGGCCAAGATTGCATGGCGGACGACAGGAAGCTTCCTCAGGCACGGCCTCGTCAGGCTGGCTCGCGAGGAGGCAGAGAGACCAAGGCGGGGTACCTCACAAGGTGCCCATAACGCAAGCCATGATTTACCAAGGGCGCCAGGGGCGCCAGCCCATGTGAAGTCCTCATTTCCTCTTTGGTGCAAAGGAGGCAAGCGCAGGCGAGAGCATCAAGCAAAGGCAACCATTTTGGTGCAACAAGACCAAGACCAACACAACGGCAGGAAGGAGGTCATCGTGGAGCCCAAGCCGGCGTCACCATCAGAGTCGTTGGCAGGCGAGGACCAACTTTAGTCAGGATAAGTGTACTAGATGTTCCCCTTCAAAATGGCCAATTGTTGGCGCCCTTCCCGCTCAATATTTGGGAAGAGGCCCAGGGCCTCTGCCTATAAATAGGACTAGCCGCCCACAGGGTAGAGGCATCTTGCATCTTGAATAGAGCTAGAGATCAAGCAATCTAGAGAGAGAGAGAGAGCGACCGAACTCCCCCTAGCAGTTCGTCGCACCGGCCAAGAACAGACCCTCGCGAGGCTGTTCTTCCTTGTACTGTTCATCATCAGCCCCTGAGGCAATCCACCACACCACACACTGGAGTAGGGTATTACACCACCATGGTGGCCCGAACCAGTATAAACCTTGTGTCCCTTGTGTTGCTCTTTGTGTAGTTTAGATCCTTGCGAGGCAACGAGGTGTAGGTAGGTAGGTAGGAGGCGAGATCTCCGCGTGCACCCCAGAGTTCAAACCTAGAGGGTCTGCCAGAACCCGAAATCCGACAGATGCGGGCGGCGAGGGCGGCCCGGCGCTCAGTGCGGGCTCGACGAGCGTCCGCCATGGATGCGACAAAGCGGTGGGATGCAGATCAGCGGAAGGAAATCTTCGGCGCACCCCTACCTGGTGCGCCAAATGTTGAATTTCGGGTTCCGGCAAATCCCTTGAGGTTCAAACACTGGAGTGCACACGAAGATCTCTCCCTACCTAATCACGCCCTCACCCTGACCGCAATCTCAAAGCCTAGCTCGACGAACTCGCAACACAAGAGACACAAGATTTATACTGGTTCGAGCCACATACGTGGTGTAATACCCTACTCCGGTGTGGTGTGGTGGATTGCCTCTTGGGCTGAGGAAGAACAATACAAGGGAAGAACAGCCTCCTGAGGAGAGGTGTTCTTGTGCTTGGTGGGTGTGAGGATGGAATGGATCTGGTCCAAGATGGGTTCAGGATCAGTTCAAGATCAGTTGCCTCCTATGGTGGTGGCTAGTCCTATTTATAGAGGCCATGGTCCTCTTCCCAAATATTGAGCGGGAAGGGATGCCACAACGGTCAATTTGAAGGGGGACAACTAGTACAAGCTATCCTGACTAAAGGTGGTCTTTGCCTGCCAAAGGCTCTGGTGGTGACGCCGTCTTTGGCTCCATGGTGACCTCCATCCTGCCGTCCTGCTGGTCTTGGTCTCGTTGCACCGATATGGAAACCTTTGCCTGATGCCTCGGGACTCCTCACCTGCGCTTGCCTCTTTAGCACCAAAGAGAAAACAAGGACACTGTGCTCGCTGGCGCCCGCCTGGTCTTGGTCGTCGTGGCTTACATCATAGGAACCTCGCGAGGTTCCCCTTGCCTTGATCTCTCCGCCCCTCGCGAGCCAGCCTGGTGAGGCTGTCCTCGAGGAGGTCTTGCGTTGTCCGCCTCACGAGGCCTAGCCCCTCTCTAGGGTCTTGAGTGTTTGCTGGTGAAGATGGGACGTACGGGGCTGCTAGTAGAGCCACGCCGTGGGCCGCAGGCAGGCAACTCTGGGGACCCCCGTTCCCAGGACGCCGAAAGTAACATTGGACACTAGCATGAGTAGGATATGAACACCATGAACATAAATATCATAGAGGCTATGTTGGTTTTGATTCAACTACATGTATGAACATGTGCCAAGTCAAGCCACTCGAACATTCAGAGGAGGATACCATATCATCACACTACATCACAATCATTTTAACGCTATGTTGATATCTGATACGTCTTCATCGTATCTATAATTTTTTTATTGTTCCATGCCAATATACTACAACTTCCATATACTTTTTGGCAACTTTTTATACTATTTTTGGGACTAACATATTGATCCAATGCCCAGTGCCAGTTCCTGTTTGTTGCATGTTTTTGTTTCGCAGAATATCCATATCAAACGGAGTCCAAACGGGATAAAAACGGACGGAGATTATTTTTGGAATATTCGGAGAATATGGGAAGAAAAATCCACGCGAGACGGTGCCCGAGGGAGGCACGAGGCAGGGGGCGCCCCACCCCCTAGGCGCGCCCTGACCCTCGTGGGCCCCCCGTAAGGCGGTCGATGCCCTTCTTCGGCCGCAAGAAAGCTAATTTTTGGGAAAAATCATGGTGAAGGTTTTAGTCCAATCGGAGTTACAGATCTCCATATATACACGAAACGGTGAAAGGGCAGCAGAGGAGAGCGCAGAAACGGAGAGAAACAGAGAGGTAGATCCAATCTCGGAGGGGCTCTCGCCCTCCCACGCCATGGAGGCCAAGGACCAGAGGGGAAACCCTTCTCCCATCTAGGGAGGAGGTCAAGGAAGAAGAAGACGAAGGGGCCCCCTCTCCCCTTCTCTTCCGGTGGCGCCGGAACGCTGCCGTGGCCATCATCATCACCGCAATCTTCACCAACAACTTCACCGCCATCATCACCAACTCTTTCCCCCTCTATGCAGCGGTGTAACCTCTCTCTTACCCGCTGTAATCTCTACTTAAACATGGTGCTCAACGCTATATATTATTTCCCAATGATGTATGGCTATACTATGATGTTTGAGTAGATCCGTTTTGTCCTATGGGTTATTTGATGATCAAGATTGGTTTGAGTTGCATGTTTTATTATTGGTGTTGTCCTATGCTGCTCTCCGTGTCGCGCAAGCGTGAGGGATCCCTGCGGTAGGGTTTGCAATATGTTCATGATTTGCTTATGGTGGGTGGCGTGAGTGACAGAAGCACAGACCCAAGTTAGTAGGTTGTTTGTGTATGGGATAAAGAGGACTTGATACTTTAATGCTATGGTTGGGTTTTACCTTAATGATCTTTAGTAGTTGCGGATGCTTTCTAGAGTTCCAATCATAAGTGCATATGATCCTAGTAGAGAAAGTATGTTAGCTTATGCCTCTCCCTCAAATAAAATTGCAATAATGATTACCGGTCTAGTTATCGATTGCCTAGGGACAAATAACTTTCTCGTGACAAAAAGCTCTCTACTAAAACTAATTTAGTTGTGTCTTTATCTAAACAGCCCCTAGTTTTTATTTATGTTCTCTTTATATTCTTGCAAACATATCCAAAAACACCTACAAAGTACTTCTAGTTTCATACGTGTTCTAGGTAAAGCCAACGTTAAGCGTGCGTAGAGTTGTATCGGTGGTTGATAGAACTTGAGGGAATATTTGTTCTATTTTTAGCTCCTCGTTGGGTTCGACACTCTTATTTACCGAAAGAGGCTACAATTGATCCCCTATACTTGTGGGTTATCAAGACCTTTTTCTGGCGCCGTTGCCGGGGAGTCATAGCGTGGGGTGAATATTCTCGTGTGTGCTTGTTTGCTTTATCACTAAGTAATTTTTATTTGCTGTTCTTAGTTGTTCTTTATCTTTAGTTATGGATATAATACGAAATACCAAAAAATTAGGTGTACTTGCTACTCATGGAGATGGGGAACCTCCTAAAACCCTCGATGCTCGTTATGTGATAGATATTATGTACTACTTTGATAATCCTGAGAAAACCCCATTCAATCTGGTAATGGGAGACACTTTGGACCAACGTGAATACTTTAGGGATTATCGCTTGACTCAAAAATGGAAACTATCATGGGATCAAATTTATATGTTGAAGTGGTATGCTAGGCAACTATGCTTGAGATATGATTATACTTGTTGCTCTAGGATGAAGTCTCCACACCTTCCCTTTTCATGCAAATTTAATGATAATGAAACCTTGGCTTCTTATGCTAGAGGTATATATGACTACTATGATGTGGAACAAATAGAATAATTTGTTGCTTTTATGGGTGCTTATGAAATTGAATCTATGTTCAAAGAATATGAAAACCTTTATGATGCTATTTACAGACCTGAAAATTTAGCTATCCTTAAATATTGTTATGATAATTATGAATACAATTCCGATATTGATGTGTTTATTGAGAAAGTCTCCGCTGTCCAAGAAGAGACTAATATTTTGCAGTAATCTATGGAAGAAGAAATTGACGAAACTGTGAGCTCATTGGATGAAAAAGATGAGAAGGAGAGCGAAGAACAAAAGGAGGAAGAGCGGATTGATCACCTGTTTCCACCTTCTAATGAGAGTAACTCTTCAACTCACACATTGTTTAATTTCCCTTTGTGCTTACCGAAGGATGAATGCTATGATAATTGCTATGATCTCATTGATTCTTTTGAAATATCCCTTTTTGATGATGCTTGCTATGCTTGTGGCCAAGATGCCAACATGAATTATGCTTATGGAGATGAACTTGCTATAGTTCGTTGTGTTAAACATGAAATTGCTGCTATTGCACCCACACATGATAGTCCTATTATCTTTTTGAATTCTCCAAACTACACTATATCGGAGAAGTTTGTGCTTATTAAGAATTATATTGATGGGTTGCCTTTTAATACTACACATGATGATTTTGATGAGTATAATATGCATGTGCTTGCTGCTCCTACTTGCAATTATTATGAGAGAGGAACTATATCTCCACCTCTCTATGTTTCCCACACGATAAAATTGCAAGAAACTTTTATACTATGCATTGGCCTTTACTATGTGTGCATGAATTGTTCTTTTATGACATGCTGATGCATAGGAAGAGAGTTAGACTTCGTCATTACATGATATATGTTGCTTTGTGCTCACTACTAAATTACAAATCATTGCTAATTAAAATTGGCTTTGATATACCTTGGGATCCGGGTGGATTCACTACTTGAGCACTATATGCCTAGCTTAATGGCTTTAAAGAAAGCGCTGCCAGGGAGACAACCTGAAAGTTTTAAAGAGTCATTTATTTCTGTTGAGTTCTTTTATAAAGTTTAAAAACAAAAAAATAAAGAGGGGAACCTAAAACTTTTTCAAAAATAAAAGCGAAAGTGAAAAAGACGAGCATTGTTGAAGTGGGAGCTAGCCTCGAACTTTGTTCATGCTCACGGAAACTTTGTGAATCTTTATTACAGAAACTTCTCAACAAAAATAATTATCCCCTTGTACAATTCCGTTGTATTATAAAAACAATGTGCCAAGGTTTGCCTTAAGGATGTTTACAATGCTTGTTTGTTTGTATGGTGCAGGACAGAAACTTTAGCTGTAGTGCGCGATTTTAATTTTTTACTGGAACGTCAAACGGTTATGATTCTTATTGCAATGTCTTTCCCTACAAATATTTTATTTTTCATAATTTTGGAAGAATTGTTCAAGTATCAGAAGTATGGTGAATGTTCAGATTATTACTGTCTGTTCTGTTTTAGACAGATTCTGTTTCGGATGCATAGTTTGCTTGTTTTGATGAAACTATCAATTTCTATCAGTGGATTAAGCCATGGAAAAGCTATATTAAAGTAGACACAATGCAAAAACAAAATATGAATTGGTTTGCAACAGTACTTAGAGTAGTGATTTGCTTTATTATACTAACGGATCTTACCGAGTTTTCTTTTGAAGTTTTGTGTGGATGAAGTGTTCGATGATCGAGAAGGTTTCGATGTGAGAAGAAGGAAGAGAGGCAAGAGCCCAAGCTTGGGGATTCCCGAGGCACCCCAAGTAAATATTCAAGGATACTCAAGCATCTAAGCTTGGGGATGCCCCGGAAGGCATCCCCTCTTTCTTCAACAAGTATCGGTATGTTTTCGGATTCGTTTCGTTCATGCGATATGTGCAATCTTGGAGAGCCTTTTGCATTTAGTTTTCATTTTTCTTTTATGAACCATGTGATAGTCCTTGGTTGATTTATAGAATGCTCTTTGCACTTCACTTATATCTTTTGAGTATGGCTTTATAGAATGCTTCATGTGCTTCACTTATATCATTTGAAGTTTGGATTGCGTGTTTCTCTTCACTTAGACAACCGCCATTTGTAGAATGATCTTTTGCTTCACTTATATTTGTTAGAGCGTTGGCATATATTTTGTAGAAAGAATTAAACTCTCTTGCTTCACTTATATCTATTTAGAGAGATGACAGGAACTGGTCATTCACATGGTTAGTCATAGAATCCTACATAAAACTTGTAGATCACTGAATATGATATGTTTGATTCCTTGCAGTAGTTTTGCGATATAAAGATGGTGATATTAGAGTCATGCTAGTGGGTAGTTGTGGATTAGTAGAAATACTTGTGTTGAGGTTTGAGATTCCTGTAGCATGCAGGTATGGTGAACCGTTATGTAACGAAGTCGGAGCATGATTTATTTATTGATTGTCTTCCTTATGAGTGGCGGTCGGGGACGAGCGATGGTCTTTTCCTACCAATCTATCCCCCTAGGGGCATGCGTAGTAGTACTTTGCTTTGAGGGCTAATAAACTCTTGCAATAAGTATATGAGTTCTTTATGACTAATGTGATTCCATGGATTATACGCACTCTCACCCTTCCATCATTGCTAGCCTCTTCGGTACCGTGCATTGTCCTTTCTCACCTCGAGAGTTGGTGCAAACTTAGCCGGTGCATCCAAACCCCGTGATATGATACGCTCTATCACACATAAACCTCCTTATATCTTCCTCAAAACATCCACCATGCCTACCTATCATGGCATTTTCATAGCCATTCCGAGATATATTGCCATGCAACTTCCATCGTCATCATATATATGACTTGAGAATTTATTGTCATATTGCTTTGCATAATCGTAAGATAGCTAGCATGATGTTTTCATGTCTTGTCTGTTTTTTGATGTCATTGCTATGCTAGATCATTGCACATCCCGGTACACCGCCGGAGGCATTCATATAGAGTCATATCTTTGTTCTAGTATCGAGTTGTAATATTGAGTAGTAAGTAAATAGAAGTGTGATGATCATCATTATTAGAGCATTGCCCCAGTGAGGAAAGGATGATGGAGACTATGATTCCCTCACAAGTCGGGATGAGACTCCGGACGAAAAAAAAGAAAAGAGAAAGGCCAAAAAAAGAAGGGAAGGCCCAAAAAAAGGAAAAAAAAAGAGAAAAAGAGAGAAGGGCAATGTTACTATCCTTTTACCACACTTGTGCTTCAAAGTAGCACCATGTTCTTCATATAGAGAGTCTCTTAAGTTATCACTTTCATATACTAGTGGGAATTTTCATTATAGAACTTGGCTTGTATATTCCAACGATGGGCTTCCTCAAATGCCCTAGGTCTTCATGAGCAAGCAAGTTGGATGCACACCCACTTAGTTTCAGTTTGAGCTTTCATACACTTATAGATCTAGTGCATCCGTTGCATGGCAATCCCTACTCCTCACATTGACATCAATTGATGGGCATCTCCATAGCCCGTTGATTATCCGCGTCGATGTGAGACTTTCTCCTTTTTTGTCTTCTCCACATAACCCCCATCATCATATTCTATTCCACCCATAGTGCTACATCCATGGCTTGCGCTCATGTATTGCATGAGAGTTGAAAAATCTGAAGCGCGTTAAAAAGTATGAACCAATTGCCCGGCTTGTCATCCGGATTGTGCATGATGTGAATATTTTGTGTGGTCAAGATGGAGCATAGCCAGACTATATGATTTTGTAGGGATAACTTTCTTTGGCCTTGTTATTTTGAAAAGACATGATTGCTTTATTAGTAGGCTTGAAGTATTATTGCTTTTATGTCAAATGATAGACTATTGCTTTGAATCATTTATGTCTTAATATTCATGCCATGATTAGATACATGATCAAGATTATGCTAGGTACCATTCCACATCAAAAATTATCTTTTTTATCATTTACCTACCGAGGCGAGCAGGAATTAAGCTTAGATGCTGATACGCCTCCGTCAGATCTATAATTTTTATTGTTCCATGCCAATATTCTACAACTTCCATATAATTTTTTGCAACTTTTTATACTATTTTTGGGACTAACATATTGATCCAGTGCCAGTTCCTGTTTGTTGCATGTTTTTGTTTCGCGGAATATCCATATCAAACGGAGTCCAAACGGGATAAAAATGGACGGAGATTATTTTTGGAATATTCGGAGAATATGGGAAGAAAAATCCACGCGAGACGGTGCCCGAGGGAGGCACGAGGCAGGGGGCGCGCCCCACCCCCTAGGTGCGCCCCTGACCCTCGTGGGCCCCCTGTAAGGCGGTTGATGCCCTTCTTCGGCCGCAAGAAAGCTAATATTTGGGGAAAAAATCACGGCAAAGGTTTCAGTCCAATCGGAGTTACGGATCTCCATATATACACGAAACGGTGAAAGGGCAGCAGAGGAGAACGCAGAAACAAAGAGAAACAGAGAGACAGATCCAATCTCGGAGGGGCTCTCGCCCCTCCCACGCCATGGAGGCCAAGGACCAGAGGGGAAACCCTTCTCCCATCTAGGGAGGAGGTCAAGGAAGAAGAAGACGAAGGGGCCCCCTCTCCCCTTCTCTTCCGGTGGCGCTGGAACGCTGCCGTGGCCATCATCGTCGCCACAATCTTCACCAACAACTTCACTGCCATCATCACCAACTCTTTCCCCCTCTATGCAGCGGTGTAACCTCTCTCTTACTCGCTGTAATCTCTACTTAAACATGGTGCTCAACGCTATATATTATTTCCCAATGATGTATGGCTATCCTATGATGTTTGAGTAGATCCGTTTTGTCCTATGGGTTATTTGATGATCAAGATTGGTTTGAGTTGCATGTTTTATTATCGGTGTTGTCCTATGGTGCTCTCCGTGTCCCGCGCTGTAGGGTTTGCAATATGTTCATGATTTGCTTATGGTGGGTGGCGTGAGTGACAGAAGCACAGACCCGAGTAAGTAGGTTGTTTGCGTATGGGATAAAGAGGACTTGCTACTTTAATGCTATGGTTGGGTTTTACCTTAATGATCTTTAGTAGTTGCGGATGCTTGCTAGAGTTCCAATCATAAGTGCATATGATCCAAGTAGAGAAAGTATGTTAGCTTATGCCTCTCCCTCAAATAAAATTGCAATAATGATTACCGGTCTAGTTATCGATTGCCTAGGGACAAATAACTTTCTTGTGACAAAAAGCTCTCTACTATACTAATTTAGTTGTGTCTTTATCTAAGCAGCCCCTAATTTTTGTTTACGTTCTCTTTATGTTCTTGCAAACCTATCCAAAAACACCTACAAAGTACTTCTAGTTTCATACTTGTTCTAGGTAAAGCGAACGTTAAGTGTGCGCAGAGTTGTATCGGTGGTCGATAGAACTTGAGGGAATATTTGTTCTACCTTTAGCTCCTTGTTGGGTTCGACACTCTTACTTATCGAAAGAGGCTACATTTGATCCCCTATACTTGTGGGTTATCAATATCCAAGATAAATCATTATCCACTCCCAGCTTCTCTCTGCCACGGCCAGTTCATCGAATATCGTCATTATTACCTTTCACTTGCATGACCGAATGATATGAAAATAATAACAGTGCAAGAGTGCCATGGACTAAGCTGGAATCTGCAAACATTTTATTCAACAGGACAAGACAAGGTAAAATGTGCTCTTTATTAGATTAACATTTATTCATATGAGAGCCACTCAACATTTTCATCGTGGTCTTCTCCTCGGTAAGACTTGAATAAAAAGAAAAGAAATTCAGAGAAACACATTGAAATATTTTTGGAGTTTTTGGTTTTATTGAACAAGCAAATAAAAGGGAAAAGCAAAAACGAGAAAAACTATTTACATGGGAAAGCTCCTAACAAGAAAAAGAAGAACAAGGAAATCTTTTTGGGTTTTATTTTAGTGCTACTACTAAGCATGCATAGAAAGTAAATTAACTACAACTATTTTTTTTTGTTTTTCTAAAGCTTTTCAAACACACAAGAAGAAAGCAAGAACATAAATCTAAGCATGGATGATACAACGAGAAAGTGTGAACACCGACAAATAGAAATGATATGTGGACATGAATGTAATGTCGGTGAGAACACGTACTCCCCCAAGCTTAGGCTTTTGGCCTAACTTGGTAGTCGATCAGTAGCCTGGATATTAGTAGGGATCCTGAGGAGCAGGCATCCACTGAAACCATTGTTGAGGCTCCTCCTCTGCCTCTGCAGCAGCCTGAGCATTCCGGTAGGTGATGATGTCCGCAGGCATAATCCTATATCCGCCCCTGGCAACAGAATCAAACAAAGCAAGTGCAGGCAAAGGAATAATATCACGAGTTTTAACAATAAAAACCAGGTTATAAGGAATAGGAATGCCAGGGGAGTTGTTAACAGTGAAATGGTGGTGATCCATGGTTGCATGGTCTAGGTAAACCTTGGGAAGAGGGTAATCATGAGGGTGTATCTCAACACTGAAGTGAGCTGCCAAACGAGTAGCAAAAATCCCACCATGTATTTCACCCTGGAATTTATTAAGATTGAGGCGACGAGCCACAATAGCTCCCAAGCTATGTGTGTTGTCGCCCTCTAGTGCCCGACATAAAACAGCAAAGTCTGGTGCGGTGAGTGCACCTACTTTCTTTCTAGCAAGAAAACACTTAGCAATAAATAAAGCAACATAATGTACGGCAGGAAAGTGTATGCTAGTGGCAGTGGAAGCTGACTGTCGGATGTGGGGTTCCGGCAAACCCTTAAGGTTCGAACACTGGGGTGCGCGCGAAGTCTTTCCCTACTACCGATCTACGATCTAGCTCGCTAAGATCTTGCGGACGAACTCGACGAACTCACAACACAGAAAGAGACATGGGGTTTATACTGGTTCGGGTCACCATTGTGGTGTAATACCCTACTCCAGTGTGGTGGTGGTGGATTGCCTCTTGGGATGATGATGAACAGTACAAGAGAAGAACTGCCTCCTGAGGTTGAGGTGTTCTTGTGCGAGTGTGGGCTTCTCGATCTGTCCCAGTTCCCCCCTACTACTGTAGTGGCTAGACCTATTTATAGAGGCCCTGGTCCTCTTCCCAAATATTGAGCGGGAAGGGAGCCAACAACGGCGGGCAAATTTGAAGGGGGACAGCTAGTACAAGCTATCCTGACAAAAGTGGTCTTCGCCTGCGAAAAGCCCTGGGGTGACGTTGTCTTGGGCTCCATGATGACCTCCGCCTTGCCGTCCTCCTGGTCTTGGTCTTATTGCACCAATATGGCAACCTTTTCCTGATGCATCGGTACTCTTCGTCTGCGCTTGCCTCCTTAGCACCAAAGAGGAAATGTGGACGTTGTGCGCTCTGGCGCCCGCCTGGTGCCGTTCGTCATGGCTCACGTCACGAGTGCCTCGTGAGGTTTGCCCCGCCTTGATATCTCCGCTCCTCGTGAGCCTGCCTGGCTAGGCCACTCTAGAGGAAGTCTTGCGTCGTCCGCCTCGCGAGGCTTGGACCCTCGCGAAGGTCTTGGATGCCTTGTTGATGAAGATGGGCCGTACGGCCCGCTGCTTAGCCACGCCATGGGCCGCAGGCAGGCAAGTCTGGGGACCCCGTTCCCAGAACGTCGACAGTAGCCCCCGGGCCCAAGGCGCGCTCGGGCTTGCCTTCGCGGCGAAACCAAGGGTCAAGTTTGGAGCACCGTGGGCCCCAAAAGCCTGTGGCCTCGGTCGACGCATGGCGGTTGATGGGACGTGGGCGTCTCCGCTCCCCCACGCTGCCTTTGAATCCGCCCGGCTATGCGGCCCCTGCGGCCTACACAGTTATTCCTCTGCCTCGTGCACCTTGCTTCCCCAATTCCTCTGCTTCCTTGCGACTCTGCTTCTCTTCCCCAATCTGACTCGTGCTCCGCCTGCTCCATAGCCATGGCGCCCAAGCAAGCTGAGAAGGGGAAGAGCCCTTTGCTCCTTTCGGCCATGCCTCCGTCCTTTGCGCCAGCGCTCGGCCAGTCTCGTGTGCTCAGCGATGAGGCCATGGACAAGGTGCGTCCGATGCTTGCCTCCAGCTTCAATGACTGGGGGGAGATGGTGGCTTGGCCCGCGTCCTGCACTCGCTCGGTTCAGACGGCCACTGAGATCCCAATCTTCATTGACGCCGTCTGGGCAGGCCTGATTCCTCCTTTCTCCGCCCTCTTCAACGTTGTGCTTGAGCACTATCAGATCCACATGCTGCATCTCGACCCTCAGTCCGTGACACTTCTTGCCGTCTTCACCTTCATGTGCGAAGCCATGGTGGGCATTGCTCCTTCAGTGGCTCTCTTCCGCCACTTATTCTCATTGCATCTGGCCGACCCTCAGCAGTGCTCAGGGTGCGCGAGCTTCCAGGCTGTGGCTGCGACAGCAAGCGAAGGGATCGGTTTCGAGCTCCCTCCATCCACGAGCGACTTCCGGATACGATGGGTGTTTGTTGATGCTGGTGTGCTCAGTCCTCTGCTTCAGGCTCCGTCAGGGCCCGCTGTTCCTAACCCCGGCTAGGGCCATCAGCGGCTCACGAGCCCCGGCCTTGTCCGTGTCTGGCTCAGGTTGAAGTTGCTGAAGGATCGCGGCGTGACTGCATCGATGGTGGTGAAGGAATTCGTGCGATGCCGGGTCGCTCCGCTCCAGCGCCAATCTCGCCCCATGTGGACCTTGCTTAGAAGCCAAGACCACATGAGGTTTCAGGAGTCCGGGCTCCTCCTTGGGACGCGAGGGACAGTGCTCAGGGTCCTGACGGGCGTCTCTCTGCCAGCTGATCTTCCCAAGAATAGTTGCCTGTTGTACCGTTGTGAGAATAAGGACGAATTTGTGAAGGCCATGCCTCTCTTCGATGAATGGGGGCCACGACCGGTCGGCCTGGAGGGGCCTCGGGAGAACCCTGTCGCTGTGGTTCCCTTTCTCGCTCCTGATGTTGGGCTCGCCCCAAGTGACGGTGCTGGTGGGCGAGCCCGAGCAGAGACCAGCGGCTCGTGTGCTGATGAGCATGCGTCGGGCGGTGATCCTAGGGCATCATATTCTGGAGCGTGCCACACCCCTCCTGAGGCGTCAGTTGCTGAGGAGACACTTCGTGCGACTCCTGAGGCCAAGGCTCCTGAAGACATTCTCCCGAGCACTTCTTCGGTCCCGCCGCCCCCTAGCTGCAGCAACGTCTTCGGACCGCTGAAGCGGAGGAAGTACTTCACCATTGATCTGTAAGTATCATGCGGTTGTGGCCTTCCATGTGCTGCTTTCTACTTCTGACGCCCGTCTTTCTGGGATCCACCAACTAAGGCTACTGGATCTCCCGAGAAGCGGCCTCCTCCTTCGTCAACCACCCCGCCAGCCGCGGGCGCCCCGAGTCATGCCCCTGGGGCAGAATTGGTCGAAGGGGCACCCATGCCTTCCTGGTGTGCTGATCCTACGGCCCCGTCACTTCTCCCCACTGGCCTGGCGTGGAGTTTGGCAGGCGTGCCCAAGGCTCCTCCGCTGATCTTTGGTGGTAATTTGTTGGCTTCGATCCTCGGCTCCTCCTCAAGCGGCAAGCTCCCGCAAGCTCGGGTTTCTCGCGAAGACGGGCTGGTGTCGGGCGCGGCGCCAGCCCCCAGCCTCCTGCCGAGGGGTGGCGCGCCATGTGGCGCCCTTCCCGCAGCCCCCGAGGCAAAGGACGAAGAAGGCCGGGCGTTCGGACTTGAGCGCGGGCGGAGCGTGGTTCGCTGTGAGCTCTTCCAGGAGGCAATGAGCGCGATGAGCCGGCTTGGTGGAGAGGTCGCGAGTTTTGATTCGCGTCTTGAGGCTGAAGGTCTTCGGTTGTTGGAGGAACGGCGCAAGCTGAAGGTGGCCATCAGCCTCGGCCGCTATCAACCTGACCTTGAGAACGCAAAGGCCAAAACGTCTCTCAAGGCTTCCTACGAGGCTCGCTCACGAGCCTTGGAGGAGGCTCGCGAAGCTGACCGCCGCCGCAAGGCGGCGGAGAAATGCACGTGGGAGCTCCAGACCTGGAGTGCGTCTCTTGAGCAGCAGGTGGAGGCGCGCAGGGCTGCCCTCGTGTTGCTGAGGGGGACGCCTGCGGAGGAGGTGGAGGTCCAGAAGCGTGAGGAGGCGCTGGCCCTGGAGGCCATGGAGCGTAGCCGCGAGCTCGAGCAACTGGAGATGAGAGAGCGTCTTGTTGCCCAGGCAGAAGACGCCGTCGGGGCCCGCGAGGCCGGAGTTGAGGAGGAGGTGAACCGCCGGGTGGCCGAGGTTCGCGCGGACCTGGAGGGCAGGACGATCTGAGGTTGAGACTCGCGGGCGTGGAGGATGAGGGCAGGGCCGCTGCCCTCAGGCCCAGATTGAACGAGGCTGAGAGGCGCGCGGAAGCCACGGCCGCAGTGTTGGTTTTTGGGTTCCGGCAGACCCTTGAGGTTCGAACTTTGGGGTGCGCACGGAGATCTTTCCCCTACCAGCTCACGCGCTAATGGTTTGCAAGGGATCTAAACTAGGAACGATGAACAGCACAAGAGACACAAGATTTATACTGGTTCGGGCCACCATGTGGTGTAATACCCTACTCCAGTGTGTGGTGTGGTGGATTGCCTCCGGGACTGATGAAGAACAGTACAAAGGAAGAACAGCCTCGCGAGGGGCTGTTCTTGAGCTGGTGCGATGGACCGCTTGGGTGAGTCCAGTCGCTTCTCTCTCTCTCTCTCTAGTGGGTTCGACCTCTCCCCTGTCTCTGTGGTGGCTAGTCCTATTTATAGAGGGAGGCCCTGGGCATCTTCCGAAATAATGAGCGGGAAGGGCGCCAACAATTGGCCATTTTAATGGGGAACATCTAGTACACTTATCCTGACTAAAGTTGGTCTTCAGCTGCCAAAGGCTCTGACGGTGACGCTGTCCTGGGCTCCACGATGACCTCCTTCCTGCCGCTCTGCTGGTCTTGGTCTCGTTGCACCGAAGTGGTAACCTTTGCCTGATGCCTTGGCCTGTGCTTGCCTACTTTGCACCAAAGGGGAAATGAGGAGACTGCGCAGGCTGGCGCCCGCCTGGCGCACGCCTGATCTCGATCGTCATGGCTTGCGTCATAGGGCACCCTCATGAGGTACCCTGCCTTGATCTCTCCGCCTCCTCGTGAGCCTTCCTGACGAGGCTGTTCCTGAGGAAGGTTCCTATCGTCCGCCCCGCGAGGCTTGGCCCCTCGCGAGGGTCTTGAGCTTGAGCTGATGAAGCTGGGCCACGCTGGGCCCCCACTTGAGCCACGCCGCAGGCCACAGGCAGGCAAGTGTCACAGCCCTAGAGTTTTCTTGTAACTAGTGGCATTACTTCCATGCATCATGTTTAAATTTCATGAAACTTGAAATGGGGATTGATCCAAGCCCTAGCACCAAATGAATTCAACTAGGTTCAAGAAAAATATATTTTCAATGATCCCAAATGCCCTTTAGAAAAGTTCATGATTTCTGTCAAAGGTGAAAACCTCTGCCAAAAGTCACGCACATATTCTTAGGCCATTCTGGATTTATGAATTAAATCATATAGTATTTGCATTTGGGCATTTAAATGCTATAAAATATTTTAAATGCTCAAATAATCATAAACTAAAATGTTTACTGTTGGATATATTCTAAACAGTAGCCATGATTAGCTTCATGATTTTTGGAAATGCCCTGGCATTTTTAATAAAGCCCTAAAGTTGCAGAAAAATAGAAAACAGAAATAAAAGAGAGAGAGAGAGACTAACTTTGGCCACTTACAGGTGGGCAGCCCACCGAGTGTGCCAGTCGTCACATACCTCTGCCAGTAGGCAGAGGAGGGAGACAGCGCACGCGCGCGTGAGGCGCCACGCCTCCTCCTGCTTGCCGCCAAGCCTCTGGACGCGTGGGTGAACGCCCTGGCGCCGTCCCGATCTGCCCGACCTCTCTCACTCTCCCCCTGCTCTCTCCCTCGCCTCCGCACCCCAGACCCGAACACGTTTGTCGCCGCCGCTCGGCACCACCGCGGCCACCGCCTCCCCCTAGCCTCTCCAATGCACCAAGGAGCTCCGCCTTGACCACCTCCCCCTCCTCGCCGAGCAACGCACCGCGGGAGCCCCTGGAATGCCACCATCGCCGTCGTCTTCAACCTCCAGCGTCGGAGATCGCCAGCAACGCCACGTCACCGTCCGGCCTCCCCCGAGCTCGCAGACGCCTCCAAATGACGCGGGGTGAGCCCCTCTTCGTTTCGCCCCTATCCCCGTCGCTCTGCACGTTCTTTAGCGCTAACGCCGCCATGCCCGAAGCTCGCCACCGCTGTGCCTCGTCGCCGTCGTGGCTAGAGCCACAGTAGCTCGAAGCCGAGCACACCGCTGTGCTCAGCACGCTCCCAGGAGCCGGGAGCGCCCACCCATTCGACCTACCGTGCCCCTAGCGCCAGCCCGCACCAACCCCGAGCTCCGGTAGCCGCCGCAGGCTCCACTCCGGCGAACTCCGGCCACCCCAGCTCCAGCCGCTGCCACGCGTGGATGCGGGCGAGTTCCAGCTCCGCGTAGATGCCCTCAGCGCACCCAGCCGTTGCCTGTAGCTCAACTCCGGCTAGCCTCCGCCGTTGGTTTGGTCGTCGTCGGCCGAACTCCGACGACTACTGACGTGGCCGTCATTAGCCACTAATGACCCAGCTAAGCCACCCCTAGAGCCACTGCCATGTGGGCCCGGTGCCTAAACTAATTAGTATTATTTCTCTGTTAGATTAGCACTAACCACAGTGGGCCCCGCCTGTCAACGTTGACTTGGCCACGTCAGTTTTGACCGGGTCCCACATGTCAGCCTCTGTAGCTGACTCTGTGTCACTGACCAGTAGGCCCCACTGGTCAGGTTTGACCTGGGCCGCCCGTTGACCTTCTGACATCACTAGTATGTCATGCTGACGCAGTAAATCATTTTCTGGATTTATTCTTTTACAGGAAAATCCAGAAAATTGCCTAAACTTCTAAAAATCATAGTAATTCAACCGTAGCTCCAAATCAAATAAGTTATATATGAAAAATGATCAGAAAAATCCAATCTTTCCATATGTACCATTTTCATGCATGTTTAAACAACTTATACCTGCTGATCAGGTCAAATCAATTAAATGGCATTTGAATTTCACATATGAAGTTTGAATTTGAACCTAGGGTTCAAACCAACTCCATTTAACATGTTGCTAGTTGCATTAGCTCAAAACACAGCATATTTCCATGTCATGATCATGCATCATATTGTTGCATTGCATTGATTGTGTTTTTCCTTGTTTGCCGGTATTTGTCCCCTCTTAGTAGACGAGGTTCCGACGATGAGTTCGATGACACCGATGAAGAGCTATATTATCTTTGGAAGCGCCAGGCAAGCAAAACCCCCTTGTTCATTCCGATACAATCCCACTCTCTCGCTCCTGATCTCTTTTACTGCATTAGGACAACAATGATTCAACTGTTACATGCTGCGGTAGATGAACCCCTTTATCCTCTGCATGACCTGTCATTGCCACAGTAAATAGATGAAACCCACTAGCATGAGTAGGAGTTGTTTGAGCCCTGTTGTGCCTACTCATTCATGCTTGTTTGTCATGCCTGCTACTGCTTAGAGTTGAGTCAGGTCTGATTCATCGGGGATGAATCAGAGGTGTGTGAACATGTCCTATTGTGTGTGAGATAAGTGTGTGAGCACGATTTGGTAAAGGTAGCGGTGAGAGGCCATGTAGGAGTACATGGTGCGTTGTCTCATTGAAGCCGTCCTCAGGAACTGAGTTCTGAGTTTGTGATCCATGAAACTTTTACTACCACGCACTGGGCCCGAAACAATGGACCCTCTCGGCTTCTTAACCACCCTTGTTATCTGTCCAGGAGTTGCAACTAGTTTCTGGTGTTTGTAGGATATGTGTTGGAGGCCGTGCGTAGCGCTGAACCTAGGGGTGGGCTATGATGCGGTAGATACACCATGGCACGGTGTACCGGGCGCCCGTTTGATGTCTCGGGAACCCTGCTCACATCGTTTGGGGCCGTATGTGGAAACCTCGGCAGGACTCCATGCGGATGGAACCTGAATAGGCGATAAACCTGGACTAGAGACTTGAGTGTTTAGGTAGGCCGTGGCCGACACCCTCGTTGGGCTTCCGCTTGAAGGTTGCCGAGTACATGTCGTAAACGGTAAGTGGTGAGCGTGTGTGAAGAAGTACACCCTGCAGGGTTAACATCATCTATTCAATAGTCGTGTCCGCGTAAAGGACTTCGGGTTGCCTATAACAGTTCATAGACAAGTGAAAGTGGATACTCTAAAATACACAAGATAAGCGTGAGTGCTATGGATGGCGTTCTCGTAGGGAGATGGGAGCGGATCCATAGTGGTGTATTGATATGGTGAACATGTGGACTCGTGTGCCACCTCAAAAGAGTTACCTGCAATGTAGTTTAGGATGGCCACCGAGTCAAAGCTGGCTTGCTGCGCTTAAACTCCACCACCCTTTATTGATACCGATGCATATGTAGATAGTTCGATGTAACTCTTGTCGGGTACATTTGTACTCACGCTTGCCTATTTTATGTTCTGCGCAGAGAGACGCGGTCTAGCTAGTAGTTCCGTGTGGACTTGACGTTTAGCTTGATACCTCAGCTACGATCTTGTGCCCTCGGCAGGATCTTGTGGATAGTCAGGCTTCTCAGCCTTTTTCCTTTGTAGATGTCTGTACTCAGACATGTTAAGCTTCCGCATGTGCTTTGATTTGTATGCTCTGAATGTTGGGTCATGAGACCCATGTTTGTAATATCTCGCTCCTCGGAGCCTAATGAATAAATATTTGAGTCATAGAGTTATGTTGTGATGCCATGTTGTATTTACACATATCGAGCATATTGTGTGTATGTTTGAAATTCTTGGTATGTGTGGGATCCTGACAACTTTGGTATCAGAGCCTGACTGCCTGTAGGATTACCAAGCCAAACTGGTCGAAGTTGTGTCTAGAAATGCTTTAGTTATGTAAGGGAATTGATTGTGGAAGGAACGTAAGGCTCTTTTACTCCTTATACCTCATGGCCTTCTGATCTGAGTCATCCTCTTATCTTCTACGGGGTTTAAGAACTAGGCTTGTCATCTATCTATTAGGATGACGTGTTACTAATCCATAGACTTATAGAATTGATAGTTTCAAATCTCAGTTCAGTTTTTACTACTTCCGTATGTTCATAGCTGGTCTCAGAACCTTGATATTGTGATGTTGAATGGTCATGCCACTATTTTGCAGGATGTCTCAAATCATTTTGAGCATTTACAGCCGTTATGTTGTCCGAGTCATCCCAGATTTCTAAATAGTTTGATGCATTTGCAAATTCCTTCTCTCCGTTTCTAATGTTCATCTGGGCCATATTAATCACACAAATTAGTGTGTTGAGGTACTCCGCTGCCTCGGCATATATGTTGGAGCTATTATTATGAACCTAGGTGTTTTAGGGAGTCACCTAGTAAACTAGCCATGTTTTGTGTTCCCCGTGTGATGATTCTGGCCATCATTCTCGAAAGCATCCCGTGATGTTATTAGTTAGTAGGTATTCTATTCCTGGGTTCTTAAACCCGAGATTCACCCTACTTACCTCCTGTTGATAGTGTTTGCTAGTTCCTTTAGGATATTAGTAACTTTGCGATAGTCCTCGAGGTCCGTGGTATTTCCTTCTTCCAAATACTATGAACTGCTTATGGCAGAAGTTCCTCGCTGAACCGAAGGGTCACAATTAGAGTACTCTTGAGGAGTTCTCCATTCATAATTGTGAATCTGCCAGTTCTACCTTTCCGCATGGGTTATCCGGAAGAAATGTTGAGCTTCGCTCGACATACTAATCTATGCATCCACAACTCAGAAAATTATATGTTCCTTTGAGTTGTTCTCTTTAGTTGTTTTTTGGCCTCCATCTATCAATTGATAATCAAGAGTATGTGTGCATCCGTTCATCGATGCCTATTATTCTTGTGGTCCATCAAGCCATTCTATTCTGGAATGGCTAGGAGAAACAAACTCCAGTACCTCATCCATATCCAGGATTGGGTCAAAGTAGTTGTATTCCGCAGGTCAAAATGCCAATCCATCTTTTGATTCTGTTCCACCCCGAAGTATTGCCCTCTTTATGTCAGGATTGTCATGAGAATTGCACCATTTCTCATGAATTCTTGACATAGTGATACTTCTCACTATCATTATTCATTCCTCGGTCCCGTGTTGATGTAACCGGAATGCCGACAAGTGAATTGTGATGTGTGAAATCGATACTCCTAGAAACCTCGTTGCTTGGTAGTAAATGGACAATGCTCTCACTCTTAGCGTGTTGGCTTTTGAATCATCATTCTAGGATAGACTGTGCTACCTAGTCCTTATTTCCGGTGCACTCTTCGATCAATGAGTTTAGGATTATTCAATCCCTTTCTTATTGTTCATATCGTCTTGCTCTGAAAAGCAAGATGGTTCTAGAGCTTAGTAACATATCGATGGTTCGTGATGTTCCGAATATCTTCTCGGAAGTTTTACCAGGTTGTCACCTGACCGCTATGTTGAGTTCATGATCATGCTGGTTTTCTCCAAACCACCCATTCTCCAAGAATCTGTGTTGGATACCCCTGAGCTAGTTGGTTGAGCCAAACAACAACTTGGAGAGTTGGAAGATAAAAGCTTGTCCGACTTAGTTCATTTGAAGGGATATCTTCTTGTGTGTGTGTTGAGGAAAGATGATACCTTCACCAATTGGTCCTCGTGATCAGTTGTTGGATCTGTTGTCTTGCCAAAACTTTGACTTGAGTATGGGCTATCATCAAATCAGAACCAGCGATGTTCATAATGTTGTCTTACTCGTGGTTGATCCCTCGAGCATACACCATTACATCTTTTGGTCTGACCAATGCTATCACCGTGTTCACATGATGGTGGAAGTCCAGTGATATGGAAATTCCGATGAGTTGTCGTTGAGTCATCAACAGCTTTTTGTCTCCCCCATGATTCATGTTGAACATCAACCTAGTGTTGAAAACTTTGTAAGCAATGCCTTCGTGTTCCATTCATGAAGCCTATGCTTGGATGGAAGAAGTGACTTCCTCGAATTCATGTGCTTTAGGTGTAAGTTGCCGCCATGAATTTGAGAAAGGTCTGTTTTTGTTTCCTCTGGAATCATCCCAAGTCAGTCATGCATGTGCAAAGTATTATATGGTCTGATAGACTGATCATCTTCTTTCCATATGCAATTCCTAGCACCCCAAGCCACTGATTGAATTGTTCAAAGAAAAGAAGTTCATGCGCTAATCCTGAAGGGCCCGGACGGATATGCACAAGACTTCGTTATCTCAATGATGGTTCCCAATCAGAACTCGGTAGTGTTTTATTGCAAGACTACCATGTGATCATGCTTGTCTGGGACAGCGTGTTCACATGTGTGTAGCAGAACCAGCTCATGTTTTGGAGCTTACTATCGTAGTTCATTTCCCGAGAATTTCGCAATGTCATCTCGTCGATTGTGTTGCAAACTTTCCTTTCAGACATGTTGAGTCTGAAGTATCCTATCACCAATCAGATCTGAATCTCAGGCAGATATGATGGTTGGAACATTCCCAACAGTTGCATTTTTTTCCCAGCTTGCACCGCCATTGTGCCAATTCCCATGGGCTGCCCTTCTCAGCAGTTGATGTCCAAGATCATCTTCAAAAGTGGACTTACCATGGGTCCCATCCATTTTCGATGATAAGCAAAAGTCACCCATTGCGTTGTCTTCCACAAGGTAGTCCACATCATCCATCCTAGTTCGAGTATGCCATTTCTTTGAGCTCTTTCAAACGATCAATCATAAATTGCCTTAAGCTGGTATGAAGGGTTCCAATGATCTATGGATCAAAAGTAATTCTTTTTGCCACTTAAGGGAGCAGTTCAACGAGTCACCTTTTTCCAAGGTGCCCCGTTACGGGATCATGGAAATTATTTCCTTGCCACCTTGACACCATCCACCATCTTTCTAAGCATGGAATTGTTGCCCACCAAATCAAACCCTGTCGTTTGTTCTTCCATCCCTCTCGAAGTGTTTGGTGTCTCAACTCGAGATGTTTCAACATCTCATTTTGCGAGTTGAGATTGTGTAGTTCGATCTTTGAGAAGATCAATCCTAGTATAGTTTCTTTCCGTCGTCATCGCGTGGATGAAGATCTCAAAAGCGAGGATGTCAAGATCAATGTATGCAACGAATCAACAAACTTATGAGGTGCAACTTGGATCGTGAAGATTGTGTTGGTCTTGTGCCCCCTCTGTCTTCTTACCTCACGTCTTGAATCTCGGGACGAGATTCTTGTTTAGTGGGGGTGAGTTGTCACAGCCCTAGAGTTTTCTTGTAACTAGTGGCATTACATCCATGCATCATGTTTAAATTTCATGAAACTTGAAATGGGGATTGATCCAAGCCCTAGCACCAAATGAATTCAACTAGGTTCAAGAAAAATATATTTTCAATGATCCCAAATGCCCTTTAGAAAAGTTCATGATTTCTGTCAAAGGTGAAAACCTCTGCCAAAAGTCATGCACATATTCCTAGGCCATTCTGGATTTCTGAATTAAATCATATAGTATTTGCATTTGGGCATTTAAATGCTATAAAATATTTTAAATGCTCAAATAATCATAAACTAAAATGTTTACTGTTGGATATATTCTAAACAGTAGCCATGATTAGTTTCATGATTTTTGGAAATGCCCTGGCATTTTTAATAAAGCCCTGAAGTTGCAGAAAAATAGAAAACAGAAATAAAAGAGAGAGAGAGACTAACCTAGCCAACTTACCTGGCTGGGCCGGCCCACCTGAGCGTGCCAGTCATCACCTACCTCTGCCAGTAGGCAGAGGAGGGAGACAGCGCATGCGCGCGTGAGGCGCCATGCCTCCTCCTGCTTGCCGCCGAGCCTCTGGACGCGTGGGTGAACGCCCTGGCGTCGTCCCGATCCGCCTGACCTCTTTCACTCTCCCCCTACTCTCTCCCTCGCCTCCGCACCCTGGACCCAAACACGTTCGTCGCCGCCGCTCGGCACCACCGCGGCCACCGCCTCCCCCTAGCCTCTCCAATGCACCAAGGAGCTCCGCCTTGACCACCTCCCCCTCGCCCGAGCAACGACTGCTGGAGCCCCTGGAATGCCACCATCACCGTCATCTTCAACCTCCAGCGCCGGAGATCGCCGGCAGCGCCACGTCACCGTCCGGCCTCCCCCGAGCTCGCAGACGCCTCCAAATGACGCGGGGTGAGCCCCTCTTCGTTTCGCCCCTATCCCCATCGCCCCGCACGTTCTCTAGCGCTAACGCCTACGTGACCGAAGCTCGCCGCTGCCGTGCCTCGTCGTCGTCGTGGCTAGAGCCACAGTAGCTAGAAGCCGAGCACACCGCTGTGCTCAGAACGCTCCCAGGAGCCGGGAGCGCCCACCCATTCGACCTACCGTGCCCCTAGCGCCAGCCCGCACCAACCCCGAGCTCCGTCAGCAGCCGCGGGCTCCACTCTGGCGAACTCCGGCCACCCCAGCACCAGCCGCTGCCACGAGTGGATGCGGGCGGGTTCCAGCTCCGCGTAGATGCCCTCAGCGCACCCAGCCGCTGCCTGTAGCTCAACTCCGGCGAGCCTCCGCTGTTGGTTTGGTCGTCGCCGGCCGAACTCCGACGACTACTGACGTGGCCGTCATTAGCCACTAATGACCCAGCTAAGCCACCCCTAGAGCCACTGCCATGTGGGCCCAGTGCCTAAACTAATTAGTATTATTACTCATTAGATTAGCACTAACCACAAGGCCCCTTTGTCAACGCTGACTTGGCCACGTCAGTTTTGACCGGGTCCCACATGTCAGCCTCTGTAGCTGACTCTGTGTCACTGACCAGTAGGCCCCACTAGTCAGGTTTGACCTGGGCCGCCCGTTGACCTTCTGACGTCACTAGTATGTCATGCTGACGCAGTAAATCATTTTCTGGATTTATTCTTTTACAGGAAAATCCAGAAAATTGCCTAAACTTCTAAAAATCATAGTAATTAAACCGTAGCTCCAAATGAAATAAGTTATATATGTAAAATGATCAAAAAAATCCAATCTTTCCATCTTTACAATTTTCATGCATGTTTAAACAACTTATACCTGCTGATCAGGTCAAATCAATTAAATGGCATTTGAATTTCACATATGAAGTTTGAATTTGAACCTAGGGTTCAAACCAACTCCATTTAACATGTTGCTAGTTGCATTAGCTCAAAACACAGCATATTTCCATGTCATGATCATGCATCATATTGTTGCATTGCATTGATTGTGTTTTTCCTTGTTTGCCGGTATTTGTCCCCTCTTAGTAGACGAGGTTCCGACGATGAGTTCGATGACACCGATGAAGAGCTATATTATCTTTGGAAGTGCCAGGCAACCGCATGACTTGACAAGTCCCTGCACGCAGAAATGGGTCATGATTACCTGTGATCGTGGAGGCCGACGATTGGCCTCCTCCAGCTATAAGTACGGAATGGCGCAAGCGCTTCCGGTCCATCCCCTCTTGCTACTCCTTTCTCTCCATGGATCCGTCGAAGAGGTTCTCGGCCGCGGAGAAGGGAAAGGCCCGCCAGGCAGGGCCTGACTCTTCCCCGACCAAGCGCGGTCGAGGCCGTCCTCACAAGCATCCTGTGGCTCCCGTAGCGGCTTCCCGCGGTCGCGGAGGCGATCCCCTGCGCGGCGATGCGCGCCAGGTTGTCGATGGGGGGCGCGCCGCAACTGCGCGGCCCCCTAGGCCACGTTTCCACTCTGCGGAGGTGCTGCCGGAGTTCGTTGTGTGGTCAGTGGAGCCGACCAGCACCTGGCTCCAGCTTCCCCGCTTCTTTGTAGGTGAACTTCCGGCCGGCGCCCGGTGGCCTCACGCTTCAGCGGACGGTTGTTGCGAGAGGGCCTCCCAGGCTTTGCTGGAGGTCTCCGTCGCCGGGAATGCGGCCCGACCCACGGCCGGCAACGCTTGCCGCGCGGGCTTCGAGCGGCGGTGCACCCTGCACTTCAAGTTCGACGACGACGCCACCCTCTACGTGAGGGTGTTCGGAGAAGACGGTCGCCGTGCCGGGTGCTGCCCTGAAGACAATGACCGCGGCCGTGTACCCAGCCCCGGCGATGATCGGGATGAAGATGATAGCGGGCGCGTGGTCGGCGGCGCTCGGGGCTCGTCGAGCTTCGGTGGCTCTCCTTCGGACAACAGCTCCTCCAGCGGTGGCCGCGACCAGCCTCCATGTCGTCGCGCCCGCCTGGAGGGAGGTAGCGGGTCAGCCCGCCGTCGCGCCTCGGTGAAGCGCGAGGAAGAGTCTGACTGAGCTCTGGAGGCAGTACGAGCCTTCGCCGCGAGTTGGCACCGAGCAAGTCGTGCCTATTTTGTCTTTCTCCCTTCCCTGCGCAAAGAGAAAGTAGTGTAGGGCCTCGTGGGGGCGTGCTGAACTGTTGCTGTTAATTATCATGCTATTTCTGCTATTTCTGTGCTGTGCTTTTGTGCCGCATGCCCGCGTACAGGAATGACGTAGCTCAGGGGGTCCTGTCGTGGTCTTCGCTTCCCGAGGCCGAGGCCTCGCCGCGCGCTTCATGTCCTGCAAGGATTAGTCAGGAGGGGTAGCTTCCGGTCTCGGTTGTGGAGGCGACCGACCCAGGTCCTGTGTTCGCGTCGCGACGCCCGTGGGGCACGGACTGGGAGGGGTGCTCCTGTAGTGGACCTGGATAGGAAAGCTTCAAACGACAGGGGTAGAAAACACTCGCGAGGGTGCCCGCATCGCTCCCTCGCGAGACTTGCGCGAGAGAAAACGAGGCAAGTGAGCGAAAAAGACAAAGAGTCACAAGCTAAGGACGGCAACAACTTCAATAAAACTTCAAATAGGAACGAACAAGCCAACTGTAGAAAGCAAATGAAAAAGCCGCGTCCGGCACCTAATCTAGTCTTCGACGTCTTCTCACCAGCGTGGAGCTAAGTGCTGCCACTGGGCGTGGGCGGGAGCCCCCGAGGCCCGAGTGCGGCTCTCCAGAGACTCCGGGGCTCCTCTCATTACAGAAGCACTTAGTCTCGGGTTTGGGTTCAACCTTGGGTTTTCACTGGAGCAGCAACTGTTTTGCCGTTTCATGAAGTATCCCTTCTTGCCCTTGCCCTTCTTGAAACTAGTGGTTTTACTAACCATCAACAATTGATGCTCCTACTTGACTTCTACTTTCACAAGGCCAAACATCACGAATACTTCAAGGATCATCATATTTATCCCTGATATGTTATAGTTCATCACGAAGCTCTAGTAGCTTGGTGGCAATGACTTTGGAGAAACATCACTATCTCATCTGGAAGATTAACTCCCACTCGATTCAAGTGATTGTTGTACCCAGACAATCTGAGTACAAGCTCAATGATTGAGCTTTTCTCCCTTAGTTTGTAGGCCAAGAAGCTCGTCGGAGGTCTTATACCTCTTGACGTGGGCACGAGCCTGAAATCCCAATTTCAGCCCTCGAAACATCTTAGATGTTTCGCGACGTTTCGAAATCATCTTCGGTGCCTTAACTCTAAACCATTTAACATTACTGAACTATCACGTAGTTATCAAAACGTGTATGTCAGATGTTCGCAACATCCACAGACGACGTTCAAGGTTCAGCACACTTGGCGTGCATTAAGGACATAAGCCTTCTTCCAAGCAACGAGGACAATCCTCAGTTTACGGACTTAGTCCGCATAATCGCTACTATCATCTTTCAACTGAATTTTCTCTAGGAACATATCTAAACAGTAGGACTAAAGCGCGAGCTTTTACATAATTAGCAAAGACCTTTTGACTATGTTCAGGATAATTAAGTTCATCTTATGAACTCCCACTCAGATAGACATCCCTCTTAGTCATCTAAGTGATTACATGATCCGAGTCAACTAGGCCGTGTCCGATCATCACGTGAGACGGACTAGTCATCATCGCTGAACATCTTCATGTTGATCGTATCTACCATACGACTCATGCTCGACCTTTCGGTCTCTTGTGTTCCGAGGCCATGTCTGTACATGCTAGGCTCGTCAAGTCAACCTAAGTGTAAATCTGTCTTACACCCGTTGTATGTGAATGTTAGAATCTATCACACCCGATCATCACGTGGTGCTTCGAAACAACAAACTTTCGCAACGGTGCACAATTAGGGGGAACACTTTCTTGAAATTTTAATGAGGGATCATCTTATTTACTACCGTCGTTCTAAGCGAATAAGATGCATAAACATGATAAACATCACATGCAATCAAAAAGTGACATGATATGGCCAATATCATTTTGCTCCTTTTGATCTCCATCTTCGGGGCTCCATGATCATCATCGTCACCGGCATGACACCATGATCTCCATCATCATGATCTCCATCATCGTGTCTCCATGAAGTTGTGCCAACTATTACTTCTACTACTATGGCTAACGGTTTAGCAATGAAGTAAAGTAATTACATGGCGTTATTCAGTGACACGCAGGTCATACAATAAATAAAGACAACTCCTATGGCTCCTGCCGGTTTTCATACTCATCGACATGCAAGTCGTGATTCCTATTACAAGAACATGATCAATATCATACATCACATATCATTCATCACATTCTTTTTTGGCCATATCACATCACATAGCATACCCTGCAAAAGCAAGTTAGACGTCCTCTAATTGTTGTTTACATGTTTTACGTGGCTGCTATGGGTTTCTAACAAGAACGTTTCTTACCTACACAAAACCACAATGTGAATGTCAATTGCTATTTACCCTTCATAAGGACCCTTTTCATCGAATCCTATCCGACTAAAGTGGGAGAGACTGGCACCCGCTAGCCACCTTATGCAACAAGTGCATGTCAGTCGGTGGAACCTGTCTCACGTAAGTGTACGTGTAAGGTTGGTCCGGGCCGCTTCATCCCACAATACCGTCGAAACAAGATTGGACTAGTAACGGTAAGCATATTGAACAAAATCAACGCCCACAACAACTTGTGTTCTACTCGTGCATAGAATCTACGTAATAGACCTAGCTCATGATGCCACTGTTGGGGAACGTAGCATAAATTCAAAATTTTCCTACGTGTCACCAAGATCTATCTATGGAGAAACCAGCAACGTGGGGAAGGAGAGTGCATCTACATACCCTTGTAGATCGCTAAGCGGAAGCGTTCAAGAGAACGGGGTTGAAGGAGTCGTACTCGTCGTGATCCAAATCACCGGAGATCCTAGTGCCGAACGGACGGCACCTCCGCGTTCAACACACGTACAGCCCGGTGACGTCTGCCATGCCTTGATCCAGCAAGGAGAGAGGGAGAGGTTGAGGAAGACTCCATCCAGCAGCAGCACAACGGCGTGGTTGTGGTGGAGGAGCGTGGCAATCCTGCAGGGCTTCGCCAAGCACCTGCGGGAGAGGAGGAGGTGTCACGGGAGGGAGGGAGGCGCCAGGGCTTCAGGTGCGGCTGCCCTCCCTCCCCTCCACTATATATAGGGGCAAGGAAGAGGGGAGGGGCGCAGCCTTGTCCCTTCCTCCAAGGAAGGGTGCGGCTAGGGAGGAGTCCATCCTCCCCAAGGCACCTAGGAGGTGCCTTCCCCTTTTAGGACTCTCCCTTTCCCTTATCTCTTGGTGCATGGGCCTCTTGGGGCTGGTGCCCTTGGCCCATATAGGCCAAGACGCACACCCCTACAGCCCATGTGGCCCCCCAGGGCTGGTGGACCCCCTGGTGAACCCCCGGACCCCTTTCGGCACTCCCGGTACAATACCGATAATGCGTGAAACTTTTCCGGCAACCAAAACAAGACTTCCCATATATAGATCTTTACCTCCGGACCATTCCGGAACTCCTCGTGACGTCCGGGATCTCATCCGGGACTCCGAACAACATTCAGTAACCACATAAAAACTTCCTTTATAACCCTAGCGTCATCGAACCTTAAGTGTGTAGACCCTACGGGTTCGGGAATAATGCAGACATGACCGAGACGTTCTCCGGTCAATAACCAACAGCGGGATCTGGATACCCATGTTGGCTCCCACATGTTCCATGATGATCTCATCGGATGAACCACGATGTCGAGGACTCAATCGATCCCGTATAAAATTCCCTTTGTCTAGCGGTATTGTACTTGCCCGAGATTCGATCGTCGGTATCCCGATACCTTGTTCAATCTCGTTACCGACAAGTCTCTTTACTCGTTCCTTAACACATCATCTCATGATCAACTCCTTGGTCACATTGTGCACATTATGATGATGTCCTACCGAGTGGGCCCAGAGATACCTCTCCGTTTACACGGAGTGACAAATCCCAGTCTCGATTCGTGCCAACCCAACAGACACTTTCGGAGATACCTGTAGTGCACCTTTATAGACACCCAGTTACGTTGTGACGTTTGGTACACCCAAAGCATTCCTACGGTATCCAGGAGTTGCACAATCTCATGGTCTAAGGAAATGATACTTGACATTAGAAAAGCTTTAGCATATGAACTACGATCTTTGTGCTAGGCTTAGGATTGGGTCTTGTCCATCACATCATTCTCCTAACGATGTGATCCCGTTATCAACGACATCCAATGTCCATGGTCAGGAAACCGTAACCATCTGTTGATCAACGAGCTAGTCAACTAGAGGCTTACTAGGGACATGGTGTTGTCTATGTACCCACACATGTATTTGAGTTTCCTATCAATACAATTATAGCATGGATAATAAATGATTATCATGAACAAGGAAATATAATAATAACTAATTTATTATTGCCTCTAGGGCATATTTCCAACAAAGACATTGCAGATCCTTACATGCCCCCACGGGGTGATTCATGATTCTTCACAGGAAACAAAAGCTAATACTGAGGGGAATCCTATCTACACCCTTCCATGGCGGACGCCGTCATCAACAGTGGGCCACGGGAGGCCGGCGCCAACCCCATCCAGATCAGCGACGGTTGGGCGTTGCGGCTCTGCTCCGAGTGCGGCGAGAGCTCGGGGGCACGTAGCTGTCATCGCTCATCTCCGGAGTCTCATAGAGCTCAGGAGAGCTACTGGACTCCCAAGGGCTGCTGCTGCTGGAGTGGCCGCGAGCGGAGCGCGCGTCAGCTTGGCGCTCCTCTCCGGGGCAGCACCCCAGGCGGCAGCCCTCTGCATTGAAGACCTTTAAGAAGAGCGTGGAGGCGCCATCGAACTCAAAGTGGATCGCCCCAGCCGCGAGTCATGAAGATCTTGCCAGAGGGGACCGCTTCGATCTCTACTCCTATGGCTGGAGCGCTGTAGTCGGCGTGCTGCAACCAGAGCACGAGAGGCCCCCTCGGCGGCATCATGTCGGAGAAGAACCGCGGGAAGCGGATCCAGGAGCTTGGAGGCATCGGCGCCCACAGCATCAGCTCGCGCGGGGAGTCCATGGCATGGATTCCGGGGGCGACGGCGCGTGTCGCTGTGGTGCAGCGACCCAGGGCGCGGCGCGGGCAGCGCTGCTCGTTGCTCCGTCCTCCCGAGCCCTCGGCTCGAGCGTACAAGGGTAGCGGATACCCTGGAGGAGGCCGCTCGCACCAGGGCCTCGTTACCACCTGCATCGCCGCCTCGTCACGACGATGGGTCGACCTTTTCTTCGGCGGAAGTGGCCCCGGATCATCGCGGGGAGCCTTTCCTTTCTCTTTGGCGGAGAACCTTCAAATAGGCGCCATTGTTGTTGGCAGTGGGGCAAGGAGGAAGAAGCAAGCAAGCGAGGAAGAGATGGGCGACGGGGGCTCTGCCCCACTCCCCATTTATAGCGGAAAAAGGCCAACCGGCGTTTCCCACGATCGCAGGTAATGATGGTTTTCCTTGCATGTCACAGGGACTTGTCAACTCGTGAAGTTGCCGAGGCAGCGTGGGGAAGCGGAGACGCCCACGTTCAATCAACCGCCACGCGTCAACCGAGGCCGCAGGCTTTTGGGGCTCGCGGCGCTCCGAACTTGACCCTTGGCTTCGCCGCGAAGCCAAGCCCGAGCGCACCTTGGGCCCGGGGGGCTACTGTCGGCGTTCTGGGAACGGGGGTCCCCAGACTTGCCTGCCTGCGGCCCGCGGCGTGGCTAAGCGAGCAGGCCATACGGCCCATCTTCATCGACAAGGCATCCAAGACCCTCGCGAGGGTCCAAGCCTTGCGAGGCAAACGACGCAAGACCTTCTCAGGAGTGGCCTAGTCAGGCAGGCTCACGAGGAGCGGAGATATCAAGGGGGGGGGCAAAACCTCACGAGGCTCTCGTGACGTGAGCCATGACGAACGACACTAGGTGGGCGCCAGGCGGGCGCCAGCGCGTGCAGCGTCCTTGTTTCCTCTTTGGTGCTAAGGAGGCCAGCTCAGGCGAGGAGTACCGAGCATCAGGCAAAGGTTGCTATATTGGTGCAACGAGACCAAGACCAGGAGGACGACAAGGCGGAGGTCATCGTGGAGCCCAAGATGGCATCACCACCAGAGCCTTTCGCAGGCGAAGACCACTTTTGTCATGATAGCTTGTACTAGATGTCCCCCTTCAAATTTGCCCGCCGTTGTTGGCTCCCTTCCCGCTCAATATGTGGGAAGAGGACCAGGGCCAATATAAGTAGAGCTAGCCACCACAGTAGCGGCATCTCATCTTAGCTTGATCCAATCTGATCGAGAGCCTACCCTAGCCACAAGAACACCTCAACCTCAGGAGGCTGTTCTTCCCTTGTACTGTTCATCATCAGCCCTAGAGGCAATCCACCACCACCACACTGGAGTAGGGTATTACACCACAACGGTGGCCCGAACCAGTATAAATCTCGTGTCTCTCTGTGTTGCGAGTTCGTCGAGTTCGTCCGCGAGATCTTAGCGAGCTAGGGCGTGGATCGGTAGGAGGGAAAGACTTCGCATGCACCCCAGTGTTCGAACCTTAAGGGTTTGCCGGGACCCCACATCCGACAGTTATTTGCTCCAATATTCTTCATATATTGCAAAACAATTCTCCGTAAATTTTCAGCTCATTTGGAGATGTGCAGAATAGGTAACTATGACGTAGCTTTTTCAGGTCTAGAATTCCAGCTGCAGGCATTCTCCCTCTTTGTGTAAACCTTACATATTATGAGAAAAGTCATTAGAATTACTCCCAAAAGCATTATTATGCAGAAAAACATTATAAATAACAGTAGGAAAACATGATGCAAAATGGACGTATCAGCGCGCTGCTTAAGCTCGCGCTCGAAGCCGTCTGCGGCAGCAGCGTGACAAGACGTGCGAGAGGACGAAACAACACGTACACGCAGGGTCAATAAATAAATGTTTGCGATTTAGTTACCTACTACCCCCGTCCTGCTTTATAAGTCCTCTTTGTATTTTTGTGCCAAATTTTGACTAGAGATTTAACCAATAAAATACGGATTCATGTCGCTAAAGATTGTATTGTTGGATTCGTATTTGAACATAGTTTCATATTATATTATTTTTATAACATGCACTAACATTTTGTTAGTTAAATTTAAGGTCAAAATATGGCAAAATATAAAAGGGGACTAATAGACCAAGATGGAGGTAGTGGCACACGTCCGCTCTCTATGCAGTGTGGCGAACGATTGTTCGACCACCGTGTGATGTGGTACGCGACATAGTTTCACATCAGCCGCCGGCTGGCGACTGTCGGTCGGCTTGTAAATGACCATTCCCTGCGTGTTCAACTACTCTATGTGTGTGGTTGCTCGTGGTTGAGGCGGCGCGCCACGCCTCGCTCTGCTCGCGTCCCGCGCGCGCGCTCTGCCAGCGTCCCTCCATGCGCGCTGCCAGTGTTTGGGGCCGTCGCACAATCATGTATGATCGTGCTGCCATTATGCATGCGGTTGCGCCGGGCATGGCACCACGATGCAGTTACCCGCTACAAAAAATGCCATGCGAACGTGTCGAGAATCTAGGCCGGCCGGCCCCCATTTATTCCCGCGGCCATTTACCTTTCATCTCTCACGCCACATGACACAATAAGCACACCCACAATGACACATACAGAGAGGACATCCAGGGGTTCCAATGGCGCTCCCCGTGGCTCCAATGGCGCTGCCAGTGGCCGACGATGACAACAGGGGGTGGTTCACCATGCATCACGTAGTGGACACCCATGTGACAGGGAAGGACCTCTCGGTAGTGTACATGAACGTGCCGGTCTTGGTGGAGAGCTCCATCCAAACTATTAAGAAACCTATGGGAAGAATTAATGATGTTCTTATAGTTGCAAATAGGAATTATGTGCCCGTACATTTCATTATTCTTGATATAGATTGCAATCCTACATGTCCTATTATTCTTGGTAGACCTTTCCTTAGAACGATTGATGCAATTATTGATATGAAAGAAGGAAACATTATTTTCCAATTTCCGCTAAGGAAGGGCATGGAACACTTTCCAAGAAACAAAATTAAGTTGCCATATGAATCTACTATGAGGGCTACTTATGAATTGCATACCAAAGATGACAATACCTAGATCTATGTTTTATGCCTAGCTAGGGGCGTTAAACAATAGCGCTTGTTGGGAGGCAACCCAATTTTATTTTTATGTTTTTTGCTTTTGGTTCTGTTTTCCAATAAATACACATTATTGCCTCTGTAGTAATTGTGTTCTGGTGTTTTCATTAGTGTTTGAGCCAAATAATACTTTTGGTATGGCTTACAGCGATGGTTGATTCGATCTTGCTGAAAAACAGAAACTTTTGCGCTTAGTAAAACAATTTTAGAAAATCACAGAAGCGTGCTTTTGATCTGAATTTTTTACACAAGATTTATATACAAATTGCACAGGTTTTCCTAATTTTTTAGAATTTGTGGAGTTACATAAGTACACGAAGTTTACAGATTGCTACACATTGTTCTGTTTTTGGCAGATCATGTTTTCTATGTGTTGTTTGCTTATTTTGATGATTCTATGGTAGTATCGGGGGGGGGGGGGGTATGAACCATGGAAAAGTTGGGATACAGTAGATATTACACCAATATAAATAAAGAATGAGTTCAAAACAGTACCAAAAAGTGGTGATTTATATTCTTATACTAACGGATCTCATGAGTTTTCTGTTGAGTTTTGCGTTGTGAAGTTTTCAAGTTTTGGGTAAAGATTTGATGAACTATGGAATAAGGAGTGGCAAGAACATAAGCTTGGGGATGCCCAAGGCACCCCAAGGTAATATTCAAGGACAACCAGGCATCTAAGCTTGGGGATGCCCCGGATGGCATCCCCTCTTTCGTCTTCAATCCATCGGTAAATTTACTTGAGGCTATATTTTTATTCACCACATGATATATGTTTTGCTTGGAGCGTCTTGTATGATATGAGTCTTTACTTTTTAGTTTTCCACAATCATCCTTTCTGTACACACCTTTTGAGAGGGACGCACATGAATCGTGAATTTATTAGAATACTCTATGTGCTTCACTTATATCTTTTGAGCTAGGCAATTTTGCTCTAGTGCTTCACTTATATCTTTTTAGAGCACGGCGGTGGCTTTATTTTATAGAAATTTTTGAACTCTCATGCTTCACATATATTATTTTGAGAGTCCCTAAACAGCATGGTAATTTGCTTAGGTTATGAATTTAGTCCTAATATGATGGGCATCCAAGAGGGATATAATAAAAACTTTCATATAAAGAGCGTTGAACACTATGAGAAGTTTGATTCCTTATGATTATTTTGAGATATAAAAATGGTGATAATAGAGTCATGCTAGTGAGTAATTGTGGATTGGTAGAAATACTTGTGTTAAAGTTTGTGATTCCCGTAGCATGCACGTATGATGAACCATTATGTGATGAAGTAGGAGCATTATTTATTTATTGATCGTCTTCCTTATGAGTGGCGGTCGGGGACGAGCGATGGTCTTGTCCTACCAATCTATCCCCCTAGGAGCATGCGTGCAGTACTTTGTTTCGATATATAATAGACTTTTTCAATAAGTATGTGAGTTCTCAGTGACTATTGTTGAGTCCATGGATTATACGCACTCTCACCCTTCCACCATTGCTAGCCTCTCTATTACCGCACAACTTTCGCCGGTGGATTAACCCCACCATACACCTTCCTCAAAACAGCCACCATACCTACCTATTATGGCATTCCCATAGCCATTCCGAGATATACTGCCATGCAACTTCCACCATTCCGTTTATTATGACACGCTCCATCATTGTCACATTGCTTTGCATGATTGTAAGATAGCTAGCATGATGTTTTCATGGCTTGCCATTTTTTTATGTCATTGCTATACTAGATCATTGCACATCCTGGTACTCTGCTGGAGGCATTCATATAGAGTCATATTTTGTTCTAGAATCGAGTTGTAATTTTTTTGTTGTAAGTAAATAAAAGTGTAGTGATCATCATTATTAGAGCATTGTCCCATGTGAGGAAAGGATGATGGAAGCTTTGATTCCCTCACAAGTTGGGATCTCCGGACTTTGAAAAATATAAAACATGCCAAAAGAAGCCCAAACAAAAAAATAAGAAAAAAGAGAGAAGGGGCAATGCTACTATCCTTTTACCACACTTGTGGTTCAAATAGCACCATGATCTTCATTATAGAGAGTCTCATATGTTGTCACTTTCATATACTAGTGGGAATTTTTCATTATAGAACTTGGCTTGTATATTCCAATGATGGGCTTCCTCAAATTTCCCTAGGTCTTCGTGAGCAAGCAAGTTGGATGCACACCCACTTAGTTTCTCTTTGAGCTTTCATACACTTATAGCTCTAGTGCATCCGTTGCATGGCAATCCCTACTCACTCACATTGATATCTATTGATGGGCATCTCCATAGCCCGTTAATACACCTAGTTGATGTGAGACTTTCTCCTTCTTTTTGTCTTCTCCTCAACCACCATATTCTATTCCACCTATGGTGTTATATCCATTGCTCACGCTCATGTATTGCATGAAAGTTGAAAAGGTTTGAGAACATCAAAAGTATGAAACAATTGCTTGGCTTGTCATCGGGGATGTGCATGATTTAATACTTTGTGTGATGAAGATGGAGCATAGCCAGACTATATGATTTTGTAGGAATATCTTTCTTTGGCCATGTTATTTTGAGAAGACACGTTTGCCTTATTAGTATGCTTGAAGTATTATTGTTTTTATGTCAATATTGAACTTTTGTTTTGAATCTTATGTATCTGAATATTCATGCCACCATAAATAAAATTACATGGATAAATATGTTAGGTAGCATTCCACATCAAAAAATTTGTTTTTATCATTTACCTACTCGAGGACGAGCAGGAATTAAGCTTGGGGATGTTTGATACGTCTCCAACGTATCAATAATTTTTTATTGTTCCATGCTATTATATTATCTGTTTTGGATGTTTTATGCGCATTAATATGTTATTTTATATATTTTTGGGACTAACTTATTAACCTAGAGCCCGGTGCCAGTTTCTGTTTTTTCCTTGTTTTTGAGTTTTACAGAAAAGGAATACCAAACAGAGTACAGACGGAATAAAACTTTCGCGGTGATTTTTCTTGGACTAGAAGACACATGTAGCACTTGGAGATGAAGTCAGAGGAGTCCCGAGGCGGCCATAAGCCCTAGGGGCGCACCCTGAGGGCTTGTGGGCCCCTCGGAGCTCCTCCAACCCTAATTCTTGGCCTATAAATCCAGAAATATAAACGATCAAAAGCGTCCACCAAAATACTTTTCCGCCGACGCAACCTTCCATACCCGTGAGATCCCATCTTGGGGCCTTTTCGATCATGCAGGGCTTCTACATCAACTCTATTGCCCTTCCCATGAAGCGTGAGTAGTTTACCACAGACCTACATGTCCATAGCTAGTAGCTAGATGGCTTCTTCTCTCACTTTGATCTTCAATACAATGTTCTCCTCGGTGTTCTTGGAGATCTATCCGATGTAATATACTTTTGCGGTGTGTTTGTCGAGATCCGATGAATTGTGGATTTATGATCAGTTTATCTATGAATATTATTTGAATCTTCTCTGAATTCTTATATTCATGATTTGATATCTTTGTATTTCTCTTCGAATTATCGGTTTGGTTTGGCCAACTAGATTGGTTCTTCTTGCAATGGGAGAGGTGCTTAGTTTTGGGTTCAATGTTGTGGTGTCCTCACCCAGTGACATAGAAGGGGTGGTGAGGCACGTATTGTATTGTTGCCATCAAGGGTAAAAAGATGGGGTTTTCATCATATTGCTTGAGTTTATCCCTCTACATCATGTCATCTTACTTAAGGCGTTACTCCATTCTTTTGAACTTATTACTCTAGATGCATGATGGACAGCGGTCGATGTGTGGATTAATAGTAGTAGATGCAGGCAGGAGTCAGACTACTTGACACTGACGAGATGCCTATATTCATAATCATTGCCTTGGATATCATCATAACTTTGTGCTTTTCTATCAATTGCTCGACAGTAATTTGCTCACCCACCATATTATTTTCTTTCAAGAGAGAAGCCTCTAGTGAAACCTATGCCCCCCGTGTCTATTTTCCATCATATATTTTCAGATCTATAAACCAAAAAACCCAAAAATACCTCGCTGCAATTTATTTGTTTCTACTTTGTTTTATGTTTTAGTAATCTTTTATATGTATCTTTATCAGATCTCATCCCGTGAAGGGATTGACAACTCCTTTATCACGTTGGGTGCAAGTGTTTGATTGTTTGTGCAGGTGCATAGATTGGAGATTTGCGTGTACCTCCTACTAGATTGATACCTTGGTTCTCAAACTGAGGGAAATACTTATCTCTACTTTGTTGCTTCACCCTTTCCTCTTCAAGGGAAAAACCAATGCAAGCTCAAGAAGTAGCAGTGACCACTACAAGGTTTGGGGCAGGGACAGCAACAAACAGAACTCCCTGGTAGACCTTGCCTCAGCCACCATCGACCCCTACTACATGAAGATGAAGGATGAGATCAAGAAGGACAAGAACGCCTGGCACAGTGCCTGGCATCAAAGACAGGATGAAGAACACGTCAAGTATGCGGCCAAGGACGCGTTCACAAGCTACGAGATGTACAGGCGGATCCTTGACATGAGGAAGTGCCTTCGTCCTTCCCCAGACGAGGGATCGAGCCACGAAGCAGTGGCGGGAGCGTCGCAAGAAGTAGATGACTAGATGATCATTTCTCCTAGTTTAGAATGCATGCAATTGTTTATTGAGGTGTGTGCGAATGATTTGTATAGTCACTTATGTAATTGGATGTTTATTTCAGTTATTTATATGTTGTTCTTCTGTAGACAGAGCGAATCACACGGCTTATTAGCAGCAATCGTCTGTGTTATTATTGGTCTTCGCACACATTTTGAATTACGGACTTGTTTGCCGCGTATCACACACATCTTGTTCAGATGAGCTGTTTTTGTTGTCTTGTCACATCGCAAACAGTTCATCCGAGTGAACTGTATGCCCTCCAACGCATACACCTTGATTTGGCTGACCGTTTATATTGTGTTTCCTAATCGCACACAGTATGCCGTATATCGCACACGCCCTCGTCTGGCTAACCGATTTTGCTGTTCTGGATCATCGCAAATAGTTTGTATGGATTAACCGTATGCCACGCATCACTCACGCCCTCATCTGGCTGACTGTTTCTGTTGTTCTGGATCATCGTAGACAGTTTGTATGGATTAACCGTATGCCATGCATCGCACACGCAGCTCTGATTTTAATCATTTTTTATGTATGCGCCAGCGCAAACAGTTTGTCTCTTTTTTGACGGTTTTCTTACACCGCCATTGCAATTAACGTATCGCACACAGTTTCATCGAAGGGTCTCTGATTGGACTGCCGTGTTTGGACCATCCTGCAGTAGTGGCTCTTGGATTTGTAGGCATATCAGATTCAGGTGTGAGGGCGAGCAAAGTGAGATGAGTGATATGACGATGTTGGGATGGGATAGATCATGGATGATAGCGGAATTTTGCTATTGTTGCTGCTAGCTGAATGTTGTTATTGCTCCTGCTAGCTCATAGACATGGCAAGTTGTTTGATACATGCACAAATGTTGCAGCTATTTTGGTTGTTGCTACCCTAAATCATAAGTACTCAAATGATGCTTCGATTTATAGAGAGGGAGAGGGTTGATTATTTTGTGACATTATACAGAAGGAGATATACCTCCTTCCATGTTATACTCAGAGAGTTTTATTGCTCTCTGATTTCATACAGAGAGGGATAGTGTTGTACTGTTGTTGATTGCTTTATGATGGCAGGAAATTGCTTCTTCTATACCTCGACGTCCTATTTGCTCAGTCAACCAGGGTATGTGGTTCATGTACTTTGTGATTGAAGAAACTTCTTTTGCACCTACCTGCTTTCTTTGTCCTCCGATGTTGCTGCATTGGAGTCAGGCAAGGCGCAATCCGGGAGGAAGTAGAAGAGAACAAATGGTACAAGGACAAGAGAAGAAGCAACAGAAGGAGGGCAGGAAGGTTGTAGCCGCCGCACAGAATGACAAGGTAAATGTAGGCCTACACATAGCCATGATTATGCAGTACGATGTATTGAAGAGCTGAGCATTCGGGGTATTTTTAACAATAGTTGTCACTAGACTTACTTTGAAATGGAAGCTGTTATGATGTAGTGTAAATTAAACTTCAAAGTTTCTATTTGAATTTTGAGCAGAAATCTGAACCATGGCTTGCATTGAGCTATATTATTAAAACATTGTACAAAGTGCTATTTTTTGGATGCCAAGTTTCTTCTTTCCAGTAAGAAATTGTGGCCCTATTCAGTTTTAATGGTCGGAAAGAAACAAAGTTATTTTTTATCGTCCAATGGTGTCAAGTTGCTAATCTATAATTTACAAAGAAGTAAGGAAGTGTTCTTTTGTGTTTCGTTGCTTATGCATTTTATTTTTGAAGGATACTATGGATGCAAACTGGCTTATGACCAGTAATGGCAATAGAGTTGCTCCCACCGTGGATTTTCATTGTGTGTTAGAAAAAGTATGCACTTGGAATTATAGGCCTTACCCATCTGTTAAATTTTTATATGTAGTTTCTTTTTATTTGCAAGAGATTTTTTTATGACAACTAGATAAGGAGAATATGAGGCACACGAATGGCACAAACGAAAAACAGGAGAGTGTTGGACTGTTTGAGCACTGACGAAGAGGTTTGGGCACTGGCCTTCTTCTAGTGCATCCAATGTGACATCATAGCCTCCCTCTTTCTTCTACTGCATTCAATGTGACATCACAACCTCCCTCTTCTCAGAGTAATGGCTTGTGCCTTACTTGATGCATGCATTGTCTGCTTTCCTAATTGTGCATGTTTACAGAGATGTGCTCATATAGTTGTTGCGTTATGTAATGTGAAAAAAAAGATATTGTTTGTAACTAAAACTTACGTTTGAGTCGGCAAGAGTTGATAAAAGAAGTTACTCCCTCCGATCCATGACAAGTGTCGGTGTACAAAAGTAGGGACTCCCCTTTTGACCCCTTTACTTGTGCACGGGCAGTCCGAGCCGCGCCCACGACCACACTGAGCAGGGCGGAAGAGGGAAATTGGAGCACAAGACAACCAAAGCAACGCCAAGACCAATGACGCAAAGAGCAAAGGGGCCAGGTGGACTCCCCCCGGCAAGACCCTTGCCAGGGCGGCCTCCGCGGCCCCGGCAAGAGTCTTGCCGGGGCAGCTTGCCCAACACCAGTAGAGCGGGCCACCCTTGAGCCCGAGGGTTCCAACACCGCCAACAACCACATTTGAACCAAGGCTCGGGAGGCACCTCCGTGGTGGTATGCAGATCTTTGTCAAGATCATAAATATACAAGATCAGATGAGAACCAGAAGACAACGGCCCTTGGCAAGATCCTTGCCAAGGAAATCCACGAGACCCCCGGCAAGCATCTTGCCGGGGACGACCGTGGTGCCACGGTAAGACCCTTGCCGAGCCCCCGCCAAGACCCTCGCCGAGGACGCCAGCAAGGCCGCAGCCAGGCCCGCGTCTGCCAAGGCCCCACCGCCGCTCCCATGCAGCTGCTAGCTCAACCAATTAGGCAGGCACCTGCGTGGAAGCATGCGGCCTCTACGCCGACTCAGCAAGCACCTGTGTGGTGGCATGCACCACCACCGCGCCAGCCCAGCAGCCAGCCAACGTGGCGCCTCAACGCCTCGTCAGCCCAGATGCGTGTCGGAGCCAGGCGAAGCGGCGACAGCTGGGACAAGCTTCCTTGATGTCCCTGGTAAAGCGAGAGGGGCACGTCGGCAGCGCATTTGCGTTTGTCCGACGGTGCTAGAGGATAAACTCATCCACTGTACACCTTTCCACCTCCTGTGTGCCACTGTAGCTACCCCTTTTGTCTATAAAAGGAGGCCCGAGGCGTCCGGGAGGGGGATTCGGATCTTTTGGGCAAGTTACACCCCATAGCTAGTTCAAGAACTCAAGAACACTCGAATACATACACCAAAGCAGGACTAGGGTTTTACGCATCATCGCGGCCCGAACCTGGGTAAACGATCTTTGTGCTAATTATCAGACCCGCTCTTTGCACAACCTCGCGCCCGCCAACCGTAGAAGGGATCCCAGTGACCCCATAGGTGTCGTTTTCCCCGACACAAGTGTCGCAACTTTGAACTAAGATTGAACTAATCTTAGTTCAAAGCTACAACACTTTTTTTGGACCATAGGGAGTATGTTTTTATTTTAATTTATGTGACACATCCTGTATACGAACCAAGTTTATTTTTTTCGGTTTTTCATTTATTTGTTACATCACTCTTAATATTTAGCTATGCTTGACCTTGCTTTATGAAACATCACAACAATACCGATCCGCAACTAGAAAATAATAATATCCACCCATTGCAACGCACGGGCATATGTGCTAGTATTAATAAAGTACGGAGCATTTTTACCCGTCCGTCGTCGTACGTTTCAGGGAAAAAGCCCCTGGTTTTTTTAAGTAACGCACGGTCCAACAATAAGTGCCCTTTCTTTGTTGGGCTTCAGCCCAACTGCGGCAGACGCTATCTCGCGCACCTGAGCACCGGTTAGTGTTCCGCGTTCAGCTGCAGTATGCCCAGTTCGCTCTATTTTCAACCCATTAGGTTACTGGCTTTTATTATTTACAAAGAATATGTTAAACATAATTATGCTATAACTATACAACCGTAACTTGGTTTCAACTAATTTTTATATGTAATTTGATCAGAAAAATGCGCAGTTTCCAACAGTACTATTATTTGTCCCCGTTAACCACTTTAAATATTTTTTCAACGCATAAACTTAATTAACCTAATTAATTGTTATGGTGTATTTTAGGAAATACTAACACGGAATATAACTCTTTCTATATATTTTAGGAAATACTAACACAGAATAAACTTATTTTGGAATTATAGGGTAACGCTATTCTAAGCGTGAGTGTATAATAACTTACTCTACACCCCTAGTAACGCTATATACAGAATCTAGTAAAACAGTGTATAAAATGTAGTAATTCCAAAAATAATTTTTTACTTGCCAAGTTAAGTAATTTAGTACATTTTACTAAAATTACTATATTTTATATAGTGTGTTATTATATTTTGTATGTACCATTCTTGGGGTGTAGAATAAGCTATTCTACACTCACTCTTAGTTTAAGCGTTACTATATATATATATATATATATATATATATATATATATATATATATATATATATATATATATGAAAATTTTAATATAATCCTTTAATTGACATTTTTCTCACGACTTGGTGCAAATTCCAAGCATTGCTTCAACTTACAAATAATGCATTGGTACAAAAAAATTGAGAATTAGGCTTTTTAATATCAGAATCATCTGTCGGCGTTCTGGGAACGGGGGTTACCAGACTTGCCTGCCTGCAGCCCACGGCGTGGCTGTGCTAGCAGGCCTGTACGGCCCACCTCCATCAATAAGGCGTTCAAGACCCTCGCGAGGGGCCAAGCCTCGCGAGGCGGACGACACAAGACCTCCTCAAGAGCGGCCTCACCAGGTTGGCTCGCGAGGAGAAGAGAGATCAAGGCAGGGCAAACCTCGCGAGGTTCTCATGACATGAGCCATGATGATCGAGACCAGGCGAGTGCCAGGCGGGCGCCAGCGCGCGAAGTGTCCTTGTTTCCTCTTTGGTGCTAAGGAAGCAAGCGCGTCACGGAGTACCGAGGCATCAAGCAAAGGTTTCCATATCAGTGCAACAAGACCAAGACCAGCAGGACGGCAAGATGGAGGTCACCATGGAGCCCAAGGCGGCGTCACCGCCAGAGCCTTTTGCAGGCAAAGACAGCTTTTGTCAGGATAAGCTGTACTAGCTGTCCCCTTTCAAATTGGCCGTTGTTGGCTCCCTTCCCGCTCAATATTTGGGAAGAGGACTAGGGCCTATATAAGTAGCACTAGCCACCGCAGTAGGGGGCAACTAAGCCTCAGGCATCTGATCTTTAGCCAACCCTTAGCCACACAGTGAGCACAAGAACACCTCGACCTCAGGAGGTTGTTCTTCCCCTTGTACTGTTCATCATCAGCCCAAGAGGCAATCCACCACCACCACACTGGAGTAGGGTATTACACCACAACGGTGGCTTGAACTAGTATAAATCTTGTGTCTTATGTGTTGTGAGTTCGTCGAGTTCGTCCGCAAGGTCTTAGCAAGCTAGGGTGTGGATCAGTAGGGGGGGAAGAACTTCGCGTGCACCCCAGAGTTTGAACCTTAAGGGTTTTTCTGGAACCCGTGATTCGACATTTGGCGCGCCGGGTAGGGGTGCGCCGGAGCCTCTTCCCCGCCAATCGATCCACCGACGCTTCGCGATCCCGATGTCCGGCGACCCGAGGGCCGACTCCGACCGCTGGGCAGCCTGGCCTGCCCGGGCGGCGCCACCTTCCCATGAAGATCTCAACCCCGCGCTCCAGGTGGCACGGGCGCCACCTAACGTCGCCGGGCGCGGGCGGCGTGGCCAGGCGCCGTCCACCCTCACTCCATGACAAGTGCGAGCCGCTGCAAGGGCCGCGAGCCACGCCGTAGCAATGGCGCCACACACCCGGCGGGAGCAGGCGAACATGCGGGCCGCACTCACAGTGGCGGGAGAGTTGCTGCGGTGCCGACTGATGGAGAGCGGCCGGGATGCACTGCTGGAACGTGTCGCGGAGCTGCTGGATGCGGAAGCTTCGGGAGCGTCGCCCTTTTGCTATCTGCTCCCTTCTCGGGCCGCTACTGGATCTCCCGGCGGGCCTCGCCGCAACCACGCGCCATCGGGCGCGCCTGGGGGCTTCGTCGACACCAGCACGGCCAGCGGCGCCCCCACACCGCCTCCGATGAGCATGGGCACGAGCGTTGCCTCCCATGGTCCCAACGAGACGACGCGCTATCATCCTCAGGACACCACGCTGGGCCAGGCAACGTGGAGTGTGGGGCACTACGGCGAGGTGTTCGGGGTAACAGCCCTGGAAGCGTACGTGCCCCGCATGATGGACCAAGAATACACGCCGGCAGACGACCCTGGCTCGTTCCTCGAAGAAAGTTGGGAAGAAGAGGCGCTAGAAGTTGAGGCCTTCGAGGAGCCGACGGGGAACCACGACGACCGCGCCTGCAACAACAACTACATGGTACCACTAATCTCTCAGGAGCATGCTTACACTAACCATGGGCTGTAAGTGAATCAGGTCACAATGTCGGCCGACGACCCCAGCGCAGCAGCCCCCCTTCCGCCAGGGGAAGCACGCTGGGGGCTGCATGGAGGGAGACAGGAGCAAGGCCCCTCCCCATGTCGCGCGAAGCCAGGCGTCACCCGGAGGTAGGCCCTCTGCCGGGGAGGCACCGGCGAGCCCTCCCCCGGCAGAGGACCCGTGGTCGCCAAGGGCGCCGCTGGTGTCCCCTTTCTCCCCTTTGTGTCGTCCTGGTTGCCGGTCGGCTCAAAGGTGGTCGAGGGTGGCGCAAGGCGGGGCCCTCGCCTGGCGATATGAAGCAAGATCGGTACCTGTGAAGAAGGCCCAGTGCCTGTGAAGATCGCCACCAGTGACACTCTCATGTAATAATGAGTGGGGTTGTACACGCCCTGGAGTCTCCGGAGAGCCACCCTCAGGCCTCGAGGGCTCCCTCCCACGCCTAGTGGCAGCACTTAGCTCCGCGCTGGTGAGAAGACCAGAAGACTGTACTAGGCGCCGGACGCGGCCATTTGCTTTGGATCTCTTTTCTGTAACCTTGCCTTCTAGATTTGGATTTAAGTTGAAGTTGAATTTTTATCGATGCGCGCGGGGGGGTGCCTTTTCTCGTTCAAGCGATTTCTTTCCATCTGGTTCTTGCCTTGTTCTGAAGCTCGCGCTTGTTGCCTCCCCCTCGTGGGCCCCTCACAAGCAGGCTGGGCGCGGCACACGCACCGCGCGTGCCGGTTGGCGCTAGATCCTCGCGAGGCCCTCTTGGGCGAGCCAGCAGACCCCACGGGAGTTCCTCAGGAGCTCACAATCTCACGACCCAGCACAGGGGCTTACTTGGCTAAGGTAAGCCACAGCAGCAAAACTTGCCGCCAGACTCATGGATCCACGAAGGCGCACACACGGCTTGGCATAGAAGAGTAAAAATTGCGATTTGTTTACATGAGGGGCTCCCCCTCTCAAAATGCTCTCACAATCTTTAGGGGCCACACCCAAGTTTTTTCATACAGGGTAAAGCACTAAAGGAACATGGGATCAGCCAGATATGTCGCTTGCCGCGTCCTCCACGTCGTCTTCAGACGCACCGCTGGCGTCGCTGTCACCGTCGTTGGCGTCGCCTCCACCTTCACCAACATCGGCATCACCATCGTCAACCACGTCACCTTCGTCTGCCACGACCACCACCGCGTCGTCCTCGGAGGCGAGGGCCCTGATCAACACATCCACATTGTCCTCCACCCACGCGCCAGTCGCCCGGATGGCTGCTGATGCGAAAGCAATGCGGCGTCAAAAGTCGAAGCCGGGAAGGTGTTCGAAGATGGCTGAAGACACGTGAGCAGCGCGCCCGAAAGCAGCCCGGCTCCTCTCTTCCTGAGCTCATGAGCTCTATCGAACCGGGCTTCTAGGTGTGTCACCACGTCGTGAAAAGCGCGGTGGTAGCGTAGTCATCGATGTCGATTCGGGTTCCGCGGACCCTTGAGGTTCGAACTGCAGGGTGCGCGGAGATCTTTCCCCTACCAGCTCACGCGTTAATGGTTTGCAAGGGATCTAAACTAGGAATGATGAACAGCACAAGAGACACAAGATTTATACTGGTTCGGTCCACCGTTGTGGTGTAATACCCTACTCCAGTGTATGGTGTGGTGGATTGCCTCGGGGGCTGATGAAGAACAGTACAAAGGAAGAACAGCCTCGGAGGGGCTGTTCTTGACCTGGTGCGATGGACTGCTTGGGTGAGTCCAGTTGCTTCTCTCTCTCTCTCTCTCTCTCTCTCTCTCTCTCTCTCTCTCTCTCTCTCTCTCTCTCTCTCTCTCTCTCTCTCTCTCTCTCTCTCTCTCTCTCTCTCTCTCTCTCTCTCTCTCTCTCTCTCTCTCTCTCTCTCTCTCTCTCTCTCTCTCTCTCTCTCTCTCTCTCTCTCTCTCTCTCTCTCTCTCTCTCTCTCTCTCTCTCTCTCTCTCTCTCTCTCTCTCTCTCTCTCTCTCTCTCTCTCTCTCTCTCTCTCTCTCTCTCTCTCTCTCTCTCTCTCTCTCTCTCTCTCTCTCTCTCTCTCTCTCTCTCTCTCTCTCTCTCTCTCTCTCTCTCTCTCTCTCTCTCTCTCTCTCTCTCTCTCTCTCTCTCTCTCTCTCTCTCTCTCTCTCTCTCTCTCTCTCTCTCTCTCTCTCTCTCTCTCTCTCTCTCTCTCTCTAGGTTTCGACCCATCCCTCTGTGGTTCCACCACTCTCTGTGGTGGCTAGTCCCTATTATAGAGGAGGCCACAGGCCTCTTCCCAAATAATGAGGGAAGGCGCCAACAATTGCCCATTTGAAGGGAACATCTAGTACACTTATCGACAAAGTTGGTCTTCGGCAGCCAAAGGCTCTGACGGTGACGCCATCCTGGGCTCCACGATGACCTCCGTCCTGCCGCTCTGCTGGTCTTGGTCTTGTTGCACCGAAGCGGTAACCTTTGCCTAATGCCTTGGCCTGTGCTTGCCTCCTTTGCACCAAAGGGGAAACGAGGACACCGCGCAGGCTGGCGCCCGCCTCGCGCCCGCCTGATCTCGATCGTCATGGCTTGCGTCACGGGGCACCCTCGTGAGGTACCCTGCCTTGATCTCTCCGCCTCCTCGTAAGCCTGCCTGGCGAGGCTGCTCCTGAGGAAGGTTCCTGTCGTCCGCCCCGTGAGGCTTGGCCCCTCGCGAGGTCTTGGGCTTAGTGATGAAGGCGGCAGCTGGGCCCCCACTTGAGCCACGCCCGCGGGCAGCAGCGAGCAAGTCAGGGGCCCCGTTCCCGAAGCCGACAGTAGCCCGGGCCCAAAGCGCGCCCGGACTTGGCTTAGCGGAGAAGCGAAGGGCAAGTCACGAAGCGCCAGCAGCCCCAATAACCCTGCGGCCTCGGGCGCCACGTGGTGATAGATTGGTCGTGGCGTCTCCGCTTCCCCACGCCTTAGCAACATCGCCGACAAAAAGGAGGCCGGGCCAGACTTGGTGCTCGTTCTTGCTCGCCTTGCTCCAGATCCCCTTTCTCGCCCTTCTCCTCCTTACTTCAGAAATCCTCCAGATCTATCTCAATCCTTCCCATCCTGCAAGCCATGGCGCCTCGCAAGACCCCTTACGAGGCCTGGTACCTCCTGCTTTCTGGATCCTCACGGTAGGGAGAAGAATCTAAATCCTTGTGTCTTTGGAGGACGGTGGCGCAGGGCAACAAGGGGGCGACTGTGCTCAGGCCGGCTCCGATCAGCCTGAAGGCAAGGGGATCACCTTCTACCCGTTCTTTGTGAGCACCATCATCGCTGGTCTGGTCCCTCCTTTTTCTGAGTTCTTCCTTGTTGTTCTCCGCCAATACAACTTGCAAGCTCTGCATCTCCACCCCAACTCTGTTCTTCTCCTGGTGATTTTCACCTACTATTGTGAGGCTCACGTTGGGATAAAGCCCTCGGTGGCTTTGCTGCGCCATTACTTTTACCTCTGTGTCTCTCGTGGCCCTATTACTGCATGCGCGAGATTTATCGCATATTCCAGCTCCAACTCCATCTCCAAGCCCGGGAAGAGGATCGAAGGCTTCAGGAGCAAGTGGGTCCTAGTGGATGTCGGGCGCATCCACCCCGACTAGCGCTGCCGTCGGGGCAGCCCAAGACCGTTGATACGTGGTCTCGCACGGAGCTCGTCGACCCTCGTGCGAAGATGGTCTTTGAAGAGGATAGGCGGACTGAGGCCGAGGCGGCTTGGGGCGGCGAAGGCGGCGGGGGCCACGCTCTGAGGGAGTTCTGGAACACGGGTGGCTCGCTCCGAGAGCATTCGCTCCCGTTGTGGAGGCTTGGGAGGCGGTGGCGCCCGCCGCTGAGCTCAAGGCCCTCTCGGCGAAGATCTGGTCGCGGCTCTCCATTCCTTGGTCGGGGAGACTTGGCAAGGCGGGGCGCTCCGTCCCCTGTTCCTTCATACGCAGTGGGGAGCAAGTGGTGAGCCATGCCCACCTTCAATGGTGAGGGCTGGTGCCCAAGGAGGCTCCCAAGGATCTGGCGATGTTGGTGACGGTGAATGTTTCCTCCGGCAGCTCCAGTGAGAATGAGGAGGAAGAAGAGGAGGTGGAGGAAGAAGGTTCGACTTTGAGGCGTGGCGAGGTGAGGGATTCCTTCCTCGGTGCAGGTCCCACGCCTTCGCTCCATGCTTGGACGGCAGCCGAGGCCGGTGCAGGCGAGGAGGGAGGATTCTCCCACAGTTCCGAGGAAAGGCAGGTCGGGCTGGTTCTCCCAGAGGTCCGTTCTGGCTCAAGGCGATCGAGGCCAGCTCCGGCCTTCCAGGCAGCCCTCTTGCCGGGTCTCCCAAGGCTGACCCTAGCTGCGAGCTTTCAGGCTTCAAGTTTCGGCGGAGGCTGCTTGAGTCCGTGGACGGCGACCGATGAGTGTTGATCCATGTTTTGCTTTACTTCGCCACCGAGGCTTGCGTATGTATTCTCTTGGCGGTCGGCACTGCAGCAAAAAGGCGAAGGGGCCTGCGGCCCTGCTTGAGGCGGGTTCACTGCCGAGGCTGTGGCTCCGTCTGCGGGGAAAGGGCCTTGTGAAGCTCGCGCCTCCTGCCGGTCATCCTCGTGAGCCCAGCGAGGCACTCTGGCGATGAGTCAGCCCCGTGGCCCCGGACTGGAGGTGCTGCGCTTGCGTTGCGGCGAGGTGCCCAAGGCGAGGGGCTCCTCCTTCCCAAGCCGCGATCACGCTGCCGTCTTCTTCACCTGCTCCACCGGCTCCAGTCCTTACGATCCCTCGACCATCTGGACGAGCTGCCCGTGAACTGATCCGGCTGCAAGAGGATCTCGAAATCTTGACCCCGTCGGTGGCGGGCGCTGGAGCTAGCCACGGCTGGGCCGCTTTGCCGCCTCCATCGGCGGCGCTGAACCAAGCGCGTCGGCCTCGATGGGGAGAAATAAGCCGCTGCCGGGCGGGGCCTTCGCGATGCTGCCGAAGCGGCCATGGACGCCGGGACCACTTCAGCGCTGGAGGTTGAGCTGCAAGGCTGCGCGGCGAGGCTTCGCCAAGGAGGTCAGCGCCGCCCGAGAAGAGAAGAGATGGAGGCTCTGGAGGCCACCGTCGGGGACCGGGGCCTTGAGCTTGATGACTGTCGTGGCGGTCGAAGGCGCTGGAACGATCGGCTGAAAGCGGAGAGGATCGAGCTAGACAGGAAAGCAAATATCCTGGCTGAGGATCGGGTGGCCTTCGCCAAGTTGGAGGACAAGGCTCACGCCGCGTTGAAGACGCTCTACGAGGATGGCCTGGAGAAGCCGTTGGCTGGTGGAAGGGCGGCCCCTTGAGCTGCTTCCTTTCTTGGTCAGCGCGCGAAGATGTCACGGGCGGCCTTGGCCCCACGGCCGAGACCGAGCGCATGCCTGTCTTCTGCGATGCCGACGCGTGTCCTCGTACCACGTCTACCTTCCGACCCGACGCCGACTGGATGGCCTGCTTTGGAGCTGTGGCGACAACCTTGCGCTGCTCTGCTTGAGGCCAAGAAAGGCCGAGCCGAGCCTCTTTGGGGAGGTTCAGCGCCTTGACACCTTGCACAGGCGTGGTGCCGCCAGCTCAGCGACCTCGGGAGGTGGAGGCCCCACAGAAAGTGATCCCTTCAGCTGCTTCCGCTCTGTTTAATTCCTGCAACATGCACCATGCCTCGTGGGCGTTTAGACTTGTGTTTGGCGTTGTGAAGCGACTTATATCTTGTAATATTTGCTTTGAATTCGCATTCTTCCCTCCTACTTGCGTGTGTTCTCGTCGGCGAGGCCGACCCAGCATACCTCGGCCGCCGTTAGCCCGATCGAAACCAGGGCGGGACCAAGGTGAGGGCTACGTGGCAAGTAAGGCTCTGGTCGCGATGCTCGAGTCCCCTTAACCTTGAACAGCAAGTAGGGGCGGGAGGCATAGGAGTGGATTGGTGCGTTCTCGTCGGCGGGGCCTGGCCTGCGCATACCTCGGCCGCCGTTAGCCCGGCCGAAGACCAGGGCGGGACTAAGGGTGAGGGGCTACATGACCAGTTAGGCTCGTGGGTCGCGATGCTCGAGAGTCCCCTGAGCGTTCAAGCGAATTTTCATACCTTGGCTCAGCTCGGGGGCCGGCGCGGCGACCAGGTCAGAGGACTGGCTGGGTGGCGTCACGTTCGGGTGTGGCCCAGCGCAGCCCGTGTCCAGCCCCTCGCGTGGCACTCCCGAGGAGGCGTTGCGATGGCGCCGGACAACGAGCTCAGGCTCCCCGAGGTTGATCTGATTGTGAGCCGCCCTCGATTGTTTATCACCGTAGCGGAGCATAGAGCTTCAGTGTGTATGCAGGCATAGCTGCTCCTCGGCGGTGTCGTCAGCCAACCTGAGCATGGTGCTTCCACTAGTAAGTAGGAGGGCTCCCCTCTGGAGGAGCCAGGCGTGTACAGCCCGCCTTGACACGTGGCCCGGCACGCAGTAGGGCTAGGAGAGGTGTGTCAGGGCACCCGTGAGCAGTAGCAGGACTCACGAGGCCCTACCTCGGGCGGGTTGTGCCTAGCTCTGGCCTTTATCAATGGTGTGTTCCTGCGAGGTTAGAATGCAAATGCTCTCGTCCTCGGGTCCGGCCCTCGGCGAGCTCGGCCGCCACCGGTATGACAGGTCGCGATGCCGTGGGTCAAGGCCGGGGTGAGGCTGGAGAGCGATAAACCCATGGTCGCGATGCTCGGTACCCCCCTTTTAACGTGCAAGCTCTTTGCATTAAAGGCGGAGAGGTCAGCGATAGGTAGTAAGCAATAATTACAGAAGCAGTTAAGCGGAGGAGCAAATCCATCTAGATAGGTGCGAGAAAGCATCGCCATTGGGTGCAGCCCGAGCAGCTTGGGGATAATGCAGCCCGAGGCGCCCCAACAAGGTAAGTAAAGAACATAAGCAAAGCGGATACATGCGCGAGGGGCGCACCCACGCGGCACAGGAATAATGCAGAGCGAGGCGCTCCAGGCTAAAACAGAACTTGGAAAGGTGTCACGATATGGTCGGAGATGGCGGGATGTTGAGGTAGCGGATGGCGCGTGATGAGGAAGCCGGCCCTCACAGTCCTCTGGACTGGAGCCTCGGGAGGCTCGGGGGCCTGAGGGTTCCTCGAGCCATCTCCATCTCTGCCGGACAGCCTTGCTTGACCTCTTGAACCTCAGGCGCACCTCGGTGGGCGCTGATGGGCAGCGACCGCGTTCGGCGAGCGAAAGGCATGCAAGCGTGGCTGTGGTGGACCCTCATAGCGCCCCAGCGTGAGGGCCAGGCGCCCGAGGCAGCGGCCTGGTTGAACCCTGGTATGTCGATCACGGACTGCAGCCCAGCATCCTCGCTGGATGTGGGGCCACGGCGGGCAGCGGCGGCGCCGCATGACTCTTGACTCTGTAGCTCACAGGGTGTTCCTCGTGATGAACTCCACGAGGATTTGGCCCTCCTTGCCTTATACCTTCACGAGGCGTGCCTTGAAACACGCCTCCAAGTGGTGCTCGAGCACCTCCCTCGTGACCCGGCTAGGTGGTGGATCACCATGAAAGAGCCCCGAGCCCCTTTGAGGAGGCGCCAGGCGCGCCTTCCCTGTCTGACAGGAGTGGCGCCCCTTGAGCAGGCGCGGTCTGTTGCCACGCCTCGGAGTGCCTTCCCCATGAGGGCTTGGACGGTGAAGCCTTCTTCTTATTAGGGATCGCCTGGGAGTCTCCCTCCTGTGATCTGGGTCTTGATTCTGCGGCTTGGAAGGCCTGCGCTCAAGAGAAACACCTGCGTCCCTTTCCTCACAAGGCCTTGTGATGACTCCTCCAGCTTCTGGCATCTTAAGGACATTGTAGCCATGGTGAGTCACCGCCATGAACCTGGCCAAAGCTGGGTACCCGAGGATGGCATTGTATGGCAGGCGAATGTGGGCTACGTCAAAGTCAATGAGCTCGGTGCGGTAGTTGTTGCGCTTTCCGAAGGTGACGGGAAGGCGAACTTGCCCTATCGGGACAGTGGAGCAATCGGTGACTCCTGAGAAAGGCTTGGTCGGCTGAAGCTGATCGTATGGCACTTGGAGATCGTTGAATGTCTCGACAGATAGGACATTGAGTCCTGCTCCGCCGTTGATGAGGGTCCTGGTGACTTGCACGTTGCTGATGATGGGTGAGCAAAGCATGGGGAGGACTCCGGCCGTTGCCGCGCACTTGAGCTGATCCGCTAAGCTGAACGTGATAGCGCACGACGACCACCTGAGAGGGCGTGTGGCCTCAGGCTTGGGAAGGACTGCATTCACCTCGCGAGCAAACTGCCTGAAGATGCGCAGAGAGGCTTTGGGGCTGGCGCCACCAGGATGCAAGCGATCGCGTCTCGGCTCCTGGAAGCCCAGGCCCCTCGTCCCGATGATGGTCTTGAACCTCCTTGGTGGCTCTGGCGGAGGTGGGAGCCTGCGTTGCCTTGAGGGCGGTCCTCATGAGGCTGGTCCCTCAACCTCCCTCACGAGGCTGGTCACCGGCGGTTCTCGCGAGTCTGTCACGCCATCCTTGGCGAGGCATGATCTTCCCGCGTCTGCGCCTCTTCCTCCTCCTCGTAGTAGCCCGATCATTGCGCTGGGCGTGGCCGACACACCTTCTCGCACGGCCTGAGCTCCGGCATTCGTTGGTGTTGTTGGTGTGGAGGTCGTGGTATAAGCGATACCGGCTGCCTTTGGATGACTTCGGGCTGATCCTGCCTTGCCAGTGTGCGGTTCGCCACGAGCACGGCAGCCCCTTGCACTTCACCTCCTTGACCTTGGGCTTCTTCTCTTCGGATCGGCAGCCGAAGCTCGAGGAGGAGAGGCGCCTTCCTCGGCCACAGGCGCATTTGGTCGCCAAGTTGAACAGCTCGAGGGGATGTGCACAGGTCTTCATGCATTGCTAGCTCCTCCTTCATCTTGACATCACGCACGCCATCGGAGAAGGCTGAGATAATGGCTTCCTCGGTCACCTTAGGGATCTTGAGGCGGCGTTGTTGAAGCGGCTGGATGTACTCTGCAGGGTCTCTCACGGCTGCTGCTTGATCTGCGGCGCGTATGTCGCTCACGGCCGGAGGCTGATCGCGAGTGCCTTGGAAGTTGGTGATGAAGCGGGTGCGCATCTCGTCCTAGGAGGAGATCGTGCCGGGAGCCAGGTTTAGGAGCCAGGTCCGGGCTCCGTCCTTGAGCGCCATGGGGAACCAATTCGCCATGACCTTTTCGTCCCCGTTGGCGGCTTCGATGCCCAGCTCGTAGAGGCTGAAGGAACTCAGCGAGGTCGGCGGTGCCGTCGTGGCGAGGAGGCATGTCGCTTGAACTTGCCGGGCCATGTGGCCTTCGTGGCTTCGGCGGTGAAGGTGCGGCAGCCTGTAGTGACCACCGGGCTCTCGGTGATCACGGAGCTTGCTCTTGTGGATTCCGCACCGCTGCACGGAGCAACACGGGGTCTTGATGCGGTGGCGCTTGGAAGCGCGATCGCGGCGCTCGGTGCTTTGGGAGCACGCGAGCACCTTCTTGAGGACGAGGATCTCTGGCAGCTCCTTTCTTGTTCGCGGGCGCCGGACGCGAGGGTCACGGCCGGGGCCACGCGCTTGGAGCAGGGTGCCTTCTTGGGGAGGAGGTGGCGGGGCACCTCGGCTCCCTGCCTCCCGTCTTGGGGTGAAGGGCGAGGCAACGAGGGGGCGGCACGAGGGAGCCCCCTGCGGTGCGGACGAAGCTCGGCGGCGCGTCGAGCCACTCCTCGTGAAGCGTCATCGGCAGGCGGTGGCGCAGCAGCTTCGTTTGCGTGATGAGCGCGGCTCGAGCCTCCATGGGGCCTTGATGCAAGGGGACAAAGAACCAGCGAGGCGAAGCGAAGGAGTAGCGGTGCGGCCTTCTCGCCTCACCGATGGATGCGAGGGCGAGGCACGCTACTCGTTCCCGCCCGGCGGTGGCGGCGTTAGCGGCGGCGGCGGGAACGTCGGGGGTGTCCGCCGGCGGGAGCCGTCTAAGCGACTTCGGCGGCACGAGCAGCCAGCGCTTCGCGGCGGCTCGGCGGCGTCGACCATGGACACGAAGGAAGATCACACGCGACCAGCGGAAGAAAGATTCCGGTGCACCCCTACCTGGCGCGCCAAATGTCGATTTCGGGTTCCGGCAGACCCTTGAGGTTCGAACTCTGGCGTGGGCATGGAGATCTTTCCCCTACCAGCTCACGCGTTAATGGTTTGCAAGGGATCTAAACTAGGAACGATGAACAGCACAAGAGACACAAGATTTATACTGGTTCAGGCCACCGTTGTGGTGTAATACCCTACTCCAGTGTGTGGTGTGGTGGATTGCCTCGGGGGCTGATGAAGAACAGTACAAAGGACGAACAGCCTCGCGAGGGGCTGTTCTTGAGCTGGTGCGATGGACTGCTTGGGTGAGTCCGGTTGCTTCTCTCTCTCTGGTAGGTTCGACCCGTCCTGTAGGTTCCACCTCTCTCTGTGGTGGCTAGTCCTATTTATAGAGGGAGGCCCTGGGCCTCTTCCCAAATAATGAGCGGGAAGGGCGCCAACAATTGGCCATTTTGAAGGGTAACATCTAGTACACTTATCCTGACTAAAGTTGGTCTTCGGCTGCCAAAGGCTCTGACGGTGACACCATCCTGGGCTCCACGATGACCTCCGTCCTGCCGCTCTGCTGGTCTTGGTCTTGTTGCACCGAAGCGGTAACCTTTGCCTGATGACTTGGCATGTGCTTGCCTCCTTTGCACCAAAGGGGAAACGAGGACACCGCGCAGGCTGGCGCCCGCCTAATCTCGATCGTCATGGTTTGTGTCACGGGGCAGCCTTGTGAGGTACCCTGCCTTGATCTCTTCGCCTCCTCGTGAGCCTGCCTGACGAGGCTGCTCCTGAGGAAGTTTCATGTCGTCCACCCCGCGAGGCTTGGCCCCTCGCGAGGGTCTTGGGCTTGAGCTGATGAAGCTGGGCCACGCTGGGCCCCCACTTGAGCCACGCCGCAGGCCGCAGGCAGGCAAGTCTGGGGACCCCCGTTCCCAGAACTCCGACAATCGGAGTGGGGATACAGCGCGTTCTCGTCACAGACGTGGCCCAGCGCCGCGTTGGCCCTGACCCTGAGGTCCTGGAGCATGGGGGCGTGCTCGCGCTCCAATGTCCGTCGCTGAAGCACTTCATCTTTGTTTTGCCGCGCTATGGCCTCGGCATCATCAACCCGTTTTCGAAGAGAGAGCAGCTCGGCGCGGGCGGAAGCCAACTCTGCCTACGCCGTGACCAGGGCGGCCGCTCTGGCCTCCTCACGCCTCTCTACTTCAGCCAGCCTTGGCCGAAGGGCGGCGGCCCTACTTGCAGCCTCCACCTCCGCAGGCTGCAACTTCGGATCTTGCCAACCCTCTAGACCCGCGCAGACCCCGGCCACCCGGCGATCAACCTCCTCCTGAGCTTTGGCCTCGCGTGCGCCAACGGCATCTTCTGCTTGGGCAACTTGACGCTCCCTCGTCTCCAGCTGCTCAAGCTCGAGGCTACGCTCCACGGCCTCCAGAGCCAGCGCCTCCTCGCGCCTCCGGATCTCTTCTTCCTCGGTGGGCGTCCCCCTCAGCGACGCAAGGGCGGCTTTGCGTGCCTCCACCTGCTGCTCCAGGGACGCACTCCAGGCCTGGAGCTCCCACGCGCGCTTCTCCGCAGCCTCGCGACGGCGGTCAGCCTCGCGAGCCTCCTCCAGAGCTCGGAAGCAAGCTTCACGAGAAACCTTGAGGGACGCTTCGGCCTTCGCGTTATCAAGATCACGCTGGTAACGGCCAAGGTTGATGGCCACCTTCAGCTTACGTCGTTCCTCCACCAGCCGAAGACCCTCAGCAATGAGGCATGCGTCGACGTCCGCAAGTTCACTATCGAGTCAGCTCATCGCGCTCATCGCCTCCTGAAAGAGCTCGTGGCGAATGATGCTTCGCTCGCGCTCGAGCTCAAGCACGCAGCCCGCCTCGTCCTCCGCCTCGGGGGTTGTAGGCGGGGCGTGAAGCAGCGTGCCCCCTCTCAGCAGGGGCTGGGGGCTGGTGCTACCCCAGGCGCCAGCCCGGCCTCACGAGGGGCCCCGGCCAGTCGGGGCCCGCTGCTTGAAGAGGAACCGAAGATCCAAGCCAACTAGCTACTGTCCATGACCAGAGGAGGGGTCCGGGGCACGCCCGCCAAGCTCCAAGCCAGGCCGTGGAGGAAGGACGATGGGGCCGTAGATTCGAAGCGCCATGAAGGCGAGCGCACCTCCCCGGCCAGCCCTGCTCCAGGCGCGACATGCAGGCTCGGGACGCTCAAGGCCAGCGGGGGAGTCGAGGAAGGCGGAGGTTGCTTCTCGGGGGGCACAGCGGCCCTGACAGAAGGGGTCCTAAAGAGCCAACGTCAGGGAGGAAAGCAGCAATCAAGAAATCACAAGGTGCAGTGCTTACTCGTCGACGGCAATGTACTTTCATCGCTTCAACGGCCCGAAGATACCGCTGCTGCTCGGAGATCCTTTCCTCTTGCGGAGCTCCTCGAAGTCCATGCAAAGCCGACCGAAGCGATGGACGTGGCGGCCGGCACGGGGTGCAGCCGGAGAAGCGCTCGGAGGGACAGCTTCAGGAGCGCCGAGCTGAGGAGAGCTGTCGGGCGCCGTTTGACCGCAACCCCCCGAGGCCTCTAGAGCTTCAGCCTTAGGAGCCACGTGCCGCATCGCCTCCGCAACCGACGCCCCAGGGGAGGGATCATGAGTTCCTGAGGAGGGAGCCCGGACTCCTGAAACCTCATATGGTCCTGACTGCTGAGCAAGGCCCACATCGGGCGAGAATGGCGCTGAAGCGAAGCGACTCGGCGTCTGACGAACTCCTTCACCACCATCGACGCAGTCACGACGCGGTCCTTCAGCCTCCTCAGCCTGAGCCAAACGGGGACAAGACAGGGGCTCGCAAGCCTCTTGTGGCCCCAACCGGAGTTGGGGACGGCAGGTGCTGACGGGGAATGAAGTAGAGGGCTGAGCACCACAGCGTCGACGAATACCCACCATGTCCGAAACTCGCTCGTGGATGGAGGAAGCTCGAAGTCGATCCCCGCGCCCGCCATCGCGACCACAGCCTGGAAGCTCACGCACCCCGAGCTTTGCCGAGGATCCATCAGATGCAATGAGAAGAAATGACGAAGAAGGGCCACAGAAGGAACGATGCCCACCATGGCCTCACACAGAAAGGCGAAGACGGCAAGGAGGGTCACGGATTGGGGGTCGAGATGCAACATATGGATCCGGTAATGTTCAAGCACCGCGTTGAAGAAGGTGGAGAAAGGGGAATCAAGCCGGCCCAAAGGGCATTAATGAAGATTGGGACCTTGGTGGCTGCCAGGGCAATGTGAGTGCGAGACGCAGGCCAGGCCACCGTCTTCCCCCACTCGTTGAAGCTGGTGGCGAGCATGGGATGCACCTTGCCCATGGCCTCGTCGTTGAGCACCAGGGATCGGCCGACTGCAGGCTCGACAGCTGGAGGCACACTTGGCGAAGACAGAGGCTTCTTCCCCTTGTCTGCTTGTTTTGGCGCCATGGCGATGAAGCGGGCAGAGCACAGGTCAGATTGGAGAGGAGGAGCAGAGCCTCAGAGGACAGAGGGATTGGGGAAGAAAGGCGAGGGCGACAGAAGAATAACTGTGTAGGTAGCAGGCGCCGCATAGCCAGGCGGATTCCATGGCAGTGTGGGGAAGCGGAGACGCCCACGTCCAATCAACCGCCACGCTCGACCAAGACCGCAGGTGTTTGTGGCCTGTGGTGCCAGATTGACCTTTGGCCGCCTCGAAAGCCCGCCAGCCGCTTTGGGCCGGGGCTCTTGTCGGCGCTTCGGGAACAGGGTCCCAGACTTGCCTTGCACTGCGCCCACGGCGTGGCTGTGCTAGCAGGCCTGTACGGCCCACCTTCATCAACAAGGAGTTCAAGACCCTCGTGAGGGGCCAAGCCTCGCGAGGCGGACGACACAAGACCTCCTCATGAGCGGCCTCACCAGGTTGGCTCGCGAGGAGCGGAGAGATCAAGGCAGGGCAAACCTCGCGAGGTTCTCGTGACATGAGCCGTGACGATCGAGACCAGGCGGGCGCCACCGCGCGCAGTGTCCTTGTTTCCTCTTTGGTGCTAAGGAAGCAAGCGCAGTCGCAGAGTACCGAGGCATCAAGAAAAGGTTTCCATATCAGTGCAACGAGACCAAGACCAGCAGGACGGCAAGACGGAGGTCACCGTGGAGCCCAAGGCGGCGTCACCACCAGAGCCTTTTGCAGGCAAAGATCGCTTTTGTCAGGATAAGCTATACTAGTTGTCCCCTTTCAAATTGGCCATTGTTGGCTTCCTTCCCGCTCAGTATTTGGGAAGAGGACCAGGGCCTATATAAGTAGCACTAGCCACCACAGTAGGGGGCAACTAAGCCTCAGGCATCTGATCTTTAGCCAACCCTTAGCCACACACCAAGCACAAGAACACCTCGACCTCAGGAGGCTGTTCTTCCCCTTGTACTGTTCATCGTCAGCCCAAGAGGCAATCCACCACCACCACACTGGAGTAGGGTATTACACCACAACAGTGGCCCAAACCAGTATAAATCTTGTGTATTTTGTGTTGTGAGTCCGTCGAGTTCGTCCGTGAGATCTTAGCAAGCTAGGGCGTGGATCGGTAGGGGGGAAAGAACTTCGCACGCACCCCAGAGTTCGAACCTTAAAGGTTTTGCCGGAACCCGTGATCCGACATCATCGTCAAAAAATATACCAAAAGTATTATATGTGTAGCATGCTTCTTAAAGTACTACTGGTATGAATTTCTGCTAGGCCTCGATTAATAGCCTCTACGCCATGGCGGGCACAATTAGGATGTTGTTGGGACAAGTCGATGGATATTTCAGTGGACACGTCAATTATCTCTGATGTTGCAACGCACGGGCATATGTGCTAACAAAATAAAAAGGAAATATAATCCAATCCTAGGAGAATTCTCCGCCCCCAACAAGCCTATGTAGTGCCAATGTTGTTGCCTTTGGAGTTTCCTGTCGTGGCCGAAACAAAAGAATAGTATCCATGCATGCAGTCGATAAGCCACCGAGCTCTGCAGGAAGTGCCGGCGACATTGCCCTGAAGAATCTATGGCCAGAGAAGAATATCACGCTAGGCTGATCATACCTAGCTGTTTGTCTGAGTCAATGGAATAACAGGATTGACGTCATTGATGCCGATGCAGTCCCGGAAAAATGAAGACACAAGCAACCCCCCGTGTTTCCATGGAGAGTAAGGCAATTTGCGCATCTTAATGTGTACAACATCTCTCCAAACCTTAAAATGCACATGATATAAAAAGATAAGCAACCACTCAATAAACAGTTTGACTAAACAATATACAACCCCCCTTGTACGTGATCCGACAGCCCAAGAGGCAATCCACCACCACCACACTGGAGTAGGGTATTACACCACAACAGTGGCCCGAACCAGTATAAATCTTGTGTCTTTTGTGTTGTGAGTCCGTCGAGTTCGTCCGTGAGATCGTAGCAAGCTAGGGCGTGGATCGGTAGGGGGGAAAGAACTTCGCACGCACCCCAGAGTTCGAACCTTAAAGGTTTTGCCGGAACCCGTGATCCGACATCATCGTCAAAAAATATACCAAAAGTATTATATGTGTAGCATGCTTCTTAAAGTACTACTGGTATGAATTTCTGCTAGGCCTCAGTGTGCGCCTCTCTGCCATGGCCGGGCACAATTCGGATGTTGTTGGGCCAAGCTGATGGATATTTCAGTGGACACGTCAATTATCTCTGATGTTGCAACGCACGGGCATATGTGCTAACAAAGTAAAAAGGAAATATAATCCAATCCTAGGAGAATTCTCCGCCCCCAACAAGCCTATGTAGTGCCAATGTTGTTGCCTTTGGAGTTTCCTGTCGTGGCTGAAACAAAAGAATAGTATCCATGCATGCAGTCGGTAAGTCACCGAGCTCTGTAGGAAGTGTCGGCAACATTGCCCTGAAGAATCTATGGCCAGAGAAGAATATCACGCTAGGCTGATCATACCTAGCCGTTTGTCTGAGTCAATGGAATAACAGGATTGACGTCATTGATGCCGATGCAGTCCCGGAAAAATGAAGACACAAGCAACCCCCCTGTGTTTCCATGGAGAGTAAGGCAATTTGCGCAGCTTAATGTGTACAACATCTCTCCAAACCTTAAAATGCACATGATATAAAAAGATAAGCAACCACTCAATAAACAGTTTGACTAAACAATATACAACCCCCCCCACACACACACACACATGAATAAAATTAACATATAAGTTTATGGGATTAGAAGTAAGTATTTCTCATCCTTGTGTGCATAAGCAATAGTTTTGACAAACTAGATAGGATGTTATGCCACCAATTACTAAATGTGCCTTTACATGCCCGTGGGAAGCTTGTGTATTTAGTGCTATAGGACCATAACACTTTTTCTTTCACAATGCTGCTACGGCTAGAAGAGTACAAGTATTTGAAACATCTAGATGACACGAGGGTTTTGAGGGTACAGAATTGAAGGATCATATAATTAGTTATTTTGCAAATTTATTCACCTCTTAAGTTTTGCAACCAAATCATGAAGTGTTATGCCTTGTCCGAAAGAAGGTGTCCGCGAAGATGAATAATGCTCTCCTTGCTTCCTATACTACTGATGCTGTGTGTAAGCCGCTATTTGCCATAGGTGACCTAAAAGCCCCGAGACCAGATGGACTTCATGCTATTTTTTATAGAAGATTCTGGCCCATGTTAGGTGATGATCTACTCGAGGAGGTTCTTCAAGTTGTTAGTACTTGTATTATTCTGGCCGGCTGGAATGATATGGCGATTATGATGATTGCAAAGGTTAAATACCTGAAAAAGGTAACCAAATATAGGCACATTAGTTCGTGTAATGTGTTATACAAGATTATTGCAAAAATGGTGGCTTCTCATTTGAAGGTTTTTCTGCCTAAAATTATCAGTCCGACCCAGAGTGCTATCATGCCTGGGAGAATGATTACAAGCAATGTTTTAGTAGCCTATGGGCGTTTCCATAAAATAAAAAAGTAAAATAGAGGGCAAAGAAGGTCTCTATTCCATTAAACTAAACGTGCATAAAGCCTGCGACCAAGTTGAGTGGCCATTCTTAAGGGAGATTATATTGAAATTAGGCTTCCTGGAAAATTGGTTAATTTTATTATGGAATGTGTCTCCACTATTGAATATTATGTTCGGTTTAATGCGAAGGAAACTAAGAGTTTAAAACCCACGGGGGCGGCAGGGCAATCCTTTATCTACTTATCTTCTTTTATTCTGTCCGGAGGTGTCGGTGTGAAAACCGGCAGACCTTGGGGTAGGGAGTTCCGAGCTGTGGATCTCGGAAAGATGGTAACAGGAACAGGGAGACGATGTTTTACCTAGGTTCGGGCCCTCTTGATAGAGGTAAAACCCTATGTCCTGCTCTTGTTTATATTGATATAGATGTATCGAGTATGGAGTTGGTCTACCTCGAGATTGTAAGATGTGGTCTAACTCTAGGGCGAGGTGAATGAGATTGCGTTGATGTCCCCTCTATGGGCTAAACCCCTTGCCTTATATATATGCCAGGTAGGGTGTCTAGGGTTACAAGGTCGGTATCTTGGCGATGAGGCGGTAGGAGAAGTCTTGGAGTATACGACAAGTCTTCGGCAGACATAGTCTTGATCACGCCGCGTCGTGCAGCCTCCGGAGTCCATCTTGATAAGAACAAGGTCCCACTAGCCCAATCCGAGGAGCATGGGCCGGCTAGGTTAGTACCCCCTAGTCCAGGACACCTTCAGTAGCCCCTGAACTAGTGTTCTATGCTGAGGATGATTCCCTTGACGAGGACAACCTCAGATCTAAAGTCCTTGCCTTGACAGACAAGTTCCCCTTTGTGATTTTAATATTCCCAGACCATTCTTTCAAAGGAGCGGTGTCAAACAAGACACAACCGAGCTCATAGCCTAGCCGAAGAGATGGGGTAACTTAGCCTTGAAGTCTGACCACCTAGGTGTGAACAGTTCCACCTAGTCTGACAACTTTATCGAAGCGGCGCACCCCATGATAGGTTAGACACTTACTGCCTCCCCAAAATCGTGGCTCGAGGCAGAATTTTTACTAGCACGTCCCATCGAGGTGGAGATCATGCCCGTTTTCTCAGGGATATCATCAAGATTTTGTTTCCCCCCATATGCATAACGACATCTTTTGCGGGGGAGTGGAATTTTTATCGGCGCGACAAGGGGGACTCTTGGCCTTTCAACAGCCTATAAGAGCAAAAAGAGGACGGCGCATGTAGCCATGCTCTCATTTCCCTCGCCTACTGCTTCATCTAGCTCTAGCGCCCAGATCCAATCTCACACTTCTCCTCCTTAGAATATCCAAACTCCAGCATCTAGCCATGGCTGATAACCTCAAAGAGCATTAGGGTGGTTCTGCCGTTACGGAAGGCACCATCCTGGAGCTGCGCGACTCAGGATATATCTCCACCAACATCGCCGCTCGCACCCCAGGCGTCGACTAGCAAGTGCTTTCTCCCAACACAAGGGAGCGGGTAGTCTTCGTCCCCACCTCATCCGAGGCCTGGCCCATTCATGCGCAGGATGATGTTCTACTACGGGCTCGACTTCCACCACATGGCCCCGAATTCCATCCTCCACCTCGCCTCCTTCATCCCAATCTGCGAGGCCTTCCTCCGCTACGAGCCACACTTCCGCATGTGGCTAAAGATCTTCGAGGTCAAGCCAAAGTCCAGCAGCTCTGACCTAGCTGAGTGTGGAGGGGCCATGGTCAGCAAAAACCAAAATGCTGACTAGTTCAAACGCACCTTCATCGATACGGTCAAGGAATGCCAGCACGAGTGGTTCTTTATCACTGAGCCGCTTGCCCCTGGCTAGATCGAACTCCTGGCCTTTTTGGACGGACCCCCAAAAGAGCTCAAGACCTAGAGGGAGAAGGGCATTGCCTGGGGGGACCCAGATGAGGTGGAGATTTTGATCATGAAGATCAAGTGGTGGTCTACCGACAAGGACCTCCAACTCCCCGGCGTGGTCACGTCATGCTCAATCGCCGCATTCTCCCGCGCCAACTTTGGGGCAAGCCGACGTGGGAGAACAAGCCCGAGGATGCGGGCTCATCCTCCGCTTCTTCCACGCCACCTTGGCCAGTACGTGGACGTGGCACCTCAAGCTGGCCAGGAACAAGATCCCCAAGGAAGGGCAGGACCTTGGCTTCAAGGTTGGCTATGAAGCTCCAACGGTAAGTGTCGGAGTGTGGGGTTCCGGCAAACCCTTAAGGTTCGAACACTGGGGTGCGCGTGAAGTCTTTCCCTCCTACCGATCTACGCCCTAGCTCGCTAAGATCTCGCGGACGAACTCGGTAAACTCATAACACAGAGACACACGAGGTTTATACTGGTTCGGGCCACCGCTGTGGTGTAATACCCTACTCCAGTGTGGTGGTCGTGGATTGCCTCTAGGGCTGATGATGAACAGTACAAGGGAAGAACGGCCTCCTGAGGTTGAGGTGTTCTTGTGCTTGGTGTCTTAGCGGGTGAGAGCTGGTTGAATTGCTCGATCAGATTGGATCAAGCTAAGATGAGATGCCCCTACTGTGGTGGCTAGCTCTACTTATATAGGCCCTGGTCCTCTTCCCAAATATTGAGCGGGAAGGGAGCCAATAACGGTGGGAAAATTTGAAGGAGGACAGCTAGTACAAGCTATCCTGACAAAAGTGGTCTTCGCCTGCGAAAAGCTCTGGTGGTGACGCTGTCTTGGGCTCCACAATGACCTCCGCCTTGCCGTCCTCCTGGCCTTGGTCTCGTTGCACCAATATAGAAACATTTGCCTGATGCCTCGGTACTCCTCGCCTGCGCTGGCCTCCTTAGCACCAAAGAGGAAACAAGGACGCTGCGCACGCTGGCGCCCGCCTGGTGTTGTTCATCATGGCTCACGTCACGAGAGCCTCGTGAGGTTTATCCTCGCCTTGATATCTCTGCTCCTCGTGAGCCTGCCTGGCTTGGCCACTCCACAGGAGGTCTTGTGTCGTCCGCCTCGTGAGGCTTGGCCCCTTGAGAGGGTCTTGGATGCTTTGCTGATGAAGATGGGCCGTACGGCCTGCTGGCTTAGCCACGCCATGGGCCGCAGGCAGGCAAGTCTGGGAACCCCCGTTCCCAGAACACCGACAATAGCCCCGGCCCAAGGTGCGCTTCGGGCTTGGCTTCGCGGGCGGCCAAGGGTCAAGTCGAGCGTCAAGGGCCCCAAAGCCTCGGCCTCGGTTGACACGTGGCGGTTGATTGGACGTGGGCGTCTCCGCTTCCCCACGCTGCCTCGGCAACTGCACGACTTGACAAGTCCCTGCGACATGCAAGGAAAGCCATCATTACATGCGATCGTGGGAAACGCCGGTTGGCCTTCTTCCAATATAAATGGGGAGTGGGGCGGAGCCCCCGTCGCCCATCTCTTCCTCGCTTGCTTGCTTCTTCCTCCTTGCCCCACTGCCAACAACAATGACGCCTATCAGAAGGTTCTCCGTCGAAGAGAAAGGAAAGGCTCCCCACGATTATCCGGGGCCACTTCCATCGAAGAAGAGGTCGATCCATCGTCGTGATGAAGCGGCGATGCAGGTGGTGACGAGGCCCTGGTGCGAGCGGCCTCCTCTGGGGTATCCGCTACCCTTCTACGCCCGAGCCGAGGGCTCGGGAGGACGGAGCAACGAGCAGCGCCGCCCACACCGCGTCCGGGGTCGCCGCGCCACAGCGACGCGCGCCGTCGCCCCCGGAATCCATGCCACGGACTCCCACCCGAGCTGGTGCTATGGGCGCAGATGCCTCCAATCTCCTGGATCCGCTTCCCGCGGTTCTTCTCCGATGTGATGCCGCCGAGGGGGCCTCTCAAGCTCTGGTTGCAGCACACCGACTGCAGCGCTCCAGCCACCGGAGCAGAGATCGAAGCGGTCCCCTCCGGCATGATCTTCATGACTCGCGGCTGGGGCGAGATCGCACAGGTATGTCGTGCGAGGGGTGCCCTCGCGATCCACTTTGAGTTCGACATCGCCTCCACGATCTTCTTCAAGGCCTTCAATGCAGAGGGCCGCCGCCTGGAATGCTGCCCCGGAGAGGAGCGCCAAGCTGACGTGCGCTCCGCTCGCGGCCACTCCAGCAGCAGCAGCCCTTGGGAGTCCAGCAGCTCTCCTGAGCTCTATGAGACTCCAGAGACGAGCGATGTCAGCTACGTGCCCCCGAGCTCTCGCCGCGCTCGGAGCAGAGCCTCAGCGCCCGGCCGTCGCCACTGTTGATCTGGAGGGAGTTGGCGCCGGCCTCCCGTGGCCCATTGTTGATGATGGCGTCTGCCAAGGGAGGGTGTAGATAGGATCCCCCTTAGTTTAGCTTTTGTTCCCTGCGAAGAATCATGAAGTGCCCCATGGGGCCATGTAAGGATTTGTAACGCCTTTTGTGCTTATCTTCCTTGTTATGAGAATTTGGTGAACGCATGTCCCGTTAAGGCTCTGTCCCCCCTTTCTTTCCTCGCGATAGCTTGTTGCTCTGCGCTGACAAGTCCCGGTCCCCAGGCAGGCTATAGTTGTCGCTGGTATGCCAGGTCGCGTGTCGTGGTCAAGGCCAGGAGGTGTGCGGCCCGAGGTCCAGTAAGAGCCCCTGAGGCGCGATGCTCGGGAGGTCCCCCTTAGCGCTCAAGCAGCCATGGTAAGGCGAGAAAGGGAGTTGACATGGCCACAACGGGGTTGCGGCAAGGTTTGAGTGACCATTAGGCCCAAGCATTTAGCGACCCGAGAGCGGAACTTATCTTGTTGACATTGCGGCGATTCATGATGGTGCGCTAGGCCTGCACACCAACTTATGCAGCATAGCCAGGCCGGCCCTTACGAGTTTCCCTCCCCTCATGCTCTCCTTAGTGCTCTAAGTCCTCAGGTCCCGGCCCTCGAGCGAGCTCAGCCGTCGCTGGTATGCCAAGTCGCGATGCTGTGGTCAAGGCCGGGGGTGAGGGCTGGAGAGCCAGTAAGAGCTCCTGAGTCGCGATGCTCAGGAGCCCCCCTTTTAACGCGCAAGCGAATTGCACGAGAGAAAAGGAGACTCGCGGTGCCGCCTGCTATCCTTCCCATGGAATCCCTGTGAATAGGCACAAGAAGAGACATGGTTTTCCGTTACAGCTGTCAGCCTGCCGTTGGTTGCTCTGGATGAGGTGAAGGCACTGAGGGCCTGGTAAGGTGACGTGCGCGGGACGTGCCGCGAGCCAGAGCTCGGCCGCTCAGATTTGTCGACGTGGCAGGGACGAACCCATGCACCAGCGCCGTGCCTGTGAGGGGGCCCCGTGGGAGGCGATGATCGAGCAAGTGATAGTAGTTGGCAGGTTAAGCATGGAAAGCAGATCAACTTGGATAAATGCAAGAAGATACATGCCACCGGGTCCGGCCCAAGTGGCTTGGGGATGATGCAGCCTGAGGGCGCCCAAAGAAGGTAAGCTAAAGACATAAGCAAAGGGATACATGCCGCAGGATGGACCCACGTGGCTGGGGAATAATGCAGCCGAAGGGCGCCCCACCAACAAGCTTGGAAGATGTCACCTGGTTCAGAGACGGCGTAGAGTTGGTGCAGCTGAAGGCGTGCGTCAAGAAATGACTCCTCATGAGCCACCGGAGCCTCGAGCCTCGGGAGGCTCTGGGGCTTGGGAGGTTCCTCAAGACCGTCTCCATTTCCTCCAGACGGCGTGGTACCCGCCTCTGAGCCGCCAGACACGCCAGCATGTTGCGCCGATAGCCGACGCCACGCCGCAAGCCAAAGGGCATGCGAACGTAGCTGTGTGGCGGGCCCTCGCAGCGCCCACACGTGAAGGCCGAAGCGCCTCGAAGTTGCGGCCCTGTTGAGCCACGGGCGCCGATGCGGATCGCAGCCCAAAGATCTCGCCAGATGAGGAGCTGCGCCTCGTGAGCGGCTGTCGCCGCGCATGGCTCTTGCGTCTTGCAGTTCCTGAGTGGTCTTGGTGATGAACTCCTGAGCGGTGGGCACTCCTTGCCCTGTGCTCTCCTGAGGGGCATGTGCCGCGAAGCACGCCTCCATGTGGTGCCCAAGCGCCTCCCTCGTGAGGTTGGCAAGGTCTGAGGCCCTCCAGAAGAGAGCCCCCGAGCCCTGCCCAACGAGGGCGCCGGGCGCGCCTTCCTATGAGATGGAGGGAGGCGCCCCTGGGACGGACGCTGATCCTGATGAGACTCCAGCCGCGACGCCATCCTCCTGAGGTCCTGCGCGGCGCAGCTGCTTCTTCTTGGGGATGGCCTCCGGAGGGCCCTCACTTCTGCTGTCGGGGTCGTCGATTGCCGCAGCTTGGAAGGCGCGCTCGAGGGAGCACACCGCATCCCTCTCTTGACATGGGACCGTGATGATTCCTCCGCTTCCTGGCATCTTGAGGACGTTGTAGCCGTGATGGGTGACTGCCATGAACTTGGCCAGGGATGGATAGCCGAGGATGGCGTTGTACGGCAGGCGGATGTGCACGATGTCGAAGTCGATGAGCTCGGTGCGGTAGTTCTTGCGCTCTTCAAAGGTGACAGGCAGGCGGACCTGCCCTATCGGTGTGGTGGAACCGTCGGTCACTCCTGAGAAGGGCTTGGTAGGCTGGAGCTGCTCATACGACACTTGGAGGTTGTCGAAAGTGTCGACGGACAGGACGTTGAGCCCTACGCCACCGTCGATGAGGGTCTTGGTAACCTGCACATTGCTGATGACTGGGGAACACAACAACGGGAGGGTGCCGCCGGTGGCCGCGCACTTGAGCTAATCTGCCGAGTTGAAAGTGATAGCGCATTGGGACCACTTGAGCGGGCATGTGGCCTCGAGCTTGGGGAGCACTGCGTTCACCTCGCGAGCGAACTGTTTGAAGATGCGCTGAGAGGCTGGGGCCTGGGCGCCGCCCAAGATGTGTTGGGGAACGTAGTAATTTCAAAAAATTTCCTACGCACACGCAAGATCATGGTGATGGCATAGCAACGAGAGGGGAGAGTGTGTCCACGCACTCGTGAGACCGAAAGCGAGCGTTATAACAACGCTGTTGATGTAGTCATACGTCTTCACGATCCGACCGATCCAAGTACCGAATGCACGGCACCTCCGAAGTTCAGACACGCTTCAGCTCGATGACGATCCCCTGACCGATCCAGCGGGGTGTCGGGGATGAGTTTCACGACGACGGCGTGGTGACGATGATGATGCTCCACCGGCGCAGGCTTCGCTTAAGCTCGCGACGATATGACCAAGTGGAATATGGTGGAGGGGGCACCGCACACGCTAAGGAACGATCCGTAGATCAACTTGTGTGTCATGGGTGCCCCCTGCCCTCAGATATAAAGGAGCAAGGGGGTGCGGCCGGCCCTAGGAGGAGGCGCTGGGAGGAGTCCTACTCCCACCGGAGTAGGACTCCCCCTTCCTAGTTGATTAGGACTTGGGGAGGGAAGAGGAAGGCGCCGCCCCCTCCTTGTCATATTCGGACTAGGGGAGGCGCGCGCCTGCCCCGACCGGCCCTCCTCTTCTCCCTCATGGCCCACTAAGGCCCATTAACCCCGGGAGGGTTCCGTAACCCTCTGTTCCAGAAAATCCTGATTTCACCCTAACTATTCCAAGTCCAAACATAGGCTTCCAATATATCAATCTTTATGTCTCGACCATTTAGAGACTCCTCGTCATGTCCGTGATCACATCCGGACTCGAACAAACTTCGGTACATCAATACTCATAAAATTGTCATCGTAACGTTAAGCGTGCGGACCCTACGGTTCGAGAACTATGTAGACATGACCTAGAACTATTCTCGGTCAATAACCAATAGTGGAACCTGGATGTTCATATTGGTTCCTACATTTTCTACGAAGATCTTTATCGGTCAAACCGCATAACAACATACGTTGTTCCTTTGTCATCGGTATGTTACTTGCCCGAGATTCGATCGTCAAGATCCAATACCTAGTTCAATCTCGTTACGGCAAGTCTCTTTACTCGCTCTGTAATACATCATTTCATAACTAACTCATTAGTTACAATGCTTGCAAGGCTTAGGTGATGAGTATTACCGAGAAGGCCCAGAGATACCTCTCCGACAATCGGAGTGACAAAACCTAATCTCAATTATGCCAACTCAACATATACTTTTGGAGACACCAGAGAGTACCTTTATAATCACCCGATTCGTTGTGACGCTTTGGTAGCACACAAAGTGTTCCTCCGTAAACGGAGTTGCATAATCTCATAGTTGCAGAACTTTGTATAAGTCATGAAGAAAGCAATAGCAACATACTAAGCGATCAAGTGCTAAGCTAACGGAATGGGTCAAGTCAATCACATCATTCTCCTAATGATGTGATCCGTTAATCAAATGACAACTCATGTCTATGGTTAGGAAACATAACCATCTTTGATTAACGAGCTAGTCAAGTAGAGGCATACTAGTGACATTCTGTTTGTTTATGTATTCACACATGTATTATGTTTCCGGTTAATACAATTCTAGCATGAATAATAAACATTTATCATGATATAAGGAAATAAATAATAACTTTATTATTGCCTCTAGGGCATATTTCCTTCAAGATGCACGCGATTGCACGTGGCTCATGGAAGCCCCCAGCCCCCTCGTCCTGGTGGTGGTCGCCGTTCCTTCTTGGTGGCTGTAGCGAGGTAAGACCTACGTTGCCTTGGGGGCGATCCTCACCGGGATGGTCCCTCCAGGCGCCCTCGCGAGGTTGGTCCTGTCAGCGGTCCTCACGAGGCCGGTCGCGCCACTCCTGGCGCGGGCCACGGTCATCCCAGCGTCCGCCTCCACGTCCTCCTCCGCGGTCGTAGCCCCGGTCGCTGCGCTCGGGGCGTCGACCGAAGCGTCCTTATCGTATGGTCCTGAGCTCTTGACAGTCGCTGGTGTTGTGGGTGTTCAGGTTGTGGAAGGCGCAGAACGGTCGACTGTTCTTGGAAGACTCAGGTTGATCTCTGCCCCGCTTTGTGCCGGGCTCTACTGCGAGCACAACTGCCTCCTTGCGCTTCACGTCCTTGGCCTTGGCCTTCTTCTCCTCTGCACCCACAGCTGGTAGCTCAAGAAGGGAGAGGCGCCCCTCCTCAGCTCTTGCGCACTTCGTCGCCAGGTTGAACAACTCCTAAGAGGTGCAGAACTCCTCGTGGATAGCGAGCTCTTCCTTCATCTTGACGTCACGGACGCCGTCGGAGAATGCAGAGATGATGGCCTCATCCGTGACCTTGGGGATCTTGACGCGGGTGTTGTTGAAGCGCTGGATGTACTTCTGGAGGGTCTCTCCTGGTTGTTGCTTGATGCGGCGCAGGTCACCCACGGCCGGCGGGCGGTCGCGAGTGCCCTGGAAGTTGGCGATGAAGCGGTCGCGCATCTCGTCCCAGGAGGAGATCGAGCCGTGCTGCAGGTTCAGGAGCCAGGAGCGAGCTCCATCCTTGAGAGCCATGGGAAACCAGTTCGCCATGACTTTTTCATCGCTGTTGGCTGCTTCGATGCTCAGCTCGTAGAGCTGCAGGAACTCCGCGGGGTCGGCGGTGTCGTCATAGCGAGGAGGCAGATCCGGCTTGAACTTTCCTGGCCAGGCGACGGTACACAGCTCGGGTGTGAAGGCGCGGCAGCCAGCCGTGGTTGCTGGAGCCCGCTTCAGAGGTGGAGCTTGGTCTTGGCGAGGTCCACGCGGCGCCGCTGTGGGCGGCGCACGGTCTTGACGAGGCGGCGCGGGGAGCGCAGGTGCAGCTTCTCGCGGCCGCGGGATTTCTTGGCAGCTTCTCTCTTCATGCGCGGGCACTGGGCGTGGTGGATCACACCGCGGAGCCGCGCGCCTTGGTGCCAAGGCACCGTCTTGAAGCAGTGGTGGTGGAGGCACGCCATGGGTCTCGTTGCCCATGGCTGGCTGGGGGTGAGGCAGAGAGAGGGACGGCGCCGGGGAGCCCCCTGCGGCGCGAACGAGCTCGGCGACGCGATCGAGCCACTCCTCGTAGAGGTCGTCGACTGGGAGGTAGCGTAGGATTTCATTCGCCGCGAGGAGCGCGGCCCGCGCCTCCATGGGAGCGCGGTGCTCGTGAGATGAAGAACCGGCCGGGGTCAGTGATGGAGTGGCGACGTGGCCGTCCTGCCGTACCGATGGATGCAGCGAGGACGCCTGCTACTCGTTCCCCGCCGGGCCGGTGGCAGCGTTGGCAGCGGGAGACGGAGAACGACGAGGTGGCCCGCCGACGAGAGCCATCTGAGTGACACGGGCGGTGAGGTCAACCCTACGCTCAGCTCGAGCACGGCGAGCATCCGCCATGGAGACGACGGAGCGACGGAGCGACTGATCAATGAGAGGGAGGCTACGGTGCACCCCTACCTGACGCGCCAAATGTTGGATGTGGGGTTCTGGCAAACCCTTAAGGTTCGAACACTGGGGTGCGCGCGAAATCTTTCCCTCCTACCGATCTACGCCCTAGCTCGCTAAGATCTCGCGGACGAACTCGACGAACTCACAACACAGAGAGACACGAGGTTTATACTGGTTCGGGCCACCGTTGTGGTGTAATACCCTACTCCAGTGTGGTGGTGGTGGATTGCCTCTAGGGCTGATGATGAACAGTACAAGGGAAGAACAGCCTCCTGAGGTTGAGGTGTTCTTGTGCTTGGTGTCTTAGCGGGTGAGAGTTGGGCAAATTGCTCGATCAGATTGGATCAAGCTAAGATGAGATGCCCCTACTGTGGTGGCTAGATCTACTTATATAGGCCCTTGTCCTCTTCCCAAATATTGAGCGGGAAGGGAGCCAACAACGGCGGGCAAATTTGAAGGGGGATAGCTAGTACAAGCTATCTTGACAAAAGTGGTCTTCGCCTGCGAAAGGCTCTGGTGGTGACACCGTCTTGGGCTCCACGATGACCTCCGCCTTGCTGTCCTCCTGGTCTTGGTCTCGTTGCACCAATGTAGAAACATTTTCCTGATGCCTCGGTACTCCTCGCATGCGCTGGCCTCCTTAGCACCAAAGAGGAAACGAGGATGCTGCGCGCGCTGGCGCCCGTCTAGCGCCCGCCTGGTGTCGTTCGTCATGGCTCAAGTCACGAGAGCCTCGTGAGGTTTTGCCCCACCTTGATATCTCCGCTCCTCGTGAGCCTGCCTGGCTTGGCCACTCCAGAGGAGGTCTTGTGTCGTCCGCCTCGCGAGGCTTGGCCCCTCGCGAGGGTCTTGGATGCTTTGCTGATGAAGATGGGTCGTACGGCCTGCTGGCTTAGCCAAGCCATGGGCCGCAGGCAGGCAAGTCTGGGGACCCCCGTTCCCAGAACGCCGACAGTAAGTACACGTTTATATTTTTCTTTCTGTACGGTGAGATAGATTTTGACGAATCGTCTCATTTTCTGTCTGCAGAAATTGTCGGCCAGGATGCAGAAAATGTAGTGCCCGGCCCCACTACCGGAGGAGCCAAGAACCCTCTGCTAACGATGCTCCTAGTAGAGGAGCCGCACGTGGTGGTTCCCAAGGGGACAAAGTCCCAGAAGGGAAAGGCGAGTGCTCGGACTCAGGAGACATCGGTCACCCAGTCCTAGGAGACCCACGCCTCCTCCGTCCATGAAGACGACATGGGGGAGGACGAGGAGAAGGAGAACCCCCCCCCCCTCAAAGGGAAGAGGGCAGCATCGGAGGAAATCGAAGCCGGAATGCATCCCAAGGGCTCGAAGAGGCCAAGGAGGACCTCAGTTGAGGTCGCCGGCAAGTCATCGGAGAAGGTCGAGCTGTCCGACGAATCAGAGGATGACCCCCTTGCCTCGGGAAGGAAGAAACCGGCACCCCGAGGGTACATCATCGCTTTTATACTTCATGCTTTAATAAGCTCTTTTATCAGTAGAAAGCTTATACGGGAGTCTTGTATGCAGTCCGCCGAAGGTGCGCCCCAGCAACTCCTCAAGCGGGTTGTCGTCTGCCAGCGGGACCCCGGATCCCGCTACTTTGCCAGCTCATGACGGGCTGGGGGAGGCAACATCCACTCCGGTCCCCCAAGTCAACACGATGGGGGCTGGAGAGTCGATTGGCATGACCGAGGTTTACACCTCGGTCCCACGGGACCAAGGGAACAGGGCCCCCGAGGTCATTAAGGAAGGGTCAGGCCATCCGTCGGCCCACCCAAAGTCTACTGCGGCTCCAACGCCGTAGCTGGAGACCCCTCGGCCTAGCACCTAGGTTCTCGGGTCAGAGGTTGTCTTGACACCCCCGCCTCCTGCCAAGGACGGGCCAGCGCTGGGTGGACCAAAGAGATGGCGGAGACCTTGAAGGGTTCCTCCCTCAAATAAGAGCATCGTGCCTTAATAGGCGCAACGCTACAGGGCTTCCGGTCTGTAGGGGCCGTACTGCACGAGGTATTCAAGGGCCTTGTCATGAGCTTCGAGGTACTCTGTTATCCTTGTACAATAATTATTTCTTTGTTTGTGTTTACTTTGCAAATCCATGTGTTTGTCTAAGGACATATTCTCGTGGCCTTCTAAACGTCCTGGTCAATGAGTAGCCCCCGAGCCCAAATCTGGTTTCAAGAAACCGGTGTTGGAATCGTGTGAGAGTAGGAGCCTAGTGGCTAGCCAACAGGACGCTGCCCAATGTTATGAGGCGATTTGTCCAAAGTTCCAATGACTTGATCGTGGGGCTTATGTAAAAATCTTTGCTTGCAGGTTTCTACCTCAGCTCCGAGCTCCATCTCCGAGGAGATTGTGGAGGTAAAGCGGAAGCTCGAGAGGTTCGAGAAGGACCTCAACCTGATGAACCAACGGTTCGAGCAGTCTCAAGGTAAGAGACTAATGCTTCTTGCCCTTAAATGTTACTTCAAAAAGCTTACTATTTTTTCGGAATTTAAATGCCGAACTGTTTGAATGATAGCGGTCGTGGCCGAGCTTGAGATGCTCAAGGTCAAGCTCAAGAGGGCTAGGCATGAGGCGGAGCAGCAGAAGGTTGTGGCCGCGAAGGCGGAGAAGGCCTGGGCTGCCAAAAAGGTGACTAGGGAGACGGACCAGGCGCGTGTCCTGGAGATCGAGGAGACCCTGAAGGGTGTGTGTGAAGCACGGGACAAACTTTAGGCAGGATAGAAGCAAGCGAAAGAAGAGATCGAGAAGCTCCAGCTTGCACACTCCGAGCTCCAGATCGCGGCCAGGGCCGACCGCGAAGTGCTCCAACAAGTGGAGCAAATAGCCACGGGTAAGCCGTATTTATTGCAGTGTGTGTTTGGCAGCAAAGGGTGTGTCGGTCTCACCCAGCTACGGCGTTCTACAGAGGTCTCCATGGATCTTCCGAAGAGTGTCACGGACGCCATCCAGCACTCTTCGACTAGTTGGAGGGTCATGAGGCAGAGAAGGAATTCTGGTGATAGTTCCCGAAGTCGTCGTCGTCCCAGCTGCTGAATCATCGAATGAAGCAGCTGGCGAAGCTATTCCACATGGCAAGGCGGCACCCCAGGACCTCTACATCAAGTTGTGGTCTGCCGAAGCCCTGCCGACCAGCTTCTTCGGCCTACTGGCTCGGCTGCGAGATGTTGCCCCGCAAGTGAATTGCTAGAGATGGCATGCCTGCTTCGAGGGATCTCGGAGGTCGTACTCCTGCATGAAGACACACTTCCGGAAGGTTGATACGGTGATCGTTGCTGCGCCTCCCCCCCCCCCCAAGGGAAGCCGCGCACCGCGGAGCAGTTCTTCGCCGAGGTGGAGGAAGGTGCCCGGGCGACCAAGGCCATGTGTCCAAAAGACACATTGTATCGATTTTAGTACTTCGGAATGCTGGGGTACGTTGGATGTGTCTTTTTGTTTTAATGAGTATGGCGTTAGTAAGAATATTTGTGTTAAGGTTTGTGATTCCCGAAGCATGCACCTATGGTCTTTTGTTATGCGATTAAGATGGAGCATGATTTATTTTTTATTGTCTTGCTTATGAGTGGTGGTCGGGGACGAGCGATGGTCTTTTCCTACCAATCTATCCCCCTAGGAGCATGCGTATTAGTACTTTGTTTTGAGGGCTAATAAACTTTTGCAATAATTATGTGAGTTCTTTATGACTAATGTTGAGTCCATGGGTTATACGCACTCTCAACCTTCCACCATTGCTACCCTCTTCGGTACCGTGCACTGCCCTTTCTCACCTTGAGAGTTGGTGCAAACTTCGCCAGTGCATCCAAATCCCGTGATATGATACGCTCTTTCACACATAAGCCACCTTATATCTTCCTCAAACATCCACCATACCTACCTATTATGGCATTTCCATAGCCATTCCGAGATATATTGCCATGCAACTTTCACTGTTCTGGTTTATTATGACACATACCATCATTGTCATATTGCTTTGCATGATCATATAGTTGGCAAATTATTTGTGGCTTGGCCACCGTTCATATTTTTTATACTTGTCAGGCTAGATCATTGCATGAGGCGTTCATATAGTCATATCTTTGTTCTAGTATCGAGTTGTAATTCTTGAGTTGTGAGTAAATAAAATTGTGATGATCATCATTATTAGAACATTGTCCTATGTGAGGAAAGGATGATGGAGACTATGATTCCCTCACAAGTTGGGATGAGACTCCAGACTTAAATAAAAAAGAGGCCAAAGAACCCAAAATAAAAAAGGGCCAAAGATCCCCAAAGAAGAAGAAAAGGAAAAAAGGAAAAAAGAGAGAAAAAAGAAAAAATATGAGAGAAAAAGAGAGAAGGGACAATGTTACTATCCTTCTCCACACTTTTGCTTCAAAGTAGCACCATGTTTTTCATGATAGAGAGTCTCCTATTTTGTCACTTCCATATATTACTAGTGGGAATTTTTCATTATAGAACTTGGCTTGTATATTCTAATGATGGGCTTCCTCAAATTGCCCTAGGTCTTCGTGAGCAAGCAAGTTGGATGCACACCCAGTTAGTTTTTTTGAGCTTTCATACACTTATAGCTCTAGTGCATCCATTGCATGGCATCTCCATAGCCCATTGATTAGCCTCGTGAATGTGAGACTTCCTCCTTTTTTATCCTCTCCACACAACCTCCACCATCATATTCTATTCCACCTATACTGTTATATCCATGGCTCACGCTCATGTATTGCGTGAAAGTTGAAAAGGCCTAAGAACATCAAAAGTATGAAACAATTGCTTGGCTTGTCATCGAGGTTGTGCATGATAAATACTTTGTGTGATGAAGATGGAGCATGACAAGATCATATGATTTTGTAGGGATAACTTTCTTTACCCATGATATTTTGAGAAGACATGATTGCTTTATTAGTATACTTGAAGTATTATTATTTTTATGTCAATATTAAATTTTGTTTTTAATCTTATGGATATGAATATTCATGCCACATAAAGAAAGATTACATTGATAAACATGTTAGGTAGCATTCCACATCACAAATTCTGTTTTTATTATTTACCTACTCGAGGACGAGCAGGAATTAAGCTTGGGTATGCTTGATATGTCTCCAACGTATCTATAATTTTGTATTGTTCCATGCTATTATATTTTCCATCTTGGATGTTTTATATGCACTATTATGCTATTTTATATCATCTTTTGGACTAACCTATTAACCTAGTGCCCGGTGCTAGTTGCTATTTTATCATGTTTTTGTCTTCTACAGAAAATCAATATCAAACGGAGTCCAAACGGAATGAAAATTTTTGACATTTTTTCTTGGACAAGAAGAAACCTAGGAAGCTTCGGGAGGAGGCCAGAAGGGCCACAGATTGGCCACAAGCCTGGAGGTCGCGCCCTTGGGGGGTGCGCCTCCAGGGCTTGTGGGCCCCCCATGGGTCGTCCAACCCTAATCTCAGCTCTATAAATACCCAAATATTCCCCGTATACCAGAGGGCACACCAAAATAAAATTCGCCTCTACAAGTTCTTGTCGTCGTTATCCCATCTTGGGGCCTTTTCCGGTACTTTAGAGGAGGGGGATTCGATCACGGAGGGCCTCTACATCAACCTTGTTGCCCTTCCGATGATGTGTGAGATGCTTACCACAGACCTAAGGGTCCATAGCTAGTAGCTAGATGGCTCCTTCTCTCTCTTTAATCTTCAATACAATGTTCTTGGAGATCTATTCGATGTAATCTTCTTTTGCAATGCATTTGTTGAGATCCGATGAATTGTGAATTTATGATCAGATTATCTATGGATATTATTTAAGTCTTCTCTGAACTCTTTTTTGCATGATTAAGATAGCTTTATATTTCTTTCCGATCTATTGATTTGGTTTGGCCAACTAGACTGATTTTTCTTGCAATGGAAGAGGTGCTTTGTAATGGGTTCAATCTTGCAGTGTGTTCACCTAGTGACAGAAGGGGTAGCGAGGCACGTATTTGTATTGTTGCCATTAAGGATAAAAAGATGGGGTTTATTTCATATTGATTGGATCTATCCCTCTACATCATGTCATCTTGCTTAAGGCGTTACTCCATTCTTGTTAACTTAATACACTAGATGCATGCTGGATAGCGGTCGATGTGTGGAGTAATAGTAGTAGATGTAGGCAGGAGTCGGTCTACTTGTCACAGACGTGATGCCTATAGTCATGATCATTGCCTTAGATATCATCATAACTTTGTGCTTTTCTATCAATTTCTCAACAGTAAAAAATTTACCCACCGTATGCGTTCTTTCAAGAGAGAAACCTCTAGTGAAAACTATGGCCCACGGGTCTTTTTTATCATATTATTTTTAGATCTATAAAACAAAAAAATACCTTGTTGTAATTTATTTACTTTTACTTTAGTTTGCACTTTTATTTATCTTTTATGCCTATCTCTATCAGATCTCATCCTTGCAAATGACCGTGAAGGGATTGACAAGCCCTTTATCGTGTTGGGTGCAAGTATTTGTTTGTTTGTGCAGGTGCTATCATTGGAGACTTGTGTATTCCTCCTACTGGATTGATACATTGGTACTTAACTGAGGGAAATACTTATCTCTACTTTGTCGCATCACCCTTTCCTCTTCAAGGGAAAAACCAACGCAAGCTCAAGAAGTAGCAACACCTTACGAGATGTGGGCGGGAAAGAAACCGAGCTTGAATTACTTACGGGTGTGGGGTTGTCCTGCTGAAGCTAAAGTTTTCAATCCACAACTTAAGAAATTGGATCCGAAAACAGGTAGTTATTTTTTCGTTGGATACCCTCATAGGGGAAAGGGGTATCGTTTTTATTGTCCAAGTCACACCACCAAGTTTGTGGAGACTAGACAAGTAGTGTTTTTTGAGGATAATAAGGTCACAAATTTAAGGGAGATCGATCTTGAGGAGAAGCGGGTTTGTGCACCATCCCTGATTATCCAAGAGATTGTTTTTCCAATACGAAAAAATGTGACATCTGAAGATCCTGAATCTCACGGTTCAGTTTCTCTGACAAATGGTGATCCGTAAAGTAATAATGAAAATCCAGACACAAATGAGGACCCCCAGGAAAATAATGATCCTCAAAATGATGTTGTACCACCACCACCTCCTCCCGTGGGTAGACCACGGCGTGAGAGGAAGAAAGCCATATCAGATGATTATGTCACTTTCATGATTGAAGATATGAATGATATGGGAAAGGTGGAGGATCCAACCTCTTATAAGGAAGCCATTAAAAGTGAAAATTCATCCAAGTGGTTGGTTGCCATGAAAGACGAGTTAAAATCTATGGGCTCAAACGACGTTTGGGACTTAGTAGAAGTTCCTGATGGAGCTAAGAAAGTAGGATGCAAGTGGGTCTACAAAACCAAGTATGATTCCAAAGGGAATGTCGAACGGTTCAAAGCAAGGCTAGTGGTAAAAGGGTATACACAGAGAGAAGGAATTGAATATAAGAAAACCTTCTCTCCTGTGTCAACTAAGGATTCTTTCGGAATCATAATGGCATTAGTAGCTCCTTACGGCCTAGAACTACACCAAATGAATGTTAAAACGACATTTCTAAATGGTGACCTGAAAGAAAACTTTTACATGGCTCAGCCGGAAGGCTTTGTTGTGCAAGGGAAGGAACATTTAGCATGTCATCTAAAGAAATCAATTTATGGCTTAAAGCAAGCTTCAAGAGAGTGGTACCTCAAGTTTGATAAAATTATCAAAACTTTTGGTTTCACCGAAAATATTGGGGACAACTACATATATGTTAAGTTTAAAGGCAGTAGGTTTACAATTTTAGTCATATATGTTGATGACATATTGTTGGCATGTAGCGATAAGGATACGCTGCATGGGACCAAGAATTTTCTATCATCCAGTTTTTATGTGAAAGATCTTGGTGAAGCCTCGTATGTCCTCGGCATCGAGATTCATCGAGATAGGTCCAGAGAAACGTTAGGACTATCTCAAAAGGTATAATTTTAGAGAGTGTTGAAGAAATTCAATATGCATAAGTGCTCACCTTCACCTGCTCCTATAGTTAAGGGTGATAAGTTTGGGACATTTCAGTGTCCGAGGAGATGAAGTCGGTTCCTTATGCTTCAACTGTCGGAAGCATCATGTGTGCTCAAGTCTGTACACACCCAGATTTATGTTTTGTAACCGGGATGCTTGGCAGGTACCAATCAAATCCAGGACAGGACCACTGGAAGGCCGCGAAGAAAGTCTTCGTTATATGCAAGGAACTAAGGATTTCATGCTTACGTATAAAAGAACTAATAACCTAGAAATTGTTGGTTATTCAGACTCTGATTTTGCCGGGTGTGTGGATAGTACGAGATCCACGTCAGGTTATATATTCACACTTGCGGGAGGAGCCATATCGTGGAAAAGCTCCAAACAAATGTTAACTACTGGATCTACGATGCAAGCAGAATTTTTAGCATGTTTTGAGGCCACCGGGCAGGCTGTATGGCTAAAGAATTTTATTCCCGGGCTTAAAGTGGTTGACAGCATATCTAAACCAATTTTATTATACTGCGATAATGAACTCGCGGTTTTCTATACGAATAACAACAGGTCAAGTGATGATGCCAAACACATGGACATCAAGTATCGTGTTGTGAAAGATAGAATTCAGGATCAAACAATTAATGTTAAACATATAAGAACGAAGCATATGCTTGCGGATCCGCTAACTAAAGGCTTGCCACCCAGTATTTTTCATGAGCATGTTGCCGGCATGGGATTACCGGAAGCCTTATGCTTCTGGAATAAGAGGACCATTAAAATAAACCACTCCCAATAAATAAAATTTTATCCATTTCAAAATAGGCGGGTGTGCCATAAGTGTTGAGGTTCTACGGCGTTTGAGCTGTTGTAACACCTCACTTTGGTACATCATTCCTATGAAGAATGGGCGAATGCAGTTAAGCCTAACGATCAAGGGGGAGAATGTTGGTATTAATCTGACGGCTAAACCTGTAGTTAGATCTATTAGCCTAACAGGGAAAAAAAGGGCCGAAGAATAACGTTAAGAGATAGGACACACACCAACGTACGTGCCCCTCATCTCCAACTGATGTGCCCTGATCAGGGGTATCCAAACCAACTTATGATTTAGGTCCCCTGTTGCACAATGCCGTATAGAGGGATACGGGAGAGAGCTGCCCCCTGCGCGATTCATACATTCACGTCAGGTTCACTCTCCTCCCTATATCTCAAAAAACCTATCCGATCTTGGGGGTGCTGCAGCAAAGGGAGGACCTACTCCAGCCGTCGCCGCCGTCCTAGGCCAGTGCCGGTGGCGTCCTGAGGGGATCAGGACGTCCAGGCCACGACCTCTACATCATCCATCAATCTCGCCTGCAACGAGCAAGCGATCATGTCGACCTCCGTGACACGTAAAGGATCCCTAAACCCATCCATGTTCATGTTATCTTGGGTGATCTAGATGCAATTTTATCATGTTGTTTGCATCCTAGTGATGCATTAGAACCAGCAATTATCAGTAATCATCATGCCCCTTCATAAGCGTTTCCATAATTTGCCTCAAGAAGTTCCAGTCTACCCTTCATAAGCTTTTGATAAATCCAGTTTATAAGCACAGTAGCTCACTGAAGGGTCATTTCCATGATGAATACACTCAAAAGTAACTAGGGTATTATCAAGAATTCCTTGACTGCAGTTAATTAACATCCAAAACACCACTCGTACACAAGATTTTAGAGACGGTAATGTTATCTGGCTGACGTTTGCCGAGAAAGGAGTGGCAAGCGAATGTCATTTGATGGCAGTTTTAGTTGTGAAGAAAAATCAAACGGCGGCAGTTTAAACAAAAATGTCTTCTCTGAAGAAATTGTCATGTCGCTTTGAAGAAATTGCCACCCCTTCAGAACTAAAATTGTCACCTAAAACGTTCACGTGTGCCACCCTCCCTGACGATCGTTCGCCAGTTACGAGCGTCCTTTAAAAATCGGCCAGCTCACACGCGTACATAGCCTCTTACCACACGTCGTACTATCCTTCCATGGCTGAGTACCACCCTGCACGTATCCGCCGTAGCCTCTTGCCACACGTTGTATTCCTCCACGACTGAGTATCACCCTGCATGTATCCGCCGTAGCCTCTTGCCACACGTTGTATTCTTCTACGACGAAGTACCACCCTGCATGTGTCCGCTTCGGATAAGTGGCCCTAGTTCAATGCAAGCCCGTTCAACAGACCGGCTGTCTGGTATAACGATGAAAACGTGGAAGGGATACAGCTCGGTCCCTCTCCCTCGTACTACCTGGATTGGAAGTTCGAAACTCGCTCGGCAACATCTGCGCCATGGCGACCGAACAATCCCGATACGGCCACAGGAAGTTGATGGTAAGCTACGGCGGGAAGCTCCAGCGCTTCTCCGAAGGCGACGGACCGCAGTACATCGGCGGCGAGCACCAGGTCGTGAGGGTCAGCCAGTCCATCTCGCTGCAGGAGCTCCGCGACCGGCTGGCCACGGCCGTGGGCTGCTTCAACATCGCTATCCAGTACGTCCGCCCCGGCGAGCCCCTGGACGCGCTCCACAATGTGGTGACCGCCGGCGACGTCCGGGACCTGCTAGACTGGGTGCTATACCGGGACATCCATATCAAACTGCTCCGCGCAAACCCAGCGGACGTCCCCCAAGTCCGGGTCTTCGTGGTCCGCGTGGATGGGCGGCCGCCGCTCCCCGAGGCGCTCTTCACTCCCGCTCCAAGCACGCCGGTGGCGGCGCCCACCGAGGCGCCGGTGTCTCTGTCCTCGCTCAGGCGGCGAAGTGCGTCGGCGCCTTCGCTGTCCGCAAAGTTGCCGGACGGCACGTCGGAGCCCCTCTCTCCGGCCCTCATCCATCGGAGCGTATCGGCGCCTTCGCTGTCGCCGCCGTCGACCGGGGACGACACAACGTCTTCGACTACGACGACAACTGCCGGAAGCACCCGTACGACCCAAGATGTCGCCCCCAACGCGGCAATGCAGAGGAGTCTGGCGCGCCCGGCTCCGGTGTTCCTGGTGCCAGTAGCGCCGGTCATAGTGTACCAGCCGGTGATCCCAGTGTACCAGGTGTTCGTCGTGCGTGATTGTGCTGTTCACCGCCTCAATCAGATCAGGTAAATCTCACCGATTAATCATCGTATAGAGAGTACAAACGTTATCGTCTTTTGATAAAAGAAAGCGTATTCTTATATGCAGGTGTCTACCAATTAGCTATGATATGGACAGTATTACTGAAGCCGCAGAAGGAGCCAACCAAGCTTTGGCGTGAAGAACTCAATCTCAAGTTTATTATTATTAGTGTTTTGGATTTGGATGACGCAAGTGATAGAGTTTGGAGTATAAGAACGTTTAGCTGGCATGGCCATCCTATTTGGTCCATGTGTTTAAATTTTCCTCCTTTGGGCAATGTCAAAGTTTGATCTTTCACTTTCCCTTTGTAAAAAAGTTTTATCTCTTTTTAGTAAACAATGTGATAAATAAATTTATTTATATGTATCTAACATGCAGAGGTCAGGGTAATAAAACATTTCAATGTTTTGAACAAAAATAGTACAAGTACTCTCAAACTAAAATATAGGGTCGCACTAACTGCCACACGTGTTGCAGGAAGGGAGACGCACCACACGTCTCTAATGTAAACAGATTGCCACATCATCGCTTGCATGCATGTAGGAATCTTTTTGGATTTTCAGTTTTTAAAATGTTTTATCTCTTAAACAAAAAATCCGATTGAAAATTCATTTTCACCATTAAATCCCTCGCGATGAGATCTTCGAAACTAGATCCCATGTTGATATGTTTTGATGAAAAAAAAATTGGATTAAAAGTTGCCATGTCTATTGCATATGAATTGTCATGATGTTTACACTGAAGTTGCCATGATATGTTTCAGCTATTTTCTTCTACATTTAAAAGTAAATTTTAACATTTATAAAATGGGGAATTAAGAAACTAGACTTGCCATGAACCATAAACTAAAATTGCCATGATACATGCATGTAAAATTGCCCTGGTTCATACAAAAAATAATTTTCATGGTCAAAGTACTGGAGTTGCCATCATCAAAATACTAAAATTGCCATGATCTACAAACTAAAATTATCACATGACAACTTTAGTTTAAGCCGTATGACAACCGCAGTGTAAACATCATGGCAACTTCTGGCAAAAATAATAATTCCTCGAAACATATCAACATGGGGTCTAGTTTTGAAGATCTCGTCGAGACGGATTTAATGGTGAAAATGAATTTTTAGTTCGCTTTTTTATTTAGGAGATACAACATTTTTAAGCCGAAAACCAAAAAAAAATATGCTGATGTCATCTATTCATACGTGGTAAAATGAGTGCTGGTGAAGGCGTGTGGGCGATGTGCAAACGACCACATGTGTGGTCGTTAACATTTCCAAAAATATACTACTCCACTTCCAAAATAAGTGTCGTGAAACCACAACACTTATTTTGAAACGGAGGGAGTACTTAGTTAATCTCTCTCTCAATCTTTCCTTTCTCCTCTTCTATTACCTTTCATCCCTGTGGACTAAAGTCCAGGTGCGTGGCGTTTTACCAATAGGGAAAATGTTATTTTACCAAATGAAATTTGTCATGAGGAAATATTTACACGCTAGACCTTCCCTCACCTCTGCCTTCTGAAGAAGAGAAGAAAATCAGAAGAAATAAGAAGGAAATCAAATTGATTACTGAAACATGTATGCATCAAACCATCTAACCTGGTAATAACAGATATATATCTTGGGGTTCTATTCACATGTGTCTTGAGTATTTCAGAACATAGGAGTATCAGATATGAATATAGATATCACCCAATCCCAATATTCAGAGAGTATTAATTTCGTAATGTGAGATTTAATTGCTCTTTGCACACATACACCACATGGTTATTTTATTTACTAATTTTATGTTGATTTCACTTTGCATCTAGTATCACCATAGCTGTGTAGTTGCAGCACAGATCAGATGTCAATTAGTTACGTTAGGCCCAAAAATAAGATGAATTCAGATACATATGCAAATCGCTGAACAAACAGGAAAGGTTAATCCATTTTGTATAAGATTGTTAATAGTTGAATAAGACGCGAAAGCAGATAGATAACCTTTTTTTTTGCACGGATACAACACAAATGTACCTTCATTTCGGTCAAATGTGACATGGATAATGCAGATTAAAATTGTCACCCCATGAACTGCACAAGCAAACATTCTAACAGATCAATGCTTGCCATTGCAAATATAATGTGTTCCACGATACAGACAGAAAAGGATTATAGGACTACAATTTAGGAAGCAAATAAATTGCTTACACTCGTTAATTCGACTGACTTGATACCTTGACACGGGCAGATTAATCCTGCTAGTTGTAGCAAAAGAGGCAACGACCTTCATGCTTCCATGCACTTCCAAATCCAACTTTACACATAGCAGCTTGGCTACCGACAAGCGAGTAAATATATATCACTACACTTTCTGCATCTTACCACTAAGCTCCGTTGTCTTGGCAGCCTTGCCCGGATCCATCTCCTGCCAATAATTAGTGAGGAAATGTTAATTAACTGGTGAACATAATTACAAGGGAAATGTTAATTAACTGGAAAACAAAATTAAAATAATGTTGCTTTTAAAATCAATAAACTAAACTCGATTCGGTATTATATCCAGTGGTGAATATCATGAACATGGAACAATGCATCTTGGATACAAACCTACGGAACAAATAACCGGTAAAATTCTAGTTCTATTTCCTCATTTGATGACACCTTTACTCATCATGGGGAATGCATAAACAATGGTTTTCTGTATAATAGTGACAGCACAAATGCAGAACCAATTTGGCGATTACACAAACGTGGTTGTAACAAACCAGTGAAGATAGAATCTAGAGAGGCAGCTACAAATTTTATCATGTTATGACCAATCTGAAGTGCTTAATTGCACTTGGCGCTTAAGGTAGTTAAAGTACGAGACGCAGAGTATGGCATTTTATTTTCCTGTGTCTAAACAATTATAAAATAGTTTCTGCAAGTCCAAACAGACACTATCATCATCCTATAATAGAAAATTACATCTTTCAGAGATATCTTTCTACCTAAATTTAACAGCTCAATTCACATAAATTAAAGCTGCAGCAAAAACACCCTAGTTCAAAAACCAATTCATATTGTAGACACATCTTTCAATCAGAGAATTCTGGTAAAACCATAATATTTCCCCTTTTATCACTATAACAATACACTTGGACTAGTGTGACATCCAACACCTAAAACAAATTAATTTTGCAACATTCTAATATTGGCAATGCCCTGTACAGCAAATGCATCAGCTGCTGCACCTCCACTCCAATTATCCTCGCAGTTATGTTCAGAGATGTTTATCATGTTAGTACACGGATATTTGCAAATTTTGGTGCAGATATATGGCTGCAAGTCTGTTGTGGATGTTAGTTTATGGTAGTTCAGTTGCAACTGGCCCGGATGGCAGGAAGGTCAATGCTATGGACGTATTGCAGTAACAGGAGGTCACGTGTTGATCAAGCACATGCAACAGCAAGCAAACTGAAGAGAGAGTCTTTTAGGAGGTTTAGAATTGAATGATTCTAGTTTATTAGGGGTCTGTATTGTGTTACTAAAGGAAATGGGACCTAAGCATCCACTATATAAGGATGTCATGTATCTATGCTTGAGACAAGCGAGAACAATCAATCTAACCTCTCCCGGTTACTCTCTCAGAATAAACCCTATGTCCACACAATCCCACGCTTCAGCATGGTAGTTATCCGGTTGTGGATCTAGGACCACAAAATTTCGTATCAGAGCAGACCACAATGGCTTTTGCTGCCAAGACGATGTCATGAAGGATCACTCGCGTCATGATACGGCATGGTATCTACCCTATCACAGAGAATGTGCTTCATTAAATCTTTGATCCTTGAGCAGGGGAGACATTGAATTTTTCCAGTAAAGTCAAAGATCATGATCTCCATCAAATATGGTTTAGACCATGATGCAGCACGAGCTTTCAGGAGTTGACAAGGTCACAACACCTACGACGGCTGTTGTGAGCTTGATACTAAGTTAATCCCTATATTGAGCAGTGCTACATTGACAGAGCCAAGTTGACAGTGGTGACACGACATGATGCAGTGGTGTTGGCGGCCCATCAGCAAGAAGCAGCAGAGGCTTCAAAGGCTTCAAAGGCACAAGCAGCAACAGATCAACCGCCACAAGCAAACACATTTAAGCACTAAAACAGTTGCGTGGAGCGCGACAGAGGCAGGTGCAGCCAAACTAACATCAGGAAAGCTAGATGCAGCAGCTGTGGTAGACATAATAGCAGCGACAGAAACCGCCTTGGCGAACTTAAAATCGACGGTTCTTGCAAAGGCAACCAGAGGCAAGACATCTCTGGGTCGGTACCTGCCAGCAATTTGGATGAATCATGCCCATGGCCATGGACTTCTATTCGGCTTGAGGATCATGAGGAACAAGAAACCAACGTCCCCGCTTGGACTTGTTTACCGTACTAGAAAAAGAAAGAGGAAGCTGCATGTATGCATTCGATCCTGGAGATTTGCAAGGATATATGCCAGACGATGTGGATTTCCGGCATCAAAGGAAAGGAGGCTCCATATTTCTTGCCAATAAGAGGTATTTCCGCAAAACAAATTTTCCATGGGTTATGTACTAAACAAGCATCGGAGGAGCCATACGTTTGGTTTCTAAAAAGCTGGCAGGAAGTAAAAGTAAGCAAACCAAAAATAAATTTTAGTTATGTGCACATCTACAGACTACAGTACAAGGCACCTGCACCACAACCTTCCATGTACATGGGGGTACAGTGGGCTGCAACCATGGCCGCCACCTGCAGCTTGAGGATAAGCTGCTTGTCCAGGTGGGGTGTAGTGTTATGGACATCAGCATATGGTGGTTAGGTACTTAGTTGCAGCCGGCCTGCCAGCAAGAAGCCAATGCTATGGGTGTATTGCAGTAACATGACGCCCCGTGTTGATCAAGGATATGCAACAGCAAGCGAACCAAAGGGCGAGAGAGTCCTTTAGAAATAGTAATGTATTAGGAAGTTTTAAGATTGAAGTCTAGTCTATTAGGAGTCTACATTGTGTTAGGAAAGGAAAAGGACTTAGCATCTACTCCCTCCGTCCTTTAAAGAGTGTACTTCCAACTTTGTTGGAGGGTCAAACTATCCCAATGTTTGACCGAGTTTGTGCAAAAATATATCAATGTTTATAAAACCAAATAGGTATATGATGAAAATATATTTTATCATGAATCTAATGCTACTAATTTGATGGCATAAATGTTGATGCGTTATTGTATAAATACGGTCAAACATAAAAAGGTTTAACTTTCCAACAAAGTTGGAAGTACACTCTTCAAAGGACGGAGGGAGTACTATATAAGGATGCCATGAATCTATGTTGAGACACGCAAGAACAATCAACCTACTCTCTCCCGGTTTCCCAATTCAACAAATCTCTACCCAATCCCTTGCAGCCACAATGTCTGGCTATCTTCAGCACCGCAGTTATCCCATTGTGGATCTAGGCCCACACCAATGCGCCATACACAAAATAAACAAGTTTTGCGTCTCCGAATAGCAATTTGTTAGTGTACTTTTCATGTCTTCATGAACATCCATGACGATTTTCAATTTTTTCCAGAACTTTTCATATTGGGTTTAGAGGAGAGATCATAGGGTGGAAAGAAGCCCTAGTGGAGAAAATCCAATTTATAGTTGATGGCCTACAATTCTCCTATGAAATTACCATGGGAGAGAATCCGATTTACAAAGAGTTTGTGGAACATTGTGATGAAAGGTTTTGCATGCTTCAAACTGGTCCAAAAAAAAGACAGAACGACACCAACTGCTACTGCAAGTTGATACAGAATCAAATACAGATGATGTCGATAAATGATTTTTACATACACACTCCACGAGTTTTGAACAAAAATAGCATGCAGCTATAACTGTAAGCAGCTTTAATGGGTAGATAACATGCATGGGCATAAACCGTTCCTGACATTTTTCACTGACTTCAAACGGAAGGTCGCAGTTGATCTAATAGTACAAAGGTACTCCCAATTCACAACATCCAATATTCAACCACGAATTTGTGCGTAGCATCATTCTAAATAATCAAAACGTACTTTTTTGTTGAAAATCAGCAATGTGCTTATACCACAATAAAGAAGCCAATAACAAGAAAGAGCAAGCCTGTCACATCTTGATGCATACTAACTCTGTACTATAAAAATGGACATATAATCACATGATAACAACTTCTTACTATTTTACTAATTGGCGGACGGCCTTAAATAGCAATTCAATTTTATGACCTAATCCCCGTCTACAGGGTGGTAAAAAATAGAAATTATTAAGAAAAAAATTAACATATTAGTAGCAATGTCAACTTTCAAAGTGTGGAGTGCGGGTGAGTCTCAAAAGAACAAGTACACATAGTGTGGAAATTACAGTTATCTAATTTTAAGATCAATCAGCAGCTTCTCTAGGAGAGGAAGCTTTCTGTACCTCACTTGGATTTTATAATACGTCATTTGCGCATCCTCCAGCATGATGGATGGCATCTCAAATTCATTTCCAAGTACAACCATATATGACAAAGGCCCATTTGAGGCATCAATAAAGCTATACAAGTCATAACCATCAAAGCACAAGTCACAGCTGCAGAATCCAATGTAAACCAACACACGCTTACAACTCTTACCATGAATACTTAATCAAGCCCAAACATGGTGGACCACCAAAAGAAAGCCGTAACTACATCCACAAAGAAAGAGATGCCGTAGAATACAACATGGATTAAAAACACTATGACAGAAAAGTTCAATAAAAACACTCTGACAGAAAAATTCTACAAAACACTAACAAAAGTGAAGACACAGCTGACTACTAAGTGATCTGACCTAAAAAAAGGGGACGCCCTAAAGCACAACCACCATTCAAATGCGTTGCAACTTGCAAATATTCCCCAAAACAGCTTTTGGCAGCACACCACCGAACAGACAGCGCGTCTCTATCAACATTTTGCAAACCTTAAATGGCACTAAATCACACACATGATCACAACCGGTGACAGCTAATTGTCTACGACCAAGAATTAGCCTCACAAGAATAAGCTACAGCATTCCAGTTCCGCACAGAAGCAAGGACAGTGCAGTCCAGTTGGACGCACAGGAGATATGGATCTTCGCTGAGTTAACCCCAAATCACCGTAAATTTGCATCTAATCGAAGTCCCGGATACAGATCAGACAATCGGGTGAGCGTAACAATACAAAAGAAGCACAAATTTTAGAGTTGAAAGTGAAGGCAAGAACCTTTCCGGTGCTCTCGTAATAGTCGTTGAGCGCCCACTGGTACTTGGATTGATCCAGCCCGAACCAATTCGAAATGTACTCATCCAAGCTTGCGTGCGCTGTACATGGAGTGGAAACACACACAGATCAAAACCACATATCAAAAGAATACAAATTTAACGCACCAAACACTCTCCCGGGTCACCTTCTTGCACGCGCAAAACCGCGTCCCAGAAGAAGCCGAACGCCGATCCATCCGTCCTAGCCTCTGCCTTCTCGAACTGCGGCGGAGGCACCTGCACTGGCGAGGCCTGGAACAGCTTGGCTGGCGGCAGTGGCGGGGAGACCGTCTTGACCGGCGGAGGCGGCGAGACCATCTTGACCGGCGGAGGCGATGTGGCTATATGCTCTGGCGGCGGGGACGCAGGAGACGCCACCGAACGGGGAGTGGAATTGGGGGTGGAAAACTCAGATCCTGGCGACTCGGCCGAACGAGAGGTCGGGGTATCCACTGGCGGCGGCGTGGCCGGGGGCGTGATGAAGACAGTGAGGTTTCCCGCCTTGCCGATTACCGGCGGCGGTGTGGACGCCATCGTCGAACAAAGGGTAGCGGAGGTGCGCGCTTGCGTTGAAGCTAGGGTAAGCGAGTGCTCGTGTGAGAGTGAGCCGACTGCGCCATTGGGGGAAAGGGGGGCGAAGCTTTTGTTACGCCTTTTCCGACATTTATCCTTTTCTTCGTATAAAAAAAAAAGGAAATGCTTTCTGACTACACCATGTTCTCGTGTAAAAATAATCGAAATACACGTCTCAAAAACGTCTCTCCATGATGTAGATGCAAAAAAAATTTCTACTCAGATTATACATCTGATGTAAAATGCATCACAAGTGATGCAAATATACATTACCTAACCACTCATATGCAAAAAGGCCAGCAGCCCAGGACGCCAAACTCACACTGCCTCACTTCTCCCACCCACCACGTGACCGCTGCCTTGTCTCCTGTCGCACCATGTCGCCCGCCCACCAGACCCCGCTGCACTTCGTCGCCGCCAGATCCGACCTCCCCACCCCCCTCGTTATCGTATCCGCCGCCGCCACGTGATTCAAGATTCTTCGTTGTCGTCCTCACAGCCTCCGGCCTCCTCACCCATGTTGTCGCCGAAGCCGCCACTTTTCTGCCACCCCACACCTCAGATTTGCCGCGTTTGGAGTTCCACAACCGCAGCGCGGTTTGGAGCTTCTCCGCCCTGAAAGCCACACCCGCTCGGTCCCGCCGTACCATCGCTCGATTTGGCCGTTGTGCGCCTCGACTTCGTCGGTCGTCTAGAAGCCGCACCTATGCTGCCACCATGATGCCAAAGAAGGTCTCTGAGAGCAAGACCGGCTTCTTCAGGGTGCTGACGAAGCCGTCCGGAAACTTTGGGCGGAACCTCCTCCAGGTGATGTAAAATACAACACTTGGAGATCCAAATTTGCATCACCAGCCGCGTGTGAAGGAAATATGTCCTAGAGGCAATAATAAAGTTGTTCCTTATTTATGATAAATGTTTTTTATTCATGCTAGAATTGTATTAACCGGAAACTAGATACATGTGTGGATACATAGACAAAACACCGTGTCCCTAGTAAGCCTCTACTAGACTAGCTCGTTAATCAAAGATGGTTAAGTTTCCTAACCATAGACATGTGTTGTCATTTGATGAACGGGACCCATCCGTTAGCTTAGCATATTGATCGTTCAGTTTTATTGCTATTGCTTTCTTCATGTCAAATACATATTCCTTCTACTATGAGATTATGCAACTCCCGGATACCGGAGGAATGCCTTGAGTGATATCTAACGTCATAACATAACTGGGTGATTATAAAGATGATCTACAGGTATCTCCGAAGGTGTTTGTTGGGTTGGCATAGATTGAGATTAGGATTTGTCACTCCGAGTATCGGAGAGGTATCTCTCGGCCCTCTTGGTAATGCACATCATAAGAAGCCTTGCAAGCAAAGTGACTGATGAGTTAGTTGCGGGATGATGTATTATGGAACGAGTAAAGAGACTTGCCGGTAACGAGATTGAACTAGGTATGAAGATACCGACGATCGAATCTCGAGCAAGTAACATACTGATGACAAGGGGAATAACGTATGTTGTCATAATGGTTCGATCGATAAAGATCTTCGTAGAATATGCAGGAGCCAATATGAGCATCCAGGTTCCGCTGTTGGTTATTGACCGGAGAGGTTTCTCGGTCATGTCTACATAGTTCTCGAACCCGTAGGGTCCGCACGCTTAACGTTCGATGATGATTTGGTATTATATGAGTTATGTGATTTGGTGACCGAATGTTGTTCGGAGTCCCGGATGAGATCACGGACATGACAAGGAGTCTCAAAATTGTTGAGAGGTAAAGATTGATATATAGGATGATAGTATTCGGACACCGAAGTGTTAGGATAGTATCGGTATTTATCGAATCTACCGGGTTCTGGAACCCGGGGAATAATGGGCCTTATGGGCCATAGGAGGGGAGCACACCAGCCCACAAGGGGTGGCTCCCCCCCCCCCCCACCTAAGGAAGGAGGCCGAATAGGAGAAGGAGGAGGGGTCCCCCCCCCCCTTTCCTTCCTCCCTTCCCTCTTCCCTTTTCCCCTCCGGTGAAATAAGGAAGGGGGGGGGGCGAATTGGAATAGGAACCTTAAGTAGGATTCCTCCTACTTGGGGCGCCCTTGGCAGCTCCCCTCCCCCTCCCACCTATATATACATGGGGAGGGGGCGCCTAGAACACACACCAACAATTGTTAGTCGTGTGCGGCGCCCCCTCCACAGTTTACGCCTCCGGTCATATCTTCGTAGTGCTTAGGCGAAGCCCTGCGCGGATCACTTCACCATCACCGTCACCACGTCGTCGTGCTGACGGAACTCATCTTCTTCCTTGACACATTTTCTGGATCAAGAGGACGACGGATGTCATCGAGCTGAACGTGTGCAGAACTCTGAGGTGTGACGTTCGATGCTTGATCGGTCGGATCTAGAAGAAGTTTGACTACATCAACCGCGTTGTCAAACGCGGTTGCTTTCGGTCTACGAGGGTACGTGGACACACTCTCCCCCTCTTGTTGCTATGCATCTCCTAGATAGATCTTGCGTGAACGTAGGATTTTTTTTTTAAAATTGCATGCTACGTTTCCCAACAGTGGTATCAGAGCCAGGTTTATGCGTAGATGATATGCACGAGTAGAACACAAGGAGTTGTGGGCGGTGATCATCATACTGCTTACCACGAATGTCTTATTTTGATTCGGCTATATTGTTGGATGAAGCGGCCGGACCAACCTTACATGACCACGTTCATGAGACCGGTTCCACCGACAGGCATGCAACTAGTTTTGCATAAAGGTGGCTGGCGGGTGTTTGTTTCTCCTACTTTAGTTGAATCGAATTTGACTACGGCCGGTCCTTGTTAAAGGTTAAAACAGCAAACTTGATAAATCACCGTTGTGGTTTTGATGCGTAGGTAAGAACGATTCTTGCTAGAAGCCCGTAGCAGCCACGTAAAACTTGCAACAACAAAGTAGAGGACATCTAACTTGTTTTTGCAGGGCATGTTGTGATGTGATATGGTCAAGACATGATGTGATATGCATTATTGTATGAGATGATCATGTTTTGTAAAGGTTATCGGCAATCGGCGGGAGCCTTATGGTTGTCTCTTTATTGTATGAAATGCAAATGCCATGTAATTGGTTTACTTTATCACTATGCGTTAGCGATAGTTGTAGAAGCAATAGTTGGCGAGACGACCATGACGCAATGATGGAGATCAAGGTGTTGAGCCGGTGACGATGGAGATCATGATGATGCTTTGGAGATGGAGATCAAAAGCACAAAATGATGATGGCCATATCATGTCACATATTTTGATTGCAGTGATGTTTATCTTTTATGCATCTTATTTTGCTTAGTACGACGGTAGCATATAAGATGATCCCTTAACTAAATTTCAAGGTATAAGTGTTCTCCCTGAGTATGCAACGTTGCGACAGTTCGTCGTGTTGAGACACCACGTGATGATCGGGTGTGATAGGCTCTGCATTCACATACAACAGATGCAAGACAGTTTTGCACGTGAGGAATACTCGGGTTAAATTTGACGAGCCTGGCATGTACAGACATGGCCTTGAAACACCTGAGACCAATAGGTCGAACGTGAATCATATAGTAGATATGATCAACATAGAGATGTTCACCATTTATGACTACTCCATCTCATGTGATGATCAGACATGGTTTAGTTGATTTGGATCACGTATTATTTAGATGACTTGAGGGATGTCAATCTAAGTGGGGAGTTCTTAAGTAATTTGATTAATTGAACTTAATTTATCATGAACTTAGTCCTGATAGTTTTTGCATATCTATGTTGTAGATCAATGGCCCGTGCTATCGTTCCCTTGAATTTTAATGCGTTCCTAGAGAAAGCTAAGTTGAAAGATGATGGTAGCAACTACACAGACTGGGTCCATAACTTAAGGATTATCCTCATTGTTGAACAAAAGAATTATGTCCTTGATGCACCGCTAGGTGAAAGGCCTGCTGCGGGAGCAGATGCTGATGTTATGAATGCCTAGCAAGCTTGATCTGATGACTACTCGATAGTTCAGTGTGCCATGCTTTACGGCTTAGAATCGGGACTTCAAAGACGTTTTGAACGTCATGGACCATATGAGATGTTCCAAGAGTTGAAGTTAATATTTCAAGCAAATGCCCGAGTTGAGAGATATGAAGTCTCCAACAAGTTCTATAGCTGCAAGGTGGAGGAGAACGGTTCTGTCAATGAACACATACTCAAGATGTCTGGGTATCATAATCACTTGACTCAGCTGGGAGTTAATCTTCCAGATGATAGTGTTATTAACAGAGTTCTCCCATCACTGCCACCAAGCTACAAAGGCTTCGTGATGAACTATAATATGCAAGGGATGGAAAAGACAATTCCCGAGCTCTTTGCAATGCTCAGAGCTGCGGAGGTAGAAATTAAGAAGGAGCATCAAGTGTTGATGGTTAACAAGACCACTGGTTTCAAGAAAAAGGGCAAGGGAAAGAAGGCGAACTTCAAGAAGAATGGCAAGCAAGTTGCCACTCCCAGGAAGAAGCCCAAAGCTGGACCCAAGCCAGAAACTGGGTGCTTCTACTGCAAAGGGATTGGTCACTAGAAGCAGAAGTGCCCCAAGTATTTGGTAGATAAGAAGGATGGCAAAATGAAAAAAGGTATATTTGATATACATGTTATTGATTACTAATGCTCGTAGTAGCGCCTGGGTATTTGATACTGGTCAGGTTGCTCATATTTGTAACTCGAAATAGGGGCTACGGATTAAATGAAGATTGGCTAAGAACAAGGTGACGATGCGCGTCGGGAATGGTTCCAAGGTCGATGTGATGGCCGTTGGCACGTTACCTCTACATCTACCTTCGAGATTAGTTTTAGACCTGAATAATTGTTATTTGGTGCCAGCGTTGAGCATGAACATTATATCTGGATCTTGTTTAGTGCAAGACGGCTATTCATTTAAATCAGAGAATAATGGTTGTTCTATTTATATGAGTAATATCTTTTCTGGTCATGCACCCTTGAAGAGTGGTCTATTTTCGTTGAATCTCAATTGTGGTGATACACATATTCATAATATTGATGCCAAAAGATGCAAAGTTGATAATGATAGTGCAACATATTTGTGTCACTGCCGTTTAGATCATACTAGCAAATATGCCCGTGCGTTGCAATGGGGAAAACAGCCCCACGCACCCTTACCCACTGAACATGCCTAAAGGCCTCACCCTTATGCCCATAACATAACAAATATGACTAATACCTCACCCTCAGACATCAGACCCATTTTTCTGCTTATCCTCTTTGTTGTCCTCGTCGGCAGTGGTTGCGGTACCAGTTGTCACTAACCAATGTTGGATAGGTCCAATAGCTGGATCGTTAAGCCTCCATCGCGTCAGAGCAGATCAAGAGCGTCGAACATAGTTTTTTTTATATCCGACTAATATAATAGGGAAAGGCACTACACCTAATATATGTCTGTGTTATCATGTAAATTGAGTACTTTGTGTTAGATAGACCGTGAATCCTTAGCTGAACTCATGCATTATGGCAGGTATCACTAAGCCGAGCGAGGCTAGTGGTACGTGAAGACACGATGGAGAAAAAGGTTTGCTCCATATCCCTAGTTTAATAAATTGAACTAAAACAATACATCTCTGTGCATTCTATTTTCTTAACCCTCATAAAAATGTTATTAAAAAGTACAAATTTTTATTATTAAATTCCTTTTACTGGTATTTTATCGGCACTTCCAATACATATTACTCCTTTAGTACATAGTCTCATGAATCCTTCTAGGCCCCCACCACGAAACCTTCCATGTTACATCTAACTTTTTTAAGAACATGTCATGTCTAATTCTTCCCTTCCTTTTTACTTCTCTGCCATGTCTCATGTTTTGAATTCCATCCCATCACTGTCTGGTCCACCATGTATCTTTCCATGTCACGTGTATTTTTGAATTCCAGCCCATCACCTATTAATAATCCACCATGTACATTTCATCCTTCCATCTCAGGTCTAGTTCTCCTCTTCCTAGCCCTAAAAAAGTTCTCCTCTTCCTTCTTATTTCTCACGCTCCTAGTTCTTTCATTCCTTTGTCAGGTCTCATCTCATTTGACATGTAGTTCTCTCAACTAAATTTCCCTCCTCTATTTTTTGTCACGCCATTTCTTACCCTTGGCTTATTGATTCCCAAGTCAGCTCCTTGATACCTAAAAACTCAAAAAAGTATATCAACTGAAGGGATTATCTATAAGCAACCAAGGTGAGACTACTGAATAGACAAAACAACCTTCACCTAAACACAAAAATTGATCTAGCTCAATCGGTTGCGATGAATTGAGGTAGCCAGTTTGATTCCAAACGGGAACTAATATTTTTTCCTTGCCTGCCTTGGGGGGGGGGGGCTTTGCTGGGCCACAACACAGACTAAGGCCAAGCGAGACACCTGAGACATTCATGAAAACAAACACACTGAGGTATAAAAAAAGCTAAGCGTTTTTCTTTCACCTGGGAACAAAAGGTGTTTTTTTCACTTGCGTGTGGTCCTTGTGCAACACGGATAATCAGTCCTATGCAATGGACATACCGAAAATCCAGAGAACCGCACCTTGCTTTATTAGTGGGTACAGATTAAAAAGTGTTAGATACAATACTTCCCAGTTTTAAAATTAAAATTTCAAAAAAATATTTGCATCTTTAGAAAATGTTCTCAAATTCGGAAAAAACGCTATAGTACCTCCTAGTTCTCAAAAAATGTTCAGGTTTCAAAAAAAATAATATTGTTCTTTGTGGAAAATATGTTCGAGTTTAATTTTTTTGTTTAGAAATTTACTAAAATATTCTCGTTCTAAAATATATCTACTTTTTCCAAAAAAAAAGTGTTTTCCTTTTGCTCTTAGTATCTGGGGCGGGTGTTTGCTAATTTAGGATGTCGCGCTGCAACTTAAACAGAATGTTTCGCTTGGTCCAGTGGCTTGCATTTTGACTTATCAAGCCTGAGCACCCGGGTTCGAGTGCTCACGGCTTTTAATTTTTTTGTCTTGGACTTTCTTTTTACTAGGGCGAGCTGTTGGTACAGCAACCGCTAGTGGGCTAGCCCTAGCCCATCGCAGCTCGTCTTTGTGCGTTGTGCGATTTTTTTGGCCGTAACAAATCGTGATGAACGAAAACGACTGGTCCGACGTATGAAACTATCCGGGTCCTACCGTAAACCAAAAAAAAAGGAGAAACAATCCTCCCTTTAATATTAGGTAGAGATTGGTGTAAAGTGCATGAAGAAACTCCATGCAGATGGACTTTTGGAATCACTTGATTATAAATCATTTGATACTTGCGAACCATGCCTCATGGGCAAGATGACTAAAACTCCGTTCTCCAGAACAATGGAGCGAGCTAATGACTTATTGGAAATAATATATATCGATGTATGTTGCCTGATGAGTGTTGAAGCTCGCGGCAGATATTGTTATTTTCTGACCTTCATAGATGATTTGAGCAGATATGGGTATATCTACTTAATAAAACACAAGTCTGAAACATTTGAAAAGTTCAAAGAATTCAGAGTGAAGTAGAGAATCATCGTAACAAGAAAATAAAATTTCTACTAACTGATCGCGGAGGCGAATATTTGAGTTACGAGTTTGGCCTTCATTTAAAACAACGTGGAATAGCTTCACAACTCACGCCACCTGGAACACCACAGTGTAATGGTGTGTCTGAACGTCGTAACCGTACTTTATTAGATATGGTGCGATCTATGATGTCTCTTATCGATTTACCACCATCGTTTTGGGGTTATGCATTAGAGATAGCTGCATTCAGTTAAATAGGGCACCGTCTAAATCCGTTGATACGACACCGTATGAACTATGGTTTGGCAAGAAACCTAAGTTGTCGTTTCTTAAAGTTTGGGGTTGCGACACTTATGTCAAAAGGCTTCAGCCTGATAAGCTCGAACCCAAATCGGAGAAGTGCGTCTTCATACGATACCCTAAGGAAACAATTGGGTACACCTTCTACCACAGATCCGAAGGCAAGATCTTTGTTGCCAAGAATGCAAACTTTCTAGAGAAGGAGTTTCTCTTGAAAGAAGTGAGTGGGAGGAAAGTAGAACTTGATGAGGTAATTGTACCTTCTCCCGAATTGGAAAGTAGCTTATCACAGAAAACTGTTCCCATGATGCCCACACCAACTATAGAGGAAGCTAATGATGATGATCATGAAACTTCAGATCAAGTTACTACCGAACCTCGTAGGTCAATCAGAGCACGTTCCGCACCAGAGTGGTACGATAATCCTGTTCTGAAAGTCATGTTACTAGACCATGACGAACCTACGAACTATGAAGAAGCTATGATGAGCCTAGATTCGGATAAATGGCTTGAGGCCATGAAATCTGAGATATGATCCATGTATGAGAACAAAGTGTGGACTTTGGTTGACTTGCCCGATGATCGGCAAGCCATAGAGAATAAATGGTTCTTCAAGAAGAAGACTGACGCTGATGGTAATATTACTATCTACAAAGCTCGACTTGTCGTGAAAGGTTTTTGACAAGTTCAAGGAGTTGACTACGATGAGACTTTCTCACCCGTAGCGATGCTTAAGTCTGTCCGAATCATGACAATAATTGCCGCATTTTATGATTATGAAATCTGGGAAATGGACATCAAAATTGCATTCCTTAATGGATTTCTTAAAGAAGAGTTGTATATGATGCAACCAGAAGGTTTTGTCGATCCTAAAGGTGCTAACAAAGTGTGCAAGCTCCAGCGATCCATCTATGGACTGGTGCATGCATCTCGGAGTTGGAATATACGCTTTGATGAAGTGATCAAAGCATATGCTTTTATACAGACTTTCGAAGAAGCCTGTATTTACAAGAAAGTGAGTGGGAGCTCTGTAGCATTTCTAATATTATATGTGGATGACATATTATTGATTGAAAATGATGTAGAATTTCTAGATAGCATAAAATGATACTTGAATAAAAGTTTTTATATGAAAGACCTCGGTGAAGCTGCTTATATATTGGGCATCAAGATCTATAGAGATAGATCAAGACGCTTAATAGGACTTTCACAAAGCATATACCTTGATAAAGTTTTGAAGAAATTCAAAATGGATCAATCAAAGAAAGGGTTCTTGCCTGTGTTACAAGGTGTGAAGTTGAGTCAGACTCAATGCCCGGACACTGCAGAAGATAGAGAGAAAATGAAATTCATTCCCTATGCCTCAGCCATAGGTTCTATCATGTATGCTATGTTGTGTACCAGACCTGATGTGTGCCTTGCTATAAGTTTAGTAGGGAGGTACCAAAGTAATCCATGAGTGGATCACTGGATGATACGTCTCCAACGTATCTACTTTTCTTAACGCTTTTCCTCTTGTTTTGGACTCTAATTTGCATGATTTGAATGAAACTAACCCGGACTGACACTGTTTTCAGTAGAACTACCATGGTGTTGTTTTTTGTGCAGAAATAAAAGTTCTCGGAATGGAACGAAACTTTGCAAGGATTTTTTATACAATAAAAGAGAATTTCTGGAGCCAAGAACCACCGGAGGGGGGCACCTGGGTGGGTACAACCCACCAGGGTGCCCCCCCTCCAAGCGCGCCCAGGTGGGTTGTCCCCACTTAGTGGCCCCACAGACTCTGAAACCGATGCTATAAAATCACATTTTTCAGAAATAAATCAGGGAGAAAGAATTATCGCATTCCACGAGATGGAGCCGCCTTCACCTCCTATTCTTCATCGCGATGCCAGATCTGGAGTCCGTTTGGGTCTCCGAAGAGGGGGGCCTTTGATCTTCGTCATCACCAACCCTTCTCCATCGCCAATTCAATTATGCTCCCCACCGGGAGTGAGTAATTCCTTCATAGGTGAGGGAGTCCTGCACTAAGGAGTCCTCGGGCGTCCGGTCTGTTAGCCATGGGCCGGACTAATGGGCTGTGAAGATACGAAGACCGAAGATTGCACCCGTGTCCGGATGGGACTCTCCTTGGCGTGGAAGGCAAGCTTGGCGACCAAATATGTAGATTCCTTTCTTTGTAACCGACCTTGTGTAACCCTAGATCCTCCTGGTGTCTATATAAACCGGAGGACTCAGTCCGGAGGGAGGATACTCATTGTCATAGTCATACAAGCTAGACCTCTAGGGTTTAGTCATACGATCTCGTGGTAGATCAACTCTTGTAATACTCATATTCATCAAGATCACTCAAGCAGGAAGTAAGGTATTACCTCCATAGAGAGGGCCCAAACCTGGGTAAACATTGTGTCCCCTGTCTCCTGTTACCATCGGCCTTAGGCGCTGCTCAGACCCCTACCGAGATCCACGGTTTGACAACGACATTGGTGCTTTCATTGAGAGTTCCACCGTGCCGCCCCTAGAAGGTTTGATGGCCCCTTCAATCGTCAACAACAATACTGTCCAAGGAGAAACTTCCTCCCCGGATAGATCTTCGTGTTCGTGACCGCCTCATGAACCAACTCGCAGCCATCTGGAGCAGAATCGATAGATCGCCCACAGCCACCGTGTCGATTTGGGAGCTCGAACTACGTCGCGGACATCCGTGGGGACTTGATCTTCGCCGGATTCGAGACCGCGGTGATCGCTCCTGGTCACCTCGACGAACATGACCTAAATCTGTCGTCGGACAGCTTTTAGGAGATAGCTCCTGTAACTGCTCCGGCCTTAGATCCAGAGCATACTGCGCCATCCGAGGACGGGAAGCTCAAACCCACCACGGAGGCCACGGATCCCACGGAGTTGGAGCCGCACATGGACCTAAACTCATGGGACATCTGCGTTACTGGAACTCCGGACTCGTCTCCGGTCATAAGTTCCGAACCATATGAGCCCGTGGACGCCGAACTTGATCGTTTATCGATCTTCGAATTTGGTGCCGCAAACATCTTTCAGCACTCACCTTTGGGCGATGTGCTAAACTCATTAAAGAACTTGTCCTTGGGGGGACTCACAGCCGAACTATGTTCGGTTCGAACTAGGGGCTGATGATGGAGGATATTTGTGGGGACCCCGACTCATAAGTCGTGATCACCGAATGCACGTGTACAGTGATCCCAGAGATCAGTGCTCACTGAACACACAAAAGCTGTATAACAAGAGTCTTACATCCATACATACCGTCTTACATAAATTATGACCATTATGGTCAAGTCTTGAGTATAACCAGCTGGAAATCTTCGTCGGTAACTTGGACCCATGCCATCGCCTTAACCCTACGGGCATTACGACCGGAAGCGTCCTAGCTCGCATGTTCGTCACAAGTATTCTTCATCATATCATGTTCTTTCATGCACGCCAATAAAATAACGGTGGCAAGCTAATGAGTACTTTGAATGTACTCGCAAGCAACCCAAGGGTGATAACAGAATAATTATGCAAGGCACCTTCTTTGCTAAATTGGCATTTTTATGAAAGATAGTTTTCTCATGCATGTATGATCAACATTTATCAAGGATATGAATGCGTCTGAAACAAGTATCAGGAGGTTACAGACATCAACATCGAGAGAGAGTTATGAACAACTCATGCTCAAGCTCATCGTGACTTCCTCATGAATCACGTCAACAGATTTACCAAACCGTGTTGTTTGTCAGAAACATATGGACGTAGTCTAAGCAGCACCACCCAACTGTCCTTGACCGTGGACACAGCTATTCAAATAGTTTTACACTCTGCAGAGGTTGCACACTTTACCCACAAGATCTGGGGAACGTCTGTGTCATCCACGACCCGCGGTACCTCAAGTACCCGGGGTAAGCACCCGATCACTATCTTTCCCTAGATGACACTAACATAGAGTCCACTCGTTTGGTAGTAACCCCCGTGCCCAACATTTCACAACTTAAAATTGCGGAGCCTCGCTCCCATATTCATCACATACCATTGGCACGGGGTACCAACGGTGTGTCCGGTGCCCCATAAAAATGTTCTTGGCCGCCCTACCTGGCACGACCCCGTCCCGAGAGAGCACAACAACGACTCTCCCGTCACTAGTAATGCGGGCTCCAAGCTAGTATCGGCCTAGGTAATCAATAATGCCCTTTCCCATATAAGGGTAGAGTGGTCGCGCATGTTTGGTTGGGACGGTCGACAAATCTTAAATCTAATCCGTCTCTGTAAACAACACTTTTATCGAGCCTCGGTACACTACTTCTCCACCAAGTAGTGAACTAGTTCATCATCATCTCCCAGGGGCATTAGTGGCACCCACTGGGCTGTTTGCAAGTATGTCAAACCACACTTGTTTCTTTCCATGCATAACCCTGACCCATTTTGCGTAGCCATTTACTATAGCATCATATCTACTCCCACTGACATAACCCTAATACGAAGGTAGGGTCATGCATAATGCAAGTATCAACAAGGAAGTATCAGAGGCAACCCATCAAAGTGGTTACCACCACATCATGATTCCGTTGCAACAACAATATGGTGCTATATGACATGCATAAAAGGGGTTTCATAGACATGATCAAAAGGTTGCTTGCCTGTTTTAACAAAGTCTTCAGGGTCTTCAAATATCTCTGGTCCAACTCCGAGCATTTCGTCTACTTCGTCAACTATCGTCGAAAGCAACCATAATAAGCAACACAACAAGTCAGAAAATAAAAGCGCTCTAAAAATATTAATTAGACTTTTCTAGGACATCTCTGGTTATATGAAAAATAACCAGAGTGGTTTCATTGGAATTGGGTCAGTGGATATTTCTAAACATTTTGATATGATGGAATCAAGGGGTTTATGGATTTGCAAGAAGTGTATAGAAATATATTTTTGAAAAATGAGCAAAGGAACCCATTTAACAAAGGATGATTTTAGAATCATCTTTGATTTGGTTTCACTGGATTTGGAGTTCAAATGAATATTCTATGGATTTGCAAAGTTGACAAACATGAAGAAATGGCTCATTATTTTGTGGGGTACAGAAAGTATTAAGAAAAATGTTCATAACCTAAGTTATGAAATTAGATGTATCTACAAATTTGAGTCATGGCATTTGGATCATATTTGAGCTCTCTGTGATTTTATAAACTTCATCACAGAAATGGAAATGGGGTTTTGATAAATGTGTGTGAAGATAAAGTTCCTGGAAAAATGTGCAAGTTGTACCATGAGATAGATCATGAGTTTATGAGCTACTAGAAATTTGAATCATCACATTTGGAGTTAACTTGAATTATTTATGGATTTTACAAATTGTACAGAAAAGAAAAAGGGAAAGGTTTTTACCCAAACGGGCTGGATTTGGGCAGCAACAGCGTGCGCTGGGCGAGGCTTAACGGCAGGGCGCCACTGGGCCGGCCCAGCAGCTCAGCCATGCGGGTGATAGGGCGACGTCGAAGGCGCCTTCGCGGAGTACGCTTCTGCGCGGGGGAAGCGGATCCGCTGGAGCCGTATCCACTTAAACGGACGGGCCCTTTCTTTGGGTCGTTGGCCTTGAGCCCTAGCGGCAGGTCGTCTTCCACCTCCCGCGCGCGCTCTGGCCGCGGGGAGGAGCGGCTCCCGACGGCGATAGCCGGGGCTACAGAGCGTCTCCAGCGACGCTCCGCCCACCGGCGTTCTCAGGAGGATGAGTCGCATCCATCGGTGTATGGCTCGCTTGCCGAGGAGAGCCGTAGCAGCGACGGCCTGGACGACCGCGGAAGAGGCCATCGGCCATCGTCGGCTTTGACCATACGACGCTCCTGGGGATGAATGGAGGCAAGGGAAGGGCTTGTGGTGGTGTCAAGAGGGTCCGAGGCTGTCAAGGGGGAAGAGAGAGGGGCCGAGGCCTGCGAATTTGAGCAGCGGCCGACGGCTCGGCTCTGGCCTAGGAGGAGGATGGAGGGCACGAGAGAGAGAGGGTTGGTCCAGGGGGCATACGGGAGAGAGATAAAGCGAAGGAGGGGCAGAGAGGGACCCGGGGGTGGCTTCAATAGGAGGGACGAGGTGCACCGTGGACAGGGCGCTTGGCCTACGCTGCAACGGTGCTGGCGACCGTTTGAGGGGGGTGGGGGTGAGCGTGTCCGCGGTGTACGTGGGAGTCGTCTAGGTCGTGGGGGAGATAGAGGAGAGGAGGGGCAGGGCTTTGGTGCTCGCGCGTGCGAGGCCAAGCATTGGCCTAGCCGGGCGGCGTCGGGCACGAGCCGCAGGAGATGAGAGGGAGAGGGGAAGGAGGGGGCCAGCACGCTGACGTACTATGGACGTCGAGGCAACCTCGGGGGACATCATACCTCTGCCCCAAGGCCTGCGGGAGACCCCGGGAGGGCCAAGCAACAGTGCTCTGGTGCTCCAGAGCGTGACTTTGGCCGACATGGGCTAGTCTTTTTGCGGAGTGGGCGCGGCCACTGGTGTCTGGGAGCTTTAGGGGGGAGTAAACAAAGTAGCAAAGGCATTGGATGCCATGGGGAGTCACTGGAGGAGAGAGGGGATTGAGAGAGAGTGGAAAGGATGATGTCCAGAGAGGGAAAAGAGCTTTTCACCCCCTTCATCATGGCTTCTCGGGCAGGGAAAGATGCAGGGGTTAGAGGAGTATCACATGAGGCTGTGGTACAAATTTGAACTCAAGGAGATTAGTAGAAATAGACAAAACATGCATTTTAAATTTCTGCCAGAAGGTGTTTGATGTAGGTTTGGGCAAGCAAATGGACTTCCCTTGTCATGAGTCTTGACAGGGTCAAATGGCATGAGAAAATAAGAGGTTCCACCAAGATTGAGTTCATTTGGGCAAAGTTGCCAATGCAACTTTTGTAAACCCTAGAAATCAACAGAAATGGACTTTTCAAGATTTAGTCATGCAAAGCTATTCTCCTTGATGCACCACTTAGTTTAGTGTCATCATTTGAGGTTCTGAACATGTCCACAAAAGTTGAGATCAAAAGGAGAAAGTTGCCAATGTAAACTTGTTCAAATTTGGTTCTGGACAGAGAGGGTTTTGGGGCACTTTGATCAAGATAACATTCTCTCAAACTTGTTCCATTTGGTCTAGATGCATTATTACACCATTTGAGCATGTTAACCAAGTTTGAGAGCATTTGGACATGTTTGACAGTGCAAAGTTGTTCAAACTTGAAAAAGGACAGAAGTGGTTTTGAGAGGGTTTCATGGGGTTATACTGTTCTCCATGACACGAGATTTGGCAAGATCATCAAACATGTCATATGTGACATGCTAGAATTTTCTTGGAATTGTTGGGGAATATTTCCTTTGTAAATATTTCAAAAGCTTGAAATATCCAGAAAGGGTTTTTGAGGGGTTTGACAAATAATTTGAACATGACCATGTGTTGAAACTCTTATATATGGAAAATATATGTCCACTGAGTTTCCCTAATTTTTCTCAAATATTTTTGAAGCTTTAAAATAATTTTAACCTATTAAAGACCATTTCTGGCCTTAAGAAAAAGCCTTTAAATAAAATAGGAGAATAACTTTTAAAATTATATATTTGTGGTTTATGGCAGTCCTATGCCTAATAGGTTTCAAATATACCTTTTGTAAGATTTTTCACAGCCTTAATTAAGTACTTGTAGTTCAAGTCTCAATTCAGGGGTTTTTGGAAAACCTAATTTAGAAAATACTTTTTGGCCATAATATTTTTGCAAGAAATTATTTTTATGTCCTACACACATGGCATGATCATTGGGCAAGGTTTTGGATCAAGGAGAAGGAGTATAAGAGTTGGAGGATTTATTTGATTTTTAGAGCACTTGCAAACAGCAGACAAAAATCAAATCAAGCAAAGACCAAACACTCAAAAGTTTTTGTCAAACCACAGTTTATCATGATTTATTAGCTTAGGTGTTGTGGCATGAAAATCAGGGTGTGACAGACCTACCCCACTTACAAGAATCTCGTCCCCGAGATTCCAAACTAGGCGCGGGAAGGAATACAAAACTCAAATCTGGGGTAGTCTTCACGTCCTCATAATGCTTCTGCTTCCGTGTGGTGCTCCATTGAACCTTGAAGTACTTGATGGTGTGGCTTCATGTATAGCGTTCTGCTTGATCCAGGTTGCTAATGGGTTTCTTGCAGTAGGTTAGCTCGGCTGGAGGTCGGTGGCTTGGTGATCGATGTCCTTGTAGAGATCGGGCTAGTTAGGAAGTTGAAAACACTTTCGGAGTTGTGTCGCATGGAAAACGTTGTGCACAGTGGGTAACTCAGGTGGTAACTCCATATGGTAACTGTCTTATCTTCCTCTCATGGCGATCTCGGAGGGGGTTGTTAAATCTTGGAGTGATCTCGAAGAGGGCCGATGAATCTTGGTGCGGGTTTCCTTGTCATGGAAATGCTTGGTTCCTTAGAGATGAGTGGCTTGCAGATACACCTGGTCTTCGACGCGGATGTTTACTTCTTGATGATGGTGGTTGGTATAGTTCTTCCTCCTTGACATGGCGGTCTTCAAATGTCCCCTAACCAGCTGAACGACTTCTTCCGTCTTCGGATAGGCAAGTAGGTCACCAAATAAAGATGACAACCAACTTGTCCAAGTACTCCATGAAGACTTGTTAATGGGGTACATAAAGTGGGTTGAGGCATTGGTGGTGGTCATGGTTGAGTATTGGCCAAATTCTTCTCGTCCTAGGTCCAAAGCCCATGGTCATGATCCAACCATGTTGTGGCTTGGTAGGGCTTAAGGGTTTCAAGGATTCTAGGGTGCGAGTGAACGTTTATCATCTTATCCTTGAGCACAGTCTCTGAGATGCCAATTGTTCTATCTAGTCCTTTAAACAAATCACATCATATCACCGATAGCATCATCTCCTATAGGTCAACTCCAATCATCACTCATGCTATTCATATCATCATGACTCCTGAGAGGAGGTCTAGCAAAATCATATATGTCTACGATCCCCAAACTCATATGTATGGCTACCCCTAAAAATCCATGGGTAGAGCATACAAGCTTCCAAGCTGGAATAAAACATGACAATCCAAGCGCTCATCCTATTCTTCCAAGGTCCATGTTAGTGCATCTCTATCCTAAGGAAACACGTCGAATGCCACTCCAAAATCTTGTTTCCTTCCTATGAATCAACTCCAACAACCCGTTAACTTCCATTAACCAGTACATAATCCACTAGTCCTACAAATCTAATGTCTATGGTGTTCCACACCATCTTCTACTGTCCTATAATCCCCAAATACTTGAAAGAGCTATCTTTACTATAGTCAGTCCACCAATTTCCATTGTCATGGTCAAGTAAACTCCAAGGTCAAGCTCATACAGATCCCTAAGTAAACCCCGAGAATTAATCCAATCTCCTAGTTTATTGTCCACCGAGAAACATGGTATCACGATCGAGATCATCGGTCTAAATCCAATTTACTCCGAACCATGTAGACTTACTCAACATCTATACTCAACTAGGATCACCTACTTAAATTCAAATCTCATGTCCAACGAGAACTCCTACATGTTTCCCCCAAGTCATTTACGCAATATCAACTGTCTCCTATCAATATCCCCTGGCTAAGTCAAATCCTTACACTTCCAAGAATTTTAGCTTACAATCATAATTGTCCAATTTACTCAGGGGCAATGAGAGTCATGCTACTCTATTAATTGATCCCACCAAGTTCATCTACCAACATGAAAGCCTTATGATCCACCGAAGATTCTCAGATAATTCCTCAAGGTCTTTAATATAAACTCATCAAGTCATCTGTCCTCTATTCCTATATCCTCAATTTGGTTCCTCCTATGGCATCGTCAGTTTTGGTGCTATCTTAGGATGACAATGTGCTTGTTCACTATGTCCACTAGTTCCATAATGAACCCAGTGATGTGCAAGGTTACAGAGGCTTAACTGGTCCGCTTGCAATTTCTGTGGGTTAAGCACATGGTTAAGGACTCAAGCTGGGGTATCTCGTGAAGTCTCGAAGGGTCTAGGGATGGGTTTCTAATCTGGAGGGTTAAACTTAACTCTACAGGGTTGCACCTGGTCGAGGAGGCGGTAGCAGAAAGCCTTCATTGCTAGTTGGTTGCCGAGGTAGAATCCTTGGTATATCTTGTCTTGCCGGTCTTCAGTCGAGGGAAAATAGCATAGATGAGGGGGATGCCAAAAAGGGGGTTCTATAGTGCCAGTGCAAACAAACAGGTGCAAAAAGGGCCAAACAGAAAGAAAACAGGGAAGGTGGTATAGTCACGTACTTGTTGCCTAGGGCAAAAGTGTGACTTGTATCAAAACACAAACAATAAAAACAAGCAACACACAATCATGGTTCTATTAGAACCATCATAGGGACTCGACTGCGCATAGGGGGTGAGGGAGTCCTGGACTAGGGGGTGTCCGGATAGCCGAACTATCATCGTGGCCGGACTCCTAGACTATGAAGATACAAGATTGAAGACTTCGTCCCGTGTCCGGATGGGACTTTCCTTGGCGTGGAAGGCAAGCTTGGCGTCTGAATATGTAGATCTCCTACCATTGTAACCGACTACTGTAACCCTAACCCTATCCGGTGTCTATATAAACTGGAGGGTTTTAGTCCGTAGGACGAACAACAATCATACCATAGGCTAGCTTCTAGGGTTTAGCCTCTCGATCTCGTGGTAGATCTACTCTTGTACTACCCATATCATCAATATTAATCAAGCGGGGTAGGGTATTACCTCCATTGAGAGGGCCCAAACACAGGTAAAAACATCGTGTCCCTTGTCTCTGTTACCATCCGCCTAGGCGCATAGTTCGGGACCCCTACCGAGATCCGCGGTTTGACACCGACATTGGTGCTTTCATTGAGAGTTCCTGCGTGTCGTCACCTATAGGCCCGATGGCTCCTTGATCATCAACAATGGCGCGGTCGGTGAGACTTTTCTCCTCGGACAGATCTTCAGTATTCGGGCGGCTTTGCATGCGGGCAATTCACTTGGCCATCTGGAGCGATCGAAGCTACGCCCGGCCATCAGTCAGATTTGGAAGCTTGAACTATCGGCCGATGTCCGCGGAGACTTGTTCTTCGACGGATTCGAGCCACAGCCAAGCGCCGCCTTGTCTCGATGGGCACGATCTAGCTCTGCCGCCGGAAGGTGCCACGGAGGCCGCATTAGCGTTCGCTCGACCCTTAGCTCGAGCCGACTCCCCGATCGAGGGCGAGTGGTTGGACACCGCCTCGGGGCTACGATCTCAACGGCGATTGAGGCGAACTCTATCCTGTCGCTTATGAAGACCGTGACTCAAGGGGCGGACTCCTCTCCGGACTCCAACCCTCCGCGCCCCTACCGATCGAATCCGATTGGGCGCGGTCATGGAGTTCACCGCCGGACATTTTTCACACTCGCCCTTTGGCGACATCTTGAAATCACTAAAGTCTCTCTCTTTATCAGGAGAGCCTGGCGGACTACGGCCGGGAAGGTTGAGATGCGACGACGAAGAAATTCAACGCCCACCCATCACCCACTTTGTAGCCACCGCCGAAAGCTTACACGACATGCTCGATTTCGACTCGAAGACATCGATGGTATGGGCGGCGATGTAGGAGACAACCATGAACCAGCACCTATAGGATCTGGACAACCACCTCATCCCATGATGTATACATGGTGGATACACCTAAAGGAAGTGACGACGAGGAACAACGGGGCGCTCTGAAGGATAAATCCCTCGGCGAAGGGCAAAATGGCAGCGTAAACGCCGCACCAAGTCCGCCTCGACAAAGACCCAGCCATAGAGCGAGAGGCGAACGGTGGGACGACGAACATGCTATCGAGCAAGCTGTCCAACAGGACAACTTGGATAAACAACCCGTCCCGGCGAAGATAACAGTCCGGACGATCTCACGCCGGACAAATTGTTGGAGCAGAAGAACCTCCACAAAGGCTCGTCGCCCTTGCGTAGCCTGAAAAAGCGAAGCGGAAGCTCAAAACAGCGGAAGATGCACTCGAGAATCAGATGGAGCAAAGTATTCAACACATGAGACAAATCTGGCGACGATCGCCCGAACAAAGAGCTACCCAAAGAAAACTACGCCGAAATTGATGAGGAGGCTGTAGAGCCCCCACAATCAAAAAGCAAGAAGGCCACCCGGTCGGATGGACGACTCCACGGCAAACAAATAGCGGCAAATGGCGCCGCACACAAGCCGGTACGCGATCCGCATAAGGATTCGCATCAAAAGGATGGCCCGCTAGGTCCATCTATGGGCGAGAAAGCAAGCTCTTCAAAGCAATGCAATATGCCAAATATCCGAACATCACGGCACACCCAAATATAGGGGTGCCGCACCCCCGTGTTTCACCGATGAGGTCTTTGGATCACGAATTCCCAGCGGATTCAAACCCGTAAACATAGAGGCATCTGACGGAACAACAGACCACAGAGTGCGGATTGAGGATTACATCCTCCACATACACATGGCTAGAGGAGATGATCTCCATGCCATAAAATACTTACCCTCAAGCTCAAAGGGCCAGCCCGGCATTGGCTCAAAAGCCTCCCTGAAAATACCATTGGAAGTTGGGAAGAGCTCGAGGATGCTTTTCGGGCAAATTTTCAAGGGACTTATGTCTGTCCTCCGGATGCAGACGATTTAAGTCATATAACTCAACAACCAAGAGAATCAGCCCGCAAATTCTGGAACAGGTTCCTCACCAAAAAGAACCAAATAGTCGACTGTCCGGACGCCGAAGCCTTAGCAGCTTTCAAACACAACGTCCGAGACGAATGGCTCGCCAGACACCTCGGCCAGGAGAAGCCGAGAACCATGGCCGCACTAACAAGCCTCATGACCCGCTTTTGCGCGGGAGAGGACAGCTGGCTAGCAAGATGCAGTACCAGCGACCCAAGTACATCTGAAGTCAGGGATGGGAACGGGAAACCACGATGCAGCAAGGACCAGCGCCGGATTAAGGGGAACGGTCCAAAGAGCGACGATCAACGCCGGATTCAAAAGCTCACGGCGAACAATAAACACTGCCCCTTAAGGACAATAGCGATGAGCTATCCAACTTAAACAAAATCTTGGACAAGATATGCCAAATCCACAGTACTCGGTGAAGCACGCAAACCATACCCACAGAGATTGTTGGGTCTTCAAGCAGTCCGGCAGACTCAACGCCGAACACAAGGGGCTCGACACACCAAGCAAGGACGATGACGAACCCCACAAGCAGAGCACCGGAAAATAAAAGAATTTCCCACAAGAGGTTAAAACAGTAAACTCACTTCACGTGATAAAAGGAAAAAGCAGCGGCGCCCACTAAAATGCGCGCCGCACGCACTACCCTAGCAGTAGTACCAACACCGGTTGTCAAAACCAATCACATTCGACCATCAGGACTACTCCGAAAGTATCCGAACGCAGGATGGACTGCCTTGATATTGGATCCTATAATCGACGGATTTCCATTTTACAAAAGTCTTCATGGATGGCGGCAGTATATAAACCTGATATATCGAGGATACAATCCGCAGGATGAGGATAGACCCAACAAAATTCGCCATAGCAATACCTCCTTCAAAGGGTAATGCCAGGCCCATATGCCCATTATGCGGGCTCCCTCTCGCTACAAGTTGTGTTTGGCTCATCCGACAACTTCCGCCGCGAAGAGTTAACCTTCCACATCGCCCCATTCGAAAGTAGCTATCAAGCACTACTGGGGCATGAAGCTTTCGCCCGCTTTAACGCAATACCGCATTATGCATCTCTTACACTTAAAATGCCCGTCCACGCGCATCATCTCATTAAAAGGAGTTGTCGGTGTCAAAACCGCGGATCTCGGTAGGGGTCCCAACTGTGCGTCTAGGCGGATGGTAACAGAGACAAGGGACACGATGTTTTTACCGAGTTTCGCCCTCTCGATGGAGGTAATACCCTACCCTTCTTGATTAATATTGATGATATGGGTAGTACAAGAGTAGATCTACCACGAGATCAAGGAGGCTAAACCCTAGAAGCTAGCCTATGGTATGATTGTTGTTCGATCCCCACGGACTAAGACCCTCTGGTTTATATAGACCGGATAGGTTAGGGTTACACGAGTCGGTTACAATGGTAGGAGATCTACATATCCGTGTCGCCAAGCTTGCCTTCCATGCCAAGGAAAGTCCCATCCGGACACGGGACGAAGTCTTCAATCTTGTATCTTCATAGTCTTGGAGTCCGGTCGTGACGATAGTCCGGCTATCCGGACACCCCTAGTCCGGGACTCCTCGGCCCCCGAACCAGCTTCAATGACGATGAGTCCGTGCGTTAATTGTTTTCGGCATTGCGGGCGGGTTCCTCCTCGAATACTTCATAGAAGGTTTTGAACACAAGGATAGTGTCCGCTCGCAAAACAAGTTCCACATAACAACGTAGAGAATAATTTTGCACGATCTGGCGGCGTATTCAGCGGCATGACATCACACCACAGCAAAGGCCTTTATATGAATCATTTTACTGTTCCCACCTCGGCGTGTTTAGCGAGGCGGTTTCCTTGGCACGTCTTATCAAAGCATAGATCGTGCCCCTTATTCCGGGATTCTCATCAATACGGACGTGGGTAACCCATCCGCGCCATTGATTCTGGCGCTTGGGAAATAAGCGAGTTTTACCGGTTGGTGGGGGCGATAGCTTTGTCCGTCTATATAAGGGATAAGGGTCCACCTTTTCACCCACGCCTTCTTCCTCCTTTGCTTATCCATTTCACTTTTCGAGCTCCAGCGCCCAAGTCCGCACATCCCACCTCAACCTTTCTCCAATCATGTCAGGAGCGGGAGGCAGGTGGATGGCCTCCTCCATTACGGAGGGGCACATCGCAAGACTGCGGGAGGCCGGATATTGGTTCGGCAACATCGCGCCTGAGCTTCCCGACGAGGGCAGCTCATTCCGACCCCTCAGGCCCGTGAGAGGGTGGTGTTTCTCCCCACTTCCTCCGTGGACTAGGTTTTCCTCTTCACCCATTTGTCCGGGGCTCATGTTCTACTCGGCCTGGACTTCCATGACTGGCCCCGAATTTCATCCTCAACATCTCGGCGTTTATCGTGGGTGTGCGAGGCTTTCCTCTGCATCCGCCCCACTTCGCTTATGGCTGAAGATCTTCAATGTCCGCCGAAGGTAGTGGGCGGCCGCAAGCGGAGTCTTGGAGGCGCCATGGTTGGCAAGATGGCCAAAGTCCCATGGCTCGAAGGCGCCTTCGTGGAGACAATAAAGGTGGCAATCGGGTGGTTCTACAACACCGAGCCCCGCAACACCAAATGGGTGGCGGCCCCGAATTCAGATCTGGCTTCCCCACGGCTCTCTCGTCATGGAAAGAGATGGGCCCGGCGTGGGGAATTCGGACGAGACATCCGGACTTCAAACATGCGTCCGAAACCTGGTGGCCAAGAATCTTAGGCTCATCGACGTAATCCGGTGATGCTCATCCACGGACTCTCCCATGCCAACAAAGGGCCTTTAACTTGTGGGAGTTCGATCCGGCACAAGACTAAACCTTGAACCGGCTCTTCGACACTACGCATTTAAGATGCCCGGAAGGTGCTATTCAAGGGCGCTGGTTCTCAAAGATCCGCTACCAAAGATCGCGGATACAGCTCGCGGCGTCCACCGGCGAGGTAAGTTATTTTACCCTTTACGGACTCTTTTTCATAGATTGACTCTCGTGGGATCTAAAACTCCCTAATCTTTGACAGATCGGTGAAGACGTCCCGGACAGATTAACTGTCCGCTCCTTTACCGTAGATCCGGAGAACGCCTGATTGACGGATCTGCTAGCTCCGCGCCCGCACGTGGTGCCGGAGAAGAAGGCCAAGAAGGAGGCCACGGAACTCGAAGGAGCTCCCGACACCAGTCTTGTCGATTCGAGCGGAATCTTCTCTGAAGACGAGGAGGAAGAAGAAGAAGCTCCTCCCCCAGTGGGGGAGGAGAATAAAAGGAAGGCCACCCCAACTGGGGAGGCCGGAGGATCCAAGAAGGGAAGAACCCTTCCTCCGGACTTCTCCACCAACGTCGACGACGACGAGGAGGACTGGCCTACAAGGGCCAAGCCCCTGGCGAGATCGTAAGTGTCCGGATACCCATGGTTTTTTATTATTGCAGAGCGTTCTCTAATGTTGAACAACCATGCAGCCCGCCCAAGGGCGAGCTCGCCGATTCATCGAGCGGGTCCCTGGGCTCGTCGGAAATGGAGAGTACCTCGCTTCCGACCGCCTCCTCGCCTCACGCCGCGGGCGACGCCATGGCGGGGCCCCAAGGGGGGCTTGGTCAAGAGGAGGTAGCGCAGGAGGAGCCACAAGGCGACCTCACGGACTCCAGGCGCGCGGGGGGCAAGATCCCCAGGGGCTCTAAGCCCGACCCTCGTCCGGACTCCATGCCGAACCATCACGTTCCGAGTCCGACAATGGATCCTTCGCAAGAAGGGTAAGACGCCGGTGTCCTCCGTCCAACCGGAGGCACCGGATAGCTTACAGGAGGCGCTTAACAGCGCTTCCATCGAGGAGGAACACCGCACTATTATGAGTGCGGTGATCCGGACAGTTCAGTCCGCCAAGAGCGGACTGACCGAAGCCTGTACCAGCCTTCTAACAGGCTTTGAGGTAAGTTTTAGAATATGTAAAAAATATAACCGCATAGACAGTAGCCCCTGATGCTTAGTTCGGTGTTCGGGCAGAAAAGCCGGACTAAGGATCTAAAAAGATATACGCAGGAGTCTAACATAAGGATGTCAATATGGGAATGCAAGCGCGCCGACGACTCTGCCAGACCGATCATGGAGGTCAATGTATTGAAGCAGAACCTTGAGCGGTCCGAGAACGAGCTCGGACAAGCCAAGAAGGAGCTCGAGGACAAGGAAGGTAAGTAATACCTTATTAAAGAAATACCTTATAGAAAAGGCTTTGGTTGCAAAAGATAACAGGAATAACTTTGGGTACTGCAGGGGGCACGAACGAGGTGGCGGCCCTGAAGGAAGCGGTGTCCGTGGCCGAAAACAAAGCGGCTGTGGAACGCACCGAGCGAGAGAAGGGGGAGGCGCAGCTGGCCAAGGTACGGCAAGAGCTCCAAGCTCTCATGAAAAAACACGAGAGTTTGGAGCATGACTCGAAGACTCAAGAGTCCGAGCTCGCCTCGGCTCTTGAAAGTGCCAAAGCTGCTAAGGCTGAGGCCCAAAAAGCCCTCCAAGAAATTGAAGCACTAAAGAAGATAGCGGCGGGTAAGGCATTCTTTATGCAAAGCAAGAATGTAAAGGTCAATTACCTGTTACTTACCCGGATTCGAGCTCTCCAGAGCATTCGCAGATTGCCCGTGGAGCGTCCCGATGTCGCCGCATTCTACCGCGCCAGGAGGGGAGCTCCACGGAGAAGGTGTTCTGTCTCGGTATCTTGAGGCCGACCATCCGATGCCTTCGAGCGACCAGCCAAGCAGCTGGTCGAGCTCCATAAGGTTGCCGAACAGGCCATGAAGGGCCTTATAAGCGGCTGTGGCCATTGGAGGCCATGCCCGGAGCTACTTCGCTTGGTGCAGCGGCCGGTGGATGCCTGTCCATGGCTTGAAGTCATCAAGCGCTCCGTCTGCATTGAAGGTGTCCATCGGGCCCTTGCCGTGCTAAAGTGCACTTTGGCAAGCTGGATGCGAGAGGCTTGTGACGGACGGGCCACCAAGGGCCATGAGCATCGCATCGCCGAAATGTACTATGAGGGCCTCTCAAGGGTGCCCGCCGAATAGCGGATGAGTGCTCCAGAGATGTAATTTTGAATAAACTCGCATTTGTTATCCTGTCGCTGAAAACTTGTTCATATGCGCTAAGCAACGCTTATTAATTTAAAATATTACCTTATGTGCGGCCGTTTATCAAATTTGAGAGATGGCAAGTCGTTGGCTTCAGCCCCCATGCCATGAGTGCTGGGGTGTTCGGGATAAGCTTGAGCGCTTTTGTTCCCATTCTTGGGTCCATCTAGGGAGGCGCTCAACACAACGAACAAGGCAACCGGACTTATAATGCTTGAACACTCTCACTTAGCCATAGAATTCTATAATTTTAAATTTCGGCGAAGCCCCTAGTATTTGGAAGACCGAGTTCGGGGCGCTACCCACGCCTTGGCCGGACAATTCCGGTTCCTCGCTCTAAGCGGCATAAGTCTTTAGGGACCAAAAACCTATCGAACAGCGACCGGCGCTCGCGCCTATCATGATGGTCAGTTTTAGCTTTCCATCGAGGTGCTCGACCCAGCATAACTGGGGCACAATCGCAGTGGTTCTCCGATGCTACCTTAGCCGATATAGCGGAACGTAAGGTACCAAAACACGGAGCCGGGCAAACCCAACTATTGACCCAAGACATGTTTCGAGCCAATTCATATAATGCTATAAGTTCGGGTGCCGCACTTGTGAAAGTGTTCGGACTTATCACACCATAATTTTGGGATACTTAAGCCCCTGGTGTATTGGCCGTACCAAAGAGTACGGTTGCAACATGTCATGAAATGAACACATGTATTTATAAAGGAAATAGAGCAATAATAAGCAAAAGCTGTGTATTGTTTATTCAAAAAGGTACTGCAATGGAAGCGAACGATACAAATAGTGCGGTAAGCAAGGGATGGGACTATCTAACATGTCCTCTCCGTGGGTAAGCTGCTTTGGATGATATGTAAAACAGGTATAATGCTCGTAATAGAGACCACCTGAACACTCGACGTGGCTTTCCGCTTCCCTGGCTGTTGCATCGTGAGTTCGGCGATTCGAGTGCCGGACAGGACTTCTCAAAGACGGAGTCCTGGAAGTAAAAAAAAGGAAGAAAAAAGAAAAATAAAAAGGAAATGACACAAACGGTAGCCCCTGGTGCGGTCGAGCCGCATTCTTGGCGTGCCGTTGTCTTGCCCTTCCCCATATGCCCATGGTATCTCCAGAGCGTAATTATGTACGCGTACTACTAGCATCGCAATTTCGCGAGGGCTGGGGTTGGGGCCGGATTGCTACTCGTGCTTGAATCTTGCCAGGTGGTCTTGTTGCAGGTTACTCCGAGCGCGCTTGGCGGTGTCCGGACGCTTGGTGGGCGGACTCATGAATTGCCGTGAGAGGCTGCTTTGCACCTCCGCCACGAGGGCCGCCGTATGCTCCTCCGTTCGGAGAGAGCGTTCGGTTTTTCCGTTGACCGTGATTACTCCTCGAGGGCCTGGCATCTTGAGCTTGAGGTATGTGTAGTGCGGCACCGCATTGAACTTTGCAAATGCGGTTCGTCCGGGTAGTGCATGATAGCCGCTGCGGAATGGGACGATGTCGAAGATTAACTCTTCGCCGGAAGTTATCCGAGATCCAAAGACCACTTCGAGTGTGACCGAGCTGTATAATTGGCCTCTACACGGTATGACGCCTTTAAAGGTCGCCTTTGTAGGTTTAATCCTTGAGGGTCTATGCCCATTTTGCGATCAGTATCCCGATAAAGCAGGTTTCAGGTTGCTACCGCCAATCATCGGGACTCTGGTGAGGTGAAATCCGTCAATAATTGGGTCAAGAACCAATGCGGCAAAGCCGCCGTGACGGATGCTAGTAGGGTGGTCCCTTCGATCGAAGGTGATTGGACAGGAAGACCATGGGTTGAACTTTGGGGCGACTGGCTCCATCGCATATACGTCCCGTAGTGCACGCTTCCGCTCCCTTTTGGGTATGTGGGTTGCATATATCATGTTCACCGTCCGCACTTGTGTGGGAAAACCTTTCTGTTCTCTATTGTTCGGCGGCCGGGGCTCTTCCTTGTCATCGCTATGCGGCCCCTTGTCATTGAGTTCAGCACTTAACTTGCCTGCTTGCTTGAACACTCAACAATCCCTGTTGGTGTGATTGGCTGGTTTTTCGGGGGTGCCATGTATTTGGCACAAGCGATCGAGTATGCGGTCCAAGTTGGACGGGCCTTGGGTATTTCTTTTGAATGGCTTCTTCCACGACCGGTTTAGAGCCTCTGAATCTGGCATTGACGGTCAGATCTTGATATTATCGCCGTTACGCGGCGCTTATTCTTGTTATGATGCGACCGCCATTGCTTGTCCTTGGTGTCCGGACTATCCGGATGTTTGGCCAAGTTGTTGCTTCGAGCTAGCTAGCTGTCCTCTCCCGCACAAAAGCGAGTGATGAGGGTTGTGAGGGCTGCCATAGATTTCGCTTTTCTGTCCTAGGTGCCGGGCAAGCCACTCGTCATGGATGTTATGCTTGAAGGCTGCAAGGGCCTCTACATCCGGATAGTCAACGATTTGATTTTTCTTTGTTAGGAACCGAGTCCAGAATTGTCTGGCCGATTCTTCTGGCTGCTGAATTATGTGGCTAAGGTCATCGGCGTCTGGTGGTCGCATATATGCCCCGGAAGTTATCAAGGAATGCGGCTTCCGTGTCCTCCCAACAACCAATTGATTCTCGCCGGTAAGCTATTGAGCCGATGTCGAGCTGGTCCTTTAAGCTTGAGTGGAGGTATTTGATGGCATGTAGATCATCACCGTGGGCCATGTGGATATGGAGGAGATAATCCTCGATCCGGATCATGGGATCTGTGGTACCATCGTATGATTCGATGTTTACGGGCTTGAAGCCCTTGGGGATTTGATGATCCATTACTTCATCTGTGAAGCATAGTGGGTGTGCGGCGCGTCTGTATTGGGCTATATCACGACGTAGCTCATATGAGCTTTGTCTACTGTGTTCGGCCCGGCCGGTTTTGCTGTATCCGGCGCGACGGTAATCATCCCGCCTTGCTGGGCGCCCACGCGATCCGTAGATCGATCTTGTATGTTTTGCTTTATCCTCCAATATATCTTGCAAGTCCGGCGTGTTTTCCCGTGCCTTGGTACTTTTTGAGCGGCGTCGGGGTTTGGCTTGAGCGGAGGGTCTAGAGGCCTCTCTATCGCGGCCACGGGGTGGCCGGTCTGCCATGTCATGCGCTGGTGACTTGGGTGCTTCTTCCTCTAGTCGAGGCGACGACCTGCGTTTGGGGTAGCTTTTGGAGGGGCGTTCGAGTTCATACTCTTCGGTCGCGAGGAATTTAGTCCACCTGTCAGCTAGCAGGTCTTGGTCAGCTCTAAGCTGTTGCTGCTTTTTCTTGAGGCTGCTTGCCGTGGCTATAAGCCTGCGTTTGAAACGCTCCTGTTCGGCGGGATCCTTAGGCACGACAAACTCGTCGTCGTCGAGGCTTGCCTCATCTTCGAGGGAGGCGATAATTATCGCCCTCAACCCCTCTTTTCGCTGCCTTGTCGTGCGGGCTTGCTTCTCCTCCTCCTGCTGCCGAGTCCTGCTTGGAGGGGTTCTCTTCGCACCGTCCGGTGTTATTATCTCCGTGCGAATCACCGTTTTTATTGTGGCGGGATTTAGAGCGGCGCCACGACGCCGGGCGCTTCGCTGCTTCTTGGAGGGTCATCCTCCGTTGTTCCATCGTCGTTCCCATCTTTTGGGATGTCCACTATATATATGTCATATGACGAGGTAGCCTTCCGAAGCCACAGGCGCTGGTCTTGATCGTCTCCGGCATCGTCGTCCATACCGTCGATGTCTTTGGAGTCGTAGTCTAGCATGTCGGTTAAATCATCGACAGTGGCTACAAAGTGGGTGGTGGGTGGGTGTTGAATTTCTTCATCGTCCGCATCCCAACCTTCCTGTCCGTAGTCCGGCCAGGGCTCTCCGGATAAAGAGAGAGACTTTAGTGAATTCAGGATGTCGCCAAGGGCGAAAATAAAGATGTCCGCGGCGATGAACTCCATGACCGGCGCCCAATCGGATTTGATTGGCGGGGCGCGAGGGTTCGGAGTCCGGAGAGGAGTCCGCACCGGAGTCGAGGTCTTCGCAGCGACGGGGATGGAGTTCGGCTCAATCTCCGTAGAGATTGTAGCCCCGAGGCGTGTCCAACCACTCGTTCTCGATCGGGAATCCAGCTCGATTAAGGGTCGGAGCGGATATCGGTGCGGCCTCGAGGCACCTTTGTCGGCTGCAGAGCTAGATCATGCCCATCGAGACAAAGGCGGGGCGCTTGGCTGCGGCTCGAATCCGTCGAAGATCAAGTCTCCGCAGATATCGGCCGATAGTTTAAGCTTCCAAATCTGACCGATGGCGGGCGAAGCTTTCGATCTGCTCCAGATGGCCAGCTTAATTGGCCCAGAGTGCAAAGCCGCGAACACGAAGATCTGTCCGGGAGAAAAGTCTCACCTGGACCGCGTCATTGTTGATGATCGTAGGAGCCATCGGGCCTATCGGTGACGACACGAGGAACTCTCAATGAAAGCACCAATGTCGGTGTCAAAACCGGCGGATCTCGGTAGGGGGTCCCGAATCGTGCGTCTAGGCGGATGGTAACAAGAGACAAGGGACACGATGTTTTTACCTGTGTTCGGGCCCTCTCGATGGAGGTAATACCCTACTCCTTCTTGATTAATATTGATGATATGGGTAGTACAAGAGTAGATCTACCACGAGATCAAGGCGGCTAAACCCTAGAAGCTAGCCTATGGTATGATTGTTGTTCGTCCTACGGACTAAGACCCTCCGGTTTATATAGACACCGGATAGGTTAGGGTTACACGAGTCGGTTACAATGGTAGGAGATCTACATATCCGTATCGCCAAGCTTGCCTTCCACGCCAAGGAAAGTCCCATCCGGACACGGGACGAAGTCTTCAATCTTGTATCTTCATAGTCTTGGAGTCCGGCCGTGACGATAGTCCGGCTATCCGGACACCCCCTAGTCCGGGACTCCCTCAGGAGTATTAAGTGTTACTCGAGCACGGAAGAACGTGAGACTGCCTTGACAGCCCCAGACCAATCCGGATCTGCTAATCAAAGCACCGGAATAGGTCATTCAAACCCCGAACACGGCTAGACGAGTCCGGCGCCTACTAGCGGCATACCCCCATACAAGGGGCTGCACGCACGTACAACAAGAGACAATACAGCTCAATTTTATTCACCTTCCGAACCATACTCTGTTTATTTAATATAAAGTACATTTCTCGCACGATATTTTTTCTTTTCAACTAAGTTCTTCTCTTTTACAGATGAACACCGTGCTACACCCGTCCCAGATACGGCACAACGGAGACACAAAGCAGACGTGCAGCGAGGACCCGTCTCAAGGATTCTTTTCAGATTAAGACCACGCTAAACCTTTTTTATTGTCTCTTGTTGATATACATCCCCGATTTCTTACTATAACCGAGGAGGAGGCTGGCGTTTGGCATCGGCCGCACCAGAATTTTTGCGCGTGCACTGGACACGGGGGCTTAGGGCATTATTCTGCCCATTTTCATAAAGACCGAATACCTTAGGGAGTGTTCGGCGTCTCGAGTTAGGCCTTATATGCATCAGCTCCGAATCATGTCTTTGGTCAAATGTTGGGTTTGCCCGGCTCCCATGTTTTGGTACCTTACGTTCCGTTATATCGGCTAAGGTAGCACTGGGAGAACCACTGCGATTGTGCCCCGGTTGAGCTGGGTTGAGCACCTCAGTGGAGAAAGCTAAAAGCTGATCTGTCATGATATAGCGTGAGACTGGTCAACCACTTTCGATGACCCAGCGGAATGTTTAGAATTCCCCGCATTGACGAAGGGCCGTTTTACGGTCAGCACATCGCGCCCGAATTCGGAGGCGCGGTGCCCCTAGGGGCTATATAGTAGCCCCACCATCGAGCTCCTATGGCTAAGTGAAAGTGATAAAGCATTATAGTCCGGTTGCCTAGTTTGCTACGCTATGACCTCCTTCACAGGTCCAAGACGTTGGATTAAGTGTGAAGCTGGGCCTTTTTTGCAAACACCGCCGCACTATGTGCGTGGGGGCTGAAGCCGAAGACTGCCATCTTTCAGGTTATATACACATATACATCAACGGCCGCACAGGAGGCGTTTTAATACTTGAACGCACAAGTATAAAAAGCTCTTATATTATATTGAAACATTGTTTTCACAAATCATACATGTCATTTAAACATAATATCCTTCGAGCACTGCGTCTCTATTAAACAAGCGCCCTGTAGGACTTCCTCAAAATAGTGCTCGGCAGGTACTCGGCTTCTGTCCGAGTCTTGGGATGCAACTTTGGTGGCCTTCATCTCCGCCCAGTATGTCTTGACACGGGCAAGAGCCATCCGCGCTCCCTCCATGCACGCCGACCGCTTCATTGCGTCGATACGCGGTACCGCACCAAGGAACTGCTGCACTAAGCCAAAATAACTCTTGGTTGAAATGCGCTTTGCCACAAATGAGTCATGACATGCTTCATGGCAAGTCCGGATAATCGATTCAGCTCGGCCCATTCGCCAACCGATCGGTCAGCGGAAGAGGACGCCTGACTATGGAATTGCGACCAATATAGCTCTTCCCTTCATGCCCCTTCCGGCCTCGGAAGTGCTCAATCGCGTCCATGGCCTTCGCCGCTAAGTCTAGATAAGCATCCTCTGAACTCCACAACTTGTCCAATCGAGCATACTTCGGATCCGTGAACTTCCTCCGCAGCGAAAAGGCTTTCCAAAGCAGAACATCCACAACTGACGCAGCTCCTCCTTTGCAGCTCTCATTGCGGGCGGGCATCCTTAACTTCGGTGGCCTTTTTCAGGTCCTCTTGCCCGCTTGCGTTCTTTTTCAAGAACCCCGCAGCGGTCGGTAGCATTCTTCAACTTTATGGCCATATCGGCCATTTCCTCTTTGCTTCGGCAGTGAGCAGCCCATTCGGCTTTTAGCTCTTCGGCCGCCCTTAAAGCGGCCGCATTACTATTTCTGGCTTGCTCTTTCCCTCGGGCGAGTTCCGCCCGCAGCTTCTCCACAGCAGCGACACCGTCTGCATCAAAAGCATACAAGTACTAAGGCATGGGCGTCAAGCTCCCTTACCAGGTGTCCGCGGAGAATTCGCATACCTTGTGACTCGTCAAACCGTTTATTGACTAGCGCGATGTCCGCATCCGCCTCGTCAAGTTGCCGCTTTAGTTCGCAAATTCATCGATCCGGCTGGCCACGGACGCCCGCCACCTATTTAGGGCGGCGCAATGTTATAATCGAGATTATGATCCTCGCACGCTGTCAATTTTGACAACATACCGAGTCTCGGGGCTACTATCTATACAGGCGCATTCTATATGCATAACTGCCGGAAGGTACATCATTTTGCGTACCTCGAACCCGTCGATAAGCTTCGGCGGCTTCATGCAATCCGCTCTCAGCGAATGCAATTCTTTCAATCACCATACCCATTAGCGCATGGTGATCTTACGAGATAACCGCCTCGCCGAGCAGACCCTTCACTCCTCCGATCAAGACGCCCGGTTGGCGCGGACCCTCCGGCCCCGCCGAACTCGGGGAAACCCTCCGCGACGACACCTCAGGGGCGTCCGCCTCACATGAAGGTGCGACAGGTGGAGGCGTTTCGCTCTCCATCATCTCCGGAAGAAGATCCCCCGAAGACGAGCTCTGCTGAGAAGGGCTGAGATCCGAACTACAAGGTATAATTTCTGTTATCTTCAGAAATAAATATAGGGATGACCTTTATTACAAGACCCCTTCTTTTTACTTACGGCTCGTTGGAGGGCTGATCCCCTTGGGGAAATAGTGCGGCTGGGGTACTTCCCAGCGCCGGACTCTCTGACGAAGATTTCTTTCCCCTCTTTGAGGCCTTGACCTCCGGATCTTCCGAAGCGGTCCTCTTCTCTCCTTGGAGGGAGGGACTTTTGATCCCCCCTTCCTCGAAAGCCTCCTTCATGGAGGAAGTAGCTCCCCTGCTCCCCCCTTCACCTTCTTTAAAAGGCGCGGCCTTCAACATCTTGGTCAGCATGGGATCCGGCGTGGTCTCTGGGAGGGGAGCCGGACACCTTATCAACTTTGCCTTCGCTATCCACTCCTGTTCAAGAAACATCTCCTTTAAGGGCAAGTTTATGATAAATGAACGGACAGCCTGTCCGGGTACAGGACTACTTACTTGAGTATCTGGGCGATTGCAGCTTAGTTCTGCATCCTCAGTCAGATCCGGACACTTCTCTTGTGATCCGAAGAACAATTTATACATCTCCACGGGCGTCGTACCCATAAAATGTTGGAGAGCTCGTGGTCCTTCCGGATTGAATTCCCACAGACGGAGGGGGCGACGTTTGCAGGGCAAAAGGCGCCGAATCAACATAACCTGCGCCACTGCGACCAGATTGATCTCTCTTTCTTGGAGGTCTTGAATACGGCCCTGCAACAGAGGAACATCCTTGGACGGCCTCCAGTCGAGCCCCCGGTTGACCCATGATGCCAGCCGCTGTGGTGGACCTGAGCGAAAGGCGGGTGGCGCCACCCATTTGGTGCCCACAGGGCGTGATATAAAACCACTCCCGTTGCCACAAATCAAGCTCCTCTTGAAAAGAGCCCTTGGGCCACGGAGCATCAAGACACTTGCTTATGACCGCCCTCCGCACTCTTCTTTTGCCCTCGATCATCTTGGCTCCACCTTGAAGGTCTTGAGCCACAATCCAAAGTGAGGGTAATATGGAGGAAGGCTTCACATACGACAATGAATGACGAGATATGGAGGATGGACTCGGATTCAAGTCATGGAAATCCAGCCCATAATAAAACATGAGCCCCGCACAAAGGGATCCGTCGGAAGCCTAAACCCGAAGGAAGTGAGACCACGAACACCACGCCTCGCCGGGCTCGGGAGTGGGAATGACCTGCCTGAGCAGGCAGCCTATCACGAAATCTCGCGGTTAGATACTGGCGTCTCGCAGCTTTAGCACATCTTCTTCGTGACGGAAGAAGACATCCATCGGCGAGCTGGTCGGAGCCGGACATCATCGAAGGTCCAAAGCGCCTAAATCTGAAGCTTTGGGTGTTATAACTCGGCGCGAGGCTAACTTCGATGGAGGTGGAAAAAGAAGAGGGCCTTGGTCTCATTATAAAGAGGTTGAATACCGAGAGCCCTCCCCGTGGTCGATTGGGACTCGCCTTCGATAGAGGAGGCGTGCCAACGGGCACGGTTGGGTTACCCACGTCCGTATTGATGAGAATCCCGGAATAAGGGGGCACGATCTATGCTTTGACAAGACGTGCCAAGGAAACCGGCTCGCTAAACGCGCTAAGGTGGAACAGTAAAAAACGATTGGAATAAAGGCTTGGCCGTGGAGTGATGTCATGCCGCGGAATACGTCAGCATATCTGTGCAGAAATTATTCTCTCTACGGTGGTATGTGGAACTTGTTTTGCAGGGCCGGACACTATCCTTGTGTTCAAAACCTTCTATGAAGTATTCGGAGGAGGAACCCACCTTGCAATGCCGAAGACAATATGCGCGCCGGACTCGTCGTCATTGAAGCCTGGTTCGAGGGCTCTTGAGGAGTCTGGACTAGGGGTGTCCGGATAGCCGAACTATCATCGTGGCCGGACTCCTAAACTATGAAGATACAAGATTGAAGACTTCGTCCTGTGTCCGGATGGGACTTTCCTTGGCATGTGAAAGGATCGATATGGTTGACTAGAGGGGGGGGGGGTGAATAGGCAACTAACAATTTTTAAGCTTTTCTTTACCAATTTAAACTTTGCGATAATAAAGGTTGTCTAGATGTGCAACTAGGTGGACAACCTATATGATGCAACAACACAAGCACACGAGCAAGCAAGGATAAGAACACAAATAAGCTTGCACAAGTAAAGGGATGAGATAACCAAGAGTGGAGCCGGTGGAGACGAGGATGTGTTACCGAAGTTCCTTCCTTTTGAGGGGAAGTACGTCTCCGTTAGAGCGGTGTGGAGGCACAATGCTCCCCAAGAAGCCACTAGGGCCACCGTATTCTCCTCACGCCCTCACACAATGCGAGATGCCGTGATTCCACTATTGGTGCCCTTGAAGGCGGCGACCGAACCTTTACAAGCAAGGTTGGGGCAAACTCCACAACAACCGGAGGCTCCCAACAACAACAACAACCCCACGAAGCTTCACCACAATGGAGTATGGCTTCGAGGTGACCTCAACCGTCTAGGGTGCTCAACACCCAAGAGTAACAAGATCCACAAGGGATAAGTGGGGGGAATCAAATTTCTCTTGGTGGAAGTGTAGATCTGGGCCTTCTCAACCAATCCCGAGCAAATCAACAAGTTTGATTGGCTAGGGAGAGAGATCGGGCGAAAATGGAGCTTTGAGCAACAATGGAGCTTGGGGGAAAAGAGGTGAGTCAACAAGGAAGAAGATTTACCCTTTATATAGTGGGGAACACATCCAACCGTTACCCCACTAAACAGCCCTCACACAGAGCGGTACTACCGCTATGGAAGGGCGGTACTACCGCTCCTACCAAGCGGTACTACTCACCAAGAGAGAGGCAGGCCATCGCCCCAGGCGGTACTACATCAGGGAGTAGAGCGGTACTACCGCTCGAGCGGTACTACGCCCTCTCGCCGCAACTAGTGCCGCAAAACCCGACACGAGAAAACATCGTCTCGAATCGAGGCGGTAGTAGGCGCGGTACTCTTCGAGGTAGTATAGTCGAAGCCCATGAAGCGGTACTACCGCTCAGCGGCATTATCACTGGGGCGGTACTACCGCTTGGGGGCTTCGCCGTACTACATTGTAGATCGCGGTACTACTACCGCACAGGTGAAACAGAACGAAAGAGAGAGGGCAGCTCCAAAGATGCGAAAGGAAGGCGATGGGTGTGATAAGGATGTGTGCGTGTTGATTCCACCTAGTCTTACCAAAGCGGATCCCTCTTAATAGTACGGTGACTCCTCTGAAACTAGTCCACCAACAACGAACCGCAGGAGCTACACCGTCTTGAATAAAAACACCGAGGGGAGGAAATCGTGTCATGCCAATGGATGATCCTCTGAAAGAACTTAACGCACACGATTAGTCCGCAAAAGCATTGTCATCAATCACCAAAACCTCTAGGGAATAAATATGCCCTTACAATCTCCCCCTTTTTGGTGGATTGATGACAATACGGGATTTGCATAAACATGATATATAGTAAGCATACAAACCCGATGGTCCTAACATGTAGTTGGGCTCCCCCTCGATGTGTGCTATTTAGATAAGTGCTTTGGACTGCACAGCACACATACTCGGATCAAAGCTCCCCCTACATTTTAGAGACCAATAAACTAAGCATGGTGTATGAGAGCAGCATAGATGATATAACAAGGAAAGCACGCAACTCATGAGCTAGATAGACATAGATAATGATCTTGAAGGGTAAGGTAGCATATGTCTCACACCATATGACTCGAACTTAAGTCTTACACGAACTTAGGTCTCACAGACAAACCAAAGCAAAGCAAACCAACCAAAACACGAACAAGACAAGACACACGAAACGAAAGAGACACAACTCAAGAAATCCTAAGCTCTCTCCCCTTTGGCATCGAGACACCAAAAGGAGAGGGAGCGCCACTGCCCTGTGAGAGCAAATGAGGGACACACGATCGAGCCCAGCAGAATCATCGGCACCACCGTCGTCGATGCGAAGTGCTCGGTCTCGAGAATCGGTCCATGGGCAAGTCTTCTGAATCCACTCCTCCTCCTCGATGGCTGGTCCTCGATCCACTCTGATCAGTAGTGCCCAACTGACGCATGAGCTCCTTGTGACGACCTCGGGCCTTCTTCTCAGCCACGTGAGCCATGTACTGACCGTGAGACTCCATGCAAAAGAGCTTTACCTTGGCCTTGAGCTTCTTGGCCCAAGATGGCTCTGCCCCGGAGGGCACGTAGTCATCATCCTCATCCTCGACCTCAAAGATCAACCTCCTCTTGGTCTCCATAGCAGCAGCAGATGACGGAACACCAGTCTTAGGGGCTTGAGTGCCCCAGCTTATCCTTCTTCCTCGGGCGCTTGACATCGTGAGAAACCAAGTATCCAAGCTCCAGCGCCTCCTTGGGATAGACATGATCCCGTGCCTTCTCAATGAGCAGATAATGAACGGACCATAAATCGGGCATTTGCGCTCGGAGATTGCGTAAACCAGCTCGCACCACATAACATGAGAGATATCCAAGGACTCTCCGGTGCTCTGCCTTCTCCCACGATGAAGATAAGCATGTCCACAAGATAAGAGTGAACTGGTCCAGATTCCCGATCACGAGGAAAAGAGTTTCTCTGAAGATACGGTGAAGTATATCCAGATAGGCGGGCAGCTCATAGGTCTCCTTCTTTGTCTCGGGGTTGATCTTGAGAGCGAGAGGGCCACAGAGCTTGCTTGTGAGTGGCGATGGCTCAAGGTGGGGCGAAGCCGACAGAGACTCAAGTCCAAGATCTTCCACCCCAATCAACTGCATGAAAGCTTTCCACTTGATCGACAAAGAACTTGCTATTTGTCATCCGTGTCGAGTCCCGTCCTCATCGGTCCCAAGGTGAACCGTGGCATAGAACTGAGCCACAACAATGAAAGATCATAGTCCTTGTTGAATTGCATGATCCCGAGAATGTTCAGCTGAGTGCACATCTCAAGAGCTTCACCAAAGTAGTCGGATCACTCTTCATATGCTCGATGTCGATGGAGTGCACGTTGACATAGAGATTCTTCTTGGCCTTGAGAACATCAAAATAGATGGCAAATGGAACTGTTCGAGAACAGACGGTTGACCAAAGTGGGATCTTGGGCGACCTCATACGGGTTGCGGCGTCGGCGCCTTGCCCGTAACTCCTTGGGCTGCATTTACAGCACAGCTTTGCCGGCTTTGACTTGACCCAGCCTTCTTCTACATTTGGGGAGGAGGTGGAGCACTATAAGATCCTCCGGTAGGCTCAGAGGTGCGGTAGCGCTTGGACGAAGCACGACTGGGGTTGACACGACGAGCTTGATGCTCAGGAACCTCATCACCTGGAACCACACACACGAAACACGCAAACAACCAGAAGAAACGAGTATAAGCCACAAAAGCGAACAATGAGGATCACGGAGAGATAGGAGTAGGATGGAATCCGGTAGAGGGCGGTAGTACCGTGACTCTTGAGCGGTAGTACCGCTCACAGCGGTAGTACCGCTCGGAGAGAGCGGTAGTACCGCTCGGGGCGGGGAAACAACCGTTTCCTACTACCGTGGTCAGATCCGGTACTTCCGTCCTACCAAATTCAAAAATACTCCAACCAAACACTAATCCAAACTGCCTAGAAGCATTCTCCATCCTACTCAAGCCTAGATTTGGCCAAAAATCTAAGGATGCAACCGCTAATGCCCCTAAGAAGCTAGATTGGAAACCTAGACAAAAAGAACAAGAGAGCGGGGGCAATACCGGCATCCATGGCAAGAGGACGAGGTGGGGATCGACTCCACCGAAGGGAATGGAGAGGGACGGCCCGGAGAGGGAGATCCGCCGGAGCCCTCCAAGGCGCCGATTCTTTGGAGGGAGACAGGCGAGGGGGCGAGCGAATGGGTATGGGGGAGAAGAAACTCCCCCTGCCCCCGATATAACCCCCGCCCACGCCTCCCAGCGGTAGTACCGCGCTGGAGGGCGGTAGTACCGCTTGGAGCGGTAGTACCGCTACCAAAGCAGCGGTAGTACCGCCAACAACAAAAAAGAAAGGCCTCTTAGGCAAACAAAAAGAAAGAAAATACACCAAAGGAACGGGAAGGCAACGACAAGAGAGAGACCAGCAAAACAACACACACGAAACACGAACCGAACCCTCCTTCAAAGCAAACAACACAAAAGGAGCGAGCTCAGGCCTCTCTCAAGAGAGGGCGGTGGCCGAAGCCACCTATGTTTGAGTCCATTGGTATGGCACATGAAAGAATTATCCTTGGGTCCATGACCAAACTCCTCTTTGAAGCACAAGCACCATCAACAATGGCTAAAGTGAAAGAGTTGATCGTTTTATGCATAAAAGGGGAGGAGAGTTCATTGAGAGAACAACACTCCCCCTATGTCCATGCCTACACCTAAACTAGACATCACATTGAGTGTGGTGGGGTTGCACGGGTTCAAGTCACATTGCTCAAATCAATGATATTTAGCTCATGCCTTAACTCGCGAAATCTTGCTTCATCCAAGGGCTTCGTGAAAATATCTGCAAGGTTATCATGAGTGTTGACATACTTGAGCTCGATCTCCCCTCGCCTAATGTGATCTCGGATGAAGTGATACCGAATCTCAATGTGCTTCGTCTTGAAGTGTTGCACGGGTTGAGAGAAATCTTGATGGCACTTTCATTATCACACCAAAGAGGCACTTTGTCACAATTGACACCGCTCCTTTAAAGTTTGCCTCATCCATAGGAGTTGAGCACAACAACTACCGCCGCTACATACTCCGCTTGGTGGGCGAGAGAGACACACAACTTTGCTTTTGGAAGACCAACTTACCAAAGAGCAACCAAGAAATTGGCACCCTTCGAAGTGGACTTCCTATCCACTTTGTCTCCGCCCAATCGAATCAGTAAATCCTTCAAGCTTGAAGTTTGCTCCTCTTGGGTACCATAAGCCAAAGTTTGGGGTATGAGCCAAATATCGAAAGATTAAACTTGACCGCCACATAGTGACTTTCCTTGGTGCGGCTTGAAACCGTGCACACATACCCACACTCAACATGATATCCGGTCTAGATGCACAAAGGTAAAGCAAGGATCCAATCATGGAGCGATATACCTTTTGATCCACCGCTTTACCATTGGGATCAATGTCAAGTTGGCACTTGGTGGGCATTGGTGTAGTAGCCGCTTGACATCACTTAGCTTGAATCTTTTGAGCATGTCTTGAGTGTATTTGGCTTGGTTGATGAAGGTTCCTTCTCTTCTTTGTTTGATATCGAAACCAAGGAAGAACTTCAACTCACCCATCGAAGACATCTTGAACTTGGAGGTCATGAGGCGGCAAATTCCTCATTGAAAGCTTTGTTAGGAGAACCAAAGATAATATCATCAACATATAGTTGGCATACAAACAACTCCCCATTGACCTTCTTAGTAAAAAGAGTGGGATCGATTTGCCCCACTTCAAAGCCACGATCTTGTAGCAACTCGGTAAGGTGGTCATACCACGCACGTGGGGCTTGTTTAAGGCCATAGAGTGCCTTGTCGAGTTGATACACATGATCCGGAAAGTAGGGGTCCTCGAACCCGGGGGGTTGCTTGACATAGACCAACTCATTAATGGGACCATTAAGAAAAGCACTTTTCACATCCATTTGTTGCAACTTAAAGTTGTGATGGAAAGCATAAGCAATCAACAAACGAATGGATTCAAGGCGAACAGCAGGGAGCAAAGGTTTCACCGTAGTCGATACCCTCGACTTGGGAGTAGCCTTGTGCTACCAATCTTGCCTTGTTGCGAATGATGTTCCCATGAGCATCTTGCTTGTTCTTGAAAATCCACTTGGTTCCAATGACTTTGTGGTTCTCTGATGGCCTTGGCACCAGTCTCCACACTTTGTTGTACTCAAAGTTGTTGAGTTCTTCATGCATGGCATTGAGCCAATCCGAGTCTTCAAGCGCCTCATAGACCTTTTGAGGTTCAACACAAGAGACAAACGCGTGATGTTCACAATAGTTTGCCAATTGTCTACGAGTGCTTACCCCTTTTCTTAGGCTTCCAACCACATTCTCCATGAGATGGCCTTTGGTTGTGAGTTTGGAAGCAATCTTGGCGGCACGACGCTCTAATTCCTCCTCGGAGGTCAGATGAGGAGGGGTCACTTGATCATCTTGAGCGCCGACTTGAGCATGACCTTCATCTTGAGCATGCTCGGGGGAGAGAACTTGACCTTGGGCATCATTTAAGGTGATATCATCGTCTTGAGCACAATCTTGCCCTTGGTCTTGTTCTTGAGGTTGAGGGCCTTCACTTTGTTCTTGAGCGTGTGGGGCCTTGGGTTGGTGATGGCTCCACTTGAGTGGAGCATTGTCCTTCTGCTTGACCACAAGGGGTTCCTCAATGGGTAGGATAAAGCCAACTCCCATTCTTCTTATGGCTTGGGAGGAATTTCATCACCTACATCACAAGTGCCACTTTGCTCCACTTGGGAGCCGTTATTCTCATCAAACTCCACGTTACACGTCTCCTCAATAAGTCCCGTGGATTTATTGAGGACACGGTAAGCATGAGAGTTTGTAGCATAACCAACAAATATGCCCTCATGAGCTCTAGCTTCAAATTTAGACAAACGAACACCTTTCTTGAGAATGAAACACTTACACCCTAACACCGGAAGTACTTGAGGTTGGGCTTGTTGCGGTGAGTATCTCATAAGGAGTCTTGTTCAAGCCTTTGCGGAGATAGAGCCGATTGGATGCATGACAAGCGGTGTTGATGGCTTCGGCCCAAAAGTTGTATGGAGACTTGAACTCCGCCATCATGGTCCTTGCCGCATCCATCAACGTCCGGTTCTTTCTCTCTGCCACACCATTTTGTTGAGGGGTATATGGTGCAAAATATTGATGCTTGATTCCCTCATCACTAAGAAACTCATCCAAGGTGTAGTTCTTGAACTCGGTGTCGTTGTCACTTCTTATAGTCAAGATCTTTGCATTATGTTGACGTTGAGCTTCATTCGCAAAGTCGATGACGGTTTGTTGAGTCTCACTCTTCCTCTTGAAGAAATATACCCAAGTGTATCTTGAATAGTCATCCACGATCACCAAACAATACTTTCTTCCTCCAAGACTATCAAATGATGGTGGCCCAAAGAGATCCATGTGAAGGAGCTCCAAGGGTCTCTTTGAGTATATGATAGTTGTGGGAGGGTGAGCCTTCTCATGAAGCTTTTCTTCAATGCAAGCACTGCAAGCACGGTCTTTGGCAAAACTAACATTTATTAGTCCACGAACATGGTCCCCCTTGAGAAGACTTTGCAAAGATCTCATATTGACATGGGCTAAACGGCGATGCCAAAGCCATCCCACGTCAACTTTAGCCATTAGGCATGTTGCGATCTTAGTGGGTCGCTCCGAAAAGTTGATCACATAGAGACCGTTTTCGACATGCCCAACAAAGGCTACTTTAAGAGTCTTGCTCCACAAGAGGGCCACGGTATCAATGTCAAAGAAAGTAGCAAAACCCATGACTGCAAGTTGACGAACGGAAAGCAAATTGTATGCAAGGGACTCAACAAGCATGACTTTCTCGATCGTAAGATCATGAGAAATGACAACCTTGCCGAGACCCAATACCTTAGAATGTGATGCATCACCCCACTCGACATCGGTGGGCATAGATGGAATCTCTTGCACGTCCACCACCATTCATATGATTTGTTGCTCCACTATCAAGCAACCATGATCCCCCACCGGAAGCAAACCCCTACAAGAGATCAATGCTTGGTTTTAGGTACCCATTTGGTAATGGGTCCTTTGATGTTAGTAATGAGGGTCTTAGGAACCCAAATAGACCATTCAATGTACTCATAAGAAGAACCAACAAATTTAGCATAAACATGCCCATCACTAGCACGACACAACACATAAGAGGGGTTAAAGTCATGGCTATGTTCATGGGGATGACGTTGTCCTTCTTGGCATTGCCACCCTTTGCAGTTCTTCTTCTTCTTGGAAGCACCCTCTCCTCCCTCAGAAAAGTTTGCTTGAGAGGGGGAGGTTGCTTGGTCTTGTCATTCTTCTTCTTGCTCTTGGGCTTGGGCGCGAACCCAATCCCCTCCTTGGCCACAACTTCCTTTTGATTACTCAAAAGGTCGTTAAGGTTCTTCTCACCTTGAATGCATGTGACAAGGCCCTTTTCAAGTTGCTCCTTCAACTTAGCATTCTCCTCAACAAGATGCACATGCTCACAACAAGGGTTAGTAGCATGTAGCGACCCGACCCAAAATCGGTCAAGTCTACGTATGTCATATTCATCCCAAGATCATCTTTGGCACACACAGTACATTGATGAAATGATCAAAGTTCAATCACACCTGAATTTATTACACGATTCTCATATCGAGTCTTTATTACAATAGAATAAATTCGGCTGAAGGCCAACTCATGAGAAATAAAAACTAAGTAAAGCTGCGGAAGCGTAGAAGAACAGCGAGTCCATCCGACTCCAAAGGGCAATCGCCAAACGCGGATCGTAGCCTCACTCCTGATCGGAATACTCCTCTGCAACATAAGACGTTGCAGCCGTGTAGGTCAGCATTTTGAATATGTTGGCTAGTCATGAAGAGAGAATAACAATAAAAATTACTAACACTATATGCAATTTGGCTGTGGGGCTCTAAGTTTCATCATTTTGCGAAAAGCCAGTTTTTCCCTACAATAAGGACTTGTTTGCAAATACTATAAAATTGTTGGTAGTTATTGAGATGGTTCCGCCAACCAATGTCTCATTCCCAATTATTAAATAATAACACCCTCAATTAATTTATTAATTTCAGTGTTGAGATTTCCGAAATACTTCCAAGTTCCAGAGGCTCAAATTGTCCGTAACCGGGGACACGGCTAACCGATTAGATCTTCACTCTGCAGAGGTTTGTGCACTTTACCATAAGAATCGTTCCTCCTTTTAAGTCTTCACACTTCATGGTGTTTGAAGGCGGGATGAACAACAGGGTCTTCCAAGAGTTCCTCCGCCACCGCCGTACCCATCCAATCCTACCGTTCTTCTACATCTCGTAGCACCGTCCGCCAGAGTCACAACTAGGGTTGACCAAGCGAGCCCATAATGGCTTGCGGCTGCACAGTAAGCTTCGGTCAATGGGGTATACATCCGTCTCTTCGTGGATGGGTGAAGCTTTCCATAAGATGTCATGGCACTTCTCCATGCATCCCAGCCAACCACCGGGTTCTCCAGTGGTGCCCGTCAACCGCCCCTCCACCCAAAGAGTGAATTTTGAAGTCCATCTTGATCTTGAAGTCATGGGGTTGTCATCATCTTGACTCTCACATCTCCCTTATGATTCACTCAACCAAACCCGTCTCTGAGCATAGCAAAATAAACTACTTCGTCCGGGCAATGGTAACAAGGGGAATTGGGTTCATCCTACCTCATGATACTACTCAAGAACATAGCTTCAAATTCACCTACTGCATGCATGGTGGGGAGGTATAATTCTAATGCAATAAAATCATAGGTATAGTAAAAGAAATATGATCAATGACTTGCCTTGCTGACGATCTTCGAAAGCTAGGGACTCGTGGTAGCAAGCTTCGCACTCCGGAAATTCTACCGAGGCAAACAACAATCATAATAAGCATACAACATATGATCACTTAACATAATAGCATGCTAACATAATACACAAAGCAATGGAACCAAAACCCAAAGAAAGTTCGAAGAAATCCAAATCAATGCTTTTGCCACATCAAACAACAACCATGAAATAGTTTTACACAACAAAATTTTTTCTTAACAGAACCTAAGCATGGGTTTATGCTACCTAACAGAAAAGAATTCATCATGCAACTAGGAGCAAAAAGAATCACATTAAAATCTATTATAGAACTCCTATTATGCCTAAAACAATTCCTAGCAAGAAAAATAAAATAAAAGTTTTATTTATTGCAAATAAAAGTTCCTGATCTAAAGTTACAGAAACTAAACTAGAATAAACTATCACATAGGAAAAATAAAATTATTTGTTAAGTAAAACAATAGGAAAACAGTAGCTAGTTAAATAAATAGGAATAACATGATTCTGATTAAAACTATTTTTTATTAATTCTAAAATACCTAAATAAATTCCTACGATTAGGTAAGGTCAAAACAAAGTTGTGACAAAAAGAATCACTAAAAATAATATTCCTAACTCATTTTATAGCAGAATTACTATTCTATCTAAATCTAAAATAAAACAATTTTAAATAATTTTAACATGACTAATTATATTTTCTACAGAAACTAAAATAAATTTGCAAACCAACAAAAAAAGAATCACTTAAAAATATTAAGTAAATTAAAAGATATGAATTTTACAAAACTGAAACTATTCTGTTAAAAACAGAAACGAAAAATATTAAATAAAAAGAAAAACTGGCTAATGGGCCTATCTAACGCTTCGGGCGAAATTTAACTAAAAAGTGCACGCGGTAATAAACCGCTTCGGCCCAGTCTAATCTAACCTAACTAAACCAAAACTAAACCGGAATAAAAACCGATTCATTAAAACTAAACCTAAATAAAACCGTACCCCTTCGGGGTCTAATCTAGAGCGTAGGATCTAGATCTAACGGCGGCGGGGTTCTCCGGTGGCGTACCGTGGCGGCGACGGCGGCGATGGTCGGCGGCGGCTCGGCGATGACGGCTCCGGTGGCTCCGGTGGTCGGGGACGACGGCGAGAGCCTCCGGCGGGTTCAAGTGAGCAAGGGGGCTCGGGGTGGAGTCAGGCGAGGTCGAGGTGGTGGGGTGGCATGCACGGGCTAATGGCGCGGGGCGCGTCGGGTCTCCGCTGACGAATCATGAGCGAGGAGGGGTTAGGCGAGGCGAGGGAGAAACGGGCGAGGGAGGGGTATATAGGGGTCGACCGACTTGGGCGAGGGGGTAGATCGGGCGAGGAGATCCCGGGATCACGGATTCCGTGAGCGGGCGGCGATCCGGTCGTGTCTTGCAAGGGGGAAGAAGGTGGCGGGTCCACCGTCGTGGGAGGAGGAGAGGGGGGATCGGGTCAGGCGACCGTGCGGAGGATTCGGCTGGGGGCTCGGTCGGCTCGGGCGTGGGCAGCTCGGTCGTTGGTCGGCAGCGCTGGCCAGTCTGTGCTCGCCGATTATTCGGGCAACAAGGCTGGCTGGGCCAGTGGCTGGCCGGCGCTGGGTCCTTTCTTATTTTTTTTGAATTTTAGAGAGAGAAAAATATATAAATATAAATATTTTATATAGGACATATATATATCAAAATGATCAGGGGAATATTCCCTATAATTTGAACATTTTTCCAGGGGCAAAACTCAAACTTTATAAAAAATCATTTTTTCTAAAATCCCAAATAATAAATTTGAATTCAAACTTTTTGGCAATGTTTTCTTCTGACATATTTGGAGTGTCATGTTTACTCCTCTCATACTTTTTCTCAAGTATTTGTCAGGCATAGTTTTGAAATAATTTTCAACTGCCAAATTTTGAATTCAAATTCCAACAACTCCAAAAACTTCTGAAACTTCAAATGCCATTCAAATTCAAACAATATGCATAGATTCTTAGCTAATATTGTAAAACATTCCAAATAGGAAATTTGGGATGTTACAAACCTACCCACCTTAAGATGAATCTCGCCCTCGAGATTCGGGTTGGCTAGCAAATAGGTGCGCGTGGTCTCGGCGGAGGTCTTCTTCTCGCTCCCATGTGGCTTCCTCCTCGGAGTGGTGACTCCACAGCACCTTGCAAAACTTGATGATCTTGCTGCGGGTGACTCTGTTCGCAGTCTCAAGAATTCGGACGGGTTTCTCCTTATAAGTCAGTCATTTGTCGAGCTGTATGGCCTCTAGGGGCCTTGTGTCTCTCAACGGAATATCGGCCATGTCGGCATGGCATTTCTTCACCGGGAAACATGGAAGACATCATGAACTCCGGACAATCCTTCCGCAATTCAAACTTGTAAGCAACTTCTCCACGACGTTCGAGGATTTTGTAGGGCCAATGAACCGGGTGCTAATTTTCCTTTAACACCGAACCTCTTGATTCCACGAAGTGGGGACACACGAATATATGCTCGGTCTCCCGCTCGTAAGTTACTTCCTTGCGTTCTTGTCGGCATAACTCTTACGTCTCGATGAGCTACCTTGAGTCTATCTCGAATCAGTTTGACTTTCTCTTGAATCTCCGATAAGATCGGAACGAAAAGTGTTCGATCTCCAACACCATCCCACAAAGAATGGTGTTCTCGCACCTCCTTCCGTATAGAGCTTGAAGGGGCCATCTTGGACCGGTGCGATAAGCTGTTATTGTACGAGAACTCCGCGTATGGCAAATTATCATCCCAGCTAGACCCATAGTCTAGCGCACAAGCTCTCAACATGTCCTCCGGGATCTAGTTGACTCTCTCGGTCCGTCCATCTGCGTGGATGAAAAGCTGCATCAACTCCAGCCTCGTACCCAAAGTTTCATGCAACCGATTCCAAAACTTTGAGGTAAATTGTGTTCCTCTATCGACACGATACTCCTCGAACTCCATGCGGACATACGATCCTGGTCATGTATATCTTGGCCAACTTAGCACTGGTATAGGTAGTCTTCACGGAATGAAGTGAGCTACCTTGGTCAATCGATCAACCACTACCCGGATAGAATCATAACCTGAGCGGGTCTGGGTAATCCTGTGATAAAATCCATTCCAAGTTTTTCCCATTTCCACTCGGGAATCGGCAAAGGTTGAAGTAACCCTGCTGGCTTCGATGTTCTGCCTTTACTCGTTGACAAACATCGCATCTTTACTACGTGCTCGGCAATATCCTTCTTCATACATCCCACGAAACTTTCCTTCAAATCCAGATACATCTTGGTGTTACCGGGTGAATCGAGTACGGTGAATCACGAGCCTCTGAAGAATTAGCTTCCGAGTTCGGGATCATTGGGTACATAAATACGATCCTCGAACCATATAGCTCCGTATTCATCCTTACGAAATCCTTTAGCTTTTCCTTCATTCATCTTTTCTTTATCTCATCAATTTCCTTGTCCGACTTACGGGCTTCACGAATTCTTTCGGCCAAAGTGGACTGAACTTCGAGTTGCAACATATCCTCCGGAACTATCTCCGATCGGAGATCTCCGAGGTCATCGACTAACTCCTGGGGTAATCCTCCCGCTATAAGAGTATTCACATAACTCTTACGGCTCAAAGCATCTGCTACAACATTAGCCTTTCCTGGGTGGTAATGTAATCTCATGTCATAGTCCTTGATTAACTCTAGCCATCTCCTCTGCCTGAGGTTCAACTCTTTTTGCGTGAAAATATACTTCAAGCTCTTATGATCTGTATAAACATCACAACGGTTTCCGATAAGGAAATGTCTCCAGGTCTTGAGTGCATGCACTACGGCTGCTAACTCCAAATCATGTGTGGCGTAATTCATCTCGTGAGGTCATAGCTGTCTGGAGGTATAAGCTACAACTTTTCCTTCCTGCATGAGTACTCCTCCGAGTCCTTGACAAGAAGCGTCACAATATACCGTAATCCTTGTGTATGTCCGCAAAATCAACACGGGCTGTAACCAAACGTTTCTTCAATTCTGGAAGCGGCTTCACAATCCTCGGTCCAAATGTACTTGGCATCCTTCTTCGACAGCTCGGTCATGGGCTTGGCAATCTTGAGAAATTCTCAATAAACCTCCGATAATATCCTGCGAGTCCGAGAAAATGCGGATCTCCTTGGTCGAGGTGGGCGATCGCCAATCGGTGGTGATACAATCTTGGCGGGGTCAACTGCTATTCCTTCTCCTGAAATAACATGTCCGAGGAATCCGACTTCCTTCAGCCAAAATTCACATTTATTGAACTTGGCATACAACTGATGTTCTCGGGTTTCTCGAACTAGGCATAAATGTTCCTTATGCTCTTCCTCGCTCTTGGAAAAATCAGTATATCATCGATGAACACCACGACAAACTTGTCCAGATATTCCATAAATACCTTGTTCATCAAATTCATGAAGTATGCGAGGGCATTAGTCAATCCGAATGACATGACGGTATACTCATATAAACCATACACGTGGTGATGCTGTTTTGGGTATATCCTTTTCACGGATCTTCAATCGATGATACCTCGATCGAAGATCGATCTTGGAGAATACCTTGGCTCCAACTAGCTGATCAAATAGGTCATTAATCATCGGCAGAGGGTACTTGTTCTTGATGGTCACGTCGTTTAACGAACGATAATCCACAACCATTCTCAGGGTTCCATCCTTCTTCTCTACCAAAAGAACCGGGGCTCCCCAAGGTGACGAGCTTGGCCGAATATATCCCTTCTCCAATAGCTCATTAATTTGATTCTTGATCTCTTTCAAATCGTTCGGTGGCATCCGATAGGGTCTCTTGGATATCGGGGTTGTGCCGGGCAATAACTCAATCAGAAATTCAATGTCTCCGTCCGTGGCATTCTGGTAATTCCTCGGAAACACATCGGAAAATCTTGCACTCTGGCACTTCCTCTGAACAACTCCGTGAGGGAATTCACTGATTCTTCATCGGCTATGTCGGATACATACTTGATCCTCTTCGCTCCGGGTGGTGAGAGAATCGACTTCTTGAGCACGCCTATGTTTCCTTCAAACTTCGTCAACCAATCCATGCCAAGGATTACATCCAAGGTCCGGGTTTCCAATACTATGAGGTCTGCGGAAATTTATGGTTTCCGATGTTGAGGGTTGCATGACAGCCTAAGCCTGCCATCATTTCTCCTCCTGCGAAACTGACATGAAGAGGGCTTCTAAGGGTTCTAGTGGGCAACCCGTATTTTCCACAACTACCCTTGATATGAATGAATGTGTTGCACGAAATCAAAGAGTACCAATCTTGGATGTGAATTTAATAAAACTTACCAACCACGATTATCGGCTGATCATAGGCGTCCTCCACGTCAATGTGGTTCACCCGAGCACGAGGAAAAGGTTGGGCTTCTTTCTTTGAGCTTCCATTGCCGTTTCCATTCCTCTACTTGGCCTCCGGGTAGTCGGTGGCATAGTGCCTGTTTTTGGCACTTGAAGCAGTGATGTGACTCGAGATCTTTACGGCCGGGCGGGACGATCTTTGGTTACCGTTGCGTTTCCATTGCCATTTCCATTGCCTGACTTGTTGCCCTGGTTGCGGTTGTTCCCATTTCCTCCATGGTTATGTCCTCCATGGTTATGATGGGTATGCCCTCCCGAGTATGGGGCATAGCGGGGCTTCTGCTGAGCTCCATAGTTGTACTTCCCCTGGCCATACTTCCGTTTGCGTCTATCAATCTGCTGCTGCTTGCCTTCAAGTATGGTGGCCTTGTCTACCATCTCCTGGTAGTTGGTGAAGGTAGCCACCATAAGCTGCATACCCAGCTCATCATTGAGTCCCTCGAGAAACTTTTCCTGCTTATGCATCTGTGGCCACATCATCCGGGGCATAGCGAGCTAACTTGTGAACTCATCCACGTCTTGCCCCATGCGGTTCCCCGGGCGTAAGTTGCGGAACTCACGCTTTTCGGACTCATGGCTCCGGTTGAAACATGAGCGGTGCGGAAAGCTTGTTGGAACTGATCCCACGATGGTGGCGAGGGATAAGTGGCGGTGTAGTTCTCCCACCAAGAAGCTGCAGGTCCATCAAGTTGATGTGCGGCAAAGCGCACCTTCTCTCGCCTCTGTGCATCCAAAGGTGGCTAACTCCCTTCCGACCTTGCGGAGCCAATCATCGGCCACAATCGGCTCGGTCTGCTAGAGAACACCGCGGATTCAGCCTTAGGAAGCGGGTCAAGTTGTCAGCGAGGGGTGGTGGCGGTGGATTGTTGTTGTTGTTCAGTTACGGATGAGCATCCGCATGAGGGCATTCTGCTGCTTTGGATCAGGTGGCGAGCTCCGGCGGGAAGTTGAGACCGGGGTCACGTCTTGGAGGCATCTGGTGTTTTGGAGTGGATGAGAAAATTAGAATAGAACAAGGGTCTAATGAGAAAATATCACTACCCATATGAATGCACAATCATAATCACACCAATCATCTCAAACATGGTTCAATCTCGATTACAAATGCTCACGACTAATCGAAAATAACGGCCTAACTGATCGACGGAAAAATAAAATAAAATAACATGGCGGTCGTCTAAATGTCTTCATCAATTATCCTTGCGTCCTCTGGTGCGGCGTCCTCCAGTGTGGCATCCTCTGATGCGGCGCCTCCTCTTGCGGCTTTCTTCAGTGGAGCTCCCTTCATAATCCTGGTCATTGCTCACGAGAGGTCCGTCATCTCCACTCGGAAAAAGGTCTTCTCCCACGTCCATCTTTTCCTCTAATGCGGCAACATCCATCTTCAGCTTGTCGACTCTCTCCATGAAATCCGCGATTTCTTCTTCATGGCCAAGGAAGTCTGCGTGTGCTTTCTCCTCCAGTTCCAGTTCACGGAACAACAGCCTCTAGTGTACCTTCGAGTTACGGCGAGTCTGGATCTCCCGTTTCCCGAGGAGACACTCCAAGTCTTGGATATATGAGAGAATGGAGTCGTCCTCTACGGTATGGATGATATCTCCATTCCTAGCTCTGCGAGAAATCATGGCGAGTCGATGGGTCGAGCTCGGCCTGTACTCTTCTCGGAGATGTCCAAGTGCACGATAAATCGCCATGTCTCTTCCGAGGATCCAATTGAAATCGGTAAACTCAAAGTCAATAGGCTCAATGTCCTCGAAGGTCCTCCTGGAATGTGCACCTCAATCTCATGGCGGGTATCCGTCGGAAGTGCATTGGTAGGCTTCCGGTGATTGAGGCGAGCAATCTTCAGCTTCACACGATCTGGACCAGCTTATTGCGAAAGGCATCGTCTCATCTGGTGGCAAAACTCCGTAGCAAAACTGGGGTGAACTCGGCGCCATCTAGAATGTTGAAAATCGGAGAGAAGTCGAGAAATGAGCAGGGAGAATTACGGAATGATAAGGACATAAAATAAATAGTCTCTTCCTATGGCTTTCCGATCCTGGGGTTCGTCCTACGGTCGTGTGTGCTCAAATACCATCTCTGAGCGACCCGACCCAAAATCGGTCAAGTCTACGTATGCATACCATCCCAAGATCATCTTTGCACACACGGTACATTGATGAAATGATCAAAGTTCAATCACACCTGAATTTATTACGATTCTCATATCGAGTCTTTATTACAATAGAATAAATTCGGCGAAGGCCAACTCATGAGAAATAAAAACTAAGTAAAGCTGCGAAGCGTGAAGAACAGCGAGTCCATCCGACTCAAAGGGCAATCGCCAAGCGCGGATCGTAGCCTCACTCCCCGATCGGAATACTCCTCTGCAACATAAGGCGTTGCAGCCATGTAGGTCAACATTTTGAATATCTTGGCTAGTCATGAAGAGAGAATAACAATAAAATTACTAACACTATATGCAATTTGGTGTGGGGCTCTAAGTTTCATCATTTTGCGAAAAGCCGCTTTTTCCTACAATAAGGACTTGTTTGCAAATACTATAAAATTGTTGGTAGTTATTGAGATGGTTCCGCCAACCAATGTCTCATTCCCAATTATTAAATAATAACCCCTCAATTAATTTATTAATTTCAGTGTTGAGATTTCGAAATACTTCCAAGTTCGAGGCTCAAATTGTCCGTAACGGGGACACGGCTAACCGATTAGATCTTCACTCTGCGGAGGTTTGTGCACTTTACCCGCAAGAATCATTCCTCCTTTTAAGTCTTAGCACTTCATGGTGTTTGAAGGCGGGATGAACAAACAGGGTCTTCCAAGAGTTCCTCCGCCACTTTGCTGTACCCATCCAATCCTACCGTTCTTCTACATCTCGTAGCACCGTCCGCCAGAGTCACAACTAGGGTTGACCAAGCCGAGCCCATAATGGCTTGCGGCTGCACAGTAAGCTTCCGGTCAATGGGGTATACATCCGTCTCTTCGTGGCTGGGTGAAGCTTTCCAAGATGTCATGGCACTTCTCCATGCATCCCAGCCAACCACCGGTTTCTCCAGGTGCCGTCAACCGCCCTCCACCCAATGAGTGAATTTTGAAGTCCATCTTGATCTTGAAGTCATGGGGTTGTCATCATCTTGACTCTCACATCTCCTTATGATTCACTCAACCAAACCCGTCTCGAGCATAGCAAAATAAACTACTTCGTCCGAGCAATGGTAACAAGGGAATTGGGTTCATCCTACCTCATGATACTACTCGAGAACATAGCTTCAAATTCACCTACTGCATGCATGGTGGGGAGGTATAATTCTAATGCAATAAAATCATAGGTATAGTAAAAGAAATATGATCAATGACTTGCCTTGCTGACGATCTTCGAAAGCTAGGGACTCGTGGTAGCACGCTTCGCACTCCGGAAATTCTACCGAGGCAAACAACAATCATAATAAGCATACAACATATGATCACTTAACATAATAGCATGCTAACATAATACACAAAGCAATGGAACCAAAACCCAAAGAAAGTTCGAAGAAATCCAAATCAATGCTTTTGCCACATCAAACAACAACCACGAAATAGTTTTACACAACAAAAAAATTTCTTAACAGAACCTAAGCATGGGTTTATGCTACCTAACACAAAAGAATTCATCATGCAACTAGGAGCAAAAAGAATCACATTAAAATCTATTATAGAACTCCTATTATGCCTAAAACAATTCCTAGCAAGAAAAATAAAATAAAAGTTTTATTTATTGCAAATAAAAGTTCCTGATCTAAAGTTACAGAAACTAAACTAGAATAAACTATCACATAGGAAAAATAAAATTATTTGTTAAGTAAAACAATAGGAAAACAGTAGCTAGTTAAATAAATAGGAATAGCATGATTCTGATTAAAACTATTTTTTATTAATTTTAAAATACCTAAATAAATTCCTACGATTAGGTAAGGTCAAAACAAAGTTGTGACAAAAGAATCACTAAAAATAATATTCCTAACTCATTTTATAGCAGAATTACTATTCTGTCTAAATCTAAAATAAAACAATTTTAAATAATTTTAACATGACTAATTATATTTTCTACAGAAACTACAATAAATTTGCAAACCAACAAAAAAAGAATCACTTAAAAATATTAAGTAGATTAAAAGATATGAATTTTACAAAACTGAAACTATTCTGTTAAAAACAGAAACGAAAAATATTAACTAAAAAGAAAAACTGGCTAATGGGCCTATCTAACGCTTCGGGCGTAATTTAACTAAAAAGCGCACGCAGTAATAAACCGCTTCGGCCCGGTCTAATCTAACCTAACTAAACCAAAACTAAACCGGAATAAAAACCGGTTCATTAAAACTAAACCTAAATAAAACCGTACCCCTTCGGGGTCTAATCTAGAGCGTAGGATCTAGATCTAACGGCGGCGGGGTTCTCCGGTGGCGTACCGTGGCGGCGACGGCGGCGATGGTCGGCGGCGGCTCGGCGATGACGGCTCCGGTGGCTCCGGTGGTCGGGGACGACGGCGAAGGCCTCCGGCGGGTTCAGCGGAGCAAGGGGGGGCTCGGGGTGGAGTCGGGCGAGGTCGAGGTGGTGGGGGTGGCCGGAACGGGGCTAATGGCGCGGCGGTGGCGTCGGGTCTCCGGTGACGAATCGCGGGCGAGGGGAGGGGTTAGGCGAGGGGCGAGGGAGAAAGGGCGAGGGAGGTATATAGGGGTCGACCGACTTGGGCGAGGGGTAGATCGGGCGAGGAGATCCGGGGATCACGGATTCCGTGAGCGGCGCGATCCGTCGTGTCTTGCAAGCAAGGGGAAGAAGGTGGCGGGTCCACCCGTCAGCGAGAGGGGAGAGGGGGATCGGGTCGGGCGACCGGTGCGGAGGGATTCGGCGCGGGGGGGCTCGGTCGGCTCGGGCGTGGGCGGCTCGGTCGTTGGTTGGGCATGGCTGGCTGGCTCTTTGGCAGGTGGCTGGGCAACCGGTGGCTGGGCAGTGGCTTTGGCTGGCGCTGGGTCCTTTCTTATTTTTTTGAATTTTAGAGAGAGAAAAATATATAAATATAAATATTTTATATAGGACATATATATATCAAAATGATCAGGGAATATTCCTATAATTTGAACATTTTCGAGGGCAAAACTCAAACTTTATAAAAAATCATTTTTCTAAAATCCCAAATAAAATTCAAATTTGAATTCAAACTTTTGGCAATGTTTTCTTGACATATTTGGAGTGTCATGTTTACTCCTCTCATACTTTTCTCAAGTATTTGTCGGGCATAGTTTTGAAATAATTTTCAAGCGCCAAATTTTGAATTCAAATTCCAACAACTCCAAAAACTTCTGAAACTTCAAATGCCATTCAAATTCAAACAATATGCATAGATGCTTAGCTAATATTGTAAAACATTCCAAATAGGAAATTTGGGATGTTACATAGCATTTGCATTATCAATCAATATCATATGAGGAAAGGTGGCTTTCTCCTTGGTTAGCTTCACTTGGAGTTGATTATGAGACTCTTTGAGACTAGCATGAGCACCCTTCAAGACTTTGTGAGCCTTGTCGAGAGTGTCAAAGTCCTCGTTAAGTCTAGCAAGATCAACTCCAAGCTTTGCCTTCTCGGAACTAAGCACTCGAGACACAACAAGAGCATGATCAAGGTCTTTCTTTAATTTAGCGTGATCATCGTTGTGTGACTCCTCAAGAGCCAAACGAAGGCCACGCTCTTCCTCAAGAGCATTGGAAAGATCCGAAATCTCATCGGCATAGTCTCGACTATGCCCTTCCATCTTAGAGATGGTTTCTTCATGAGTTTCGATCATGACATTGGCTTTACCAAGTTGTTCCAAGAGAGCAACGAAGTGCTTCTTGGATTTGCCCTTGAGTTTACTCATAAAGATCTCAAATTCATTTTCCTCTACATTAGTCCCCTCATGTTCATCAATGCAATCCGTCAAAGAAGAATGATTGATGATGGTAGTTTTGATGTTGGGAGTTACCTTGTTGGTGGCTTTAGCCATGAGGCACTTGGCGGTGATGTTTTCATTGGGTGAACCGAAGAGAGACACCCGAGGAGTCATTGCAATGGCCACGGAGGCCATGGCAACCGGTTCACCATCCTCGTCATCATCCTCATTGTACTCTTCTTGAACCACCAAGGCTTTGTGAGGAGTCTTCTTTGGAAAGTTGCTCTTGTTGGGGAAAGACTTGACCTTGTCCTTATGGATGAGCTTGCCACCATTGTCTTCCCTCTTCTCATATGGGCATTCCGCAACAAAGTGACTCACATTGCCACAATTGAAACACGTCCTCACACGTTGCTTGCCCTTAGAGCCACTTGAATTGCTCTTGTTGAAGTTGGGCCTTGAGTTCTCCTTGCTCCAAAATTGTCTTGAAGCAAGGGCCATGTGTTCATGATAATCATACTTAGTATCTTCGAGGTTGCTCTCTTCTTCTTCCTCCTCTCCATATTCTTCGACACAAGTCTTGGCCTTCAAAGCGAGGTTGGGCTTCTTTGCTCTTTGGGAGCGAAGCACCGCATTGTCGGCGGTCTTGTCCAATATGCTCATAGCCACAAACTCATCCAACACATCACTTGAGGACAAGGTGTGGAAGTCCGGTCGTTGACGGATGACGGAGGACATGGCTTTGTGGTATGGCATCATTGCCTTGAGAAATTTGCGCTTGATCCAGTTGTCATCAGTGTCCTTACTTCCATGATCCCGAGGGAGGCGGCAAGCTTGGTTACTCTCGATAGAGCTCACGAGGTTCTTCTTCTTCCTTCATTTCAAACTCATCGGCCGTCTTGGACCACTTCATAATTGGAGCGTTGAATGCTTGCGCTTCCTCGATACATGGAAACCACCTTGAGCCAAGCATCTTTGGCACGATGTAAGGCGGAGATGAGGGAGGTCTTCGGAAGGATTGCTTCTTGGATGATGAAGAGCATTCTCATTGAATTGATGGTCCACGACCTCTCTTGGAGAAAAGTTGCTCGGATCATGCGGATAGAAACCTTTTCAATAATTCTCCAAAGGTTAGTGTTCACATGATTTAAATGGCGCTTAAAATGATAAACCCAAGAATCAAAATCCTCCTTTTATCAATCTTAGGTGGTGGACGGCATGATTCAAATGAGTGGAAGGAATCGGTCCACCATAAGCGGGAGGTTGCACATGGCGAAGATGCGGTGCCATTCTTACCACTAGGCGAGGGGCTTTCTCACTAGTAGCTTCCCCTTATCGGAGTTAGCATCCGCTCCGTGTTGGCGGGATCACCCACTTTCACAGTGCGGTGGAAAGTTTAAGCCCTTCTAGGAATTCCTTAAACATGTCCTTGACCTCGCTTCGTCATGGAGGTTTTCAATGTGTCCAACATACATTGAATTCCTCACGAGAGATCGAGTACTCCATCTCCGTAGATGATGTCGGATTCGCACGGAGTGCTCCCCACATCATCTCGACGTCAACTCATACTCTCACGGACGGTAAAGTCCTTAAAAGAGACGAGGCTCGATACCAATTGAAAGGATCGATATGGTTGACTAGAGGGGGGTGAATAGGCAACTAACAATTTTTAAGTTTTTCTTTACCAATTTAAACTTTGCGATAATAAAGGTTGTCTAGATGTGCAACTAGGTGGACAACCTATATGATGCAACAACACAAGCACACGAGCAAGCAAGGATAAGAACACAAATAAGCTTGCACAAGTAAAGGGATGAGATAACCAAGAGTGGAGCCGGTGGAGACGAGGATGTGTTACGAAGTTCCTTCCTTTTGAGGAAATGCGTCTCCGTTAGAGCGGTGTGGAGGCACAATGCTCCCCAAGAAGCCACTAGGGCCACCAGATTCTCCTCACGCCCTCACACAATGCGAGATCTGTGATTCCACTATTGGTGCCCTTGAAGGCGGCGACCGAACCTTTACAAGCAAGGTTGGGGCAAACTCCACAACAACCGGAGGCTCCCAACAACAACAACAACCCCACGAAGCTTCACCACAATGGAGTATGGCTTCGAGGTGACCTCAACCGTCTAGGGTGCTCAACACCCAAGAGTAACAAGATCCGCAAGGGATAAGTGGGGGGAATCAAATTTCTCTTGGTGGAAGTGTAGATCTGGGCCTTCTCAACCAATCCCGAGCAAATCAACAAGTTTGATTGGCTAGGGAGAGAGATCGGGCGAAAATGGAGCTTTGAGCAACAATGGAGCTTGGGGGAAAAGAGGTGAGTCAACAAGGAAGAAGACGACCCCTTTATATAGTGGAGGAACACATCCAACCGTTACCCCACTAAACAGCCCCGCACAGAGCGGTACTACCGCTATGGAAGGGCGGTACTACCACTCCCTACCAAGCGGTACTACTGCGCTGAAGAGAGAGGCAGGCCACTGGCCCCAGAGCGGTACTACCGCGGGAGTAGAGCGGTACTACCGCTCGAGGCGGTACTACCGCTCCTCTCGCCGCAACTAGTGCCGCAAAACCGCACACGAGAAAACATCGTCTCGAATCGAGGCGGTAGTAAGCGCGATACTCTTGAGGTAGTATAGCGAAGCCAGCGAGCGGTACTACCGCTCAGTGAGCGGATACTACCACCGGGCGCGGTACTACCGCTTGGGGCTTCGGCCGTATTACTCGCTGTAGATCGCGGTACTACCACTGGCACAGTGCTAAACAGAAGCGAAAGAGAGAGGGCAACTCAAAGATGCGAAAGGAAGGCGGCGGTGTGATAAGGATGTGTGCGTGTTGATTCCACCATAGTCTTACCAAAGCGGATCCCTCTTAATAGTACGGTGACTCCTCTGAAACTAGTCCACCAACAACGAACCGCAGGAGCTACACCGTCTTGAATAAAAACACCGAGGGGAGGAAATCGTCTCGTGCCAATGGATGATCCTCTGAAAGAACTTAACGCACACGATTAGTCCGCAAAAGCATTATCATCAATCACCAAAACCACTAGGGAATAAATATGCCCTTACAGCGTGGAAGGCAGGCTTGGCGATACGGATATGTAGATCTCCTACCATTGTAACCGACTCTGTGTAACCCTAACCCTATCCGGTGTCTATATAAACCGGAGGGTTTTAGTCCGTAGTACGAACAACAATCATACCATAGGCTAGCTTCTAGGGTTTAGCCTCTCGATCTCGTGGTAGATCTACTCTTGTACTACCCATATCATCAATATTAATCAAGCAGGAGTAGGGTATTACCTCCATCGAGAGGGCCCGAACCTGGGTAAAAACATCATGTCCCTTGTCTCCTGTTACCATCCGCCTAGATGCACAGTTCGGGACCCCCTACCCGAGATCCGCCGGTTTTGACACCGACAGGGGGTACACGACTCATCCTACCCTAGGGGTTCTCAGACTTAGTAGTCGTGCCTTGTGCCTCATGCAGTCTTCTGAGTTTTCCTCAGGTGTTGCTACGTCTCTTGTTCGATGAAACAATCTGGGTTGAGCCGGAAGAATCTTGAACAACTTCTCGCCGGATGAGGTGGTGGGGTGAAGGTGGTTCCTCGTAGCTGGCATTGACTCGGTCTCCTGTTGTCTTTTTATTCATAAGGATCCCTTTTGCCTTCTAAGGCGTCGAGGGTACCAGGTAGGCAATCCTTTATGCAATGACATGAACATGGCATAATAGAGGTCCAATCCGCCGGATACACTGTTGCTAGTATCGTCACCGAGAGCGGGGGGATGAAGAGAACCGTTTTCCTGCTCACTATTGTGAGGCGGACCAAATGGCTAGGTTCTCATCCACCGGTGGTTGCCGACGCAACAATGATAAGGACATGGTTGCTCTATTAGTGATGTATATCATGATCTTGCATTTCCTATGCCTTGATCATCATAGGCTAAGGTTGCATCATCTTGGGGCAGTGTCAAGGGTGTCACCATCTTCTGAGTCTTCATGTCCTCATTCCTCGAGGATGTACCTTCTGTTGGTACTGTCTTCTCGTGGTGTCGCCAAACTTGTGTTCAGAAGGTGTGGGTGAATGTCTGGCAAGATGTCTTCCTTCTAGGTTACCCACGAGGGTTACATGGAATCCTGTGGTCAGGGGCTTAAAGGTAATAGCGGCCATTTGCAAAAGTTTTGAAGGGCAAGAGATCAATAAGGAAAGTATACCTTGGTTTTTGAAGAAAAACTGAGAAGGGAAGAGAAGTATATATAGTTTTGAAAACTAGTAGTAGTTTTGGAAGTAATTTTAACCCTAACTAACGACCATGCTAACTAAGGCTTCCTACAGTCAGGATGGCTCTGGTACCAGCTCTGTGGGGACCCCGACTCATAAGTCGTGATCACCGAATGCTGCGTGTCTGATGATCCCGAGATCATTGCTCACTTGAACACACGAAGCTGTATAACAAGAGTCTTACATCCATACATACCGTCTTACATAAATTATGACCATTATGGTCAAGTCTTGAGTATAACCCATGGCGGAAATCTTCGTCGGTAACTTGGACCCATGCCATCCGCCTTAACCCTACAGAATTCTGACTGGAAGCGTCCTAGCTCGCATGTTAACATCACAGTATTCTTCATCATATCTTGTTCTTTCATGCCCGCCAATAAAATAACCAGTGGCAAGCCAATGAGTACTTTGAATGTACTACTTAAGCAACCCAAGGGTGATAACGAGATAATTATGCAAGGCACTCTTGCTAAATTGGCATTTTTGCGGAAGCTAGTTTTTCTCATGCAAGTATGATCAACATTTATCAAGGATATGAATGCGCTCGCAACAAGTATCGAGGTTCTGAGACATCAACATCGAGAGAGAGTTATGAACAACTCATGCTCAAGATCATCGTGACTTCCTCACGGATCACGTCAACAGATTTACCAAACCGTGTTGTTTGTCAGAAACATATGGACATAGTCTAAGCAGCACAACCCAACTGTCCTTGACCGTGGACACGGCTATTCGAATAGTTTTACACTCTGCAGAGGTTGCACACTTTACCGACAAGCTCCGGGGAACTTCCGTGTCATCCACGACCCGCGGTAGCTCAAGTACCCCGGATAAGAACCCGATCACTATCTTTCCCTAGACGACACTAACATAGAGTCCGCTCGTTTGGTAGTAACCCCCGTGCCCAACATTTCACAACTTAAAATTGTGGAGCCTCGCTCCCATATTCATCACATACCACTGGCACGGGGTACCAACGGTGTGTCCGGTGCCCCATAAAAATGTTCTTGGCCGCCCTACCTGGCACGACCCCGTCCCGAGAGAGCGCAACAATGACTCTCCCGTCACTAGTAATGCAGGCTCCAAGCTAGTATCGGCCTAGGTAATCAATAATGCCCTTTCCCATATAAGGGTAGAGTGGTCGCGCATGTTTGGTTGGGACAGTCGACAAATCTTAAATCTAATCCGTCTCTGTAAACAACACTTTTATCGAGCCTCGGTACACTACTTCTCCACCAAGTAGTGACCTAGTTCATCATCATCTCCCAGGGGCATTAGTGGCACCCACTAGGTGATACGTCTCCGTCATATCTATAATTTTTTATTGTTCCATGCCAATATTATTCAACTTTCATATACTTTTTGTTAACTTTTTATACTATTTTTGGGACTAACATATTGATCCGATTGCCCGGTGCAGTTCACATACATTTGCATGTTTTTGGTTTCGCAGAATATCCATATCAAATGGAGTCCAAACGGGATAAAAAAGGACGGAGCTTATTTTTGGAAAATATGGAAAATTTGGAAGGAAAATCAACGCGAACCAGTGCCCGAGGTGGTCACGAGGCAGGGGGCACGCCTGCCCCCTGGGCGTGCCCCTACCCTCGTGAGCCCACCGTAAGGCGGTTGATGCTCTTCTTTTGCCGCAAGAAAGCTAATATTCGGAAAAAAACCACGGTGTAGGTTTTAGGCCAATCGGAGTTACGGATCTCCATATATACACGAAACGGTGAAACAGAGCTAGAGGAGAACGCGGAAATAGAGCGAGACAGAGAGATAGATCCAATCTTGGAGGGGCTGTTGCCCCTCCCACGCCATTGGAGCCAAGGACCAGAGGGGAATCCCTTCTCCCATCTAGGGAGGAGGTTAAGGAAGAAGAAGAAGGGGGGCTCTCTCCCCCTTGCTTCCGGTGGCGCCGGAGCGCTGCCAGGGGCCATCATCATCACCGCGATCTTCACCAACATTTCCATCACCTTCCCCCCTCTATCTACAGCGGTCCACTCTCCCGCAACCCGCTGTACCCTCTACGTGAACATGGTGCTTTATGCTTCATATTATTTTCCGATGATGTGTTGCCATCCTATGATGTCCGAGTAGATTTTCGTTGTCCTATCGGTGATTGATGAATTGCTATGATTGGTTTGAATTGCATGTTTTATTATTGGTGCTGTCCTATTGTGCCCTCCGTGTCGGCATAGCGTGAGGGATTCAGCTGTAGGGTTTGCAATATGTTTATGATTTGCTTATGGTGGGTGGCGTGGTGTGAAGCACAGACCCAGTAAGTAGGTTGTTTGCGTATGGGATAAAGGGGACTTGATACTTTAATGCTATGGTTGGGTTTTACCTTAATGAATCTTTAGTAGTTGCGGATGCTTGCTAGAGTTCCAATCATAAGTGCATATGATCCAAGTAGAGAAAGTATGTTAGCTTATGCCTCTCCCTCAAATAGAATTGCAATAGTGATTACCGGTCTAGTAACATAGTCAATTGCCTAGGGACAATTCCACAACTCCTACCACCACTGCTCCACACTCGCCATATTTACTTTAGTTGTGTTTTTATCTAAGCAGCCCCTAGTTTATATTTACGTGTTCTTTATTTTCTTGCAAACCTATCCTATCACACCTACAAAGTACTTCTAGTTTCATACTTGTTCTAGGTAAAGCGAACGTCAAGTGTGCGTAGAGTTGTATCGGTGGTCGTTGAACTTTAGGGAATATTTGTTCTACCTTTAGCTCCTTGTTGGGTTTGACACTCTTACTTATCGAAAACTGTTGCGATCCCCTATACTTGTGGGTTATCAAGACCTTTTTCTGGTGCCATTGCTGGGGAGCAATAGCGTGGGGTGAATATTCTCGTGTGTGCTTGTTTGCTTTATCACAAAGTAATTTTTATTTGCTGTTCTTAGTTGTTCTCTATCTTTAGTTATGGATATGGAACACGAAATACCAAAAAAAATAGGTGTACTTGCTGCTCATGGAGATGGGAAAGCTCCTAAAACCCTCGATGCTGGTTATGTGAAAGATATTATGTACTACTTTAATAATCCTGAGAAAACCCCATTCAATTATGTAATGGGAGTAACGTTGGATCAACGTGAATACTTTTGGGATTATCGCTTGACACAAAAAGGGAAACTATTATGGGATCAAATTCATATATTGAAGTGGTATGCTTGGCAACTACGCGTGAGTTATGATTATACTTGTTGCTCTAGGATGAATGCTCCACACCTTCACTTTTCATGCAAATTTAATGATAATAAAACCTTAGCTTCTTATGCTAATGGTATATATGATTACTATGATGTGGAACAAATAGAAGAATTTGTTGCTTTTATGGGTGCTTATGGAATTGAATCTATGTGTAAAGAGTTTGAAGATTTTGATGATGCTGTTTATAGATCAGAAAATTTAGCTATCCTCAAATATTGCTATGAGAATTATGAATACAATTACGAAATTAATGCACTTATTGAGAAAGTCTCCGCTGTCCAAGAAGAGACTAATGTTTTGCAGGAATCTATGGAAGAAGAAGTTGATGAAACTGTGAGCTCATTGGATGAAAAAGATGAGGAGCAGAGCGAAGAACAAAAGGAGGAAGAGCAGGTTGATCACCCGTGCCCACCTTCTAATGAGAGTAACTCTTCAACTCATACACTGTTTAATTCCCCTTCGTGCTTACCGAAGGATGATTGCTATGATCTCGTTGATTCTTTTGAAATATCCCTTTTTGATGATGCTTGCTATGCTTGCGGCCAAGATGCCAACATGAATTATGCTTATGGAGATGAACTTGCTATAGTTCCTTATGTTAAACATGAAATTGTTGCTATTGCACCCACGCATGATAGTCCTATTATCTTTTTGAATTCTCCCGATTACACTATATCAGAGAAGTTTGCACTTATTAAGGATTACATTGATGGGTTGCCTTATACCGTTGCAAATGATGATTTTGATAAATATAATATGCATGTGCTTGTTGCTCCCACTTGCAATTATTATGAGAGAGGAACTATATCTCCACCTCTCTATGTCTCCAATACAATAAAATTGCAAGAAACTGTTTATACTATGCATTGGCCTTTACTATGTGTGCTTGAATTGTTCTTTTATGACATGCCGATGCATAGGAAGAGAGTTAGACTTCGTCATTACATGATATATGTTACTTTGTGCTCACTACTAAATTACAAATCATTGCTAATTAAAATTGGCTTTGATATACCTTGGGATCCGGGTGGATTCACTACTTGAGCACTATATGCCTAGCTTAATGGCTTTAAAGAAAGCGCTGCCAGGTAACAACCTGGAAGTTTTAGAGAGTCATTTATTTCTGTTGAGTGCTTTCATATAGTTTAAAAACAACAAAAATAAAGAGGGGAACCCAAAACTTTTTCAAAAAGAAAAGCGAAAGTGAGAAAGACAAGCATTGTTGAAGTGGGAGAGCTCCTTGAACTTTGTTCATGCTCACGGCAACTTTGTGTATCTTGATTACAGAAACTTTTCAACAAAAATAATTATCCCCTTGTACAATTCCATTGTATTATAAAAATAATGTGCCAAGGTTTGCCTTTAGGATGTTTACAAAGCTTGTTGGTTTGTGCGGTGCAGGACAGAAACTTTAGCTGTAGTGAGCGATTTTTAATTTTTTACTGGAACGTCAAATGGTTCTGATTCTTTTTGCACTATCTTTATGTAATTTTTTTATTTTTCCTAATTTTGTAAGAATTTTTCATGTATCATAAGTATGGTGAATGTTCAGATTGCTACAGACTGTTCTATTTTAGACAGATTCTGTTTTTGATGCATAGTTTGCTTGTTTTGATGAAACTATCAATTTATATAAGTGGATTAAGCCATGAAAAGGTTATGTTACAGTAGACACAATGCAAAAACAAAATATGAATTGGTTTGCAACAGTACTTAGAGTAGTGATTTGCTTTATTATACTAACGGATCTTACCGAGTTTTCTGTTGAAGTTTTGTGTGGATGAAGTGTTCGATGATTGAGAAGGTTTCGATGTGAGAAGAAGGAAGAGAGGCAAGAGCTCAAGCTTGGGGATGCCCGAGGCACCCCAAGTAAATATTCAAGGAGACTCAAGTGTCTAAGCTTGGGGATGCTGGGAAGGCATCCCCTCTTTCTTCAACAAATATCAGTATGTTTTCAGATTCGTTTCATTCATGTGATATGTGCAAATCTTGGAGCGTCTTTTGCTTTAGTTTTCAATTTTATGTTATGCACCATGCTGGTATGAGATGGTCCTTGGTTGATTTATAGAATGCTCTTTGTACTTCACTTATATCTTTTGAGTATGGCTTTATAGAATGCTTCATGTGCTTCACTTATATCATTTGAAGTTTGGATTGCCTGTTTCTCTTTACATAGACAACCGCCATTTGTAGAATGCTCTTTTGCTTCACTTATATTTGTCAGAGTGTGGGCATATCTTTTGTAGAAAGAATTAAAACTCTCTTGCTTCACTTATATCTATTTAGAGAGATGACAGGAATTGGTCATTCACATGGTTAGTCATAAAATCCTACATAAAACTTGTAGATCACTGAATATGATATGTTTGATTCCTTGCAATAGTTTTGCGATATAAAGGTGGTGATATTAGAGTCGTGCTAGTTGAGTAATTGTGAAACTGATAAATACTTGTGTTGAGGTTTGGAAGTCCCGTAGCATGCACGTATGGTGAACCGTTATGTAACAAAGTAGGAGCATGAGGTGTTTATTGATTGCCTTCCTTATGAGTGGCGGTCGGGGATGAGCGATGGTCTTTTCCTACCAATCTATCCCCCTAGGAGCATGCGCGTAGTACTTTGTTTCGATGACTAATAGAGTTTTGCAATAAGTATGTGAGTTCTTTATGACTAATGTTGAGTCCATGGATTATACGCACTCTCACCCTTCCATCATTGCTAGCCTCTTGATGCAGTGCGTTGCCCTTTCTCACCTCGAGAGTTGGTGCAAACTTCACGGTGCATCAAACCCGTGATACGATACACTCTATCACACATAAACCTCATTATATCTTCCTCAAAACAGCCACCATACCTACCTATCATGGCATTTCCATAGCCATTCCGAGATATATTGCCATGCAACTTCCATCATCCTCATATACATGACTTGAGCATTTACTGTCATATTGCTTTGCATGATCGTAAGATAGCTAGCATGATGTTTTCATGGCTTGTCCGTTTTTGATGTCATTGCTCGCTAGATCATTGCACATCCATTACATCACGGAGGCATTAATATAGAGTCATATCTTTGTTCTAGATATCGAGTTGTAAGTAAATAAAAGTGTGATGACCATCATTATTAGAACATTGCCTCAGTGAGGAAAGGATGATGGAGACTATGATTACCCCACAAGTCGGGATGAGACTCCGGACGAAAAAATAATAAAAATAAAAAATAAAAAAAGAGAAAGGCAAAAAAAAAGAGAAGGCCCAAAAAAATAAAAAAAATAAAAAAATGAGAGAAAAAGAGAGAAGGGGCAATGTTACTATCCTTTTACCACACTTGTGCTTCAAAGTAGCACCATGTTCTTCATATAGAGAGTCTCTTGAGTTATCACTTTCATATACTAGTGGGAATTTTCATTATAGAACTTGGCTTGTATATTCCAACGATGGGCTTCCTCAAATGCCCTAGGTCTTCATGAGCAAGCAAGTTGGATGCACACCCACTTAGTTTTAGTTTGAGCTTTCATACACTTATAGCTCTAGTGCATCCGTTGCATGGCAATCCCTACTCCTCACATTGATATCTATTAATGGGCATCTCCATAGCCCGTTGATACGCCTAGTTGATGTGAGACTTCCTCTTTTTTTGTCTTCTCCACATAACCCCCATCATCATATTCTATTCCACCTATAGTGCTATGTCCATGGCTCACGCTCATGTATTGCGTGAAAGTTGAAAAGGTTTGAGAATGTCAAAAGTATGAAACAATTGCTTGGCTTGTCATCGGGGTTGTGCATGATGTAAACATTTTGTGTGGTGAAGATGGAGCATAGCCAGACTATATGATTTTGTAGGGATGAGCTTTCTTTGGCTATGTTATTTCAATAAGACATAATTGCTTGGTTGGTATGCTTGAAGTATTATTGTTTTTATGTCAAAGGATAGACTATTGCTTTGAATCACTCGTGTCTTAATATTCATGCCATGATTAAACATATGATCAAGATTATGCTAGGTAGCATTCCACATCAAAAATTATCTTTTTTATCATTTACCTACTCGAGGACGAGCAGGAATTAAGCTTGGGGATGCTGATACGTCTCCATCATATCTATAATTTTGATTGTTCCATGCCAATATTATTCAACTTTCATATAATTTTGGCAACTTTTTATACTATTTTGGGACTAACATATTGATCCGATTGCCCGATGCAGTTCCTATCTGTTGCATGTTTTGGTTTGCAGAATATCCATATCAAGCGGAGTCAAACGGGATAAAAAGGACGGAGCTTATTTTTGGAAAATATGGAAAATTTGGAAGGAAAATCAGCGAACCAAGTGCGAGGTGGTCACGAGGCAGGGGCGCCCCCCCTCATGAGCCCACCGTAAGGCGGTTGGCGCTCTTCTTTTGCCGCAAGAAAGCTAATATTCAGAAAAAAATCACGGCGAAGGTTTCAGGCCAATCGGATTACAGATCTCCATATATACAAAACGGTGAAAGCAGGCGGAGGAGAACGCGAAGCAGGCGAGGCAGAGAGATAGATCCAATCTCGGAGGGGCTCTCGCCCTCCCACGCCATGGGAGCCAAGGACCAGAGGGGAAACCCTTCTCCCATCTAGGGAGGAGGTCAAGGAAGAAGAATAAGAAGGGGCCTCTCTCCCTTGCTTCCGGTGGCGCGGGAGCGCTGCCGGGGGCCATCATCATCACCGCGATCTTCACCAACACCACCGTCATCTTCACCAACATCTCCATCACCTTCCCCCCTCTATCTACAGCGGTCCACTCCCCCGCAACCCCCTGTACCCTCTACTTGAACATGGTGCTTTATGCTTCGTATTATTTTCCGATGATGTGTTGCCATCCTATGATGTCTGAGTAGATTTTCGTTGTCCTATCGGTGATTGATAAATTGCTATGATTGGTTTGAATTGCATGTTTTATTATTGGTGCTGTCCTATTGTGCCCTCCGTGTCGCACAAGTGTGAGGGATTCCCGATGTAGGGTTTGCAATATGTTTATGATTTGCTTATGGTGGGTGGCGTGAGTGATGAAGCACGAGACCAGTAAGTAGGTTGTTTGCGTATGGGATAAAGGGACTTGATACTTTAATGCTATGGTTGGGTTTTACCTTAATGAATCTTTAGTAGTTGCGGATGCTTGCTAGAGTTCCAATCATAAGTGCATATGATCCAAGTAGAGAAATAATGTTAGCTTATGTCTCTCCCTCGAATAGAATTGCAATAGTGATTACCGGTCTAGTAACATAGTCAATTGCCTAGGGACAATTCCACAACTCCTACCACCACTTTTCCACACTCGCCATATTTACTTTAGTTGTGTTTTTATCTAAGCAGCCATTAGTTTATATTTACGTGTTCTTTATTTTCTTGCAAACCTATCCTATCACACCTACAAAGTACTTCTAGTTTCATACTTGTTCTGGGTAAAGCGAACGTCATGCGTGCGTAGAGTTGTATCAGTGGTCGATAGAACTTTAGGGAATATTTGTTCTACCTTTAGCTCCTCGTTGGGTTCGACACTCTTACTTATCGAAAACTGTTGCGATCCCCTATACTTGTGGGTTATCACTGGGCTGTTTGCAAGTATGTCAAACCACACTTGTTTCTTTCCATGCATAACCCTGACCCACTTTGCGTAGCCATTTACTATAGCATCCTATCTACTCCCATCGGCATAACCCTCATACTAAGGTAGGGTCATGCATAATGCAAGTATCAACAAGGAAGTAACAGAGGCAACCCATCAAAGTGGTTACCACCTCATCATGATTCCGTTGCAACAACAATATGGTGCTATATGACATGCATAATAAGGGGTTTCATAGACATGATCAAAGGGTTGCTTGCCTGTTTAACAAAGTCTTCAGGGTCTTCAAATATCTCTGGTCCAACTCCGAGCATTTCGTCTACTTCGTCAAATATCGTCGAAAGCAACCATAATAAGCAACACAACAAGTCAGAAAATAAAAGTGCTCTAAAAATATTAATTTGATTTTTCTAGGACATCTCTGGTTTTATGAAAAATAACCAGAGTGGTTTCATTGGAATTGGGTCAGTGGATATTTCTAAACATTTTGATATGATGGAATCAAGGGGTTTATGGATTTGCAAGAAGTGTACAGAAATATATTTTTGAAAAATGAGCAAAGGCACCCATTTAACAAAGGATGATTTTATAATCATCTATGATTTGGTTTCACTGGATTTGGAGTTCAAATGATTATTCTATGGATTTGCAAAGTTGACAAACATGAAGAAATGGCTCATTATTTTGTGGGGTACAGAAAGTATTAAGAAAAATGTTCATAACCTAAGTTATGAAATTAGATGTATCTACAAATTTGAGTCATGGCATTTGGATCATATTTGAGCTCTCTGTGATTTTATAAACTTCATCACAGAAATGGAAAATGGGGTTTTGATAAATGTGTGTGAAGATAAAGTTCCTGAAAAAATGTGCAAGTTGTACCATGAGATAGATCATGAGTTTATGAGCTACTAGAAATTTGAATCATCACATTTGGAGTTAATTTGAATTATTTATGGATTTTACAAATTGTACAGAAAAGAAAAAGGGAAAGGTTTTTACCCAAATGGGCTGGATTTGGGCAGCAACAGCGTGCACTGGGCGAGGCTTAACGGCAGGGCGCCACTGGGCCGGCCCAGCAGCTCAGCCACGCGGGCGATAGGGCGACGTCGAAGGCGCCTTCGCGGAGTACGCTTCTGCGTGGGGGAAGCGGATCCGCTGGAGCCGTATCCACTTAAACGGACGGGCCGCTTTCTTTGGGTCGCTGATCGCTGGCCCAATGATGGTCGTCTTCCACCTCCGCAGCGCTCTCTGCTGGGAGGAGGCGGCTCCCGACGGTGATAGCCGGGGCTACAGAGCGTCTCCGGCGACGCTCCGCCCACCGGCGTTCTCAGGAGGATGAGCCGCATCCATCGGTGTACGACTCACTTGCCGAGGAGAGCCGTAGCGGCGATGGCCTGGACGACCGCGGAAGAGGCCATCGGCCATCTTTGGCTTCGAGCATACGACGCTCCTGGGGATGAACGGTGGTGAGGGAAGGGCTTGTGGTGGTGTGAAGAGGGTGCGAGGCTGTCAAGGGGGAAGAGAGAGAGGGGCCGACGCCTGCGAATTTGACCAGCGGCCGGCGGCTCGGCTCTGGCCTAGGAGGAGGATGGAGGGCATGAGAGAGATAGAGAGGGTTGGTCCAGGGGGCGTACGGGAGAGAGATAAAGCGAAGGAAGCGCAGAGAGGGACCCGGGGGTGGCTTCAATAGGAGGGACGAGGTGCACCGTGGACAGGGCGCTCGGCCTCCGCTGCAACAGCGCAAAGATGGAGTACCTAAAAAACTTAGAGATCCAAGAATACCAACTATACCTTACTCCATCAAAAGAAATTATGTGAAAACTGCTTTGTGTAATTTGGGAACTGGTGTTAGTGTTATGCCTTTCTCTTTATATAAAAGACTTGATTTGAATAAAATCACACCTACTGAAATATCTTTGCAAATGGCTGACAAATCAACTGCCGTACCTATCGGTATTTGTGAGGATGTGCCCGTTGTTGTCGCTAATGTTGCTATTTTGACTGACGTTGTGAAAGTGCAACTATCCCTAGGTGGGTTTGGTAATTCCTAACAACATATAGCTCATTGAGCTAATGCTATTTCAAGATTAATATTTCAGGAAAGCTCAATGATTGGCATGGCATTGTCGGGGAAGCTGATCGTGTCCCACGAACACCTATGGGACCTGGTCCCTTGTGGTTCGGAGGGGGGCGGAGAATGCACAAAGAGCAGATCAAGGCGATGCACACGAGCAGATTTACCCAGCTTCGGAGCTCTCCGGAGAGATAACACTCCTACTGCTGCTTGGTGGATTGTATTGTGTTCTTGCTAGGGAGCAATGGGAGCTACAAAACCTAGCCTGAGTAAGTGTGGTCTCCAATGAGTCGAATGAACTGAGCCGGACCGAACCGAACCCTTTCTACGTTGCACTTGGGCCTCCTTTTATAGGCGCAAGGGGTCACCACAGGTGGCAAGTAGACAAGGGTAGAATAGGAAAAACAGAGGTTGGTACACCGCTTTATGCAGGTGTCACGATGATCTATACCTAACTCGACGGCAAGGGACAAGAGTCATAAATGCCCGTCTCAGTCGCCTGAACAGCGCAACAGGGACCGTCAAGTGCGCCTCCGTTTACACGATGGTAGCTTGTCAGCGCCGCTTATCGCTGCTCCTCACTGGCGGCACAACCCATTGACACGCGTGCCTGGGAAAGCCCCATGGCGACAAGTTGGCGGATGAGCTGGAGCGGAGATGAAGAGAGATTGCCTGCCGCGGCAAGCGCCTTGCCACGGCAGAATCCTTGTCGAAATCGGGAGCCTGTCGCTCACCAAGCCTTCCCGGCAAGCTCCTCTTCCCGGGGCCTTGTTTCCTTCGTGCCTTGAGTGGTCTTCCCGGCAAGCTCCTCTTGCCGGGCCTTGAGTACTTTGTTCTTGAATGGCTCCAAAGGAGCCGCGAGATCTTAGCGGTCACCGGGCCAGCCACTGCCGCTGGTGCTGCGATTGTCCGTGCGAGTTCGGGTACTAGGGTACCCTACTCTAGTACACCGACAGGAGCCCCGAACTGGGCCACCACGGCGCCAAGCTCTGTTGGGCCAGGCCCAAAAGCGATTACTGCAGACGCACGGCCCGGATCGCCTGATTATTCGATTTGGACCCACCACGTCCCCCATGAGCAGCACGTTCGGGCGTGGCGTCGTGGGAGAGATCGTGGGGCTTTCTTTAATGAGAAAATCGGACGCCTGTCCCTCTCCTCCTTATAAGCGGGGGAACAGGGCAGGGCGCCCACTTGCCATTCTTGTCACATCGAAACCACCACCGCTCCCCTTTCTCTCAAGTCCACAGAGCGGCGCTCCCCCCCATTGCCACCGGCGCCACTAACGCCGTCGACCTCCTCCACCACCTCCCCATGGCTCCGAAGCCGACAAGGGAAAGGCGTGAAATCGGTGGCGCAGCGGCTCATGGCCTGCTGGAAGGCGGGCCCTCTTGATCCCTCGCTGACAGGGAAGGAGCTGCGGGGCTGTATACCTTTTCGGTCGACAGAGAGCGGCGCACCAGCATGCGAGGGTGATCTCCGCCGCCACATCCGAGAAGGTTTCCATCGGGTACCCTTTCTTGGCTTTTTCTTCCCTGCTCTGCCGCCCTTTTCAATTCTTTTGCGATGTCATGAACACATATGGCCTCTGCCTCCTTGATTTCACCCCCAACGCCGTCCTCACCATGGCCGTTTTCGCACACCTCTGCGAGAACTTTGTCGGGGTCCACCCAAATGTCGCACTTTTCCGCCATTACTTCACGCCCCGCATAGAGAGAGGAGAGCCATTTGCCGGAGGAATTGCATGGACCTCCAGGATCGGCAAGAAACAAGCATATCTTGACGGAGAGCTGCGCAGCAAGTGGGGGGAGTGGAGAGCTGACTGGTGTTGGATCTTAGAGGAGGACCCGCAGCCTTTCACTGCCGTGCGCCAAACTCCCATAGTGCGCGGCAATGATTGGAGCAACTTGGCGCGGAGGATGCCAAGTTGAAGATTGCCGTGACTAGGATCTTGCGCCTCGGGCATGCCGGGCTTACCGTGGGAGCGGTTGGCGCGGACTTCCTTCGCCGCCGCATTGCGCCCTTGCGGGAGAGAGGAGGCCTGCTTGGGAGTTCAAAGCGCGGCGGACATCATGAGGCTGCGCCGGGTCTGAATGGAACTTTCTTGTCTTGGAGTTGGATGGCATGCTGCGGGGAGCTGTTCAAGCTGATGCGAGATCACCCCGAGTGGTTCATGTTGCCGAGGGAGTCGTGCCCTTGTGCAACAACTCGTCGCTTGATCGCATCCGCGCGATGATGCCGTTGTGCGATTCCCATGGAATCGTTCCAACTTGGCAGGAGCCCACCGACGACGTCGTGCAGCAGTTCTTCGATGACTTGGAAGAAGTGCCGATCCGTGCCGACGAGCAGAAGCGGCTCACCCGCGACACCACCGAGCAAGAGATGGCGCGCATCGTCACAAGGTTGGAAGAGGCGGCAGAAGCTGCCACCGCCGGCGTGTTTGGTTCACCGTCGAGGAGGCGGAAATAGCCGAGGCGGCAAGCCTTGCCGATCGAGAGGAGTTCGCCGTTGAGGAGGAGCAGGCCGAGCCCGACGCTGACCCGAACGAGCCTGCCGGGGGCGCCTCCCCTCCGCCGTCAAGTAGCTTGCCGTGGGAGGAGCCCGCGGCCCCGCCAAGAAGACGCCATAAGACCGAGAGGTGGCGGGCGGCCGACGGGCCAACAACCGCCTCGCCGCCGCGCGCTCCACCGCGGCAAGCACTGTTGCAGCGGGGCGCCTCTCGCCGCCACAAGAATGGGGCGGGGCCTTCTGGAGCCACGGCTCCCGCACCCGCCAAGCGTCCGAGGGAGCCTACTCCTCCAGCTCGTCGCCTTTGGGCGGCGGAATTTGACTTCTCCGCTCTCAGCTCCGAGGAAGAAGAGGAAGAGTAAGATCTTGTCGCTGCTACTTGTAATCCTTCAATTTACTGCTTTATCTTGTATCTGACTTGCTTCATTCTGAGCTCTTTCCTTCCTCAGGACGCTGGCTCAGAGGGCGTCGAAGAGGGCCAAGACTCCGGTGGTCGTCATCGAAGACGATTCCCCTGCGGCGACAGGAGGCACGTCTGAGACTCCCTTGCTGGATCCGGCGACCCTTCAACAGAGCAGCCCCCAGCACAGCCCCCAGCGTAAGTATTTGATCCATTTCTTACGGTTAGGTGTGCTTGGGTGCTCCTTCTTTACTGATTTCTGGCTTGTTGATTTGTGTAGGAGCAGAGCAGCCTCATCGGAGGCCCCAAGTCACCCCGAGGTTCTGCTTTCGCTTCAACTCGCCGCCAAGGGAGAACTCTCCGCCAAGGGAGCGCTCTCCGGCAAGGGAGGCCTCTCAGACAAGGGAGCTTCTCCGACAAGGGGCAGCGCCGACAGACCTCCGGTGGTGGAGACCGCGGCAACAGATACCACTGCAGGTAATCTTCTTGTTTGAAAATCTCCCTTGGGTTCTCTTTTCTTCTGTTCTTCTTTTCGAACATTTGCTTGACTCGTTCTTTTCTTTCTATGACTGCCAGATCCATCTGCCGGAGAGCCGATGGAGACTGAGGTTGCCGGCGAGGAGGACGCTCGCGGCAACCATGACGATGCCGCCAACATGGAGAAAGAGGCCGGCGCCGACGGGTCTGCCAGCGAGGAGGCCGCCAAGGCTGCCGGCGCAGAGGCTGGGGAGGGGTCCGGTGATCGTACTGACGGCCCTGAGGCCGCAGGAGCGCCAGGCGCTGCATCGACCGCCGATCCCCCCGCCACCGACGCTGCACCAGACTCTGAAGAGCCCCAGCCCGGCGCCTATCTGAAGGCCGGCGAAGGTGTCTTCATTAAGCTCCCATGGGCGTCAAGCTCCAGGGCACCGGCCGAAGGGGAGACCTTCGACGCGGAACTGCTCGCCTCCGCCGGGCTGTCGCTGGTTGATGCTCCAAGCAGCGGCAGCGGCGAGCTCGAGGAGGAGCATCTACTGAAGAGGTTGCTGTCGCTCTACCGTGCCCGACAGGCTAAGCTGGAGTCGCGGGAAGCACTTGTCGCGAGGGCGGGAGCTGACATGGAGAAACGCGCAGAAGAGCTCCGGCGCGCCAACAAGGAAACCCTCCGGGACATAGCAGAGGCGCGGGAGCAGCTTGCTGAGGAGCGCACGGCCTTTATCTTGGAGAAGGCCGAGGTTGAGGAGCAGCAAAGGCTTGCCGGCGAGAAGCTCTCTGCGCAATAAGGTGAGCTGGCGCAGCGGAAGACGACAGTTATGAGGAAGATCTTGCCGCGCGCGAGCAATCAATTGGCGGGGCACTCCAGGAGGCAAAGGACGCCGCCGCGGCTGCCGAGGCCGCCAAGAAGGAATTGGAAGCGAGGTGGCGCAGCTGGAGGCCACCCTCCGTAAGAGCGGCGAGGAGGTCACGGGCTGAAGCGCGAAGCGTGAGAAGGACGCCTACACTCTTGGTGAGTTGCAGGTCGTTTCTTTGAAAAGATCAAAGAGCTCGGCGCCGCCAAGGACTCCAAGGCAGATCTGGAGCTGAAATCGACCACTCAGCAGAGACGCTGGGCGGCGCCAAGGAGCGAGAAGGGCTGTTGGAGAAAATCAAAGCCAACGAGGAACTGCTGTCGAATGTTGTGACCGCCCAGAATAATCTCAGAGATAGCATAATGCACTGGACAGAAGGTCTTGTGGACACTGCCGCCGCCATCCATAATGAGCTGATGGAGCTAGGGATGGTGGATCTTGGGTACTCCACCGACGAGAACCTCCAACCCAGCGCCAAGCTCAGCCTATTCTTCAAGGGCGTGTTGACGGGTCTCCAGCGGCTCGGGAGGAGGTCCCAAAGCAGCTGGCCGACGAGTCGCGCCAAATCTCGCCGGGCCCTCGGAAGGTCTTGATGAAGGTGGCCTTCCGCAACCCAAAGTCCAACTTCACCAACGTCCTCAAGTCTCGCCTCCATCTGCCGACGTTGAAGCACTCAAGTCCTTGTCGCACCCATCGTGGGACAGGGTGGCGGATTCAAGAGGCTCGATGGCGATCGCGTGGACTAGGCCGCCAAGTTTATCTTTTCCTTGTCGCTGCAGATCATGTTTAGTAGAACAATTTATTAGATCTGCGACAAGTTATTCTGTAATATACTCTATCTTAGGCATCAATTGCAATGTTATTCCCTTTACTTGATTTCCTCCTTGTATGTTTGTGCCCTCGCTTTTAGGGAACTTGTCGGTAGCGGCACCTTTGCATGAGCGCTGAGTGCGAAACATCAAGAGCTTCTTTGGCGATGCCGCCTCCGACAAGCAACCTTGTCGCAACTAGCTGCAGCGCACTTAAGTTGTTGAGCGGACTCGAAACAAAGTAAGGGTGCGACTAGCTACGAGTTGGTTCCTCCGCGCACAGGTTTTCCATACAAAGAACTATCGTTCGAGGAAGATAACTTGAAAATTTAAAAACTGATTGCTTAAACTTAGCAACTTAGCTTTTCTGTTGTTTGCTTCCCGGCAAGGTGACACTTCCTCGAGCGACACTTGGTGGCCCACACCATTATCTTCTCCTTCCCCCCTGGTTAACTTGTGGGTGGATGAACCTTGCTCTCTTTTGAGAAGAAAGAAGAGAAAATAAAGTTATGGAGCCTAGTGGCTCATTATAAGCTTACGGGTGTGGATGCTGCACAAAATGTCGATAATACATGCATAATAATGATAAAAGCATGAAATTGACAAGATTGTGCGCAACACATGAGCTTCTTGATGCACGGGTTCTGCCCGGCTTTGTACAAAGGATTGCATGCAACAGCGGCAAGACTTGTACAAAAGGTGGTTCTTGAGCAGGTTCAACAACCGCACTATCTATGGGTAAAACTTACGAAGATGCTCTATATTCCAGGAGTTGCTCACGGAACGCCATCTTCGGTCTCAAAGCGGACAGCGCCAGCCTAGTGACTCGTTTCACCCGATAAGGCCTTCCCACTTGGCGTCAACTTGTTGGAATTCTTGGCGGATTGAGCGCGCCAAGAACAAGGTCGCCTTCCTCGAAGCTTCGGCATTAACTGCGGCTATGGTAGCGGCGCAAAAGCTTCTTGTGCGAGCAGCTCGTCTGACAGCTGAAGACGATCCTCCTCGAGGAGCAGCGTCATCTTGTCGCAGCTGCTCTTGCTCAAGCTCATCATAGCGAGTACTCGAGGTGACACGTATCTGAGTTCCGTGGGGAGAACTGCCTCTGCTCCATAGACTAGAGCGAAGGTGTCCGGCGGGGGCTCGATTTGGCGTCGTCTGATCGACCAAAGAACCACCGCAGCTCCTCAATCCGGTTTCTTCCGCGCTTGCGCAGCCTGTCAAAAGTTCGGTCTTGAGTCCTCGCAGCACTTCAGCATTTTCCCTCTCGCTTGACCGTTGCTTCTCGGGTGAGCAATGAAGCAAAGCAGACCTTGGCGCTAAGATCTTGGGCGTCTTTGCATGAAGGTGCGACTTCGTGAATTGGGTGCCGTTGTCGGTGATGATCCGGTTAGGTATCCCAAAGCGGCAAACAATTGACTGAAGAACTTGATCTTGTTGTCTTTGTCACCTTCCTCATCGCTTCCACTTCCGGCCACTTTGTGAACTTGTCGATTACAGCGTACAAGTACTCAAAGCCCCGACAACTTCGGGGAAGGGGCCGAGATATCGAGCCCCAGACCGAAAATGGCCAGGACAAAGGGATCGTCTGGAGAGCTTGAGCTGGCTGGTGTATCTGTTTTGAATGGGCCTGCACGCTTCACACTTGGTTACTTGTGCGATTTGCATCCTAGAGGGCTTCTAGCCGAAGAAACCTTGCCGGAAAGCTTTGCCGTTAAGTGCTCTTGCGCCAATGTGGTGACCACATATGCCTCCGTGTATCTCGCCAGCAGCTTACATCCATCTTCCCGCAAATACACTTCAATTTCACATCGTTGAGTCTTCTTACATGCATGGATGTTGTCAACAAACTGGTACATAGCTGACTGCCGGGCTACTCTTTCCACTTCTTCTTGCTCTTCGGGAAGTTCTCCTGTCTGAAGGAAATGGATGATCTGTTGTGCCCATGTTGGAGCCTGCGGCTCGGCAACAAGGACTAATGGCACATCTGCCGCTGCGGGAACACCAGCTTCCACGGCAAGAACCTGCGGTTCTGTCGGAGCTTGATGATCCCCGGCAAGCTTGCGGAGCAAGACTTGTCGGGGCGTCGCTTCAACGAAACAAACCCTTGGGCTTGTCGGAGCAGACTGCTCCTCGGCGATATCTGCATTGATTTTGGGGACCTTCTTGGCGGCGGCTTGGGGAGCTTTGCCGGAAAGTAGTCACCAGAAACCAACTTCCTCTTCTTACTCTGTCACATTGATGGTGTTACAGTTTGGTTGAGTCAGCTTGAGCACAAAAATTCCTGGTTCCACAGGTAACTTGAGTGCAGCACACTTTGACAGGCCATCAGCAATATCATTCTGAGCTCTTGGAACATGTTCCATTTGCAGGCCTTCAAAGTGTTCTTCTAGCTTTCTCACTTCATCAACGTAGGCTTCCATCAACGGACTCTGATAATCTTTGTTCACTTGCCGGACGACAAGCTGTGAGTCACCCCTGACGATAAGCTTCTTGATCCCAAGGTCCACTGCAATCCTGAGACCGGCAAGCAATCCTTCATACTCTGCAGTATTATTTGTTGCTTGCTCCTTGGGAAAGTGCATTTGGACTATGTACTTGAGGTGCTCTCCGGTGGGTGCGATAAGCGACGCAAGCACCGGCGCCTTTGCAGCGAGAAGGCACCATCAAAGTACATCAGCCACTCTTTACTTGCTTCCTTGACGGGGATGCTCGTCTCTAGAATTTCTTCATCTTGCGTTGGCGTCCATTCTGCTATAAACTCTGCCAATGCTCTGCTTTGGATAGTCGAAGTGCTTTCAAACTTGAGGCCAAAGCTTGATAGTTCAATGCCCACTCAACAATCCTGCCTGTTGCTTCGGATTTTGCAATATCCTCTTCAACGGAAAGCGAGTGACAACTGTTATCTCATGTGCTTGGAAGTAATGGCGTAGCTTTCGAGGCCATGAGGAGGCCAAAAGCAACCGCACACCGAGTACCTTGACCTAGCCCCTGCGAGAAGGGAACCGACAAAGTAGACCGGTGCTGCACCATCCTTTTCAGATCTTGTCGCAATCCTGCGCAGATCCGACCTTATCGGGACCAGAGCTTGACGGCGAAGCCCCCTGCTTGTCGCTGGATGCATCTGCCTCGGTTGCCGGCTCATCATCCGCCTCCCTCTCCGCTACTAACGCAACACTAACCACTTGATTGGTTGCCGCTATGTACAACAGCAACTTCTCTTGTGACCTAGGTGCGACAAGTATTGGAGTGGAGGACAGGTATCTCTTTAAGTCCTGCAGCGCAGCCTCCGCTTCGGGAGTCCATTTCATTGGTCCTGACTTTTTCAAAATCTTGAAAAATGGCAGTATGCTCAACTGACTTAGAGATAAACCTCTTTGAGAGCAGCCACGCAACCGCAAGCCTTCTTACATCCTTGGCGCTTTGGTGCTTCAATCTGCTCAATGGCCTTGATCTTGTCGGGATTGGCTTCAATTCCCCTCTGGGACACGAAGAACCCGAGAAGCTTGCCGGAAGGGACTCCAAACACGCACTTCTCGGGGTTGAGCTTGAGGTTGATCTTGCGCAGATTTGCAAAGGTCTCATCTAAGTCTTGAACCAGAGTTGTTGTGTCCTTGCTCTTGACCACTATGTCATCCATGTAAGCTTCTACATTTCTGTGTACTTGTGGCTCAAAGGCATCATGGACTACTCTTGTAAACGTTGAACCAGCATTCTTCAAACCGAAAGGCATCCGTATGAAACAGTATGTGCCACATGGTGTAATGAATGCAGTTTTCTCTTCATCTTCTTCGCCATGAAGATCTGATGATATCCAGAATATCGTCAAGAAATGAAAGCAAATCACATCCAAATGTGGAGTCAACAATCTGGTCTATCTGGCGGCAAGGGAAATGGGTCTTTGGGACAAGCTTTATTAACATCCGTGAAGTCAATACAAAGTCTCCATTTCCCATTAAGCCTTGCGCACAACTACGGATTGGCCAACCACGTGGGATGGAGCACTCCTCGACAAGGCCTGCTGCTTCTAGTTTCTTGATCTCTTCAGCTATGAACTCTTGGCGCTCCACTGCCTGTTTCCTAACTTTTTGCTTGACGGGCCGCGCGTGAGGACAGACAGCTAGGTGGTGCTCAATTACTTTCATGGGAACACCAGGGATGTCAGATGGTTGCCATGCAAACACATCGACATTCGCCCGCAGGAAAGCAATGAGCTCGCCTTCCTATTTAGGGTCAAGCGTGGCACTAATGGTGAAGGTACCACCAGTGCCGTACTCCTTGGCGGGCACCTTCTTGGTCTTCGGCGGAGCCGCCATCATCTTCTTGCACTTGCCGGTGGAGCTCGATGGTGCGTCCTCGGCGGTAGTGCAGCACTCAGAAGAGGTGCGCTTGCGGAGTGGGCATCAGAGCTCTTGCCGGACAAGGTGGTCTTCTTCTTCCCCCCGGGAGCTTCAGCGGCAAGTGGTTTGCTATCTGTTGCAGCTGCTACATCCCGGTAAATCTTGTCGGCGCAGATAAGCGCATCCTTCTTGTCGCCATGAACAGAAATGACGCTTATCGGGCCGGGCATCTTGAGTAGGTTGTAGGCGTAGTGAGAGGCTGCCATGAACTTGGCGAGTCTTTGGGCGGCCAAGTATCCCATTGTAGGGCAATGGGAAATCGGCAACGTCGAATGTGACCCTCTCGATCCTGAAATTTAACTCACCGCCAAATGTTACCGCAATGTGATCTTCCTTTCGGCTTGCTCCTTCCTGGGTTGATTCCTTGGAAAGTACCAGTCTCTTCAAGCTCGCTGTCAGGGATTTGAAGCTTCTGGAGCACTGCAGAGGAGATCAGGTTTAGGTCGGCCCCGCCGTCAACCAACATATTTGTGACTTTGAGGTTGCGGATAGTTGGTGATACCAACATCGGCAAGCACCCGACCGCAGTTATGCAATCAGGGTGGTCCTCAATGTCAAAGATGATGGGCGTGCTGGACCACTTCAGAGGCCTGCGTGACTCTACGGATGGTTCTGCTGCATTAACCTCATGCATCCATTGCTTGAGTTGGCGGTGCGAGGTATGCAGAGAAGCACCACCGTCAACGCAAAGAACCTTTGTTGCCTTCTGAAACTCCTGCTCATCAGCTTCATCGCCTTCCATGTCTTCGTCATCATCTTCTTCTTCGTCCTTGTCGCGGCCGCGGGGAGGTCTGTCTCCTTGCCGCTGCTTGGCCTTGCCGCGGCGTCCTCCCCGGTTGGGTCTCTTCTTACTAGCTGCACCAGCACCTTCCTGGGCCTTCTCCTTGTCTCGCCGCTCATACTCAGCCTTCTGTAGTTCAACGAGCTGCTCGACTTTCTTGCAACTTTGGAGATCGTGGCCCTTGGTGCGGTGAATCTTGCAGTACTGTTTGTTGGAGCTGTCTGGCTTGTCGGCGGCCGCCACAGCTTGGCGGTCGGTGTCAGCGGCAACCTCCTTGTCGGAGCCACCAGCCTTGGCTTTGTTGGCGGCACTATCCTTGCCGGACTGCTCGACAACTAGTACTTATTGGCTCTTCTTCTTTCTGTTGTTCCGCCGCCGGCTCTTCCTTGCCGGGGTGGTCTCCTCACTGTCAGATTCTGCTCCCACATTCTCTCCTGGGAGTCTTCTTCCCTCCTCAGCGCGTGCACACTTGTCGGCCAAGGCATACAGCTCGCTGACGTCCTTGACTTTGCACATCGCCATCTCCTCCCTCATCCTGCAGTTCCGCGACGCTCGATGAAACGCGCTGATCACCGCGGCAGGGTGGACATCTGGATGTTGTAGTGCACACGGCTGAATCTCTGGATAAACTTGCACAGGGACTCTCCTTCCTTCTGGGCAAGCAGGTGAAGGTCACTCTCTTGGCCATGAGGTTTGTGGCCGCCTGTGAAGGCGCCGACAAACTGATGGCACAAATCTGCCCAAGAAGATATGGAACTGTCCGGCAAGTGCATGAGCCAGGATCTGACATTTGGCTTGAGCACCAGAGGGAAGTAGTTGGCAAGAATCTTGTTGTCTCGTCCCCCCGCAGCCTGCACCGCAATGGTGTAGATGCTGAGGAACTCCGATGGGTGTGTCCTGCCATCATACTTCTCTCGCACATCTGGCTTGAAGTTTTTCTTGTCAGACCATTTGGACTTGCCGCAGCTCACGGGTGAGCGCAGGGCAACCTACGCGTCGACAAGTCGCTGGTTCCGGGCGCATGCATATCAACAGCGGGCCCGCGCGTTGGTCATATTGGCGCGCTTCTCTTGGCGCTTCGATGCGGTTCGGCGTCTTCTTGTTGCCGTTCATAAGAACTTGGCGCTGATCACGGCGAGCTCGTGGATCCGACGACGCGGTGGAGTCGCTGTCGAGGTGGATCCGAGGAGCTGGTGATCTTGGCCTTCGGAAGGGGAGTGCATGGTGGTGTCACCCCCGCAGGTCTCGCCGCCACCGGCTCGTGCCTTGTCGCCTCGCCCGCAAGGGCGCGATTGGTTGTCAGGAACGTCGCCGTTGGGCGAAACCGATGAGACTTTGGATTGTGGCCCTCCATTCGTCGACCTTGTCGGCCGTTGGAGGGTAGTCTAGAAGTAGCTGAGCTCTCGCCAAGGCTTCCGCTGGAGTGGTGGGTGGCAAAGGCGTACGGAGCGAGGAACGGGATGTGCTCGGACTCCTAACCAAGTTAGGAGGAGCAGCATCCATGCCTAAGCGACTCGCTTCGCCTTGCGGCATCTTGGCGTGCATGCGGGTCTCGAGGGCCTCGGGATCCTCCAGCTTGGCCTTGATCCAATGAGCGTATGGTGCTGCGAGCATCATGAGCGTATGGTGCGGATTCGGACGCCGAAGCTTGTGCCGCCTTATCCTTGGACCTGACGGCGTCATGGGCTCTCTCGACGACGCCCGTTCCTCCGCCAGCGTCTTCCCCACCACTCGTCAGCTCCGGTGGTGGTGGGTTTGACGCGGACGGCTGTGCTGCCGCCGAAGCCTTCTTCTTCGGGGGCATGTTGATGAAGGTTGATGAAGAAAATGCTCGTGTGAACGCCGGATCAGATTCACACAGCCTCGACGCCCCCTACCTGGCGCGCCAAAGATGTCGGGGAAGCTGATCGTGTCCCACGAACACCTATGGGACCTGGTCCCTTGTGGTTCGGAGGGGGCGGAGAATGCACAAAGAGCGGATCGAGGCGATGCACACGAGCAGATTTACCCAGCTTCGGAGCTCTCCGGAGAGATAACACTCCTACTGCTGCTTGGTGGATTGTATTGTGTTCTTGCTAGGGAGCAATGGGAGCTACAAAACCTAGCCTGAGTAAGTGTGGTCTCCAATGAGTCGAATGAACCGAGCCGGGCCGACCGAACCCTTTCTCGTTGCACTTGGGCCTCCTTTTATAGGCGCAAGGGGTCACCACAGTGGCAAGTAGACAAGGGTAGAATAGGAAAAACAGAGGTTGGCACACCGCTTGTACAAAGTGTCTGATGATCTATACCTAACTCTGACGGCAAGGGACAAGAGTCATAAATGCCCGTCTCAGTCGCCTGAACAGTGCAACAGGGACCGTCAAGTGCGCCTCCGTTTGCCACGATGGTAGCTTGTCAGCGCCGCTTATCGCTGCTCCCCGCTGGCGGCACAGCCCATTGACACGCGTGCCTGGGAAAGCCCCATGGCGACACGTTGGCGGATGAGCTGGAGCGGAGATGAAGAGAGATTGCCTGCCGCGGCAAGCGCCTTGCCGCGGCAGAATCCTTGTCGCGCTCGGGAGCTTGTCGCTCACCAAGCCTTCCCGGCAAGCTCCTCTTGCCGGGGCCTTGTTTCCTTCGTGCCTTGAGTGGTCTTCCCGGCAAGCTCCTCTTGTCGGGGCCTTGAGTACTTTGTTCTTGAATGGCTCCAAAGGAGCCGCTGAGGATCTTGGCGGTCACCGGGCCAGCCTCGCCATGAGGTCAAGGATGTCTGCGTGCACGAGTTCGGGGTACTAGGGTACCCCTACTCTAGTACACCGACAGGCATGGATGAGAAAAGTGGACCCCTCAAAATGCTAAGGACAAAAGGATTGGATCAAGCTCAAAGCTCAAGACTCTACATTTTCTATTTTAGTGATCCAAGATCACATTGAGTCTATAGGAAAAGCCAATACTATCAAGGAGGGATGAGGTGTTGCTTAATGAGGCTCTTGCTCAAAGTGCTTAGTGATATGCTCCAAAGCTCTCAACTACTTTCTCACATCCACATATGACCTAAACCAAAAGTCAAACTCGGCCCCACAGATTCTTTCTATCCGGCGCCACCGAGTTCAGATGTCATAGTCACTGCCACAAACCCTAGGCAAATCGGTCTCACCGATAGGGATCTCGGTCTCACCGAGATGGGATTGTAATCTCTCTGTTTCCCTTCGTAACATTTCGGTCCCACCGAGATGAGCGATCGGTCCCACAGAGATTGCAATGTAAACTCCCTGTTTCCCTTTTGTAACATTTTGGTCTCACTGAAATGAGAAATCGGTCCCACCGAGTTTACCAGACCAACTCTCTGGTTAGCTTATTACCAAAATCGGTCTCACCAAGTTTGTGTAATCGGTCTCGCCGAGATTATGTTATGCCCTAACCCTAACCATATCGGTCCTACCGAGTTGCATGTCGGTCCCATCAAAAATCCTAACGGTCACTAGATTTGCTGAATCGGTCCGACCGAGTTTACCAATTCGGTCCGACCGAGTTTACCAATTCGGTCCCACCGAGATTGGCAAGTTGTGTTTAACGGTTAGATTTTGTGTGGAGGCTATATATACCCCTCCACCTGCTCTTCATTCGTGGTGAGAGCCATCAGAACAAACCTACACTTCCAATACACATTTTCTGAGAGAGAACCACCTACACTTGTGTTGAGGCCAAGATATTTCATTCCTACTACATGAATCTTGATCTCTAGCCTTCCCCAAGTTGCTTTCCACTCAAATCTTCTTTCCACCAAATCCATATCCTGTGAGAGAGAGTTGAGTGTTGGGGAGACTATCATTTGAAGCACAAGAGCAAGGAGTTCATCATCAACACACCATTTGTTACTTCTTGGAGAGTGGTGTCTCCTAGATTGGCTAGGTGTCACTTGGGAGCCTCCAACAAGATTATGGCGTTGAACCAAGGAGTTTGTAAGGGCAAGGAGATCGCCTACTTCGTGAAGATCTACCGCTAATGAGGCAAGTCCTTGTGGGCGACGACCATGGTGGGATAGATAAGGTTGCTTCTTCATGGACCCTTCGTGGGTGGAGCCCTCCGTCGACTCGCTCAACCGTTACCCTTTGTAGGTTGAAGTCTCCATCAACGTGGATGTACGATAGCACCACCTATCGGAACCACGACAAAAACATCCGTGTCTCCTATTGCGTTTGAATCCTCCAAACCCTTCCCTTTACATTCTTGCAAGTTGCATGCTTTACTTTCCGGTGCTCATATACTCTTTTGCATGCTTGCTTGAATTGTGTTAAGATTGCTTGACTGGTCCAAAGTTGCTAAAATCTGCCAAGAACTAAAATGGGAAAAGGCTAGATTTTTATTTGGTCAACTAGTCTAATCACCCCCCTCTAGACATACTTTCGATCCTACACTTTGTCATACTTGAGATGCCCGAGGACGACAACATGTCGATTATCCTTGGTAGACCCTTCTTGAATACTGCAGGGGCTGTTATTGATTGCAATAAAAGCAAGATCACTTTTCATATCAATGGTAATGAGCATAGGATGCACTTCCCAAATAAACAATTCCAAGTGAATGGTATTAATGTTATTGAAAAATCTCCGACAATCACTATTGGAAGTTTTCAACTACCCCTACTATAGGATCGATAGTATGTCTAGAGGGAGGGGGGGGGGTGATTAGACTACTTGACCAAATAAGAATCTAGCCTTTTCCTAATTTTAAGTCTTGGTAGATTTTAGCAACTTAGCACTAGTCAAGTAAACAACCTACACATGCAAGTCTAAGAGTATAGCAGCGGAATGTAAAACATTGCATATGAAGGTAAGGGGAGGAGTTTGGAGGGAGCAAACGCAATGTAGACACGGAGATTTTTGGCGTGGTTCCGATAGGTGGTGCTATCGTACATCCACGTTGATGGAGACTTCAACCCACGAAGGGTAACGGTTGTGCGAGATCACGGAGGGCTCCACCCACGAAGGGTCCACGAAGAAGCAACCTTGTCTATCCCACCATGGCCATTTCCCACGAAGGACTTGCCTCACTAGGGTAGATCTTCATGAAGTAGGCGATCCCCTTGCCTGTACAAACTCCTTGGTTCAACTCCACAATCTTGACGGAGGCTCCCAAGTGACACCTAACCAATCTAGGAGACACCACTCTCAAAAAGGTAATAGATGGTGTGTTGATGATGTAACGCCCCGGATTCGATGTGCCAGGTGTCCGTCAGTTATTTGCCGTCCTTGCCATGTCATGTGCTTGCGTGTTGCATTTTGCCATGTCATCATCTGCATTTCATATCATGTCATCATGTGCATCGCTTTTGCATACGTGTTCGTCTCATGCATCCGAGCATTTTCCCCGTTGTCCGTTTTGCAATCCGGCACTCCTATGTCCCCCGGCGCCCCCTTTTACCTCTTTTCGTGTGCGGGTGTTAAACGGTCTCAGAATGGACCGAGGTTTGTCAAGCGGCCTAGGTATAGCACCGATAGACCACCTGTCGAGTTTCGTGCCATTTGGAGTCCGTTTGATACTCCAACGGTTAACCGGGTAACCGTAAAAGCCTCTTTTGTTTGCAGCCCAACACCCCTCCAAAGTGGCCCAAAACCCATCTAAGTCCCCTCCATGCTCTCGGTTGTTTGATCACGATCATGTGGGCGAAAACCGTGCTCCATTTGGACTCTCCTAGCTCCTAGAATCTATAAATAGGTGCCCTCCCCCGAAATTCGCGGATGAATCCCCCCGAAACCCTAGCTTCTTCCTCCTCCGCCGACGGACCGTCCACCGCCGCCAGACATGTCCGCCACCGCCAAGCCCAATCCGCATCGCCACGTGCGTCGCCGCCCGATCCCACCGCGCGCCCGCCCGGCCAGATCCAGCCCGCCCGGGTCGAACCGGCGCAGCGGCCCGGCCACCGTCGCCAGCGCCACCACGCCGCTTCCGCGCCGCTGCCTCCCCACGCCAAGGCGTGCCACCGCCCTCGGCCCCCCCTGCGCCACGCCCGGCGCCCAGCGCCTCCTCCGCGCCTCCCCTCGCCCGTGCTCCGCCCGGCGCCGCCGCCCATGGGGCATTCCGCCCGCCGCCCGGCAGCAGTCCCAGCGCCGCTGCCCGCGCCCGCCAGCGCCGACATCCGCACGCGGCCTCCGCGTCCCTCGCCTCAGCTCTCCGTCGCGGCAGACCGCCACGCCCCTTGCCGCAGCTCCGCCCCATCCCCTCGTCTCCGTCGCCGGAGCCGAGCTCCGACCTCGCCGAAGCCGCCCGCCGCTCGCCGGAGTTCTTCTCCGGTGAGATCTCGTCGGGGTGGACGAGATCCACCCATCCCTCCAACCAAACGGCCGGATCTGTCCCGCACCGCGCCGTCCCGCTCCGCTCGATCCCGCGTTGACTTTTCGCGGAGGTGATTTTTCCACCAAGTCCCTGTTCTCCTACATTCTGGTGCCATGTTCAACGCATCATAACTCCATGCATACTGCTCCGTTTCGTGAGTGTAATATGTCAAATTGTTAGTCTCAACGAGTACTTAATTTCATTCCATTGCATCATGTTCATTTGAGCTCATCTTGATGCCTGAATCATCGTTGCAAGAGTGCATGTTATTGTTAATCTGCTGAAACTGTTATAACATGCTCATTTGTCATTTTTGCCATGTTTGACGTGTGCATCCTATGAGGTTGATGTCTACATGTGTTTTGAACTATGTCATGTCATCTTTACAGGGGCGCCATCCATGTATTTTTGTGAGTCTTGTAGTGAGTGCATCAAGCTTGTTAAGTATGGTTATTTCTGCAAAGTCTGAAACTGTTATTATTTGCAATCTTGCCATGTGTGTTTGAGCATGTTCTAGTGATTTCTGGAGATAGCTCAGTGTTCATGTTTTGTCATGCTTTACTTGTACATCATGTCCATTCCTTTTGTTTTCTTGCTGAGGTCCTATAGCATGTTGTTTAGGTGCTTGCAATATGCCTAGTTGCTGTTTTGGACAGATTGTTGCTATAACTTGTTTCATGTGTATGTGTTGAACCGTTGCTCCGTTTTGAGTGTGCTCTATATGAAACTTGCTTGTTTTTGCATGTAGCTTCATATTATCATGTTGCATCCTTGTTTTGAGGTGTTTGCTTGATGTTTGGGTGCATTTAGCATCAATGCCATGTTTAACTTGTTTTGCTCATATCTTCTAGGTCGTAGCTCCGAATTAAATGAACTTTATGGGTAACTTGACTAGAATTTCGTGTAGATCATCTTGGTGCATCTTAACTTGCTGTTTAAAAACTTGAACATAATGTTTATTCAGATCTGGACCTATTTCGAAATATGCATATGAGGACTTACTGGAATTGTTATATGTTGTTCCCGGCCTCATTTAAACTTGCTTTGTTGTGTTGCTCTTGTATGCATCGTCTCTTGCCATGAGTAGCTTCATGTAGCCTTGTCATGCATCATTCTTGTTGTGCATCATGTCTTGTTTATGTGTGGTGTGTTTACCATGTTGTGTGCTTCTTTTCGATAGTTCCTGTTTCGTTACGATCGTGAGGATTCGTTCGTCTACGCTTGGTTTGTCTTCGTGGCTTCATCTTCTTCATGGACGCGTTCTTCTTCCTTGCGGGATTTCAGGCAAGATGACCGTCACCTTGGATCTCATTACTATCATTGCTATGCTAGTTGCTTCATTCTATCGCTATGTTGCGTTACCTATCACTTGCTTATCAAGCCTCCCAAATTGCCATGAACCTCTAACCTTTGTCACCCTTCCTAGCAAACCGTTGTGTGGCTATGTTACCGCTTTTGCTCAGCTCCTCTTATAGCGTTGCTAGTTGCAGGTGAAGATGAAGTTTGCTCCACGTTGGATTATGTTTATGTTGGGATATCACAATACCTCTTATTTAATTAATGCATCTATATACTTGGTAAAGGGTGGAAGGCTCGGCCATATGCCTGGTGTTTTGTTCCACTCTTGCCGCCCTAGTTTTCGTCATATCGGTATTATGTTCCCGGATTTTGCGTCCCTAATGCGGTTGGGTGGTTTATGGGTCCCCCTTGACAGTTCGCTTTGAATAAGACTCCTCCAGCAAGGCCCAACCTTGGTTTTACCATTTTCCTCACCACCACCTACTTTTCCCTTAGGAGTCGCTCTCTCGAGGGTCATCTTATTGAGCCCCCCCGGGCCAGTGCTTCTCTAAGTGCTGGTTCGAACCGAGCTGCCTGCGGGGCCACCTTGGGGAAACTTGAGGCTTGGTTTTACTCGTAGCTAGTCTCATCCGGTGTTGCCCTGAGAACGAGATATGTGCATCTCCTATCGGGATTTGTCGGCACATCGGGCGGCTTTGCTGGTCTTGTTTTATTATTGTCGAAATGTCTTGTAGCCGGGACTCCGAGACTGATCGGGTCTTCCCTGGGAGAAGGAATATCCTTCGTTGATCGCGAGAGCTTATCATGGGCTAAGTTGGGACACCCCTGCAGGGTTTGAACTTTCGAAAGCCGTGCCCGCGGCTATGTGGCAGATGGGAATTTGTTAATGTCCGGTTGTAGTAAACTTGAAGTAAACTCTTCTAAAATACACCAACCGTGTGTGTAACCACGGGTGTCTCTTTTCGGGGTTGATCGAGAGGAGAACACGGGTTTCTGGGTTATGTCTGACGTAAGTAGGAGTTCAGGATCACTTCTTGATCATTACTAGTTGACGACCGTTCCTTTGTTTCTCTTCTCGCTCTCATTTGCGTATGTTAGCCACCATATATGCTTAGTCGCTGCTGCAACCTCACCACTTTACCCCTTCCTTTCCCATTTAGCTTTGCTAGTCTTGATACCCATGGTAATGGGATTCTTTGAGTCCTCGTGGCTCACTGATTACTACACCACCGATTGCAGGTACAGGTTATGTGATGATCATGACGTGAGAGCGATGTTACTTGTTTTGGAGTTCTTCTTCTGCTTCTTCGATCAGGGGATAGGTTCCAGGTCGGCAGCCTGGGCTAGCAGGGTGGATGTCGTTTGAGTTTCTGTTTGTGTTTCATCCGTAGTCGGATGTTGATATTGTGTATGATGTATTGTGATGTTGTATTCGTGTGGCATTGTATGCCTTTTGTATGTATCCCCATCTATTATGTAATGTTGATGTAATGATATCCACCTTGCAAAAGCGTTTCAATATGCGGGTCTATCCTTGGTGGGACCTTCGAGTTCCTTTTGGATAGGGTCGCATATTAGGCGTGATCAAGTTAATATCGAGCCTCGACCGACCCTAGGAGCCCCTTGATTGATCGTGTAGTTTGGCGTTGTTGAGTCTAGAATAAAACTGTTTTGAGTCTAGTTATATCGAGAGTAGGAATTCTTTTACTCCTCAGCCCCTTCGTCGCTCCTCGGGAATCTTAACGTAGGTGTTCAATTACTCCTCTTCCCTTCAAATTTTTCTTTAGGTTCACGCAGTTGGTTTTCGGTAGTTGTTCCTCAGCTCTTTTATCCGGTGCATTTCTCGTCAAGTCGACTCGAACCCCTTCATCTTTGCAAATTCAAACCTCGGTTGTCTTATTTTTCCCACCGCCCACCTTCTTCTTCTTGGAACCGGTCCGTAATTGAGTATCCATCCTACTCGTATGAAGTCTTTGCTTTCTTTCCTCAATGATTTCAACGGTGTTTTCTCTTCAAGATATTCGCGGTTCCCCTTCCAAGTTGTCTTTGTTTTCCGCCCTCCACCCTATTATTCCCGGAGTTCGAGTTTCTTCCGACCATTAATTCCATTCGTGTGGAGCCTCTTCAGTCTTCCCTCAATTATTTCAACCGGTGAATTCTCGTCTTGTTCGTCATTCTTCATCCCTTTCCTTTTCCGGTGCACTCAATTCAAGTTTTTTTTGGTGTTGATCATATTCTTTTTCCTCGACTCAAGTGTTCCCTTTGCTTGTTCGCCTCTCGCCATTTTATCATTCCGGAGTGATGAAGACATCTCAGAAGATTCGTGTTTGCATTCAATTATTTCGAGGTTGTCACCTCATTCAAATCCTTCAATCGTTCCGGTGTATCTTCTCTCTCTTCAACAATCCTTTTTCAACGGTGTTTTCTTCTAGTGGGCCCTAACCCACAGGTCTTTTCCCAGGATCTTACCTGACTCTTCTAATTCTCCCAGAGTTATTCCCAAATTCTTTTCAAAGTGGGACGTAAGAATGGATTCCATCAGTCACATGCCTTCTCCAAAATCGTTTTCAAATTCTTTTCGTTGTTGGCTCAACCTCTTCGCTTTTCATTCTCCCGGAGTACCTCAGTAATTTTGGGGGTGTTTCTCGTCATCATTTGAAGACCAAAGAAGAAGATTTCTCTTAAATCTTGTCCGTTCTCCCGGAGATTCGCGGTGCTAGCTCGATGTTATCCTATCAAATTGTTTCAAGTCATGCAAATTTTTTCACCCATCCGGAGTTTTTCAAGAGTTTTTTTTCCGTTTCTTTCACCGAAGGCCATCATTCCAGTTATCGTTCTCTATTTGTCCCGACGCTTCGTTCAAATGTTCGTTAAACAGCTCGAGTTCTTCCCGTTCTCTGGCATCTAAATCCCCTCAAGCATATTTGTTTTCTAATTCTTCTCGGTGATTCATTCTCTTTCATTAGTCATTTCCAAATTCTTACGGTGGTTCATTCAAGATTTATTTCCGTTCTTTTCACATATATTCATTCGTTCCTTCCAATCCTACCGGTGGTTCATGAAGACTTTCTCAAGTTTGCGTTATGTCACTTCTCAATCCTTTTCAATAAGAATAAGTAATATGCAAAATCCATTGCTCGTCATCAATTTAATTTGACGAAGGATAAGCATACAATAAATCTTATTCTTATTTCATCCAAGTGAGTAATTCCTTTACTTCGGAGTTTGTTCTTGATGAATAAAATCTAGTTCCAAGTGTTTTTTTATCTTTTCTTTTCCGGAGTTCAAATTTCCTCGGTCATTTCGTCGGAACCTACATATAAAACACCGCAAGGCTCATCTTATGCTTTTATCCTTTATTCTATCTCATCATCCTTTTGTCACCGGAGTTCTTCATGGTGGTTCTTCATGATTCAATTCATTCTTCAAGAGTTCATCAAGATTCTTATTGGTAGAGTTCAAGTATCTTTCCTTCTAGCTTTTCGAAGTGCAATTAAATCTCTATATTTGAAGTGGAGTTTTGCATTTCTTCGTTCTTCTAAGCTATCCAATAATTTCTGTTTGTGGCCGGTTATCACCTTATGATCTCGAGATGTTACCTATAAGACCACATCAAACTTATTCTTTCGTTGTTGATTTTCTCAAAAACTCCATTCAATCCTTCTAAATTCTTTTCATTCAATTCTCTTTCAATTTTTTCCGGAGGTTTTGTGTCATGTCTTTATCAAGTATCATTCCGTCCTCTCAAGCTCGTGTTCTATCCCTCCATGTTTTAGCCAGAGTGCTGCCTAAATCCTTTCAGTCTTATTTGTTTCTTATCTCGTTCTAACCGGAGTGGTTTCATAGTCTATCTGATTCCGTGAGCTTTCGATTCTCGTCATTCTCATCTTTCCTCTCTTCTTCTCGAGTGCTCTCGACTCAGTGCTTCTTCTTTTGAGTTCTTGTTTCACCTCATCCCTTTTCCCTTCCGTCTCGGTCCTAAGATCTCGGGACGAGATCTCTTGTTAGTGGAGGAGTGTTGTAACGCCCCGGATTCGATGCGCCAGGTGTCCGTCAGTTATTTGCCGTCCTTGCAATGTCATGTGCTTGCGTGCTGCATTTTGCCATGTCATCATGTACATTTCATATCATGTCATCATGTGCATCGCTTTTGCATACGTGTTCGTCTCATGCATCCGAGCATTTTCCCCGTTGTCCGTTTTGCAATCCGGCACTCCTATGTCCCCCGGCGCCCCCTTTTACCTCTTTTTGTGTGCAGGTGTTAAACGGTCTCGGAATGGACCGACGTTTGTCAAGCGACCTAGGTATAGCACCGGTAGACCGCCTGTCAAGTTTCATGCCATTTGGAGTCCGTTTGATACTCCAACGGTTAACCGGGTAACCGTAAAAGCCTCTTTTGTTTGCAGCCCAACACCCCTCCAAAGTGGCCCAAAACCCATCTAAGTCCCTTCCATGCTCTCGGTCGTTCGATCACGATCGTGTGGGCGAAAACCGTGCTCCATTTGGACTCTCCTAGCTCCCAGAATCTATAAATAGGTGCCCTTCCCCGAAATTCGCGGATGAATCCCCCCGAAACCCTAGCTTCTTCCTCCTCCCGCCGACAGACACGTCCACCCGCCGCCCGGACATGTCCGCCACCGCCCCCGCGCCCAATCCCGCATCACCACGTGTCGCCGCTGATCCCCATCACCGCCGCCCGGGCTCAGATCCGCCCGCCTGGTCGAACTGGCCGCTGCCCGCTAACCGCCGTCGCCGCGCGCCATCACGCCGCTTCGCCGCCGCGTAACTCCCACGCCGGCGCCGCACCACCGCCTTTGCCCCCGCTGCCCCGCGCCCGATCGCCCAGCGCGCTCCTGCCCCTCCCCTCGCCGTGCTCCGCCAGCGGCGCCGCCATGGGCATTCCGCCGCCAGCGGCGGCAGCGGTCCAGCGCCGCCGCCCGCACCAGCCAGCGCCGCCATCCGCTGCGGCCTCCGCGTCCCTCCGCCTCAGCTCTCCATCGCCGGCAGACCGCCACCGCCCCTCACCGCGGCTCCGCCCCATCCCCTCGTCTCCGTCGCCGGAGCCGAGCTCCGACCTCGCCGGAGCCGCCCGTCGCTCGCCGGAGTTCTTCTCCGGTGAGATCTCGTCGGGGTGGACGAGATCCACCCATCCCTCTAACCAAACGGCCGGATCCGTCCCGCACCGCGCCGTCCCGCTCCGCTCGATCCCGCGTTGACTTTTCGCGGAGGTGATTTTTCCACCAAGTCCCTGTTCTCCTACATTCTGGTGCCATGTTCAACGCATCATAACTCCATGCATACTGCTTCGTTTCGTGCGTGTAATATGTCAAATTGTTCGTCTCAACGAGTAATTAATTTAATTCCATTGCATCATGTTCATTTGAGCTCATCTTGATGCCTGAATCATCGTTGCAAGAGTGCATGTTGCTGTTAATCTGCTGAAACTGTTATAACATCCTCATTTGTCATTTTTGCCATGTTTGACGTGTGCATCCTATGAGGTTGATGTCTACATGTGTTTTGAACTATGTCATGCCATCTTTACAGGGGTGCCATCCATGTATTTTTGTGAGTCTTGTAGTGAGTGCATCAAGCTTGTCAAGTATGGTACTTGCTGTTACTGTTTTGCTAGGCTGAATCTGCTATATTATAATGCTATGTAAACCTGCCCCTATCCATCCATGCATAATCTGGAGATGTTCACTAAGGATGTTTTGTTCTATGTGTCATGCTCTATCCATCCATGCCCCTGGTTACATTTATAGCTTCCTGTAGATTGTTGTTATCTTGCTTCAAAGTTGCTAAATAATGTTGCTGTCAGCCTGTTAACATTATGTTCAGTTTTGCCATGTGTTTTGCTAGTGATCCATGCACCCTATGACTATTATATTGCCATTATTAGCTTCATATTTATGCCATCTTACTGTTGGCCACCTTCACATGCCATGTATTTCTCTGTGGTGAATGATTCAAGCTCACCAACATGCCTACTTATCGTTGTTCCTGCCATGTATAAATCTGTCATATCATTTGCCATGTTTACATGAGTGCTATCATATCTTCTGATCATTTTTGGATCATGGTCAGTAAAGTACATTTGTTCAATGCATTTGGTAGTATCATGCCATGCCTTTGTTTGCCATGTTAAGTTCCTGTAACATGTTGTTTGATAGCTCTAAACATTGCAACCTGATGTTATTTCTGCAAAGTCTGAAACTGTTATTATTTGCAATCTTGCCATGTGTGTTTGAGCATGTTCTAGTGATTTCTGGAGATAACTCAGTGTTCATGTTTTGTCATGCTTTACCTGTACATCATGTCCATGCCTTTTGTTTTCTTGCTGAGGTCATATAGCATGTTGTTTAGGTGCTTGCAATATGCCGAGTTGTTGTTTTGGACAGATTGTTGCTATAACTTGTTTCATGTGTATGTGTTGAACCGTTGCTCCGTTTTGAGTGTGCTCTATATGAAACTTGCTTGTTTTTGCATGTAGCTTCATATTATCATGTTGCATCCTTGTTTTGAGGTGTTTGCTTGATGTTTGGGTGCATTTAGCATCAATGCCATGTTTAACTTGTTTTGCTCATATCTTCTAGCCCGTAGCTCTGAATTAAATGAACTTTATGGGTAACTTGACTAGAATTTCGTGTAGATCATATTGGTGCATCTTAACTTGCTGTTTAACAACTTGAACATAATGTTTATTCAGATCTGGACCTATTTCGAAATATGCATATGAGGACTTACCGGAATTGTTATATGTTGTTCCCGGCCTCATTTAAACTTGCTTTGTTGTGTTGCTCTTGTATGCATCGTCTCTTGCCATGAGTAGCTTCATGTAGCCTTGTCATGCATCATGCTTTTTGTGCATCATGTCTTGTTTATGTGTTTTGTGTTTACCGTGTTGTGTGCTTCTTTTCGATAGTTCCTGTTTCGTTACGATCGTGAGGATTCGTTCGTCTACGCTTGGTTCGTCTTCGTGGCTTCATCTTCTTCATGGACGCGTTCTTCTTCCTTGCGGGATTTCAGACAAGATGACCGTCACCTTGGATCTCATTACTATCATTGCTATGCTAGTTGCTTCGTTCTATCGCTATGCCGCGTTACCTATCACTTGCTTATCAAGCCTCCCAAATTGACATGAACCTCTAACCTTTGTCACCCTTCCTAGCAAACTGTTGTGTGGCTATGTTACCGCTTTTGCTCAGCCCCTCTTATAGCGTTGCTAGTTGCAGGTGAAGATGAAGTTTGCTCCACGTTGGATTATGTTTATGTTGGGATATCACAATATCTCTTATTTAATTAATTCATCTATATACTTGGTAAAGGGTGGAAGGCTCGGCCTTATGCCTGGTGTTTTGTTCCACTCTTGCCGCCCTAGTTTCCGTCATATCGGTATTATGTTCCCGGATTTTGCGTCCCTAACGCGGTTGGGTGGTTTATGGGACCCCCTTGACAGTTCACTTTGAATAAGACTCCTCCAGCAAGGCCCAACCTTGGTTTTACCATTTGCCTCACCACCACCTACTTTTCCCTTGGGAGTCGCTCTCTCGAGGGTCATCTTATTTAGCCCCCCCGGGCCAGTGCTTCTCTAAGTGCTGGTTCGAACCGAGCTGCCTGCGGGGCCACCTTGGGGAAACATGAGGCTTGGTTTTACTCGTAGCTAGTCTCATCCGGTGTTGCCTTGAGAACGAGATATGGGCAGCTCCTATCGGGATTTGTCGGCACATCGGGCGGCTTTGCTGGTCTTGTTTAATTATTGTCGAAATGTCTTGTAGCCGGGACTCCGAGACTGATCGAGTCTTCCCGGGGAGAAGGAATATCCTTCGTTGATCGCGAGAGCTTATCATGGGCTAAGTTGGGACACCCCTGCAGGGTTTGAACTTTCGAAAGCCGTGGCCACGGTTATGTGGTAGATGGGAATTTGTTAATGTCCGGTTGTAGTAAACTTGAAGTAAACTCTTCTAAAATACACCAACCGTGTGTGTAACCGTGAGTGTCTCTTTTCGGGGTTGATCGAGAGGAGAGCACGGGTTTCTGGGTTATGTCTAACGTAAGTAGGAGTTCAGGATCACTTCTTAATCATTACTAGTTGACGACCGTTCCTTTGTTTCTCTTCTCGCTCTCATTTGCGTATGTTAGCCACCATATATGCTTAGTCGCTGCTGCAACCTCACCACTTTACCCCTTCCTTTCCCATTTAGCTTTGCTAGTCTTCATACCCATGGTAATGGGATTGCTGAGTCCTCGTGGCTCACAGATTACTACACCACCAGTTGCAGGTACAGGTTATGCGATGATCATGACGTGAGAGCGATGTTACTTGTTTTGGAGTTCTTCTTCCTTTCTTCGATCGGGGATAGGTTCGGTCGGCAGCCTGGGCTAGCAGGGTGGATGTCGTTTGAGTTTCTGTTTGTGTTTCATCCGTAGTCGGATGTTGATATTGTGTATGATGTATTGTGATGTTGTATTCGTGTGGCATTGTATGCCTTTTGTATGTATCCCCATCTATTATGTAATGTTGATGTAATGATATCCACCTTGCAAAAGTGTTTCAATATGCGGGTCTATCCTTGGTGGGACCTTCGAGTTCCTTTTGGATAGGGTCGCATATTGGGCGTGACAGATGATGAACTCCTTGCTCTTGTGCTTCAAATGATAGTCTTCTCAACACTCAACTCTCTCTCACAGATTTGGATTTGGTGGAAAGATGATTTGAGTGGAAAGCAACTTGGAGAAGGCTAGAGATCAAGATTTATGTGGTTGGAATGGAATATCTTAACCTCAACACATGAGTAGGTGGTTCTCTCTCAGAAAATGTATGATGGAAGTGTAGGCATGTTCTGATGGCTCTCTCCATGAATGAAGAGTGGGTGGAGGGGTATATATAGCCTCCACACAAAATCTAACCGTTACACACAAATCACCAAACTCGGTGGGACCGAAATGAAACTCGGTCAGACCGATTTAGTTCAAAATGTGAACGTTAGGCTTTTCCGTGGGACTGACATGTTAACTCGGTGGGACCGATTTCATTAGGGTTAGGGCATAACGTAATCTCGGTGAGACCGATTACACAAACTCGCTGAGACCGATTTTGGTAATAAGCTAACCAGAGAGTTGGTCAGGCAAACTCGGTGGGACCGATTCGCTCATCTTGGTGAGACCGAGACGTCACGTAGGGGAAACAGAGAGTTTGCATTGTGAACTTGGTGGGACCGATCGCTCATCTTGGCTGGACCAAAACGTTACAAAGGGAAACAGAGAGTTTGCAATCACATCTCGATGAGACCGAGATCCCTATCGGTGAGACCGAATTGACTAGGGTTTGTGGCAGTGGCTATGTCAAGAGAACTCGGTGGCGCCGGATAGAATGTTTCGGTAGGGCCGAGTTTGACTTTTGGTTTGGGACATATATGGATATGAGAAAGTGGTTGAGGGTTTTTGGAGCATATCACTAAGCATTTTGAGCAAGCAACCAATTAAGCAACACCTCATCCCCTTTTAATAGTATTGGCTTTTCCTATGGACTCAATGTGATCTTGGATCACTAGAAGTAAAAAGTAGAGTCTTGAGCTTTAGAGCTTGAGCCAATCTTTTGTCCTTAGCATTTTGAGGGGTCCACATTTCTAATCCATGCCAATCATTGAGCTTTCCTGAAATATTTATCTTGAAATAGCATTATCTCAATGAGCTATATGTTGTTAGGAATTACCAAAACCACCAAGAGATAGTTGCACTTTCAATCTCCCCCTTTTTGGTAATTGATGACAACATATAGATCAAAGTTTCGACAAATGATCATAAGATTGAAATACATCGTCGCTTTGAGAAGTATGTGATAAGCAAGAGCTCCTCCTAAATTTGTGCATTATTTAAGATTTGCTTTTGAATGCAAATGCACAATCGATTAGGATCATGGGTTACTCTTCCATGTCACATACATCTTGGTGGAGCGCTCAAAATAATGGAAATTAAAAGCATGCACTCATCACCAAGCAAAGTGAATGATCATATATGGGATATAAGAGATAATATCATCCAAGCAAGCATTAAAGTAGCATATGATCAAACACATGATCAAACAAGTATCTCACACACAGAGTATCAACCAAGCACACAATAAAGTTCAACCAAAAGAAAGAGAGGAAAAGAACCAAAACACTCTCTCTCGAAGCCTATGATCTATAAATTTCTCCCCCTTTGGCAACAAGTTACCAAAAAGTTCAAAAATGCATAGTGCTATGCGTCTCTCAGGCTTGATCTTCGGGAGGTGGTGTAGAGAGAACTCCAAGGACGAAGGCATCTGTTGATGTAGTTGGAGCTGGTGGAGTGGCTACTGGAGGTGGCACTGAAGCTGTAGATGCTGGTGCTGACGATGTAGCTCTAGAATCGGGTACTGGCACTTCAGCAGTCCTCTGACTCCTTGGCACTCGCTGAAAAGCATCTGTAGTTGCCTTCCCTTTCCTCTCTTCTGCTTCCTCCTGGAGCTGCTCAACTGCTGTCTGAATCTCAGTAACCTTCAGATCAAGATCATAAAATTTTGTTTCGATGATCCTCTCCAAGCTCTCCTAATTTTGAGTCAGGGTGGCCAAGCCCTTCTCAATCCTCAAAGTAGATTGGATCAGATATGCAAGTTGATCTTGCTTTCTCTTCAGAAACACCTGAGATACTTCCTCAACACTTGGCATCTTGGCAGCTTTCTCTGCCTTAGCTTTAGCTCTCTTCTCTTGTGCTTGTGCTGATGATGGTTCATCCTTATTCATCACAACTTTGTTGTCTTCAAATTTAGGATACAGAGGTAGATGCTCCTTGTCCAACAAGTAAGTGCCTGTGCCCATCTTGGAGTTGATGAGCACCTGAATATGTGGAGCATACCCACAAGATCTCTTCTGGTCAGTAGCTGTCCTCTTAATTGTCTCTACAATCAGACTCATGACCTTGAATATTTGAGGCACATCAAATATTTGCAGCAAGTTGATGGAATGTCCTCTAATCATCTTGTGATCACCAGACTTGGATAGCAAAGTATGCCTTAAGATGGTGTTGATAGTAGGCAGACCAGACAACAAATAGTGCACAGATCCAAGCTTGTGTGTCTCCAAAGCTTTATCAGGGATCTCTTTGTACATGTTTGCCATAGAATTGTGGTCTTTCTTATTCTTGGCATACACATCCAAGTCATCCTCATGTTCTTCTGGGGCATTGATTAGCATGGCCCATTCTTCAATAGTTGATTGGTACCTTGTACCTTCAGACATCCAAACTATCTTCCCATCTGGATAAAAATGAGCAGTGGAGTACAACTACATGATTAGCTCATCATTCCATTTTGTGAGCTTCTGCCCAACAAACTTATCAACTCCACATGCTTTGAAGCTGTCATGTACTCTTGGGAAGTGATCTTCTTTCTCCTTGATGTATTCCCAATCAACCCATCTCATGTCACAGACAATTGTCTTCTTGTCAAGCAGAATAGTCTCATAGAAGTCTTGTTGTTCTTTAGTATGAAACCTATTGGGGATATCTGATTTGAAAGAGACCTTTGACAATCTCCGGGTTTATAAGATGATGCTTAACCCGGCAAAGTGTGTATTTGGTGTACCTGCAGGCAAGCTCTTAGGTTTCCTGGTCTCAAACAGAGGCATTGAAGCTAATCCGGAGAAGATCAAGGCAATTACCTCTTTGGCTAAACCGGCATGCATCAATGATGTTCAACGACTGGCGAGTCGTGTTGCTGCTTTAAGATGGTTCATAAGCCGGTTAGGTGAGAAGGCCCTACCGCTGTATCAGATGATGAAGAAAACGGACACTTTTGTCTGGAGTGATGCTGCTAATACTGCCTTTGAAGATTTAAAGAGACAGTTGTCTGAGCCACCGGTCCTTGCGGCTCCCATTGATAAAGAGTCGTTGCTGTTATACTAGATGACCCGGTTGCGCCAATGGCGCAAGAAGCGAATTAGAAAGAATGTTAGTAGTGAGTAAGTAGGAAATGTAACTGAAAATATAACGCAGTGTGGATTGTATTACATCATGTATTAACCACAAATCATGAAATCAATACCAAAGAACCAAATAATGTCACCAACGTTTTAGCATAAGGAGTATCACAGGAGTGATTAATTGCACATCAAGAGTATCACAATTACAACTAAAGAGGCATTATCCTCACTGTCGTCCCTGAGCCCTTCACAAGGAGAGTTCCAAGCCTCGCAACTTCTTCCTCCAGCTCTGCACATGACCCTCAGTTATGAACCTCGTCCCTAAGCTATGATTATTTCAAGATGAAATCAACATGCTATTTCTCTCACATGGAACATGTTCAGAATTTAGTCAGTCTCACTAATCTTCAAGATACAAAGGCAGAAAGAAAAATGGCATGATCAATAACTAAAAAAAACTGGAACAAAAATTCTTGTAGCATTAAAAAACTAAGGAAGTGAATTGAGGACAACAGAACAATTATTTGTAACAACGCAAGCTTGGCTGATGCAAAATGATCATTCTGAAACTATACCTTAAGAGCCAAATTAAAAAGGAACAAATAATCTAATACTCCCTCTGTTCCAAAATAACTGTCTCAACTTTGTACAAACACATCATGTATCTTTTGGACCAATTTTTAGACCATGGTACCACATAAATCAAGAATTAAACATATCAAATTGCAACGTATTCATGGTCAGTTACCAATCATGTCACACCAAGGATTTGCACATATAACCTGAAATAACTGCAGCTAGCTTCAAGTCTGAAATCTACCGGGTGACAGACAAAAGCAATACCACCAAACATTATTTTTATTGGACGAGCACAAGATTTATGAGAAGATAACACACACAAAATCCTATTTGGTTTCTGGATGCATGCACTTTCTGGATTGTGCACATCAAAGCATGGAAGAACATTCCTAGGAGAGCCATTGTAGCACAAAGAAGTAAACCAAAAATCAAAAAAGAGAAATGAGTTTGTATCATGTAATTTAGCAATGTATCAGCCCATATCACCATATATTTCTTAGAGACCAAAGAAAATGACAGAAGTTTCCCTATTCTTTCATGTACCTTTCTGCCAGAATGCTCTCTATTTACGAGCACCGCACAGACTATTTTCACTTGGCGGCTAGACACTTGGCGGCAGGTTGGACACAGCAATCCTCGCCGCGAGTTGCAGAAGAACCACACACGCACATACGTCAGGCCAGGAGACACGAACACGGGCACCGTGAGGGGGAACGGAACAGACCGGAAAATGAGCAGGCAGGAAAATGAACATAGGTTTGTGGACTACCTCTTCACGCCACGCCATATCCTCATCCCTAGCGCTTGGCCTACTTGTGCCGTCTCCATATCTATCTCCTTTGACTACCTCTTCCCGCAATGCCGTGTGCATACCTTGTCCTACACCGGTTAGTAGTCTCGCCCTTGCATTATGGAGCTACAGCTGTCCAACTAACAAATGAAAGGAACCAATGTGATCAGCTTGAGAAGGCCTGCTGCAGGTGACAATAATTCATACTTATTAACACCATGGTGTGAAATTTTATCACAAAGTAAATAGGTGGAAGCATAAGAAATCAATTCAACAACTTTTGCAGAGGCACTCATGGGATAAAATCCAAAACATCAAATTTAGTCTGTTATGTTTTTGGGAGATATATAGAGGACTCAAGAAACAGAGAAACATCAAAAGTAGTCTGCTATTCAAATACAGAACTATAGATATTACACATTCACTTAAGGCATCACTGATTGAGAACAGTTTTGGATCTCTCACCAGCTAGTATGCAGGGTTCGTACGCCAAGTGATACTGATGATTACAACCAATCAACCTAATAGCCAACACATGAATAATTATATTAAACCATACTGGTTAATATCACCAATTCAGGATAGTACACGACAAGACAGAAGTATTCTAAATACCAGACATAAACAAGTGCAGCCTCTCTAAATGTTTATCAGAAGGCTGGTACAAATTAAAAACAACAAAAAGTTGGTTGACATATATGGCTATCATGCATTTTCTGAAACATGCTTTCATGGTTGACCACAACAAGTTTCAAATGCTTTCTTCTTTCTATTCGGGTTCAATTGGAAGCATTCAGCAATCAAAAAAATGCGAAAAAGGTACATAAGCTTCATTCCAAATGTAATACATGTATATTGGAGCTATAAAGAAGGCTATATTGTCATTACATGACTTAGGCCTCAAAACAATTTTACTTGCCAGTGTGCCAAGCATCTATTAGTAATATTTTCAAACTGCGACGAAGAAACACATCAAAATTAAGAATCAGTTAACTATAAAACACCTCTAATCACTCCAACAATGCTTAGCTGATGGAGTTAGAACCACCCAAGGAGAATAATCTAGCAGCAGGGATCTCTCACCTTGAGATGCTACGGCAGTGCAGAGTGGGTAAAGGCTATGCAACATTGGCCCTTTGAAGATCCTGGCCATGACGTTACTCATCCACCTTCATGAGAAATTTCTTGAGCATCTTGCTGGAACCCTACCAGTGGGACGACACCGCCGGCAAGAAGCGCACCCATCTGCTTTAATCTCTGCTAGTGAAAAATAAAAGGAATAAGAGACCCGCGGTCAGGTGCACAAACAGCTAATCGGAAAGTGAGGCAAAGAGAGTAGAAATGAGTGGTGAATATCTGCAGGGCATCATTTCATGCGAAATATATCAAAAAAATAAACAATCTGTCATTGTTGGATTTAGCAACCGGTAAATTTAATTATTTTTGGTAAGCTACCGATGGTAATTACCAAGGGTGATACATCAAGTATACTTATAGTAGAAAATGAGTGTAGGAAAGCCTGTAGGTACCATACTAAATAGATGGTCTACTGTAATCAACCAGGTATAAAGTGGGCATCAATGATCTGCCACATGAAATAAGCCATTGAAATGGCAGAAACAGAGTATATATAATTCGTAGATGTTGAGGGCAGGGAAAATATAGTAAGCATAAGAACACTGACAGACCTGCCTGATGATTTTCATACACCATTTTAATCATCTCCCTTCAAGAACTCCCAATGCCTTGAAGGATAAAAGGATCCATCATGTAAACACGTGGTAGATACTACATTAAAGTCGGCAAATTTAAAACAGAATTCACGTGTGACAGACCCCATGCCCATGCAAACCTAGGCATAACCATAACCCAGATCAAGGCAAGATGGCAACCAAAGCAGACTTAAACTAACCGAGCCAATCCCTAGGTCTAGGAACCACAGCAACCAAAGCAGAGAAACATCTGTAAAATCACATCCTAGAAGCATCACACAGCAGAGTGTTCTTTCTTCTACATGGCACCAGACATGATTGTCTGAATTGTAACATGGAATTAATCAATCAAACAAAGGAACATGGGTTGGATTGACCGTGAGGGGAACTGTCCTCACCTCTACGTACAGCGAGGTGCTCGATGTCAGTGGAACACGGCGGAGGAAGTGGTGGCCAACCCCTTCTCTCTCGGCGCAAGGTGGTGGATGAGGAGGGCTTGGTCTTGGGTGGCGTCAGGACCAACCTGCTCCTATTTCTGATCTGAAATTCCACAAGAATGTTTCTCTTCTTTTCTATCTCAGATCTGAAAAAAAACACAAATTGAGAAATCAGAAACATAGAATCAGAGAACTGAGATAATGACCGGGGGAGGAGGGGGGAGCAACCAAGATAGGGGATGGCGACGATAAACGACGAGCTCCTTCACTCCACCATAACGCGAGCGCCGACTGGAAGTCTTGCTACTCTGCTCCCACCCCCACTGCCATCCTCCTTTGCTCCTCCATGCCCACCACGAAGACCATGTTGGCCCTGCTCTCCCATAACATCAGAAAATTGGGGAAGTTAGAGCAGTACATATAAAATAGGTAAAGAAATTATAAGCATTCTAAACCAAATTTCTTAAGTGATAACCTGACATTGGTAAGTTTATTCCAATAAGTTTTTGGAACTCTAAAAATGGAAGTGCATTATGGGCCAGCAGAGGAAAACCCATGGATTGATGGGTAATGGGGGTCACGGAGGTCGTATAAAAATCGAAATGTAAGTGCGCATATACTATGGAGATGGTAAAACGAACAACCCACTTCTATTCTAATATACAACGTATTTTACATCAAATTCTGATCAAGTAGAGTATGCGTGTTCATTCAAATTAGTAGTATCTTATATATGCGCCTTTTCGTACACAACTTGGCGATCTTATGAGCAAACAAACATAACATTCAACTTTGAACAGACATGATATATTTAGACACCTTCACAATTTACAAAAGTGGAAAAACAGAGCGCAGCAAAATTAGTCCACTTCAGTACACAAAATATTAATACATATTCCCAACATGAAAACTGCACCAAAGTGTCCATGAAGCACTTCATATGAACCGCTAGATATCTATCAGAAGTTCAACATAAACTTTGACCTGAGAATTTATTCGACTATTCCTGTGAAATTGTGAGTGAAAACTATAAAAAGTGAACAATGCTACAATTAATGCAGTATCTATGAGTGGTCAACCTAATAATAGAATATTCAGTCCAATGAGGTTCTGAAACTGTGGTATTGGATAGGTGGTATATCCATACTTCAGGAAGTTTGGCGGCTGACGGACAATTGGTTATACAATGGTTTTTTGAGCACACACTGCCTTCCATGGATGATTCATTGTTTTGTATTTTTCTCTTGATTTTTGAACGTGGTAAGCACCAAGCCTGTAAAATGCTCCTTTAGTGAACTTGTTTTTGAAGGCATGTATTTTATTATTTCGAATCATTCCTTCCATTGTTCCACCCTTGGTAGAAAGCAGGTATGTTACCTTTTGTAAAGCATGACAAAGGTAGTGTGAAGAACACCAATGACTGATCGGGCCTGACCTGACAATCTACCATAACAAAGTTTATGCCAAATAGGCTGCTTTGGTCGGGACTCCAAGGTTCTCATATTCTCACGATGCGAATGGTGAGCTTGCTTCTGCAGAAGTATCTCGTAACATCAATGAGCGGTGGTTAATTCATCTATGAAATCTTAAAGTAGATACATGCACAGAAAATCTAATTAGTGGAACAATAAAATGACGGTGACTCAACATAAGTGGCTAAATTAGTAGTCCAGGTACTACATATCTCAATGCCTAGCATTTCCCAAAAAAATCAAGTAGGATGACAAACTGCAAGAATGGCTTGTTTGTTTTACTTAATGCAATGCATTCGTTGTTCCACAAGGGCGACAAGCAAACATCACTAAAAGAGGAGAACCAATAGGTCTACATGCTGAATACACTGACACTACCGTAATAAGCTTTAGTTGGTTAAAACCAAATTAAAGTGGAGGTGAGGGGAGGAAACAAGTAGAATATAAATTGATTTTCCCTGCAGAAACAGATCAATGCGGTATGAAGAAAAAACTCGTGATCTAGCCAAGCTATCTGAAACAAAATCATTAAATTGGCTGACCTTTGTGGACGAATGCGAAGGTGGTCCACCTGGATTTTTTCCAGTAGTACTTCCTTCACCCATAGCATCTGTGATACCTTGATAAGTTTCAGAAAACAGTTCTTGCTTCAAAATATGATAATACTGCAGCATAGTAACATGTCTACAGACTGATGAAGAAGAAGAAACTCACCTAGGATTTTGACGCCGCCTTCGGCCAGCAGCCTGCCGCTGCTGGTACTCAATACCAACATGAAAACCTGGATCACAATATGGAAACAACTGTGGATACTGAAGAGGGATAAGTGATGGATTCAAATAGGATACATGCTCTAGCTCTCCAGAAGTAGCTTCAGCTATAAGATCAAATTTATGACATTGAGGTGTCAATTCATCAACAATGAGAGCAGCAACTTCAGAGACAGTAGGACCATAATATCTATTCCCCTTCATCCAGCACAGAAACAGGGTGTAAGAGAGATAGATCAAGGGAAGAAGGAGGGAATGGGAAAGAAAAGGGGAAGTACCTGCGCGTAGGATCACATGGACAGCGACGGCCTCGAGCAGAAGAAAGGTGACGGTGACGGATCTGGCATCCTCGCACTGTCGTTGTCACGGAGAGGGCGGCGCCCTACCCTCCCCGTGCCCCATCTCCACACCCCCTCCTCCGCCCGGTTCGCTGACCAGGGGTCGCCCCGCCGCGGCCTCCACCTCCAGCTGCCAGGCCTACGGATCCATCCCTCGTCTCCTCCGACGGAGCGTGGCGCGGGGGCTGAGGAGGAGGAGAGGAGGCGCGGGGGCAGAGGAGGAGGGGAGGAGGAGGCGGCGCAGTGGCGCGAATCTTGGGGACGAGGAGGGGGAGGCGAGTGGGACGGGAGGCGGCGGCAAGGGTTTTTCCACTGGAGCGGTTGCAATTTATACCCCTGCACGTAAAAAGACCAAAATGCCCTCGGCGGGGCATAAAATTTACACGCGGTGGCAGCAATACTGTTTATAGCGAATTAGGGGCGACGTGGATGGCTCGGTTATGCCTATGACTTCTTCAAGGTTTATATGTTCAATGTGGCTGCTAACTCGCGAGCCGTCAGTGTTGCCATCGTGATGGAGCGTAAGGAGGCTGGCAAGGAGCATCCGGTTCAACGGCCGGTTTACTACATCAGTGAGGTGCTCATTGAGTCTAAGCAAAGATATCCGCATTGGTAGAAGCTTGTTTACGGAGTGTTTATGGCAAGCCGGGAAGCTGAAGCGGTACTTCCAAGGTCATCCTATAACTGTGGTAGGTTCTGCCCCCTTGGGAGACATCATCCAGAACAGGGAAGCCACAGGACGAGTCGCCAAGTGGGCCATTGAGCTTGGGCCTCATGGTTTGAAGTACATGCCACGCATCGCTATTAAGTCTCAAGCCTTGGTGGACTTTATCAATGATTGGACAGAGTTACGTGCACCGTGGAGAAGCCGATAACACATATTGGACTATTCACTTTGATGGGTCCAGTAGTTGGAGGGCTCGGGCTGGAGTCGCTTTAACTTCCCCGAGGTGACAAATTTTGTTATGTGCTCCGCTTATGTTTCCTTGTACTAACAATGCAGCTGAGTATGAGGCCTTACTCCATGGTCTCAGGATAGCCAAAGAGATGAATTTGAGCCGGGTAAGGTGTTTGGGTGACTCAGATCTTGTGGCTCAACAGGTATCAGGCAAGTGGGACTCTAAGGATCCCTTAATGGCGGCTTACCGTCGTGAATTTGATGTTGTGGCTGGGCACTTCAAAGGTTATCAGGTGGAGCACATTGATCGAAGGAAGAACGAGGCGGCTGATGCTTCTGGGATCTCAGCGAAAGCCGGTGCCGCCTAACACCTTTCTTGATGTTTTGCATAATCCTTCTGTCAAGGTACCCACAGAGGAGGACCTAGTAGTGCCAGACCCGGAGGCACAACTGGTAGCAGTTCTTTGTGTTATCCCGGATTGGACAGTGCCATATTTGGCTTACATGACCCGGGGAGATTTGCCTGAGGATGAGACCTTGGCGAGACAAATCATCCGGCGGTCCAAATCCATGACAATTGTTCATGGCGAGTTGCATCATCGCAGTGTCACTGGAGCTTTTCAACGTTGTGTATTGCCTACGGAGGGTCAGGAGATACTTCGTGAGATCCATGAAGGGGATTGTGGTCATCACGCCGGCTCAAAATCTCTTGTGGCCAAGGCTTTCCGTCATGGTTTTTATTGGCTAATGGATCATGCTAATGCGGAGGATCTGGTCAGTAAATGTGACGGATGTCAGAAATTCTCACGACGAGCTCATGTGTCGGCTCAAGAGTTGAGGATGATTCCAATTACTTGGCCGTTTGCAGTCTGGGGGCTTGACATGGTTGGACCTTTCAAGAGGTCTAAAGACAAAAAGACACACCTACTGGTGGCAGTCGATAAATTCACAAAGTGGGTTGAGGCAGAGCCGGTCAGTAAGTGTGATGCAGCCACGGCGGTTTAGTTCACGAAAAAGGTGATTTTCCGTTTTGGTTTTCCACACAACATTATAACTGATAATGGCACTAATCTCTCCAAGGGTGCCATGGAAGAGTTCTGTCAACGAGAACATATCCGGCTTGATGTTTCGGCTGTTGCTCATCCTCAATCCAATGGTCAAGCAGAAAGAGCTAATCAGGAGATCTTGAAGGGTATTAAACCCCGGCTCTTGGTCCCCTTACAGCGGATGCCGAGTTGTTGGGTGGAGGAGTTACCCTCTGTGCTTTGGAGTATCAATACTACACCTAACAGATCTACGGGTTACACACCTTTCTTCATGGTGTACGGAGCAGAGGCAGTCCTGCCAAGTGACATCCGGCATGACTCACCCTGCGTGGCGGCTTACGTTGAGGCTGATAATGAAAAAGCTCGTCAGGATGCACTTGATTTATTGGACGAGGAGTGAGACTTGGCAATAGCCCGCTCGACGATTTACCAGCAAGACCTGCGCCGCTATCACAACCGCGGGTTAGAAGCGTAACCTTTCAGAAGGCGACTTAGTGCTCCGCTCATTCAGATCAGTCTAATATGCACAAGTTGTCCCCTCCTTGGGAAGGACCCTTTGTGATCAGCAAGAATCTGAACAACGGGTCATACTACCTCATTGATGTTCGAGAGCACAAAGACTCATGTAAATCGGAGGAGGAGACCCGCCGGCCGTGGAATATTGCTCATCTTCAGCCTTATTATACTTGAGCCACCGGCTCTTAAGATGTATATATTTTTGAAGATGTATATATTATATAAAGCAATAAAGCAGGACCTCTGTCCTTTTTCACCCTCAAAGGTTTATGTGTCTTCTTTATCAAGTGGTGAAAACAACCAACAGGGGGCGGATCATATCTGAATCCGGCTTTCCCTTTGGTCCGGCTTATGATCATATTTGAATCTAGCCATGATCACTTGGGGTCTTCCTTTCAAACATAGGTCGTATTCGAACCAAAGAGAACATAGAAGTCGATACCCACTTGATCGGCATACTGCCAAACCCACTTGGGGGCTTCTTGATCATATTTGAATCATAGCTTAACCCCTTTGGGTCTGACGTGGATCGTATTCGAATCAGCATCGTTAAACAACTCTTATGGTCACTTGGGGGCTTCCTGTTCAAACATAGGTCATATTCGAACCAAAGAGAACATAGCTGTCGATACCCACTTGATCGGCATCGCCAAAGCCACTGGGGGCTATATGATCGTATTCGAATCTTAGCTTAACCCCTTTGGAACGGTTCACTGATCGTATTCGAATCAGAGGCCTTTCAAATTTTGTTAATTATTCATCATACTTTGTGAGTATAAATGTTTGACTATCGGAAGGCCTTTCTTGAAAGTACTATGGGGTTCTCGTTCCACCGGTTTAATATTGGTCACTTTAATTGTTAAGGGCCAGGTGAATATCATATGTGCCAACTTTCAGGAGTTAAACTTACCCTCGTGATTTAGGTCACATAAACCGGCGAGATTACCAAAAGGATCGCAGGTATGCTATTGTGATTATGTTTAACAAATATAATTGTAAACCGGCCTTTATATGATGTTTTGATTCGCACTCCGATGTTATCAATACCTTGACCCGATGCGATAAATTGCCAAGGGAATTTTGCTTGTTCTATATGCAGGATAAGGCAAGCAAAATTTTAACATCAAGGAAATAAAAGATCAACATAAGCTGGAAGTATATAGCGATGGCGGCTTATGAAAATATTAAGCGCCATAAACATGCGCGAAGGCATGACAAAATTGAGAGGTTTTTCTACCCTATTACAAGACTCCCCGAGTCTGAATAATGAAGCATTGTTTTCACAAAGTCATAAACGCCTGGCGGTTCACTCCTTTGGTGGGCTTGAAGATTCCGGGTTATCCTTCTCCGCCTCTCTGTCGGCTGCCCTGTCCTGGAAGGTTGACGAGGCCCAGTCAATGCCACTCAAGGCTTCAAACTCAGCTTCATCATCTATTAAACCAGCTGGGTCCACTTCAGGGGCAGAGGTATGCTTACGAGTTGGAGGGATCAGGTTGACTTCATCATAGTGAGGTGTTGGAATTCTCCGGTTCTCACTATCATAGCCCGGCTGATACTTGGTAAGATCAGTATCGTTCCCAATAAGAGTAGCCACGGGGTGTATATCTTTGACGCAGGCGGTGAAATCCTGTTCATCAAATACGGTCCCATCCTCTTTCATACTCGGGTATCCAAGAGCGAGGTCGGCCGGGTCTAATTCCAGAATCCATGCTTCCGCCCGGCTCAACGCGGCTATGGCCTCGGCTCTTGCGGATGCGCGCCTTAGATCTTGGACCCGTTGAGGTAGTACAGCAAGCCGCTTCAGCACGTCTTGCAGGAGGTGAGGAACGTCTTTTGATAAAGCTACAACGGCCAAAGCACGTTGTGACCCGGTGTAGAGCTGTTCCACCAGAGTATAAACCGCCTTCCGCTTGATCAACATGTTCTGCTTGAGGTTTGTGCTCCTGGGGCCTGCATTATTAAACATAAGGTGAGCCGGAGGTGACAATTGAAGTAATCATTGAAAGAAGGTTTGCAAAGTTTAAAGTTTATATGAGTAACTTACCAAAGATTGCTGAGACCATTTGAGATATCTGGCGCTTTAAGCCGGACAGCTCCGCTGTTGCTTCTGCAAGAAATGCCTCTGCCGTCTCGGCCCGGGTCACCAGTGAAGCCTTTTTGTCAGCCCAGATTTTCTTCTCCGCCTCAAAATTCTTCTTCAACTTCTCTTGTTCAAAGACGCTGAATTCAAATTTGGAGTTGGCCTTTTGAATTTCAAGTTCTTGAGTTGTCAGACGACTCTTCAGGTCAGCAATCTCTGACTCAAATTGATTTATGGTGGTCTGCATTGATGCCGGGTTATAGTCAGAATTATGGTAAGATAACATTAAGTCCCAAGCACTTTGCAAGCAAAGATACTTGACACTTGGGGGCTAATGTATGCTGAAGAAATTTTAACTTACAATGCCGGTTCATGGAAATTAAGTCCCAAGCACTTTGCAAGCAAAGATACTTGACACTTGGGGGCTAATGTGTATCGCAAGTTCAAGGTATCATGTTACAACCGGTTTAAATATCTTCTTTTTAAACCAGACAAAGCAGTGCTAAGCAGTTTTCTAAGTCTACAACATATTTATTCATAAGCAATAGACTTGGGGGCTGATACAGTAAGTATGATTAAGAAAAGTAGCATAAGTTATACCTCAGATTTTTGCTGTATTTGTTTCACCATGTTAATTTCTAGGTCACGACTGCTATGTACTTGATTAAGATAGCCAGAGACTATATCTCCAATACTCAAATGAGTATATTCAGCAATCTCTAGCTTGGCCTTTCGGCGTTCCAGAAGCTCCTCCTTAGCAGAGCACTTGGCAAGGACAGTGGGCCGCCCCGGCTCAACAAACCGAGTCTTCAGAATCTCAACTTCCGGATCAATTGTTTTGGCTGGGCTAGGAGCTTCCGGGTTATCAGAGCTGTTGAGAGTATCTTCGGCGGGTGGATCAGAAGTTGGTGCTGGAATGTCATAGGCTGGTTCAGGCGGCGGCTGATGGGTAGAACTGTTAGGAGCAGCTGTACCAAGCTCCGGTTCAGTCGCGACCGGGTCTTGGGACGGCTTACTCTTTTTTGCCCTCTTACTGGGTTTTACTTGCACGCTGTGGACAAAGGCAGAAGGATGAGTACAAAAGCATGGGTAAGGTAAAGCATAAGATAAACAAAATTACATTACCCCGGGGCAGTTTTGAAAGCCGGCATGTTAGATTGCATAGACTCGCCGGAGGAAGGAGAGGTATCCTGATAATTGGAGTCAGATGAATTGAGAGGTTGACGAATTAAACCCGCCAAAGGTAAAATAGAACGTAAATCAGAAATAACCTCAGTCCGACGCTTCCTGGTTACGTCAGGTAAGCCGGAGGAGAGCTCTACATCCTTGCTGGTCCGGGTCTGCCTTCGGCTTTCAAATTGTTGTTGCTTCAAAATAAATTGAGGATCTTGGTAAGCAAAAGGATGTGAAAATCTTACTTTCCGAGTTACTCTTCGAATTTTCTGACGCGGCAGGGGCTCGGAGTCGGAGGAGATTATAGTTACCTCTTCCTCGATGGCTTGGCTATTCCATGTGTCTTCTTGGAAAGATTTAATGTCAGTAAGGTGATGACAAAGAGTCAAGGGAGTTAGAAGTTACCTCTTCATCATCATCATCAGTATCATCAAGTTTAAACATATCTGAAGCGCTTGGTTTCCTCTTCTTCGAAGTTCCAGTCTTGGCGGCTTTCCTTTCGGCTCTTTTTGCCACTCTGGCTTGTTTGGCCGCCTCATGGTTGTACTTGACCTTCCAGAAGTTGTCATCGGCATGTGAAGAATGATAAGGGGTTATGAGTAAAAGCAAGGTGTAATATAGTAAAGAGTATTCATTGAGGTTGATGACTCACTGCGGGGCCGGGTTCTTCTTGCAGAAGGGAAGTAAGCCAAAGGCATTACTAGTCACTGTGCCTTATTTCAACAAGGTCTGGGTCATAACTTCAATCATATCATCTGGTAAGTCATCAGAACTGTGGCGCAGCGGGTCATCCTTCTCGCCAGTGTAAGAGCACATTAAGCCGGGGCGGCGGCTTAATGGGATCACCCGCCAGGAGATCCAGACTCGCACTAAATCAATACCGCTCAAGCCATTGCCTAAGAGGGCTTTGATCTTCTTGATGGTAGGGGCAAGTAATAGATGTTCAACAGCAGTTAGCTTACCTCGCAGCGGGTGATTTGATTCAAGGCACAGAGCGCGGAAGCCGGGCAGAGGGTTCTCGTCAGCCGGAGAAGTGTCATGGCAATAAAACCACGTCTGGTTCCAGTCCTTTGGGTGGCTAGGCAGTTCGGCATATGGAAAGAGGCAGTCTCTCCGCCGCTGAATTGAGATGCCGAGTTCTAGATCGGCCCGGCTGCACGCTCATTCGCCATTTAAATAGAATAGCTCTCTGAACAAAAGCAGATTGGGCTCTTCTCCCAGGTACACTTCGCAGAAAACTTGGAAGTTGCAGATATTTGACAGGGAATTGGGTCCAATGTCTTGAGGTCTGAGGTCAAAGAAATGCAAAACATCCCTGAAGAATTTTGAACCGGGTGGAGCAAATCCCCGGCTCATATGATCCGTAAAAACTATCACCTACCCTTCTTTGGGCTGAGGTTTTTCCTCGGACGGGTCAGGGGCACGATAAAACATGACCTCCTTCTTGGGTAGGTGACCAGACTTCACAAATTCAGACAATTTGCTTTCTGTGACAATGGATTGGACCCAATTACAGGTCACAGGAGCCTTGGGAGCCTTAGGTGCCATGGTGTAAGTGGAAGCCTATGACAAGATAAGAAGCTCCGGTTCAACTTTAATCCGGAAGGAAAGTATTTTTAAGTTTATTCAAAATGGCGGCTTAAGACAGGGCCTAATGACATATAGGTAACTACGCAATGATATTTAAGCCGCTACAGGTATCATGGGCAGTTAAATTTTCTTAAAAGTCGCCGGAAGCAAGCAAGACTGACAATCGGTGTTGTCATAAACCGGCTACATAGACTACCATGGTTAAACAAATTCAATAGAGGCAGTTTTTGACTAAGTGTGGAACAAACAGATTTCACAAGCTGCAATTATTGTTTTGGATCAAACGGTCGTTCTAAAAAGAAAAAAAATTCTAGACCTAAAATCAGTACAGAGAAGTTCATCCACTCGAAGGAAGCCTCTGAACAAAGGAAAGGAGATTTATCTATGTTCGAGATAAATGTAAAGCAGTCACCGCAGCAGTTTTATGTTATTCAACGATCTAAACAGGGCATCGAAGGTGAAGAACATCAAGGGTTCGCCGCGGGCGGCGAAGAACACCGACGAACTCGAAGAAGCTCCAATGCAGATCTAAGAAGGAGAAAGAAGGGAACTTACGGATGTGGACGGGCTGCGGAGGTTCGCCGTTGATTTCTGGTCAGAATCGGGTTGATGCAGCGGCCTGAGTTGGTGAAGACAAGGAGCTCGACGGCGGCGGAGGCGGAGCTCGGGTGGCGGAGATACAGTGAGAGGAAGAGGATAACCGAAAGGGGGGAGAATGGAAGACCTAGGTCGTGCCTATTTATAAAGGAAGACCGACTGAGATGGCGCGAGGAACGAGGAGACCAAACATTATTATCCAGTGGCCCCGACGCCTCGGTTTTTGGAACGGTCAGTAAAAGCAAAGATCCGTTGGAGGATATGGTGGAGTAAAATATGAATTTAAGTAAAGATGACGTCATGGCGGGTTAAAAACCTTTGCACAGGAAGAAGGCATAAGGTTTATTTCTTAAGGTATTTTAAGATTGACATGAACCGGTTCAAATCAATCTGGGGCCTAATGTTGGGGATATAACTATTTGTGTAAGCCGCCTCGGGAGGGGCCGGGTTACGCAAAGAAGACTCACCAGAAAGAAGCCCAAGACCAAGCATGAAGATGGTGGTTCAATAAAGGGTCTAAGGCCCACAGGCGGCTTAAGGCCCATAGTAGTAAACCGCCGTGATGACATGACTTGTAACATAAGGTAGAATTAACTAGTCACCGAGCCGGACACTGTCTATGAGCCGATCGGGACTCTGTAGGCTACAGGGCGTCCACCCGTGTATATAAGGGGACGACCCGCTGGCGGTTTAGGGCAAGAAACAACTCATCGAGAACCGGGCATAGCGTATCTCGCTCCCTGGTCATCAAAACATCAAGCAATACCAACCCAACTAGACGTAGGCCTTACCTTCACCGTAAGGGGCCGAACTAGTATAAATCTCTCGTGTCCTTTGTCCTGATTAACCCCTTTAAGCTTCCTTGTTGCGATGGCTCCACGACTAAGTCCTTGCAAGAGGACATCTGCCGTGACAATCCCACGACAAAACCTGTAGTCAACTGCAGTCCTCCTCCTCACAGCATAAGGATCAAACTGTCTCCACAATCTCAGTACTGCATCTTTCCTGATGTGCATGTCCTCAGCTACTAGATGAGCATCATTGTGGTCTGGAATCTTGGGTTTCAGTTTTCTTAATACATGGGATTCATCATCCTCTTCTTCAACATCAGGCACTGGGGCCTTGTTCTTCTCTTCTGCTAGAATGTTCCTGGTGCTTCTCTTGGGCTAAGGGAGTTTCTGAGCTTGAGCTATTGCTTTGGGAGCAGACTTGGGCTTTGATGTTGCAGCCCCTGACTTGATAGCATCTCCCATAAGCTTCTGAGTTTTGGTTGCTGGTGCAGCATCCTCTCCCTCTTCCTGTTCTTCATCAGAAGAATGCCTCTCAAATTCAGCCATGGGGTCCACCTTCTTGCACCATCTTCCCCCCTTTATTTCCTTCTTTTTCTTATCCTTAGCAGCATCCTCTCCTGCAGTTGACTTGGAGGGTTCCTGAGTGGAGGCCCTGGCCTTATACATTGGGACTTTCTTTGCTGGTGCCTTCTTATGCAACCCTGGCTTAGTTGCAGCAGCTGTGCCATACTCTTTCTTCAACACTTTCTTCCTCGAGGTGGCCTCATCCTCAACAGCTACATAGTCCTCATCCTCAGAGTCTGAGGTTCTCTTCTTCCTTGTTCTAGTGGCTGCCTTGGGCAAGTTACTTGGTGCGCTTTTGCTGCCCTCATCATAGCTGCTTGAGGGACTAGAACCCTCACTTAAATGCACTTGTTCTCCAGATCTGTTCTAGCTGTCACTCTGGTTGGACATCTTGGCAATCTCACTGACAGCTGTCACGACCGGTTTTCCAATAAAATACTTATTGAGAAAACCGACCATTTTATTTCCAGTATAGGAGAATCCTCCTTACTGGTAGACAAAATCTTGATACAGAAGTCCCGTAGTATTAAATATTATACATGGTTGAGCTGAGGTTGCTCAACAATTTATTACAAGCACGCCAATATTATACATAAGGGCGGATATGACACAAGGGTGGGGTGGCATTCTACTGACTCGTAATAAAAGTGGTGGTGGGTATGTCACAGTGAAGTGGGTGACATGACTCCTACTCTTGCAGCTCATCGACCGCCGAAGTGAAGCTCGATGATTTTATTCGGGTAGCGGAAGCGTATATGATACAAGTGGCCAATTCCAGGATCGCACGGGACTGACTGGGACTCCTCTAGGCGTCGGACTCGCTATCGAACTCTTCATCCATAAGATCGCCTTCGTTAACATCTGGCCAAATCAATAAGCCAGGTGAGTACTTTGAATGTACTCGCAAGACAGTTCGGACAAATGCAAACATGATGCACATGAGTAGTTTAGCAATGCACACTCAGATAATAAATTTGCAAGGCATGTTTAAGAAAAAGGGAAGTCAGGCGGTAATCCTCCCGAAACCCCAACATAATAACTGAAAACCGATCGGTGTCCGGCGGCGCCTCGAAAGGTAAAAATAAATTAACATGTCATGATCGGGCCCGAGCGACACCACATAAAGGGCTTATATTAAAATGTAAATGACAGGAGTGCCACAGTCGGACGTCTGAGCGACATCACAAAAAAGGCTTATATTGAAAGTAAATAACAAGAGTGCCACAGTCGGACGTCTGAGCGACATCACATAAAGGGATTATATCGAAAGTAAATAACAAGAGTGCCACAGTCGGACGTCTGAACGACATCACATAAAGGGCTTATATTGAAAGTAAATAACAAGAGTACTGAGCGACATCACATAAAGGGCTTATATCGAAAGTAAATAACAAAACTGCCACAGTCGGACGTCTGAGCGACATCACATAAAGGGCTTATATCAAAAGTAAATAACAAGAGTGCCACAGTCGGACGTTTGAGCGACATCATAGAAAGGCCTTATATTTCATCATTCGTATTCAATAAATTCATGAAGTTAAATCAATCCAAGGATATACTCAGTACATAATGACAAACGGGTTAGTCCATACGCAGGAGTAATCATTCAGCCGGGTTTACCACTCATGTTTGTTCACCGGAGATTGTCACGGAGACTGACACTGAAACTGACAAAGACAAGTTGAACACGGTCCTTGACCATAGATACGGTTACTCGAATGATTTTGACTCTGCAGAGTTTGTACTATTTAACCACAGCCAACAGATTTCAGTAGTCACAAGGGACTAGTTCCGTTTACGGTATTTTAGAAGAAACACATCTCACCAGTACACACCCAATTCCACATTCCGCTGCCAGGAATCACCCTAGGCAACGTTCAAGAAAAACTCTAAGACGGGAGGTCACAACCTCGAATAGCATGGGATCAAATTTATCTCACAAGCTCTAAGGGTGCCCCCTCTCGGTCCCAACCAGAAACACCCATGCTCCCTGACCGGATGACGGGCTTTAATCCAGGGCCATGGAACCCTCATCCCGGTCCCTCTGTTTGGTGTGTACAAGGAAAGAGGTTTGCAACTTACTAAACCATATTCTTTGCAGAAAACATGTGGTAGTACAAGAGAAGGAACGGATGATAACGTGACTTGATCCACGTTGACACTGGAGTTAAAAGGTTTGGCATAAGACTGACATGCTTCAACAATACCATCTTACCACCTTTCATGTCACCACATGGTCATGTAAGCTCACATCGAATAACACATCGAGTTTCGAAGCTCACTCGCAATAGCTTTGCATGCAACATAACATTTACGGATGTTCATATAGACATGCCATGAAGTAACTACTTAAGCAAACATGCAAAACACTCGTCATATCAAAGTTTCAAACATGCTTGCCTGGTTCGGAGTAGTCGGAGTCTAGCTCGGTGAAGTTCGCGGTGCCGTCACCTCCTCCGGTATCTACGGTATAAAGATAATACGTACTAACGTAAATACCGTGTGTGCACAAAAAAGTGTTCCAAATATTTTTCAAATAAATATGATAAAAAACTAGACAAAAAAATAAATATGACAGAAAAAGAATAGATCAAAAATCACTTTCTATTTTAAAGTTATTAAAGATTTAGTCTAGGGACTTGTCTGTAATGAAACAGAAAGTTTCCAGGGGGTAGAACAGAAAAAGACAGAAAAACGTTTCAGTTTGAAGGCGTATTTGCCCGAAGGTGTTTTCAGAAAACGGTTCAAAAAGAAGAAAACGCTCACGAGGGGGTCCCACCCGTCAGGTTTGAAAATTTGAGAGAGAAAACAGAGCGCTTGGCGCCTCGAAGCTGCGGTGGTCGCCATGACGATCCACGACGAAGTTAGGAGGAGTGGAGGGTACCACGACTCAGGTGTTCTCCCCGCCTGTGGGTGGTGGAGCTGGTCGTCGGCGCAGCACCACGCCGACGGGCGCCTCACTCAAAGGACGGCGGCTCGGGTGATGGTGGATTTCGTCGGGGAAGGCTGCAAATGCCAAATTGAGGCGCGGGTTAGGTGATTGAGTGCCCTAGGAGGCTACGGGCAGGGTTTGGGGGGTGGGGGTGCCCTCACCGGAGTGGATCGTGCCGGAGCCCGAAGCGGATCGGGGCGGCCGGAGACGGAGGAGAAGGCCTCCTCGGGGTCCTCCTATGGGTCGAGCGCAGTTCTGGCGAGGTGGAGTGAGTGGTGTTGGTCGAAAGCGAGCTTGGGGTGGCTATTTATAGACGGCCCGACGCGGTTCCCACGAACGGGATAACTTCGGCGGCGATTACGGCGAGGCGGTGGCCGGACGGGTGGTTTAGGTGGCTGGGCATCAACGTGATGGTGCACTGGTTACATTCAAATGCTAACCTCGGTTGGATTAGTCCTGCTCTATGGTTTCGACGGAACGGCGCTTCGCGGGCCCGTTGGCGGCAGAGGGCACGCCCTGTGCTTGCCAGACCACGGCGACGGTGCCGCAGCGTGCACAGAGGAGGGGGTGGCCACGCGGAGGCCTCAGGTGGCTCGGGCGGTGCTGGACGGCGCCGAAAGGCAGGGCCGGCCACTGTTGGTCGCCACGGGTGGCTCTGCCACCGCAGAAGACGCCGGAGCTGGCGAGCCACGTCGCCACCGACGCCCGCGGCCGGCCAAGCAACCTTGCGGCACTCTGGATAAGGAGGGGGAGCAGTGAGAAAGAGGCCAGTGCGAGCACTGGCGAGATCGATGCCCAGCTCTGAAGAAAACGACACCGTCGTCTGAATTTAAACACCGAACTCTGAACATGAACAGCAATAGTGCCTGCCAACTGCTTGATGAAATGTTTTTGGCATGAGGAAAATCTTTCTAGGGCTGATCTTTGGTGGGGTGGCCTCTTGATGTTTCTGGGAGTTGCCTGATTTTTGTCAAAATTTTTGGAAAAGGAAAAATATGAATTTCACCAAATTTGACAAATCTGGTCCAAATTTGCAGTGAGCAAAACTTGAAAATTTTGAACCGTGGAAGAGTGGATCTTGATGGATCTAGGTTGGGGGTGCTAAGGACTAGTCAGAGGAGTTGGTTTGGGATCAGATCTCAAAAGAAATTTGGTACTTCCTTTGTAAACCACCTAGGTCCAAAAATAATGGCAGAAATAGTTTTGGGGATAAAATAAATGGAATAAAAATCAAAAATGGGTTGAACTTGCTGGGATTGGGTATTTGACTTGACCCAAAGTGGAGGGAGGGGTTTTGGAGGAAAGTTTTAACATGAGGCATGGTAAAATGGATGGTTGCAATAAAAGGAATAATTCCAAAAACCCATAGGATTTTTAATAAAAATAATTTCCAAAAATTAATTGTGATGAGTTAACACCAAAAGAAAAGTCTTCAATATCAAACACCAAGGTTGAGGAAGACACAAAAATAAAATATTTGTCATAAGAGAAATTTTTGAGAAGGAGGGTTTTTTTTTTTGAAAGGTTTTAAATGGCCTCCTTCAAATCAAATAAAGAGTTTGATAAAAACCAAATCAAAATTTTTGGAGTGTCACAACACCTACCCCTTAGGAAAAATCTCGTCCCCGAGATTTCAGCTGATCCTCAAATAGGTGTGGGTGTTCTGCCCGAAAAAAATCCTCTCTTTCCCATGTTGCCTCATCTTCGATGTGATTGCTCCACTAGACTTTGAAAAACTTAATTGTTTTCTGACGGGTCCTCCTTTCAGACTCCTCCAATATTTTTATTGGGCGTTCCCTGTAGGTGAGGTCTGGCTGTACGGCAATATCCTCATGAGATACCTGCTTTTCAGGGTTGCTCACACATTTCCTCAACTGTGAGACGTGGAACACGTCGTGGACGTCTGACAGTTCTTCGGGTAGGTCTAGCTGGTAGGCTACCGTGCCTCTTCGTGCAACTACACAGAAGGGTCCGATAAATCTTGGTGCTAGCTTTCCTTTAACTTTGAATCGCTGCAGGCCCCTCATAGGAGATACTCGGAGGTACACATACTCACCGGGTTCAAAACTGACTCCCCGATGTTTTCGATCGTAATAACTCTTCTGTCGGCTTTGAGCTGTCTTGAGTCGGTCCCTGATTAGCTTAACTTTCTCCTCAACTTCCTTGAGCATATCTGGGCCGAAGATGCGGCTGTCTCCTGTTTCTGACCAATTTAATGGAGTACGACATCTCCGCCCGTACAAGGCTTCAAAAGGTGCCATTTGTAAGCTGGCTTGGTAACTGTTGTTGTATGCAAACTCGGCATATGGCAAGCTTTCTTCCCAACTGGTTCCATAGGTGAGGACACATGCTCTCAGCATGTCCTCTAGAATTTGGTTTACGCGTTCAGTTTGTCCATCAGTCTGGGGGTGGTATGTTGTACTAAACGCCAGTTGAGTTCCCAGAGCTTGTTGTAACTGATCCCAAAATCTAGAGACGAATTGAGTGCCCCTGTCAGATATTATAGTCTTTGGGACTCCTTGCAGACAAACTATGCGGGAGAGATAAAGCTTAGCAAGCTTCTGAGTGGTGTAGGTTGTCTTTACGGGAATGAAATGTGCCACCTTGGTTAATCTATCTGTGATGACCCATATGGCATCATTTCCGTGTTGTGACCGAGGTAGTCCAACAATAAAGTCCATCCCAATTTCATCCCATTTCCACTCAGGTATCCTGTTTGGCTGTAATAACCCTGCTGGTTTTTTATGCTCGGCCTTAATGCGCTGACACGAATCACAACATGCAATGAAGGTGGCTATATCCCTCTTCATACCGTGCCACCAAATTTTTTCCTGAATGTCTTTATACATTTTGGTTCCTCCCGGGTGGATTGAATATGGAGCGGTGTGGCCTTCTGCTAGAATTTGTTGTTTGAGGTCTTCTATATTCGGTACGCAAAGTCTGTCTCCGTACCATAGTATTCCCTTATCGTCTATGACAAATTCTGAGGCCTTGCCCAAACCCACTTTTCTTTTTATGCCTTCGATGCTGGGGTGTCCATGCTGAGCCTCCTTAATTTGTTCCATTATGGTAGGCTGTATTTCCAAATTTGACACATCGCCCTCAGTGACCATCACCATGTTGAGTTTGGCGAACTCCTGCTGAAATTCAGGTCTCAAGTTTGGCAGACCTTCATTGCCTGAACTGGGGTTTCGACTAAGAGCATCTGCCACTACATTCGCCTTTCCTGGATGGTAGTGAATACCAACATCATATTCTTTCACTAATTCCAACCAGCATCGTTGTCGCAAGTTGAGTTCTGGTTGTGTGAAAATATACTTGAGGCTTTTATGGTCCGTGTATATTTCACAAGGTTTCCAAGTAAAAAGTGCCTCCACTCTTTGAGTGCATGAATGACTGCTGCCAATTCCAAGTCATGAGTAGGATAATTTTCTTCATGCTTGCGTAGTTGCCTGGAAGCATATGCGACTACCTTGCCTTCTTGCATTAATACGCATCCGAGGCCCTTCCGGGATGCGTCACAATACACCTCAAAACTTTTGTGTATGTCTGGCACAATTAATACTAGTGATGTTGTTAATTTTCTTTTGAGTTCTTGGAAACTTTTCTCGCAAGCTTCTGTCCAAACAAACTTCTTGTCCTTCTTGAGCAACTGTGTCATTGGTTTTGCTATGGTGGAGAACCCTTCAATAAACCTTCGGTAATATCCTGCCATTCCCAAGAAACTTCGTACGTCCGTTACGCTGGCTGGTGGTTTCCAGCCAAGCACGACCTTGACTTTTTCTGGTTCTACGACAACACCTTCTTGGGTTAAAACATGGCCAAGAAAACCAACCTGTCTTAACCAAAACTCACATTTGCTGAACTTGGCGTATAATTGTTGTTTCCTCAATTCTCCCAAGATAATTACGAGATGTTCAAAGATGCTCTTCTGGTGTCTTGGAGTATACCAGAATATCATCAATGAACACCACAACAAATTTGTCCATAAATCTCATAAACACTTTGTTCATGAGGTGGACAAAATATGCGGGGGCGTTTGTTAATCCAAACGGCATTACTGTAAATTCATACAGCCCGTACCTGGAGGTGAAGGCTGTCTTGGGGATATCTTCTGTCCGTACTTTTAATTGATGGTATCCCGACCTTAAATCAATTTTTGAGAAAACCTTGGCTTGGGCGAGCTGGTCAAATAAATCATTTATCCGTGGCATCGGATATTTGTTCTTGATTGTGACCATGTTGAGTGCTCGATAGTCTATACACAATCTCAAAGTGTCCCATCCTTTTTCTTGGCAAATAAAACTGTGAACCCCAAGGTGAGGAGCTGGCTCGATAAATCCTTTGTCCAAGAATTCTTTTATTTGCTTCTTTACTTCCACCAACTCGAGGGTGCCATTCGTATGGTTTCTTGTAAATGGGGGTGGTTCCAGGTGCTAGTTCAATGCTGAATTCTATTTCCCGGTCTGGTGGCATGCCTGGTAGTTCTTCGGGAAATACGTCGGGGAACTCACACACTACTGGAACTTTGCTTAACTCTGAAACGTCCACCTAGTTCAATCTTGGTTGCCGTGGTATTTGTCTTTCTTGAGCTGAAATTTTTATTGTCTTCCCGTGATGATGGGTAAGAATTACCGTCCGGTTGAAGCAGTCAATAAATCCTTTGTTGGTGGTTAACCAGTCCATTCCTAGGATAACATCCAGTCCCTTATTTTCCAATACAATGAGGTTGGCGTGAAACTTTAGTCCCTCGAACTCAATAACCACACCTTGGTAGTAACTCTGAGTGATTTGCTTAATCTTGGGGGACTTGATGATCATGGATTTTTCCAAGGGAAGCATTGAAAAATCATTTTGCAAAGCAAATTTCTTTGAAATGAACGAGTGAGAAGCTCCAGAATCAAACAAAACCGTGGCAGGTATTGTGTTGACAGGGAACATACCGAGTACGATATCCGGGGCATTCTGTGCTTCCTCCTTGGTCACATGGTTCAAGTGACCCTTCTTGTGATTATTATTGGGGTTGAAGTTGTTGCACTTGGGTGCTGAGTTATTTCCACCATTGTTCGGCTTGGGAGCTGAGCTTCTTGGCTTTGGGCACTGTTTGGCATAGTGCCCTTCCTCTCCACAAGCGTAGCAAGTAACACCTGGGCAGTATGTAAAATCTTTTCTGATCGAGCGTGGGACATTGGTTGTGGTCTTGTTTGCTCCACTTTTCTGAAAATCAGTCTTGTTCCGGTTGTTGCGAGCTTGAGTAGTTTGGTCCCTCTTGCGCTTGCGGAAATCTTCCAAGCTGCGGCGCTCATTTTCCAAGGTAATGGCTTTGTCCACAAGTGTTTTGAAATCCGGAAAGGTGTGTACGACCAGCTGGCATTTAAGTGCTGGTGCAAGACCGTCCAGAAATTTTCCATCTTTTTATTTTCCGTCATGTGCTCTTCGTTGACATAACGAGATAATTGAGTAAACTGACTATTGTACTCAGTCACCGTCATTCCTCTCTGCTTGAGGTCATCAAACTCCCTTTTCTTGATCTTCATAACGCTTCTGGGGATATGCGCCCCACGAAAACCTTCTTTAAATTCTTCCCAGGTGATGTTATTTTCATTGGGGTGCATGTGTAGGAAATTTTCCCAACATGATGCAGTTGCTCTAGTGAGGTAGTGAGGTGCATATAGTACCTTCTCACGGTCTGAACATTGTGCAATAATCAATTTCCTTTCAATGTATCGAAGCCAATCATCGGCCTCAAGAGGTTTGTCAGTGTGCGAGAACGTTGGGGGACGCGTCTTTTGTAGTTCTGACAATTTGGATTGCTGCTGATACGGTCCACGGTGATTTCCCATATTGATGGCATGGTTCATCTTTTCTTGGTGATGTTGCTGGCTTTGCTCATAAAGGCGGCATACTTGGGAAAATGCTGCTTCACCGCCCTGCTGACTTGACTGCCCCTGTGTGAAATTGTTGCTTGTTTGGGTGCCATGATTCTCTTCTGGCGGACTTGGCATGGAACGAGTCCAAGGACGAGAAATTTTCCACTCTGGGGATATTTTTTTTGTAAGAATCGAAAGAAAAAGAAATTGAGTCGCAAAAATAAATAAATTCGTAAAGGCGGAAATTTCAAACACTCCAAGATTTTTCAAAAAGAAATATGATTGCGCATGGAGAAGGACCGCTCAGTACATATCTTACACGCAAGCAGTAATTATACAATACATCACTCAGGATGTGCGTACACACTCCTGACATGTTATTTAGGCTAGTGCACTTCTCCCAGTTCCTACATGATGCGCACACAAACTACTTCTCACAAGCTATATACATATAAACATATCACACAAGCTGGTACATCACATGGCTGCTAGGCGCACTCAGTCGGAGATGGTAAGGATTTCCCTTGGCCTGCCGAGGGTGAGGCCCAGTGATGCTGGGGACTCAACCTCCTCCTCACTAATAGGCTCCAGGCGCGAAGTACTGAGTTGAGGAGCTGGAGCGGGTGCGATAGGTGGTGCAGGACGGACTGGAGTGGGCGCAATAGGTGGTGCATCACGGACTAGAGTGGGCGCAATAGGTGGTGCAACACGGACTGGAGTGGGCGCAATGACTTGGTCAAAACTCCTCAGTGGTAGGTAGGCGACGTGCGGTGGCGAGGATGGCAGGTGAATAGGATGCTGAGGACGAGACGAAGGTCAGTGGTGGTGCTGTGTGGAGGAGCTCCCTTCTGTTGGCGGAACAGCCATGAACTGAGTCCATACGAGCAGCCACCAGGTCGTCCACGAGGTTATCAAAAGCTGCCTCAAAAGCCTGGAGGTATTCAACAAGCATCTCAATAGCCTCATCTCGCTCTCCCCTAGGGCAAGCGAATGCATAGTGGCAAGTGTATGGCACGTGGCATGGAAGATAGCGGTAGCGACGAGTCTTCATCGAAGGAAGAACATCCCGGAGACGAGCTATCGCCTCACGGGCAGCCATCTGCATGGCATGCCTCTCCGTAGGCATGGCCCTACCAACAAATCGGAATTGGCGTGACTCTGAACGCCCTCCCTTGAACTGCACCGCGGCCTGGTGCATGGACAGACTGTCCCTTATCTTGTGCTGGTAGAGTGTGAACACTAGATGAACCGATGGCCCAATCGCGATCTTGACGATGTAGGTGAGGAGCTTGATAAACCCCTTAGGTACATTGGCGAACACCTGTGACTCACAGTCGCTGCTAGCCATCTACAAAAGTAGACAAAAATTCCGAATAGTCAGATCATAAATTTATGATGACTAACAGAAAAATTGCTACGTTTTGCAAAATGCTAAAATAGTGCCTAAGACGCTAATAACCGATTAGCGATCGCACCTAGTGGTTTCCTACAGTCAGCCTGGCTCTGATACCAAGTTTGTCATGACTGGTTTTCCAATAAAATACTTATTGAGAAAACCGACCATTTTATTTCCAGTATAGGAGAATCCTCCTTACTGGTAGACAAAATCTTGATACAGAAGTCTCGTAGTATTAAATATTATACATGGTTGAGCTGAGGTTGCTCAACAATTTACAAGCACGCCAATTTTATACATAAGGGCGGATATGACACAAGGGTGGGGTGGCATTCTACTAACTCGTAATAAAAGTGGTGGTGGGTATGCCACAGTGAAGTTGGTGACATGACTCCTACTCTTGCAGCTCATCGAGCGTCGAAGTGAAGCTCGATGATTTTATTTGGGTAGCGGAAGCGTATATGATACAAGTGACCAATTCCAGGATCGCACGGGACTGACTGGGACTCCTCTAGGCGTCGGACTCGCTATCGAACTCTTCATCCATAAGATCGCCTTCGTCAACATCTGGCCAAATAAACAAGCCAGGTGAGTACTTTGAATGTACTCACAAGACAGTTCGGACATAAGATATAACAAATGCAAACATGATGCACATGAGCAGTTTAGCAATGCACACTCACATAATAAATTTGCAAGGCATGTTTAAGAAAAAGGGAAGTCAGGCGGTAGTCCTCCCGAAACCCCAACATAATAACTGAAAACCGATCGGGTGTCTGAAGCGACGCCTCGAAAGGTAAAAATAAATTAACATGCCACAGTCGGGCGTCTGAGCGACACCACATAAAGGGCTTATATTAAAATGTAAATGACAGAAGTGCCACAGTCGGACGTCTGAGCGACATCACAGAAAGGGCTTATATCGAAAGTAAATAACAAGAGTGCCATAGTCGGACGTCTGAGCGACATCACATAAAGGGCTTATATCGAAAGTAAATAACAAGAGTGCCACAGTCGGACATCTGAGCGACATCACATAAAGGGCTTATATCGAAAGTAAATAACAAGAGTGCCACAGTCGGACGTCTGAGCGACATCACATAAAGGGCTTATATCGAAAGTAAATAACAAAAGTGCCACAGTCGGATGTCTGAGCGACATCACATAAAGGGCTTATATCGAAAGTAAATAACAAGAGTGCCACAGTCGGACGTTTGAGCGACATCACATAAAGGGCTTATATTTCATCATTCGTACTCAATAAATTCATGAAGTTAAATCATTCCAAGGATATACTCAGTACATAATGACAAACGGGTTAGTCCATACGCAGGAGTAATCATTCAGCCGGGTTTACCACTCATGTTTGTTCACCGGAGATTGTCACGGAGACTGACACTGAAACTGACAAAGACAAGTTGAACACGGTCCTTGACCATAGATACGGTTACTCGAATGATTTTGACTCCGCAGAGTTTGTACTATTTAACCATAGCCAACGGATTTCAGTAGTCACAAGGGACTAGTTCCGTTTACGGTATTTTAGAAGAAACACATCTCACCAGTACACACCCAATTCCACATTCCGCTGCCAGGAATCTCCCTAGGCAACGTTGAAGAAAAACTCTAAGACGGGGAGGTCACAACCTCGAATAGCATGGGATCAAATTTATCTCGCGCGCTCTAAGGGGTTCCCCCCTCTCGGTCCCAACCGGAAACACCCATGCTCCCTGACCGGATGACGGGCTTTAATCCAGGGCCATGGAACCCTCATCCCGGTCCGTCTGTTTGGTGTGTACAAGGAAAGAGGTTTGCAACTTACTAAACCATATTCTTTGTAGAAAACATGTGGTAGTACAAGAGAAGGAACGGATAATAACGTGACTTGATCCACGTTGATAGTGGAGTTAAATGGTTTGGCATAAGACTGGCATGCTTCAACAATACCATCTTACCACCTTTCATGTCACCACATGATCATGTCAGCTCACGTCGAATAACACATCGAGTTTTGAAGCTCACTCGCAATAGCTTTGCATGCAACATAACATTTACGGATGTTCATATAGACATGCCATGAAGTAACTACTTAAGCAAACATGCAAAACACTCGTCATATCAAAGGTTCAAACATGCTTGCCTGGTTCGGAGTAGTCGGAGTCTAGCTCGGTGAAGTTCGCGGTGCCGTCACCTCCTCCGGTATCTACGGTATAAAGAAAATACGTACTAACGTAAATACCGTGTGTGCACAAAAAAGTGTTCCAAATATTTTTCAAATAAAGACAGAAAAGAATCAATCAAAAATCATTTTCTGTTTAAAAGTTATTAATGTTTTAGTCCAGGGACTTGTCTGTAATGAAACAGAAAGTTTCCAGGGGGTAGAACAGAAAAAGACAGAAAAATGTTTCAGTTAGAAGGCGTATTTGCCCGAAGGCGTTTTCAGAAAACGGTTCAAAAAGAAGAAAACACTGACGAGGGGGTCCCACCCGTCAGGTTTGAAAATTTGAGAGAGAAAACAGAGCGCGCCGGCGCCCGAAGCTTGCGGTGGTCGCCGGCGACGATCCACGGCGAGTTAGGAGGAGTGGAGGGTACCTATGGACTCAGGGTGTTCTCCCGCGTCTGTGGGTGGTGGAGATGGTCGTCGGCGAGCACCACGTCGACGGCGGCCCTCACTCCGGCGGACGGCGGCTCGGGTGATGGTGGATTTCGTCGGGGAAGGCTGCAAATGCCAAATTGAGGCGCGGGTTAGGTGATTGAGTGCCCTAGGAGGCTACGGGCAGGGTTTGGGGGGTGGGGGTGCAGTCACCGGAGTGGATCGTACCGGAGCCCGAAGCGGATCGGGGCGGCCGGAGACGGAGGAGAAGGCCTCCTCGGGGTCCTCCTATGGGTCGAGCGCAGTTCTGGCGAGGTGGAGTGAGTGGTGCTGGTCGAAAGCGAGCTCGGGGTGGCTATTTATAGACGGCCCGACGCGGTTCCCGCGAACGGGATAACTCCGGCGGCGATTACGGCGAGGCGGTGGCCGGACGGGTGGTTTAGGTGGCTAGGCATCAACGTGATGGTGCACTGGTTACATTCAAATGCTAACCTCGGTTGGATTAGTCCTGCTCTGTGGTTTCGACGGAACGGCGATCGCGGGCCCGTCGGCGTCAGAGGGCATGCCCTGTGCTTGCCAGACCACGGCGACGGTGCCGCAGCATGCACAGAGGAGGGGGTGGCCACGCGGAGGCCTCGGGTGGCTCGGGCGATGCTGGACGGCGCCGAAAGGCAGGGCCAGCCACTGTTGGTCGCCAGGGGTGGCTCTGCCATCGCAAAAGACGCCGGAGCTGGCGAGCCACGTCACCACCGACGCCCGCGCCCGGCCAAGCGACCTTGCGGCGCTCTGGATAAGGAGGGGGAGCAGTGAGCAAGAGGCCAATGCGAGCACTGGCGAGATCGATGCCCAGCTCTGAAGAAAACGACACCGTCGTCTGAATTTAAACATCAACTCGAACATGAACAAAGAATAAAGGCTCGCCAACCGCTCGATGAAATGTTTTTGGCATGAGGAAAATCTTTCGGGCTGATCTTTGGTGGGTGGCCTCTTGATGTATCTGGGAGTTGCCTGATTTTGTCGAATTTTGGAAAAGGAAAATATGAATTTCACCAAATTTTACAAATCTGGTCCAAACTTGCAGTGAGCAAAACTTGAAACTTTTGAACTGTGGAAGAGTGGATCTTGATGGATCTAGGTTCGGGGTGCTAAGGACTAGTCAGAGGAGTTGGTTTGGGATCAGATCTCAAAAGAAATTTGGTACTTCCTTTGTAAACCACTTAGGTCCAAAAATAATGGCAGGAATAGTTTTGGGGATAAAATAAATGGAATAAAAATAAAAAATGGGTTGAACTTGCTGGGATTGGGTATTTGACTTGACCCAAAGTGGAGGGAGGGGTTTTGGAGGAAAGTTTTAACATGAGGCATGGTTAAATGGATGGTTGCAATAAAAGGAATAATTCCAAAAACCCATATGATTTTTAAGAAAAATAATTTTCAAAAATTAATTGTGATGAGTTAACACCAAAAGAAAAGTCTTCAATATCAAACACCAAGGTTGAGGAAGAAAAAAATAAAATATTTGTCATAAGAGAAATTTTTGAGAAGGAGGGTTTTTTTTAAAGGTTTTAAATGGCCTCCTTCAAATCAAATAAAGAGTTTGATAAAAACCAAATCAAAATTTTTGGAGTGTCACAACAGCAAATCCTGTGAATAGATGTAGATGAGGTAGAGTGGATGAGCATCACAAAGTGCAGAGTCTTTGTAAAATAGATGACTCAAAAACTTAGTTCAGTTCTCCACAGAAAGCATTTCGGAGCTACCGATTTGTTAAAGTCGGTGATACCGAAGCAATTTTGGAACCTAAACTAGTGAACTCGCTCAGACCGAGTCACAGTTCGGTGGCACCGAGATTGCTAGGATTTCACAGAGAGTCGAACTCGGTCGCACCGATTTGCAGTTTTCGGTCAGACCGAAAACGCATGTGCAATGGCCTAAGCCAAATTGGTGAGACCGACTTCTCTAACTCGGTCGGTCCGAGTTGAGTTCGGCGGAGACCTAACCCTAAATTTTCAAGTCAAATCTAACCTAAAGGATGTTTTCTCTAGATAGATCATTTTCATACATGGTAAAGATCATGGCAAAGCAATGTGCTATGAATCAGAGTAAGGAAATAGCACAGAGAGTCGAACCCATACCCTAGTTCGGCAGGAGTTCTCTACGGCGACAACGGCGGGGCAGAATTCCATTGACGACGTCGGAAACCAGCGGCGGGAGGTCGCTGGCAGCGAGGAGACGATCCAGAGACTAGAGGAGGCAGAGCAGGACACGCGCGGGCTGAGGAGTTTTGAAGAAATTTCCAAAATCTCACCCGTGGGTTTATATATCCCAACCCTATTGGTGTTTCCGAGTGGAACAACTCGGTGGCACCGAGATGCAGAATCGCAAGCGGTTACTGCAACTCGGTGTGACCGAAAAGTTCAAATCGGTTGCACCGAGATGGAAAACCTAGATCAACTTAGTGAACTCGGTGTGACCGAAGTGGATGGCTTGGTCATACCTAAATGCACAACGAGGTTTTGGAAGTTTAAGTCTATGACGAATCGGGGACTTCGAGTGCTCCTCACACAGAGTGGTTCGAATCTGACTTGATCAAACTTCGTGATGTAGCATCAATAGTGTTTGAGACGAGAAAAGCATAGATAGCTAGAGGGAGTTCTTAGGCATTCTTGTCCATCCATTTGGCAAAAGAGAAAAGGCCAAACAATCAAAGCAACAAATGGATGTCCTCGAATGAGTAAAATATGCAATCAACATGCTCACACAATAAAATGGCAAATGAAAATATGTGACAAAGCATGCATAAACACTCTAGCATCTATCAAGCAATTTGGCGATGACTATGTCATCTATATATGAGTATATTGACTTAGGAGTCAAATGAGAACATTTGATCATAGGTCATACTCATCGTTTAAGCACAAGTGGGGTTACCACTTTTACATAAAGCATTGTTGTGTTCACATCATTAAAGTTGCTTTAGCTCAATTGGTTAGAGTAAAGCTCCCCCTAGATGTGATATCCCCCCTAAGAGGGATGAACTAACCTTGGGTTTTGTCTATGATGACTTTATGTAGGTGTTGAAGATGTGGATGCTCAGTGTTGATGTAGATCATTCGGAGCAATCCATTGGAGCGAGTTGCACTTTCAATACCTACACGGGTTAGTCCCACAAGGAACAAACAAGGATATCCATAGACATAGAGTGATGTTCACATAAGATGATGTCCATGGAGGCATTAGGTTACCTTATCCCTTGTCCTACCAACAAGAGGGTTTGTGACTCCTTGAACTAGTGCAAGATGTGGAAGTTGTTTGCACATGTCCTTGCCAAAATATATGAGTGAAGTATGTTGGCGGAGTCACCCTCAAGAACTCTCTAGTTCTTCTTCTTCGGGATCCACACCATCTTGATGGGAATCCTTGGAGTTGTAGTCGTACTTGATGTAGTAGAACTTGATGTGGTCTTGGGAACCCACTTGACCAAGGCCTTGGGAGCTTCTTCAAATGCATCAATCTCCTCTTGAAGCTTTTCCTTGCCTTTTTGCTTGTGGTCTTGTGGTGGAAGATCATCTTGACCTTGTGTTCCTTGGAAAGAAGTAGGATCATACTTCTCTTATTGAGGAACAAACTTCGTCTTGGGGTATTGATCTTCTTCCCACTCAACTCCATTGGCATTGAACTTTTGTTCAAATCCAACACCTTGATTCTTCCGGTGCCTTCCTTGCTTGCGTACAATTTCCTCAAATTGCTTACTTCTGGAAAGGCTCTTGTAAACACCTTTCTCTATAATTCCCTTCAATAAGCTATTTTCTTGCTCAAGTGTAACTTGTCTAAGAGAATCATTAGTGGAATCAAGAGAACTACTAGAAGCAACAACATTGGTTTTAACATGATTATTGTTACTACTAGATGAAGAATCTTTCTTACTCTTGTTGCTAGATTTTACTTGTGGCATGTAACTAGACTAGAGTAAACGCTTGGCAATGTAATAAGAACTTTTCTTGCAAAGATCATCATTGATTGCTTTTAAGAACTCATGGTCTTGCTCAAGTTTGAGCTTTTCAAAGTGTAGCTTCTCACGAGTCTTTAAAAATTCTCGATGATCTTCTAAGGTAGTTTCATGAGCTAACTTAAGAGTGTTTAGTTTTTTGTTAGACGCTCAATCTCCTTCTTATCATCGTCATTCATTTTATCTTGATTAGCATGATTAATAGCAAGTTCATCATAGTTTTCATAACTAGAGTTGTCAACAAGTAAATCATCATCTCCTAGCAAATCATCTTCATCACTATTGAAATCAACATACTCGGGGTGTGATACCTTTGGGCCTTTAGCCATGAAGCATCTTCCAATTCCTTCATTTGGTGAGTCAAATATGTCGTAGGTGTTGGTTGACACAAGTGCTAGACCGGCAACACCTTCATCTCGAGTATATTCGGAGTCGTAGTGATGGTCGGAGTCGGAGCCGGATACCCATTCACCAACATGAGCTTGATGTCTTTATTTTGTGTAGCTCTTTGATGATTTGTCCTTCCTTTCCGAATCCTTGCTTCTCCGAGAGGTTCTACGTTCATAACGATCATCTCTACTCCTTCTCTCTCTTGGTGGTGATTCTTCTCTTCTACTTCTTCTTTGGGAGAATCTTCTTCTTTTGTAGGAGCCGACACTCATTGGAGTAGTGTCCGGTCTTCCACAATTGTAGCAATTTCGCTCATGACTTGAAGATCTTTTGTCATTGTAGGACCTTGACTTGGAACTTCTCTCCTTGCTTCTATTCTTGTAGAACTTGTTGAAGTTCTTCACCATTAGGCTCAATTCTTCATTGAAGGTTTGTTTCTCACTTGATGATGTGGGAGCATCACATGAGGCTTTGTAAGCACTGCTTGACCTGTTGTGGAGCTCTTCCTTATCCTTAAGTGACATCTCATGAGCAACAATTCTTCCAATGACTTCCGTTGGCTTGAGATCTTTGTAATTGGGCATCATTTGCATCAATGTGCACACGGTATCATATTCCATCCAAGGCTCTTAGGATCTTATTGATGATGAATCTATCGGTCATCTCTTCATTTCCTAAGCCGGCAATCTCATTTGTGATGAGTGATACGTCTCCGTCGTATCTATAATTTTTTATTGTTCCATGCCGATATTATACAACTTTTACATACTTTCGGCAACTTTTTATACTATTTTTGGGACTAACATATTGATCCAGTGCCCAGTGCCAGTCCCTGTTTGTTGCATGTTTTTTGTTTCGCAGAAAATCCATATCAAACGGAGTCCAAACAGGATAAAAACTGACGGAGATTTTTTGGAATATATGTGATTTTTGGGAAGAAGAATCAACGCGATACGATGCCCGAGGGGGCCACGAGGCAGGGGGCACGCCCCTGACCCTCGTGGACACCGCGTAAGGCGGTTGGAGCCCTTCTTTCGCTGCAAGAAAGCTAATATCCGGATAAAAATCGGGTTCAAATTTCAATCCAATCGGAGTTACGGATCTCCGGGAATATAAGAAACAGTGAAAGGCCAGATCTGGGAGCGCAGAAATAGAGAGAGACAGAGAGACAAACCTAATCTCGGAGGGGATCTCGCCCCTCCCACACCATGGAGACCATGGACCAGAGGGGAAACCCTTCTCCCATCTAGGGAGAAGGTCAAGGAAGAAGTAGAAGAAGGAGGGGGGCTCTCTCCCCCTCGCTTCCGGTGGCACCGGAGTGCCGCCGGGGCCATCATCATCACCGCAATCTACACCAACAACTTCACCGCCATCACCAACTCTTACCCCTCTATGCAGCGTGTAACCCTCTTTACCCGATGTAATCTCTACTTAAACATGGTGCTCAATGCTATATATTATTTCCCAATGATGTATGGCTATCCTATGATGTTTGAGTAGATCCGTTTTGTCCTATGGGTTAATTGATGATCGTGATTGGTTTGAGTTGCATGTTTTATTATTGGTGCTATCCTATGGTGCTCTCCGTGTCGCGCAAGCGTGAGGGATACCCGCTGTAGGGTTTGCAATATGTTCATGGTTTGCTTATTGTATGTGTTGCGTGAGTGACTGAAACACAAACACGGATAAGTGAGTCATGGTGTATGGGAATAAAGAGGACTTGATACTTTAATGCTATGGTTGGGTTTTACCTTAATGATCTTTAGTAGTTGCGGATGCTTGCTAGAGTTCCAATCATAAGTGCATATGATCCAAGAAGAGAAAGTATGTTAGCTTATGCCTCTCCCTCAAATAAAATTGCAATAATGATTACCGGTCTAGTTATCGATTGCCTAGGGACAAATAACTTTCTCATGACAAAAAGCTCTTTACTAAAACTAATTTAGTTGATGCATGTTCATGACCATTGTTGCTCTCTAGCTGGCTGCTTCTCAACCCATTTGCTAGCCTTCGCCTGTACTAAGTGGGGTTTCTACTTGTACATCCAAAACCTTGAACCCAAGTTATTCCAGATGAGTCCACCATACCTACCTATATGCGGTATTACCCTGTCGTCCTAAGTAAATTTGCATGTGCCACCTCTAAAACTTCAAATAAATATCCTTTTTGTGTGTCTGGATCGTTCATGGAACGACAGGAGGTAGTCGGTATCTTCCATACTAAGCGGATTATTCTCAGGTCGAGTGTTTATTCACTCGCCACTGCACGAGAAAAAGGGCGGTAATAGGGATGCCCAGTCCCAAACTACAAACAGAAAAGAGCTTAGAAATAATCAAACAAAAAATTCCTACAGAGTCATAACCTGTACTTTATTGCTTGGGAACCGCCACTAATGTGTTCAGCATGGAAGATATTGATAACTGATGGTCGCAAAGTAAACAAGAAGGGTGCATCTCTCAAAATTTCATTTACCTCTGTTTTACAAACTTGAGCTCTATCAGCTCTGCAAATCACTGCTTCCCTCTGCGAAGGGACTATCTATTTACTTTTACGTTGTGTCGTCACCTTCTAAAATAAGCGCCAGAACCTGAGAGCACTGCTGTCATGCTGATGCATTGTGTGTAGCTAATGTTGGGTGCATCATGACTGGATCTTTTCTACCATGAATTACAATGTTTAGTCGCTGCTCGAACTTTGGAGGTGCTCTGAATTTATGTTTTGCGGTCTCAGAAAGGGCTAGCGAGATACCACTATTTCTCATATTAGATAATGGTTGTTTTGATAACGTGTTGCTGTTTGAGATATCTTATTATTGCTCGCTAGCTGATTATGCTATTGATATGAGTTAATATAATTTTTAAGAGTTATTGTCGACATGGTTAGTTATAATATTGGCTGAAAACCTGGGTGTTGTTTAAGCTTATTTATGCAAACAAGAGCAAAAGAGTTCATAAAAGTTTTTCTTTTTCACTTTCAATTTATCAACTGAATTGCTTGAGGACAAGCAAAGGTTTAAGCTTGGGGGAATTGATATGTCTCCAACGTATCTACTTTTCCTAACGCTTTTCCTCTTGTTTCGGACTCTAATTTGCATGATTTGAATGAAACTAATCCAGACTGACGATGTTTTCAGCAGAACTACCATGCTGTTGGTTTTTGTGCAGAAATAAATGCTCTCGGAATGGGACGAAACTTTGCGAGCATTTTTTATACAATAAAAGATAATTTCTGGAGCCTAAGAACCACCGGAGGTGGGCACCTGGGTGGGCACAACCCACCAGGGCGCGCTCCCCTCCAGGCGCAAAGAGGAAAGGGTGATGCAGCAAAGAAGAGTAAGTGTTTCCCTCAGCTTTTGAGAACCAAGGTATCAATCCAGTAGGAGACAACGCTCAAGCCACCGAATACCTGCACAAACAAACACCAACTTGCACCCAACGCGACAAAGGGGTTGTCAATCCCTTCACGGTTATTTGCAAAGTGAGATCTAATAGAGATGGATAAAGGTAAAGTAATATTTTATGGAACGGAACGTAAAAGATTGCAAAATGGTGGAACGGCGACAGAAATTGGCAAGTTAACGAGAAACTAATATGATGTAAAATAGACCCGAGAGCCATAGGTTTCACCAGAGGCTTCTCTCAAGATAGAAATTATTACGGTGGGTGAACAAATTACTGTTGAGCAACTGATAGAAAAGCGCAAAGTTATGATGATATCTAAGGCAATGATCATGAATATAGGCATCACATCCATATCAAGTAGATCGAAACAATTCTGTATCTACTACTATTACTCCACACATCGACCGACTCCTGCCTGCATCTAGAGTATCAAGTTCATAAGAATAGAGTAACGCATTAAGTAAGATGACATGATGTAGCGGGATTAACTGAAGCAATATGATGAAAACCCCGTCTTGTTATCCTCGATGGCAACAATACAATACGTGTCGTTTCCCCTTCTGTCACTAGGATCGAGCACCGCAAGATTGAACCCAAAGCTAAGCACTTCTCCCATTGTAAGAAAAACCAATCTAGTTGGCCAAACCAAATCGATAGTTCGAAGAGACTTGCAAAGATATCAAATCATGCATATAAGAATTCAGAGAAGATTCAAATAATATTCATAGATAAGATGATCATAAATCCACAATTCATCTGATATCGGCAAACACACCGCAAAATAGTATTACATCGAATAGATCTCCAAGAACATAAGGGAGAACATGGTATTGAGAATCAAGGAGAGAGAAGAAGCCATCTAGCTACTAGCTATGGACCCGTAGGTCTGTGGTAAACTACTCACGCTTCATCGGAGAGGCAATGGTGTTGATGTAGAAAAAGGCCTCCATGATCGAATCCCCCTCCGGCAGGACACCGAAAAAGGCCCCCAGATGGGATCTCATGGGTATAGAAGGTTGCGGCGGTGGAGTGGTTTTGTGGCTTCCCTGGTTGGTTTTGGGATATTTGAGAATATATAGGCGGAAGAAATAAGTCGGTGGAGTCACGAGGGGCCCACAAGGGTGGGGGGGGGGGCGCCCTACCCCCCTGGGCGCCTCCCAACCTTGTGGCCGCCTCGTGGCTTTCTTGACGTGCACTCCAAGCCCTCTAGATGTCTTCTGGTCCAAGAAAAATCATCGCAAAAGTTTCATTCTGTCTGGAGTCCGTTTGGTATTCCTTTTCTGCGAAACTCTAAAACAAGGAAAAAACATGAACTGGCACTGGGCTCTATGTTAATAGGTCAGTCCCAAGAATCATATAAAATAGCATATTAATGCATATAAAACATCCAAAACATATAATATAATAGCATGGAACAATAAAAATTATAGATATGTTCGAGACGTATCAAGCATCCCCAAGCTTAATTCATGCTCGTCCTCGAGTAGGTAAATGATAAAAATAGAATTTTTGATGTGGAATGCTACCTAACATATTTATCCATGTAATTCTCTTTTATTGTGGCATGGATGTTCAGATATGTATGATTGAAAACGAAAGTTTAATATTGACATAAAAACAATAATACTTCAAGCATACTAACAAAATAATTATGTCTTCTCAAAATAACATGTCCAAAGAAAGCTTATCCCTACAAAATCATATAGTCTGGCTATACTCCATCTTCATCACACAAAATATTTAAATCATGCACAACCCCGATGACAAGCCAAGCAATTGTTTCATACTTTTGACGTTCTCAAACTTTTTCAACTTTCACGCAATACATGAGTGTGAGCCATGGACATATCACTATAGGTGAAATAGACGGTGGTTGTGGAGAAAAAAAAAGAAGGAGATAGTCTCACATCAACTAGACGTATCAACGCGCTATGGAGGTGCCCATCAATAGATATCAATGTGAGTGAGTACGGATTTCCACGCAACATATGCACTAGAGCTATAAGTTTATGAAAGCTCAAAAAGAAACTAAGTGGGTGTGCATCCAACTCGCTTGCTCACGAAGACCTAGGGCAATTTGAGGAAGCCCATCATTGGAATATACAAGCCAAGTTCTATAATGAAAATTCCCACTAGTATATGAATGTGATATCATAGGAGACTCTCTATAATGAAAATCATGGTGCTACTTTGAAGCACAAGTGTGTTAAAAGGATAGTAACATTGTCACTTCTCTCTTTTCTCTCATTTATTATTATTTTAATTTGGGCCTTCTATCATTTTTTTGGCCTCTTCTTTTTTGTCCGGAGTCTCATCCCGACTTGTGGGGGAATCATAGTCTCCATCATCATTTGCTCACATGGGACAATGTTCTAATAATGAAGATCATCACACTTTTATTTACTTACAACTCAAGAATTACAACTCGATACTTAGAACAAAATATGACTCTATGTGAATTCTTGTGGCGGTGTACCGGGATGTGCAATGAATCAAGAGTGACATGTATGAAAGAATTATGAAAGGTGGCTTTGCCACAAATACGATGTCAACTACATGATCATGCAAAGCAATATGACAATGATGGAGCGTGTCATATAAACGGAACGGTGGAAAGTTGCATGGCAATATATCTCGGAATGGCTATTGAAATGCCATAATAGGTAGGTATGGTGGCTGATTTGAGGAAGGTATATGGTGGGTTTATGGTACCGGCGAAAGTTGCGGGGCACTAGAGAGGCTAGCAATGGTGGAAGGGTGAGAGTGCGTTTAATCCATGGACTCAACATTAGTCATAAAGAACTCACATACTTATTGCAAAAAATCTATTAGTCATTGAAACAAAGTACTACACACATGCTCCTAGGGGGATAGATTGGTAGGAAAAGACCACCGCTCGTCCCTGACCGCCACTCATAAGGAAGACAATAAAAAAATAAACCATGCTCCGACTTCATCACATAACGGTTCACCATACGTGCATGCTACGGGACTCACAAACTTTAACACAAGTATTTCTCAAATTCACATCTACTCACTAGCATGACTCTAATATCACCATCTTCATATCTCAAAACAATCATGAGGAATCAAACTTCTCATAGTATTCAACACATTTTATATGAAAGTTTTTATTATATCCCTCTTGGATGCCTATCATATTAGAACTAATTTTATAACCAAAGCAAATTACCATGATGTTTTAAGGACTCTCAAAATAATATAAGTGAAGTGCGAGAGTTCATCAATTTCTATAAAATAAAGGCACCGTCGTGCTCTAAAAAATGTAAGTGAAGCACTAAAGCAAATTTACCTAGCTCAAAAGATATAAGTGAAGCACATAGAGTATCTTTATCTTTACTATCTAAAACAAACGGAACGTTCCGTTTCCCCTCATACGTTCGTCGAACCCTTCGTCCAACCCCCCTCTGCCCCGTCAGCCTCTCGTTCCACACCCACGCCTGTTTTCCGCCAAGAAAACCGCCCTTACACAGATCCCGTCAGGATATTTCCATCTGTCTCGCTTGGCTGTTGGGTCGATCCCATCTCCTCCCTTCTCTCCTCCTCCCAGCCGTCGGGCCTAATCCTCTCTCGCACGCTGGATTCAGATCCCGCGAAGACTTGTCGAGGTGTACAGCTACGAGACCCTAATCCGCCAGGGCGACCTCTCCACCTTCTCCAAGCGCTTCTCCTCTTCCGAGTTCTGACCTCTCGGCCGCGTTCCACGCCGGGCCGTCCTTCGCGACTGCGTGGGCCACAACATCCGGTGCTTGAACTGCATGCACATCTGGAAGGCCTTCGTCGTCGCGCATCGACTGCCTTAGGCTCCCTCAACATGCTGGCTCAGGGGTTTGCCTACCGTGCAGGGAACCTCAAGATGGCCATCCTGGGGATCTACTTCTACATCGCGAAGCAGACGCAGTGCAGCCTCGATGATGCGCACATGAACCTCGAGGTGCTAGGGCCGTGTGCTATCGTGCACATGCTGGAGTCCAGCCTCCCCGCCAGCACGCAGCCCAGCACCAACGACGACGAAGTCACCAGGTGGCAGGTGCAGAGGGCTGCGTCTTCCACGACGACTGCTCGTCCTGCTGCGGTTCTGAAGGGGGGTGGCAGGTGATGCACGAGGACAACGCAGGGGAGGTGGTGGCTGATAACGGAGCAGTGCCGGCAACTGCCAGCGGCAGCCAATGATCACAACCAAGACGTTCAGCAAGATCCTCATGCAATTGAGAGTCAACTTCAGGTGAATCATTGAATGGGACAGGCTATGGCTAATTGATTCAGTCATCTGTACGCAGAAACGGAAAGTATCAATTCCATTCATTCATTTCTACAATGGGAATTGAAGTGTATGAATTGATTTTTATGGTCATTGCATTCCTATATTGGTTATGATTGTGAATTTACTTATTTAACAAAAGTCAAGATGATTTCATCTTGTTCATGCTACGTTCTGGGCATTAGTTTACTTGTAGGATTTGTGGTGTAATGATTTTATTAAGTAGGAGTATATGGGATCAAAATTACTCCCTCTGTTCCTAAATATAGGTCTTTCTAGAGATTATAACAAGTGATTACAGATGGAGCAAAACGAGTGAATCTACATGCTAAAATATGTCTATATACATCCGTATGTGATAGTCCATTTAAAATATCTAAAAAGACTTATAGTATTTAGAAATGGAGGGAGTACTACACACGCATGATTTTTTTCCTGACCTTTGTACGACGTGGAATCCAGTGGCCTACTACATTTTGCTCCTGGGTGTGAATGGTTTGATCCTAATCTTCGTACATAAATTGTATGTGTGATGTCCTACGTGTAGGGTTGTTGCGGCGAGGATATCTGGACTTTGTCATGTATTCCCTATGTAAACTAATATAAGAGCGTTTAGATCACTATTTTAGTATTCTAAATGCATTTATATTAGTTTACTGAGGGTTATTGCTACTCTTTTAACTTTCAAAGTCTGAAAAACTACAGAAATTGCTATTGGTGGCCGAGCTCCATAGAGACCTCAAATGCATGCAAAATTCAAAATTCATGAAAATTTATATTTTTTAGATTTTAAAATATTCTGAAAAAAATACAAAGATGGATGAAGGCATAATGCACAAGTGTGTAATTTTTCAGGGCGAAATAAGCTGAAATGAGCGTTGTACAAAAAAAACTGGGACTTTTAAACACATGATACTATTCATCCTCCCAAACCATGCATTTGTTTTTTTACACGTCGCATTTCAACTTATTTCATTCTGAAATTTTACACACATACACCTCACATCCTTATTTACTTGTACAAATTTTATCAGATTTTTTGAAATAAAAAATTTTGAATTTTGAATTCTCCAAAAATCCGGCCTCCATGGAGGCCGAGATCCAAAACGCCATACTTGGAAAACTAAGAGAATTAAACATTTATTGCTAATCTAGAGTGCTCTAATGACATTGTTTTCCTAATACATGCAGTAATATTATTATGGAACATTTCTTGAATCCATTGGAGGAGAAAGACCAAGAATGCTTTAGCAGTAAAAAAAATCAACAATACTCATAATGGTAAATATATGTGTTTGGCAAGTTTCAGATTGATACCACTAAATATTTATACCCCTTGCAACGCATGGGCAATTACCTAGTTTACCTTATAAAGGATGAGCTGGTACGTAGGCAGAACCAAGGCCTCTACGTCGCCCTGAATCGATCGTGTCACCATTGGGTATAAATACCAGCAGCTCCCGTGCAAACCCTAGCCGCCCCGCCCAGCCGCTCATCCCGTCGCCCCGCCCGTCCCGCTCGCCGTGGCCGATGACCCGCACTCACGCCCCCTCCCCAACCCTTCCTGCCCCCTCGCGCCGCCACCCTACTGGTCTCGCCTCTTCCCCCTTTCTCCTCTAGCGTCTCCTCATCATCTGCTCCGCTCCACCTCTTCGCGGAAGCGCCCAAGTCCGAGCGCGCCAAGTTCGCCGGCCCGTGCGCGCGCCTGCACCGGCTCCGCTTCGTCCAGCCCGCGCCGCGCTGCGTCGCCTCCTCCTATGCCACGCGGGCTCGGCTGCCCCCGACCGCGCCCCTGCGCATGCCCCTGCAGCGGCTGCGCGCCCACGGTCCTCCCACAGCGCCCCCCCGCTCGGTCGCCGGCTCTGCTTCTGCCCATGCCCCGGCCGGCTCCGCCTCTGCCTTGTGCAGCATCGACCTCCCCGAGTTCTCTTTCTCTGGTGGGGGAGCTGTTGGCCACCATCTGGACGAGCTAGAGTTCAACAGAGGGGTGAATTGACGGCGGCAGCAGAGAGGGTGGAGAGAATTGCAGGAGGCTAGGCGCCCATCACCATGGCTTTCTCGTCGTTTGCGTGCCACCATCGCGGTTGCCACCTAGCTTGACCTCTAGCCAAAGAGTGACTCGGCAGGATGCCTGGGGACAGGGGCAGCAGCCAGCCGCGCCTCGCCCCGTGCTCTGCAGGTGCCCGTCGGCCTCGACCCGGCCTCGGCAGGAGGAGCTCGAGCCAAAGCCGAGGAGCGCGGCCTTGATCTAGACTCGGCAGAAGGAGTATAGCAGGAGACACTCCCGTGAGTTTCTCTCTCTAATCCCCTTGAAACTACATTCCCGATCTGGAGCGGGAGGCCAGGGATGCCTCGTATGTGTCTTCGTAATTTTCTTCTCAGTTTGACAAGGAATATGCCTATGGTAGTCTTCTGATTTGGGTGTAGATTCTGATTTTGTTGGCCAAACAATGGCAGATTTCTCCATTAGCTTATATGATTTGGGGCTGATTTTCCTCTTGTGATTCCTGTTCATGGCCTTGCTGTGGGAGATTGCAAAAAGTGATGGGGATTAAGTGTGAAAAACTAGCAGGAGCAATGCCTGGGCTGTAGATTTCTCCATTAGTTTAGTCATGGCTGATATGAACTTCTCTATTACTATTACTTATGGATTGTTCAGTAAAATGAAACCTCATGGTGTGGCATGTCACCTCCCTTGCACATATACTTGTACCCAATTTAGACCATTAGTAGAGCTGTCTTTATTGTACAGGTCAACTAATACACAGCACCTTGGCGGCCGGTGCATACAGATAACTGCACGCACACACAGTGCCATATAACTCCTATTTCTTCAGTGCAGCACCGTGACATGGCCATACTCTCTATGGACACAGTGGCAGATTACAAACTCTCTGCAGTAGTGGATTTAATAAACAAGATGTCTTAGGTTTGAAAGCAACATGCAGATAAGGAGATAACTTTGGATATGTTATTATCTTTACCCTTATACGTCTATAATATCTTAATGTATGATGGAGCTGACCTCACGGGTTGACTGACGGCGACACGAAAGCCGTAGGGAGCCAACCATCTCTGCGGCCCACGTTCCTCTTGCCAACGATGACCGCGCCGTGAACCAGCGCTGCCGCTCGAGCTCCTCCTAGGTCTAGGTGCATAGGAGAGCTGCTTACCTCAACGTGTTTGTAATGTATTCAGAAAATTACTTTGCTTTCTTTTTGCTCCCTGGAGAATGCATCCTCGATTAGTATGATAGCAGTCAAGCAAAAATGGCTTACTAACCTCGATTACTCCTATTGCTGTTTTATTTCTTTCTGGACTTTATATAGAATTTATCCTTTTCAATTGATGCGCTCTAAATGAAATATTATATCAGAGGGAACATGAAACTTGTAGGTCATGCTATGTTTTAGTGCTCATGGAGTTCCTCTGGCATACATTGATTCTGGTGATCCGTATAAAACATAGATGGAAGACTATGGATCTTGTCATGGATGAGCTCGAAGATACAGGAATCTCAAATCCATGTATACATCAATCACACTCATACGCGGTATGTCACATAAGCAACTTCAGTTGTCCTTCGCTTGTGAATTCACCATCCAAATATTTTTGTTTTATTGCAGAGCACATAAAATATTTGGAGAATCAAAGGTGAATGTAAATAAAACACTCCCTGTATGTTTGCATGCACATGATCAGTACCTCCATTTTCCTTTGTAGTAATACTAAGATACAAACATTATTTGTGTTCAGTTTTTGGCCATTTCATACCTATGTCCTCAAGATTCTGTTCTGGTATAGAATATTCAGTTTAGTTTGGCCTGCATTTGTCCCAGAGGGTGAGTGATTACATGTCCAGTGCTTATGTCAGTTATTAATTAGTCAATATTTTGTTCTGATGTAGAATATTCAGTTTAGTTGGTCTGCATTTGTCCCAGAGAGCGAGTGTTCACAGGTCCAGTGCTTATGTAAGTTATTATCTAGTCAAGATTCCGTTCTGATGCATAATATCTAATAACTTGCCTCTTAAGTTGTCTCTACAAACTAAAATTTGAACTTTAAAACTGATCTAGCCATAGTTTTTGCAGCAAGAATAGCATGACTTATTTTATCTCCTTTTCGAGCTGGAACACTTGGCTATCGTGATTTTTCTTTGTAGACTTTCCTTGACTGTACAAAAAGTATGTTGTGGAGAAATTATAAACTGCGTTACAAATTGTTCTAATGTTGTGTATAAACTGAACAGGGACAGGCACATGCAATTATATGTTGTGGTAGATTTCAAAAGAGACCCAGGGCCCAGAGTAGTTTTGCAAAAATGGAGGATACCAGACTGACCCATGGAGCATGAGATCCTCTTTGTCAGGGGCCACCTTACTTGTATGGCTTCAGGATGAGGAGACCCTTCTAATTAAGGTGGTTACTACTTACTTGTTGATTTGAACCTAGAAGAGAATGTCATCTCATGTTTGTCAGTAGGATCTCTTGTTTAATCTACAGATCTATTTAGTCAGTGCATTTGCAGACCAGTTGCAAGTTTTTACCTCGGAAAATGAACATTTTTCTACCTCAAATTTGCACATCAGTATCCTTGTCTGATTTAAGATTGCTTTTCTTATTATGAAGAAGATTTGCGCTGCTGCTATTGCGTTCTTATGTTTCTGGTCATTGGTTCATCTGCAAATGTGTGGACCTCCCTCCCTTTTGCTCGATTGCTCCACCTTGCTCCTTTGGCTAATTAACAACTATTTCCGCAGCCCATGACGCTGGTTGAGGTTAGTATTTCAGCATCTGTTTTCTTCATTAAATGTCTTTTAAATTGCAGGATAGGCCCTTACAAATAAGTTAATTAACTACATGTCTGCATTAATATATTTGCGTGATGGGTTTCCCTACTATGGCTCATGGTCATAGATGTAGTTCTGAATGTACCTGTATATGGAAGATGATTATATCCATTATTATTGTTCATACTACCATTTTTATCCAAGATTCAAAACACCTAACGCGTGCCCTTTTTTGAAGTATCTTTAATGCAGTCTATTGGTTCTTAACTTACTACCAACTACTAGCGGAGATAGCTTTCCGAAATAACCATGCTAAGCATGAACATTGTTCTACTTACGGGAAGAACCCTCAGGTGATGATAGGTCATGGTTCTTTGCCATTTCCTTTACAAAATCGGTTGAATCTTGTGATTCTAAGTTAGTATCAAGTCCTATATACCTTTCTGTTTGTATAAATTCACAACTTTCATGGAAGCTCTCGAATTGCGAGTGTTAATCTCAGGTTGCTGGGTATGTTTGCTGATAGTATGCTGCCATGCATCCATGGAGCAATTTTCTTGTGATTTTACTTGTGATGAAAAATTTATAATCTTTCTCTTTAGGATACTAAAATATGGTTTGCCTTGGGAAATATCTGAGATAGGATCCATGCTACTTTATTTGAATTGTTTTTATGTTTGCACCCTTATTTTGATTTTAGTTACGATGTTATCTTTCTTTTGGTTGCTCACATGTGTTTTTTGTCGCCATTCTCCATCTAGAGATACATGCAGCGTCCAGATTGTTGTTATCATCCTCCATCAACAAAACCATGGGGTATTTTCGGCTCTCTTCTATGTCTCTGTTCCAGTGATAAATTGTCGTTTGATTCTTTTTGTGTGTGGCATGTCTGCTTATTTTGGCCCCTGTTAATTGATGCTAACTATGCTGGCCATTTGTGTGTGCCTAGGTCCTTGTGGGAGCTGCATACAAACCCATGTGGATGTATTTGGTTGGTAGCTGCAACAGCCTGCCAATCGGATAAGAGAAGCCAAGGGGCCATCGGCGATGGTGTAGCTTCAGCATCCTGTCAATCGGAGGAGAGGCCAAGGAGTCATCGGCAAGAAGGAACCTTATCCTGGAACTTGAAGTGGAGTAATGGTTAACAATGTTTTATGGATCATATGTTTTTTTGTTCACACTTGAGAGCTACAAGCATTAAGATGTTATGATAAATTATGTACCAAGGTTTTGTTCTATAGTAACATATTCATAGCGAGAAATGTAAATGTGATTGAATTATGGTGTGGCTCTTACAAAAATATGTTAATGGGATCAGAATTGTGTTATATATTATTGATTTAATAGTTTGAAACTAAGCCATGTTGAGTGTGGAGTTTTATTTCATCTATGTTTGCACCAATGCAAATCATGAATTGTTTACTTTGATGTTGACACATGTCAAATATATATGTAGTCAGGAAAAGGCGTTAATCTTTTTGTCCCTGTAGCAGATAATTCTCCTGTTACTTGGACAAACAAGTGCAAGGGGAAGTGCAGGTGGAAGGGATCATTGTTTGACACATCACAGTGTTGGGACAAACCCTCCGGTGACCAACGCCGGACAGACGTAGATGAAGGAGACACCATGACTTTTTCGGCGACGAACGCCGCAGCACACGAACGCCTGTATCTTGGCTTTATTTCTCACAAAGACTCGAACACATACATGGAAGTACACACGCACACACGTAGCACAACCCAGAAGAACACGTCGACCGGGCGCACACCACGGTCCCGACGGAGACTGCATCTTCTTTAAACCCCTCTCACTTGGCTCGACTTCCACTCGGTGGCACATACCACAACACGGTCAATACACATGAGAGGTATTTATACCCGGCGCACACACACCTAACTAGCTACTTCTCACGCAAGACCCGGCCATCACTTAGCACGTACCACTCATGCATGACTATACTATCACGCCATGAAGCTAGCTAACCAACTAAAGCTAACCAACTAAGTGACCTGGACTAAGCACTACGCGCTGGACTAACCAACTACCACAGTTGCACGCACGACACCCATATACGTGGTTTATCCTAACATACTCCTCCTAAACCACTATCTCGCCGTCGCTGGAATTGTTGCGGCTCCTGCCATTGTCGTCGTCACGGCTGTGATCCAGCCTGTGGACCCGATCTGGCGCATCGACGCCGGTCGCACCGTGCTCCGTCACGACCCCGGCGACATACACCGAGCTCCTTCTTCGCCGGCGACACACGTCTGGCGTTCCTGTGCGCCCCGCACGTCCCGCGCGCACCCAACAAGCCCGACCGCACTAGACGCTCACTGCGCGCCGCCTCCGCGTCCGCCATGGCATCCGCCTGCGACAAACACTGGAAGGATGTAGCCGAACTCGAGCACGGACTCGAGCACAACAGCGACATACGCCTCCTCCCAACATCAACCGCACGCTCGTACGCGCGCCTGCGGTCCCGACGCACCCGACGCGTCCAGTGCGCACCCATAACACGCACCGGTCGCGCCCGACTCGCCGCCACGGCTTATTACCCTGCACCGCTGCGGCCTCAACCGCAGCGCAGCACCTCCATGCCTCCATGCCGCTGTGTGTCATTAAAACCGCCACCACGCAGGTCCTCCGCGACCTCCTCACCGTGCCGCCGCAGCCACCGCAGCCTCCTCGCCGCGTTGCGCACCTTCATAGACCGACACACATCCCGGAGCTTCACCTAGCGGCTGCCGGCGAACGCCGCCACCGCCGGCACGCCTCCGGCAAGGAGAACGACGCCCAAGATGAACCAGCTCATGATACCAATTGGTGGGCCAAACCCTCCGGCGACCAACGCCGGACAGAGGTAGACGAAGGAGACACCATGACTTTTTCGGCGACGAACGCCGCGGCGCACGAACGCCTGTATCTTGGCTTTATTTCTCACAAAGACTCGAACACATACATGGAGGTACACACGCACACACGCAGCACAACCCAGAAGAACTCTCAAGTCGACCGGGCGCACACCACGGTCCCGACGGAGACTACATCTTCTTTAGACCCTTCTCACTTGGATCGACTTCCACTCGGTGGCACATACCACACCACGGTCAATACACATGAGAGGTATTTATACCCGGCGCACACACACCTAACTAGCTACTTCTCACGCTAAGACCCGACCACCACTTAGCATGTACCCACGGCCGGCTCACCCACTAACTAACTCATGCATGACTATACTACTCCCTCCGTTTCCAAATAATTGTCTTTCTAGCCATCTAAAATGGATTACAACATACGGATGTATGTAGACATGTTTTAAAGTGTAGATTCACTCATTTTACTTCGTATGTAGTCACTTGTTGAAATCTCTAGAAAGACAATTATTTAGGAACGGAGGGAGTATCACGCCATGAAGCTAGCTAACCAACTAAGTGACCTGGACTAAGCACTACGCGCTGGACTAACCAACTACCACAATTGCGCGCACGACACCCATATCATGTGGTGAATAAAAATATATCCTTAAGTAAAGTTACTGATAGACGAAGACGAAAGAGGAGATGCCTTCCCGGGGCATCCCCAAGCTTAGGCTCTTGGTATCCTTGAATATTACCTTGGGGTGCCTTTGGCATCCCCAAGCTTAGGCTCTTGCCACTCTTTATTCCATAGTCCATCAAATCCTCACCCAAAACATAAAAACTTCACAACACAAAAGTCAACAGAAAATCTCGTAAGCTCCGTTAGTATAAGAAAATAAATCACCACTTTTGGTACTGTTGTGAACTCATGCTTTATTCATATTGGTGTAATATCTACTGTATTCCAACTTTTGCATGGTTCATACTGATAACCCACAAGTATAGGGGATCGTTTGTAGCCTTCTTCGATAAATAAGAGTGTCGAACCCAATGAGGAGCTAAAGGCAAAACAAATATTCCCTCAAGTTCTATCGACCACCGATACAACTCTACGCACACTTGATGTCTGCTTTACCGAAAACAAGTATGAAACTATTTTGTAGGTGTGATGCTAGAACTACTTTGCAACAATAAAAATAGAAGTACTTTGCAAGATAATAAAAATTAGGTGTTTAGTAAAAGGGTTTTTGTCAACAAGAAAGTTATTTGTCCCTAGGCAATCGACAACAAGTACCGGTAATCATTCTTGTAATTTTGTATGAGGGAGAGGCATGAGCTAACATACCTTCTCTACTTGGATCATATGCACTTATGATTGGAACTCTAGCAAGCATCCGCAACTACTAAAGATCATTTAGGTCGTGAAACCTAACCATAGCATTAAGTATCAAGTCCTCTTTACTCCCATACGCCATAACCCACCTACTCGGGTTTAAGCTTCTGTCACTCTCGCAACCAACCATAAGCAAATCATGAACATATTGCAACACCCTACAGTAGGGTCCCCTCACGTTTGCGCGAGAACGGAGGACACCATAGGACAGCACCATAAACAAAATATACAATCATACCAACCAAGATCACGATTGACCCATAGGACAAAACGGATCTACTCAAACATCATAGGATAACCATAGATCATTGGGAAATAATATATGGAGTTGAGAACCATGTTTAAGTAGAGATTACATCGAGGGGATGAGGTGTTACACCGCTGCATAGAGGGGGAGAGAGTTGGTGTTGACGGTAGCAAGATTGTTGATGTAGAGTGCCATAACGATCCTTGCCCCGGCGGCACTCCGGCGCCACCAGAAGCGAGGGGGAGAAAGAGCCCCCTCCTTCTTCTTCTTCCTTGGACTCCCCCCTAGATGGGAGAAGAGTTCCCCCTCTAGTCCTTGGCCTCCATGGCGGCGGAGGGGCTGCAGCCCCTCCGAGATTGGATCTCCCTCTTTGTTCTCTTTTGTTTTGCGTTCCCCAGATCTGGCCAAAAACCGTTTCTTATATTCCGGGTGATCCGTAACTCCGACTGCACTGAGATTTTAACACGATTTTTTTCCGTATATAAGCTTCCTTGCGCCCGAAGTAGAGCTCCAATCGAAGATCGAGGAGGGCACAACCCACCACCACGCGCCAGGGGCCTCTGGCGCACCCTGGTGTCTTGTGGGCTGTGTGGGCCTTCGTTTGTGGTGATTCCAACTCCCAAAAATCACATATATTCGAAAATAATTCTCCATGAAATTTTATTGCATTTGGACTTCGTTTGATATGGATTTTCTGCGATACAAAAAACATGCAAAAAATAGGAACTGGCACTGGATCAATAGGTTAGTCCAATAAATCATATAAAAAGTTGCCAAAAATATGTAAAAGTTGTATAATATTGGCATGAAATAATCAAAAATTATAGATACGACGGAGACGTACCAACATCCCCAAGCTTAATTCCTGCTCGTCCTTGAGTTGGTAAATGATAAAACAGATAATTTTTGATGTGGAATGCTACCTAGCATAAACTTGATCATATATCTAATCATGGCATGAATATTAAGACATAAGTGATTCAAAGCAATAGTCTATAATTTGACATAAAGACATCAATACTCAGGCATCCCAACAAATAATCATGTCTTTCGGAATATCAACGCTAAAGAAAGCTATCCCTACAAAATCATATAGTATTGTCATGTTCTGTCTTCTTAACACAAAGTATTTATCATGCACAACCCCGATGACAAGCCGAGCAATTGGTTCATACTTTTTAACGCACTTCAGCTTTTTTCTACTCTCACGCAATACATGAGCGCAAGCCATGGATATAGCACTACGGGTGGAATAGAGTATGATGATAGGGGTAAATATAAAGAAGACAAAAAGTAAGAAAGTCTCACACCGACGCGACTAACCAACGTGCTATGGAGATGCCCATCGATTGATATCAATGCGAGGAGTAGGGATTGCCATGCAACGAATGCACTAAGAGCTATAAGTGTATGAAAGCTCAATATGAAAACTAAGTGGGTGTGCATCTAATCCTATAATGAAAAATTTCCACTAGTATATGAAAGTCAAAACATAAGAGACTCTCCATATGAAAAACATGTGCTAATTTGAAGCACAAGTGTGGTAAAGGATACTGACAATGCCCCTTCTCTCTTTGTTTATTTTTATTTTTCTTTTTCTTTCTTTTTTCTTTTTCTTTTTCTTTTTTTTTCTCTCATTGTCCGGAGTCTCATCCCGACTTGTGGGAGAATCATAGTTTCCATCATCCTTTCCTCACTGGGGCACTGCTCTAAAAATGATAATTGATGATCATCACACTTCTATTTACTCAGAACTCGAAAGAAATAAAAATTACAACTCGATACCTATGACAAAGTATGACTCTATATGAATGCCTCTGGCAATGTACCAGGATGTGCAATGATCTAGCGTAACATGTATAAAAAATGATGAACGGTGGCTGAGCCACAACTACTATGTCAGCTATATGATCATTCAAAGCAATATGACAATGAATGCTCAAGTCATCAAATGGAAGCGGTGGAAGTTGCATGGCAATATATCTTGGAATGGCCATGGAAAAGCCATAATAGGTAGGTATGGTGGCTGTTTTAAGGAAGATATAATAAGGCTTATGTGTGATAGAGCGTATCATATCACGGGGTTTGGATGCACCGGCGAAGTTTGCACCACATCTCGATGTGAGAAGGGCAATGCACGGTACCGTAGAGGCTAGCAAATCGCGAAAAGGTAAGAGTGCATATAATCCATGGAATCACATTAGTCATAAAGAACTCATATACTTATTGCAAAAGTTTATTAGCCCTCGAAGCAAAGTACTACTACCCATGCCCCTAGGGGGATAGATTGGTAGGAAAAGACCATCGCTCGTCCCCGACCGCCACTCATAAGGAGGACAATCAATAATACATCATGCTCCAACTTCATAGCATAACGAGAGACTATACGTGCATGCTTCGGGAATCACAAACCTTAACACCAATATTCTTACTAACCACAACCGTTTACTAGTACCTCCCACATATTCCATCTCTATATCCCAAAACTATTGCAAGGAATCAAACATATCATATTCAGTTATCCATAAGTTTTATGTAGGATTTTATGACTAACCATGCAATTGACCAATTTCTTTTGACTCTCTAAAAGATATAAGTGAAGCATGAGAGTTTAATTCTTTCTACAAAAGTTCATGCTCTAATAAATATAAGTGAAGCAAAAGAGCATTCTTCAAACAACGGTTTTCTATGTGAAGAGAAACAGGCAATCCAAACTTCAAATGATATAAGTGAAGCACATGAAGCATTCTATAAAGCCACACTCAAAAGATATAATTTAAGTGCAATGAGCATTCTATAAATCAACTATGTACTATCTCATACCAGCATGGTGCATAAAAAAATGAAAATAAACACAAAAGACGCTCCAAGATTTGCACATATCACGCGAACGAAACGAAACCGAAAACATACCAATACTTGTTGAAGAAAGATGGGATGCCTTCCGGTGCATCTCCAAGCTTAGACGCTTGAGTCTCCTTGAATATTTACTTGGGGTGCCTTGGGCATCCCCAAGCTTGAGCTCTTGCCTCTCCTTCTTCTCCTCACATCGAGACCTCCTCGATCTTCGAACACTTCATCCACACAAAACTTAACTGAACTTTTAGTGGTGGGGTTAGTGAATATGGCAATGAAATACCATCATGTAATGTTGTAACATTATTGTATAATTATAAACAAACATTACCCACTATATGCTATCACAATTCTATGGCCCCAAGTCAAGGAGGCTTCAACAAGAATTCAAACATACACAAATAATGAAGCTATAACAGCAATCTATGAAAACAGGACAGTGTGTAAAGATTCGAACATCCACCATACTTCTGTAACTCTAAAAATTCTGAAAAAATTAGGAAAGATAAACATTTTGTATAGAAAGACAGTACAAAAGATTTCAGAACCGTTTGACATTCAAGTAAAAAATGTAAAATTGCGCACTACAGCCAAAGTTTCTGTTTTGCACCACACAAACCAACAAGCAATTTAAACATCCTAAAGGCAAATCTTGGCACATTATTTTTATAATACAATGGAATTGTACAAGGGGATAATTATTTTTATTGAAAACTTTCTATAATTAAGATTCACAAAGTTTCCGTGAGCATGAACAAAGTTCAAGGATGTCCCCCACTTTCACAGTGCTCGTCTCTCTCACTTTCGCTTTTCTTTTTGTGAAGTTTTAAGGTTCACCCCTATATTTTTTATTTTTAAACTATATAAAAGCACTCAACAGAAATAAGTGACTCTCTAAATCTTCCGGGTTGTCTCCCTGGCAGTGCTTTCTTTAAAGCCATTAAGCTAGGCATAAAGTGCTCAAGTAATGGATCCACCCGGATCCCAAGGTATATCAAAGCCAATTTGAATCACAATGATTTGGAATTTAGTAGTGAGCACAAAGCAACATATATCATGCAATGACGAAATCTAACTCTCTTCCTATGCATCGACATGTCATACAAGAACAATTCATGCACATCAAGTAAAGGCTAATACATAGCATAAGCAGTTTCTTGCAATTTTATCGTGTTGGAAACATAGAGAGGTGGAGATATAGTTCCTCTCTCATAATAATTGCAAGTAGGAGCAGCAAGCACATGCATAATACATTCATCAAAATCATTGTGTGCAACGGTAAAAGGCAACCCATCAATATAATCCTTAACAAGAGCAAACTTCTTCGATATAGTGTAGTTGGGAGAATTCAAAAAGATAATAGGACTATCATGTGTAGGTGCAATAGCAACAATGTCATTATTAACATAAGGAACTATAGCAATTTCATCTCCATAAGCATAATTCATATTGGCATCTTGGCCACAAGCATAGCAAACATCAAGTTCATCAAAAAGGGATATTTCAAAAGAATCAACAGGATCATAACAATTATCATAACGTTCATCCTTCGGTAAGAACGAAGGGGCATTAAATAATGTATGAGTTGAAGAGTTACTCTCAATAAAAGGTGGGCACGGGTAGCTAATCCGCTCTTCCTCCGTTTGTTCTTCACTCTCCTCATCATCTTTGTCATCCAATGGGCTCACAATATCATCAATTTCTTCTTCCATAGACTCCTGCAAAATATTAGTCTCTTCTTGGACAACGGAGACTTTCTCAATAAATGTATCAATATCGAAATTGAATTTATAATTATCATAGAAATATTTAAGGATAGTAAATTTTTCAGCTCTATAAACTGAATCATCAAAATCTTCAAACTTTTCAAACAAAGATTCAATTTCATAAGCACCCTTAAAAGCAACAAATTCTTCTATTCGTTCCACATCATAATAATCATATATACCATTAGCATAAGAAGCCAAGGTTTCATTATCATTAAATTTGCCTGAAAAGGGGAGATGTGGAGCATTCATCCTAGAGCAACAAGTATAATCATATCTAGAGCATAGATTCCAAGCATACCACTTCAATATATGAATTTGATTCAATAACAATTTCCCTTTATGAGTCAAGAGATAATCCCTAAAGTATTCACGTTGATCAAACGTTACTCCCATTATATAGTTGAATGGGGTTTTCTCAGGATTATCAAAGTAGTGCATAATATCTTTCACATGTTGAGCATCGAGGGTTTTAGGAGGTTCCCCATATCCTTGAGTAGCAAGTACAACTAATTTTTTTGGTGTTTCTTGTTCCATATCCATAACTAAAGATACAGGACAACTTAGAACAGGAAATAAAAACTACTTAGTGATAAACCAAACAAGCACACACGAGAATATTCAGCCCACGCTATTGCTCCTCGACAACAACGCCAGAAAAGGTCTTGATAACCCACAAGTATAGGCGATCGTTTGTAGCCTTCTTCGATAAATAAGAGTGTCCATCCGAACGAGGAGCTAAAGGCAGAACAAATATTCTCTCAAGTTCTATCGACCACCGATACAACTCTACGCACACTTGACGTCTGCTTTACCGAAACAAGTATGAAACTATTTTATAGGTGTGATTCTAGAACTACTTTGCAAAAATAAAACTAGAAGTACTTTGCAAGATAATAAAAGTTAGGTGTTTAGTAAAAGGGTTTGTGTCAACAAGAAATTTATTTGTCCCTAGGCAATCGATAACAAGTACCGCTAATCATTCTTGTAATTTTATATGAGGGAGAGGCATGAGCTAACATACCTTCTCTACTTGGATCATATGCACTTATGATTGGAACTCTAGCAAGCATCCGCAACTACTAAAGATCATTAAGGTCGTGAAACCCAACCATAGCATTAAGTATCAAGTCCTCTTTACTCCCATACGCCATAACCCACCTACTCGGGTTTAAGCTTCTTTCACTCTCACAACCCACCATACGCGAATCATGAACATATTGCAACACCCTAAATGGGGTCCCCTCACGTTTGCGCGAGAACGGAGGGCACCGTAGGACAACACCATAAATAAAATATACAATCATACCAACCAAGATCACGATTAACCCATAGGACAAAAGGATCTACTCAAACATCATAGGATAACCATAGATGATTGGGAAATAATATATGGAGTTGAGCACCATGGTTAAGTGGAGATTACAGCGGGGGGAAGAGGTGTTACACCGCTGCATAGAGGGGGAGAGAGTTGGTGTTGACGGTAGCAAGATTGTTGATGTAGATCGCCGTCACGATCCTTGCCCCGGCGGCACTCCGGCGCCACCGGAAGCGAGGGGGAGAGAGCCCCCCTCCTTCTTCTTCTTTTTCCTTGGCCTCCCCCTAGATGGGAGGAGAGTTCCCCCCTGGACCTTGGTCTCCATGGCGACGGAGGGGCGGGAGCCCATCCGAGATTGGATCTCCCTCTCTGTTCTCTTCTGTTTCGCGTTCCCCAGATCTGACCAAAAACCGTTTCTTATATTCCGGGCGATCCGTAACTCCGATTGCGCTGAGATTTTAACATGATTTTTTTCCGGATATAAGCTTCCTGGCGCCCGAAGTAGAGCTGCAACCGACGTTCGAGGAGGGCACAACCCACCACCACGCGCCAGGGGCCTCTGGCGCGCCCTGGTGTCTTGTGGGCTGTGTGGGCCTCCGTTTGCGGTGATTCCAACTCCCAAAAATCACATATATTCCAAAATAATTATCCGTGAAATTTTATTGCATTTGGACTTTGTTTGATATGGATTTCTGCGATACAAAAAACATGCAAGAAACAGGAACTGGCACTGGGCACTGGATCAATAGGTTAGTCCAATAAATCATATAAAAATTTGCCAAAAATATGTAAAAGTTGTATAATATTGGCATGTAAGAATCAAAAATTATATATACGATGGAGACGTATCACATACCCCCCATACTGGCCATAGATGCATCAAAATAAGCAAAGAACACGCGAAAAACAGAATCTGCCAAAAACAGAATAGTCTGTAGTAATCTGGATATTTCGAATACTTCTGTAACTCCCCAAATTCTAAAAAATAGGACAACCTGTGATTTTTTATTAATCTTTTGCAAAACGAATCAATATTTTATCACAGTCCTATGATTATTAACAATTTTGGGACTGAGCGCAAGAGTTTCTGTTTTTCAGCAAGATCAAATCAACTATTACCGTAAGCTATCCCAAAGGTCTTACTTGGCACAAACACTAATTAAAACACAAAACCACATCTAACGAGAGGCTAGATGAATTATTCAAAGCAAAACAGAACCTAAAAAGCAAAAACAAAAATAAAGTTGGGTTGCCTCCCAACAAGCGCTATTGTTTAATGCCCTTAGCTAGGCGTAAAGCATGAATAGATCTAGATATTACCATAATAATGATAAGGCAAATCTCAAAAACTCATCTCATATTCCCTTCATTCAGCAGCAAGTTTTCTTTGTGGTGAGAAAAAGTAGTCAAAAGGGCTAAATTTAATAGGATAAGAATCCCCAAGATCGATCTCGGGAGGAATTGGTTCCTCCTTCGGCCCTTCATATTGTATGACCAACTCATCGTTATAAGCATTCTTTTGGCAAAAAGTCATGAGCTTGTGTCCAAGAGAGAAACCCAATCTGTTGTTTTGCATAGCAAAATTATCATTAAGCTCAGAAATCTTATCAAATAAAAAATCGGTAGGGACTCTCTTTCTTAAATTTTCATTAAGCAACATGATCTTGAGATCGTAAACGCATTATGTCCTCTTGATTAAAAAGAATTCCCTCTATGGGAGGACGACCACCATCTACTTTATAATGCGCAAAAATTTCACTAGCTTCTTTCATAATAAATCTAAACTCATGAGCTAGAAATATAGTGGTGGCACGCTTAACAGAAGAATGCTCAATATTTGAAAACTCTAAAAAGATCCTTTGTATGGAAGGATGCATATGAACAAGTTGTCTTTCGAGTTCAATTATGAGCAAAGGTATAGCATCCGCAAGGCTACTAGTTTTATGGAGAATAGATCCACCCAAAGTGGGGAGCGCGCCGGCACAAGTAAAGAAATCTTGAATAACCCCTTTTTCCAATAATATTTTCGCTACCTATGCGAAATTTTTTGTGTGCAGAATAGTAGATTATTCATGAGGATTAGTAAAAGCATCATAGTTTCCCTCATCGTTACTACTACTTTTTTCGGTGATAACCTCCCCAGTTTTGGACATGGTGGCAACTGGCAACCGAGCAAACGAGCAAGCAAATACGAATGGAAGAGGGGCGAAGAAAAGGAAAATCTTTTTGAAAATCGTTTTAGAAGTGGGGGAGGGAAACGAGAGGCGAATGGAAAATAATGTAAAGCGAGAGATGAGAGTTTATGATGGGTACTTGGTATGTCTTGGCTTGATTTAGATCTCCCCGGCAGCGGCGCCAGAAATTCTTCCTGCTACCTCTTGAGCTTGAGTTGGTTTTTTCCTTGAAGAGGAAAGGGTGATGCAGCAAAGTAGAGTAAGTATTTCCCTCAGCTTTTGAGAACCAAGGTATCAATCCAGTAGGAGACAACGCTCAAGCCACTGAATACCTGCACAAACAAACACCAACTTGCACCCAACGCGACAAAGGGGTTGTCAATCCCTTCACGGTTATTTGCAAAGTGATATCTGATAGAGATGGATAAACGGTAAAGTAACATTTTTGGTATTTTTGGTTTATGGAACGGAAAGTAAAAGATTGCAAAATAGTGGAATGGCAAGGCAAGTTGACGGGAAACTAATATGATGTTAAATAGACCCAGGAGCCATAGGTTTCACTAGAGGCTTCTCTCAAGATAGAAATTATTACAATGGGTGAACAAATTACTAAGGCAATGATCATTAATATGGGCATCACATCCGTATCAAGTAGACCGAAACAATTCTGCATCTACTACTATTACTCCACACATCGACCGACTCCTGCCTGCATCTAGAGTATTAAGTTCATAAGAACAGAGTAACACATTAAGTATATTGACATGATGTAGCGGGATTAACTCAAGCAATATGATGAAAAACCCATCTTGTTATCCTTGATGGCAACAATGCAACACGTGTCGTTTCCCCTTCTGTCACTAGGATCGAGCACTGCAAGATTGAACCCAAAGCTAAGCACTTCTCCCATTGAAAAAAAACAATCTAGTTGGCCAAACCAAATAGATAGTTTGAAGAGACTTGCAAAGATATCAAATCATGCATATAAGAATTCAGAGAAGATTCAAATAATATTCATAGATAAGCTGATCATAAATCCACAATTCGTCGGATCTCGGCAAACACACCACAAAAGAGTATTACATTGAATAGATCTCCAAGAACATTGAGGAGAACATGGTCTTGATAATCAAAGAGAGAGAGGAAGCCATCTAGCTACTAGCTATGGACCCATAGGTCTGTGGTAAACTACTCACGCTTCATCGGAGAGGCAATGGTGTTGATGTAGAAGCCCTCCGTGATAGAATCCCCCTCCTGAAAGACGCCGAAAAAGGCCCCTGGATGGGATCTCATGGGTACAGAAGGTTGTGGCGGTGGAAAAGTGGTTTCGTGGCTCCCTTGGTTGGTTTTGGGATATTTGAGAATATATAGGCGGAAGAAATAGGTCGGTGGAGTCACGAGGGGCCCACAAGGGTGGGGGGCGCGCCCTACCCCCTGGGCGCGCCTCCCGACCTTGTGGCCGCCTTGTGGCCTTCCTGACATGCACTCCAAGCCCTCTGGATGTCTTCTGGTCCAAGAAAAATCACCGCAAAAGTTTCATTCTGTTTGGACTCCATTTGGTATTCCTTTTCTGCGAAACTCTAAAACAAGGAAAAATACATGAATTGGCACTAGGCTCTAGGTTAATAGGTTAGTCCCAAAAACATATAAAATAGCATATTAATGCATATAGAACATCCAAAACAGATAATATAATAGCATGGAACAATAAAAAATTATAGATACGTTGGAGACGTATCACCCCACCTGGTGGTCCCGCAGACCATGAAACCGACGCTATAAAATCATATTTTTCCAGGAAAAAATCAGGAAGAAAGAATTATCGCGTTCCAGGAGACGGAGCCGGCGTCACCTCCTGTTCTTCATCGGAAGGTCAGATCTAGAGTCCGTTTGGGGCTCCGGAGAGGGGGATCTTCGATCTTCATCATCACCAACCCTTCTCCATCACTAATTCCATGATGCTCCCCACCGGGAGTGAGTAATTCCTTCGTAGGCTCGCTGGTTGGTGAGGAGTTGGATGAGATTCATCATGTAATCTAGTTAGTTTTGTTAGGGCTTGATCCCTAGTATCCACTATGTTCTGAGATTGATGTTGCTATGACTTTGTGATGCTTAATGCTTGTCATTTTGGGCCTGAGTGCCATGATTTTAGATCTGAACCATTTATGTTATCATCATTATATCCATGTTCTAGATCCGATCATGCAAGTTATAGTCACCTACTACGTGTTATGAACCGGCAACCCCGGAGTGACAATAGTCGGGACCACTCCCGATGATGATCGTAGTTTGAGGAGTTCATGTATTCACCGTGTGTTAATGCTTTGTTCCAGTTCTCTATTAAAAGGAGGCCTTAATTTCCCTTAGTTTCCAATAGGACCCCGCTGCCATGGGAGGGTAGGACAAAAGATGTCATGCAAGTTCTTTCCATAAGCATGTGTGACTATTTACGGAATACATGCCTACATTATATTTATGAACTGGAGCTAGTGTTGTATTGCCCTAGGTTATGACTGTCACATGATGATTATTATCCAACAAGTCACCGATCCAATGCCTACAAATTTATCTTATATTGTTTCTGCTAAGTTACTACTGCTACTGTTACTATTGCACTTGCTACAAAATCACTGTTATCACTGCTACAGTTACTATTGCTGCTGCTACTATTATCCAAACAATCATAATACTTTACTACTAATCACTTTTCTGCAGATAATTAATCTCTAGGTGTGGTTGAATTGACAACTCAGCTGCTAATACTTACAAATATTCTTTGGCTCCCCTTGTGTCAAATCTATAAATTTGAGTTGAATACTCTACCCTCGAAAACTGTTGCGGTCCCCTATACTTGTGGGTTATCACTGGACAGCGGTCAAGAACAGCATGAAGTACCTGCAAAGGACTAAGGATATGTTTCTCATTTATGGAGGTGACAAAGAGCTCGTTGTAAATGGTTACGTCGATGCTAGCTTTGACACTGATACTGATGACTCTAAGTCACAAACCGGATACGTATTTATATTGAATGGTGGAGCTGTCGGTTGGTGCAATTCCAAGCAGAGCGTCCTAGCGGGATCTACGTGTGACGCGGAGTACATAGCTGCTTCGGAAGCAACAAATGAAGGAGTCTGGATGAAGGAGTTCATATCCGATATAGGTGTAATACCTAGTGCATCGGGTATAATGAAAATCTTTCGTGACAATACTGGAGCAATTGCCTTAGCGAAGGAATCCAGATTTCACAAAAGAACCAAACACATCAAGAGACGCTTCAACTCCATCCGTGATCAAGTCAAGGAGGGAGACCTAGAGATATGAAAAATACATACGGATCTGAATGTTGCAGACCCATTGACTAAGCCTCTTCCACGAGCAAAACATGATCAACACCAAGACTCCATGGGTGTTAGAATCATTACAATATAATCTTGATCATTGACTCTAGTGCAAGTGGGAGACAGAAGGAAATATGCCCTAGAGGCAATAATAAAGTTGTTATTTTATATTTATTTATTTATGATAAATTTTTATTATTCATGCTAGAATTGTATTAACCGAAAACTTGATACATGTGTGGATACATAGACAAAACACCGTGTCCCTAGTAAGCCTCTACTAGACTAGCTCGTTAATCAAAGATGGTTAAGTTTCCTAACCATAGACATGTGTTGTCATTTGATGAACGGGATCACATCATTAGGAGAATGATGTGATGGACAAGACCCATTCATCAGCTTAGCGTATTGATCGTTCAGTTTTATTGCTATTGCTTTCTTCATGTCAAATACATATTCCTTCGACTATGAGATTATGCAACTCCCGGATATCGGAGGAATGCCTTGTGTGCTATCAAACGTCACAACATAACTGGGTGATTACAAAGATGCTCTACAGGTATCTCCGAAGGTGTTTGTTGGGTTGGCATAGATCGAGATTAGGATTTGTCACTCCGAGTATCAGAGAGGTATCTCTGGGCCCTCTCGGTAATGCACATCATAAGAAGCCTTGCAAGCAAAGTGACTAATGAGTTAGTTGCGGGAATGATGTATTATAGAACGAGTAAAGAGACTTGCTGGGAACGAGATTGAACTAGGTATGAAGATACCGACGATCGAATCTCGGGCAAGTAACATACCGATGACAAAGGGAATAACGTATCTTGTCACAACGGTTCGACCGATAAAGATCTTCGCAGAATATGTAGGAGCCAATATGAGCATCCAGGTTCCAATGTTGGTTATTGACCCGAGAGGTGTCTCGGTCATGTCTACATAGTTCTCGAACCCGTAGGGTCCGCACGCTTAACGTTCGATGATGATTTGGTATTATATGAGTTATGTTATTTGGTGAACGGATGTTGTTAGGAGTCCCAGATGAGATCATGGACATGACGAGGAGTCTCGAAATGGTCGAGAGGTAAATATTGATATATAGGATGATAGTATTCGGACACCGGAGGTGTTCCGGATAGTATCGGGTATTTATTGGAGTACCGGGGGGGGGGGGGGGTTACCGGAACTCCCGGGGGAATAATGGGCCTTATGGGCCATAGGAGGGGACCACACCAGCCCACAAGGGGTGCCCCCCCCTAAGGAAGGAGTCCGAATAGGAGAAGGAGGAGGGGGTTTGCCCCCATTTCCTTCCTCCCTTCCCTCTTCCCTTTTCCCCTTTGGTGAAATAAGGGAGGGGGGGGGGGGGGGGGAATTGGAATAGGAACCCCAAGTAGGATTCCTCCTACTTGGGGTGCCCCATGGAAGCTCCCCTCCCCCTCCCACCTATATATATACATAGGGAGGGGGTGCCTAGAACACACACCAACAATTGTTAGCCGTGTGCGGCGCCCCCCGCCACAGTTTACGCCTCCGGTCATATCTTCGTAGTGCTTAGGCGAAGCCCTGCGCGGATCACTTCACCATCACCGTCACCATGCCATCGTGCTAACCAAACTCATAGATGTCTACTACACAACTTTATTCTTGTAGACACGTGTTGGGCCTCCAAGCGTAGAGTTTTGTAGGACAGTAGCAATTTCCCCTCAAGCGGATGACCTAAGGTTTATCAATCCGTGAGAGGTGTAGGATGAAGATGGTCTCTCTCAACCGACCCTGCAACCAAATACAAGAAATCTCTTGTGTCCCCAACACACCCAATACAATGGCAAATTGTATAGGTGCACTAGTTCGGCGAAGAGATGGTGATAAAAGTGTAATATGGATGGTAGAAATATATTTTTATAATCTGAATAAATAAAAATAGCAAGGTAGCAAGTAGTAAACGGGCAAAAAACGGTATTGCAATGCTTGGAAACAAGGCCTAGGGTCTGTACTTTCGCTAGTGCAATCTCTCAACAATGCTAATATAATTGGATCATATAACTATCCCTCAAAGTGCGATGAAGAATCACTCCAAAGTTCCTATCTAGCGGAGAACATAAGAATAAATTGTTTTGAGGGTACGAAACCACCTTAAATCTATTCTTTCCGTTCAATCTCTTCAAGAGTTCGTACTAAAATAACATAAAGCTATTCTTTCCGTTCGATCTATCCTAGAGTTTGTACTAAAATAACACCAAAGCAAATTCATATTCATAATACTCAATCCAACACAAAGAACTTCAAAGAGTGCCCCAAGATTTCCACCGGAGAAACAAAGACAAAAACGTGCATCAACCCATATGCATAGATTACCCCAATGTCACCTCGGGAATCCATGAGTTGAGTGCCAAAACGTATTTCAAGTGAATCAATACGGTACCCCATTGTCACCACGAGTATTCAATTGCAATACATATATCAAGTGCTCTCAAATCCATAAAAGTATTCAATCTGATAACAACGAAATCTCAAAGGGAAAACTCAATTCATCACAACAAGATAGAGAGGGGGAAACACCATATGATCTGACTATATTAACAAAGCCCGCGATACATCAAGATCGTGACATCTCAAGAACATGAGAGAGAGATTAAACACATAGCTACTGGTACAAACCCTTAGCCCTGAGGGTGGACTACTCCCTCCTCATCGTGGTTGCCGCCGGGATGATGAAGATGGCTACCGGTGATGATTCCCCCCTCCGGCAGGGTGCCAGAACGGGGTCTAGATTGGTTTTCGGTGGCTACAGAGCCTTGCAGCGGTGGAACTTCTGATCTAGGTTAACCCCGAAGGGTTTTGCAATATTTGTGAATTTATAGGGCAAAGAGGGGGTGCGGGAGGCCACCGAGGTGGGCACAACCCACCCGGGCGCGCCCCAGGAGCACCCTGGTGGGTTGTGCCCCCCTCAGGGAACCCCCCCAGGTGCTGCTCTAGCCCATCCTGAGTGTTCTGGTCCATAAAAAATCTCCAAAAAGTTTCACGGTCTTTGGACTCCGTTCGATATTGATTCCCTGCGATGTAAAAAACAAGCAAAAAAACAATTGACACTGGGCACTGGGTCAATAGGTTAGTCCCGAAAATGATATAGAGTTGCTATAAAATGATTGTAAAACATCCAAGAATGATAAAATAACAACATGAATACTTCATAAATTATAGATACGTTGGAGACGTATCACCATCCCCAAGCTTAATTCCTACTCGTGCTCGAGTAGGTAAATGATAAAAGAAATAATTTATGAAGTGTGAATGCTAGCAAAGTGCATAAGTTTGATCAATTATAATTTCAATCATTTTTCCTAGCATCATAACAACAATTCTTTCTCATAAAACTTCTCATGTTATAGTAGCAACCAATTCACATGTTATGGTTCAAACAATGAATTCTCTTGAAACTCAACAACCTATGTTCTTAGTCACCAAGCAATTGCAATTCAACTTATTCAACGGAGTTTAAGTAAGAGCTCCACATACTCAACCATCTTATAGTCTTCTATGATTGTTAACACTCACCGCATACACATGAGCAAAACGTTTCAACCAGACACATAGAAAGATAGGGGCTTATAATTTCACCTCCCAACGTACTCACCGCAAGGGTGATGTCAACAATAATAACTCATGCTACCCATATCCAACTGGATATATGTGCCTAGGTCTTTCCTCACCACATGATGCTTGCCAAAAGAGAAAAATAAAAAGGAATAGAGAGAAGAACTTATAAAAGTAAATACATAAAAGTAAAAGATAGGCCCTTCGCAGAGGGAAGCATAGGTTGTCATGCGCTTATTTGTTTGTATGGTCAACCCCTTAGTGCAAAAGAACGTCACATTATATTGCCCCTTATGATAGCAACCTTTATTATGCAGTCTGTCGCTTTTATTCTTTGCCATCACAAGTTCGTACAATGCTCAATTTTCTCTTACACTAAATGATCTCACACTTTTAGAAGCAATTTTTATTGCCTTATTGCACCGATGACAACTTACTTGAAGGATCTTGCTAAATCCTTAGGTAGGTATGGTGGACTCTTGAAAATGAGATTTGGGTTTAAGGGTTTTTGGATGCACAAGTAGTATGTCTACTTGGTGCCGAATTTTTGGCTAGCAAAGATGGGGGCAAGCACCACATGTTGAAGGATCTATAACAATATAACTTCTATGTGAATATGAACAAACATAAACCATTACGTTATCTTCCTTGTCTAACATCAACAATTTTGGCATATAATATTTTGATGGGGGCTCACAATCTCAAAATATTTTTAAGATAGTGTATTTGCATGTGAAAGTTCTCTTCCTTATACTAATCATTCGTGAATTGCTTGTATGGCCAATATTGTGATTGTCAAGCCTCAAAAGATTTCACTTTCTAAACCCAATGTGAAGCTACCACTAGGCATGACATGGTTTCAACTATATGACATTCAATTTATTCAACAATTTACTCATAGGATATAAGTGAAGCACAAGAGTAAATGACAGCTACTCCAAAAAGATATAAGTGAAGATCATAAGCATAATATTTATTTCTCTCAAAATAATTTAAGTGAAGCAAGAGAGAATTTTTTCAAAAATACTAAAGAACACCGTGCTCAAAAAGATATAAGTGAAGCACTAGAGCAATTCCATAGAAAATAGCTTCGTTGACGGGATGTGAATGCCGCTTACCAAGCCTTTCTGGCAACTATTTGAGGACTCTATTTTATTTAAAAACTTTTAGATCTAAGTACTTTATTAAAACAACAAGCAAAACAAAATAAAATGACATTCTAAGAATAGCACAACTCATGTGAAGAAGCAAAAACTTAGGCTCAACCGATACTAACCGATAATTGTTGATGAAGAAAGGTGGGATGCCTACCGGGGCATCCGCAAGCTTAGATGCTTGAGACTTCTTGAAATATTATCTTGGGATGCCTTGGGCATCCCAAATCTTGAGCTTTTGTGTCTCCTTAATTCCTCTCATAGCACGGTTTTCCTAAATCTCAAAAGCTTCATCCACACAAAACGCAACAAGAACTCGTGAGATAAGTTAGTATAAACCAATGCAAAAACCTTATCATTCTATACTGTAGAAAATCACTAAAATTATTATTCAACATTGCATCCTAAATGCCTCTGCATATTTAATACTCCTATCCTCAAATAGAATCATTAAACAAGCAAACATATGCAAACATAACAGCAATCTGCCAAAACAGTACAGTTTGTAAAGAATGCAAGAGTATCAATACTTATTCAACTCCAAACATTATGAAATTCTACCACACTGTACAAAATTTACCAGAGCTTATTATGCAAAAAAATTCAACATTTTATCACATTCTGACTTTCCTCAGGAATTTTTGCAACATCGATAAACTTTCTGTTTTGAAACAGCAACATGTAGACATGCAAAATAAGCATGGCAAAGGCTATACTTGACATTTTTATTGAAATAAAAGATGAAAAAAATTATTCTAAATAACAGAAAGCAAATCCTAACAAAATAAATTGACGCTCCAAGCAAAACACATATCATGTGACGAATGAAAATGTAGCTCCAAGTGAGGTTACTGCTAATGTTGGAGATGAAAGAGGGGAATATTAACTTGGGGTGCCTTGGGAATCCCAAAGATTAGGGTCTTGTCACTCCTTATTCTCCTCATATCGACATCTCACCCAAAACTTGAAAACTTCAATCACACAAAACTTAACGGAACTTCGTGAGATAGGTTAGTATGATAAAGAGAAAACCATTTCACTTTGGTACTGTCAAAGATAAGATTCATAATTGTTCTCACACAATTCCTACTGTAGCATATCATTTACGCAATTTATATTGAGCAATATAAGCCATAGAAACTAGGAAACAAGCAAACTATGCATTGAAAACAGAATCTGTCAAAAACAGAACAGTCTGTAATGATCTGCAGAATAACCATAATATGCTACTCCAAAAAGTATGAAAAAAATTAGGACCACGTGAGAAATATGTATATTAATCTTCTGCAAAAAGAATCAACTCAAAAGCACTCTTCTGTTAAAAATAAGAATTATTTTCGTGAGTGCATAAGTTTATGTTTTTCAGCAAGATCAAATCAACTATCAGACAACATGATCCCAAAGGCTTTACTTGGCACTTTATTGAAACAAAAGCAATAAAAAATTATCAATACAGTAGCATAATCATGTTAACACACAAAAACAGTAGGTAAAAGTGTTGGGTTGTCTCCCAACAAGCGCTTTTCTTTAAGGCCTTTTAGCTAGGCATGATGAGTTCAATGATGCTCCCATAAAAGATAAGGATTGAAACATAACAAGACCATCATGAAACACATGGCAAGCACATTTAAGTCTAACCCACTTCCTATGCATAGGGATTTCGTGATCAAATAATTTATGGGAACAAGAATCAACTAGCATAGGAAGGCAAAACAAGCATAACTTCAAAACTTTCAACACATAGAGAGAAAACTTGATATTATTGCAATTCCTACAAGCATAAGTTCCTCCCTCATAACAATTTTCAGTAGTATCATGAAGAAATTCAACAATATAACCATCACATAAAGCATTATTTTCATGACACAAAAGCATAGAAAACTTATTACTCTCCACATAAGCAAATTTCTTCTCATCAATAGTAGTGGGAGCAAACTCAACAAAATAACTATCATGAGAGTGAAAATTAAATTCATGATGACAAGTTTCATGGTTATCATTATTCTTTATAGCATACATGTCATCACCATAATCATCATAAATAGGAGGCATGCATTCATCATAATAAATTTGCTCATCAAAACTTGGGGGGCTAAAAATATCATATTCATCAAACATAGCATCCCCAAGCTTATGGCTTTGCATATCATTAGCATCATGGATATTCAAAGAATTCATACTAACAACATTGCAATCATGCTCATCATTCAAATATTTTGTGCCAAACATTTTATTTACTTCTTCTTCTAACAATTGAGCACAATTTTCCGAACCATCATTTTCAAGAAGAGATATTATAAAGATGATCAATAATATGATGCAACCTCAATTCCATTTTTTATGTAGTTCTATTTTATAAATCAAACTAGTGATAAAACAAGAAACTAAAAGATTCAATTGCAAGATCTAAAGATATACCTTCAAGCACTCACCTCCTCGGCAACGGCGCCAGAAAAGAGCTTGATGACTACTACGCAACTTTATTCTTGTAGACACATGTTGGGCCTCCAAGCATAGAGTTTTGTAGGACAGTAGCAATTTTCCCTGAAGTGGATTACCTGAGGTTTATCAATCCATGAGAGGTCTAGGATGAAGATGGTCTCTCTCAAACGACCCTGCAACCAAATACAAGTAATCTCTTGTGTCCCCAACACACCCAATACAATGGCAAATTGTATAGGTGCACTAGTTCGGCGAAGAGATGGTGATAAAATTGTAATATGGATGGTAGAAATATATTTTTATAATCTGAATAAATAAAAACAGCAAGGTAGCAAATAGTAAACGGGCACAAAAATGGTATTGCAATGCTTGGAAACAAGGCCTAGGGTCCGTAGTTTCGCTAGTGCAATCTCTCAACAATGCTAATATAATTGGATCATATAACTACCCCTCAAAGCGTGATGAAGAATCACTCCAAAGTTCCTATCTAGCGGAGAACATAAGAATAAATTGTTTGTAGGGTACGAAACCACCTCAAAGCTATTCTTTTCGTTCGATCTATTCAAGAGTTCGTACTAAAATAACATAAAGCTATTCTTTCCGTTCGATCTATCCTAGAGTTAGTACTAAAATAACACCAAAGAAAATTCATATTCATAATACTAAATCCAACACAAAGAACTTCAAAGAGTGCCCCAAGATTTCTATCGGACAAACAAAGACAAGAACATGCATCAACCCCTATGCATAGATTACCCCAATGTCACCTCGGGAATCCGCGAGTTGAGTGCCAAAACATATACCAAGTGAATCAATACGATAACCCAGTGTCACCATGAGTATTCAATTGCAAGACATATATCAAGTGCTATCAAATCCATAAAAGTATTCAATCCGATTACAAGGAAATCTCAAAGGGAAAACTCAATTCATCACAACAAGATAGAGAGGGGAAAACACCATATGATCTGACTATATTAACAAAGCCCGTGATACAGCAAGATCATGACATCTCAAGAACACGAGAGAGAGAGAGAGAGATTAAACACATAGCTACTGGTACAAACCCTCAGCCTCGAGGGTGGACTACTCCCTCCTCATCGTGGTGGCCGCCGGGATGATGAAGATGGCCACCGGTGATGATTCCCCCCTCCGGCAGGGTGCCGGAACGGGTCTAGATTGGTTTTTGGTGGCTACAAAGCCTTGCAGCTGCAAAACTTCTGATCTAGGTTAACCCCGAAGGGTTTTGGAATATTTGTGAATTTATAGGGCAAAGAGGGGGTGCGGAAGGCCACCGAGGTGGGTAAAACCCACCTGGGCGTGCCCATCCTGAGTGTTCTGGTCCATAATAAATCTCCAAAAAGTTTCACGGTGTTTGGACTCTGTTTGATACTGATTTCCTGTGATGTAAAAAACAAGCAGAAAACAACAACTGGCACTAGGCACCGGGTCAATATGTTAGTCCCAAAATAATATAAAGTTGCTATAAAATGATTGTAAAACATCCAAGAATGATAAAATAACAGCATGAATACTTCATAAATTATAGATACGTTGGAGACGTATCACTCATCTTCTTCCTCGACACCTTTGCTGTCACGCCCAAGATGCGACCCTATCCGAAAGGAACTCAAAGGTCCCACCAAGGATAGAAGCGCATCTTGAAGGCGCCTTTGCAAGGTGGATATCATTACATCAACATTACATAATAGTGGGGATACAACCAAGACATACAATGTCACATGAATACAAAAATACATCATATACAAGATCAACATCCGACTACGGATGAAACATAAACAGAAACTCAAACAACATCCACCCTGCTAGCCCAGGCTGCCGACCAGGAACCTAACCCAAGATTGACGAAGAAGAAGAAGAACTCCAACACAAGTAAACATCGCTCTCGTGTCATGATCATCGCATAACATGTACCTGCAACTGTTGGTGTAGTAATCTGTGAGCCACGAGGACTCAGCAATCCCATTACCATGGGTATCAAGACTAGCAAAGCTTAATGGGTAAGGAAGAGGTAAAGTGGTGAGGTTGCAGCAGCGACTAAGCATGTATGGTGGCTAACTTACGCAAATAAGAGCGAGGAGAGAAGCAAAGAAAGCGGTCGTCAACTTGTAATGATCAAGAAGTGATCCTGAACTCCTACTTACGTCAGACATAACCCAGAAACCGTGTTCTCCTCTCGATCAACCCCGAAAAGAGACACTCACGGTTACGCACACGGTTGGTGTAATTTAGAAGAGTTTACTTCAAGTTTACTACAACAGGATATTAACAAATTCCATCTGCCACATAACCGCAGGCACGACTCTCGAAAGTTTATACCCTGCAGGGGTGTCCCAACTTAGCCCATGATAAGCTCTCGCGATCAACGAAGGATATTCCTTCTCTCGGGAAGACCCGATCAGTCTCGGAATCCCGGTTACAAGACATTTCGACAAAGGTAAAACAAGACCAGCAAAGCCGCCCGATGTGTCGACAATCCCGATAGGAGTCGCACGTATCTCGTTCTCAGGACACGCCGGATAAGCGATGCGTACAGGTACCGACGTAACCCAAGTTGCCAAGGGATGGTCCCGCACGGTGCTCTAGTTTGGACCAACACATAGACAAGCACTGGCCCGGGGGGGGGGGGGGGTAAAATAAGATGACCCTCGGGATGCGCGACTCCCAAGGGAAAAAGGCTAGGTGATGCAAATGTAAAACCAAGGTTGGGCCTTGCTGGAGGAGTTTTATTCAAAGCGAACTGTCAAGGGGGTCCCATAAATCACCCAACCGCGTTAGGCACGCAAAATCCGGGAACATAATACCGATATGACGGAAACTAGGGCGGCAAGAGTGGAACAATTCACCAGGCATAAGGCTGAGCCTTCCACCCTTTACCAAGTATATAGATGCATTAATAATATAAGAGATATTGTGATATCCCAACATAAACATAATCCAACATGGAGCAATCTTCATCTTCACCTGTAACTAGCAACGCTATAAGAGGGGCTGAGCAAAAGCGGTACCATTGCCACACAACGGTTTGCTAGGAAGGGTGAAAAAGGTTAGAGGTTCATGGCAATTTGGGAGGCTTGATAAGCAAGTGGTAGGTAACGCGGCAAAGCGATAGAACGAAGCAACTAGCATAGCAATGATAGTAATGAGATCCAAGGTGACGGTCATCTTGCCTGAAATCCCGCTAGGAAGAAGAACGAGTCCATGAAGAAGATGAACGGGAGTAGTTGAACGAATCCTCACAATCGCAACATTACCGGAACTAAGAAGCAACACCGGAAAGAAACAAACAACATGGTAAATGCACAAGCATAAACATGGCATGATGCACAATCAAGTTGATGCATGTCCGATTTAATGAGGCATGGCATGGCAAAGTGCAACAAACAATGCTACAAGTTAAGTGGAGCTCAATATGCAACGAGTTGCATATTAACAAAACACCACATTGACATATTTAGTTTAATCTCGTTTAAGCTACCAAACAATGTTAAAATGTTGTTAAACATGGCAAGAGGTGAAGCATAAATAAACTACCTATCTAGGCAAGTTTAAATGAGGCCGGAACAACAAACAACAATTCCGGAAAATCCTCATATGCGTATTTCGAATTTGGTACTGTTCTGCCCTAAAACATATTTTATTGTTGTTAAACAGGAAAATAAAGTCCACCATATTAAACTAGGAATTTTTCCACCCCATTTACATATAAAGTTTATTAAATTCGGAGCTACGGTTATTTAGTTATGAAATAAATCATTTTAACATGGCATTTATGCAAATTAAAGCAAACAACAAGTTAAACATTTTAAACATGGATGAAAGTTGGATATTGTGAAACTAGATGAAAAACTAAGCATTTTTCATATATAAATTATTTACATATGATGCACGGTTGTGGAGTTATTATATGCATGATGCTTGAGGGTTTTTCTGTAAAACTGTAGTCTCTGGATAATTGGACAAATTCGCAGAACGAAAAAAAAACACCTACGGGCCAAATCTGGAGCTACAGGAACTGGGCAGCTCACCAGGCCTCATGGGCCGGTTGATGAAGGAGGCCCGACAAGGGGGCGCAGCTGGGCTTGGAGGCATCGGAGATGGCCGGATCCGAGGCCAGGGAGACGGTGGAGCTCCGTTCTGAGGTAGCCCGCGGACGGAGACGAGGCGGGGTCCTGGTTCAGAGAGAGATGTGAGAGGAGGGACTAGAAAGCAGGGGAGGGGAAGGAAGGATCGACGCGGGGCTCATCTGCTGGATTGAGGCGAGGTTGGGCATGGAGGAGCTCCTCTCCTCCGGATCGAACAGGCGGGGCGCTGGTTGGGCCATTGGGGAAAACGATGGAGGTAGGTGGTTGGATGGATCGGGAGGGGATCCCTATGTGGAGAGGACAAGGGGGGGTGGCGGCGTGATGGAATGGGAAGGATGGGACAGGATCCCTAGATCCTAGGGTTGGACCTATATATATAGCAAGTGGTTTAGATTAGGGGTATTTAGTCCCTCCGATCGAAATCAAATGGCCGAGAATAAATAGGTTAGGGAGTCCAAATAAGAAAACGGAGATGTTTTTTAGATGCTTGGGGATGATCCGGATCCATCGGTAACGACAGAACGGTACGGGTTCGGGTAAGTTTCGGACACGCACACGAGGGGTCTGAGAGAGGTCAACGAGGACAAGGGCCTGACAAAATGACAACAGAGGCAAAGAGAGAAAGGGCAACTGCGAACGGCTACAAGTTTTATGAAAACATGCAGATGCAATGCGCATGATGCTATGAGCTGAGATGCATGACATGAACACAATGCAAAACAACAGACAAAACCCAACCACGGAGGAAATAACATATCACATCGCCGGAAATGGCAACAGTTGGAGTTACAATTATGGAAAGTTACATCCGGGGTGTTACAACACTCCACCACTACAAGAGGATCTCGTCCCGAGATCTAGGATGGCACCGGAGAGAAAACAAAAGAAAAAGAGGTAAGACAAAGTTGCTTTTGTGAGAAACGAGTGAAACCAATGAACCTTGAGAGGTTGAAAAGTTGAAAGAAGAACACAACAGAGTTGAACGAAATTGGTAGCACTCCGATAGAAAAGAGAAACAAGGAACATCATGTGAACCTTGGAGTTGCAAAGCTATGAATGACGAGCACAATGGACAAGAAGGAATTGAAACCACTCTGGTTGAAACGAGATAAATAAGGAACAAGGAAGATCAAATTCGGACAACACACCGGTTGAAAAGTGATGCAAGACTTGATAAGATGAAAAGAACTTGAAGGGATGACACAACACTCCGGTTAAGTGGGTAAGCAATAAAATAACATGATCTTGACAAAAAGAGGTGATGGGTGAAGAGCACAACATCACAATGCCTCCGGAACGAAAGAATAGGAGCTAGACTGTTGGGATAAAGGGACGGAGAAGAAAATGACAACTTCTACCACAATTGAATTTGGAAGGCATCCTTGCCAGAAGGTTAGAATAGAGTAGTTGGAAGACCAACAACGAAAATAATAAGTTCGTAGTGGGCTTATGGAAACATCTCAACATTATGAGGTGACAACCGACCACTAAAGGAAACAATTGCTTGCTTTAGATTGATGAAGAGATGAACACTTCTTCCACCAAGATGATAAAGAGATAACTTGGATCATTGACAAGCACCACAAATAGCAACATTCCCAATGGAAGGCTTTTAGGTGAAATTTATATCAAGATACTCCAACGAAGAAATTATGATGGGTTGAAACAACTCATGATCGAAGAGAAAATGATGATTTTAAAATATCTCCTTCTTGACAACTTGTGAATCATGAAACATGAAGAGAAATTGTCGAGGATGACATAACCCCATCTCAAAATATAAGATAGAAGGAATTGCACTTTGGAATGCAAGACAGAGAATACTTGAGCTTTTCCAAGAACAATCTTGAAGAACACTTCGAGAATGAGTTAAATCCTTGATGAACCACCATGTTGAGCCTCCATGAAGAACTCCGGATAGGAAATGATAACATAAGAGAATTGAAGGTTGAAGCGAACAAGATTGAAGCCTTGCAATTATATATGGAGCTTCGTGACGAGACGTCTAAGAAAACTTGGAACTCCGGAAAAGAAAGGTGAGCAATTTGAATCGAGAATATGATATCCTGAACAAACTCCGGAATAAGGTATTAAATCACCTTGAGGAAAACAAGAATAAGATTTATGTCATGCTTACCCTTCACCATCTTAAATTTATGACAAGTAGCAGATAGGCAAGCTACTTATCCTCGTTGAAAGGATTAAGAGAGATATAACGCAAACTTGAATAAGGTCTTCAGGGAACCACCAAAACGAATGAATTGATACGATAATCAAGGAAAAGAAATCTTGAACGAACCACCGTAAGAATTGAAAATGAATGTAGCAAAGGCACAATTTACCGGCAAGAATTGGAAAACGAATGAAGATACTTGCGGGGATTTAGATCCCTGAGAACGAAGAGATCATGAGCTGATTAGAGGATATTTGAACGATTCACCGGTAAGATTTGGAGAATGATAGCTACACGCTGAGAATGAAGAATTATGACATGATGGCCTTCAGAGGAAAGAAACGGAAACAACTCATGACATCCTCCGGATGGGTGAAAAGAATTCTCACAATCGAAAACAATTATGAGAGGATGGCATCAAGCTTGTACTATGCATCTTTGGAAGAACGGGTAAGGATTTAAAAGGAACTCTTCTCCGGTCTTCAAAATCCGAGAATGACGACGAGAAACACCACCATGAATTGTTGAGATACTCCGGAGAATGAAAAACAAAGAGGTTGAGCCAACAAAGAAAAATGATAATTTTGAGATCGATCTTGGAAAACAGCTGACTGATGAGATTCATTCTTACGTCAAACTTGGAAATGAATTTGCGAATGGCTCCTGGTAATTAGAAGAGTCGTAAGATCACTCGAAAAGACCTGTGGGTTAGGGCCCACTCGAAAGAAACATCGTTGAAGGATTGCTTGAAATAAAGATTGCACCGGTAGAATTAAATGGCTTGAATGAGATAACAACCTCAAAATAACTTGAACGGATCTGGAATGAAAAGACGAGCCTTCTGAGATATCTTCAACACTCCAGAACAAATGAATAGCGAGAAGTGAATGATTAAGAGGTGCATCGGCAAGAGAAAGCATTTGCAACAAGGAAAGGAATATGATCAACACTGAAAGCTTGATTTAAATCCCCCGGAAAAGAATACGAGAATGAAGAATGATGAACTTGGAGCTGTTGAGCATCTTCATGAGGGATCACTGGATCAGAACATTGATTGACAAGAGTGAAGAGACTTCACATGAATAAATGGATACTTGATTAAAATATATAAATCCTTGCAGAAAAGGGTGGGAGGGCGGTTAGAATTGATCTCGCAAATGTTGAAATGATCGGTTCCACTTGAAGAGAAGCACGCCGGTTGGGAAAAGAATTAACATGACGACCTCGATGATCAAGAAAGATTAGTATTCACATAGCAATATGAGAACACCGTTTAGGAAAGGTATGCATTCAACATTTGACTTCAAAGCAACTCGAATACCACAAATAAAACAAAACAAAGGATTTGGCTTGCAGAATAGGCCGGAACAAATACATATGATAGAGATTTACCCAATCCCATATCATGCATCTGTCAGAAAGATATTCTAGGAGCTACTTGAATTCCCACCTATAAACTCCTGAAACTTTCTGGTTATGCAATCTGGTGTTGGGGATATAGGGGAAGCAATATATCTCACCCAAACTAACAATCCCTACATCCAGTTGTATCCATCCGTCAACACATAACCAAGAAAACTCCGGAAATCGTGTACCTCAACCTTCGAAAAGCATCCGTTATACGAGCTATGGCAATACTCCCGAACTCCCCAGTACTGGGTGGCGTCGAGGTTATCTCACCAACAACTACATAAAAGAGATTTTCGATGTCGGCAAAACTCAGGTATTGCAGAACTGCAATGATAAAATTATGACGACAACACCTCGGAGCTCAACTCCCCGGGATACTGCCACAACCCCTAAATATCAGGAGGCACCAAGAACAATGTTCTCGTCACAAGAATATCGGGACGATCCCAAGATACTGTAACATCCCAAATTTTCAATTTGGAATGTTATACATTAGGTCATCATGCATATCATATTTTTCTCGCATTTTTCGGATCCTAGAAATTTCACGCAACTCAAGGACCCTCGGAGAGAGTTGGAAGTTTCACAATTTTCATATTTGGGAATTCTCAAATTTTGAAAATAGGATCATTGGATTATTTAATTATCTTCATAAAGTTTTTCCTATAAAAATATTTTGAGAGGGAATAATATGACTTTCCCAAACAATTAGGAAAAATGAAGATATTATAAAGAAACCAAATTTGGTTTTGGAAGATTTATTTTGCTTAGGCAAAATGAGCATTTTAAAATTTATGCATGTTTGCTGTTTTAAAGTTCATTTTGTTCGACTCATTTTAGGAGTCGGGAAAATTTGTTTTATTTAATTTGGAGTTCATTTGGTATTTTTTTATTCGTTTTGGTTTAAGTTCATTAAAAAAAAAATTCGCCTTCTGGACCGAGGCCCAGCCCCAGCCCAGCCAGCCCTGGCCCAGCGCCCGCCCACCTCCTCCTCCTCCTCGCCTCGCCCTTGTGTGTGTGTCCACAAGCCGCCAGCCAGCCGCCCCCGAGTCCCGCCCGACCAGGCTCCCCTTGCCCCCTCCCAAGGAAACCGGCGCCCCCCTTTATAACCGCCGCCCCTCTCTCATCTCACCCTGAGCCGCCCGCCACCAGCCTGACGCCGAACCCCGCTGCCGCCGTGGGCCGCCGCCGACGCCGCTTCGCCGCCGCCGCCGCCTCGACGCCGGACCCGCCGCCCTCGCCCGAGCCCCGCGGACCCGCGGACCTCCGGCGAGCCACCGGAGGTAGCCGCCCCGCCCGCCGCCCGATCCGGTTTTCCACCTTGAACCGATCCGGTTTTTATTTAAAAAAAAATGTTCGGTTTTTAAAAAAAAACCTAGATTGGTTTTATTTTTTTTCGGTTTTCTTACTTAACGAACGTTCACCGAACCGTTCGTTTCAATGAACGCGTTCGTTGGATTCGTTCTGTTAACGAACGTCCGCTTTTTAACCCGTTCGTCGTTTTTCTTTTAATCGGATTTAATCCGTTATTTTTCTGATTTGATTTCAGATCCGATTTTCAAAACTGTTTTATTTCACGCTCGTTTATCGGAATCAGGTGATTCAAGCGCCTGGAGTTTCGTAACGAAACCGCCGTTCCGACTACCCTACTTTCACAGAGTTTTGCCACTGTGAAATTTTGACCTAATTTCAGGTTGCTAAACCAAGTCGTTCTCCCTCGAGTTTCGACTTTCGATGTTTATTTTGGTTCGATTCTTTTGCAACCAGGGTTCTTAAGTTGAACTTTCTGGTTAGATCTTTTATTCGAGATTTCCCCGTGCATTAGATGAGTACTTATTGTATGCTTGTTGTTTGTCTGCGTTAGATCACCCGGAGTGCGCCGCTTGTTACTTCGAATCTCTAGGACTCGCGGATCATCAGCAAGGCAAGTAACACTTTGATCATACTCTTCTCATACCCAGTTTTTATGCATTAGATCTATTCCTCAAACACTTGCATGATTAGGATCTAATTAAATTGTGGGTTTGGGAAGTAGATTGAGTAGTACCTATTACTGTTTTACTTATGAAACCTTGGGAGTTACTTCTCGTTTGCTTGTTCATGCCATGCTATGCTAGTAGGCGTGGATTGGGTGAGTGAATATCCATGACAGATGTGAGATTGTTAATTAATGGTTTATCTAAGGTGGCAACCTAAACACACATCTGGGTGGATTGAGGCACCTGGTTTCCATCAGACTTGCTGTATTTCTTCGGACCGCCACCCGGGCTCTAAGGGATCATAAGATTTTTCAAACTGAAACTTCCGTGTGCAGCCACAAGCCAATTATGGGCTCTGGCGTAGTTGACTAAGTCGTGCGAACTCTTACGGGTAGGCTAGCTGATGTAGGGGATGTAGGTTGGTACGGTCTACCCACATGTAAGGTGCTAGCGCTTCGAAGACTATGTCTCGGTCATCCGTTTCTCAAACACCATGTAGTCACGAGAACCAAGCGGAGGCGATCGAGTCTTGTGGGGAAAAGTCATAAACCGCTGCAGTGTATAAACTAATCATGATTAGCCGTGTCCCGGTTATGGACAATTTGAGTATCCTGTAATTGAATATCATGTGAATCTCAACATGTTACTTCTAAATAAAAGTTATTGGGTTTTGATGAGTACTTTTTAATTGGGATTGAGGATGTTGTCAACCATTCTCAATGTTTAACAACCACCATGATAGTTAAATAAAATTATTCCTTTGATGTAGGGAAAATCAGCTTTATGCAAATGTAACTGTAGAGCCTTACCACCAGCCATATATGCATGTAGTATAGGCTTATTCATTCATTGCTCTTATGTGTTACATTGCCAGCATATTCCATGTCTTGACCCGTTTTGGCTGCAACTTTTCACGTTATGACTTTTAGAACGACAGTAAGGTGTTAGGTCGTGGTTCTATACTCGATGATGCCGTTGGAGTTGATGGACTCGCTTATCTTCCAAGCCTTCCGCTGTTATTATTAGATGGCCTTAAGCCATATTATTGTATTCAGTTCCCTTGTGGACAACGATGTAATAAGTGTGTGATTGCTACTCTGCTATAAATCCTTCGAAGTACTGTGTGGTGTCAGCATTCGATCCGGGGATGACAACGAGCACGAGACTTGATCCATTTGGGTCTGGTCGCTCTGAGAGAATGGTATCGAGCACACGATTGTTGTAGGACACGACCACTAAGTTAAAGCCATAGATCACTCTCTCTTCCCATTTTCTAACTCCTCATCTTTTCTACTCTCTTTAGGATGACGGACGCGAAGATCAAGTACACCCAACCGGATGAAGGCACACCTTTTGGATTTCACTTGAAGGAAGTTACTAAGTACTGAACATTGGATTACCAAGCTTCACGGGACTTTCAACGCCACTCTGCTCAAGAGGAGCGCTGGAAGATTCATGCTCACGTTCGGGAAGGACATTCGCCCCAATCACCAAGCCTATAGATAGTGTTTTCGATGCACCAACTTGGAGTGCAGGAAAGAGCATGGCAGCTCACATCACCATGGGACGCATTGGAGAAGTTTATCAAGAAGACCTCAAGGACACCATCTACCAGATTTGCGGACGCCGAGATGACAACTGGACGTCGTCAACACCAAGAAGGATAGGTCCATTGCAGCTTTCATCCAGAGTTAAACCAGCACATTCGGCGCCAGAGAACCAAATGTGCAATGACATGTTGGAGTTGCGAAAGACAAAGGAAGGATCATCGAACTGGAAGAAGAACTAAAGACTACCCGCAAGGACTACATGGGCGAGATCGTAGCTCGGCAAGACACAATAACGATCTTAAGTACGAGATCGAAGAGCTCAAGAAGAAGTTGGCGCCAGAATGAAGACCAGATGTCGAATACCCAATCGACTACATCAACATCGACGACACGATTCGGATCCAAGTGAACCCGACTTTGAAGACGAAGTGGAGCGGACATCATGGAGTCTTCCACGGTTCAAACTAGTAGAAGTCCCCCACATATTAGTAGTATTCCCTCCATGTAAACATTATAGCACACGCACTTTTGCGATAGTTAGATCGTTGTAAGCCCTTGTTTGATTGAATGAAGTGATTTTGTGTGTTTTGCTCATGTGCATTGGGTAGTGATTCCCCTTAGACCTCATTCTATTCTAAATTCTCTTCTTTTCTAAACCCATCAGATGCCTCCGAGACGCGACCCCGGATTTGTTTTCCCGCCAGAGATCACCCAATTGATCCAGCAGCAGAATACCCTGATTCAAACATTGGTGCAGAACAACAACAACAACAACAACAACAACAACCCACCGCCACCACCACCACCTGCGGATCATCTGACTCGTTTCCTTAGACTGAACCCGCGGTGTATTCCAAGAGCACCGAGCCGATTGTAGCAGATGACCGCTCCGCAAGATAGGAAGGGAGCTGACCACTGCAGGATGCACGATGGTGAAAGAGTGAAGTTTGCAGCACATCAGCTTGAAGGACCCGCAGAAGATGGTGGGAGAATTTCACAGCCACTTACCCGTGAGACACCGCCACATGGGACCAGTTTCAAGAAGCTTTCGACCGCCCATGTTTCAGCAGAGCCATGGCCATGAAGAAGCGTGAGTTTCGCAACCTCGCCACGGAGGAAGGACTGTTGGCGATCGTGGATGACTTTAGCAAATTAGCACGTTATGCCCCGGATGACGTTACTACGGATGCAGCTAAACAGAGAAGTTTCTAGAAGGACTGAATGATGAGTTCAGCATGCCGTTGATGGTAGCAAGTTTCAACAACTAACAGGAGTTAGTAGACCGAGCTCTCATGATTGAAGGAAGCAAGCAGAAAATTGAGAACATAAGCGGAAGTATGGACAAGGGAAGTATAACTCGATCCCAGCAGAAGCCTCGTTATACCCCTAAATCAGGAATTCAGTTTCAGCATACCCATGGAGGAGGTAATTCGCATAACCATAATGGCACCAAGAATGGGAACGGAATGGAGGAAGCAACGGACAGAACCGCACCAACCCGTCTACACCATCCAAGGTAGACTGAGTCACATTACTTGCTTTAAGTGCCGCAAGACGGGCATTATGCAAATGACTGCCCGTAGGCCGTAATGGAAATGGCAATGGAAGCTCGAAAAAGAAACCCAACCCTTTCAACAGGGGACAAGTGAACCACATTGATGTGGAGGAGGTTGAAGATCAGCCCGATCGATGTCGGTAAGTTTTGGTTAAGTCATTTATGCGGTTGTTCTTTTTGATCTTGGTGCATCGCATTCATACATATCAAGGGATTTGTGGATAAGTACAAGTTACCAACCCAAGCCCTTAGGTCACCCATGCTAGTAATCTCACCCGAGCAGAGTACATGGCTAGTAAATGGTGTGATCGACCGCCACTAAGGATTGGACACTATGTTTTCCCTCGGACCTAATAGTTACGGAATCCCAAGGATTGGATGTGATATTAGGAATGGATTGGTTATCAAAGTATGGAGGAACATAGATTGTACCGCAAGGTCAATTTTGCTCACCACACCGAAGGAAGAAGGATTAAGTATGTATCACGGCACGAGCCGAGGAGAGCACAAGTTAATTGCTTATCGAGTGGTACAGAAGAAGTACCAGTGGTAAAGGATTATCTGATGTATTTCCTAAGAGTTGCGGGAATGCCGCGGATAGAGATATTGAGTTTTGATCGAGCTGTTGCGAGAACAGGCCCGATATCGGCGACCGTCTGGGATGCCCGCAAAGGATTTGGCGGAAATCAAGAAGCAGATTAAGGAACTATTGGATAAAGGCTTTATTCGTCCAAGTTCTTCACCTTGGGGATCACCCGTTTTATTGGTGGAGAAGAAGGATGGATCGTTGAGAATGGTGGTTGATTACCGCGGATTGAATGAAGTAACAATCAAGAACAAGTACCCACTACCGATGATAAATGATCTGTTTGATCGCTTGCAAGGAGCCAAAGTGTTTTCTAAAATCGACTTGCGATCAGGGTACCATCAGTTGAAGATTCGGGAGCAAGACATACCCAAGACAGCTTTTACCACGAGATATGGATCTGATGAGTATACCGTTATGTCATTTGGACTGACTAACGCACCAGCCTATTTTATGAACCGATGAACAAAGTGTTTATGGAGTTTTGGATAAGTTAAATCGTGGTGTTCATTGATGACATTTTGATTTTCTCAAGAATGAAGAAGAACATAAGGAACATTTGCGATTGGTTTTGGAGAAACCGAGGAACACCAGTTGTATGCCAAGTTCAGCAAATGTGAGTTTTGGTTAAAGGAAGTTGGATTTCTCGGACATGTTATATCCGGAGAAGGGATAGCAGTTGACCCCACAAAGGTTGAGACCGTAACCAAGTGGGAAGCACCAACGACAGTTGGAGAGATTCGAGTTTCCTTGGACTCGCAGGATACTACCGAAGATTCATTGAGAATTTCTCAAGGATTGCAAAGCCTATGACTGAATTGTTGAAGAAGGAAAACAAATTCATATGGACTGAGGACTGTGAGGCAAGTTTTCAGGAGTTGAAGAAAAGATTGGCTACCTCACCAGTTTTGATATTGCCAGATCAGACTAAGGATTATGAGGTGTATTGCGATGCTTCACGTCGAGGACTTGGAGCAGTGCTTATGCAATAAGGAAGAGTTGTTTCGTATGCTTCACGACAACTTAAGCCCCATGAGTTGAATTATGCCACTCATGATTTGGAGTTAGCAGCCGTTGTGCATGCCTTGAAGACGTGGAGACACTTTCTCATTGGAAATCATTGTGAAGTATATACGGATCACAAGAGTTTGAAGTACATCTTCACGCAGAAGGAATTGAATCTCAGACAAAGGAGATGGTTAGAACTTATCAAGGATTATGATATAAGATTGCATTATCACCCCGGAAAGGCTAATGTCGTAGCTGACGCATTGAGCCGTAAGAGCCACGTCAATACCCTAATGATGGGAGGAATACCCAATGAATTAGCCGAGGACCTTCGAGAGCTATGTTTGGAAATAGTTCCTAGAGGCTATGTAGCAGCATTGGAGATTCAGTCGACACTAATGGACAAAATCAGAGAAGCCCAAAAGGCAGATAAGGAAGTTGCCTCTATAAAGGAGAAAATGAGCAAAGGAAAAGCTAAAGGATTTCGTGAGGATGAGCACGATACCCTATGGGTTGAAGACCGTGTTTATGTGCCCAATGACCCGTAGATCGGAAGTTGATTTTGCAAGAAGCCCATGATTCACCCTATTCGATTCACCCAGGAAATACCAAGATGTATTTGGATTTGAAGAATATTTTCGGTGGACCGGAATGAAGAAGGATATTGCGGAGTATGTAGCAGTTTGCACGTATGTCGAAAGTAAAGGCGAACATCGAAGCCAGCAGGATTATTACAACCATTGCCGATACCGAATGGAAGTGGGATAAACTAGGCATGGATTTCATCACAGGTTTGCCAAAGACCCGTTCAGGATATGACTCGATTTGGGTCATAGTCGACCGTTTGACCAAGGTAGCTCATTTCATTCCATCAAGACTACCTATAGCAGTGCTAAGTTGGCAAAGATATACATGACCAGAATTGTATGCTTACGGAGTTCGAGGAGCATTGTATCGAACGAGAGGAACCCAATTTACTTGAAATTTTGGAACCAGTTACACGAAACATTGGGAACCCGATTGGAATTGATACAGCTTTCCACCCACGACGATGGACAGACCGAGAGAGTCAATCAGATTTTGGAGGACATGCTGAGAGCTTGTGCACTAGATTATGGATCTAGCTGGGATGATAATTTGCCGTATGCAGAATTTTCCTACAATAATAGTTACCAAACCAGCTTGAAGATGGCACCTTTCGAGGCGCTGTATGGAAGAAGGTGCAGGACACCATTGTCATGGGACGAAACTGGAGATCGTCAGTTATTTGGACCAGATTTGATTAAGGAGTCTGAACAGAAAGTTAAGTTGATTCGAGACAGCTCAAGGTAGCCCATCCGCACGTAAGAGCTATGCCGATTCAAAGCGCCAGCGATTGAGTATGAAGTTGGAGACAGAGTATATCTCGAGTATCCCGCTTGAGGAGTTAAGCGTTTTGGAGTGAAAGGAAAGTTAGCACCCGTTTAGTTGGACCATATAAGATTTTGCAACGCATGGGAGAAGTTGCGTATAAGTTGGAATTGCCGAAGGACTGTCGAGGAGTTCATGATGCATTCCATGTTTCTCGATTGAAGAAATGTCACCCGAGATAGCAGAGGTACCGTTAAGAGACACACGGTGCCATTGGAAGCAATTCAGTTGAAGGATGACTTGACATATGAGGAAAAGCCGGTTAAGATTCTCGATTATGCCAGTGAGTTACCAGCAGCAAGGTTATCAAGTTTTGTAAAGTTCAATTGGAGCCACCACACCGAGGATGAAGCCACACGGGAAAGAGAGGAAGTTTTGCTAAGGACCACCTCACCTATTTTCTAGCCAACCCGAATCTCGAGGGCTAGATTCATCTTAAGGGTAGGTTTGTAACATCCCAAATTTTCAATTTGGAATGTTATACATTAGGTCATCATGCATATCATATTTTTCTCGCATTTTCCGATCCTAGAAATTTCACGCAACTCAAGGACCCTCGGAGAGAGTTGGAAGTTTCACAATTTTCATATTTGGGAATTCTCAAATTTTGAAAATAGGATCATTGGATTATTTAATTATCTTCATAAAGTTTTTCCTATAAAAATATTTTGAGAGGGAATAATATGACTTTCCCAAACAATTAGGAAAAATGAAGATATTATAAATAAACCAAATTTGGTTTTGGAAGATTTATTTTGCTTAGGCAAAAATGAGCATTTTAAAAATTTATGCATGTTTGCTGTTTTTAAAGTTCATTTTGTTCGACTCATTTTTAGGAGTCGGGGAAAATTTGTTTTATTTAATTTGGAGTTCATTTGGTATTTTTTTTATTCGTTTTGGTTTAAGTTTATTTAAAAAATCGCGCCTTCTGGACCGAGGCCCAGCTGCCCAGCCAGCCCAGGCCCAGCCCTTGACCCACCTCCTCCTCCTCCCTCGCGTCGCCCCTTGGCTGTGTCCCACCGACGCAGCCGCCACCGCCGAGTCCCGCCTTGACCCGCGCGCTCCTTGCCCCCCCCAAGGAAACCGCCCCCCCTTATAACCGCCCCCCCCTCTCTCTCATCTCACCCGCGGAGCCGCCCACCACCAGCGCCTCGACGCCCGCCCGCCCCGCCGTGGGCGCCGCCGCCGCCGCCCCGCCGACGCCGCCCGCCCCCTCGGCCGGACCCGCCCGCCTCGCCCGAGCCCCACGGACCCGCGGACCTCGCCAAGGCGAGAGCCACCGAGGTAGCCGCCCGCCCGCCGCCCGATCCGGTTTCCACCTTGAACCGATCCGGTTTTATTTAAAAAATGTTCGGTTTTTTTAAAAACCTAGATTGGTTTTATTTTTTCGGTTTTCTTACTTAACGAACGTTCACGAACTGTTCGTTTCAATGAACGCGTTCGTTGGATTAGATTACGAACTAACGTCCGCTTTTTAACCGTTCGTCGTTTTTCTTTTAATCGGATTTAATCCGTTATTTTTCCGATTTGATTTGGATCCGATTTTCAAAACTGTTTTATTTCACGCCGTTTATCGGAATCAGGTGATTCAAGCGCCGGAGTTTCAGAATGAAACCGCCGTTCGACTACCCTACTTTCACAGAGTTTTGCCACTGTGAAATTTTGACCTAATTTCAGGTTGCTAAACCAAGTCGTTCTCCTCGAGTTTCGACTTTCAATGTTTATTTTGATTCGATTCTTTTGCAACCAGGGTTCTTAAGTTGAACTTTCTGGTTAGATCTTTTATTCGAGATTTCCCGTGCATTAGATGAGTACTTATTGTATGCTTGTTGTTTGTCTGCGTTAGATCACCCGGAGTCGCCGCTTGTTACTTGAATCTCTAGGACTCGCGGATCATCGCAAGGCAAGTAACACTTTGATCATACTCTTCTCATACCCAGTTTTATGCATTAGATCTATTCCTCAAACACTTGCATGATTAGGATCTAATTAAATTGTGGGTTTGGGAAGTAGATTGAGGTAGTACCTATTACTGTTTTACTTATGAAACCTTGGGAGTTACTTCTCGTTTGCTTGTTCATGCCATGCTATGCTAGTAGGCGTGGATTGGGTGAGTGAATATCCATGACAGATGTGAGATTGTTAATTAATGGTTTATCTAAGGTGGCAACCTAAACACACATCTGGGTGGATTGAGGCACTGGTTTCCATCGAGACTTGCTGTATTTCTTGGACCGCCACCCGTGCTCTAAGGGATCATAAGATTTTTCAAACTGGAAACTTCCGTGTGCAGCCACAAGCCAATTATGGGCTCTGGCGTAGTTGACTAAGTCGTCATGAACTCTTACGGGTAGGCTAGCTGATGTAGGGGATGTAGGTTGGTACGGTCTACCCACATGTAAGGTGCTAGCGCTTCGAAAGACTATGTCTCGGTCATCCGTTTCTCAAACACCATGTAGTCACGAGAACCAAGCGGAGGCGATCGAGTCTTGTGGGGAAAAGTCGCAAACCTCTGCGAGTGTATAAACTAATCATGATTAGCCGTGTCCCGGTTATGGACAATTTGAGTATCCTGTAATTGAATATCATGTGAATCTCAACATGTTACTTCTAAATAAAAGTTATTGGGTTTTGATGAGTACTTTTAATTGGGATTGAGGATCTCACAACCATTCTCAATGTTTAACAACCACCATGATAGTTAAATAAAATTATTCCTTTGATGTAGGGAAAAATCAGCTTTATGCAAATGTAACAGTAGAGCCTTACCACCAGCCATATATGCATGTAGTATAGGCTTATTCATTCATTGCTCTTATGTGTTACATTGCCAAGCATATTCCATGTCTTGACCGTTTTGGCTGCAACTTTTCACGTTGCAGACTTTTCGAATGACGAGTAAGGTGTTAGGTCGTGGTTCTATACTCGATGATGCCGTTGGAGTTGATGGACTCGCTTATCTTCCAAGCCTTCCATGTTATTATTAGATGGCCTTAAGCCATATTATTGTATTCAGTTCCCTTGTGGACAACGATGTAATAAGTGTGTGATTGCTACTCTGCTATAAATCCTTGAAATCTTGTGGTGTCGGCATTACTGATCCAGGGATGACACTGAGCACAGAGACTTGATCCATTTGGGTCTGGTCGCTACAGATACCCGCGTGATCCTAAAAAAATTGTGAAAAATTGAGGAGAGGAAAGGCAAAACATCTACGTTGAGAGTCCTCACCAGAGAGACGAAGGGAGCTGAGGAGTAAAAAGAATCCTACTCTCCGATATATATAATCCTAAGACTCAAAATAGTTTTCTTCTAGACTCAACAACGGCCAACAAACAAGGGGGCTCCTATGGTTGGTCGAGGCTCTGATACCAACTTGTCACGCCCAAGATGCGACCCTATCCTAAAGGAACTCGAAGGTCCCACCAAGGATAGAAACGCATCTTGAAGACGCCTTTGCAAGGTGGATATCATTACATCAACATTACATAATAGTGGGGATACAACCGAGACATACAATGTCACATGAATACGACAATACATCATATAGAAGATCAACATCCGACTACGGATGAAACATAAACAGAAACTCAAACAACATCCACCCTGCTAGCCCAGGCTGCCGACCAGGAACCTAACCCAAGATTGACGAAGAAGAAGAAGAACTCCAACACAAGTAAACATCGCTCTCGCATCATGATCATCGCATAACATGTACCTACAACTGTTGGTGTAGTAATCTGTGAGCCACGAGGACTCAGCAATCCCATTACCATGGGTATCAAGACTAGCAAAGCTTAATGGGTAAGGAAGAGGTAAAGTGGTGAGGTTGCAGCAGCGACTAAGCATGTATGGTGGCTAACTTACGCAAATAAGAGCGAGGAGAGAAGCAAAGCAAGCGGTCGTCAACTAGTAATGATCAAGAAGTGATCCTTAACTCCTACTTACGTCAGACATAACCCAGAAACCGTGTTCTCCTCTCGATCAACCCCGAAAAGAGACACTCATGGTTACGCTTTACGGTTGGTGTATTTTAGAAGAGTTTACTTCAAGTTTACTACAACCGGATATTAACAAATTCCATCTGCCACATAACCGCGGGCACGGCTCTCGAAAGTTTATACCCTGCAGGGGTTTCCCAACTTAGCCCATGATAAGATCTCGTGATCAACGAAGGATATTCCTTCTCCCGGGAAGACCCGATCAGTCTCAGAATCCCGGTTACAAGACATTTCGACAAAGGTAAAACAAGACCAGCAAAGCCGCCCGATGTGTCGACAATCCCGATAGGATTCGCACGTATCTCGTTCTCAGGACACACCGGATAAGCGAAGCGTACAGGTACCAACGTAACCCAAGTTGCCAAGGGATGGTCCCGCACGGTGCCCTAGTTTGGACCAACACATAGACAAGCACTGGCCCGGGGGGGGGGGGGGTAAAATAAGATGACCCTCGGGATGCGCGACTCCTAAGGGAAAAAGGCTAGGTGATGCAAATGTAAAACCAAGTTTGGGCCTTGCTGGAGGAGTTTTATTCATAGCGAACTGTCAAGGGGGTCCCATAAATCACCCAACCGCGTTAGGGATGCAAAATCCGGGAACATAATACCGATATGACGGAAACTAGGGCGACAAGAGTGGAACAAAACACCAGGCATAAGGCCGAGCCTTCCACCCTTTACCAAGTATATGGATGCATTAATAATATAAGAGATACTGTGATATCCCAACATAAACATAATCCAACATGGAGCAATCTTCATCTTCACATGTAACTAGCAACGCTATAAGAGGGGCTGAGCAAAAGCGGTACCATAGCCACACAACGGTTTGCTAGGAAGGGTGACAAAGGTTAGAGGTTCATGGCAATTTGGGAGGCTTGATAAGCAAGTGGTAGGTAACGTGGCAAAGCGATAGAACGAAGCAACTAGCATAGCAATGATAGTAATGAGATCCAAGGTGACGGCCATCTTGCGAGAAATCCCGCTAGGAAGAAGAACGAGTCCATGAAGAAGATGAACGGGAGTAGTCGAACGAATCCTCACAATCGCAACATTACCGGGACTAAAAAGCAACACCGGAAAGAAACAAACAACATGGTAAATGCACAAGCATAAACATGGCATGATGCACAATCAAGTATGATGCATGTCCGGTTTAATGAGGCATGGCATGGCAAAGTGCAACAAACAATGCTACAAGTTAAGTGGAGCTCAATATGCAACGAGTTGCATATTGACAAAACACCACATGACATATTTAGTTTAATCTCGTTTAAGCTACCAAACAATGTTAAAATGTTGTTAAACATGGCAAGAGGTGAAGCATAAATAAACTACCTATCTAGGCAAGTTTAAATGAGGCCGGAACAACAAACAATAATTCCGGAAAATCCTCATATGCGTATTTCGAATTTGGTACTGTTCTGCCCTAAAACATATTTTATTGTTGTTAAACAGGAAAATAAAGTCCACCATGTTAAACTAGGCATTTTTCCACCCCATTTACATATAAAGTTTATTAAATTCGGAGCTACGGTTATTTAGTTATGAAATAAATCATTTTAACATGACATTTATGCAAATTAAAGCAAACAACAAGTTAAACATTTTAAACATGGATGAAAGTTGGATATTGAGAAACTAGATGAAAAACTAAGCATTTTTCATATATAAATTATTTACATATGATGCACGGTTGTGGAGTTATTATATGCATGATGCTTGAGGGTTTTTCTGTAAAACTGCAGTCTCTGGATAATTGGAAAAATTCGCAGAACGAAAAAAAACACCTACGGGCCGAATCTGGAGCTACAGGAACTGGGCGGCTCACCAGGCCTCATGGGCCGGTTGATAAAGGAGGCCCGACAAGGGGGCGCAGCTGGGCTTGGAGGCATCGGAGATGGCCGGATCCGAGGCCAGGGCGACGGTGGAGCTCCGTTCTGAGGTAGCCCGCGGGCAGAGACGAGGCGGGGTCCTGGTTCAGAGAGAGATGTGAGAGGAGGGACTAGAAAGCAGGGGAGGGGAAGGAAGGATCGACGCGGGGCTCATCTGCTGGATTGAGGCGAGGTTGGGCATGGAGGAGCTCCTCTCCTCCGGATCGAACAGGCGGGGTGCTGGTTGGGCCATTGGGGAAAACGATGGAGGTAGGTGGTTGGATGGATCGGGAGGGGATCCCGATGTGGAGAGGACAAGGGGGGGTGGCGGCGCGATGGAATGGGAAGGATGGGATAGGATCCCTAGATCCTAGGGTTGGACCTATATATATAGCAAGTGGTTTAGATTAGGGGTATTTAGTCCCTCCGATCGAAATCAAACGGCCGAGAATAAATATGTTAGTGATTCGAAATAAGAAAATGGAGATGTTTTATAGACGTTTGGGGATGATCCGGATCCATCGGTAACGACAGACCGGTACGGGTTCTGGTAAGTTTCGGACACGCACACGAGGGGTCTTAGAGAGGTCAACGAGGACAAGGGCCTGACAAAATTACAACGGAGGCAAAGAGAGAAAGGGCAACTGTGAACGGCTACGAGTTTTATGAAAACATGCAGATGCAATGCGCATGATGCTGTGAGATGAGATGCATGGCATGAACACAATGCAAAACAACAGACAAAACCCAACCACGGAGGAAATAACATATCACATCGCCGGAAATGGCAAGAGTTGGAGTTAAAATTATGGAAAGTTACATCCGGGGTGTTACATTTTCTAGGTCAAGAGGACGAGGGATGCCATCGAGCTGAATGTGTGCAAAACTCGGAGGTGTCGTACGTTCGGTGCTTGATCGGTCGGATCTAGAAGAAGTTTGACTACATCAATCACGTTGTCAAACGCTTCCGCTTTTGGTCTACGAGGGTACGTGGACACACTCTGCCCCTCTCGTTGATATGCATCTCCTAGATAGATCTTGCATGGCATAGGATTTTTTTTTTGAAATTGCATGCTACGTTTCCCAACAACCTGGTGATGTAAAATGCCCAGCCACGCGCCAAACCCCAACCGCCAAATCTGAAGCTGAAACTTCCATCCTCCAGCACGACTCCCACCCACCTCCCGCGTACCGCCCACTATCCACCGCCAGGCCCCATGGCAGACTCCGACGACCCCGTTGATGCCTCTATCGGTTTGACCCACCTTGTCGCAGCTGCCACCGGTGCTACGACCTTCCCCGATCCCCTCCCCCACCGCTGCCATGCCGCTGTTGACACTAGATTTTGGCACGGCCAAGAACTTAATTAATATGGCCTCAAATGGAGAAGTTATCTACATAAAAAAGTTCTGTATTTTCGATATGAACATCTTTTAAGTTTGGGCCATCGCCATCCGATCTCATCTCGATGGCCGAAATTGTGTTCGAAATACTTAGATTTTGTATTCAGAACACTATTCGGCTCATTACACCCTCAAGACCGCCTCGTATGGAAAAATGATCTACAAGGATTGTCTTCGTCTCATTGAAACAATCGATTTTGATATAAAAATCGTCCCAATCCGAGTTTGTATGCAAAAGTTAGAGCTATCGGAGTGTAGCCCTGTCATGAGGCATGATGTGGCGCGCCCCACCAGACCTATGTCTGATGGGTAGCGCGAGAGAACGCGTGTTTTGCGTGATAGTCCATTTTGTGCGAGCGATTTTACCTTCAAGATGATCTCTGATCAAACATTGTTCAACACAAAAGTTTTTCGTCTCGTCGAAACGGTCAAGATTGCTTTTGGACTCGTTTCCATCCGAGGTCGTTTACTGCCTCAAAGATGTCCCGCAAGGTGCAGCCAGGTTGTAAACCGAACCGTTTTGGAAAGTTTGATTCCGAGTTGGACCCAAACTAGGGTTTTGGACGTGAATCCAAGCCTTTTCCTTGCACGGGAAGTCTAGCCGCCTCTTATATACGTAAGGGGTGACGGCCGATTGAACAACAACACACAATTGCAAAACCCATCTACAAACTTTCATCTCCTATCCTAGTTTTCTGCTTCTCGTTCATGTGTGTTCTTCACTTCGGAGAGCTTCGATCTACGAAGCCCTAGGGGCGGGCGAACCGACCTAGGGCAGCCCATCACCACCGTGCATCCAGACGGGGTCTCTCCCGGCCACGTGGGGTTTCGGGTCTTCAAAAGAGCTCGCCGGATTGTCTTGCGTATCGCGCTTCCGGTGACGTGTCCTGCGTATCGCGCTCGACGCCGAGGGTACACGGTGACGTGTTCGTGTGCGAACACACTTTTTGGCGACTCCGCTGGGAAAAAAGAGCAATCATCATCATCCATCATGGTCGATCTTCCCAAGCCATCTGAAGTGGATGCCGATAACATCATCAAGCCCAATTTTGAGGAATTATCGGCAGAGCATCGCCGAGCTTTTGAGGAGTACAAGAAGGCGCGTGAAGAGAAGGAGATGCAGGAGTTCCTTGCTAAGTTCAAAAAGGATCGCCAAGGCAACATCACTTCAATTGAAGAAATCAAGTTTCCTCCTCTTCACAATGAGCAGGAAGAACCGGCTGTAAGCAAAATCTTCTCTCCTGAACAGTCGGCTGAAATTACTACTCTTATTGCTCAGAATAATGATCTTATTTACCAAGTTATCATAGACAATAATACTGCTCGAAATAATACTCCTCAATCATATAATGGTAGTGGTAGTATGTCTGCTGGTGTGGAAAACTTTAGTCCAACTTTACCTATTTCATCGGTGCCGCCCGTGCCGTTGAATTCTTATCCCAGTCAGACAAACCAACTTGTTGCTCCACCCTTTAATCCTGCCATGAATGTACCAAGTTTAGTGAATCCAACTGCATTGTTAGGTTACGGTTCGGCAAGTCCAAGTGGATTGCTGCCGAACTATGGTACAACATACACACCACCATCTCTTCCGACTAGCACTATACCAACTATTAGAAATCATATTCACCATGCACCACAACCACATGCAACGTCACTCAATATGAGTGATATTTTGGCTAATGTTAGAGAGGAAATGTCTAGGGTGTTCCGAGAACATTGTGGGATTGAACTACCTAAACCACGAATCTCTAGGAAACCATATCTAGAAAGTTTTGATGCCGTGCCATGTCCTCCCGGATATAAAGTTCCAGATTTTGTTAAATTTAGCGGAGAGGGGACAAATACTACATGGGAGCATGTTAGTTAATACTTGGCACAATTAGGTGAGGGAAGTTCACGAGACGAGTGGAAAGTACGTTATTTTCCTTTATCTTTAACCGGTACTGCTTTCTTGTGGTTTTCTGCGTTTTCACCCGGTTCTATTACTACATGGTTTCACTTGGAACAAAAGTTTCACGATCATTTTTATAGTGGTGATAATGAGCTTAAGTTGTCACATCTTACATCGGTTAGACAAAAGCATGATGAATCGGTCTCCGATTACGTCAAGAGATTTAGAGATACAAAAAACCGGTGCTATAGTTTGGTGATAACTGAGAGAGATTTGGCTGATCTTGTGCTTAGTGGTTTGAGAAATCACATTAGAGAAAGGCTAGAAGGACATGAGTTTTTAAATATCAACCAAGTCTTGCAAAGGGCTTTGGCTCAAGAAAGCCGAAGCAAATATCTTAAAGAGGTGCATAGGTATACAACTGATCGTCCTAAGATGAATATGCTTGAGTATGATAGTGACCACTCGGACGATGAGGGTGATATTTATGCTGCTGAATTTGTTTGGCCATCTAAGGCCAAGCCATTTACTTGCAATGATTTAAAGCCGATTCATAAGAATCGTGATGAAGAGATGAAATTTACTTTCAACATTGCTAAGTGTGATAGAATATTTGATGCTTTATTGCAAGCGAAGATTATTAGAATATCTCATACTTTACCGCCGTTTGAAGAACTAAAATGGCGTGCTTATTGCAAGTATCATAATTCTTTTTCTCATGCTACTAATGATAGTAATGTTTTTCGACGACAGATACAATCTGCCATTAATGACAGACGATTGAACTTTTCTGAGATGCAAGTTTATAAGCAACCTTTCCCAATGAACACCATGGATTTGGAGGGGAAGAAGATGTTAATTCGGCCCAACATAGCCGAACCAGCTAATAAAAATAATATTGTCATTGGTGAGCCCAGGAAAAATAAGGAGAGCGACAAGGTCTTGGGGAGACAAGTTGTGCTTGACAAGCAACCCGGTGGCAAGGAGGCAACCACAAGTGCAAGAGAACACTCATGTCAAATTTGTTAAGCCCAAGAGTCCAGAGGTTGGCAAGTGGAAGACGAATGAAGCTAAAGTGCAACGCAAGAGAATCAAGCCAACTTTTGATATGCTGTTGTCCAAGTATGCCAATCAAGCGGCCGGTTCTAGCTCTGACCGGCATCAAATTTGAAGCGCTCAAGGTCACCTCCTCGGGAAGAATTTCAGCATCATGCAAGGCCATATGGGTCATGGACACCGGGACCATGGATGTAACATCCCAAAATTCTAAATTTTGGAATGTTATAAACAAATAGATAGTTTTGATTGATTGTTTGATTGATTGACTGAAAGTGAGTGAATTTGAAACTTTTGAAAGTTAAATGAGAGGGAATAAAAGGACTTTCCCAAACTTTCATTTTTGCTTTTATGATCTTCGGGAATTCAAATTCTTTTCATCACAAAACCCTGGAGAGAAGATGACATGACTTCTTCCATCTATTTAAATGACAAGGGGAGTTGAAAATATTTGAATTTCATTTGGAAAATATTTCTAACCCATAAACTTTATGCAACTCAATGATTTTCACGAGCGAAGATAAAATGACTTCTTCAAATTATATGAAATATGAGTTGGGAGTTTCAAAGGATTAAATTCAAAGTTCTTTTGAATTTATTTTTCAATTTGGAGTTATTGGAGTTTTATTCAAATTATTTTTCTCCAAAAATAAAATATATGGAAAATAGGGTAACATGATTCCCTACATCAGAAAATTGGAGAGAAATTAATTTGAAGTCATTTTGGTATTTTTAAAATGATTTTTGTTGGATTTTATTGGACCAGAAGCACTCTTTGCTTTATTTGAATTTGTGTGAAATTTATTTAATGCTACAGAAATGTCCATGTTGTAGGAAATCTTTTTCTGAAAATTTTGATATATTATATGCCCATATAATATTTTCATTTAATTTGTTTTATTATTTCATTTGTGTGTAAAATGTTTATTAAAAAAAAACCTTCCCCTCGCCGACTGGGCCGGCCCAGCTCCCAGGCCAGGCCACGGCCCAGCCCCTCGCCGCCTCACCCGTCGTCCCTGAACGGGACATCTCCCGAGTCCGCCGCCGCCACGACATCGCCGCCGCCGTGTCCGCCCCGGCCTCCGTGCCCCTTCCCCAAGGCCGCCGCACCTCCCTCCTATAAAGGCGCCGCCCGCCCTGCTTTTTCCTCTCTCTGCGCTGTCGCCTCCTCCGATCTCGCCGCCTGCCGCTGAACTGCCGCCGCCGAGATCCGCACCGCCGCCGCTCAGCAGCCGTCCGCCCTCGACCACCGCCGACGCCGCCATCGCCTTCGCCTCGTCGAGCCGCGCCTCCACGTGGTCTCGCCCGGGCTAGAGGACCCCGGAGCAGCCGCCGCACTCGACGTCCGAGCCGCCGCCGCCATCTCTTCCGGCGACGTCGACGCTCACCGCCGCGGTGAGCACCGGAGCCACTCTCCTCCGTTAGATCGTGGATGAACGTTGTAGATCGTGTTTTTTTTTCGAAACGTTTTTTTTAGTAAACGAACGTTCATTAGTTTAGGACTGGTAGTGAACGTTTTCATTATATATGCCTCCGTAGCGAACGTTCATTCGATAGGATTTTTTTCTTTTTAGTTTTCCGCCAGGGGCCCGTTGGTGAATATTTTTCTTCACCGATTAGTCCCTGTACTTCAAACGCTCATAACTTTTTACTCGTAAGTCGGAATCCAACGAAACCAACGCCCACTTCTTCGCTATGATTCCCTCTATCCAGTAATCCAACTCAAACATGTTTTTGAAAATTTAAAATTTGAATTAGATCAGATTTGAATTCAAACTTCGTTTGATCATAACATGAGTTTCATAATTCCGTTTGAGTTGATTCTTTTTGCAAATCGAAGCTCTTGACCTAAACTTTCTGATAAGGCCAAATTCACATAATTTTGGTACTGTTAGAAATTGTTTTATGTTGCAAGAGCTATTTGCTTGGTTTTGATGTTTTCCGAATCGTTTTCTTCATTCCTTCCGATCTTTTGAGTGATTGCTTATGTGTGGTTACTATTGCTTGCTTACGATAGATTAACCGGAGTGTGATGAGTAGATCTGTCAAGAGTTTTGAGTGCGAATCATCTTCATCAACGTTGCAGGCAAGTAACACTTTGATCATACTCTTCTCATACCCAGTTTTTATGCATTAGATCTATCCTCAAACACTTGCATGATTAGGATCTAATTAAATTGTGGGACTAGAAGTAGATGAGGTAGTACCTATTACCTGTTTTATTATAAACCCTTGGGAGTTACTTCTACGTTTGCTTATTATGCCATGCTATGCTAGTAGACGTGGATTGGGTGAGCGTATCCATGACAGATGTGAGATTGTTAATTAATGGTTTATTTAAGGTGGCAACTTAAACACACATCTGGGGTGGACTGAGGCACTGGGTTCTAACAGGACTTGCTTGTATTTCTTCGGACCGCCACCCAGGCTCAAAGGGATCATGAGATTATTCAAACTAGAAACTTCCGTGTGCAGCCACAAGCCATTATGGGCTCGCATAGTTGATTAAGTTGTGTGAACTCTTACGGGTAGACTAGCGATGTAGGCGAAAGTAGGTGTACCGGTCTACCCACAAGTAAGGTGCTAGTGCTTCAAAGATCTGTGTCTCGGTCATCTGCTTCTCAAACACCATGTAGTGCGAGAAACCAAACGGAGGCGATCGAGTCTTGTGGGGAAAAGTGCGCAAACCTCTGCAGAGTGTATAAACTAATCATGGTTAGCCGTGTCCCCGGTTATGGACATCTTGAGTATCTAGTTCTTGGATTATCCTGTTGATCTCATCATGTTACTCTAATTAATATTGTTGGGTTTTAATGAGTACTTTTAATTGGGATTGAGGATGCTGTCAACCATTCTCAATGTTCAACAACCACCATGATAGTTAAATAAATTTATTCCTTTGCAGTAGGAAAAAATTGGCTTTATGCAAAAACTGTAACCGTAGAGCTTTTCACCAGCCATATATGCATGTAGTATAGGATTATCATTCCCTTATTCTCTATGTGTTACATTGCCAGCATATTCCATGTGCTGACCCGTTTACGGGCTGCAACTTTTCATGTTGCAGACTTTTCAGACGACGAGTAAGTGATACGTTAGGGTTACGATTTCCTATACTCAACTTTGCCGTTGGTGTTGATGGGAATCCACAACCTTGTTGCTTCCGCTATCCTTTGGATTGAGGTAATAGTATTTACGTTATTTATACATGTGATTTACCTCTGTTATAAATCCTTCGAGTACTGTGTGTGTCAGCATACCGATCCAGGGATGACACCTAAGCACAGAGACTTGATCCATTCGGGTCGGGTCGCTACAAGATGGTATCAGAGCACATGTTGACTGTAGGACGTGACCCTAGAAACTGACAAGCCCATAGGAAATATTTTTCTCTACAACTTATTTTTCAAAAAGATCTTTTATCTCTCTTCTCTTCTGAGTTTATTCAAATATTCCCTTTTAGTGAGACCATACCCCTTTTTCCCTTTTGACCACTCGAAGATTCGACCGATGGGACCACTCCAAGGAGACAAGATATCGGACAACTAAGACCAATTGGAATGAAGATGATTTTACCGTGTAAATGGAAACTACAACTATTGAAGACTCTGAAGACTAGGAGATTTTGAAGGCTTTGAAGAATTTTCGGATTTGTATGACCTAGGAAGGTTACGCTTATGGAATTTGACGGACCATGGAAGTTATCAATACCCGAGATCAAGGTGTATTGGATCTGGAGTGTTACATCAGGAAGTTAAGATGGACCCACAAGAAGCTAAATTTTGACAAGGAAGTATTTCATGAAGAACTCAGGATCCAGAAGCTGAAAGTAGACAAACTGGAGGAACAAAACCTCGAGATACCAGAGATTCATCAGGACTGAAGGACAGTAGGATCATGGTTCATGTCAAGGAAGTTGAAACCAGAAGTTTGGAATGCAACTCCAGAAATATTAAAAGACGTCACGAGAGACTTCGCGTCAACAGAGATGATTTGGCAAAAGAACTTGAGAAGGACAAGCATGATCAGAAGGAGTCAGCAGAGACATGACCAAGACTTGAAGAGTTTGATGACTTTGAGATCTATTGACCATTAGAAGACCAAACCCCTGTTACATACCTCCGTTAGATGCGACGATTGTGAGCTGTCATTTGTTTGATGTTTTTCCGACAGCCACAATAAAACCTGTCTTTTCAAAACTTTTGTTTGTATTGTGTGCATCCCTCTCGATCTCTCTTATCCCACCCCAAACCCATGGACCCAATAGAGGATGAATGGAGATGAGCTTGTATTGTCTGAACCGATGAGTCAATTGGAGACAGTCTGATGGATTCAGCACATGGAGGATCAAATGGAGTATAACCGGACAGTCAGAAAAGATATGACCCAGCATGCTCTTCAGTGCTTTGAAAGAGGTGCCACTACTTGGTGGAGGATGTACCAAACCATCAATGGATGACAAGGAGTAACCACTTGGAAAGAATTTAAGTTGACTCTGCTAAAATCTCGGCTTGTGTCCCAGAAGTTGAAGCCTTATGGAAAGGATATGAAGAAACCTTGTGCATACAAGCTTTGTGGGGAAGTAGGACACAACCATAAAGAAAACTAGGATGAATACCCTCATAATCGGAAGATTATCGAAGGAGTTAGCCGAGGATCTCAGGGAACTTCGGTTGGAGATTGTTCCCAAAGGTTTCGTTGCGATAATGGAAGTTCACCTACATTGTTGGAAAAGATCCGTGAAGCTCGACGGATGCCAAAGAGATTGCTGAGATAAAAGAGAGGATGATGCAACGGAAAGGCCGAAGGTTTTCGTAAGGATGAGCACGACACCCTATGGTTCAAGGATCGTGTACATGTACCCAATAATGCAGAGATCAGGAAGTTAATACTTCGGGAGGCTCATGACTCACCATACCCGATTCGCCCTAGAAACACCAAGATGTATTTGGATTTGAAGGAGCATTTCTGGTGGACTGGTATGAAGAAGGATATTGCGGAGTATGTAGTCGTAGGTGATGTATGCCAGAGAGTAAAGGCAGAGCATCAGAAGCCAGCAGGATTACTACAGCCTATGCCGATACCCGAATGGAAGTGGGATAAGCTTGGCATGGATTTCATTACCGGATTTCCCAGAACCCGAACGGGATATGATTCTATCTGGGTAGTAGTTGATTCTCTTGACCAAAGTGGCTCACTTTATCCCAGTGAAAACTACCTATACAAGTGCGAAGTTGGCCAAGATATATTTGACCAGGATCGTATGTCTGCATGGAGTTCCGAGGACCATTGTATCGATAGAGGAACACAGTTTACCTCAAAGTTTTGGAATCAGCTGCACTGCACTTTGGGTACTAGGCTAGAGTTCAAGATAGCCTTTCATCCGCAATGATGGACAGATCGAGAGAGTAAATCAGATTCGGAGGACATGTTGAGAGCTTGTGCGCTAGATTATGGATCTAGTAGGGATGATAATCTACCTTACGCGAGTTCTCATTCAACAACAGCTACCAAGTCAGTTTGAAGATGGCCCTTTAAAGCTTTGTATGGGAGAAGGAGCGAGACACCGTTGATGTGGGACGGGTTAGAGACCGTCGCTTGTTTGGACCAAATGTGATCAAGGATTCAGAAGAGAATGTTAAGTTGATTCGAGATAGACTGAAGGTAGCTCAGTCCAGGCAGAAGATTTATGCAGACTAAAAAACGCAAGGAGGAAGTATATGAAATTGGAGACAGAGCATGTCTTCATGTGTCCCCTCTACGAGGAGTAAAACGATTTGGAGTTAAGGGAAAGTTAGCCCCGAGATTTGTAGGACCATACCGAGTTGGAACGTATGGGAGAATTGGCTAACAAAATTGGACTCACCTGAAGGACTGTCAGGAGTTCATTATGTGTTTCACGTTTCCCAGTTGAAGAAGTGCCATGCAGAGATGGCCAATATTCCCCTGTAAGGACGCTTGACCCTGGAAAGGATAATGATGTTCCACGAAGTGGAGTATGGACTTCATAAGTATAAGTTTTTATCACGGTATGTGGGATATCCCACGAGGATGAAGAGATGAATTACTATTGGATATAAAGGAGGTGTGATGTTGGAAATATGGATCAATGGAAATTCCATGATGAGTCTGAGAAATCATGTCCTAGTTTGGTGCCAATAGAAAGAAGGAAGACAGTACAATTGGATGGATTTAAGAATACTAGGAAGTTGGAAGTTGGAATAATGATCAGTTGCCCCGAGGATGAGTTCAAGGATTATAAGTGAAGAGATGGGCCATAACCCACAGGTCCAGGACCTGCCAAGAAGCAAGCACACTCTTGCTGAAGGAGAAACCCTGGAAGAAGTTACGATTTTATCGACCGATGAATTCTATAGGAGTTTACGCAAAACCTGAGAGTTGTTAAGGAATTGTTAAGGAACGATAGATGTTTGTTTGGCTTGCAGAATCAATGGATTTATTCAAACTTGGTTCGTCGACAAGAGAAATTCTGCAATGCTTGTGAGGATGACCGAGTGTTAGAATGCGAGATTCGCTAAACCATGTACAAGGTAATGATTTGGGTGCGGGATGGATTGATCACCATACCGACTTACTCTTATTATTCGCCTTGCTATCACTACAGGAATCAGCTACTTTGCCGTCTGCCATGGCGGACGGCAAAGGCACGAATGGCGGACGGCAAAATCCTTTGCCGTCAGCCGCAGACGGCAACAGGCTCCGACAAAGTAGGCTACGATAAACAGCTACTTTGCCGTCCGCTTCCTGGCGGCTGACGGCAAAGGGCCTTTGCCGTCCGCGACGGACGGCAAAGAGAGCGGACGGTAATAATTGCGCCGTCAGTCCGTTAAGTGTCTAACGGCAGGCCTTTGCCGTCCGCCCGCGACGGCAAAATTTCTAGTGTCTTTGCCGTCGCCACCGATGGCAAAGTGCGTGTTCTTTGCCGTCGCCATCGATGGCAAATCGACCAAATGGGTCAGCTTCCAGAAGCACAGACTAGATGCCACGTGTCTTCTTTGCCGTCCGCTGAAGACGGCAAAAGCGCGTTACCGTCGGTGGCGACGGCAAAGAGCCCGATATTGGCTCTTTTATCTGTTTTTTATTAAATCCAACAATTTTCATCACAATTATATATGACATATATAGATATATTTCAAAAGGCCATTACAGAGCAAACATATAAGATATCCAACACATAACTTCATCATCCAAACATATATATTACATGCATAGTTCCATCATACATAACAAGTTCAACATAGAGGCATCCAACCATATATATTACAATAGTTTCATCCAACGATACATGCATAGTTCAACGATACAAAAGAAACAGAGAAAGGGATAAGGAGCACTCCATCTATGCAAGCTTTAAGTCAAGTGAATGAAATCTGCAAAATGAAAAATAAGAAAGTTAGAACAAGAAGAGTAGAACAAGAAGAAGACTAGAACAAGAAGAGTAGAACAAGAAGAAGACTAGAACAAGAAGAGTATGCCATTTATGAGCTAACTTACGTGAAATGGATCATATATGAGCTAACTAAGTTGAAATGGGTCGTTTATGAGCTAGCTAAGGTGAAATGGATCATTTATGAGCTAACTAAGTTGAAATGGGTCGTTTATGAGCTAGCTAAGGTGAAATGGATCAGTTATGAGCTAACTTAGTTGAAATGGATCATTTATGAGCTAATTTAGTTGAAATGGATCTTTTATGAGCTAACTTAGTTGAAATGGATCATTTTTGAGCTAACTTAGGTGAAATGGATCATTTATGAGCTAATTTAGTTGAAATGGATCTTTTTGAGCCAACTTAGGTGAAATGGATCATTTAAGAGCTAATTTAGGTGAAATGGATCGTTTTTTAGCTAACTTGGTGAAATGGATCATTTAAGAGCTAATTTAGGTGAAATGGGTCATTTTTGAGCTAACTTGGATGAACTGGATCATTTATAAGCTAACCTAGGTAAAATGGGTCATTTTAGAGCTAACTTAGGTAAAATGGATCGTCTATGAGCTAACTAAGCTAATTATGCAATTTTTGACATAAGTAAGCTAAGTATGAGATCGTTTTAGAGCTAACTTAGGTAAAATGGATGGTTTTGGAGGTCAAGAAGCTTATTAAGTCATTTTGGAGGAGAAGAAGCTAAGTCTAGGTCATTATGGTAAGCATTGGAGGAAATAAAGCTAAGTCTAGGTCTTTATGCATGTGTTAAGCAAAACACTAGATAAACTTACCAAGATCCGGGAGGTGTAGGAGCGGGGTGGCTCGTGTCGGTAGTCGGAGAAGGATCGTGCGATGCTTGTCTCGAGTTACGCTGCACCAAAGATCATTTCCAATGTCTTGTTAGCATGATGACACTCAAATGTTAAGACTAGCAAGTAATGTCCATTCAAATAAAACTCACCGTGGTCCCTGGAGCAATCATCGGCATCGGCGGAGCGGTCTCGACTGTCTTCTCGCACACGATCGCACATTTGGTTTTGACGACTCACCATACTAGTTAGTAATGAGACAAACACTACATGAATGTTTTGGCTAATCTGCAGAAGAAACTTACCACAAGGAGCTCGTACATGGCCCTTGCACGCATGTCATTCCGTGCCCTCTCCTCCTCCATCATCTTTGTCGTCCTCTCCTCCAACTCCCGCTGCCTCTCCGCCGCCTCCGCCAAGTTTCTCCGTTCTATCTCTCTCACTCAGATAGCAGCCTGCAACACCACTCACATGACCATTTGTAATCATTGATGGAAGCGCACACAATGTAATGGAGAAAGATAACTGAGTATGTATCACTAACCTTGATGGCGAGTTGCACCGGCCGCTCACGAGGCCTTATCTCAGAGCGGAGCTCGATCTGCTCGCCTTGATCTCCGAGAGAGTGCTAGGACAACGGATAAGTCCATCTCCAATGGCTATGGAGCCATGGGACCTCCCGCCACCAGATATCATCAACAGCTCTGGATCAATGGGACCCTAGCTCAAGTTAAAGTCCTCCCTTTCCTCACCTTCCCTCATCTCTATATCTCACGAGCTTGTTGTGGGAGGAGATGTTGGTGAAGTTGTTTGCATCATCGAGGTCGACCGAGAGAAAGCCTTGACTTTCTTGAAAGAGGCAGTGTGGGCCATGGCATACAGGTCGTACACCTCTGGCACCTTATCCGCCTTATTGTAGCGTGCTCGAAAGAGAGAAACAATGAAAATTAGTAATTAAAGGGCTCAAGCTAGCATGATGAATTAATTGCATGAATCATGAAGCAAACCACATACCCGGGCCATGCCTGAACTGATATAAGTTGGAGCTGCCTTGATGGTGTGGCACACCTTCCATTTGGGCACGTTTGTCCTTGGCCTCGTTGTGGAGGGCTAGCCATTGTTTTGAGCACCACTCATCGACCAACACCTCCCAACAATCCATCCGATCCGCACACCATCTCGGAGGCGCCTAAGTTAGCAAATAGAAACTTGAGCACTACGGCTAAGAATTACTAAATGAAGGAACTTAAGTAGAGAAGGCCTTAAGAATTACCTTCATGTACTGCTCCTTACTCAGGAACTTATCGCGGCACGCCGGCTTGGTCTTCTTGATACCACGCAAGGCGTAGTAGTCTCGAACAGCCTGCACCCGAGCCTCGTGTCGTAAGTTCGGAGTAGGCGCTGCAGACGTTCTCGATAACATGTGTCGCGTCCTCCTCGTATCCCTCCTCACACCAGAGAATGTCTGCAATCAAATGAGACAATATTGATTAGTACAATTAATAACTAGCTAGTTGAAGATTTTTAAATGTGTAGGAGAAATTACCTGAACTTTCGATCACCATGTTCGCCCTCGTGTCGCATTACACGACACCGCCGATAATCTCATCCGGCGGGGCCGGGCAGCCACGTAGTGCTCCCAGCTCAATCCAAGCTCGAAGCCGACCCTCACCGAGCAACGGACAAACCCGGGAAGTTTTGCGCAAAGAACTCCAAAGACGGAGTTGGGCGGCGGACACTATGATGGTGGTCCCAACCTCTGCAGACATGACAAGGCCAACGATTAGTTATTTGAAAAACGTGAATGCACAAGGTACAAAAATATTAAATGCACTTACGCACCTCTCCCCATCAGGGAAAATCAACCACCTCTGCCGCTGGTCACCGCACGGACGGAGCCGTAGCACCACGCCGGTAGACGGTGCCCCCTCCTCCTCAAGATCGATCGGCTCCCGCCATCATCAAGATGGCCACTCGGCTCCTCGGGCTGATCCGCCAGTACCCCATCCGGACGTGTGCTCCTCCGGGTCACGTGGGCGAACTCGAGGCCCAAGACCCGTGGACCGCAGGCTCGTGGACCGAGTCCGTAGCCTCCTCCTCGACGAGTCCACCCTAGCAGATCACGTGCTCGGGTGAAACAGCTGGGGTGGCGGCGAGGAAGGCGCCAGTGCAGTCACCCTACCTCCTCTCCCACGACCACGTGCCCTACCTCCTCTCTTCCTACCTCGTCCCTGCTAGGCACCGCGGTCGACGAAGAAGGGCCCGGCGGTGTGGCCATACTGTCCAAAGAACGCTTCGGCGGAGAGGTGCATCCGAATGGAAGACCTCGCACCACGCTCCCGACCAGCGCCCACCATCTTTCAACACCTGCCATGACAAACAGTAAACAAAATTAGTACAACATAAAAAAGACCGACATGAATAATAATATGTATCACTTAAGTGTATCATCATCAAGTACAACATAAAAAATGTAATACCGACACTACTAATAATCTGGATCAAGATCATCAATAAATGCATAATCATCATCATCACTATAATCAATGACGGGCTCATAGGGTTCATTGGCATCAACATGTGCAAGGCCACCTTGACGTGTCGGTCAAGCATTGACAGTCATCCGCAGCAGATAACCTCTTCTTGTTCCGCTCTTCTTGTTCCTCCTCCGGGGTGATGTCGGATTCATTGTCGCTGTCTACTTCAATGTTTTGGGGTGAAGTATAGCGGTTCTTGAAATGCTTTTTGAAAGACGTGTCTCTTGGAAGAATTCTCCTTCATATGTGTCAGGTTAATGTGAGGTTCATAATCCTCTTCCTTTGGGGAGAAAGTCTAGCACGTGGCGGCACTTCATAAACGACATCCCAACCTTTCAGATTTGGATTAGTTTGGCAGGCCCACGGTAGATAGAATACTTGGGTCGCTGTTGAGCCATAATATAGACATCGTGAACATCTAAATGAGTGCTTTGGTTGATTTCAACTAGCCCTACATGTTCATGAGTCCTTCTAGTCTCCTTCGCTGAAACCAATAACATTTGAAGACTACGACATTCGGTGAGTTTTCACCATAGAACAGAAGTTCATAAATTGCTTCAACTCTCCCATAATACTCGGTACCTCCTTCGCCGATAGCAGATACACAACAATTTGTTGACTTTCGGTCGGCTATAGATAGCTCTTTGCCATAGGTACGAAAGCGATACCCGTTGATGTCGTACTTGTCAAATGAACGGACCTTATAGTCAAAACCATTAGCGACTTGTCTCAATTCGGCGTCCATAGACTCTGAATTAGCCTACAAGTTTAATATGAAAGGATTGTTGCATTATGCACAAATTAGCTAATGAAATGAAATTGTCTAATAGAAATTACCGCTTGTTTGAACCAAGAGATGAAACCGGATAGCCACCTCCTTGCTTTGCGAGAAGCTCATACTCTTGACGGAATCCTTTTGGATCGCCGCCCATACGAGAATATGGCGACGATCGATTGTATGACATATCCAGGAATAAGAGTAGTTCAAAGGAAATAGAAGTTGCGAAACAATGTACCGAGAACTTACTCGATGTACGGCCGCACTTCTATCAGGTTGTTGAAGATATACAACGAAATGGTCCGCCATTCTTCGTTATTCAAAGATACCGGATGTGAAACACTAGCTGGTGCAAGATTCCTTTGAATAGGCTGAGGTTGGATCCACCCTTTTTAGGCTCACAAGATTGTACCGAGGCTTCGGATTATGCAAATGACGATTTTTGGCTTCAGAGTGCGCTGTTACGAAGTTTGCCGCCTCCTCTGTGATGAATGCCTCAGCCATCGATGCTTCAATTCTCGCTTATTTTTACATTTTTGTCGAGCGTCTTCGCATTCTCTCGGTTAGGTAGCAACAACGATTTTGCACGGCCCCCAATCTTGCCTCGGTCGGGAGATGCAAAATCAAATGCTGCATTGGATTAAAGAAGCCCGTGGAAAGATCTTCTCTAACTTGCAGATCAACTCCGCGCCAACTCTTCCATTTCTTCTAGCACGCCAGCGATAGTTCTTTCGCACAAAGAACACGGAAGAAATAGCTGAGTTCTGCCAAGATTAGCCATTCATCCTCGTGGATGAAGCCACGCAACATCACCGGCATTACCCGCTCAATCCATATGTGCCAATCATGACTCTTGAGACCAAATATCTTCAGTTTATCAAGATTCGCCCCTCTTTAGATTCGCTGCATACCCATCGGGAACATCAACTGCTGTTGCACCCACAAGAGAATTTCCCTCATAGCTGGCCTTCCAAGATTGAACCATGCCTTTGGCTTCGTCCGATTCTGCTTTCCTTTCGGTTCTTTCATGTTTTGTAACGGCCTATCACATAGCGCCCAGATCGACTCTAGCCTTAGTATTATCCTTTGACTTCCCATCTATGCCGAACAATGTACCAAAAAGTGCCTCGGCGATATTCTTCTCGGTGTGCATCACGTCGATGTTGTGTGGGCAAAGGAGGTCTTTGAAGTAAGGCGATCCCATAAGCATGTTTTGTGAGTCCACGCTGCTTAGTATTATACCCTTGAAGTACCACGGGCGTTGTGGATCCGCTCGAGAGCGTTTAACCGATCCAGGTCTGCTGGCTTTGTCAATGCGGGTGGTGCGAGTTTTGACAACTCTACCCTCGATGAAGTTCTTCTTGTCTTTCCGAACTTATGGCGAGGATCCAGAACTGTCTATGCATGTCGAAGCAAGAAAACTTGCGACCGCCCTGAAGCCAACGAAACTCAAGAGCTCCCTTGCATGTGGGGCACGGAACCTTCCATGCACACACCAGCCAACGAATAGCGATACGCCGCAAGTCATGCGTCGAGTACATGTACCGTACACGCATTATGAAGTTCCGCTTTGCTAAAGGCGTCGATGTCTTGAACCCATTATCCCAGGCTTCTTGCAATTCGTCCTTAAGCGGCTGCATGTACACATTCATATTTTTTCCCGGATAGTTGGGTCCTGGAATTATCAACGTCGGAAAATGTTCTTTCTTTGCATAATCTGTCCGGGGAGATTGAGTGGAAAGACAAATACGGGCCAACAATCATTGGGCTGCCGTCATACCAAACACATCGAACCCATCCGTGCTGATGCCGACTCGAGGATGCCTCGGATCTGCCGCTTTGTCGACATGTAATTCATCAAACTTTTTCCACGCAACACCATCCGATGTGTGTACCATCATCGATTCCCATCTCGCATCTAGTTCGATTCTTTTGCCTGTTTTGTGCCATGTCATCTGTCCGGCCGCCTCTTCACCATGAAAAGACGTTGAAGTCTTGGTACGATTGGCATATACCAAGAACACTAACGGGATTTTGGTCTGTGTCTTCTCACCCATACCGTTGTCTACCACAATATACCGGAAGACTTGCAAATGGGACAATAGTTCAAGTCCGCATAGTCAAGCCTAAATAAGGCACATCCTTTCTCACGTGCATGTATCTTCTCATAGGGCATCTTCATTGCACGGAGGATTTTGTCCGACCGGTATAGGTTTGCGGGCATTACATGGCCTTTGGGTAGAAAGCGCCCAAATCTGTCATAATTGCGTCATAGCATTCTCTGCCCAAGTTGAACCGAGCCTTGAGCCATTACTTGTGAGATGACATCCAACCGACAAAGCTCGGTGTGCTCGTGGAGCGGACGTTTGAAGACTCCAACATTTCATTGAAGGCCTTTGCAGATTCCTCCATCTCCTCGTCCAATCCCGAGCATCATCATAGCCTTGCACCATGTTTTCCATCCGGTACCATGCTCGTCGGTGCGACGACGATCCACCTCAGCTCGGTCATGTTGGGCAGACTCACCATGAAATGTCCACACCATATAATCGGCGTAAAACCACTCTTCTGCGGTGTTTGCCCATTTCAGCCTCTCTCTTCTTTTCCCAATTGCCGCACCGAAACAGGGGCACCAGGTTTTCTTTTGGCCATTTGCAAATGCGGCTTGCACAAACCCTTAGTTTTTGTGAACCATTCAGCGCTCCATTTGTTCTCGACCAAGTGACCGGTATACATCCAAGCATGGTCACTCATCTTTGACTTTCGAGCTAATGGACACACAACAATTATATATGTAATTCACCATGTATATATTCATCGGTTGATCTACTTTGTCAATTTTATTACGTCCATGCAACCTACACTCTAATAGGTAATGATAGGTCCTAATCCCACCCGTGTGTGTAGATTGGGTTCATTTTCCCATGCTATGCTCCGGATCCGACGCAAAATTTGGCAGCACCTCGCCGCTTTCTCGATACACGCCTCGCAATAAATGAGAGGATGTGTACCGGAGAACAACAGGGAGGCACCGATTTAAATATATGCGTCGGATCCGAGCAAAGCATATGGGAAAACGAACCCAATCTACACATACTCGGGCTGTCCATGGATAGCGTTGGACAATTGAAAGAATCAAGGTTATAAATATGCAAATGCATGCATATTTATAACTATGACGCTTCGAACGGGAGACACATATTGGTTACGATATCGATGATTCAAGACACATATATAGCTAGCTATCAAGTTTCATCGAATAGATCAAATAATTAATGGGGAGGAGGAGTTGTCATTTGTGCTCACCAACGAACGAAGGGGCGAGCTCGTCAAACGACGGGCGAGGTCGTCGAACACCAAACCTCATGGCGATGAAACAACTGCACAATTAAAACTACACGATCAACACAATTATATATGATGTTTTCATAGCAAAATCGAAAAATATATGACCTAACTAATAATTCACAAATATATGACCCGCCGGCCTCGAAGGCCAAAGAACACCTTTTCGGAGGTGTCGGTGGTCGGGTGTCTGTCGGTGTCGGGTGCCGTGTCGGGTCGGGTGCTGTTTCAGGGTCGGGGTCGGGTGTCGTGTCGATGTCGGGTAGTGCCGTGTCGGTGTCGGGTGTTGTTTCGGGTCGGGTGTGGTGTCGGCGTCGTGGTGTCGGGTCGGCTCGGGTCGGGTGTTGGGTCAGCTCGGGGTCGGGGTGTCGGGTCGGGTGTCGGGTCAGCCTTGGGGGTCGGGGTGTCGGGTCGGGTCGGGTGGCGGGTCGGGTGTCGGGTCGGGTCGGGTCGGGTGTCGGGGTCGGGTGTCGGGGTCGGGTCGGGTCGGGTGTCGGGTCGGGTCTCGGGTCGGGTCGGGTCTCGGGTCGGGTGTCGTGTCGGGTGCCGGGTCGGGTCCAGGTACCGTGTCGGGTCGGGTCGGGTCGGGGTGTCGGGTGTCGGGTCGGGTCGGGTCGGGGTCGGGGTCGGGTCGGGGAGTCGGGGTGTCGGGGTCGGGTCGGGTCGGGGTCTCGGGGTCGGGGTGTCTTCTTCTTCTTCTTCCTTTTCCTTTTCTTCCTTTTTTCCTTTTCTTCTTCTTCCTCCTTTTCCTTTTCTTCCTTTCTTCTTCTTCTTCTTCTTCTTCTTCTTCTTCTTCTTCTTCTTCTTCTTCTTCTTCTTCTTCTTCTTCTTCTTCTTCTTCTCCTTTCCTTTTCCTCTTCTTCTTCTCCTCCTCTCCTCTCTTTTCTTCTTCTTATACTAAACTAAATCTAAACCTAATACTAAACTAAAACTAAACCTATAAACCTAATACTAAACTAAAACTAAACCTATAAACCTAAAACTAAACATAAACCTAAAACTAAAAAACAGAAAAAGGAAAAAAAGGAAGAAGATACTCACCGCAGCGAGGGTGGAGGAGGGGACAGTGCGGCTGGGCGGCGGAGGAGGGGGCGGCGTCTGGGCGGCGGGCGCGAGGTGCCGGGCGCGGCGGCGGCGTGGCGCCCAGGGCGGGCGGGGCAGCGGGAGGGGGCGCTGGGGCGGCGGCGGCGAGGGTGGAGGAGGGGGGGTGCGGCTGGGCGCGGAGGTGCCGGGCGCCGGGCGTGGCGGCCAGACGGCAGGGCGGCGGGGGCAGCGGGGGGGGCGCCGGGGTGGCGGCGGGTGGTGGGGCGACGGGCGGGGCGCTAGGGCGGCGGCGGCGGGTGGTGTGAAGGGGCTGGCGAGAGGTGGGAGAGAAAGAGAGAGAGGGGGGGCGCCGTTAACGCATGGGGCCCTCCCTCTTTGTCGTCCGCCACCCTTTGCCGTCCGCCTTCTTCCTCTTTGCCGTCCGCTAGCGGACGGCAAAGAGGGCCCCGTTAGGTTTTTTTTGCAACTCGTCGGTGGGGCCCTCCTCTTTGTCGTCCGCTAGCAGACGGCAGCGAATCTTTGCGTCCATGAGCGGACGGCAAAGAACTGGCTGATGGTAACCTTGGTCTTTGCCATCAGCCAGTTCTTTGCCGTCCGCTTTTTGGGTAGCTGATGGCAAAGAGCTTATTTGCCGTCCGCTAGCAGACGGCAAAGATCTGGCAGATGGCAAAGTAGCTGATTCCAGTAGTGCTTGTGAGGATGACCGAGTGTTAGAATGCGAGATTCGCTAAACCATGTACAAGGTAATGATTTGGGTGCGGGATGGATTGATCACCACACCGACTTACTCTTATTATTCGCCTTGCTATGTGGGATGGTAAATCTGAGTGACTTACCTATAGTAGAGAGACGACGATCAAAACCTTGTTTAAACCTTAGAATGGTATAGGTATTTTTTCCCTTCTACACGGCAGCTGTTGCCAATCGTAGGATATACGGTGAGGTTCAACCCAGACCCATTTCCTGCAGGACACACCATAAATTGTTGACCACCATGAGATATCGAAAGTTGTTTAGTATTGGCGCCAGACCCATCAGCTATGAAGACCCAGTTTCGGGATAACCTTACCAAGAGGAAAGGACAGAAGAATTGAGGAAAAGGTTATGCCGCTACCGGAAGAGCCCACAGATGGAATTTCCCAAGATCTGAGAAGACCGACACTGTCAGTAATAAGGATGGAGTATTTGAGTTTTGATGGAACCGTAACAATGCTTCTAAGGGTGGTAGCACCCGAGACCCCGGAGTCGATCAATGGATTTTGAGAAGACCCCAAACCTAACCTATTTCTTTCTAGCCTCTCCGAATCTCGAGGACGAGATTCATTTTAAGGGTGGTAGTTTGTAACATCCCAAAATTCTAAATTTTGGAATGTTATAAACAAATAGATAGTTTTGATTGATTGTTTGATTGATTGACTGAAAGTGAGTGAATTTGAAACTTTTGAAAGTTAAATGAGAGGGAATAAAAGGACTTTCCCAAACTTTCATTTTTGCTTTTATGATCTTCGGGAATTCAAATTCTTTTCATCACAAAACCCTGGAGAGAAGATGACATGACTTCTTCCATCTATTTAAATGACAAGGGGACTTGAAAATATTTGAATTTCATTTGCAAAATATTTCTAACCCAGAAACTTTATGCAACTCAATGATTTTCACGAGCGAAGATAAAATGACTTCTTCAAATTATATGAAATATGAGTTGGGAGTTTCAAAGGATTAAATTCAAAGTTATTTTGAATTTATTTTTCAATTTGGAGTTATTGGAGTTTTATTTAAATTATTTTCTCCAAAAATAAAATATATGGAAAATAGGGTAACATGATTCCCTACATCGTAAAATTGGAGAGAAATTAATTTGAAGTCATTTTGGTATTTTAAAATGATTTTTGTTGGATTTTATTGACCAGAACCACTCTTTGCTTTATTTGAATTTGTGTGAAATTTATTTAAAGCTATAGAAATGTCCATGTTGTAGGAAATCTTTTTCTGAAAATTTTGATATATTATATGCCCATATAATATTTTCATTTAATTTGTTTTATTATTTCATTTGTCCGAAAATGTTTATTAAAAACCTTCCCTTGCCGATTGGGCGGCCCAGCTCGAGCCAGCCACGGCCCAGCCTCGCCGCCTCACCTGTCGTCCCCCGACCGACATCTCCCGAGTCCGCCGCCACCACGACATCGCCGCCGCCGTGTCCGCCCGCCTCGTGCCCCTTCCCAAGGCCGCCGCACCTCCCTCCTATAAAGGGCGCCCCGCCCGTTTTCCTCTCTCTTCTTGCGCCGCCTCCTCCGCATCTCGCCGCCGCCACCGAATCTGCCGCCGCCGAGATCCGCACCGCCGCCCGCCATGCAGCCGTCGCCGCGACCACCGCCGACGCCGCCATCGCCTTCGCCTCGTCGAGCCGCGCCTCCACGTGGTCTCGCCCGGGCTAGAGGACCCCGGAGCAGCCGCCGCCGCCATCTCTTCCGGCGACGTCGACGCTCACCGCCGCGGTGAGCACCGGAGCCACTCTCCTCCGTTAGATCGTGGATGAACGTTGTAGATCGTGTGTTTTTTTTTCGAAACGTTTTTATAGTAAACGAACGTTCATTAGTTTAGGACTGGTAGTGAACGTTTTCATTATATATGCCTCCGTAGCGAACGTTCGTTCGATAGGATTTTTTTTCTTTTTAGTTTTCTGCCAGGGACCCGTTGGTGAATATTTTTCTTCACCGATTAGTCCCTGTACTTCAAACGCTCATAACTTTTTACTCGTAAGTCAGAATCCAACGAAACCAACGCCCACTTCTTCGTTATGATTCCCTCTATCCAGTAATCCAACTCAAACATGTTTTTGAAAATTTAAAATTTGAATTAGATCAGATTTGAATTCAAACTTCGTTTGATCATAACTTGAGTTTCATAATTCCGTTTGAGTTGATTCTTTTTGCAAATGGAAGCTCTTGACCTAAACTTTCTGATAAGGCCAAATTCACATAATTTTGGTACTGTTAGAAATTGTTTTATGTTGCAAGAGCTATTTGCTTGGTTTTGATGTTTTCCGAATCGTTTTCTTCATTCCTTCCGATCTTTTGAGTGATTGCTTATGTGTGGTTACTATTGCTTGCTTATGATAGATTGATCGGAGTGTGACGAGTAGATCTGTCAAGAGTTTTGAGTGCAAATCATCTTCATCAACGTTGCAGGCAAGTAACACTTTGATCATACTCTTCTCATACCCAGTTTTTATGCATTAGATCTATCCTCAAACACTTGCATGATTAGGATCTAATTAAATTGTGGGACGGGAAGTAGATGAGGTAGTACCTATTACCTGTTTTATTATAAACCCTTGGGAGTTACTTCTACGTTTGCTTATTATGCCATGCTATGCTAGTAGACGTGGATTGGGTGAGTGTATCCATGATAGATGTGAGATTGTTAATTAATGGTTTATTTAAGGTGGCAACTTAAACACACATCTGGGTGGATTGAGGCACCTGGTTTCTATCAGGACTTGCCTGTATTTCTTCGGACCGCCACCCAGGCTCAAAGGGACATGAGATTATTCAGACTAGAAACTTCCGTGTGCAGCCACAAGCCATTATGGGCTCTGGCGTAGTTGATTAAGTTGTGCGAACTCTTACGGGTAGACTAGCAGATGTAGGGGAAAGTAGGTGTACGGTCTACCCACAAGTAAGGTGCTAGTGCTTCGAAGATCGTGTCTCACCATCCGTTTCTCAAACACCATGTAGTCACGAGAAACCAAATGGAGGCGATCGAGTCTTGTGGGGAAAAGTGCAAAACCTCTGCAGAGTGTATAAACTAATCATGGTTAGCCGTGTCCCCGGTTATGGACATCTTGAGTATCTAGTTCTTGGATTATCCTGTTGATCTCATCATGTTACTCCAATTAATATTGTTGGGTTTTAATGAGTACTTTTAATTGGGATTGAGGATGCTGTCAACCATTCTCAATGTTCAACAACCACCATGATAGTTAAATAAATTTATTCCTTTGCAGTAGGGAAAAATTGGCTTTATGCAAAAACTGTAACCGTAGAGCTTTCCACCAGCCATATATGCATGTAGTATAGGATTATCATTCCCTTATTCTCTATGTGTTACATTGCCAGCATATTCCATGTGCTGACCCGTTTTCGGGCTGCAACTTTTCATGTTGCGGACTTTTTAGACGACGAGTAAGTGATACGTTAGGGTTACGATTTCCTATACTCAACTTTGCCGTTGGTGTTGATGGGAATCCACAACCTTGTTGCTTCCGCTATCCTTTGGATTGAGGTAATAGTATTTACGTTATTTATACATGTGATTTACCTCTGTTATAAATCCTTCGAGTACTGTGTGTGTCAGCATACCGATCCAGGGATGACACCTAAGCACAGAGACTTGATCCATTCGGGTCGGGTCGCTACAAGATGGTATCAGAGCTCACAGTGGGAAGTAAAACTTTGGCTACCGCATTCTTTGTCGCCGAGGTGCAAGGTAACTACAATGTGATATTAGGTCGCGATTGGGTTCATGCAAACCAATGCGTGCCATCTACTATGCACCAGTTTTTAATTCAGTGGGTTGATGATGAAGTAGAAGTCATTCATGCGGATAATTCGGCTAGTGTTGCTTTGGTCGATGCATCGGTGGATTGGCAGCATCCCAATGCTACTTGCTTGACGGGGCGCGACTTATCAGAATATGATTTTCTTAGCGCCACGAAAAGTGGTTTTGTGCTCGTTTCTTTAAAGCCGGTTGGCGATAATCGGCTCCAAGGTATGATGTATTTAAATGGATCCTAACTCAGAGTGGTTACAGAAACGTCTTGTAGAATATCGGTCCGATGAGAACGATATGTATGAGTCCATAGAAGAGTTAGATGATATGGATAAACTAGGACATGGTTTTACATCGGCCGATCCATTAGAAGAGATAGATATAGGATATGGTTCAGTTCCTAGGCCGACATTTGTAAACAAAAATTTAAGAGCCGATCATAAGGCTAAGTTGATTGAGCTATTAAAAGAATCTGTTTGTTGCTTTGCATGGGAATTTCATGAGATGCCAGGTTTAAGCCGAGAGCTAGTGGAGCATCGATTACCTATAAAGGCCGGTTTTAGGCCATACAAGCAATCGGCCAGAAAGTTTAATCCAAAAAAGTATGACCGGATCAAGGAAGAGATCGGTCGTTTGCTTAAAGCTAATTTTATTAGACCTTTGCAGGTATGCCGAGTGGATTTCTAACATTGTACCAGTAGAGAAGAAAGGCTCCGGCAAGTTGAGGGTGTGCATTGATTTCAGAGATTTGAATAGAGCTACACCTAAAGATGAGTATCCTATGCCAATAGCCGATATGCTTATTAATGATGCTTCTGGACATAAGGTCATTAGCTTTCTTGATGGTAGTGCGGGGTATAACCAGATTTTTATGGCCAAAGAGGACATGTCCAAAACGGCTTTTTGATGCCCCAGTTTTCTTGGTTTATTTGAGTGTACGGTGATGACCTTTGGATTAAAGAATGCCGGCGCCACGTATCAAAGGGCTATGAATTTAATTTTTCATGATTTACTTGGTGTTATACTTGAGGTCTATATTGACGATATTGTTGTCAAATCGGATGCTTTTGAATCTCACTTAGCTGATTTGCGTTTGGCTTTTGAAAGAATGAAGAAATATGGGCTGAAAATGAATCATTTGAAGTGTGCGTTTGGTGTATCGGCTAGAAAGTTTCTGGGTTTCATTATTCATGAAGATGGAGTGGAAATTGATCCCAAAAAGATAGAAGCTATACAGAAAGTAGAGGCTCCAACATGCAAGAGAGATATGCAAAAGTTCCTTGGCAAGGTCAATTATTTGAGGAGGTTCATAGCCAATCTATCAGGGAAGGTTGATGCATTTACTCCTATCCTTCGGTTAAAGAATGATGTTGATTTTACTTGGGGGGCAAAACAGCAAGAGGCATTTGATATGATTAAGAAATATTTGTGCACTCCTCCAGTTATGAAAGCGCCCAGGCACAGGGAGCCATTTAGACTTTACATTGCAGCGGAGGAAGGTGTTATTGGTGCTGTTTTGACTCAAGAGACCAAAGGAAAGGAGCATGCTATTACTTATTTGAGCTGACGCTTATTGGACGCCGAGACAAGGTATACATTTATTGAGAAATTATGCTTGCACAAAATTGAGACAATATCTAGTGCCTAGTACTTGCATTATAGCTTGTCAAACCGATGTCATCAAATACATGTTGCATAGGCCAATTCTTAGTGGTAGAATTGGCAAGTGGGCTTATGCTTTAATTGAATATGATTTGGCTTATGAATCTCTGAAATCCATGAAAGGCCAAATTGTTGCTAATTTTATTGTTGAGCATCGGATTGATGACAAGCATGATATTGATATAAACCCTGTCTCATTAGTACCATGGAGATTATATTTTGATTGTTCAGTTTGTAGTAATGGCCAAGGTGTTGGTATTGTTTATATATGTCCTCATGGTGCTGTTTTTGAAGCCTCATGCCGCTTAGAATACTTTTGCACAAATAATCAAGCTGAATATGAAGCATTGTTGTTCGTCTTAGAGATGTTGCTTGCCATAGGTGCTACACATATTGAGGCTTTTGGGATTCGTTATTAGTAGTGCAACAAATATCCAAAGTCTTTCAATGTTTTGACGAATCACTTAATGTTTATCTTGATAAATGTCTAGATATAATTTCTACTTTGGATTATTTTAGCATTGCTCATATATCTAGACATGACAATTGGAGAGCAAATGAGTTGGCACAACAAGCATCCGGCTTTCATGTTGATCGTGGCATGTTTCATATTTCTCAAAGGCCGATGTCTAGTCTAGCCAACATAGGGGAGGCCGAACTGAAGCCCACCGTTTCGGCCACTAATGAAATATTTAATGCATGAGAAAATCAAGACTGGAGGAAGCCCATTATTGATTATTTGTGTGATCCTAGTAAAAGGGTGGACAGGACTATTCGGCGTATGGCTTTCAAATACACAATGAGAGATGATGGTCTCTATCGCCGATCGGTTGATGATGTTCTTTTAAAATGCTTGGACGAGGACCAAGCGAGAGTTGCTATGGGAGAGGTCCTTGAAGGTATTTGTGGCACTCATCAGTCAGCTCCCAAGATGAAATGGTTACTACGACGTGCTGGGTTTTATTGGCCGACAATGGTTAATGATTGCTTCCGGTACTATAAAGGATGTGAAGCTTGTCAAAAGTTTGGTGATATTTAGTTAGCTCCCGCTGCTATGTTACATCCTATTATCAAGGCGTGGCCTTTTAGAGGTTGGGATTGGACTTTATTGGAGAGATTCATCCTTCTTCTTCAAAGGGGCATCGGTTCATGTTGGTGGCAACTGATTATTTCACTAAATGGTCTGAAGCAATACCACTAAAAAACATGACGCATACAGAGGTAATTCAATTCATAACTGAGCATATTATTCATAGAGTCGGCATTCCTCAAACATTAACTACGGACCAAGGTTCATCCTTATGTCACATCAAGTCAGAGAATTTGCCGAATCATATAAGATAAAGTTGCTCAATTCCTCTCCATATTATGCCCAAGCCAATAGACAAGCTGAGTCTAGTAATAAAATATTAATCAAGCTCATCCAGAAGAAGATTGAGGATAATCCAAGGAGATGGCATGAGCTACTGTCCGAAGCTTTGTGGGCACACAAAATCTCAAGGCATGGTGCTACAAAGGTAACTCCGTATGAGCTCGTATATGGTCAAGAGGCCGTTTTACCAGTGGAAGTGATTTTGAATGCTTTGAGAATAGCCAAACAAAATGATTTATTGGCAGTGGACTTATATAACTTGATGATGGACAATATTGATGAAGTCACCAATAAACGTTTGTCTGCTTTGAATGCCATAGAGAGAGATAAGTTGAGGGTTGCAAGAGCTTACAATAAGAAGGTCAAGTTGAAGAATTTTCAAATTGGCGATCTTGTGTGGAAGGTGATTCTACCAATTGGTTCAAAAGATAGAAAATTCGGGAAGTGGTCTCCAAGTTGGGAAGGTCCTTTTAAGATTACAAGAGTGGTTCCCGGAAACTCATATTTGGTGGAATCCGTACAAGTGTAGCGCCTGACCCAAAATGGGTCAAGTCTCTGTGTCTATACCATCCCAAGATCATGCTGGTACTCACAGTACATCGATAAAGTAATCAAAGTTCAATCACACCTGAATATTATTACACGATTCTCATATAGAGTCTTTATTACAAGGGAATAAATTCGCTCAAGGCCAACTCATGAGAAATAAACTACTAATGCTGCGAAGCGTCAAGTAAAGCGAGTCCATCCGACTCAAAGGGCAATCGCCAAGCGCGCGTAGCCTCACTCCCGATCGAATATACCTCTGCAACATAAGACGTTGCAGCCATGTAGGTCAGCTTTTGGAATAAGCTAGCAAGTCATGAAGAACAACAATAATAAACTTACTATCACTATATGCATTTTGGCTGTGGAGGCTCTAAGTTTCATCATTTCGCGAAAAGCAAATTTTTCCCTACTACCGTGGACTTGCTTGCAAATTACTACAATTGTTGGTAGTTATTGAGATGGTTCCGCCAACCAAAATCTCATTCCCAAATTATTAAGTCATAAAACCCCTCAAATTAATTTATTAGTTTAGTGTTGAGATTTCCGAATACTTCCAAGTTCCAGAGGCTCAAATTGTCCGTAACCGGGGACACGGCTAATCGATTAGATCTTTAAATCTGCAGAGGGTTGCGCACTTTCCCCGCAAGAATCATTCCCTCCTTTAAAGTCTTCGCACTTCATGGTGTTTGAAGACGGGACGAATGAAACAGGGTCTTCCAAAGAGTTCTTCTGCTACCGCCGGTACCCATCCAATCCTACCGTTCTTCTACATCTCGTAGTACCGCCCAGCCAGCGTCACTACTAGGGTCAACCCAGCCAGAGCCCATAATGGCTTGCGGCTGCACAGTAAGCTTCGGTCATGGGGCATCCATCCTTCTCTTCGTGGCTGGGTGAAGCTTTCCGCAAGATGTCATGGCACTTCTCCATGCATCCCGCCAACCACTGGTTCTCCAGGTGCCCGTCAACCGTCCTCCACCCAAGAGTGAATTTCAAGTCCATCTTGATCATTGTAGTTCATGGGGTTGTCATCATCATTGACTCTCACATCTTGCTTATGAATTTCACTCAACCCAAAACCCGCTCTGAGCATAGCAAAGTAACTACTTCATCCCGGGTCATGGTAACAAGGGATTGGTTCATCCTACCACATGATACTACTCAAGTTTAATAACTTCAAAATTTCACTACTGCATGCATGGTGGGTGGTGACAATTACTAATGCATAAAAACATAGGTATAGAAATAACATGATCAAAACTTGCCTTGCTGATGATCCTCGTAAGCTAAAGATTCAGAGTAGCAAGCTTAGACTCAGAAACTCTACCGAGACAAACAATAACCACAATAAGCATATAGCAATGGGATCACATAACACAATAGCATAACAAAAGTAACATAACACACCAAAACAACCAAATCAAAATCCAAAGGAAAACTCCAAGAAAACCAATTCAAAGTTTTTCCTACTTCAAACAATAGCTAGAATAGTTTTATATAACAAAATTTCTTAACATAACCTAATCATGGTTTTAGGTTAACTTAACAGAAAAGATTTCATTAATCAACTAGGAGCAAAAAGAATTAATTAAAAATCTATTATAAAACTCATTTTAGGCCTAATCCAATTTCTATTAGGAAAAATAAAATAAAACTTTTATTAATTATAAATAAAAGTTCATCTACTAGAGTGACAGAAACTATCCTAGAATAATCAATCACAAGTTAAAATAAATTTATTTACTAATAAAATATTAGGAAAACAGGAGCTAGTTAATTAATTAGGATTAATAAGATTCTGCTTAAAACTATTTATTTATTAATCTTAAAATACCCAAGTTAATTTTTATGGTTTGGCAATGTTAAAATAAAGTTGGGACAAAAAGAATCATCCAAAATAATTTTTCTAACTCAAGTTATAGCAGATTTACTATACTGACTAAAACTAAATTAAAGCAATTTTAATTAATTTTAACATAGCTAAATATATATTCTACAGAAACTACATAAAATTTGCAACCCAACAAAAAGAGAATCACCTAAAAATATTAAACAGAATAAAAGATATGAATTTTTCAAAACAGAAACTATTCTGTTAAAACAGAAAAAAGAAATAAAAGAAAAAGGCCTAATGGGCCTAAACTGTGCACTAGGCGTCAAATAGCCTAAACGGGCCTAGGGTTAAACTAAAACGGACCTGCCTAAAAAAATAAACCTAACTAATTAATAAACCGGACGAACCGGGCCGGTCTTTTTTATAAAAAACGTACCCCTTCGGGGTCTAATCCTAGCCGTCTATTTGGGATCGGACGGGGGAGGGGTTTTCCGGCGACGTACCGGAGTCCGACGACGGCGGCGGCGGCGGCGAGAGTGCGATGAGGGCTTCGGGCGTCGGCGAGGTCGGGGAAGTAGCCGTCTTGGGAAAGGGGGAGCTCGGGGAGGGTTTGGTGGGGTCGGGGTGACCGGGGTGGTCTAGGGCGGCGACGGCGGCGACTTTGGCGGCGGCGGAGCCTCGGGTCTCCGGTGAGCTCGAACGGGAGGGAGAGGGGGTTCCGGCGAGGGCTAGGGGGGGGAATGGGGTGCGGAGGCGTGGGCTTTTATAGCCGGGGGCTCGTCCTGCAACGGGGCGATCGGGCGATCGGGATCCCGGATCCTTCGGGATCCGGCGATCCGCGGCGGCGACGGCGTGGCGTGGGCGAGGGGAAGAAGATGGGGGTGGGTCCCGCGGTCAGAGAGAGAGAGGGAGGTGCGGAGCGAGCGGGCGGCCGGCGCGTAGGCTATTCGGGCGAGGGGGAGGCCTGGTTTGGCCACTGGCTGGCCATTTGGCTGTGGGCATGGTGGGCAGTGGGTGGGGGCTTGGCTTGGCTGGGCCAGGGGTTTTTTTCTTTTTAAAAATTTATTTTTTTAAAATAAACAAAACAGAGTATAACTTAATATATATAAATATTTTATATAGGGTATATATATACCAAAATGATCAGGGGAATATTCCCTTTCATTTGAACATTTTTCCAAAGGTAAAATCCAAACTTTATAAAAATCCATTTTTTTCAAATTCAAATAAAATTCAGATTTGAATCCAAATCTTTTGGCAATGTTTTCCTCTGATATTTTTGGAGTGTCATGTTTACTCCTCTCATACTTTTGATCAAGTATTTATCAGGCTTAGTTTTTGAAATGTTTCCCACTTGCCAAAGTTTGAATTCAAATTCAAAACTCAAAATTTCTCTGAAACTCCAAATGGCATTCAAATTCAAACAGATGCATAGGATGCTTAACTATAATTGTAAAACATTCCAAATAGGAAATTTGGGATGTTACAAACCTACCACCTTAAGATGAATCTCGCCCTCGAGATTCGGGTTGGCTAGCAAATAGGTGCGGGTGATCTCGTAGAAGGTCTTCTTGGCGCCCCAAGTGGCTTCTTCCTCGGTGTGGTGACTCCACAAGACCTTGCAAAATTTGATGACCTTGCTGCGGGTGACTCGCTTGCAGTCTCGAGAATTCGGACGGGTTTCTCCTTGTAGGTCGATCACCGTCAAGCTGTATGGCCTCTAGGGCACCTTGTGTCTCTCAACGGAACATCGGCCATGTCGGCATGACACTTCTTCACCGAGAAACATGGAAGACATCATGAACTCCGGACAATCCTTCCGCAATTCCAACTTGTAAGCAACCTCTCCACGACGTTCGAGGATTTTGTAGGGGCCAATGAATCGGGGTGCTAACTTTCCTTTGACACCAAACCTCTTGATTCCACGAAGTGGAGACACACGAAGATATGCTCGATCTCCCACTTCGTAAGTCACTCCTTGCGCTTACTGTCGGCATAAATCTTCTGTCTTGACTGTGCTATCTTGAGTCTGTCTCGAATCAGCTTGACTTTCTTCGAATCCTGATAAGATCGAACCAAAAGTGATCGATCTCCAACACTATCCCACAAAGAATGGTGTTCTGCACCTCCTTCCGTATAGAGCTTGAAAGGGCCATCTTCGATCGGATTGATAACTGTTGTTGTATGAGAACTCTGCGTCGGCAAATTATCATCCCAGCTAGACCCATAGTCTAGCACACAAGCTCTCAACATGTCCTCCGTAATCTGATTGACTCTCTCGGTCTGTCCATCCGTCTGCGGATGAAAAGCTGTATCAATTCCAGCCTCGCACCCAAAGTTTCATGCAACCGCTTCCAAAACTTTGAGGTAAACTGTGTTCCTCTATCGACACGATTTTCCTCGAACTCCATGCGGACATACGATCCTGGTCATGTATATCTTGGCCAACTTAGCACTGGTATAGGTAGTCTTCACGGGAATGAAGTGAGCTACCTTGGTCAAACGATCAACCACTACCCAGATAGAATCATAACCTGAACGGGTCCTGGGTAATCCTGTGATGAAATCCATTCCAAGTTTCTCCCATTTCCAATCGGGAATCGGCAAAGGTTGAAGTAACCCTGCTGGCTTCTGATGTTCTGCCTTTACACGTTGACAAACATCGCATATGGCTACGTACTCGGCAATATCCTTCTTCATACCAGTCCACCAGAAACTTTCCTTCAAATCCAGGTACATCTTGGTGTTGCCGGGGTGAATCGAGTACGGTGAATCATGAGCCTCCTGAAGAATTAACTTCCTGAGTTCGGGATCATTGGGCACATAAATACGATCCTCAAACCATATAGTTCCGTGTTCATCCTTACGAAATCCTTTAGCTTTGCCTTCATCCATCTTTTGCTTAATCTCATCAATTTCCTTGTCCGACTTCTGGGCTTCACGAATCCTTTCGGCCAAAGTGGACTGAACTTCCAGAGTTGCAACAAATCCTCTTGGAACTATCTCCAGTCGGAGATCTCTGAGGTCATCGACTAACTCTTGGGGTAATCCTCCTGCTGTAAGAGTATTCACATAACTCTTACAACTCAAAGCATCTGCTACAACATTAGCTTTACCGGGGTGGTAATGCAATCTCATGTCATAGTCCTTTATCAACTCTAGCCATCTCCTCTGCCTGAGGTTCAATTCCTTCTGCGTGAAAATATACTTCAAACTCTTGTGATAGGTGTAGACATCACAACGGTTTCCGATGAGGAAATGTCTCCAGGTCTTGAGTGCATGCACTACGGCTGCTAACTCCAAATCATGTGTGGCATAATTCATCTCATGAGGTCGTAGCTGTCTGGAGGCATAAGCTACAACTTTACCTTCCTGCATGAGTACTCCTCCGAGTCCTTGACGAGAAGCGCCACAATAAACCTGGTATTCCTTATGTATGTCCGCAAAATCAACCACGGGGCTGTGACCAACCGTTTCTTCAATTCCTGAAAACTGGCTTCACATTCCTCGGTCCAAACATACTTGGCTTCCTTCTTCAACAACTCAGTCATGGGCTTGGCAATCTTCGAGAAGTTCTCAATGAACCTCCGATAATATCCTGCGAGTCCGAGAAAATCTGGATCTCCTTGATCAAGTGGGTGACCGCCAATCGGTGACTGATTCAACTTTGGCGGGATCAACTGCTATTCCTTCTCCTGAAATAACATGTCCGAGGAATCCAACTTCCTTCAGCCAAAATTCACATTTGCTGAACTTGGCATACAACTGATGTTCTCGAAGTTTCTCCAGAACTAGACGCAAATGTTCCTTATGCTCTTCCTCGCTCTTGGAGAAAATCAATATATCATCGATGAACACCACGACAAACTTATCCAGATATTCCATAAATACCTTGTTCATCAAGTTCATGAAGTATGCAGGAGCATTAGTCAATCCAAATGACATGACGGTATACTCGTATAAACCATACCTGGTAGTGAATGCTGTTTTGGGTATATCCTTTTCACGGATCTTCAATCGATGATACCCGATCAAGATCGATCTTAGAGAATACCTTGGCTCCAACTAGCTGATCAAACAAGTCATTAATCATCGGCAGAGGGTACTTGTTCTTGATGGTTACTTCGCTCAATGCACGATAATCCACAACCATCCTCAAACTTCCATCCTTCTTCTCTACCAAAAGAACTGGGCTCCCCAAGGTGATGAGCTTGGACGAATATATCCTTTCTCCAATAACTCATTAATTTGATCCTTGATCTCTTTCAACTCATTCGGTGGCATCCGATAAGGTCTCTTGGATATTGGGGCTGTGCCGCAATAGCTCAATCGAAACTCAATGTCCCCGTCCGGTGGCATTCTGTTAATTCCTCCGGAACACATCGGAAAATCTTGCACCACTGGCACTTCCTCCCGAACAACTCCCGTGAGGGAATACACCGATTCTTCATCTGGCTGTGCTCGCTACATACTTGATCCTTTTACGCCCGGTGGTGAGCAGAATAGACTTGCGGGCACATCCTATGTTCCTTCAAACTTTGACAACCAATCCATGCCTAGGATTACATCCAAGGTCCGGGTTTCCAACACTATGAGGTCTGCGGGAAATTTATGGTTCCCGATGTTGAGGGTTGCATGACAGCCTAAGCTCGCCATCATTTCTCCTCCTGCGAACCGACGCCAAGGGGGCTTCTAAGGGTTTTAGTGGGTAACCTGCATTTTTCCACAACTACCCTTGATATGAATGAATGCGTTGCACCGTAATCAAAGAGAACCAAAACTGAACGTGAATTCAATAAAACTTACCAACCACGTTGTTCGGCTGATCATAGACGCCCTCCACGCCGATGTGGTTCGCCCGAGCACGAGGGAACGGATTGGGCTTCTTCACGAGCCTCCATTGCCATTTCCATTCCTCTGCTTGGCCTCCGGCAGTCGGTGGCATAGTGCCCCGCCTTCCGCACTTGAAGCGGTGATGTGGCTCAGATCCTTGAGCCGGGCAGAACGGTGTTGATTGCCATTACCATTCCCATTGCCATTGCCATGGCCTGACTTGTTGTCCTGGCTGCGGTTGTTCCCATTTCCTCCATGGTTATGGCCTCCATGGTTATGATGGGTGTGCCCTCCCGAGTATGGTGCATAGCGGGCTTCGCTGAGCTCCGGAGTTGTGCTTCCCCGGCTGTACTTCCGCTATGCGCTTTCTATCTGCTGCTGCTTTCCTTCAAGAATGGTGGCCTTGTCTACCAGCTCCGGTAGTTGTTGAAGGTGGCCACAATAAGCTGCATGCTCAGTTCATCATTGAGTCCCTCAAGGAACTTCTCCGCCTTATGCATCTGTGGCCACATCATCCGGGGCATAGCGAGCGAGCTTGCTGAATTCATCCACGTCTCGTGCCACAAGACGGTTCCCCGGGCGCAAGTTGCGGAACTCACGCTTCTTCGCACTCATGGCTCCAGTGAGACATGAGCAGTCTGAAGGCTGCTGGAATTGATCCCATGTGACGGCACCAATGGGAAAAGTGGCGTGTAGTTCTCCCACCAAGAAGCTGCAGGTCCATCAAGTTGATGCGCTGCAAAGCGCACCTTCTCAAAGATCGGTGCATCCAACAGTGATTAGCTCTCTTCCGACTTTATGGAGCCAATCATCAGCCACAATCGCCTCGGTGCTACTAGAGAACACTGGCGGATTCAGCCTCGTAAATCGAGTCAAGTTGTCCACGAGGGGTGGTGGCGGTGGGTTGTTGGCGTTGTTGTTCGATTCTGAATAAGTAGCTGCATCGGTGCATTCTCTGCTTTGGAGCAGCTGGGTGAGTTCCGCGGGAAACCAAAGGTCACGCCTCGGAGGCATCTGGTGTTTTGGAGTGGATGAGAAAATTAGAATAGAACAATGGTCTATGAGAAATAACACTACCCATATGAATGCACAAACATAAACACACCAATCATTTATTCATACCACTCAAACATGGTTCAAACTCGATTACAAAAAGCTCATGACTAATCGAAGGGAAAACATCGGCCTAACTGATCGACGAAAAAGTAAAAGATAACATGGTGGTCGACTAAAAGTCTTCATCAGTGGCGCCTCCTCTTGTGGTTTCCTTCAGTGGTACTCCCTTCAAAATCCTGATCATTACTCACGAGGGGTCCTTCATCTCCACTCGGATAAAGGTCCTCTCCCAAGTCCATCCTTTCCTCTATCGCGGCAAGCTTCATCTTCAGGTCGTCGATTGTCTCCATGAAGTCCGTGATTTCTTCCTCATGGCCAAGGAAGTCTGCGCTGCCTTCTCCTCCAGTTCCAATTCACGGAACAAAAGCTTCCGTGTGTCTTGAGTTACGACGAGTCTGAATCTCCGCTTCTGAGAAGACACTCCAAGTCCCGGATGTAAGAGAGAGTGGAATCGTCCTCCACGGTGCGGATGATATCTCCATTCCTTGCCTGCGAGAAACCATGGCGAGGTCTGAGTGATCGAGCTCGGCCTGTACTCCTCTCGGAGATGTCCAAGTGCTCGATAGATCGCCACGCCCCTTCCGATGATCCAGCTTGAACTCGTGAACTCAAAGTCAATCGGCTCCGTGTGTCCTCCGGGTTCTCCACAGGATATGCACTTCAATCCTGTAGCAGTGTCCGCCGGAAGTGCATTGGTTGGCTTCCCGTGATCGAGGGCGAGCTATCTTCAGCTGCTTCACCATCTGGACCAGCTTTCTTCGAAGGGCATCGCCTCATCGGGCTGGCAAAACTCCGTAGCAAACCGGGGTGAACTCGACGGTCATCTAGAATGTTGAAAATAGGAGAAGAGTCAGAATTGAACAGGGGAGAATTACGGAATGAAAAGGATTTAAAGTAAATGGTCTCTTCCTATGGCTTTCCGATCCTAGGGGTTACGATCCTACGGTCAGCGTGTGCTCTGATACCATCGTTGTAGCGACCTGACCCAAAATCGGTCAAGTCTCTGTGTCTGTACCATCCCAAGCTCATGCTGGTACTCACAGTACATCGATAAAGTAATCAAAGTTCAATCACACCTGAATATTATTACACGATTCTCATATAGAGTCTTTATTACAAGGGAATAAATTCGGCTCAAGGCCAACTCATGAGAAATAAACTACTAATGCTGCGGAAGCGTCGAAGTAAAGCGAGTCCATCCGACTCCAAAGGGCAATCGCCAAGCGCGGAGCGTAGCCTCACTCCTGATCGGAATATACCTCTGCAACATAAGACGTTGCAGCCATGTAGGTCAGCTTTTGGAATAAGCTGGCAAGTCATGAAGAACAACAATAATAAACTTACTATCACTATATGCATTTTGGCTGTGGAGGCTCTAAGTTTCATCATTTCACGAAAAGCAAATTTTTCCCTACTACAGTGGACTTGCTTGCAAATTACTACAATTGTTGGTAGTTATTGAGATGGTTCCGCCAACCAAAATCTCATTCCCAAATTATTAAGTCATAAAACCCCTCAAATTAATTTATTAGTTTAGTGTTGAGATTTCCGAATACTTCCAAGTTCCAGAGGCTCAAATTGTCCGTAACCGGGGACACGGCTAATCGATTAGATCTTTAAATCTGCAGAGGGTTGCGCACTTTCCCCGCAAGAATCATTCCTCCTTTAAAGTCTTCGCACTTCATGGTGTTTGAAGACGGACGAATGAAACAGGTCTTCCAAAGAGTTCTTCCGCTACCGCGGTACCCATCCAATCCTACCGTTCTTCTACATCTCGTAGTACCGCCCAGCCAGCGTCACTACTAGGGTCAACCCAGCCAGAGCCCATAATGGCTTGCGGCTGCACAGTAAGCTTCCGGTCATGGGGCATCCATCCTTCTCTTCGTGGCTGGGTGAAGCTTTCCGCAAGATGTCATGGCACTTCTCCATGCATCCCGCCAACCATTGGGTTCTCCAGGTGCCCGTCAACCGCCCTCCACCCAAAGAGTGAATTTCAAAGTCCATCTTGATCATTGTAGTTCATGGGGTTGTCATCATCATTGACTCTCACATCTTGCTTATGAATTTCACTCAACCCAAAACCCGCTCACGAGCATAGCAAAGTAACTACTTCGTCCCGGGTCATGGTAACAAGGGATTGGTTCATCCTACCACATGATACTACTCAAGTTTAATAACTTCAAAATTTCACTACTGCATGCATGGTGGGTGGTGACAATTACTAATGCATAAAAACATAGGTATAGAAATAACATGATCAAAACTTGCCTTGCGATGATCCTCGTAAGCTAAAGATTCAGAGTAGCAAGCTTCAGACTGAAACTCTACCGAGACAAACAATAACCACAATAAGCATATAGCAATGGGATCACATAACACAATAGCATAACAAAAGTAACATAACACACCAAAACAACCAAATCAAAATCCAAAGGAAAACTCAAAGAAAACCAATTCAAAGTTTTTCCTACTTCAAACAATAGCTAGAATAGTTTTATATAACAAAATTTCTTAACATAACCTAATCATGGTTTTAGGTTAACTTAACAGAAAAGATTTCATTAATCAACTAGGAGCAAAAAGAATTAATTAAAATCTATTATAAAACTCATTTTAGGCCTAATCCAATTTCTATTAGGAAAAATAAAATAAAACTTTTATTAATTATAAATAAAAGTTCATCTACTAGAGTGACAGAAACTATCCTAGAATAATCAATCACAAGTTAAAAATAAATTTATTTACTAATAAAATATTAGGAAAACAGGAGCTAGTTAATTAATTAGGATTAATAAGATTCTGCTTAAAACTATTTATTTATTAATCCTAAAATACCCAAGTTAATTTTTATGGTTTGGCAATGTTAAAATAAAGTTGGGACAAAAGAATCATCCAAAATAATTTTTCTAACTCAAGTTATAGCAGATTTACTATACTGACTAAAACTAAATTAAAGCAATTTTAATTAATTTTAACATAGCTAAATATATATTCTACAGAAACTACATAAAATTTGCAACCCAACAAAAAAAGAATCACCTAAAAATATTAAACAGAATAAAAGATATGAATTTTTCAAAACAGAAACTATTCTGTTAAAACAGAAAACAGAAATAAAAGAAAAAGGCCTAATGGGCCTAAACTGTGCACTAGGCGTCAAATAGCCTAAACGGGCCTAGGGTTAAACTAAAACGGACCGGCCTAAAAAAAATAAACCTAACTAATTAATAAACCGGACGAACCGGGCCGGTCTTTTTTATAAAAAACGTACCCCTTCGGGGTCTAATCCTAGCCGTCTATTTGGGATCGGACGGGGGAGGGGTTTTCCGGCGACGTACCGGAGTCCACGACGGCGGCGGCGGCGGCGAGAGTGCGATGAGGGCTTCGGGCGTCGGCGAGGTCGGGGAAGTAGCCGTGCGGGTGCGGGGGAGCTCGGGGAGGGGTTTGGTGGGGTCGGGGGTGACCGGGGTGGTCTAGGGCGGCGACGGCGGTGACTTTGGCGGCGGCGGAGCCTCGGGTCTCCGGTGAGGTCGAACGGGAGGAGAGGGGTTTCACAGAGGCTAGGGGGGGGAATGGGGTGCGGAGGCGTGGGCTTTTATAGCCAGGGGGGCTCGTCCTGCAACGGGGGGCGATCGGGGGCGATCGGGATCCCGGATCCTTCGGGATCCGGCGATCCATGGCGACGGCGTGGCGTGGCGAGGGAAGAAGATGGGGTGGGTCCCGCGGTCAGAGAGAGAGAGGGAGGTGCGGAGCGAGCGGGCGGCCGGCGCGTAGGCTATTCGGGCGAGGGGGAGGCCTGGTCGGGCGCTGGGCTGGCCATTTGGCAGTGGGCCTGGCCGGGCCAGGCTGGTGGGGGGCTTGTTGGGCTGGGCAGGTTTTTTTTTTAAAAATTTATTTTTTTTAAATAAACAAAACAGAGTATAACTTTATATATATAAATATTTTATATAGGGTATATATATACCAAAATGATCAGGGGAATATTCCCTTTCATTTGAACATTTTTCCAAAGGTAAAATGCAAACTTTATAAAAATCCATTTTTTTCAAATTCAAATAAAATTCAGATTTGAATCCAAATCTTTTGGCAATGTTTTCCTCTGATATTTTTGGAGTGTCATGTTTACTCCTCTCATACTTTTGATCAAGTATTTATCAGGCTTAGTTTTTGAAATGTTTCCCACTTGCCAAAGTTTGAATTCAAATTCAAAACTCAAAATTTCTCTGAAACTCCAAATGGCATTCAAATTCAAACAGGATGCATAGGATGCTTAACTATAATTGTAAAACATTCCAAATAGGAAATTTGGGATGTTACAAACCTACCATTTTAAGATGAATCTCGCCCTCGAGATTCGGGTTGGCTAGCAATAGGTGCGGGTGATCTCAAGAAGGTCTTCTTGGCCCTGTGTGGCTTCTTCCTCGGTGTGGTGACTCCACAGCACCTTGCAAAATTTGATGACCTTGCTGCGGGTGACTCTGCTTGCAGTCTCGAGAATTCGGACGGGTTTCTCCTTGTAGGTTAGATCACTGTCAAGCTGTATGGCCTCTAGGGGCACTGTGTCTCTCAACGGAACATCGGCCATGTCGGCATGACACTTCTTCAGCTGAGAAACATGGAAGACATCATGAACTCCGGACAATCCTTCCGGCAATTCCAACTTGTAAGCAACCTCTCCACGACGTTCGAGGATTTTGTAGGGGCCAATGAATCGGGGTGCTAACTTTCCTTTGACACCAAACCTCTTGATTCCACGAAGTGGAGACACACGAAGATATGCTCGATCTCCCACTTCGTAAGTCACTTCCTTGCGCTTACTGTCGGCATAACTCTTCTGTCTTGACTGTGCTATCTTGAGTCTGTCTCGAATCAGCTTGACTTTCTCTTCGGAATCCCTGATAAGATCGGAACCATGCCGCCACCACCTATTGGGACCGCATCAAGAATTCTTCGACGGGCGCAACACTAGTGGGCACTTTCGATCAAGGGATTATACTCGTCAATGTTGGGCCACCATCAACGGCGAGTGCCAAAAAAAAGTGGGTGAGTTGCTTTGTTGATGTGGATCGCATGAATCCTAGTGGTTGTGGTGATAGTGACATGGTAATTGCTTGCTACTTTTGTGTGCTTTGTTGCTTGGTATTATGCATATGTCCCTAATTTGATGTTGGTACTTTTGTTGTTTTGTTGTATAAAATGATTCCACAAGGCTTGTTCTGAGAAAGAAACAAGAACGGAGAGAACGGGAAAAAAGAAAGGAATAGCCTTCACTTTCCATCATTGCTACTAAGAGCTCAAGGATGAGAAGTGAAAGAATCGAGAAGTTTTTGATGCTAAAAAGAAGAAAGTTTGGTTGTCGATCATGAGGATGATGGTGATGGTGGTGGTGAGGAGAGAAGAAGGAGCCCCACTCCTCACTCGGTGACCAAATCATATAGGTCGGATGGAAGTAAAAAAAGTAAAGGGTTCGAGGCTGAAAACAATGATCTTAAAGAAGGATTTGACGCCGTTGTCATTGCGAGGAAAGAGTATGCCGAATAAAAAATGCTGGAGTTAAAAGAAATGGAGGAGAGGGGGAGCAGAGCGGTGGAGGGCGGCGACAGAGGACAAGCGGGCGACAGTTGAGGAGAGGTTGGCGACATTTGGGGAGAGAAAGGTGGTGGCTGATACGTCTCTAACGTATCTATAATTTTTATTGTTCCATGCTGTTATATTATCATTCTTGGATGTTTTACAATCATTTTATAGCAACTTTATATCATTTTTTGGGACTAACATATTGACATAGTGCCCAGTGCCAGTTGCTATTTTTGCTTGTTTTTTACTTCGCAGAAATCAATACCAATCGGAGTCCAAACGCAGCGAAACTTTGTGGAGAATTTTTCTGGACCAGAAGACACCTGATGGGCTAAAGAAGTAGCAGAGGGGGGCTCCGAGGGGAGCACAACCCACAAGGGCGTCCCTAGGAGCCCAGGCGTGCCCAGGTGGGTTGTGCCCACCTTGGTGGCTTCCTGCACCGCCTCTTTGCCCTATAAATACCCAAATATTCCAGAAACCCTAGGGGAGTCGACGAAACACAATTCCAGCCGCCACAAGTTCAAGAACCACGAGATCCAATCTAGACACCATTACAGAGGGGTTCATCATCCTCATTGGTGCCTCTTCGATGATGCGTGAGTAGGTCATCATAGACCTACGGGTCCGTAGGCAGTAGCTATATGGATTCCTCTCTCTCTTTTGATTCTCAATACAATGGTCTCTTGGAGATCTATTTGATGTAACTCTTTTTGCGGTGTGTTTGTTGGGATCCGATGAACTTTGAGTTTATGATCAGATCTATATCCATGAATATTATTTGAGTCTTCTTTTGATCCCTTATATGCATGGTTATTTATAGTCTCATATTTCTTGTTCGAATCTTTGGTTTAGTTAGGCCAACTAGATCGATTTTTTTTGCCATGGGAAGAGGTGCTTTGTGATGGGTTCGATCGTGCGGTGTTCTTTCCTAGTGACAGAAGGGGCGGCAAGACACACATGTATCATTGCTATTAAGGATCACAAGATGGGGGCTATTCCTACATGAATAGATCTTGTCTACATCATGTGATTGTTCTTATTGCATTTCTCTGTTTCTCAATGAACTTAAAACACTAGATGCATGCTGGATAGCAGTCAATGTGTGGAATAATAGTAGTAGATGCAGGCAGGAGTCGATCTACTAATCTTGGATGTGATGCCTATATATTGATCATTGCCTTGGATATTGTCATAACTATTCGATTTTCTATCAATTGCCAATAGTAATTTGTTTACCCACCGTGTGCAATTTCTTGAGAGAAGCCACTAGTGAAATCTACGGCCCCCGGGTTTATTATTTATCATAATTGCTTTGAGATCTATTTTTATTTTCTTCTGTTTTCAGATCTATTATTACGAAAACCCAAAAATACTTTGCTGCACTTTTTATTCGCATCTTTTGTTTTGCGTTTTATCGAGATCTATTTATCCAATATATCATAATTTTACCCCTGTCAACTTACAATTTTGGTGCCGTTACCCGTAGAGGGATTGGCAACCCCTCATAAGCGTCGGGTTGCAAGTATTTGTTCTTTGTGTGCAGGTACCGTTTACATAGTGTTGCTTGGTTCGCCTACTAGATTGATAACCTTGGTTTGATAACTGAGGGAAATACCTACCGTAGTTGTACTGCATCATCCCTTCCTCTTTGGGGAAATACCGAGGTAGTTCAAGCGACATCAAAAGGAATTTCTGGGGTCGTTGCCGGGGAGACATCATCAACATCTATCAGGTTCCTAATCACAAATCTCATCTCCTTGCAATTTACATTATTTGCCATTTGCCTCTCGTTTTCATCTCCCCCACTTCACAAAAATTTGTCGTTTTATTTGCCCTCCTTTTTGTTTGTCGTTTTCTCGTCAGGTCTGTTTGCAATCTTGCTTGCGTAGTCATGATGACTCAAGAAAACACCAAGTTGTGTGATTTTTCCAATACCAATAATAATGATTTTATTATCACTCCGATTGCTCCTCCTGCCACTAGTGGGGAATCTTGTTATATTAATGCCGCTTTGTTGAATCTTATTATGAAAGATCAATTTTCTGGTACTCCTAATGAGGATGTCGCATCCCATCTAAACACATTCATAGAATTGTGAGATATGCAAAAGAAAAAAAGATGTGGACAATGATATTGTGAAGTTGAAATTATTTCCGTTTTCTATGCGAGATCGTGCAAAATTTTGGTTTTTTCCTTTGCCTCGCAATAGTATCGATTCTTGGGATAAGTGCAAAGATGCTTTTATTACTAAGTATTTTCTACCCGCAAAAATTATTTCCCTTAGAACTCAAATCATGAATTTTAAGCAACTTGAGCATGAACATGTTGCGCAATCTTGGGAAAGAATGAAATTGATGCTAAGAAATTTTCATTGAATAAGTTGATGATATTGTAGAAGCTTTGATAGAATTTCTAACGATGTAGAAAATCTAAAGTTGAAATTTTTTGTACCTAAGGTTGATGAATCAATTAAAGCTTTATATGTTTTCTATGGATGAAAGTAAGAAAAGAACCGCTATGCTTAGAGCTAAAAGAGATTTTTTAGAAAGAGCGTTTTCTGGTGATTGCTTTCATAAAAATGATGAATATTTTAAAATGATTGGTGTTTCTTCTATTGATTCTTTGTTTAGTAATATTAAAATTGATGATAAAGGGACTACAGAAGACTCAACTTTAGCTAGAAGGCGTCCCGAAAATTCAGAGGGTGAAAATCTTGATGAGAAAATTGATAAAAGTGGGTTTGGAGACGAAAACCCAATTCGGTGCCCAGGCTCATCTGCACCCGATCAGAAAATAAATACTAAACGAATTCAAAAAGATCCAGTTTTTTTGTGTGATAGATAATTTTATGTGTCAGGTTCGCTGCAAGTTTCATCTCATTTGTACATCTAAGCAACTCTCAGCAAAAAAAAAAAGAAATCAGGTCAGAACAGTGTGTGAACAGTAAACTTTTACACAGACCCTGAATTTGTCTTTTTTGCTAAGAGTTGCTCAGATGTCCAAATGCGGTGAAACTTTTAGCGCACCTCACGCATAAAATTATCTACAACACAAAATTTTAACTAGTGGTGTGCCCACCCTTTTGGATTACAAAGACCTTAATTATGATAATTGTTCTTTGATTGATTATATTTTGTTGTTGCAATCCATGATAAATTCACCCCATGCTTATGAAGAAAATAATGCTTTTACTAAACATATTGTGGATGCAATGATGAAAGCTTTAGATGAAAAGTTGGAATTAGATATTTCTATTCCTAGAAAATTACATGATGAATGGGAACCTACTATCAAAGTAAAGATTAAAAATTATGATTGTTTTGATTTATGTTACTTGGGTGCTAGTGTTTCCACAATTCTGAAATCTTTATGTGATGTGCTTGGTCTTACCGATATTGAAGAATGTTCTCTTAATTTGCACTTGGCGGATTCTACTACTAAAAAGCCTATGGAAAGAATTAATGATGTTCTTATTCCTACAAATAGGAATTATGTGCCCATAGATTTTATTGTTCTTGATATTGATTGCAACCCGTCTTGTCCAATTATACTTGGTAGACCGTTTTTACGCACTATAGGTGTCGTGATTGGTATGAAAGAAGGGAATATTAAATTTCAATTTCCACTAAGAAAGGGTATGGAACACTTACCTAGAATAAGAATTACGCCACCATATGAATCAATCATGAGGGCATCCTATGGATCTAGAACCAAAGATGACAACCCAATGAATAAATTTTATGTTTGCCTTTTTCTTTCTGTTCTTTAGTGTTTACATAATTATACTACTATTATTATTGTGTTTTTTTGTTTTAATTAGTGTTTGTGCCAAGTAAAGCTTTTACGATCATGTTGGGTGATAGTTGCTTTGATCTTGTTGAAAAATAGACACTTTGTGCGCCAGTAACAGAATTGTTTAAAATCACATAAGCATGACAAAATTCTGAATTTTTTACACAAGATTTATATACAAATTTCCTATGTTTTCCTAAGTTTTCAAAAAAATTGGAGTTACAGAAGTATATGAAGTTTTCAGATTACTACAGACTGTTCTGTTTTTGACAAATTTTGTTTCTTTGCGTTATGTGCTTATTTTGTTGAATCTCTGGTTTTTATTGGAGGGTATAAGCTATGTAAAAGTTAGAATACAGTAGATAGAATGCAAAAATAAAATATGAATGGGTTTGCAATAGTACTTAGAGTAGCGATTTTCTTTATTATACTAACGGGTCTCATGAAGGTTTTGTTGAGTTTTGTGTGATTGAAGTTTTCAAGTTTTGGGTGAGATCATGATGGATTAAGGAATGAGGAGTGAAAAGAGCCTAAGCTTGGGGATTCCCCATGGCACCCTAAGTTATTATTCAAGGAGAACCAAGCAACTAAGCTTAGGGATGCCCTAGAAGGCATCCCCTCTTTCTTCTAACGACCATCGGTATTTTACTTGGAGCTATATTTTTATTCGTCACATATCATGAGTTTTGCTTGGAGCATCTTGTATTATATGGGTATTTGTTTGTTTTGATTTTTCATTTGTGTCATCTATCCTTGCTGGAAACACCTATTTGAGAGAGCCAAAATTCTGCTATGATTTGTTAGAATTGCTCTATATGCTTCACTTAATTTTTTTTGAGCTATGGAATTACTCTGGTGCTCCACCTATATCTTTTTGAGCACGGTGTGCTTTAATGCTTTTGAAGAAATGCTCTCATGCTTCACTTAGATTTATTTGAGAGTTAGTAATTTTTTTAAGAAAATCTCTCTTGCTTCACTTATATTATTTTGAGAGATGACAATAATAATTCTATGCTCAAGTTCTTCACTTAAATTTGTTTGAGCCTATCAAAAGCAACATATGAAACTAGTCCCAAAGTGAAAGATATTCAAGAGGGATATAATAAAAAATTCATGAAGATCATTGGACAAAATAAACTTGACTCTTTGTAATAGTTTTGAGATATGATGATAGTAATATGTAAGTCATGTTGCTGAGTAATTATGCTTAAGTAAGAATATTGGTGTTAAGGTTTGTGATTCACTATCAAGCACGAAAGTCAATAGTTATGCAATGAAATTACATCCTACTTATGGTGCATTATTCGGTGTTAGTTATGCTTAATGCTCGCTTATGTGATTTTTCGTTTCTTGGTTGGTTGCTTCTCAATCTATTTGCTAGCCTCCAGTTGTACTAAGTAGAAATACTACTTGTGCATCCAAAATCTTGAAAACAAGTTTTTCCATATGAGTCCACCATACCTACCTATATGCCGTAGTTCCGTGCTGTTCTAAGCAAACTTGTATGTGCCACCTCTAATTTTCAAAATAAATTTCCTTTTTGTGTGCTCGTACCGCTCATGAAGCGGCAGGGGGTGGCTAATATTTTCCATGCTAGATGTGTTATTCTCAAGATGAGTGTTTATTCACTTGTCATTGCACAAGAGTACAACGGTAATAGGGATGTCCAGCCCCGAAATGAAAAAGAAATTTACTTTATGTTGTCAAATAATTAATTCCTTGGAAAGTGTTGGTATGGAAGGCACCCGTGGATACGACTAGCCATGGATTGTGAAAGAATGGTGGAAAAAGGAATAAACTTTATTTTCAGTTTGGGAACTGCCTATGATATATCTAGCATGGAAAGTGTTGGGAATTACTCGGTCGTTTTCATTGACAGAAAAAGTATGCCTCTCAAAAGAAATATCCCTCAATTTTTGCTTTGAGCTTTGGTACCTTTACAAATCCCTACTTCCCTCTGCGAAGGCCTATCTATTTACTTTATGCAATTTTTATTTTTATTGTGTCCCCATCTTCTCTTACAAAGCACCAACTATGGAGCATTATGATCATACTTGAGCATTGGATGTAGCTAATGTGCGAGCGTGTTTCATGAATGGATCAATGATTGAGCATGATGGGCTAGGGATAACTTTCTTTAGTGTTGATATTTTGAAAGACATGGTTGCTTGTTGATATGCTTGAGTATTGAAATCTTCATGCCAAAACTAGACTATTTCTTTGAACCATATTAAAGTCCAAATGTCCATGCTACAGAAGAAAAGAATATGTGTTGAACAAGTTAGGCAACATTCCACATCAAAAATTCTGTTTTTATCATCTTACCTACTCGAGGACGAGCGGGAATTAAGCCTGGGGATGCTGATACATCTCCAATGTATCTATAATTTTTTATTGTTCCATGATGTTATATTATCATTCTTGGATGTTTTACAATCATTTTATAGCAACTTTATATCATGTTTTGGGACTAACCTATTGACATAGTGCCCAATGTCAGTTGCTATTTTTTTGCTTGTTTTTAATTCACATAAAATCAATACCAAACGGAGTCCAAACACATCAAAACTTTTTGGAGAATTTTTCTGGACCAGAAGACACCTGATGGGCCAAAGAAGTAGCAGAGGGGGGCTCCGAGGGGAGCACAACCCACCAGGGCTATTATTTTCAGATCTATTATTCCAAAAACCCAAAAATACTTTGCTGCACTTTTATTTGCATATTTTATTCCGCGCTTTATCGAGATCTATTTATCCAATCTATCACAATTTTATCTCGTCAACTTGACAATTTTGGCGCAGTTACCCGTTGAGGGATTGACAATCCCTCATAAGCGTCGGGTTGCAAGTATTTGTTCTTTGTGTGCAGGTACCATTTGCATAGTGTTGCTTGGTTCTCCTACTGGATTGATAACCTTGGTTTCATAACTGAGGGAAATACCTAACATAGATGTACTGCATCATCTCTTCCTCTTTGGGGAAATACCGACGTAGTTCAAGCGACATCAGTGGCCGAGGAGCTCAACATGGTGGAGGACAAGGCACTAAAGTTTATGCTCATGGACACAAGTGGACTCAACCCCAAAGCCAATGCATATGTCGAGCTTTGTCGCGATTAAATGATCATGAAGAAGCAAATGCTCATGAGAAACATGATGGGAGGAGGAATGGGAAGTGACATGGGCGGTGGAATGGGCGGCTACATGAATATGATGGGAGTTGCCATGGGTGGTGCCTTTGGTGGCAACATGGGAGGTCGCTTCAGTGGCAACATGGATGGTGGCTTCGGTGGCATGGGAGGTGGGTTCGCTGGAAATTATTGGTGGCATGGGAGGTGGCTTCAATGGCAACATGAGTGGCATGGGAGGAGGCTTAGGTGGCAACATGAGTGGCATTGGAGGTGCTTCCAGTGGAGGTGGCAACATCGATGCATCAAAGCATGAAATCATCAACAAAGAAGCCATTGATGATGACGATGATGTCAATGTCCACAATGTGACAAGTAACGGCGCAGAGGATGAAAATTGAGATGTTATGTTGGATGTTATCTTTATGTACATTCTAGTTTGTTGGATGCTACCTCTTGAGCACTGCGTTGGTTTTCCCTTGGAGAGGGAAGGGTGATGCAGCAAAGTAGCGTAAGTATTTCCCTTAGTTTTTGAGAACCAAGGTATCAATCCAGTAGGAGGCTACGTGCGAGTCCCTCGCACCTACACAAAACAAATAAATCCTCGCAACCAACGCGATAAGGGGTTGTCAATCCCTACAAGGTCACTTATGAGAGTGAGATCTGATAGATATGATAGGATAATATTTTTGGTATTTTTATGATAAAGATGCAAAGAAAAATAAAAGCAACGGAAATAACTAAGTGTTGGAAGATTAATATGATGGAGATAGACCCGGGGGCAATAGGTTTCACTAGTGGCTTCTCTCAAGAGCATAAGTATTTTACGGTGGGTGAACAAATTACTGTTGAGAAATTGACAGAATTGAGCATAGTTATGAGAATGTCTAGGTATGATCATGTATATAGGCATCACGTCTGAGACAAGTAGACCGACTCCTGCCCGCATCTACTACTATTACTCCACACATCGACCGCTATCCAGCATGCATCTAGAGTATTAAGTTCATAAGAACAGAGTAACGCCTTAAGCAAGATGACATGATGTAGAGGGATAAATTCATGCAATATGATAAAACCTCCATCTTGTTATCCTCGAAGGCAACAATACAATACGTGCCTTGCTGCCCCTACTATCACTGGGAAAGGACACCGCAAGATTGAACCCAAAGCTAAGCACTTCTCCCATTGCAAGAAAGATCAATCTAGTAGGCCAAACCAAACTGATAATTCGAAGAGACTTGCAAAGATAACCAATCATACATAAAAGAATTCAGAAGATTCAAATATTGTTCATAGATAAACTTGATCATAAACCCACAATTCATCGGTTTCAACAAACACACCGCAAAAGAAGATTGCATCGAATAGATCTCCACGAGAGAGGGGGAGAACATTGTATTGAGATCCAAAAAGAGAGAAGAAGCCATCTAGCTAATAACTATGGACCCGAAGGTCTGAGGTAAACTACTCACACATCATCGAAGAGGCTATGGTGTTGATGTAGAAGCCCTCCGTGATCGATGCCCCTCCGTGAGCTCCTAACAGGCCCCAAGATGGGATCTCGTGGGTACGTAAGGTTGCGGCGGTGGAATTAGGTTTTGGCTCCGTGTCGATCGCTTTGGGGTGCGAGGTATATATAGGAGGAAGGAGTACATCGGTGGAGCAATAGGGGCCCACGAGGGTGGAGGGCGTCTTGGGGAAGGCGCCCCTACCTCGTGGCTTCCTCCTTTATTTCTTGACGAGGGTCCAAGTCTCTGGATCATGTTCGCTCGGAAATCATGTTCCCAAGGTTTCATTCCGCTTGGACTCCGTTTGATATTCTTTTTCTGCGAAACTCAAATAGGCAAAAACAACAATTCGGGCTGGGCCTCCGGTTAATAGGTTAGTCCCAAAAATAATATAAAAGTGAATAATAAATCCCAATAATGTCCAAAACAGAAGATAATATAGCATGGAGCAATCAAAATTTATAGATACGTTGGAGATGTATCAAGCATCCCCAAGTCAATTCCTGCTCGTCCTCGAGTAGGTATGAGGGAGTCCTGGATTAGGGGGTATCCGGACAGCCGAACTATATCCTTTGGCCGGACTGTTGGACTATGAAGATACAAGATTGAAGACTTCGTATCGTGTCCGGATGGGACTCTCCTTGGCGTGGAAGGAAATCTGGGCGATACGGATATGTAGATCTCCTCCCATTGCAACCGACTCTGTGTAACCCTAGCCTCCTCCGGTGTCTATATAAACCGGAGGGTTTAGTCCGTAGGACTAACAACAATCATACCATAGGCTAGCTTCTAGTGTTTAGCCTCTATGATCTCGTGGTAGATCAACTCTTGTAATACTCATATCATCAAGATCAATCAAGCAGGAAGTAGGGTATTACCTCCATCGAGAGGGCCCGAACCTGGGTAAACATTGTGTCCCCCGCCTCCTGTTACTATCCGCTTAGACGCACAGTTCGGGATCCTGTACCCGAGATCCGCTGGTTTTGACACCGACATTGGTGCATTCATTGAGAGTTCCACTGTGTCGTCACCATAAGGCTTGATGGCTCCTTTGATCATCGGTAACGATGCGGTCCAGGATGAGGTCTTCCTCCCCGGACAGATCTTCGTATTCGGCAGCTTCGCACTGCGGGCCAACTCGCTTGGCCATCTGGAGCAGATCGAGAGCTACGCCCCTGGCCATCAGGTCAGGTTCGGAAACTTGAATTACACTACTGACATCCGGGGAGACTTGATCTTCGACGGATTCGAGCACATGCCAGGTGTGTCGCACGATCACGACGAGCACGATATAGCTCTGCCGTCGGACAGTGTTCGGAAGATCGCACCAGCAACTACTCCGGCCCTCAATCCGGAGCAAATTGCGCCATCCGAGGACGGGCGGGTAGACCCTGCCTTGGAGGCCGCACTTTCAGTGGCGATAGAGCCGAATACTGACTTTACCCCTCTCGAGAGTCGTGCTGCCGAGCTATTGGATTCAACCCCGGCCACAGGCTCCGATCCGCTTGCGCCCATGCCTATCGAATCCAGTTGGGCGCCGATCATGGAATTCACCTCCACGGATATCTTTCAGCACTCGCCCTTCGGCGATGTACTGAACTCGTTAAAATCTCTCTCCTTGTCAGAAGAAACTTGGCCGAACTATGTCCGGCTAAGATGGGATGCGGACGACGAAGAAATTCGCTCCCCGCCCACCACCCACTTAGTAGCCACTGTCGATGATTTAACCGACATGCTCGACTTCGACTCCGAAGACATCGACGATATGGACGACGATGCAGGAGACGAACAGGAACCACCGCCCACAGGGCGCTAGACCGCCACTTCATCACATGATATATACATGGTGGATACACCCAAAGAAAATGATGACGAGGAACGGAAGGATGCAGCGAAGGATAACTCCCTTGAGAAGCAATCAAAGCGGCGGCGTAGACGCCGCTCCAAATCCCGCCTCAGCAAAAACAGCGATAACAGCGCGAGAAAAAATAATACCCCGATCGACTCGACCACATAGACCTAGCGATAGAGCAGGGTGAGCCAACAGATGACGAAGACAGTACGGAGCCGCTGTCCGATCACAGCGACGCCGAGCGTCAAGCTAATCAACCCGTCTCCGGAGAGGAGAACAGTCCAGATGACGATGCACACATCATCCCGGAAAGGCACTTGGAGCAAGAGAACCTCCATAGAAGGATTATCACCACTGCGAGGAGTCTGAATAAGCAGAAGCAAAGGCTCAAGGCCGTGCAAAATACACTAAACAGTAGATGGAACAAAGTGCTAGACACTGCAGAAAAGTACGGTGGCAGTTGCCACATGAAGAGCTATCCAAAGCGCAAGCTGCTGCCTGAATTTGACGATGAGGCCTTAGAGCCCCCACAGCCAAAAACTAAAACAGCCGACCGGTCGGATCGATGATCTCGTGGCCGCGATAGAGCGGCTAACGAGGCCACACATAAGTCAGTACATGATCCATACGAGGACTCGCATCAAAAGGCCGGCGCAACCAGATTCATCTACGGATCAAGGAAACGCGCTCCAGCGCACAACCAAAACCGAACACCACAACCGTCCAAACGCCATGGTACATCTAAATACAGGGGTTCCGCACACCCCCTATGTTTCACCGATGAGGTGCTAGGCCACGAATTTCCAGAAGGATTCAAACCAGTGCGTATGACGGGACCATAGACCCTGGGGTCTGGATTGAGGACTTCATCCTCCATATTCATATGGCTCGCGGAGACGATCTCCACGCCATCAAGTACTTGCCCCTCAAGCTTAAAGGACCAGCTCGACACTGGCTGAAAAGCCTCCCCGATAACTCCATTGGAACTTGGGAGGAGCTCGAGGATGCCTTTCGGGCTAATTTTCAAGGGACCTATGTCCGACCTCCGGATGCAGACGATTTAAGTCATATAATTCAACAGCCCGGAGAGTCAGCCAGAAAGCTTTGGAATAGGTTTCTCACTAAGAAGAACCAAATCGTCGACTGTCCGGACGCTGAAGCCTTAGCAGCTTTCAAGCACAGCGTCCGAGAAGAATGGCTTGCCAGACACCTCGGCCAAGAAAAACCGAGAACAATGGCAGCCCTAACAAGCCTCGTGACCCACTTTTGCGCGGGTGAGGATAGCTGGTTGGCTCGCAGTAGCACCAGCGACCCAAGCACATCCGAAGTCAGGGATGGCAATGGAAAACCACGACGCAGTAAACACAAGCGCCTGAATAAAGAAGACAACCCAGATAACACGGCGGTAAACGCCGGATTCAGAGGCTCTCGGCCAGGTCAGCGGAAAAATCCTTTCAAAGGCAACAAGGATGGACGGTCCAGCCTAAACAAGATTCTAGACAAACTATGTCAGATCCACGGCACCCCCGATAAACCTGCAAATCATACCCACAGAGAATGTTGGGTCTTCAAGTAGGCCGGCAAGCTAAACGCCGAACACAAGGGGCAGGATACACTAAGTGAAGACGAGGATGAGCCTCACCAGCAAAGCACTGGGGGACAGAAAAATTTCCCAACAGAGGTCAAAACAGTGAACATGATCCATGTGACAAAGAGGAGAAGCAAACATGCACTCCGAAACACACGAGCCCCAGAGCGCGTCACCCCTAAGTTCAACCCCTGGTTGGCCTGTCCGATCACTTTTGATCGCAGGGATCACCCAACAAGTATCCGGCACGAAGGATTGGCTGCTCTGGTGTTAGACCCAATAATAAATGGATACCATCTCACACGAGTCCTTATGGACGGCGGCAGTAGTTTAAACCTGATATATCAGGACACAGTCTGCAAAATGGGGATAGACCCAACAAAAATTAGCCACAGTAATACTACCTTCAAAGGAGTACTACCAGGCCCAGAGGCCCGCTGCACGGGCTATCTATTACTAGAGGTTGTATTCGGCTTTCCCGACAACTTCTAAAGTGAAAGGTTAACCTTCGACATCGCTCCATTCCGAAGTGGCTATCAAGCATTACTCGGAAGAGCGGCTTTCGCTCGTTTTAATGCAATACTGCATTACGCTTCTCTCAAGCTTAAGATGCCCGGTCCATGTGGCATCATAACCATTAATGGAAATATTGAGCGTTCCTTGCGCGCGGAAGAACGTGCGGCTGCTTTAATAGCCGAACACTAGACGGCCTCACCAACCAGGACAAATGACCGGTCGTTGACCACGGACACGGTTAGACGTGTCCGGCGCATCACCAGATATACTTGAGATAGGTTTGGTGGTTGCACCTTATAGACGGTACCAGGGGCTTCCCGTGTGTAAACAGGGCTACGGCTCAATTTTACTTATCTTGAATCTTAAATGGTTTATTTAGAGTAACCAATTTTTTGCACGACAACTTTCAACTAAGTTCCTCTCTTTTACAGATGACGATCGTGCTACACCCGTCCGTGATACGGCACAACAGAGACACAGCGCAGACGCGAGCAGCGACCCGCTCGAGGTTTCTTTTAGATTAAGACCCTGCGTAAACCTTTTTTACTGTCCCTTGTTGTTAACATCCTCCGGATTCTCAGTACAGCCGAGAAGGATGCTGACGTTATTGGCATGTGGCCACGTCAGAATATTGCACATACCCGGACACTTGGGGCTCATTTTCAAGGGCATTGTTTAGCCCGGCATATATTATAAAGACCGAATACCTTAGGGAGTGTTCGGCGTCGCGAGTTTGGCCTTATATGCATCAGCTCCGAATCATGTCTTTGGTCAAATGTTGGGTTTACCCGGCTCTTGTGTTTTGCTACCTTACGTTCCGCTCTATCGGCTATGGTGGCACCAGGAGAACTACTACGATTGTGCCCTGGTTCATCTGGACGAGCACCTTAGTAGAGAAAGCCGAAACTGACTGTCATGATAAAGCGCGAGACTGGTCAACCACTCGATAACTTAGCGGAATCTTCGGGATTCCTCCGCATTAATGAAGGGTCGTTTCCCGGCCAGGCATGTACGCACCCCGTATTCGGACGAGCGCAGAGCCACCAGGGGCTATATAGTAGCCCCACTGTCAAACTCCTATGGCTAAGTGAAAGTGTTAAAGCAATATAGTCTGATTGCCTAGTTCGTTGCGGTATCACCTCCTTAATGGACCAAGACGTTGGATCAAGTGTGAACACGCGTCTTCTGCGAACACCCCCGCATTATATGCGTGGGGGCTGAAGCCGACGACTGCAAACTTTTAGGTTATATACATATGTACATAAACGGCCGCACAGGAGGCATCATAATACTTTCAGGCAAAAAGTATAAACACAGCCTTTTATAACTCAATAAAACATTGTTTTCACAATGGGAATACATGTCATTAGAACATAGTATTCTTCGAGCACTGAGCCTCTATTAAACGAGCGCCTTCAAGGACTTCTTCAAAGTAGTGCTCGGCAGCTACTCGGCCCACAGCCGAACCCTGGGTTGCAATAGCGGTGGCCTCCATCTCCGCCCAGTATGTCTTGACACGGGCAAGTGCCATCCGCACACCCTCTATGCACGCCGACCTCTTCATAGCATCGTTGCGCGGCACAACACCAAGGAATTGCTGCACCAAACTAAAATAAATGTTCGGCCTTGGCCCTTCCGGCCACAGATGATCCACAACAGACCTCATGGCAAGCCCGGACAACCTATGGAGCTTGGCCCACTCGTCCATTCTCTCGTTCAACCGAAGCGGACGCACTGGAGCATTGAATTGTGACCAAAACAACTTTTCCACTTCACGATCTTTTTGATCTTTGAATTATTCGGCTGCGTCAGCAGCACTTGCTGCCAAATCTAGATACGCGTCCGCAAAACTCCATAGCCGATCAATAGGAGCGTACGTAGGATCTCCGAACTTCATCCGTGGCATAAAGGGCTTCCCAGCCGCGATATCCCCGGCTTGGCGCAGCTCCTCCATCGCTCTGATTGTAGAGCGGGCATCCTTGGCAGCCACCGTGGCCTTCTCCAGGTCCGTTACCTTCGCTCGACTTTCACCTTCAAGAAGCTCGTAACGGTTGGCGGCTTCCTTCAATTCCACAACCATCTTGGCTATCTTTTCCTTACTTTGGCAATGGGCAGCCTGTTCGGCCCTCAGCTCTTCGGCCGCCTTCAGAGCAGCCGCATCACTATTCCTGGCTTGTTCTTTGGCTCGAGCAAGTTCCGCCCGAAGGGTCTCCACGGCCGCAGCTCCATCTGCAGTCACAACATATTAAAGATACTGGCATTATGCTCCTCTTACTACGCATTGATAGCCGGAGAAATCACATACCTTGTGCCTCGTCAAGCTGCTTGTTGACAAGCATGATGTTGGCATCTGCCGCATCAAGTTGCCGCTTCAGCTCGGCAAACTCACCAGTCCGGCTAGCCACCTGACCTTCCGCCAGCTTCATATGAAGGCAGATTGATTATTACCTGGGACTGTGATCCTCTGTTTGCCGCCGCTCTTGACGACAACCAAAGTCTCAGGGGCTACTATCTGCATAGGGCACACCTAACATGTGCCGTACTGCCAAAAATACACACTATTTCACGTACCTCAAAACCTTTCAGCAGACTCATAAAAGCTTCATGCAACCCGCTTTCGGCGGATGAAATCCTCTCAATCACCGTACCCATTAGCGTACGATGCGCCTCTAAGATAGCCGCTTGATCTAACAGACCCTTCAGTGCATCCGACCGCACACCAGACGGTGCCGAGCTCTTTCGGTTGCTCTCTTCAAGAGCCAGATACTGAGAACTTTGGGTGGCCAAAGGATTACCCTCTGGCCTTGCCGGATTAGGAGAAACCCTCCGCGACGACACCTCAGGGTTGCCCGCCTCATGAGGCGAGATGGCAGGGGGAGGCGTTTCACTCTCCATCATCTCCGAAAGAAGATCCCCCGAAGACGAACTCCACCGAGAAGGGCTACAATCCAAACTACAATATAAATGCTTCGGTTATTTTCCTCAAAAGTAATGTCGGATATCTTCACTATTAAGTACCCTTTTACTTACAGCTCGGTGGAGGGCTGAACCCCTTGCGGGCATTGTGCGGCCAGGGTACCCCCCAGGGCAGGACCCTCTGGCGAAGATTTCTTCCCCCATTTGGAAACCATCATTTCTGGGTCTTCAGAGGCGATCCTCTTCCTTCCTTGGGGAGAAGGAATTTCAGATTCTTCTCCCCGGTTGTCCTCCTTCGCAGAGGCGCTAACTCCCCCGGTTGGGATGAGCAGTGAGCGAGATCCGCTTTCATCCTCTTTATTCCCCCCTGTATATTCCCCTAAGGGCGCTTGATAAGGCGCGAGCTCCAGCATCCAGGCTAGTATAGGATCCGGTGAGACCTCGGGGAGGGGGGCCGGACACCTGATCATCTTCGCCTTTGTTACCCAGTCCTGGTCAAATAGCGACTTTTCAGAATGATGTTGTGATAAATAAAAAGACAACGTGTTCGGCTACGGGACTACTTACTTGGGTATCTGGACGATTGCAGCTCAGACCCGCATCCTCAGTGGTGTCCGGACACATTATTTGTGGTCCGAAGAACAACTTGTACATCTCTTCAAGCGTCATGCCAAGGAACTGCTGAATAGCCCGCGGTCCCTCCGGGTTGAACTCCCACATGTGGAGGGGACGTCGTTTGCAGGGCAGGACTCGACGGATTAACATGACTTGCATTACCGTGGCCAGACTGATATCTCTCTCGAGGATATCTCGGATGCGGCTCTGCAATGTCGGCACATCCTTTACTGGCCCCCAGTCTATCCCCTTGTTAATCCATGACGTCAGTCGTGGCGGGGGGACCGAGCGAAAAGCAGGGGCGGCCACCCACTTGGTACCCCTGGGAGCTGTGATATAAAACCACTCCCGTTGCCATAAGCTGGGCACCTCCTGGAAGGAACCCTCTGGCCATGGGGTATTGGCACTTTTGCTTATTACGGCACCTTCGCACTCTGCGTGCCACCCCTTGATCAACTTCGGCTCCACATTGAAGGTTTTGAGCCACAGGCCGAAGTGAGGGGTAATGCGGAGGAAAGCTTCACACACGACAATGAACGACGAGATGTGGAGGACGGAATCTGGAGCCAGATCATGGAAATCCAGCCCGTAATAGAACATGAGCCCCCTCACAAAGGGATCTGGAGCGAGGCCTAGCCCTCGGAGGAAGTGAGAGATGAATACAACGCTCTCGCCCAGTTCGGGAGTGGGTATGATCTGCCCTCGAGTAGGCAACCTGTGAGAGATCTCGTCGGTCAGAAATCTGGCCTCTCTTAGCTTCTTGACGTCTTCCTCTGTGACAGAGGTAGGCATCCACCGACCTTGAAGGTTGGATCCGGACATGGTTGAAGGTCTGAAGCGCCTGACCTGAGCCTGGGGTGTTGGAACTCGAGGTGGGGAAGGAGTCGATTGAGCACGAGAAGAAAAAGGGACATGCCTTGGCCTCTTTATAAAGGAGGTGAATATCAAGAGTCCTCCGCGTGGCCGTTTGGGACTTGCCTAGAATTGGGGGGTCATACCAACGGGCGCGATTGGGTTACCCACGTTCGTACTGATGAGAATCCCGTAATAAGGGGGACACGATCTCTGCTTCGACAAGATGTGCCAAATAAATCGCCTCGCAAAACATGCAGTGGCAGGCTGATGGAGGAAGACGGTTCGTCATGACCAAACTGTGGCAATATGTCACGTTATGAAAAACGGTCGACAAATTAGATTTGTGGAAATATTATTCTCTCTACGGTGGTATGTGGAATTTATTTTGTAGAGCCGGACACTATCCTTACGTTCAATATCTTCTATGGAGTATTCGGAGGAGGAACCCGCCTTGCAATGCCGAAGACAATCTGCACGCCGAACTCATCGTCATTGAAGCCTGGTTCAGGGGCTACTGAGGGAGTCCTGGATTAGGGGGTATTCGGACAGCCGGACTATATCCTTTGGCCGGACTGTTGGACTATGAAGAAACAAGATTGAAGACTTCGTCTCGTGTCCGGATGGGACTCTCCTTGGCGTGGAAGCCAAGCTTGGCGATACGGATATGTAGATCTCCTCCCATTGTAACCGACTCTGTGTAACCCTAGCCCCCTCCGGTGTCTATATAAATCGGAGGGTTTAGTCCGTAGGACTAACAACAATCATACCATAGGCTAGCTTCTAGGGTTTAGCCTCTACGATCTCGTGGTAGATCAACTCTTGTAATACTCATATCATCAAGATCAATCAAGCAGGAAGTAGGGTATTACCTCCATCGAGAGGGCCCGAACCTGGGTAAACATTGTGTCCCCCGCCTCCTGTTTCCATCCGCCTTAGACGCACAGTTCGGGACCCCCTACCCGAGATCCTCCGGTTTTGACACCGACAAGGTAAATGATAAAAACAGAATTTTTTATGTGGAATGCTACTAGGCATAATTTCAATGTAATTCTTCTTAATTGTGGTATGAATATTCAGATCCCAAAGATTCAAGAAAAAAGTTTAATATTGACATAAAAATTAATAATACTTCAAGCATACTAACTAAGCAATTATGTCTTCTCAAAATAACATGGCCAAAGAAAGTTATCCCTACAAAATCATATAGTCTGGCTATGCTCTATCTTCACCACACAAAGTATTTAAATCATGCACAACCCCGATGACAAGCCAAGCCATTGTTTCATACTTTTGACGTTCTCAAACTTTTTCAATCTTCACGCAATACATGAGCGTGAGCCATGGACATAGCACTATATGTGGAATAGAATGGTGGTTGTGGAGAAGACAAAAAGGGAGAAGATAGTCTCACATCAGCTAGGCGTATCAACGGGCTATGGAGATGCCCATCAATAGATATCAATGTGAGTGAGTAGGGATTGCCATGCAACGGATGCACTAGAGCTATAAGTATATGAAAGCTCAATAAAAGAAACTAAGTGGGTGTGCATCCAACTCGCTTGCTCAAGAAGACCTAGGGCATTTTGAGGAAGCCCATCATTGGAATATACAAGCCAAGTTCTATAATAAAAAATTCCCACTAGTATATGATAGTGATAAAATGAGAGACTCTCTATCATGAAGATCATGGTGCTACTTTGAAGCACAAGTGTGGTAAAAGGATAGTAACATTGTCCCTTCTCTCTTTTTCTCTCATTTTTTTATTTTATGTTGGGCCTTTTTCCCCTTTTTTTATGGCCTCTTTTTTTTCAATTTCATCCAGAGTCTCATCCCGACTTGTGGGGGAGTCATAGTCTCCATCATCCTTTCCTCACGTGGGACAATGCTCTAAAAATGATGATCATCACACTTTTATTTACTTACAACTCAAAAATTACAACTCAATACTTAGAACAAAATATGACTCTATGTGAATGCCTCCGACGGTGTACTGGGATATGCAATGAATCAAGAGTGACATGTATGAAAGAATTATGAATGATGGCTTTGCCACAAATACGATGTCAACTAGATCATGCAAAGCAATATGACAATGATGGAGCGTGTCATAATAATCGGAACGGTGGTAAGTTGCATGGCAATATATCTCGGAATGACTATGGAAATGCCATAATAGGTAGGTACGGTGGCTGTTTTGAGGAAGGTATATGGTGGGTGTATGATACCGGCGAAAAGTGCGCGGTATTAGAGAGGCTAGCAATGGTGGAAGGAAGAAAAGTGCGTATAATCCATGGACTCAACATTAGTCATAAAGAACTCATATACTTATTGCAAAAATCTACAAGTTATCAAAGCAAAGTATTACGCGCATGCTCCTAGGGGGATAGATTGGTAGGAAAAAACCATCGCTCGTCCCCGACCGCCACACATAAGGAAGACAATCAATAAAAAATTATGCTCCGACTTCATCACATAACGGTTCACCATACGTGCATGCTACGGGAATCACAAACTTTAACACAAGTATCTCTCAAATTCACAACTACTCAACTAGCATGACTCTAATATCACCATCTTTATATCTCAAAACAATTATCAAGCATCAAACTTTTCTTAGTATTCAACACACTCATAAGAAAGTTTTTACTAATCTTGAATACCTAGCAAATTAGGATTATTTAAGAAAATTACCATGCTATTTAAGACTCTGAAAATAATCTAAGTGAATCATGAGAGATCAATAGTTTCTATGAAACAAATCCACCACCGTGCTCTAAAAGATATAAGTGAAGTACTAGAGCAAAAACTATATAACTCAAAAGATATAAGTGAAGCACATAGAGCATTCTAATAATTTCCGCATCATGTGTGTCTCTCTCAAAAGGTGTGTACAGAAAATATGATTGTGGTAAACAAAAAAGCAAAGACTCAAATCATACAAGACGCTCCAAGCAAAACACATATCATGTGGTGAATAAAAATATAGCTCCAAGTAAAGTTACCGATGGAAGTAAACGAAAGAGGAGATGCCTTCTGGGGCATCCCCAAGCTTTGGATTTTAGGTGTCCTTAGATTATCTTGGGGGTGCCATGGGCATCCCCAAGCTTAGGCTCTTGCCACTCCTTGTTCCATAATCCATCAAATTTTTCACCCAAAACCTGAAAACTTCACAACACAAAACTTAACAGAAAATCTCGTGAGCTCCGTTAGCAAAAGAAAACAAAAGACCACTTCAAGGTACTGTAATGAACTCATTCTTTATTTATATTGGTGTTAAACCTACTGTATTCCAACTTCTCTGTGGTTTATAAACTCTTTTACTAGCCATAGATTCATCAAAATAAGCAAACAACACACGAAAAACAGAATCTATCAAAAACATAACAGTCTGTAGTAATCTGTAACTAACGCAAACTTCTGGAACTCCAAAAAATCAGAAAAAATAGGACGACCTAGACAATTTGTTTATTGAACAGAAGCAATTGGAATCAATATTTTATCGTGTTCTGGTGATTTTTAAAATTGTTGTCATGAACAGAAAGTTTCTGGAAATTTCTGCAAGATCAAATAACTATCATCCAAGAAGATCATATAGGTTTAACTTGGCACAAACACTAATTAAAACATAAAAACACATCTAACCAGAGGCTAGATCAAATATTTATTCCTAAACAGAAGCAAAAAGCAAAAAAACTAAAAATAAAATTGGTTGCCTCCCAACAAGCGCTATCGTTTAACGCCCCTAGCTAGGCATAAAAGCAAGGATAGATCTAGGTAGTGCCATAGTAATAGAATAGATCGGTGAAAATCATTTCATACTCTCTACGTTCGGCAGCAAGTTTTCTTTGAGGCAAGCAAAAGTAATCAAAAGGGCTAAATTTAATGGGACAAAAGTCCCCAAGATCAATTTTAGGAGGTATAGGTTCCTCCTTCGGCCCTTCGTATTGCACAACCAATTCATCATTATAAGCATTCTTTTGATAGAACTTTGTGAGCCTATACTCGAGAGAATATCCTAGCTCATTATTTCGAATAGCCAAATCATCATTAAGTTCAGAAATTCTATCAACTAGAACATTGGTAGGGACCTTTTTTCTAAGGTTTTCATTGAAAGCAACATAGTCTAGAGATTGAAAACGCATTATTTCTTCTTGATCAAAGAGGATAGCCTCTATGGGAGGACGGCCAGCGTCCACCCTATAATGCGCAAAGATTTCTTTGGCCTCTTTTATTATAAATCTGAATTCATGAGCCCAAAAGATAGTAGCGGCACGCTTAACAGAAGAATACTCTATATTAGAAAATTCTAGGAAAATCCTTTGTATGCAAGGGTGCATGTGCATAAATTTCCTCTCAAGTTCAACTATAAGCATGGCAATAGCGTCCGCAAGACTACTAGTCCTATGAAGAATCGAACCGCCCATAGAAGGCAAAGCACCGGCACAAGTAAAGAAATCTTGAATAACCCCTTTTCCAATAATATTACCACTACCAATTCGAATTTTTTGTATGCAAGGTAGGGGGTTCTTCAGCAGGAGCATGAGAATTTTCCATTATATTATTATTGTCCATATCGGCAATAATTTCCCCAATTCGCACATAACGACGTAAAGAGGAGGGCAAAAGAAGAAGGCGAACGAAAAAGAGAGGGCGAATAAAACGGCAAGGGTGAAGGGGGGAGAGGAAAACGAGAGGCAAATGGCAAATAATGTAATGCGGGAGATAAGGATTTGTGATGGGTACTTGGTATGTTGACTTTTGCGTAGACCTCCACGGCAACAGCGCCAGAAATCCTTCTTGCTACCTTTTGAGCACTGCGTTGGTTTTCCCTTGAAGAGGAAAGGGTGATGCAGCAAAGTAGTGTAAGTACTTCCCTCAGTTTTTGAGAACCGAGGTATCAATCCACTAGGAGGCTACGTGATGACCCACAAGTATAGGGGATCTATCGTAGTCCTTTCGATAAGTAAGAGTGTCGAACCCAACGAGGAGCAGAAGGAAATGATAAGCGGTTTTCAGCAAGGTATTCTCTGCAAGTACTGAAATAAGTGGTAACAGATAGTTTTGTGATAAGATAATTTGTAACAAGCAACAAGTAATAAAAGTAAATAAAGTGCAGCAAGGTGGCCCAATCCTTTTTGTAGCAAAGGACAAGCCTGGACAAACTCTTATATAAGGAAAAGCGCTCCCGAGGACACATGGGTGTTGGGGAACGTAGCAGAAATTCAAAATTTTCCTACGTGTCACCAAGATCTATCTATGGAGAAACCAGCAACGAGGGGAAGGAGAGTGCATCTACATACCCTTGTAGATCGCTAAGCGGAAGCGTTCAAGAGAACGGGGTTGAAGGAGTCGTGCTGTCGTGATCCAAATCACCGGAGATCCTAGTGCGAACGGACGACACCTCCGCGTTCAACACACGTACAGCCCGGTGGCGTCTCCCATGCCTTGATCCAGCAAGGAGAGAGGGAGAGGTTGACGAAGACTCCGTCCAACAGCAGCACAACGGCGTGGTGGTGATGGAGGAGCGTGGCAATCCAGCAGGCTTCGCCAAGCACCACGGGAGAGGAGGAGGAGGAGAGGTAGGGCTGCGCCAATGGGGAGAAAACTCATGTGTTGGGCAGCCCCTGTGGCTCAAGTATTTATAGGGGAGAGGGAGGTGGCTGCGCCCCATCTAGGGTTCCCACCCAAGGGTGCGGCAGCCCTAGATGGGACTTGGGGCGGCCAGGGGGAGGAGTGCCTCCCAAGTCAAGTGGAGGCCCTCCCCTTAGGGTTTCCCCCTCCCATGCGCATGGGCCTTGGGGGCTAGTGCCCTTGGCCCATTATGGCTAGGGCCCCCTACAGCCCATGCTACTGTATTGGACGTGGTGGAACAATTTCCGGACCTCCGGACCCCTCCGAATCCTCCGAACCTTCCGAAGCTTCCGGCACAATACCGAAAAACCCGAACTTTTTCCTAACCCGAACAACAACTTTCCATATATAAATCTTTACCTCTGGACCATTCCGAACTCCTCGTGACGTCCGGGATCTCATCCGGGACTCCGAACAACATTCGGTAACCACATACAAACTTCCTTTATAACCCTAGCGTCATCGAACCTTAAGTGTGTAGACCCTACGGGTTCGGGAGACATGTAGACATGACCGAGACGTTCTCCGGTCAATAACCAATAGCGGGATCTGGATACCCATGTTGGTTCCCACATGTTCCACGATGATCTCATCGGATGAACCACGATGTCAAGGACTCAATCGATCCCGTATACAATTCCCTTTGTCTAGCGGTATTGCACTTGCCCGAGATTCGATCGTCGGTATCCCGATACCTTGTTCAATCTCGTTACCGGCAAGTCTCTTTACTCGTTCCGTAACACATCATCCCGTGATCAACCCCTTGGTCACATTGTGCACATTATGATGATGTCCTACCGAGTGGGCCCAGAGATACCTCTCCGTCACACGGAGTGACAAATCCCAGTCTCGATTCGTGCCAACCCAATAGACACTTTCGGAGATACCTATAATGCACCTTTATAGCCACCCAGTTATGTTGTGACGTTTGGTACACCCAAAGCATTCCTACGGTATCCGGAGTTGCACAATCTCATGGTCTAAGGAAAAGATACTTGACATTAGAAAAGCTTTAGCATACTAACTACGATCTTTGTGCTAGGCTTAGGATTGGGTCTTGTCCATCACATCATTCTCCTAATGATGTGATCCGTTATCAATGACATCCAATGTCCATGGTCGAAACCGTAACCATCTATTGATCAACGAGCTAGTCAACTAGAGGCTTACTAGGGACACGGTGTTGTCTATGTATCCACACATGTATCTGAGTTTCCTATCAATACAATTATAGCATGGATAATAAACGATTATCATGAACAAGGAAATATAATAATAACTAATTTATTATTGCCTCTAGGGCATATTTCGAACAGTCTCCCACTTGCACTAGAGTCAATAATCTAGTTCACATCGCCATGTGATTAACACTGATAGGTCACATCGCCATGTGACCAACATCCAAAGAGTTTACTAGTGTCTGTAAACTAGTTCACATCATCATGTGATTAAGACTCAATGAGTTCTGAGGTTTGATCATGTTTTGCTTGTGAGAGAGGTTTTAGTCAACGGGTCTGAACCTTTCAGATCCGTGTGTGCTTTGCAAATTTCTAGGTCATATTGTAAATGCTACTTCCACGCTCCACTTGGAGCTATTCCAAAATGGTTGCTCCACTATACTTATCCGGTTTGCTACTCAGAGTCATTCCGATAGATGTTAAATCTTGCATCGACGTAACCCTTTACGCCGAACTCTTTATCACCTCCAGAATCGAGAAATATTTCCTTATTCTTCTAAGGATAATTTTGACCGCTGTCCAATGATCCGTTCCTGGATCATTCTTGTACCCCTTGACTAACTCATGGCAAGGCACACATCAGGTGCGGTACTTAGCATAGCATACTATAGAGCCTACGTCTGAAGCATAGGGGACGACCTTCGTCCTTTATCTCTTTTCTGTCGTGGTCGAGCTTTAATTCTTAACTTCGTACCTTACATCTCAGGCAAGAACTCCTTCTTTGACTGATCCATCTTGAACACCTTCAAGATCATGTCAAGGTATATGCTCATTTGAAAGTATCATTTAGCGTTTTCGATCTATTCTCATAGATCTTGATGCTCAATGTTTAAGCAGCTTAATCCAGGTTTTCACTTGAAAAACACCTTTCAAATAACCCTGTATGCTTTCCAGAAATTCTACATCATTTCGATCAACAATATGTCAACAACATATACTCATCGAAATTTATAGTGCTCCCACTCACTTCTTTGGAAATACAAGTTTCTCATAAACTTTGTATAAACCCAAAATCTTTGATCATCTCGTCAAAGCGCACATTCCAACTCCGAGATGCTTACTCCAGTCCTTAGAAGGATCATGGAGCCAGATACCTTTTAGCATCCTTAGGATCGACAAAAACTTTCTGATTGTATCACATACAACCTTTCCTTATGAAGACTGGTAAGGAAACTCGCTTTGACATCCATCTGCCAAATTTCATAAATGCAGCTAATGCTAACATGATTCCGACGGGCTTAAGCATTGCTACGGATGAGAAAATCTCATCGTAGTCAACTCCTTGAACTTGTGAAAAACTCTTCGCCACAAGTCGAGCTTCATAGACGGTGACATTACCGTCCACGTCCGTCTTCTTCTTAAAGATCCATTCATCTCAATGGCTTGCCGATCATCGGGCAAGTCCACCAAAGTCCATGCTTTGTTCTGATTATTGGATACTATCTCGGATTTCATGGCTTCTAACCATTTGTCGGAATTTGGGCCCACCATTGCTTCTCCATAGCTCGTAGGTTCATTGTTGTCTAGCAACATGACCTTCAAGACAGGATTGCGTACCACTCTGAAGTAGTACGCATCCTTGTCACCCTACGAGGTACGTTAGTGACTTGATCCGAAGTTTCATGATCACTATCATAAGCTTCTACTTCAATTGGTGTAGGTGCCACAGGAACAACTTCCTGTGCCCTGCTACACACTAGTTGTAGTGATGGTTCAATAACCATATCAAGTCTCCACCATCCTCCCACTCAATTCTTTCGAGAGAAACTTTTCCTCGAGAAAGGACCCGTTTCTAGAAACAATTACTTTTGCTTCCGGATCTTGAGATAGGAGGCATACCCAACTGTTTTGGGTGTCCTATGAAGATGCATTTATCCGTTTTGGGTTCGAGCTTATCACGATGAAACTTTTTCACATAAGCGTCGCAGCCCCAAACTTTTAAGAAACGACAACTTAGGTTTCTCCAAACCATAGTTCAAACAGTGCCGTCTCAACGGAATTTCGTGGTGCCCTATTAAAGTGAGTGCGGTTGTCTCTAATGCCTAACCCATGAACGATAGTGGTAATTCGATAAGAGACATCATGGTACGCACCATATCCAATAGAGTGCAACTATGATGTTCGGACACACCATCACACTATGGTGTTCCAGGCGATATTAGTTGTGAAACAATTTTCACAATGTCTTAATAGCGTGCCAAAGCTCGTAACTCAGATACTCATCTCTATGATCATATCATAGACATTTTACCCTCTTGTCACGAAGATCTTCAACTTCACTCTGAAATTACTTGAACCTTTTAATAATTCAGACTTGTGTTTCATCAAGTAAATATACTCAACATCTACTCAAATCATCTATGCAGTAAGAACATAACGATATTCATCAGATGCCTCAAAGACTCATTGGACTGCACACATCAAAATGTGTTACTTCCAACAAGTTGCTATCTTGTTCCATCTTACTGAAACCGAGGCTTTTCAGTCATCTTGCCCATGTGGTATGATTTGCATATCTCAAGTGATTCAAAATCAAGTGAGTCTAAACGATCCATCTGCATGGAGTTTCTTCATGCGTATACACCAGTAGACATGGTTCACATGTCTCAAACTTTTCAAAATGAGTGAGTCCAAAGATCCATCAACATGGAGCTTCTTCATGCGTTTTACACCAATATGACTTATATGGCAGTGCCACAAGTAAGTGGTACTATCATTACTATCTTATATCTTTGGCATGAAAATGTGTATCACTACGATCGAGATTCAATAAACCATCCTTTTAGGTGCAAGACCATTGAAGGTATTTATCCAAATAAATAGAGTAACCATTATTCTCCTTAAATGAATAACCGTATTGCGATAGACATAATCCAATCATGTCTATGCTCAACGCAATCACCAAATAATAATTTTTGGTTTAACTCCAATCTCGATGGTAGAGGGAGCGTGCGATGCTTGATCACATCAACCTTGGAAACACTTCCAACACGTATCGTCAGCTCACCTTTAGCTAGTCTTCGTTTATTCCATAGCTCTTTTATTTCGAGTTACTAACACTTAGCAACCGAACCGGTATCTTAATACCCTGGTGCTACTAGGAGTACTAGTAAAGTACACATTAACATAATGTATATCCAATATACTTCTATCGACCTTGCCAGCCTTCTCATCTACCAAGTATCTAGGGTAATGCTGCTCCAGTGGCAGTTCCCCTTATTCCAGAAGCACTTAGTCTCGGGTTTGGGTTCAACCTTGGGTTTATTCACTAGAGCAGCAGCTGATTTGCCGTTTCATGAAGTATCCTTTCTTGCCCTTGCCCTTCTTGAAACTAGTGGTTTCACCAACCATCAACAATTGATGCTCCTTCTTGATTTCTACTTTCGCGGTGTCGAACATTGCGAATAGCTCAAGGATCATCATATCTATCCCTGATATGTTATAGTTCATCATGAAGCTTCTAGCAGCTTGGTGGCAATGACTTTGGAGAAACATCACTATCTCATCAGGAAGATCAACTCCCACTCAATTCAAAGATTGTTGCACTCAGACAATCTGAGCACAAGCTCAACGATTGAGCTTTTCTCCCTTTGCAGGCTAAGAAAATCATCGGAGGTCTTATACCTCTTGACGTGGGCACGAGCTTGAAATCCCAATTTCAGCCCTTGAAACATCTCATATGTTCCGCGACGTTTCGAAATTGTCTTTGGTGCCTCAACTCTAAACCGTTTAACTGAACTATCACGTAGTTATCAAAACGTGTATGTCCGATGTTCGCAACATCCACAAACGACGTTTGGGGTTCAGCACACTGAGCGGTGCATTAAGGACATAAGCTTTCTACTGTCCGCATAATCGCTACTTTCAACTTTCAACTATATTTTCTCTAGGAACATATCTAAACAAGGAACTAAAGCGCGAGCTTCGACATTATTTGCAAAAGGTCTTTTGACTATGTTCAGATAATTAAGTTCATCTTATGAACTCCCACTCGAGATAGACATCCTCTAGTCATCTAAGTGATTACATGATCCGAGTCAACTAGGCCGTGTCCGATCATCACGTGAGACGGACTAGTCATCATCGGTGAACATCTTCATGTTGATCGTATCTACTATACGACTCATGTTCGACCTTTCGGTCTCTGTGTTCCGAGGCCATGTCTGCATACATGCTAGGCTCGTCAAGTTAACCCTAAGTGTTTCGCGTGTAAATCTGTCTTACACCGTTGTATGTGAACGTAAGAATCCATCACACCCGATCATCACGTGGTGCTTAGAAGCGACGAACTTTAGCAACGGTGCACGCTTAGGGAGAACACTTCTTGAAATTGTTGTAAGGATCATCTTATTTACTACCATCGTTCTAAGTAAACAAGATGCATAAACATAATAAACATCACATGCAATTATATAGTAGTGACATGATATGGCCAATATCATATAGCTCCATTGATCTCCATCTTCGGGGCTCCATGATCATCATCGTCACCTGCATGACACCATGATCTCCATCATCATGATCTCCATCATCGTGTCTTCATGAAGTTGTCTCGCCAACTATTACTTCTACTACTATGGCTACCGGTTAGCAATAAAGTAAAGTAATTACATGGCGTTGTTTAATGACACGCAGGTCATACAATAAATAAAGACAACTCCTATGGCTCCTGCCGGTTGTCATACTCATCGACATGCAAGTCGTGAATCCTATTACAAGAACATGATCAATCTCATACATCACATATCATTCATCACATTCTTCTTGGCCATATCACATCACATAGCATACCCTGCAAAAACAAGTTAGACGCCCTCTAATTGTTGTCTGCATGTTTTACGTGGCTGCTATGGGTTTCTAGCAAGAACGTTTCTTACCTACGCAAAACCACAACGTGATATGTCAATTGCTATTTACCCTTCATAAGGACCCTTTTCATCGAATCCGTTCCGACTAAAGTGGGAGAGATTGGCACCCGCTAGCCACCTTATGCACCAAGTGCATGTTAGTCGGTGGAACCTGTCTCACGTAAGAGTACGTGTAAGGTCGGTCCGGGCCGCTTCATCCCACAATACCATCGAAACAAGATTGGACTAGTAACGGTAAGCATATTGAACAACATCAACGCCCACAACTACTTTGTGTTCTACTCGTGCAAAGAATCTACGCAATAAACCTGGCTCTGATACCACTGTTGGGGAACGTAGCAGAAATTCAAAATTTTCCTACGTGTCACCAAGATCTATCTATGGAGAAACCAGCAACGAGGGGAAGGAGAGTGCATCTACATACCCTTGTAGATCGCTAAGCGGAAGCGTTCAAGAGAACGGGGTTGAAGGAGTCATACTCGTCGTGATCCAAATCACCGGAGATCCTAGTGCCGGACGACACCTCCGCGTTCAACACACGTACAGCCCGGTGACGTCTCCCATGCCTTGATCCAGCAAGGAGAGAGGGAGAGGTTGAGGAAGACTCCGTCCAGCAGCAGCACAATGGTGTGGTGGTGATGGAGGAGCGTGGCAATCCAGCAGGGCTTCGCCAAGCACCACGGGAGAGGAGGAGGAGGAGAGGTAGGGCTGCGCCAATAGAGGGAGAAAACTCATGTGTTGGGCAGCCCCTGTGGCTCAAGTATTTATAGGGAGAGGGAGGTGGCTGCGCCCCATCTAGGGTTCCCACCCAAGGGTGCGGCAGCCCTAGATGGGACTTGGGGCGGCCAAGGGGAGGAGTGCCTCCCAAGTCAAGTGGAGGCCCTCCCCTTAGGGTTTCCCCCCCCATGCGCATGGGCCTTGTGGGGCTGGTGCCCTTGGCCCATTATGGCTAGGGCGCCCCACAGCTCATGCTACTGTATTGGACGTGGTGGAACAATTTCCGACCTCCGGACCCTCCGAATCCTCCGAACCTTCAGAAGCTTCTGGTACAATACCGAAAAACCCGAACTTTTTCCGAACCCAACAACAACTTTCCATATATAAATCTTTACCTCCGGACCATTCCGAACTCCTCGTGACGTCCGGGATCTCATCCGGACTCCGAACAACATTCGGTAACCACATACAAACTTCCTTTATAACCCTAGCGTCATCGAACCTTAAGTGTGTAAACCCTACGGGTTCGGGAGACATGTAGACATGACCGAGACGTTCTCCGGTCAATAACCAATAGCGGGATCTGGATACCCATGTTGGTTCCCACATGTTCCACGATGATCTCATCGGATGAACCACGATGTCAAGGACTCAATCGATCCCGTATACAATTCCCTTTGTCTAGCGGTATTGCACTTGCCCGAGATTCGATCGTCGGTATCCCGATACCTTGTTCAATCTCGTTACTAACAAGTCTCTTTACTCGTTCCGTAACACATCATCCCGTGATCAACCCCTTGGTCACATTGTGCACATTATGATGATGTCCTACCGAGTGGGCCCAGAGATGCCTCTCCGTCACACGGAGTGACAAATCCCAGTCTCGATTCGTGCCAACCCAATGACACTTTCGGAGATACCTGTAATGCACCTTTATAGCCACCCGCTTCGCTGTGACGCTTGGTACACCCAAAGCATTCCTACGGTATCCGGGAGTTGCACAATCTCATGGTCTAAGGAAAAGATACTTGACATTAAAAAAGCTTTAGCATACGAACTACGATCTTTGTGCTAGGCTTAGGATTGGGTCATGTCCATCACATCATTCTCCTAATGATGTGATCCCGTTATCAATGACATCCAATGTCCATGGTCAGGAAACCGTAACCATCTATTGATCAACGAGCTAGTCAACTAGAGGCTTACTAGGGACACGGTGTTGTCTATGTATCCACACATGTATCTGAGTTTCCTATCAATACAATTATAGCATGGATAATAAACGATTATCATGAACAAGGAAATATAATAATAACTAATTTATTATTGCCTCTAGGGCATATTTCCAACATTGGGAATATCATCAAGCTAGTTTTCATCACGTTCATATGATTCGCGTTCTGTACTTTGATAATTTGATATGTGGGTGGACCGGTGCTTGGGTGTTGTTCTTACTTGAACAAGCATCCCACTTATGATTAACCTCTATTGCAAGCATCTGCAACTACAACAAAAGTATTAAGGTAAACCTAACCATAGCATGAAACATATGGATCCAAATCAGCCCTTACGAAGCAACGCATAAACTAGGGTTTAAGCTTCATCACTCTAGCAACCCATCATCTACTTATTACTTCCCAATGCCTTCCTCTAGGCCCAAATAATGGTGAAGTGTTATGTAGTCGACGCTCACATAACACCACTAGAGGCTAGACAACATACATCTCATCAAAATATCGAATCGAATACCAAATTCACATGACTATTAATAGCAAGACTTCTCCCATGTCCTCGTGAACAAACGTAACTACTCACAAAGCATATTCATGTTCATAATCGAGGGGTATTAGTATGCATAAAGGATCTGAACATATGATCTTCCACCAAATAAACCAACTAGCATCAACTACAAGGAGTAATCAACACTAATAGCAACCTACTAGTACCAATCCCGGACATGGAGACAAGAATTGGATACAAGAGATGAACTAGGGTTTTGAGAGGAGATGGTGCTGGTGAAGATGTTGATGGAGATTGCCCTCTCCCGATGAGAGGAGCGTCGGTGGTGATGACGGTGATGATTTCCTCCCGAGGGAAGTGTCCCCAGCAGAACAGCTCTGCCGAGCCCTAGATTGGTTCCGCAAGGTTCCGCCTTGTGGCGGAGTTTTTCCCCGGAAGGTTGCTTATGATTTTTCCTCGACGAAAGACCTCATATAGCGAAGATGGCCATCGAGAGCCAGCAGGGGCCCACGAGGCGGGGGGTGCGCCTGGGGTAGGGCGCGCCCACCCTCGTGGCCAGGTGGGTCCCCCTCCGTGAACTTCTTCCGCTCAATATTTTTATATTTTCCAAAATGACTTCGTGGAGTTTCAGGACTTTTGAGTTGTGCGAATAGGTCTCTAATATTTGCTCCTTTTCCATTCTGAATTCCAGCTTGCCGCATTCTCCTTCTTATGTAAACCTTGTAAAATAAGAGAGAATAGGCATAAGTATTGTGATATAACTTGTAATAACAGCCCATAACGCAATAAATATCGATATAGAAGCATGATGCAAAATGGACGTATCAACTCCCCCAAGCTTAGACCCCGCTTGTACTCAAGCGGAAGACGATAACGATAAATATGTCCCCATGTTCAGAGGTAGAGGTGTTGATAAAAATAAAATACGGACATGAAGGCATCATGATTATTCTCATAACAACAACATATATAGATATTGTCATATGATTGCTTATGTTCAAGTAATAATCCATTCACAATGCAGAGTACGAATCATAAACTTTATTTGAGAACCAACAAACTATAATCTCAGTCATTGAAGCAATTGCAATTTATCATAACATCAGAAAGAGTCTATGTCAGAGCTTAATAGCAAGTCCACATACTCAACAATCATTTAGTCTTCTATAATCGCTAACACTCACGCGATACTTGTGGTTACGGAGTTTTAATCGGACACAGAGAAAGATAGGGGCTTATAGTTTCGCCTCCCAACCTTTTACCACAAGGGTATTGTCAACAATAATAACTCATGCTCCCCTATATCCAATTAGATATATATATGAGGATCTTTCCAACATACTGTGCTTGCCAATGGATAAAGTGTAAAAAGGAAAGGTGAAGATCACCATGACTCTTGTATAAGGTAGAGGATAATAACAAAAGATAGGCCCTTCGCAGAGGGAAGCAGAGGTTGCCATGCACTTTTATGGTTGGATGCACAAAATCTTAATGCGAAAGAACCTCACTTTATATTGCCACTTGTGATATGAACCTTTATTATGCAGTCCGTCGCTTTTATTTCTTCCACATCACAAGATCGTATAAAGCTTATTTCTCCCACACCAATCAATCATACATATTTAAAGAGCAACTTTTATTGCTTTGCACCTATGAAAACTTACTTGAAGGATCTTACTCAATCCATAGGTAGGTATGGTGAACTCTCATGGCAAAACTGGTTTAAGGGTTTTGGAAGCACAAGTAGTATCTCTACTTGGTGCTGAGAATTTGGCTAGCATGAGGGGGAAAGTCAAGCTCAACATGTTGGATGATCCATGACAACATACTTTATCTCAGATATAAGAAAACATAACCCATTACGTTGTCTTCCTTGTCCAACGTCAACTCTTTAGCATGTCATATTATAATGAGTGCTCACAATCATAAAAGATGTCAACGCTAATATATTTATATGCGAAACCTCTCTTCCTTTATTACTTCCTACTAATTGCAACGATGACCAAAGCTATGTTTGCCAACTCCCAACAACTTTTAATCATCATACTCTTTCTATGTGAAGTAATTACTCTCAATAAGATCAATATGAGATCTTTGTTTTATTCTTTTCTCTTTTCTTTTATTCACTCAAGACCATGGCAAAATAATCAAGCCCTTGACTCAACACTAATCTTTATTATATAGCTCACAGACTCGATTACATAGAGAGATCATAAAGCAAAAACTCAAAACTAGATCATGCCATAAACTTTATTCTACTAGATCAAGATACTACTAATAGGATCGAACTAAGAAAAACGGTAAAGATAGGAGATGTGATTGTGATACGATACCGGGGCACCTCCCCCAAGCTTGGCAGTTGCCAAGGGGAGTGCCCATACCCATGTGATTATGTCTCCTTTGCTGGTGAAGGTGGAAGTGTTGTTGATGATGCGGACTTGTCGTCCATCTTCCAAGGCATGGGCTCACCATCATAGAAGGATGATCGAGTCTCCGGAATCCTCAAATCTGCAGCCAAACTCATCCTTTTGAATCTATATTCATACTCACAGTTTTGGTTTTGCAGGTCATAGATTTGGGCTTGAAGGTGCTCGATCTTCTCGTGAAGCTTGAAGATGGTCTCTCCGATGTTGTCGGCATCCAGCTTGTGTTTGTTGGTAAACTCCGCGATCATCATGTGGTTGGAGTTGAGTCCACGTTCCACCATCCCCTGGCACTTGAAAACTTGTTGCTCCATTGCTTCGAGCCTCGTCTCCATGCTTCCAGTCCCCTTGGGTCCCTCAACATCGCGGATGTGCAGCAACCCATCACGCATCTCAATGGTTTGAGGGTGTCGCAGCACCTCCGCGAGGTAAGGGTTGATGACCTTCTCGAAGAACTTGTCCTTGGAGGCACTTGGGGACGTCATTGATAATCTAGATCTGTCAGAAAAACAGCTCGAAACAAGAACAGAGGATAATTGCGTGATACTTGAGGCAAAACCTTCGGGATGATATATAATAAATGTTTACCGACCAGAATATGTATCGTGCAAGAAAACGGAGTCCGGAAGGCACACGAGGTGCCCACGAGGTAGGGGGGCGCGCCCACGGGGGTAGGGCGCGCCCTCCACCCTCGTGGGGCCCTCGTGTCCTTCCCGAACTGCTACTTATTTTTCTATTTTTCTAAATATTCCAAAACAGGGAAATATTGCCTTAAAAATTGTTTTGGAGTCGGTTTACTTACCGTACCACATACCTATTCCTTTTTGGAGTCTGAAACGTTATGGAAAGTGTCTCTTATGTATTCCTCCAGGGTTACGGTTTCAATAACATTGGTTTCAACATTTATAGGATTACTTGAGATATAATGTTTGATTCTTTGATCGTTTACCACCTTCGGATTTGTGCCTTTGAAATTGTTGATTTTTATGGCACCGGAACGATAGACCTCCTCGATAACGTAAGGGCCTTCCCATTTAGAGAGAAGTTTTCCTGCAAAAAATCTTAAGCGAGAGTTGTATAGCAATACATAATCACCTACATTAAACTCACGCTTTTGTATCCTTTTTTCATGCCATCTTTTGACTTTCTCTTTAAACAACTTGGCATTTTCATAAGCTTGGGTTCTCCATTCATCAAGTGAGCTAATATCAAATAACCTCTTCTCTCCGGCAAGTTTGAAATCATAACTGAGCTCTTTAATAGCCCAATATGCCTTATGTTCTAGTTCGAGCTGTAAGTGACATGCTTTTCCATAAACCATTTTATACGGAGACATACCCATAGGATTTTTATATGCAGTTCTATAAGCCCATAACGCATCATCAAGTTTCTTGGAACAATTCTTTCTAGACCTATTGACAGTCTTTTGCAAAATTAATTTGAGCTCCCTATTACTCAATTCTACTTGACCACTAGACTGTGGATGATATGGAGATGCAATTCTATGATTAACATCATACTTAGCAAGCATCTTACAGAAAGCACCATGAATAAAATGTGAACCGCCATCAGTCATTAAATATCTAGGGACTCCAAACCTCAGAAAAATAACTTCTTTAAGCATTTTAATAGAAGTGTTATGATCAACACTACTAGTTGGAATAGCTTCCACCCACTTAGTAACGTAATCAACAGCAACTAAAATATGTGTATACCCATTAGAGGCAGGAAAAGGTCCCATATAATCAAAGCCCCAAACATCAAATGGTTCGATAACGAGTGAATAATTCATAGGCATTTCTTGATGTTTACTAATATTACCGATTCTTTGACATTCATCACAAGATAAACAAACTTACGTGCATCCTTGAAAAGAGTAGGCCAATAAAAACCGGATTGCAATACCTTATGTGCAGTCCTATCTCTAGCGTGGTGTCCTCCATAAGCTTCGGAGTGACACTTGCATAGGATTTGTTCCTGTTCATGCTCAGGTACACAACTTCTAATAAAACCATCTGCTCCTTCTTTATAAAGATGTGGGTCATCCCAAAAGTAATGTCTCAAATCATAGAAAAACTTTTTCTTTTGCTGGTATGTGAAACTAGGTGGTATAAATTTAGCAACAATGTAATTAGCATAATCAGCATGCCATGGAGTGCTATGAGAGGTACTTATGACATTTAGTTGTTCATCAGGGAAGCTATCATCAATAGGTAGTGGGTGATCAAGAACATTTCTAACCTAGACAAGTTGTATGCAACGGGGTTCTCAGCTCCCTTTCTATCAACAATATGCAAATAAAATTCTTGTAGCAAGAGAGCCCATCTAATAAGTCTAGGTTTAGCATCTTTCTTTTCCATCAGATATTTAATAGCAGCATGATCAGTGTGAATAGTTACTTTAGAATCAACAATATAAGGTCTGAACTTATCACAAGCAAATACAACTGCTAAGAATTCTTTTTCAGTAGTAGCATAATTTCTTTGAGCATTGTCCAGAGTTTTACTAGCATAGTGGATAACATTTAATTTCTTATCGACTCTTTGCCCTAGAACAGCACCTACTGCATAATCACTAGCATCACACATAATTTCAAAGGGTAAATTCCAATTAGGTGGCTGAACAATAGGTGCAGAGATCAATGCTTTCTTAAGTATTTCAAATGCTTCTACACAATCATCATCAAAGACAAAGGGTATATCTTTTTGTAATAAATTAGTCAGAGGCCGAGAAATTTTTGAGAAGTCCTTAATGAACCTCCTATAAAATCCGGCGTGACTAAGGAAACTTCTTATACCTTTGATGTCCTTGGGACATGGCATCTTTTCAATAGCGTCAACCTTGGCTTTATCAACTTCAATACCTCTTTCAGAAACTTTATGCCCCAAGACAATACCTTCATTAACCATAAAGTGGCACTTTTCCCAAGTCAAAACAAGATTAGTTTCTTCACACCTCTGCAAAACTCGATCAAGATTGCTCAAGCAATCATCAAAAGAAGATCCATAGACGGAAAAATCGTCCATGAAAACTTCACAAATCTTTTCACAGAAGTCAGAGAATATAGCCATCATGCATCTTTGAAAGGTAGCAGGTGCATTACATAAACCAAAAGACATACGTCTATAGGCAAAAGTACCAAAAGGGCAAGGAAAAGTAGTCTTTGATTGATCCTTAGCTGATACAGGTATTTGAGAGAAACCAGAATAACCATCTAGAAAGCAATAATGTGCATGTTTGCAAAGTCTTTCTAGCATTTGATCGATAAAAGGTAGGGGGTAATGATCTTTCTTAGTAGCCTTATTTAATTTGCAGAAATCAATTACCATCCTATAACCTATAATAATTCTTTGCGGAATCAACTCATCTTTATCATTAGGAACAACAGTAACACCTCCCTTCTTAGGGACACAATGAACATGACTTACCCACTGACTATCAGCAACGGGATAAATTATACCTGCCTCCAGAAGCTTTAGTATTTCTTTTCTTACCACTTGTTTCATCTTAGGATTCAGCCGTCGTTGATGATCACGAACCGGTTTGGCATCTTCTTCCAAATTTATTTTATGTTGACATAGAGTGGGACTAATGCCCTTAAGATCATCAAGAGTATATCCAATAGCAGCTCGGTGCTTCTTCAAAGTTTTCAATAATCTCTCTTCTTCATGTTCTGAAAGGTTAGCACTAATAATAACATGATATATCTTCTTTTCATCAAGATAAGCATATTTAAGATTATCAGGCAACGGTTTAAGGTCAAACACGGGATCGCCCTTGGGTGGAGGAGGATCCCCTAGGATTTCAACAGGAAAATTGTGTTTCAGAATGGGTTCCTGATTAAAGAATACTTCATCTATTTCCCTTCTTTCATTCATAAACATATCATTTTCATGGTCTAGCAAATATTGTTCTAAAGGATCACTAGGAGGTATGGAAATAGAAGCAAGACCAATAATTTCATCCTTACTAGGAAATTCTTCTTCACGGTGTTGTCTACTAAATTTAGAGAAATTAAACTCATGAGACATATCACCCAAACCAATAGTAACAACATTCTTTTCGCAATCTATTCTAGCATTGACAGTGTTCAAGAAGGGTCTACCAAATATAATGGGACAAAAGCTATCTTGTGGGGAACCAAGAACAAGAAAATCAGCAGGATATTTAGTTTTCCCACACAAGACTTCAACATATCTAACAATTTCCATTGCTAATATAGTATCTCTATTGGCAAGTTTAATTGTAACATCAATACCTTCTAACTCAGCAGGTGCAATTTCATGCTTAATTTATTCGTATAAAGTATGAGGTATAACACTAGCACTAGCACCCATATCACATAAGCCATGATAACAATGATCTCCTATCTTAACAGAAATAACAGGCACGCCTACCACAGGTCTATGTTTATCTTTAGCACAGGGTTTGGCAATTCTAGCAGTTTCACCATAAAATTGAATAACATGCCCATCAATATTATCAGCTAAGAGATCTTTAACAATAGCAACATTAGGTTCAACTTTAATTTGCTCAGGAGGTGTATAAGTTCTAATATTGCTTTTACGAACCACAGTTGAAGCTTTAGCATGATCCTTTATTCTAACAGGGAAAGGTGGTTTCTCAACATAAGAAGTAGGAACAACAGGATCATTATAAGTGACAATATTTTCTTCAACTTTAATAGGTGCAGCTACTTTTACTTCTATGGGAGGATGATATTTAAACCACTTCTCCTTGGGGAGATCAACATAAGTAGCAAAGGATTCACAGAAAGAAGCTACTATCTCAGAGTCAAGTCCATATTTAGTGCTAAACTTACGGAAAACATCGGTATCCATAAAAGACTTAACACAATCAAACTTAGGTGTCATACCTGACTCCTTACCTTCGTCGAGATCCCAATCTTCAGAGTTGCGTTTAATTCTATCCAATAAATTCCATCTGAATTCGATAGTCTTCATCATAAAAGAGCCAGCACAAGAAGTATCGAGCATGGTGCGATTGTTTTCAGAAAGCCGAGCATAAAAGTTTTGAAGAATTATTTCTTTTGAGAGCTCATGATTGGGGCATGAATATAACATTGATTTAAGCCTCCCCCAAGCTTGAGCAATGCTTTCTCCTTCGCGAGGCCAAAAATTATATATATAATTGCGATCACGATGAACAAGATGCATAGGATAATACTTTTGATGAAATTCCAGCTTCATTCGTTTATACTTCCATGATCCCATGTCATCACATAGCCTATACCATGTCGATGCATCTCCCTTCAAAGATAAAGGGAAGACCTTCTTCTTAACAACATCATCGGGTATACCTACAAGCTTAAATAATCCACAAACTTCATCCACATATATTAGGTGTTCACCAGGATGCTTTATTCCATCTCCTGTAAAAGTATTAGCTAGCAGTTTTTCTAACATACCCGAAGGAACTTCAAAGGGAATATTTTCATTTTCAGTAGGTTCAGTAGGTTGAGGAGCAACTCTTTGTTTCTTGGTCGGGTGAAGATACCCCGAATAAGCCCCTCAGAGGATTACTTTCCATAATAACAAGTGATAGTAAATTTCAGCACACTATATAAATTTTTCCTTACCAAATTCCACCTACCAAAGGCGCTTCACTCCCCGGCAAGGGCGCCATAAAAGAGTCTTGATGACCCACAAGTATAGGGGATCTATCGTAGTCCTTTCGATAAGTAAGAGTGTCGAACCCAACGAGGAGCAGAAGGAAATGATAAGCGGTTTTCAGCAAGGTATTCTCTGCATGTACTGAAATAAGTGGTAACAGATAGTTTTGTGATAAGATAATTTGTAACAAGCAACAAGTAATAAAAGTAAATAAAGTGCAGCAAGGTGGCCCAATCCTTTTTGTAGCAAAGGACAAGCCTGGACAAACTCTTATATAAGGAAAAGCGCCCCGAGGACACATGGGAATATCGTCAAGCTAGTTTTCATCACGCTCATATGATTCGCTTCGGTACTTTGATAATTTGATATGTGGGTGGACGGTGCTTGGGTGCTGTTCTTACTTGAACAAGCATCCCACTTATGATTAACCTCTATTGCAAGCATCCGTAACTACAACAAAAGTATTAAGGTAAACCTAACCATAGCATGAAACATATGGATCCAAATCAGCCCTTACGAAGCAATGCATAAACTAGGGTTTAAGCTTCACATCACTCTAGCAACCCATCATCTACTTATTACTTCCCAATGCCTTCCTCTAGGCCCAAATAATGGTGAAGTGTTATGTAGTCGACGTTCACATAACACCACTAGACGCTAGACAACATACATCTCATCAAAATATCGAACGAATACCAAATTCACATGACTATTAATAGCAAGACTTCTCCCATGTCCTCAGGAACAAACGTAACTACTCACAAAGCATATTCATGTTCATAATCAAAGGGGTATTAATATGCATAAAGGATCTGAACATATGATATTCCACCAAATAAACCAACTAGCGTCAACTACAAGGAGTAATCAACACTACTAGCAACCTACTAGTACCAATCCCGGACTTGGAGACAAGAATTGGATACAAGAGATGAACTAGGGTTTTGAGAGGAGATGGTGCTGGTGAAGATGTTGATGGAGATTGCCCTCTCCCGATGAGAGGAGCGTCGGTGGTGATGACGGTGATGATTTCCCCATCCCAGAGGGAAGTGTCCCCGGCAGAACAGCTCTGCCAGAGCCCTAGATTGGTTCCGCCTCGTGGCGGCGGAGTTTCGCCCCGAAAGGTTGCTTATGATTTTTTTCCTCGACGAAAGACCTCATATAGCAGAAGATGGCCATCGAAGAGCCAACAGGGGGCCCACGAGGCAGGGGGCGCGCCCCCACCCTCGTGGCCAGGTGGGTCCCCCTTTGGTGAACTTCTTCCGCTCAATATTTTTTATATTTTCCAAAAATGACTTTCGCGGAGTTTTGGGACTTTTGGAGTTGTGCAGAATAGGTCTCTAATATTTGCTCCTTTTCCAGCCCAGAATTCCAGCTGCTGGCATTCTCACTACTTATGTAAACCTTGTAAAATAAGAGAGAATATGCATAAGTATTGTTATATAACATATAATAACAGCCCATAATGCAATAAATATCGATATATAAGCATGATGCAAAATGGACGTATCACTACGCACGAGTCCCTTGCACCTACACAAAACAAATAAATCCTCGCAACCAACGCGATAAGGCGTTGTCAATCCCTACACGGTCACTTACGAGAGTGAGATCTGATAGATATGATAGGATAACATTTTTGGTATTTTTATGATAAAGATGCAAAGAAAAATAAGAGCAACGGAAATAACTAAGTGTTGGAAGATTAATATGATGGAGATAGACCCGGGGGCCATAGGTTTCACTAGTGGCTTCTCTCAAGAGCATAAGTATTTTACGGTGGGTGAACAAATTACTATTGAGCAATTGACATAATTGAGCATAGTTATGAGAATATCTAGGTATGATCATGTATATAGGCATCACGTCCGAGACAAGTAGACCGACTCCTCCCTGCATCTACTACTATTACTCCACACATCGACCGCTATCCAGCATGCATCTAGAGTATTAAGTTCATAAGAACAGAGTAACGCCTTAAGCAAGATGACATGATGTAGAGGGATAAATTCGTGCAATATGATTAAAACCCCATCTTGTTATCCTCGATGGCAACAATACAATACGTGCCTTGCTGCCCCTACTGTCACTAGGAAAGGACACATTAAGATTGAACCCAAAGCTAAGCACTTCTCCCATTGCAAGAAAGATCAATCTAGTAGGCCAAACCAAACTGATAATTCGAAGAGACTTGCAAAGATAACCAATCATACATAAAAGAATTCAGAAGATTCAAATATTCTTCATAGATAAACTTGATCATAAACCCACAATTCATCGGTCTCAACAAACACACATAAAAAAGAAGATTACATCGAATAGATCTCCACGAGAGAGGGGAGAACATTGTATTGAGATCCAAAAGAGAGAAGAAGCCATCTAGCTAATAACTATGGACCTGAAGGTCTGAGGTAAACTACTCACACATCATCCAAGAGGCTATGGTGTTGTAGCGACCCGACCTCAGACGGTCAAGCCTCTGTGTATCTGTGCCATCCTCGGATCAAGATGTCTTTGGCACACACAGACATCAATGTATATATCAAAGTGCAATCACATGTATAAATAACGTAAAATGATATATACCTCATAATACTCAGCGGAAACAATCAAACGGGTGTGGAGTCCCATCAACGCCATCGGCAGGTTGAGTGTAGACCGTAACCTCAGATCGTAACTCTTCCTCGTCGAAGAAAATCCTGCAACATGATATGTTGCAGCCGTAGGTCAAGACATTGAATGTACCGCAAGGTCACAACATGAATAAACAGATGGTAAAACTATACTATATGCAATTTGGCTTTGTGGCTCAGATCTGAGTTTTGTTTGCGTAAAAGCTGATTTTATTTTCCCTACATCAAAGGAATAAATGAAGTCTGTACTATGGAGTTTTCTATCATGACATGGTTCCGCCAACCGATGTCTCATAGCCCAAAATCATCATATGTTGCCCACAATTAAGTTATCAATCCAGTGTTGAGAGTTCCGAGATAGATCCAAGTCCAGATGCTCAAATTGTCCGTGAATCGGGACACGGCTAATCGATTAGGTTTAAACCCTCTGCAGAGGTTCGTACACTTTACCCGCAAGATTCGATCCTCTTTTATGTTCTCGCACTTCGTGGTGTTTGAGAACAAGACGACCAAACATGGTCTTCCAAGAGTTCCTCGACCACCGTCCGGTGCTCATCCAATCCTACCATAGTTCTACATCTGCTAGCACCGCCCCAGCCAGAGTCACAACTAAGGTCAACCAAGCCAGAGCCCATAGTGATTGCGGTTGCACAGTAAGCTTCCGGCATGAAGTATTCTTCCGTCTCTTTGAGTCTGGGTGAAGCTTTCCGCAAGATGTCATGGCGCTTCTCCATGCATCCCGCCAACCACCGGTTTCTCCAGGTGCCCGTCAACCGCCCTTCACCCAATGAGTGTGTATTGAATTCTTGTCTCGAGTCTTGAAGTCTTGAGGCCTTGAAGATGCAGTCCTTGCAGATTCCATCATGGAGTTGTCGCCATTGACGAGATCCTCCATTCTCACACCACTCCCGAGCACTCATACCAACCCCGCCTACTATAGCGTAGCATTAAAATAAATAACGCCCCGGCTTGGTAACAGGGTGATGGGTTCCTACCTCATGCATACTACTCAACTACAAGGATTCAATATCACTACTGGATGGATTGTTGCGAAGATGACACTAGATGCAATAAAACACATAGGTATGAAAACATGGTCAAAGTGAACTTGCTCGGTAATACTTGATGAAGATAACAACGCTCGAGAAAATGACTTGGTAGAACTAATCGTCACTCCGTTGAAAATCTATATAGTCAAACATAGCATTCATATAAGCAAACATCCTAGCAAACAATTTTAACACCCATAATAACAATTAAAACAAAAAAACTCAATAATAAAACTCCAACAAAGTCCAAAGAAGCTTCAAATAAAACTAGAAAGAAAAACTACTAACGAAAATCTATGACTTTGCTACAAGCATCTAACATAGTTTTGCCCTAAGTAAAAAAATTAACAGCAATTAAAACACTAAACTAATAATTTAACAGAAAATAAAAAGTAAAACAACTAAGTTAACAGAAAGTATTTTTTCATAAAATTTTATTTGCAAAAGAAACAAATAAAAAGCTTTTGTAAAACTCTAACTATGACCTATAGAAGGTTTCATACAAAACTAAGGAAAATAATTTTTTAAAATAAAATAAATTTTTCTCCTGTTTTCTAACAGAACACAACTAATTTTGTCAAAAGTGACAAAAAGAAATAATTTAAAACTAATAAAAACAATAAAGAAAAGCTAAAATAGAACTAATAATAAAACAGTACTGTTTTGCTAAAACCTAATTTAAATTAACCTAGAAATAAAATACTAAATACTACTGGATAAACAAAGTTCCTAGAGACCAGGAGCAAAAAGAATCGGTCAAAATAATATTCCTAACTCAAAATAGCTCAAATATAGTGATTTGAGAAAATTCATACAAATACAAATTTAAACTGCTCAAATGTGAAATAAAATTGAACTAACAGAAACTTCAGCAAATTTGTGACACATAGCAATTGGAATCACTCAAAATACTAAAACTCTAAAAGATATGAATTTTCTAAGATTGCTATTTTCTGAAAAAAAATGAATTACGGGATTTCGTGGATCTCACCGAGTAGTCGTCGGAGTTGGGGAAGAAGATCGGATCCGATGTTGCGGTTGCTCCTAGAGGAAAGGAGATCACGGGACGGTGGAGAGGAGATCATATAAACCTCAGGAGAGGTCGAGGCGCGGCGACACTTGGCGGCGGCGGTGGTGCTGCTTCTGCTGCATGGAGAGGAGAGAGAGGAGAGGAGAGGTGTTGGTTTGATGTGTTGGAGGGGTGCTTGGGTATTTATATTGGGGAGGGAGGGCTTTGCTTGGGGTAGGGGACAAGAAATAGACTAGGATTAGGAAACAAAGAGGAAAAGATCTAGAAACAAATCGGAATAAACGGAATAACGAACGGGATCAAATCCTACTAGGATTTGTAAAGAATAGGAAACCTGGGCTCCTGGCCCCTAGGTGTGTGTGCGGCGATGGCCTTGGCCTTGGCCTTGGCCGGTGGCTGGTCGGCGGCTTGGGCCTTTGGCCCAAGGCGCTGCATATTTTTTTTAACTAAATTCACAGAACTAAAACAAAAACAAAATAATTAAAACTTTTATATAGGCATATAATATATCAAAATTTGCAGAAAGATATTTCCTACAAGATGAACATTATTCTAATGTCAAATAAAATCCACACAAATTTTAATAATTCACACAGTGCTACTGGTCCAATAAAATCCAATAAAATCATTTTTAAAATACCAAAATGACTTCAAATTAATTTCTCTCAATTTTCTGATGTAGGGAATTATGTTACCCTATTTTCCATATATTTTGTTTTTGGAGAAAATAATTTGAATAAAACTCAAATAACTCCAATTGGAAATAAATTCAAACGAACTTTGAATTTAATTCTTTAAAACTCCCAACTCATATTTCATATGTTTTGAAGAAGTCATTTTATCTTCGCTCCTGAAAATCATTGAGTTGCATAAAGTTTCAGAATTGGAAAATATTTTGAACACCCTTGTCATTTAAATAAATGGAAGAAGTCATGTCATCTTCTCTCCGGGTTTTGTGATGAAAAGAATTTGAATTCCGGAGATCATAAAAGAAAAATGAAAGTTTGGGAAAGTCCTTTAATTCCTCTCATTTAAACTTCAAAAGTTTCAATTTCACTCAATTTCACTCAATCATTCAGACAACAATCAAACAAACAATCAAAACTATTTATTTAATATAACATTCCAAAATTTAGAATTTTGGGATGTTACAAATCTACCACACTTAAAATGAATCTCGTCCCGAGATTCCAAGAGGCTAGCAAGAAATAGGTTAGGGTTTGGGGTCTTCTCAAAATCCATCGATCGTCTCCGGTCTCGGTGCTACCACCCTTAGAAGCATTGTTACGGTTCCATCAAAATCAGATACTCCATCCTTATTGCTTGACGAGGTCGGTCTTCTCAGATATTAAGGATAATTCCTTCTCTGGGCTCTTCCGTAGTGGCATAACCTTTTCCTCAATTCTTTTGTCTTTTACTCTTGGTAAGGTTATTCCGAGACTGGGTCTTCATAGTGACGGTCCGGCGCCAATTCTAAACAAATATCGGTACCTCATGGTGGTCAACGATTTATGGTTTCCCCTGCAGAAAACGGGTCTGGGTTGAACCTCACCGTATAACCTACGGTTGGCAACAACTGCCGTGTACAAGGGAAAAAATACCTATACCTTTCTAAGGTTTAAACAAGGTTTTGATCGTCGTCTCTCTACTATAGGTAAGTCACTCAGATTTTACCATCCCATATAGCAAAGCGAATAATAAGAGTAAGTCGGTATGGTGATCAATCCATCCCGCACCCAAATCATTACCTTGTACATGGTTTTGCAAATCTCGCATTCTAACACTCGGTCATCCTCACAAACATTGCAGAATTTCTCTTGTTGACGAACCAAGTTCGGAAAATCCATTGATTCTGCAGGCCAAACAAACATCTATCGTTCCTTAACAACTCTCGTGTTTTATGTAAACTCCTATAGAATCGTCGGTTGATCAAATCGTAGTCTATTCCCAAAATTTCTCCAGTGGGTACTTGACCCTTATTAATTCCCGGGCTTGTGGGTTATGAGCCCACTTCAACACTTGTACCAATTTCACTCATCCTTGGAGTTACAATTGCTCCATTTTCCAACATTTCACCACTTTAAATCCAATAACATTTCATTTCTTAATACCATCATATCAAAGATAAAACTTCAACTCATTTTTTTCCAAACTCCAACCTGTGGGACACATTTCCATTTCCATTGGTCTAGTGTTCTTCATAGGGTACTTTCACCCTTAAAATGAAATTCACAAATCCATCCATAGACCATATTTCTCATATCCTCGAAAATGGTCAAAATCTTTGTTCACAGAGTAACAACTCATACACTTAAACATATGAAAACACGTCACCTTAACTTTATTGATTTCATGAATCCATTACAAACTCTGAGCACCCATTACATAACTCAACTCATTGGACTCATGAAAATGAAATTGCTTTCTACTACTCTTGTTTCCAATATTAAAATTCCAACTACTCAACTCCAGCTTTCATCTTGTTGTGACATTTAGTAGCATAATGTCCTGCTTCCTTGCAGCGAAAACAAATGACTTCGACATGTCTCGGGCTTCTTTGTGATTATGTAGGCTCCTTGGATTCTTGGCTTCTTTTCGGACATTTACTAGCGTAATGACCTAAATCCTTGCACTGTAACAAGTGATATGACTCAGGTCCTTCTCTGCGAAAATTGTGTTGTTCTGGGGTTGCCTTCTTTTCTCTTCCTGGATTTCTCTGTAATGATCGAGCTTCTATTTCCGAGGGTCAAACTTCACTTCGCTGTCGAAATATCCCAGATACTCTTTTCTTTCCTTGGTGCAATCTCGAAAAATGTCCTTCTTCTCCACATGTATAGCGAGGCATTGGAGTAAAATCTGTTGAGGCCTTCTCCATCGTGGTCTTCAACACATTCCTTCATCACAGGTTCTTTCATAACTTCTCGGAGGGCTTCTTTCATTCCTTCTTCCTGCTCCTGAATAGTTTGTTGCACCATGGGGTAAATGTGACACTGGGTCGGGTAGTGGGTGGTTCCTTCACACAAGAAACAAGTCACCGACTAGTTGGGCATTCCTCACTGGGTGTTTCTCCTCACAATGAGGGCATCCATCCTTGTGTTCCTCCTGGTGTGTCCTATTTCTCCGCAAATCTTGCGAGCACAAGGTTTATTTCTTGGTGTATCATGGTGCTTCCGGTAAGACGAGATCTTGTCGAGTCTTCTTGAATTCTTCCCAAGTCTTTGCTCCATTCCATCCTGTATAGCTTGATGCATCTGCCACCATGTTGCAGCACTTCCTTCAAAGTAATCAAGAGCGTACGATACTTCATTCTTCCTTGAAACCAAATTGCTCCCGAAGTGATTCTCCATGTTCTGAATCCATAGCTCTGCCTCCGGCTGGGTTTTCGGTCGAGAGAATACCGGTCCAACTTCATTCATCATCTACTGGGTCCAAAAGTTTTGGGATGAGATATGAGAGAGCTGGATAGAGAGAGATACACACAATACAACAATAGTTTTGAAGAAACGGGTTTTACGTTGTGGCTGTCGGAAAACATCAAACAAATGACAGCTCACAAATCGCCGCATCTAACGTAAGTGTGTAACAGGGGTTTGGTCTTCTAAAGGTCAAATAATTCTTCAGGAACTTCAAATTCTTCAAGTCTTCAGAGTCTTCAATTGTTGCAGCTGCAATTCTTCCAACGCATGGTGAAATCCTCTTTACTCTGAAATGGCCATCGGTTGTCCGATATCTTTACTTCTTGGAGCGGCTTCATTGATCCTCCGTGTGGTCAAAAAGGAAAGGGTATATTCTAACTATTTGAGGTGAGAGTGTCTATTTGATAAAATCTGAAAAGATGAGAAGTAAGAGTCTTTTGAATATAAAGTTTTAGAAATTTCATGTCCTAGGGCTTTCCGATTTCTAGGGTCACGTCCTACACCAACATGTGCTCGATACCATATCTCAGAGCGACCCGACCTCGACGGTCAAGCCTCGTATATCTGTGCCATCCTCGGATCAAGATCTTTGGCACACACAGTACATCAATGTATATATCAAAGTGCAATCACATGTATAAATAACGTAAAATGATATATACCTCATAATACTCAGCAGAAACAATCAAACGGGTGTGGAGTCCCATCAACGCCATCGGCAGTTGAGTGTAGACCGTAACCTCAGATCGTAACTCTTCCTCGTCGAAGAAAATCCTGCAACATGATACGTTGCAGCCATGTAGGTCAAGACATTGAATGTACCGCAAGATCACAACATGAATAAACAGATGGTAAAACTATACTATATGCAATTTGGCTTTGTGGCTCAGATTCGAGTTTTTGCGTAAAAGCTGATTTTATTTTCCCTACATCAAAGGAATAAATGAAGTCTGTACTATGGAGTTTTCTATCATGACATGGTTCCGCCAACCGATGTCTCATAGCCCAAAATCATCATATGTTGCCCACAATTAAGTTATCAATCCAGTGTTGAGAGTTCCAGATAGATCCAAGTCCAGATGCTCAAATTGTCCGTAATCGGGACACGGCTAATCGATTAGGTTTAAACCCTCTGCAGAGGTTTGTACACTTTACCCGCAAGATTTGATCCTCTTTTACGCTCTCGCACTTCAGTGTTTGAGAACAAGACGATCAAACATGGTCTTCCAAGAGTTCCTCCGACCACCGTCCGTGCTCATCCAATCCTACCATAGTTCTACATCTGCTAGCACCGCCCCAGCCGGAGTCACAACTAAGGTCAACCAAGCCAGAGCCCATAGTGACTTGCGGTTGCACAGTAAGCTTCCGGCATGAAGTATTCTTCCGCCTCTTTGAGTCTGGGTGAAGCTTTCCGCAAGATGTCATGGCGCTTCTCCATGCATCCCGCCAACCACTGGTTTCTCCAGGTGCCCACAACCGCCCTTCACCAAATAGTGTGTATTGAATTCTTGTCTCGAGTCTTGAAGTCTTGAGGCCTTGAAGATGCAGTCCTTGCAGATTCCATCATGGAGTTGTCGCCATTGACGAGATCCTCCATTCTCACACCACTCCCGAGCACTCATACCAACCCTGTCTACTATAGCGTAGCATTAAAATAAATAACGCCCCGGCTTGGTAACAGGTGATGGGTTCCTACCTCATGCATACTACTCAACTACAAGGATTCAATATCACTACTGGAGGGATTGTTGCGAAGATGACACTAGATGCAATAAAACACATAGGTATGAAAACATGGTCAAAGTGAACTTGCTCGGTAATACTTGATGAAGATAACAACGCTGTCGAAAAATGACTTGGTAGAACTAATCGTCACTCCGTTGAAAATCTATATAGTCAAACATAGCATTCATATAAGCAAACATCCTAGCAAACAATTTTAACACTCATAATAACAATTAAAACAAAAAAACTCAATAATAAAACTCCAACAAAGTCCAAAGAAGCTTCAAATAAAACTAGAAAGAAAAACTACTAACGAAAATCTATGACTTTGCTACAAGCATCTAACATAGTTTTGCCCTAAGTGAAAAAAATTAACAGCAATTAAAACACTAAACTAATAATTTAACAGAAAATAAAAAGTAAAACAACTAAGTTAACAGAAAGTATTTTTTCATAAAATTTTATTTGCAAAAGAAACAAATAAAAAGCTTTTATAAAACTCTAACTATGACCTATAGAAGGTTTCATACAAAACTAAGGAAAATAAATTTTTAAAATAAAAATAAATTTTTCTCCTGTTTTCTAACAGAACACAACTAATTTTGTCAAAAGTGACAAAAAGAAATAATTTAAAACTAATAAAAACAATAAAGAAAAAGCTAAAATAGAACTAATAATAAAACAATACTGTTTTGCTAAAACCTAATTTAAATTAACCTAGAAATAAAATACTAAACACTACTGGATAAACAAAGGTCCTAGAGACCAGGAGCAAAAAGAATCGGTCAAAATAATATTCCTAACTCAAAATAGCTCAAATATAGTGATTTGAGAAAATTCATACAAACACAAATTTAAACTTCTCAAATGTGAAATAAAATTGAACTAACAGAAACTTCAGCAAATTTGTGACACATAGCAATTGGAATCACTCAAAATACTAAAAACTCTAAAAGATATGAATTTTCTAAGATTGCTATTTTCTGAAAAAATGAATTACGGGATTTCGTGGATCTCACCGAGTAGTCGTCGGAGTTGGGGAAGAAGATCGGATCCGATGTTGCAGTTGATCCTAGAGGAAAGGAGATCACGGGACGGTGGAGAGGAGATCATATAAACCTCAGGAGAGGTCGAGGCGCAAGGCGACACTTGGCGGCGGCGGTGGTGCTGCTGCTGCTGCTGCTTGAGAGGAGAGGAGAGGAGAGGAGAGGTGTTGGTTTGATGTGTTGGAGGGGGGTGCTTGGGTATTTATATTGGGGAGGGAGGGCTTTGCTTGGGGTAGGGACAAGAAATAGACTAGGATTAGGAAACAAAGAGGAAAAGATCTAGAAACAAATCGGAATAAACGGAATAACGAACGGGATCAAATCCTACTAGGATTTGTAAAGAATAGGAAACCTGGGCTCCTGGCCCCTAGGTGTGTGTGCGATGATGGCCTTGGCCTTGGCCTTGGCCGGTGGTTGGTCGGCGGCTTGGGCCTTTGGCCCAAGGCGCTGCATATTTTTTTTAACTAAATTCACAGAACTAAAACAAAAACAAAATAATTAAAACTTTTATATAGGCATATAATATATCAAAATTTGCAGAAAGATATTTCCTACAAGATGAACATTATTCTAATGTCAAATAAAATCCACACAAATTTTAATAATTCACACAGTGCTACTGGTCCAATAAAATCCAATAAAAATCATTTTTAAAATACCAAAATGACTTCAAATTAATTTCTCTCCAATTTTCTGATGTAGGGAATCATGTTACCCTATTTTCCATATATTTTGTTTTTGGAGAAAATAATTTGAATAAAACTCAAATAACTCCAATTGGAAATAAATTCAAACGAACTTTGAATTTAATTCTTTTAAAACTCCCAACTCATATTTCATATGTTTTGAAGAAGTCATTTTATCTTCGCTCGTGAAAATCATTGAGTTGCATAAAGTTTCAGAATTGGAAAATATTTTGAACACCCCTTGTCATTTAAATAAATGGAAGAAGTCATGTCATCTTCTCTCCAGGGTTTTGTGATGAAAAGAATTTGAATTCCCGGAGATCATAAAAGAAAAATGAAAGTTTGGGAAAGTCCTTTAATTCCTCTCATTTAAACTTCAAAAGTTTCAATTTCACTCAATTTCACTCAATCATTCGCACAACAATCAAACAAACAATCAAAACTATTTATTTAATATAACATTCCAAAATTTAGAATTTTGGGATGTTACAGGTGTTGATGTAGAAGCCCTCCGTGATCGATGCCCCCTCCGGCGGAGCTCCGGAACAGGCCCCAAGATGGGATCTCGTGGGTACAGAAGGTTGCGGCGGTGGAATTAGGTTTTTGGCTCCGTACCTGATCGTTTGGGGTTACGTAGGTATATATAGGAGGAAGGAGTACGTCGGTGGAGCTACAGGGGGCCACGAGGGTGGAGGGCGCGCCTAGGGGGGAGGGGGGGTAGGCGCGCCCCCTACCTCGTGGCTTCCTCCTTTATTTATTGACGTAGGGTCCAAGTCTCCTGGATCATGTTCGTTCTGAAAATCACGTTCCCAAAGGTTTCATTCCGTTTGGACTCCGTTTGGACTCTGTTTGATATTCTTTTTCTACGAAACTCTGAAATAGGCAAAAAACAGCAATTCTCGGCTGGGCCTCCGGTTAATAGGTTAGTCCCAAAAATAATATAAAAGTGAATAATAGAGCCCAATAATGTCCAAAACAAAAGATAATATAGCATGGAGCAATCAAAAATTATAGATACGTTGGAGACGTATCATTGGACCAAGAACTTTGATTGATATGATGCACTTTTATTTATTGGATTGCGAACTATGTTTGTTATGGAAGTTGAGTCCATGTTGAAAATATTGCTCATTTATATATCTATATGATGATTTTCATTCGAAAGAGTGCGGTTGTACAGTGGCCGTAGTGCGTTTGTAGGCTGCCACGCGGCTGTCGGTCCTTTTACATATTCTAATATGCATCATCTATTGGAGTAGTAGTTTTACATCACCAAATATACAACATTTGTTGAAGCAGGGACTTTTTTGGACATGTACAAAGCACTTTTTGGTGATGTAAATTATACAACACCTACTTTTACATCTCCAGATATACATCTTCTATTGGAGATGCTCTTATACATCATCTGTTGGAGTCGGGTGTTTGTTGGTGATGTAATTTTACATCTAACACTTTTTGGTGATGTAAATATTACATCTAGCACTTTTCCCTATCGAAATTTTACATCTAACACTTTTTGGTGATGTAAATATTACATCAAATTTGAATTATGGACTACATTAAATGCATAGAAAACTTAGTAATTAGTAATATATATACAATGGCCAAACGAACCCTGAATAGTTTCAAATTTCAGCCCGACACTCCTGTTATTCTATGTTGCCTGTAGAAAACAGAGTTCAAGGCGAGAAGAGGCGGCGATTATCGTTTCACCCACAAGAGGGGCATGTTTCCGTACCGAAACCACGAGGGTTGCGACAGGCTCCGGTTTGTAAAAGGCTTGTAATATAGCTTCGCCCAAATTGGACAATTATATGTACCATGTAGTGACACCATGCCAAGTTTCATGATTTTCTGGTGAGTTTTGGATTTAACGAGATTTAAAAATTGAGATTCGCAATGTTTGAGGCCAAGCCAGGACGGCGAGACGGTTGAATTCGTTCCCATTCGTTCCATGGGACCTAAACATGCACCCCAAGGAAACATGTACATTTTTTCTAGCCATTTTGGTGCACTCGAGCATGTATTTGCAGTTCGGATTTGAATTATGTACATTAAATGCCTAGAAAACTCAATTAATGAATAAAAAAGGTCAAACGAACACTGAATAATTTCAAAGTTCAATGTGAATCTCCCGTTGTTCCGTGTCGCGTGTAGAAGAAAATATGAGGCTAGAAGAGGGAGTGATTATCATTTGGCCCACAAGAGGACACGTTTCCCTATCGAAACCACGAGGGTTCTTGCGATAGGCTCGGGTTTGTAAGAGGTTTATAATAGAGCTTGGCCCAGATTGGCATTGTTTTTACCACGACATATATGTGCCATGACGTGACACCATGCCACCTTTGATGACTTTCTGGTGAGTTTTGGATTTATGGGGACTTAAAAACCGAGATTCGAAATGTTTGAAGACGAGCCAGGATACCGGTATGGTTGTAATTCGTTCTCATTCTTGGCATGGGACCTAAACATGCACCCAAGGACACATGTATAATTTTCTAGCCATTTTGGTGATCTAGAGCATGTATTTGTAGTTCAGATTTGAAATATGGACATTAAATGCCTAGGAAACTCAATTAGTGTATAAAAAGGCCAAACAAACCCTGAATAAGTTTAAATTTCAGCACGGATATCATGCCATTACATGTTGCCCATGGAAGAAAATACAAGGTGAAAAGAGGCAGGGATTGCGTTTCCCCACAAGGGGAACACGTTCCCCAATCGGAACCACGAGGCTTCTTTGAGAGAAGCTCCAGTTTTTGTAAGAGGTTTGCAATAAAGCTTGGCCCAAATTGGACAATGTTTTTACCACGACATATATGTGCCATGACGTGACACCATGCCACCTTTGATGACTTTATGGTGAGTTTAGGATTTACGAGTATTTAAAAACCGAGATTCCAAATGTTTGAGGACGAGCCAGGACGCGGGTACGGTTGTAATTCGTCCCCATTCCTGGCATGGGACCTAAACATGCACCCAAGGACACATGTATACATTTTCTAGCCATTTTGGTAAACTGGAGCATGTATTTGAAGTTCAGATTTGAATTATGGACATTAAATGCCTAGGAAACTCAATTAGTGTATAAAAAGGCCAAACGAACCCTGAATAAGTTTAAATTTCAGCACGGATATCATGTGGTTCCATGTTTCCTGTAGAAGAAAATACAAGGCGAAAAGAGGCAGTGATTACGTCTCGCCCACAAGGGGGACACGTTTCCCTATTAGAACCACGAGGCTTCTTTGAGAGAAGCTCCGGTTTATAAGTGGCTTGTAATAAAACTTGCGCCACAATGGACGAAAAAATTCCTCGACATATAAGTGCCATGTCGTGACACCATGCCAGGTTTCACGATTTTTGGCTTAGTTTTGGATTTACGGGGATTTACAAACCGGGATTCTTCTCACGAAATGTTTTCAAATAGCACACGGTTCACTCACGAAAGCCGATATTCAATGAAAACTTCGTGGAAACCATATTTTAAAGTTTCATAAAAATCTAAAAAAAATGTGGGATGTTAAGAAGGTGATGTTTTATTGCGACACAAAATTTCAAGTTGAAAAACATTACGAGATGTGAGCTATGAAAAAGACAAATTCAGCCCTGAATAGTGACATTACTATTTGGCACTATTCAATGCTGATTTTGTCTTTTTTCATAGCTCACATCTCGTAATGTGTTTCAACTTGAAATTTTGTGTGGCAATAAAACATCATCCTCTTAACATCCCACATTTTTTTCAAAAAAATTGGAACTTCAAAACATCTTTTTCTTGTGGTTTTCACCGGTTTCCACCGAATGTTGGTTTCCGTATGATATTCTCCCCCTACTGCGCGCGCGATCTGAGTCGTGCGTTCTGATTGGACAGAACCCAAACCCCACGGATCATACGTGTGCACCTTTGGATGCTCCCAGATCGAACGACAACCCTGAGCCCTTTCGACAGCACATGTAGTACATGGGTAAGCACTGTGTGCATGCGTCGTGCTTGCTCACGCGTCCTTCTGTACTAGGCTTTCAAAACAGGCTACCGTTTCTCGTCACTCCTCTCATCGGTTTCCCGCCTCTTCTCCCATCGTTTTCCCGCTACCAGTGTTAGTGCTCATTGAAGGCTAGCGGCGACACACCGGCCATGTAAATATCCCACACAGTTTCTAAAAGCACAAATGTGTGTGATAGGAGGGAATAGGTCCCATAGGGTGACCAAGGTGAAATGCCTTAATGGCAAGGAGGCAATTCTTATCAGCAAGGGCCGGCTTCCCATCCGCTAGCCTAGTTGAATAGAATGCAGAAGGCGTGCTCGGGCTGGAGTAGTCCAAGGATGGGTGACCCGGTGGGAAGTTGCATATCTCAAGCTTCATTTAAATGCCATGAAACAGTCATTATAGAGATATATTATATCTCTATAGTGACCTATCATGGCAATTATATAAGCCTTGGGATCCTTGTTTTGCTAATTAGTAGACTATGTTTTTATGGGTTATTTTTTGCTCTAAAAAATTAAAGAATGATTGACTGGACCTGTCATGGCGATTATATAAACCTACTTTTCTTTTATGGGTTATTGTTTCCTCTAAAAAATTAAAGAATGATTGAATTGACCTGTCATGGCGATTATATAAACCTTTTTCAGGTTGCATGCGGGGCATAGGGGGTAGGCTGTTCTTCTCGAGCATGTCTCCCTTGTGCGGCTTATAGACGCGGCACATATATGTGCGCTCCCCGAGGTATATATACTATCCTTTACCGACAATTAGGGGGCCCCACACAATCTATCTCTTTGACCCAACAACGCGAAGGGTTTGACCATGATGGTTTCCTATTGATACTAGTAAGGTACATGTGCATTGCACGCATGAGATTTGGTAACCAAATTATGAATAAATACCACACTATAGCATGTAAGCTTTGAGTCATATATGCATGATGTAGATGTTCGTTTAATTCTTATAGTTCATCTCATCCAAAATCAATTAGTTTTATAGAAAGATCTATTTTAAGATTCATGGAATTATGCATTGTAAAGGTAAAAAAAGTGACAATTCATTTAGAAAAAAGTTTGGGCAATTAAGATATGGAAGATTGTAGAGAACAAAGGAGAAGTGCTTGTGTTTTGAGGTTTGTGCATTATGCTTAAGTTCAACCATGGAGTCTTCTAGATTGTAGATGTGGCAGAATCTGGTGGAATGTAGATGATATCCAACGGCCAGTAGTGCTCGGATTTGCCATCTCTGTACCGTCGGATTGGCTTCATCCAACGACCAACTCTCAAAGTTATTCGCACACTATATAGGTGTATAGATATATATAGATGTGTCCCATGCTAGACCAAATAAAGTTTTAGCACATGCTTGGGACGACCCCCCCCCCCACGCCGCTGCCTCGAAGTTGGGAAACTGACATCGTACGTATTGAACCAGGCTTGGAGTCGGGTACGGTGTTCGATTTGCAATGTAGTTGGTGGCCCATCGAAGTTGTGCATTTGGGATTTAAACACATCACACACCACCGTACCCATACATATTTTCGGGTCACATGCAGTGTATATGGGGTCTTCTGATTGACCACGTCTCCCTTGTGCGGTTTTTTGTGACGACACGCATATCTGTGGGCTCCCCGACTGTATATATATCATCCCCTTGACCGATAATGAGGGGTATGTATTGGCCATGAATGGATTCCTCCTTGTTCGTGTTAGGGCCGGTCACCGTCACATGTCGCTCAACCAAAGCTCGAGCTCATGCGTTGTCAGGATTCCCTCCCACATGCTCAGATTGCTGGGTTCGACCTACATCAAACCCTGTGTATATCGTCCTTAACTACCTTGCCTTCATGGTTGTTGTCTGTATCGAGAGGTAGGCACCACATCTAAATTATACATTATTCTATATTGAAAACACACATCACCCCTTCCCAATGTACATCATTTTGGGCCGCATGCAAGAGGTGCTGGTTTTGTGGTCCCTCTCGCGCGATTTTTATGATGGTTCAATCTATTGGCCCAAGCGGTTTATCGACAACAACAATTGTCATTTGACCAGACGGTAGATTCATTGGTCCGTCTTATGCTAGGTCATGGCGACATGCATGTATGACCAAAGTATCGATCATTACGTGCATCCGCCCCGCTGACAAGAAGTGGGAGATGGTGGGCCAAGCATCCTAGCTAGGTACGACATAATGTCATTATATATATATATATACTTATACTATTCATCACCCAGGGTACAGAATAAGTTATTTTTCACCCGAAGTAATCTTAAATCACTTCATAATTAAATTACATTTGGAATTCAAATAATTACATTCCTATTGATTCACTACGTAAAATTTGGCATAAGAAAATAAAAATATAGGTCATAAGACAAGAAAAATTGCAGTTTATGTATATTTTACACTATGTTTTTACATTTGTAATTTTACATAACATAAAATATTTTTTACGGCGATAATACATTTTCTTACGGTCTCTTTTTACGTCAGTAATAAGGCAAAACCTACGGAACGTAAAATTACGGCGCATTGATGGTAAAATAGAGGGGGGTGAGGAATAACTATTCCTCACCCATTGATGGTTCCAAATGCCGTCGCCGAAAGGGGTAAAAAACCGTTTGTATAGCACCGACGCGTACTAGTGTCTCCTCTTGCCATGGATGCCGGTATTTCCTCCACTTTCCTCTCCTATGGTTCTCTTCTTTGAATCTAGGCTTTAGGGCAATATTGTTGGCATTCGTCAATTTTTGTCTAAATCGAGGCTTGAGTAGGGCGTAGAAGTCTGCTAGACTAGGTGGATTGAAGTTTGGTAGGAGAAAATTTAAATTTGGGACCCCTGGCAGTATCAGATCCAATAGCGGCAGTGGCCAGACCATTGACCTCCGCCTCGAGCGGTACTACCGCTCCCCTGGAGTTGTACTACCGCTTCTAGGTGACACTACCGCTGCCTCGGAGCGGTACTACCACTCGGGATGCCAACTTCCGTTTCTCTCGTACCCTTCCTTGATCCTTTTTGCTTCTTGTTGCTGGCTTATGCAATGTTTTTCAACTTCTTTCCTCGCCTTTGTGTGTGGGTTCCAGCTGATGGCGGTTCAGAGCATCTTGTTTGTCGCATCAACCCCGAGCGTCCTGGAGGATCTAAGCATTATTGCACGTCTAAGGTGACTGGTGCTTCTTCTAGTGCTCAACCAGTGCAGCCCAAGCAGACCACCAAGCAAACTGCCAACAAGCCAAAGCCGAAGGTCAAGTCTGTGTTAGAGATGTCTGCTAAGGAGTTCTATGTGGCTCGTCGCCGCAATCCGTATTCTCAACCTCAAGATCCTGCTCTTATCAACCGTCCCTTCTGGAACAAGCAGCAGAAGTCTATCTATTTTGATGTGCTCAAAGCAAAGAAGAACCTATTTGTGAGTGTCACGTCCATTGACATTCCCTATTTGGAGAAGGACCATGCTTACTTTGGAGAGGCCCTTGATATGTGTGCTCAGCTGAATATCATAGGGATCATGGAGTTCAACAAGGATTTTGATGCTGATATTGTGGCTCAATTTTATGCCATGGTTCACCTTGGCACTGATGAGGAAAGGACTATGATGTGGATGACAAATGGCAAACTTCTCTCAGTGTAGCGACCAGACCCGAATGGATCTAGCGCTCTGTGCTCGATGTCATCCCCGGATCAAGAATGCCGACACCACACAAGATTTCAAGGATTTATAGCGAGTAGCAATCACACACTTATTACATCGTTGTCCACAAGGAACTGAATACAAATATGGCTTAAGGCCATCTAATAATAACAGCGAAGGCTTGGAAGATAAGCGAGTCCATCAACTCCAACGGCATCACCGAGTATAGAACCACGACCTAACACCTTACTGTCGTTCGAAAAGTCTGCAACGTGAAAAGTTGCAGCCCAAAACGGGTCAAGACATGGAATATGCTGGCAATGTAACACATAAAGAGCAATGAATGAATAAGCCTATACTACATGCATATTTGGCTGGTGGTAAGGCTCTCTGACTTTACATTTGCATAAAGCTGATTTTTCCCTACATCAAAGGAATAATTTTATTTAACTATCATGGTGGTTGTTAAACATTGAAGATGGTTGACAAGATCCTCAATCCCAATTAGAAAGTACTCATCAAAACCCAATATCTTTTATTTAAAAGTAACATGTTGAGATTCACATGATAATCAAGTACGGATACTCAAATCGTCCATAACCGGGACACGGCTAATCATGATTAGTTTATTACACTCTGCAGAGGTTTGCGACTTTTCCCCACAAGACTCGATCGCCTCCGCTTGGTTCTCGTGACTACATGGTGTTTGAGAAACGGATGACCGAGACATAGTCTTTCGTAAGCGCTAGCACCTTACATGTGGGTAGACCGTACCAACCTACATCCCCTACATCAGCTAGCCTACCCGTAAGAGTTCGCACGACTTAGTCAACTACGCCAGAGCCCATAATTGGCTTGTGGCTGCACACGGAAGTTTCCAGTTTGAATAATCTTATGATCCCTTAGAGCCCGGGTGGCGGTCCAAGAAAACAGGCAAGTCCTCGATAGAAACCAGTGCCTCAATCCACCCAGATGTGTGTTAGGTTGCCACCTTAGATAAACCATTAATTAAACAATCTCACATCTGTCATGGATATTCACTCACCCAATCCACGCCTACTAGCATAGCATGGCATGAACAAGCAAACGAGAAGCAACTCCCAAGGTTCCATAAGTAAAACAGTAATAGGTACTACTCAATCTACTTCCCAAACCCACAATTTAATTAGATCCTAATCATGCAAGTGTTTGAGGAATAGATCTAATGCACAAAACTGGGTATGAGAAGGGTATGATCAAAGTGTTACTTGCCTTGCGATGATCCGCGAGTCCTAGAGATTCAAGTAACAAGCGGCGCACCGGTGATCTAACGCAGACAAACAACAAGCATACAATAAGTATTCATCTAATGCACAGGAAATCTCGAATAAAAGATCTAACCAGAGAGTTCAACTTAAGAACCCTGGTTGAAAAGAATCGGATCAAAATAAACTCCGAAAGTCGAAACTCGAGAGAGAACGCCTCGGTTTAGCAATCTGAAATTAGGTCAAAATTTCACAGTGGCAAAACTCTGTGAAAGTAGGGTAGTCGAACGGCGGTTTCATTTTAAACTCCAGCGCTTGAATCACCCGATTCCGATAAACGAGCGAGAAATAAAACAGTTTTGAAAATCAGATCTGAAATCAAATTAGAAAAATAACGGATTAATTCCGATTAAAAAGAAAAACGATTTAACGAGTTAAAAGCGAACGCTCGTTAACGTAATCGAATCTAACGAACGCGTTCATCAAAACGAACGGTTCGGTGAACGTCCGTTAAATAAGAAAACCGAAAAATAAAACCAATCTAGGTTTTTTTTTAAAAACCGAACATATTTTTTTTAAAAAAACCGGACGGTTCACGGGAGAAACCGAATCGGCGCTGGGCGGGCGGCTACCTCCGGCGGCTCTTCGCGGGCGAGGTCCGCGACGCCTCCGCTGGGCTCATGGGTCGGGAGGCGAGGCGGCGGGTTCCCATGACGGCAAGGCTCGGCTCGGCGACGAGGGGCGACGGCGGCGGGCGCTTGAGGCGACGGCATGGCTCGGCTCGGGAGAGGCGGGCGGCGGGCGAGGTGGAGAGAGGGGGCCGGGGGTATTTATGAGGGGGGAGAGAGGCGCCGGGTGGCTTGGGGAGGGGGCAAGGAGTCGGGCGGGCGGACTCGGCGGCGGCTGCCGCCCCGAGCGGGACTCGGCGCGCGGAGCGGGAGGGAGGGAGGTGGGCGGGAGGCGGCCGGGCGGGGCACTGGCTGGTGGGCAGGGCCGGGCCTCGGTCCAGGGGGCGTTTTTTTAAATAAACTTTAAAACAAAACAAATAAAATAAATATCAAACGAACTCCAAATTAGTTAAAACAAGTTTTCTCCGACTCCTAAAAATGAGTCGAACATAATGAACTTTAAAAACAAAATACATGCATAAAATTTTTAAATGCTCATTTTTGCCTAAGCAAAATAAATCTTCCAAAACCAAATTTTGGTTTATTTATAATATCTTCATTTTTCCTAATTGTTTGGGAAAGTCATATTATTCCCTCTCGAGATATTTTTGTAGGAAAAACTTTATGAAGATAATTTAAATAATCCAATGATCCTATTTTCAAAATTTGGAAAATCCCAAATATGAAAATTATGAAACTTCCAACTCTCTCCGAGGGTCCTTGAGTTGCGTGAAATTTCTAGGATCGGAAAATGCGAGAAAATATGATATGCATGATGACCTAATGTATAACATTCCAAATTGAAAATTTGGGATGTTACAAACCTACCCCCTTAAGATGAATCTCACCTCGAGATTCGGGTTGGCTAGAAAATAGGTGAGGGTGGTCCTACAAAACTTCCTCTCTTTCCTGTGTGGCTTCATCCTCGGTGTGGTGGCTCCAATCGAACTTTGCAAAACTTGATAACCTTGCTGCGGGTAACTCTGCTGGCATAATCGAGAATCTTAACCGGTCTTTCTTCATATGTCAAGTCATCCTTCAACTGAATTGCCTCCAGTGGCACTGTGTCTCTTAACGGTACCTCTGCTATCTCTGGGTGACATTTCTTCAACTGAGAAACATGGAATACATCATGAACTCCTGACAGTCCTTCTGGTAATTCCAACTTATACGCAACTTCTCCCATGCGTTGCAAAATCTTATATGGTCCAACAAAACGGGTGCTAACTTTCCTTTAACTCCAAAACGCTTCACCCTCAAGCGGGGATACTCGAGATATACTCTGTCTCCAACTTCGTACTCAATCGCTGGCGCTTTGAATCGGCATAGCTCTTCCATGCGACTGGGCTACCTTGAGCCTGTCTCGAATCAACTTAACTTTCTGTTCGACTCCTTAATCAAATCTGGTCCAAACAACCGACGATCTCCGGTTTAGTCCCATGACAACGGGTCCTGCACCTTCTTCCATACAAGGCCTCGAAGGTGCCATCTTTAAACTGGTTTGGTAACTGTTATTGTAGGAAAATTCTGCATACGGCAAATTGTCATCCCAACTAGATCCATAATCTAGTGCACAAGCTCTCAAAGATGTCCTCTAAAATCTGATTGACTCTCTCGGTCTGTCCATCGGTCTCGTGGGTGGAAAGCTGTATCAATTCCAATCGGGTTCCCAATGTTTCGTGCAACCGGTTCCAAAATTTTGAAGTAAACGGGTTCCTCCGTGCGATACAATGCTCCTTGGGATTCCGTAAACACACAATTCTGGTCATGTATATTTTTGCCAACTTAGCACTGCTATAGGTAGTCTTGATCGAATGAAATGAGCTACCTTGGTCAAACGGTCGACTATGACCCAAATCGAGTCATATCCTGAACGGGTCTTTGGCAAACCTGTGATGAAATCCATGCCTAGTTTATCCCACTTCCATTCGGTATCGGCAATGGTTGTAACAATCCTGCTGGCTTCGATGTTCCGCCTTTACTTTCGACATACGTGCAAACTGCTACATACTCCGCAATATCCTTCTTCATTCCGGTCCACCGTAAAATATTCTTCAAATCCAAATACATCTTGGTATTTCCGGTGAATCGAATAGGGTGAATCATGGGCTTCTTGTAAAATCAACTTCCGATCTCCGGGTCATTGGGCACATAAACACGGTCTTCAAACCATAGGGTATCGTGCTCGTCCTCACGAAATCCTTTAGCTTTTCCTTTGCTCATTTTCTCCTTTATAGAGGCAACTTCCTTATCTGCCTTTTGGGCTTCTCGATTTTCTCCATCGTTGTCGATCGAATCTCCAATGCTGCTACATAGCCTCTCGGAACTATTTCCAAACATAGCTCTCAAGGTCCTCGGCTAACTCATTGGGTATTTCTCCCATCATTAGGGTATCGACGTGGCTTTACGGCTCAATGCGCCTACTACGACATTAGCCTTTCCGGGTGATAATGCAATCTCATATCATAATCCTTGATTAGCTCTAACCATCTCCTTTGTCTGAGATTCAATTCCTTCTGGGTGAAGATGTACTTCAAACTCTTGTGATCCGTATATACTTCACAATGATTTCCAATGAGAAAATGTCTCCATGTCTTCAAGGCATGCACAACGGCTGCTAACTCCAAATCATGAGTGGCATAATTTAACTCATGGGGCTTAAGTTGTCGTGAAGCATACGAAACAACTCTTCCTTCCTGCATAAGCACTGCTCCAAGTCCTCGACGTGAAGCGTCACAATACACCTCATAATCCTTAGTTTGATCCGCAATATCAAACTGGTGAGGTAACCAATCTTTTCTTCAACTCCTGAAAACTTGCCTCACAGTCCTCATCCATATGAATTTGTTTTCCTTCTTCAACAATTCAGTCATAGGCTTTGCAATCCTTGAGAAATTCTCAATGAATCTTCGTAGTATCCTGCGAGTCCAAGGAAACTCAATCTCTCCAACTGTCGTTGGTGCTTCCCATTTGGTTACGGTCTCAACCTTTGTGGGGTCAACTGCTATTCCTTCTCCGGATATAACATGTCCGAGAAATCCAACTTCCTTTAACCAAAATTCACATTTGCTGAACTTTGCATACAACCGGTGTTCCTCGCCTCAAAACCAATCTCAAATGTTCCTTGTGTTCCTCTTCATTCTTCGAGAAAATCAAAATGTCATCAATGAACACCACGATTTAACTTGTCCAAAAACTCCATAAACACTTTGTTCATCAGGTTCATGAAATAGGCTGGTGCGTTAGTCATCCAAATGACATAACGGTATACTCATACAGTCCATATCTTGTGGTAAATGCTGTCTTGGGTATGTCTTGCTCCCGAATCTTCAATCGATGGTACCACGATCGCAAGTCGATCTTGGAAAACACTTTGGCTCCTTGCAAGCGATCAAACAGATCATTTATCATCGGTAGTGGGTACTTGTTCTTGATTGTTACTTCATTCAATCCACGATAATCAACAACCATTCTCAACGATCCATCCTTCTTCTCCACCAACAAAACGGGTGATCCCCAAGGTGAAGAACTTGGACGAATAAAACCTTTATCCAATAGTTCCTTAATCTGCTTCTTAATTTCTGCCAAATCCTTTGCGGGCATCCTGTACGGTCGCTTCGATATCGGGCCTGTTCCTGGCAACAGCTCGATCAAAAACTCAATGTCTCTATCCGGCGGCATTCCCGCAACTCTTCCGAAATACATCAGATAATCCTTCACCACTGGTACTTCTTCCCGTACCACTCTCGTTAAGCAATTAACTTGTGCTCTCCTCGGCTCGTGCCGTGATACATACTTAATCCTTCTTCCTTCGGTGTGGTGAGCAAAATTGACCTTGTGGTACAATCTATGTTTCCTCCATACTTTGATAACCAATCCATTCCTAATATCACATCCAATCCTTGGGATTCCGTAACTATTAGGTCCGAGGGGAAAACATAATGTCCAATCCTTAGTGGCGGTCGATCACACCATTTACTAGCCATGTACTCGCTCCGGGTGAGGTTACTAGCATGGGTGACCTAAGGGCTTGGGTTGGTAATCGTACTTATCCACAAATCCCTTGATATGTATGAATGCGATGCACCAAGATCAAAAAGAACAACTGCAGAAATGACTTAACCAAAACTTACCGACATCGATTTGGCTGATCTTCAACCTCCTCCACATCAATGTGGTTCACTTGTCCCCTGTTGAAAGGGTTGGGCTTCTTTCCGAGCTTCCATTGCCATTTCCATTCTGCCTTCGGACAGTCATTTGCATAATGCCCACTCTTGCGGCACTTAAAGCAAGTAATGTGACTCAGTCTACCTTGGATGGTGTTGATGGGTTGGTGCGATTCTGTCCGCTGCTTCCTCCATTCCGTGCTCCCATTCTTGGTGCCATTATGGTTGTGCGAATTACCTCCTCCATGGGTATGCTGAAACCGAGTTCTGATTTAGGGTATAAGGAGGCTTCTGGGCTCCAGAGTTATACTTTCCTTGTCCATACTTCCGCTTGCGGTTCTCTATTTGCTGCTGCTTTCCTTCAATCATGAGAGCTCGGTCTACTAACTCCTGGTAGTTATTGAAACTTGCTACCATCAACGGCATGCTGAACTCATCATTCAGTCCTTCTAGAAACTTCTCCGCTTAGTCTGCATCGGTAGCAACGCTATCCGGGGCATAACGTGCTAGTTTGCTAAAGTCATCCACATACCGCCAACAGTCCTTCCTCCTTGGCGAAGTTGCGAAACTCACGCTTCTTCATGGCCATGGCTCCTGCTGAAACATGGGCTGTGCGAAAAGCTTGCTGAAACTGGTCCCATGTGACAGTGTCTACGGGATAAGTGGTTGTGAAATTCTCCCACCATGCTGCTGCGGGTCCTTCAAGCTGATGTGCTGCAAACTTCACTCTTTCTCCATCTGTGCATCCTGCAGTGGTCAGCTCCCTTCCTATCTTGCGGAGCCACCATCTGCTACAATTGGCTCGGTGCTATCGGAATACACCGCGGTTCATCTAAGGAAACGAGTCGATGATCCGCAGTGGTGGTGGTGGCGGTGGGTTGTTGTTGTTGTTGTTGTTGTTCGCACCAATGTTTGAATCAGGTATTCTGCTGCTGGATCAATTGGGTGATCTCAAGCGGAAAACGAATCCGGGTCGCGTCTCGGAGGCATCTCAAGGGTTTAGAAAAGGAGAGAAAGTAGAATAGAATGAGGTCTAAGGGAAATCACTACCCAAATGCACATGAGCAAATCACACAAAATTCACTTCATTCAATCAAACAAGGGTTACAACGATCTAACTATCGCAAAAGTGCGGTACTATAAAGGTTTACATGGAGGAATACTACTAATATGTGGGGACTCCTACTAATTTGAACCGTGGAAGACTCCATGATGTCTGCTCCAGCTTCGCCTTCAAAATCGGGTTCACTTGGATCCGAATCTGAGTCGTCAATGTTGATGTAGTCGATTTGATGCTCGACATACTGGTCTTCATTCCCGAGCGCCAACTTCTTCTTGAGTTCTTCGATCTCGTACTTAAGATCGTTGTTGTGTCTTGCCGAGCTACGATCTCGCCCATGTAGTCCTTGCGTAGTCTTTAGTTCTCCTTCCAATTCGATGATCCTTTCCTTCGCCTTCTCAGAACTCCAACATGTCATTGCACATTTGATTCTCCCGCGCCGAATGTGTTGATTTAACTCCGGATGAATGCTGCAATGGACCTATCCTTCTTGGTGTTGACGACGTCCCCAGCTTGTCATCTCGGCGTCCGCAAATCTGGTAGATGGTGTCCTTGAGATCTTCTTGATAGACTTCTCCAATGCGTCCCATGGTGATGTGAGCTGCCATGCTCCTTCCTGCACTCCAAGTGGGTGCACCGAAAACACTATCTATTGGCTTGGAGATTGGGGCGAATGTCCTTCCCGAACGTGAGCATGAATCTTCCAGCCCTCTTCGAGCAGAGTGGCGTTGAAAGTTCCGTGAAGCTTGGTAGTCCAATGTTCGGTACTTAGTAACTTCCTTCAAGTGAAATCCAAAAGGTGTGCCCTCATCCGGTTGGGTGTACTTGATCTTCGCGTCCGTCATCCTAAAGAGAGTAGAAAAGATGAGGAGTTAGAAAATGGGAAGAGAGAGTGATCTATGGCTTTAACTTAGTGGTCGTGTCTCATACGGTCGTGTGCTCGATACCATTCTCTCAGAGCGACCAGACCGAATGGATCTAGCGCTCGTGCTCAAGTGTCATCCTGGATCAAGAATGCCGACACCACACAAGATTTCAAGGATTTATAGCAGAGTAGCAATCACACACTTATTACATCGTTGTCCACAAGGGAACTGAATACAATATGGCTTAAGCCATCTAATAATAACATCGAAGGCTTGGAAGATAAGCGAGTCCATCAACTCCAACGGCATCACCGAGTATAGAACCACGACCTAACACCTTACTCGTCGTTCGAAAAGTCTGCAACGTGAAAAGTTGCAGCCAAAACGGTCAAGACATGGAATATGCCGCAATGTAACACATAAAGAGCAATGAATGAATAAGCCTATACTACATGCATATTTGGCTGGTGGTAAGGCTCTCTGATTACATTTGCATAAAGCTGATTTTTCCCTACATCAAAGGAATAATTTTATTTAACTATCATGGTGGTTGTTAAACATTGAAGATGGTTGACAGATCCTCAATCCCAATTAGAAAGTACTCATCAAAACCCAATATCTTTTATTTAAAAGTAACATGTTGAGATTCACATGATAATCAAGTACCGGATACTCAAATCGTCCATAACCGGGACACGGCTAATCATGATTAGTTTATTACACTCTGCAGAGGTTTGCGACTTTTCCCCACAAGACTCGATCGCCTCCGCTTGGTTCTCGTGACTACATGGTGTTTGAGAAACGGATGACCGAGACATAGTCTTCGTAAGCGCTAGCACCTTACATGTGGGTAGACCGTACCAACCTACATCCCCTACATCAGCTAGCCTACCCGTAAGAGTTCGCACGACTTAGTCAACTACGCCAGAGCCCATAATTGGCTTGTGGCTGCACACGGAAGTTTCCAGTTTGAATAATCTTATGATCCCTTAGAGCCTGGGTGGCGGTCCGAAGAAAAACAGGCAAGTCCTGATAGAAACCAGGTGCCTCAATCCACCCAGATGTGTGTTAGGTTGCCACCTTAGATAAACCATTAATTAAACAATCTCACATCTGTCATGGATATTCACTCACCCAATCCACGCCTACTAGCATAGCATGGCATGAACAAGCAAACGAGAAGCAACTCCCAAGGTTCCATAAGTAAAACAGTAATAGGTACTACTCAATCTACTTCCCAAACCCACAATTTAATTAGATCCTAATCATGCAAGTGTTTGAGGAATAGATCTAATGCACAAAAACTGGGTATGAGAAGGGTATGATCAAAGTGTTACTTGCCTTGCTGATGATCCGCGAGTCCTAGAGATTCGAAGTAACAAGCGGCGCACTCCGGGTGATCTAACGCAGACAAACAACAAGCATACAATAAGTATTCATCTAATGCACAGGGAAATCTCGAATAAAAGATCTAACCAGAGAGTTCAACTTAAGAACCCTGGTTGAAAAAGAATCGGATCAAAATAAACTCCGAAAGTCGAAACTCGAGAGAGAACGTCTCGGTTTAGCAATCTGAAATTAGGTCAAAATTTCACAGTGGCAAAACTCTGTGAAAGTAGGGTAGTCGGAACGGCGGTTTCGTTACGAAACTCCAGGCGCTTGAATCACCTGATTCCGATAAACGAGCGAGAAATAAAACAGTTTTGAAAATCAGATCTGAAATCAAATTAGAAAAATAACGGATTAATTCCGATTAAAAAGAAAAACGACGAACGAGTTAAAAAGCGAACGTTCGTTAACAGAACGAATCTAACGAACGCGTTCACTGAAACGAACGGTTCGGTGAACGTCCGTTAAATAAGAAAACCGAAAAATAAAACCAATCTAGGTTTTTTTTTAAAAAAAAAAACCGAACATATTTTTTTTAAAAAAAAAACGGACGGTTCACGGGGAGAAAACCGAATCGGCGCGGGGCGGGGCGGCTACCTCCGGCGGCTCTTCGCCGGCGAGGTCCGGCGAGGTCTCCGGCGGGCTCGGCCGGGCCTGGAGGCGAGGGCGGGGTTCAGCCATGACGGCGCGGCTCGGCTCCCAGCGACGAGGGGCGACGGCGGCGGCGTTGAGGCGACGGCGGCGGCTCGGGTCGGGAGGCGGGGCGGGCGAGGTGAGGAGAGAGGGCGGGGGGTATTTATGAGGGGGAGAGGCGGCGCGGGTGGCTTGGGAGGGGCAAGGGAGTCGGGCGGGGCGGACTCGGCGCGCGCGGCCCTGCCCCGAGCGGGACTCGGGCGGCGGGAGGGGAGGGAGAGGAGGTGGGCGGGAGGCGGGCTGGGCCGGGCTCTGGCTGGCTGGGCCTGGGGCCTCGGTCCAGAAGCGCGTTTTTTTAAAATAAACTTTAAAACAAAACAAATAAAATAAATATCAAACGAACTCCAAATTAATTAAAACAAATTTTCTCCGACTCCTAAAAATGAGTCGAACATAATGAACTTTAAAACAAAATACATGCATAAAATTTTTAAATGCTCATTTTGCCTAAGCAAAATAAATCTTCCAAAACCAAATTTTGGTTTATTTATAATATCTTCATTTTTCCTAATTGTTTGGGAAAGTCATATTATTCCCTCTCGAGATATTTTTGTAGGAAAAACTTTATGAAGATAATTTAAATAATCCAATGATCCTATTTTCAAAATTTGGAAAATCCCAAATATGAAAATTATGAAACTTCCAATTCTCTCCGAGGGTCCTTGAGTTGCGTGAAATTTCTAGGATCGGAAAATGCGAGAAAATATGATATGCATGATGACCTAATGTATAACATTCCAAATTGAAAATTTGGGATGTTACACTCAGTTAAATGGAAGGCTATCATGGAACTTCTAGGTTATGAAGACAAAGGGCTTGACAACCCAGTTGGCTTTCGCCCCCACAAGGAGGCCACCTCTACTCACAAGTCTGCTCTGTGGCCCTATAGCACGGTGAAGGTTAATCTCACCACAAATACAAAGACATATGAGTTTTTTCCTTTTTTGGACATTCTTCATCGCATCTTCAGGCACACTCTTTTCCCTCAGATTGGGAACTGGGATCAGGTTCGCTCCTACCTTGTGGATATGGTGTTCTTCTGTCAGCATGAGAAAGAGGCAAGCAAAGGAGAATCTTTGGATGTTTCAAATGTCATGTGGTCGGAGCTGCTTTCTGCCATCACTGAGCGCAAGTGTCCTATCTATGGCCCCTTCCCGATGTTACTTATTGAGAAGGCTTGGGCATTCACCTATCTTGATATCATGTTTGAGACCGGTGACTTGATCTCTCATGAGATTGTTTGACTGAGACAGAAGGAGCACTGGGGTGCTCACGCTCCGGATTCTGAGGCTCCTTTAGGAGATGATGCGGATGAGGCTAATGAGGATGACGGGCCAGGTTACGATCCCTCTGGAGTGGAGCCATCTTGGGCTAAGAAGCTCAAAATGAAGATGAAGAAGCTTTTCTATATGGAGTCTCACGAGCATTATATGGCACATGTGTCAGAGAAGAAATCACGCAGTAGTCACAAGGCTCTTATGCGTCAGCTTGGAGTTGAAGTTAACAGTGGGTCAGAGGACAAGATCACAGACGAGGAGTGGATCTCTCATCACTGTCCTTGGACGGATTCCGAGACAGATCAGCCTACTACTACTGATGACGGAGGCGCGAGCGACCACGCAGGCCTATGAGGATGGGGATCTCCGGTGTTGCTATCACTTGTGACTGTTGTAGCACTCTTTGCCCTTTTGGTGTCTCGATGCCAAAGGGGGAGAGAGTTTAGGGATTTGCCGAGTTGCGAGAGTGTCTTGTTTGCTGTACTTTTCTCTCTCGTGAACTCTTTTATCGTTCATTTGCTTTGGTTTGGTTTGTGCTTGTGAGACTTGGAGACTTGGATATCCTGTCATATGGTGTAAGACATATGCTATCTTATTATTATCCTTATGTTGTCTAGTACTCTGTTAGTATGTGAGTTCATGCTTATCTTTTGTCTTTCTTATGCTCACATACTACTTCTTGCATCTTAGTTTACTTTTTCCATATTATATATGCAAGTGTTGACGGTCTATAAAATATAGGGGGAGTGTTGATCCTAGTGTGTGTGCTTTGCATTCCAAAAGCATTCTTATTAAGTGCACACATCTAGGGGGAACCCGTCTATATTTTGTAGATTCAAGGGTTTGCGTATTCTCTTGTGATATCTCTATGCAAATCTCGTATTGTCATCAATCCACCAAAAAGGGGGAGATAGTTAGGGCATATTTATCCCTAAGTGGTTTTTGTGATTGATGACAATACTTTTGCAGACTAATCGTGTGCATTAAGCATTGCAGATATTCCTCCCTATGGCATGAGACAATTTCTACCCCTCGGTGTTTAAAAGAGAAGACGGTGTTTTTTCCTTTGTTTCTTTTTCGGTGGACTTGAGTTGTAGGATATACCATACTATCAAGAGGGGGTCATATCGGAAAGGTTTGGGTGGAATCATCACGTACACATCTCCCTTGCACCCCTGGTTCTTTCCCGCTTCTTTGTGTGTCCTTCCTTTGTGTTGGAGTGGTCAGGTTGGAGCCAGCGGTAGTACCACGGTCGGCAACGGTAGTATCGCCTGTGTAGGCAGGCGGTAGTACCGCTCCAGTACCGTTGTACTACCGCCTCGATTCGGGCCTTGGGTTTCTCATGTCAGGTTCAGCGGTAGTTCCTCTAGCCTACTACCATTGACCCCTTCTAGGCCTAACCGAGCAACAGTAGTAGGAGTGGTAGTACCGCGCCTACCACCGCTACTAGTACCGCTCATGGTGTTCTCCTGTTTGACCCTCCCCTTGTGCTCTCGTAAGCTGCTGAGCGCGGTCCCAGCGGTAGTACCGCCGGGTCAAGCGGCAGTACCGCTGTGGCAAGCGGTAGTGCCGCTCCCCTAAGCGGTAGTACCACCCGCTGCGGGCTAAGCACGGGGATAACGGTTGGATCTTGTCCCCCATTATAAAAGGGGGTTTTCTTCTTCAACAAGCCTCACCTCTTCCTCCCCCAAACTACATTGTTGCTCCAAAGCTCATTTTTACCCGATCTCTCTCCCTAGCCAATCGAACTTGTTGATTTTTTAGGGATTGGTTGAGAAGGCCCCAATCTACACTTCCACCAAGAGAAATTTGATTCCCCCCACTAATCCTTTGCGGATCTTGTTACTCTTGGGTGTTTGAGCACCCTAGACCGTTTAGGTCACCTCGAAGCCAGATTCCATTGTGGTGAAGCTTCGTGGTGTTGTTGGGAGCCTCCAATTAAGTTGTGGAGATTGCCCCAACCTTGTTTGTAATGGTTCGGTCACCACCTTCAAGGGCACCACTAGTGGAATCACGGCATCTCGCATTGTGTGAGGGCGTGAGGAGAATACGGTGGCCCTAGTGGCTTCTTGGGGAGCATTATGCCTCCACAACGCTCCAGCGGAGACGTACTTCCCCTCAAAGGGAAGGAACTTCGTTAACACATCCTCGTCTTCACCGGCTCCACTTGTGGTTATCTCTTACCTTTACTTTGTGCAAGCTTTACTTGTTTTGTATCCTTTGCTTGCACTTGTTGTAGTTGTTGTTAGCATCATATAGGTTGCTCACCTAGTTGCACATCTAGACAACCTATTTGTTGCTAAACCTAATTTGTGAAGAAAAGCTAAAAATTGGTAGTTGCCTATTCACCCCCCTATAGTCAACCATATCGATCCTTTCACTTATTGACCCAGTCACGACTAGTATGTCCCATGAAGTGCAGGTCACCGGACATGCCCGATAGTGTTGACATCATCTGTATGTGAGTCACATCGTCGCTCTACATGTCCTTTACCAATTTGTCAATCAACGGATCATCTGTTTTATGTGAGTGCAGGTGCAAAAGCATTCCAGAGCTTTCTATCATCTTGTCATTGTGTTTGAGATCAACTTCCTCTATCGCAAAGCGCCCATTCTTTCTCTGTTTGACTCTAATTTTTGCTTGGCAGCCAATCCTTTTTTATGTCTTTCACATTTCCTGTAAAACTCCCTTGATTTATTATACGATATGAACTGCATGCTGGGACATGAACGAGGTTTGGCGGCATGTTTTTATTCTGCAAGATAGCATTGTAGTAAACCATATTAGAAAAAAGTTCCATCATTTTTTGACTTTGTTTATAAAATGTTTTTTAGGACAGAAGCTTATGTGTATACCATCGTTCATCCAATGGCGTTTGCAGCTTGCCAGGGTTTATTGGACATGGTGGGGTTAGAACAAATTTGTGTAGCTGAGGATCTCGCGGTGGCAGCAGCGATGATGACTTCTTCCTGCCGCTGACTTCTGGTCAAGGCAACCTTTGTCGGTGTCAAAACCGGCGGATCTCAGGTAGGGGGTCCCGAACTGTGCATCTAAGGTCAATGGTAACAGGAGACAGGGGAAACGATGTTTTCCAGATTCGGGCCCTCTCTACGAAGGTAATACCCTACTTCCTGCTTGATTGATCTTGATGAATATGAGTATTACAAGAGTTGATCTACCACGAGATCGTAATAGCTAAACCCTAGAAGTCTAACCTGTATGACTATGGTAATGAATATCTGTCCTTTCCGGACTAAGTCCTCTGGTTCATATAGGCACCGGGAGGATCTAGGGTTACACAAGGTCAGTTACAAAAGAAAGGAATCTACATATTCGGTCGCCAAGCTTGCCTTCCACGCCAAGGAGAGTCCCATCCGAACACGGGCGCAGTCTCCGGTCTTCATGTCTTCACAGCCCATCAGTCTGGCCCATGGCTAATAGGCCGGACGCCCAAGGACCCCTTAGTCCAGGACTCCCTCAGTAGCCCCTGAACCTGGCTTCAATGACGAGGAGTCTGGCGCGCAGATTTGTCTTCGGCATTGCAAGGTGGGTTCCCTTCTTTCCGAACTCTAAGATAATCTCCAGACGTGATGATTGTATTCGGACCTGTCACACACTACACACAACCGCAGAGATAATATAATACTCCACGAGTCCAATCCGCCGACAACTTTTTACAATGTGACATCACGTCTGCCTGGTCATAATTTTGGACCGTTTTGTTCTGCCGTTCCACGTTTCGAGACGCGGTTGCCATTGGCATGTCTTGTCGAAGCAGATATCGTGTCCCCTTATTGCGGGATTCTCATCAATACGGGTATGGTAACCCAACCATGCTGTTTACACAGCCCTTAGGAATAGGCGAGTTTTAAGGCGAGTGAGGAGGCGCTTGATATTCGCGGCCCTTTATAAGGGGATAAGAATTCACCCTTGTCTACTCACGCCTTCCCCTTCCTCTGCCCTTCCATCCTTGAGCTCCAGCGCCCAAGTCCCCATCTTTCTCCATCTTCGAAAAGCATCCGACCATGTCCAGATCCGGAGGTCAAGGCAAATGGATGGTCTCCTCCGTCAAGGACAAAGACATTGCCGAGCTTCGGGCGGCCGGGTATCTGGCGAAGGAAATCGCCCACCGTCTTCCAGCCCAGGGGCAAGTCGTCTCCACGCCAAAGCCCAATGAGAGGGTGGTATTCATCCCTCATTTCCTCCGCGGGCTAGGGTTTCCACTCCACCTGAGGGAGTCCTGGATTAGGGGGTATTCGGACAGCCGGACTATATCCTTTGGCCGGACTGTTGGACTATGAAGATACAAGATTGAAGACTTCGTCTCGTGTCCGGATGGGACTCTCTTGGCGTGGAAGGCAAGCTTGGCGATACGGATATGTAGATCTCCTTCTGTTGTAACCGACTCTGTGTAACCCTAGCCCCCTCCGGTGTATATATAAACCGGAGGGTTTAGTCCGTAGGACAACAACAATCATACCATAGGCTAGCTTCTAGGGTTTAGCCTCTACGATCTCGTGGTAGATCAACTCTTGTAATACTCATATTCATCAAGATCAATCAAGCAGGAAGTAGGGTATTACCTCCATAGAGAGGGCCTGAACCTGGGTAAACATCGTGTCCCTTGCCTCCTGTTACCATCCGCCTTAGACGCACAGTTCGGGACTCCCTACCCGAGATCCGCCGGTTTTGACACCGACATTGGTGCTTTCATTGAGAGTTCCACTGTGCCGTCACCATAAGGAAGGATGTCCCGTCTCGTTGTCAAGGACAGCGTTACCTCTGGGTGAGCCCTGGCTGTCGGCCAGACTCTCCGGCTAGGCGAGTTCGTGATGACCGCCCGTTCGGCTGTTGCACCGACGATGACTTCTCGGGTCATCGAAAACAGCCTCCACGCCAGCTCGGAACTTGCTGAGAAGATGGATCCGATGGAGCTATCTTCCCTAAACGAGCTCTTGGATCGCATCGCCACTTTGGGAGTCGCTACGGACTACGATCGGATCGGGCTTAAACCCGACCAAAGGGAGATTAACTCTCCGCCGGTCACCCATCAGATAGCGGTGGTGGAGGAACAATGTAGTAATCCTTCCTCAATCTTGAGGACAAACTATGTCCGGATTCCAGAGCTCTCCGAGCCGGATACCTATATACGGAAGGACATCCCCCAAGCCTTGAACGTAGAATCAGGCTGTGTGCCAGACCTATCTGGCAACATCCCGGAGCCCGAACCTCCAAGATCGGAAACTCCCATGCCCCCGGGTCTCAGATCGGGTCAGGGTTCGGACTTAAATCCGCCCACCCACCCGGATACAAGCAATCTCTCCCACATTAGACAAGAGCCCCAGGAAACAGTACACCACTATTGGGCCAGATTCCTCCTTGTAATAAACAAGGTCAAGGACTGTCGAGAGGAAGACGCAATTTCATTCTTCTGCAATAATTGCACGGACAAGGGAATCCTTAACGCCATAAGCCGCCGCAACATAGCACACTTCGCTGACTTGCCGGCCATAGTACTGAAGTACTGTGCCATGGAGAGCGCCTGGAAAACCGAAATAGAATTTTGGGATAATCCGGCTTTGGCTAAACACCCAGTCCTAATCAAAAGGGTGCACCGGCCGTAAGTCACCCGATTCAATCACAAAAAAGCAAAAGCCCACTATAGGGCATGGAACCGTATTAGAGGGATGGCTGGGCTTAACGGACCCTGCAAAATTCACAGTATGGTGGATACCACACCAACTCACAGCCTTAGAGCATGTTGGGTACTCCGGCAGGTTGCTAAGAGCGGCGAGGGTCTCCTCATTCAAAACACCGCAGAGCAACATCCCGTGAATCACAATACGGTCTTAACAGTCTTCGAGACATTCGCCTCAAATAATAGGCGCAAGCGAGCACTCCACAGCCTTGCCGAGATCTGCCAGGTGGCAGCAATAAATCCATGGAGCGACACGGCTATCACCTTCAGTTCCAGTGACGAACCTAAATGCCGAACAGCCTGAGCACCAGCCGCATTAGTCCTTAGTTCAATTGTGGACGGCTTTCGGCTCACTAAAGTGCTCATGGACGGCGGCAGCGGACTAAACCTCATTTACGAGGAAACTCTTCACAAAATAGAAATAGACTGGAACCGCATTGAGCAAAGCAACACAACCTTTAGAGGAATCATCCCCAGTCGGGAGGCACGTTGCGCGTGGAAAATCACACTAGATGTGGTATTCGGCACACAAGAAAATTACAGGTCCGAAGAAATAACATTCCAAGTGGCCCCGTTCAGTAGCGGATACCACGCCCTTCTAGGGCGGGAGGCATTCACGATCTTCCAAGCTATACCCCATTACGGGTACATGAAGCTCAAAATGCCTGGGCCCAATGGAATTATCAATCTAGCTAGTGATCTGGACATAGCGCTCCGCGCCGAAAACAAAACAGCCGCACTAGTCCTCGAGGCACTATCCGAAGCCCTAGCGGGAGAGGAGTTAACTGCGCTACGCTCGACCGTGGACAGGGTTGACGTGATACTCGACAAGAGATCCAAGTCCACCTCTTTCAAACCAGCGGACGAAATAGTCAAATTCCAAGTCCACCCAACGGACCCTACCAAAACAGCCTCAATTGGGGCACAGTTAAACCCCGATGTGGACGCCGCACTACGGGAGTTCCTGCGCGAGAACTGGGATATATTTGCCTGGCACCCATCAGATATGCCAGGAATCCCACGCACATTGGCCGAGCATAGCCTTAACATTCTAAAAGGGTTCAAGCCGGTCAAGCAGACTCTTCGGCGCTTCTCCGAACCTAAGCGACAAGCTATGGGCGAGGAGCTAGCCAAGTTATTGGAGGCCGGATTCATCAGAGAAATAAAACACCCGGACTGGCTAGCAAACCTGGTGATGGTACCAAAGAAGGACAAATACTGGTGCTTATGTGTCGACTTCAAAGACCTCAATAAAGCTTGCCCAAAGGATCCCTTCCCCCTCCCCCGCGTCGATCAAATTATCGACGCCACCACGGGACACGACTCATTGTGCTTCCTCGATGCATACTCCGGCTACCACCAAATCAAGATGGCCGAGTCCGACCAAGCCGCAACGGCGTTTATCACGCCATACAGCCCCTTCTGTTTCAACACAATGCCTTTCGGGCTTAAGAACGCCGGTGCAACGTATCAACGCATGATTCAGACATGCCTGGAAAAGCAAATCGGCAAAATAGTGGAAGCATACGTAGACGATGTGGTCATCAAAACTAGACACGTCGACTCTTTAATAGACGACTTGCGGCTTACATTCAACAACCTCCGAACATACGACATCAAGCTCAATCCGGAAAAATGCGTTTTCGGCGTGCCCGCCGGAAAGCTCCTGGGTTTCATCGTCTCCAGCAGAGGGATTGAAGCAAATCCGGCTAAAATCCGAGCCCTGTCACAATTGGCCATCCCAACAGACCTCAAGCAAACCCAAAAATTAACTAGATGCGTTGCGGCCTTAAGTCGCTTTATCTCCCGATTAGGAGAAAAGGCACTACCCCTTTATCACCTTCTTCGGCGCACCGAACACTTCGAGTGGACGGATGCTGCCACGGCCGGACTGGAAGAAATAAAAGCCATACTGGCCACCAACCCAATCCTGGCCGTGCCAAACATCGGCGAACCGATGCTGCTATATATAGCGGTGACTCATCAAGTCGTAAGCACAGCGCTCGTCGTCAAACGAGAAACGGACGGACATAAATTCCCCCTTCAAAGGCCGGTATATTATGTATCCACTGTCCTCACCCCATGCAAATCACGGTACCCACATTATCAAAAGATAGCGTACGCGGTATTCATGGCATCCCGGAAACTACGACACTACTTTCAAGAGTGTTCAATTACAGTGGCCTCTGAAGTGCCACTGAACGACATAATAAACAACCGTGACGCCACAGGCCGGATTGCTAAATGGGCTATAGAGATCCTCCCGTTCGACATAACATATAAACCTCGGCGAGCTATTAAGTCGCAGGTATTGGCCGATTTCGTCGCCGAATGGACAGAAGCCGAACTCCCAAAGGAATACGGCACATAATCCAATTGGATTATGCACTTCGACGACTCTAAAATGTTGGCCGTTCTGGGGGCTGGCGTCGTCTTGACATCCCCTACCAGAGATATAGTCCAATATGTACTCCAAATAATGTATACAGACTCCAACAATGCCGCCGAATACGAGGCCTTGTTACATGGTCTCCGGATGGCAGCCTCCATGGGCATTCAACGCCTGGAGGTGCACGGGGACTCGAACCTCGCAATATCCCAAATAAATGGAGACTTCGATGCTAAAGATCCAAAAATGGCGGCTTATCGCAATGCCGTACTCAAGATGTCAGCCCGGTTCGAGGGGCTCGAATTCCACCATGTAGCTCGGGAAAACAATCAGGCGGCGGACGTCCTTGCCCGTATCGGCACTAAGCGCAATCCGGTCCCACCCAACATATTCTAGGAAAGGTTGTTTAAGCCATCCGTGGCATGGGAAGGGGAAACAAGCAACAACAGTCCGGACCCGGCTACAACGCCAGATACCGAACACTCTGACATAATCGGCGGCTCCGCCACCGAAATAACACCTTCAGCCCACGTAATAATGGTCGTCATCGCCCGATGGACTGAACCATTCCTGGCCTACCTAACCAGGCAGGAACTTCCCGAGGACCAAAATGAGGCACGCCGCATCGTGCGACGATCTAAAGCCTACAAGGTCCACGAGGGAGAGCTCTATAGGAAAAGCACCACTGGAGTCCTTCAAAGGTGCATCTCCGAAGAGGAAGGGTGGAAGCTTCTGGCAGAAATTCACGCCCGACTCGGTGGCCACCACGCTGCAACCCGGGCCCTCGTAAGTAAGGCCTTTCGTACAGGATTTTATTGGCCGACGGCCCGAGCAGACGCACAGGACTTGGTCCAATGCTGCGTCGGTTGCCGGCTTTTTGCAAACCAAAGCCATATGCGACCCGTCGCCCTACAAACAATCCCCATTACCTGGCCTTTTGTGGTCTGGGGGCTTGACACGGTTGGACCCCTTAAAGGGGGAACCCATAAGAAAAAATACTTACTGGTAATGGTGTATAAATTCACCAAATGGATAGAAGCCAAACCTGTTAAAACAACCGAATCAGGACCAGTGATAGACTTTATATCCGGGGTGGTACACCGTTATGGTGTCCCCCACAGCATCATCACTGACAACGGCACGAACTTCACTGCCGACGAGGTGAAACTATGGTGCAGCAACATGGGCATCAAGCTCGATTACACTTCTGTCTATCATCCACAAACTAACGGTCAGGTCGAACGAGCAAATGGTCTTATCATCAGCGGCATCAAACCCAGGTTAGTACGGTCCTTAAAGGAATCTAACACGCACTGGGTAGAGGAGCTCGACTCCATACTCCGGGGGCTGCGGACCACGCCGAATCGCACTACCGGATACTGCTACCTCTTGAGCACTACGTTGGATTTCCCCGAAGAGGAGAGTATGATGCAGCAAAGTAGCGTAAGTATTTCCCTCAGTTTTTGAGAACCAAGGTATCAATCCAGTAGGAGGCTACGCACAAGTCCCTCCCACCTGCACAAAACAATAGCTCCTCGCAACCAACGCGATTAGGGGTTGTCAATCCCTTCACGGTCACTTACGAGAGTGAGATCTGATAGAGATGATAAATAATATTTTTAGTATTTTTTTGGTATAGAGATGCAAAGTAAAAAGTAAAAGGCAAAGTAAAAACAAAGCAAGTATTAAAGTGATGGAGATTTATATGATGAGAATAGACCCGGGGGCCATAGGTTTCACTAGTGACTTCTCTCAAGAGCATAAGTATTCTACGGTGGGTGAACAAATTACTGTTGAGCAATTGACAGAATTGAGCATAGTTATGAGAATATCTAGGTATGATCATGTATATAGGCATCACGTCCGAGACAAGTAGACCGACTCCTGCCTGCATCTACTACTATTACTCCACTCATCGACCGCTATCCAACATGCATCTAGTGTATTAAGTTAAAAACAGAGTAACACCTTAAGCAAGATGACATGATGTAGAGGGATAAATTCATGCAATATGATAAAACCCCATCTTGTTATCCTTGATGGCAACAATACAATACGTGCCTTGCTGCCCCTACATCATTTGGGAAAGGACACCGCAAGATTGAACCCAAAGCTAAGCACTTCTCCCATTGCAAGAACTACCAATCTAGTTGGCCAAACCAAACGGATAATTCGAAGAGACTTGCAAAGATAACCAATCTTACATAAAAGAATTCAGAGAAGATTCAAATATTGTTCATAGATAAACTGGATCATAAATCCACAATTCATCGGTCTCAACAAACACACCACAAAAAGAAGATTACATCGAATAGATCTCCACGAGAGAGGGGGAGGACATTGTATTGAGATCCAAAAAGAGAGAAGAAGCCATCTAGCTACTAGCTATGGACCCGAAGGTCTGAAGTAAACTACTCACACTTCATCGGAGGGGCTATGGTGATGATGTAGTAGCCCTCCGTGGTGGATGCCCCCTCGTGAGCTCCTAACAGGCCCCAAGATGGGATCTCGTGGATACTGAGGAAGTTGCGGCGGTGGAATTAGGTTTTGGCTTCTCTTCCGATCGTTTGGGGTGCGTGAGTATATATAGGAGGAAGGAGTACGTCGGTGGAGCAACAGGGGCCCACGAGGCAGGAGGCGCGCCTAGGGGGGGGCCCCCACCCTCGTGACCGCCTCTTTGTTCCTTGGAGTAGGGTCCAAGTCTCTGGATCACGTTCGGTGAGAAAATCACGTTCGAAGGTTTCATTCCGTTGGACTCCGTTTGATATTCCGTTTCTTGAAACACCAAATAGGCAAAAACAGCAATTAAGGCAGGGCCTCCGGTTAATAGGTTAGTCCCAAAAATAATATAAAAGTGGAAAATAAAGCCCAATATAGTCCAAAACAGTAGATAAAGTAGCATGGAGCAATCAAAATTATAGATACGTTGGAGACGTATCGGGCATCCCAAGCTTAATTCCTGCTCGTCCTCGAGTAGGTAAATGATAAAAGAGAATTTTGATGCGGAGTGATACTTTGGCATAATTTCAATGTAAAACTTCTTAATTGTGGTATGAATATTCAGATCCGAAAGATTCAAGACAAAAGTTCATATTGACATAAAAATAATAATACTTCAAGCATACTAACTAAGCAATTATGTCTTCTCAAAATAACATGGCGAAAGAAAGTTATCCCTACAAAATCATATAGTCCGGCTATGCTCCATCTTCCCCACAAAAATATTTAAATCATGCACAACCCGATGACAAGCCAAGCAATTGTTTCATACTTTAACATTTTCAAAACTTTTTCAATCTTCACGCAATACATGAGCGTGAGCCATGGATATAGCACTATATGTGGAATAGAATGGTGGTTGTGGAGAAGACAAAAAGGGAGAAGATAGTCTCACGTCAACTAGGCGTATCAACGGGCTATGGAGATGCCCATCAATAGATATCAATGTGAGTGAGTAGGGATTGCCATGCAACGGATGCACTAGAGCTATAAGTATATGAAAGCTCAACAAAAGAAACTAAGTGGGTGTGCATCCAACTCGCTTGCTCACGAAGACCTAGGGCATTTGAGGAAGCCCATCATTGGAATATACAAGCCAAGTTCTATAATGAAAAATTCCCACTAGTATATGAAAGTGACAAAATGAGAGACTCTCTATCATGAAGATCTTGGTGCTACTTTGAAGCACAAGTGTGGTAAAAGGATAGTAGCATTGTCCCTTCTCTCTTTTTCTCTCATTTTTTTATTTGGGCCTTTTCTCTTTTTTTTATGGCCTCTTTTTCTTTTTCATTTTTCTTTTTTTATTTTTTGTCCGGAGTCTCATCCCGACTTGTGGGGGAATCATGGTCTCCATCATCCTATCCTCACTTGGGACAATGCTCTAAAGAATGATGATCATCACACTTTTATTTTTCTTACAACTCAACAATTACAACTCGATACTTAGAACAAAGTATGACTATATGAATGCCTCCGGCGGTGTACCGGGATATGCAATGAAACAAGAGTGACATGTATGAAAGAATTATGAAAGGTGGCTTTGCCACAAATACGATGTCAACTACATGATCAGGCTAGCAATATGACAATGATGGAGCGTGTCATAATAAACGGAACGGTGGAAAGTAGCATGGCAATATAACTCGGAATGGCTATGGAAATGCCATGATAGGTAGGTATGGTGGCTGTTTTGAGGAAGATATGTGGTGGGTGTATGATACCGGCGAAAAGTGCGTGGTATTAGAGAGGCTAGCAATGGTGGAAGGATGGGAAAAAGTGTGTATAATCCATGGACTCAACATTAGTCATAAAGAACTCATATACTTATTGCAAAAATCTAGAAGTTATCAAAGCAAAGTATTACGTGCATGCTCCTAGGGGGATAGATTGGTAGGGAAAGACCATCGCTCGTCCCCGACCGCCACATAAGGAAGACAATCAATAAATAAATCATGCTCCGAGTTCATCACATAACGGTTCACCATTCGTGCATGCTATGGGAATCACAAACTTCAACACAAGTATTCTTTAAATTCACAACTACTCAACTAGCATGACTTTAATATCGCCATCTTCATATGTCAAAACAATTATCAAGCATCAAACTTTTCTTAGTATTCAACACACTTAAAAGGAAGTTTCACATATCTTGAATACCAAGTATATTAATATTAAGCAAATTACCATGCTATTAACGACTCTCAAAATAATCTAAGTGAAGCATGAGAGATCAATAGTTTCTTTAAAACAAATCCACCACCGTTCTCTAAAAGGTCTAAGTGAAGCAGTAGAGCAAAAATTATCACGCTCAAAAGATATAAGTGAAGCACTATGAGCAAAACTATCAAGCTCAAAAGATATAAGTGAAGCATATAGAGTATTCAATCAAATTCCAATTCATGTATGGCTCTCTCAAAAGGTGTGTACAGCAAGGATGATTGTGGTAAACTAACAAGCAAAGACGCAAATAATACAAGACGCTCCAAGAAAAACACATATCATGTGGTGAATAAAAATATAGCTCCAAGTAAAGTTACCGATGGAAGTAGACGAAAGAGGGGATGCCTTCCGGGGCATCCCCAAGCTTTGACTTTTTGGTGTCCTTACATTATCTTGGGGTGCCATGGGCATCCCCAAGCTTAGGCTCTTGCCACTCCTTGTTCCATAATCCATCAAAAGAATTTACCAAAAACTTGAAAACTTCACAACACAAAACTCAACAGAAATCTCGTGAGCTCCGTTAGCGAAAGAAAACAAAAGACCATTTCAAGGAACTGTAATGAACTCATTCTTTATTTATATTGGTGTTAAACCTACTGTATTCCAACTTCTCTATGGATCATAAACTATTTTACTAGCCATAGATTCATCAAAATAAGCAAACAACACATGAAAAACAGAATCTGTCAAAAACAGAACAGTCTGTAGCAATCTGTAACTAATGCAAACTTCTGGAACTCCAAAAAATCTACCAAAATTAGACGACCTAGACAATTTGTTTATTGATCAGCATCAATTGGAATCAGTATCTATCACGTTCTGGTGATTTTTAATAATTCGGGCACTGAGCGCAAGGTTTCTGGAAATTACAGCAAGATCAAATAACTATCATCCAAGAAGATCCAATAGGTCTAGCTTGGCACAAACACTAATTAAAACATAAAACCACATCTAAACAGAGGCTAGATGGATTATTTATTAACAAGCAGCAAGGAAAAATATTGGGTTTTCTCCCAACAAGCGCTTTTCTTTAAAGCCTTTTTAGCTAGGCATTGAGATTTCAATGATGCTCACAAGAAAGACAAGAATTGAGGCACAAAGAGAGCATCATAAAACATGTGACAAACACACTTAAGTATAACATACTTCCTATGCATAGGCATATTATAGGAAAACAAATTATCATAGCAAGCAAAAACTAGCATATGCAAGGAAGCGGAAAGGAACAATAGCAATCTCAACATGACGAGAGGTAATTTAGTAACATGAAATTTTTTATAACCATATTTTCCTCTCTCTCATAATAATTACATGTAGGTTCATAAGAAAATTCAACAATATAGCTATCACATAACACATTCTCAACATGATCCACATGCATGTGAAGTTGACACTCTTCCAAAATAGTGGGATTATCATCAACTAAAGTCATGATTTCTCCAAGCCCACTTTTATCAAAAATTTCATAAGATTGAATGTTATCCAATTATGTGGGATCTAAAGTTGACACTCTTCCAAATCCACTTTCAATATTATTGCAAACACTATTATCAATCTTATATTCATCATGGGGCTTAAATAAATTTTCAAGATCCTAAGAAGAATCTCCCCAATCATGACTATTGGACATAGCAAAACTAGCATCCCCAAGCTTAGGGTTTTGCATATTATTAGCATAATTTACATCAATAGAATTTATAATAATAAAATCATTGCAATCATGCTTTTTATTCAAAGATCTATCGTGAATCACTTCATAAAGCACTTCATCACAATTTTCAGATTTACGGATTTCAGGCAAAACCTTATAAAGATAATCTAGTGCATCCAAATCACTAGGAATTGGTTCATCATAATTGGATCTCTTAAAAAGATTGGCAAGCGGATGAGGATACATAGATATTAGCTTCTCTATTTAGGAATAAATATTTAACTATTTCAACCAAACGATCAAGCGAGCCAAGTAAGACATCAAGGCAAACGAAAAGACGAACGGGAAAGAGAGGGCGAATAAAACGGCAAGGGTGAAGTGGGGGAGAGGAAAACGAGAGGCAAATGGCGAATAATGTAATGTGGGAGACAAGGGATTGTGATGGGTACTTGGTATGTTGACTTTTGCGTAGACTCCCCAGCAACGGCGCCAGATATTATTCTTGCTACCTCTTGGGCACTGCGTTGGATTTCCCCGAAGAGGAGAGGATGATGCAGCAAAGTAGCGTAAGTATTTCCCTCAGTTTTTGAGAACCAAGGTATCAATCCAGTATGCTACGCACAAGTCCCTCGCACCTACACAAAAACAATAGCTCCTCGCAACCAACGCGATTAGAGGTTGTCAATCCCTTCACGGTTACTTACAAGAGTGAGATCTGATAGAGATGATAAATAATATTTTTGGTATTTTTTTGGTATAGAGATGCAAAGTAAAAAGTAAAAGGCAAAGTAAAAACAAAGCAAGTATTAAAGTGATGGAGATTGATATGATGAGAATAGACCCGGGGGCCATAGGTTTCACTAATGGCTTCTCTCAAAAGCATAAGTATTCTACGGTGGGTGAACAAATTACTGTTGAGCAATTGATAGAATTGAGCATAGTTATGAGAATATCTAGGTATGATCATGTATATAGGCATCACGTCCGAGACAAATAGACCGACTCCTGCCTGCATCTACTACTATTACTCCACTCATCGACCACTATCCAGCATGCATCTAGAGTATTAAGTTAAAAACAGAGTAACGCCTTAAGCAAGAAGACATGATGTAGAGGGATAAATTCATGCAATATGATTAAAAAACCCATCTTGTTATCCTCGATGGCAACAATACAATACGTGCCTTGCTGCCCCTTCACATCCTTTGGGAAAGGACACCGCAAGATTGAACCCAAAGCTAAGCACTTCTCCCATTGCAAGAACTACCAATCTAGTTGGCCAAACCAAACGGATAATTCGAAGAGACTTGCAAAGATAACCAATCATACATAAAAGAATTCAGAGAAGATTAAAATATTGTTCATAGATAAACTAGATCATAAACCCACAATTCATCGGTCTCAACAAACACATTGCAAAAATAAGATTACATCGAATAGATCTCCACGAGAGAGGGGGAGAACATTGTATTGAGATCCAAAAAGAGACAAGAAGCCATCTAGCTACTAGCTATGGACCCGAAGGTCTGAAGTAAACTACTCACACTTCATCGGAGGGGCTATGGTGATGATGTAGAAGCCCTCCATGGTGGATGCCCCCTCCGGCGGAGCTCCAAAACAGGCCCCAAGATGGGATCTCGTGGATACAGGAAGTTGCGGCGGTGGAATTAGGTTTTTGGCTCCTCTTCTGATCGTTTGGGGGTACATAGGTATATATAGGAGGAAGGAGTACGTCGGTGGAGCAACAGGGGGGCCATGAGGCAGGGGGCGCGCCCCCCACCCTCGTGACCGCCTCTTTTGTTCCTTGGAGTAGGGTCCAAGTCTCCTGGATCACGTTCAGTGAGAAAATCACGTTCCCGAAGGTTTCATTCCGTTTAGACTTCGTTTGATATTCCGTTTCTTCGAATCACTGAAATAGGCAAAAAAACAGCAATTCTGGGCTGGGCCTCCGGTTAATAGGTTAGTCCCAAAAATAATATAAAAGTGGAAAATTAAGCCCAATACAGTCTAAAACAGTAGATAAAGTAGCATGGAGCAATCAAAAATTATAGATACGTTGGAGATGTATGAGATACACGCCGTTCTTTATGGTGTACGGCGCAGAGGCGGTTCTGCCCTGCGACATACTTCATGACTCACCTCGAGTGCGCATGTATGAAGAGAGAGAGGCCGAGCTCGATCGGCAGGACAGTTTGGACGCCCTCGAGGAGGAGCATGATGTGGCAAAAGCTCGTTCCGCATTCTACCAAAGAATGGCTAGAAGATACCAAAGCGAGAAGCACGCCAAAACCTATAATGTTGGCGAACTCGTTCTACGCCTACCGGATAAGAAAAAGGACAAGCTCAAGCCCAAATGGGAGGGTCCCTTCATTATTGACCATGTCTTAACCGGTGGAGCGTACCGTTTGCGGGATGCATCGGACAACCACCTCGAGCCAAATCCATGGAACGCAGCTAGACTCCGAAGATTCTATGCCTAGTACCAGACTCCATGTTCGTCTCCTTACCTCTGTCAAATTTTTATACATTCGTTATCTGTCTTTTCTTTCTTTCTTCCCCTTTTCTTTCGAGGCCCTCAAAGGGCTAAAATGTGTTTTGACTACACAATCTTGATGCGCCAGCCGCGCTCATTATACCTGGGGGCTTCCTATAGAGAAGCTTAAATATTTTATGGGCTTCATGCCCCGCACATGTGTTATTCTTCCGCATGTACCTTTTTTCGTCACTATATGCATCGATATGACTTAAGTTTTGGCCAAGATGGGTTGCCTGGCTCTTGTATTTATGCCCCGTTCCCTTAATTCGGATAGGGCATAAGGGGAGCACCTCTGCGATTATTCTTGTCGGGTCACCGGATGTGTACCTCGACCGGGTGAAGCCGAAAGCTAGCGTTCTTAAGGGAATATTCGGTCGGTGAATAAAAGATGACTTTTTATTTTTTCCACTTGCCCACAGATGTTTTTGCCTGCGTCTCTTCTCGCAGTTCGGACATGCACATTAGGGCATGCGTACCCAGGGAAAGGAACCCTTAACGGAACTATTCTCCCTGGAAGATGTTTCTTACTACCCATGTAATATAACATAACTAGTTGGGTACTTGTCTGTTCAAGCACTTATGACCCCTATGCCTGGTTTCCACGCATACCCTGATTTTTACATAACTGAGCTGGTATTCGGATACACTCCGGACTATCGGGTCCAGAGGTTGAAGCAAAAAGGTCCGCCATGACAAATGATTTACAATCCGGCTAGAGACATTCTACATGTCATTCAAATTACATAGTCACTTAGACTAATTAAATTCTTCTTCTATGCCATCCAACAGGCTGTCTAGCCTACAATCTTGTTGGGAATACTTGGCGGCTAACTCTACTTGGTGATACACCAAACTGACAGGGATTTCTTTCCCATCGGGCCCCACAGGTCCGCCCTCGGCCATGTGGTTTGGGTCAGCCTTGGTATACCGCGTCTTCACCGTGGCCCAGGCTTCCCTGGCACCTTGACGGCAGGCCGATACCTTCCATAATTGGAAGCACCGCCGCACTCCCTTGAGCTTCTCTGCAAGTCCTCCAAGGCCTTCGGGCAGGGAGACGGATGGCCACAAGGCCTGTGCAATACCTTGCATCACCTGCCGAACTTGTTCGTGCAGTTGTGAGAGCTCTGGTAGAAGATCACCCGCAGACCCGGGCATCTCGTTCACGGGACGACCTGTCAGCATACCTGCAGACTTAACTCTGTTAGCTGGCTTCTTCGCCGAACTCTTTTTGAAGTTCGTTCAAGCACTTACTGAAAATGCCGCGTCGAAGCCGCTTGTTCTCCTTCACCGAGTCTGACAGCTGGGCACGAACATCCTTTAGTTCCACGCTCAGCTGGGTATTGGCATCTTGGAGATCATTTTTCTCCTGCCTAACCCAAATAAGCACGCGCTCGCCGGCCTTTCGCTGCCGTATGACATGTTGCTCATCCGGATTCACTCCGGCGTCATCTACAATATTTAATGTCAGAATTGCATGCATGCCACATCCTATATGGTACCTGTCATTCTTTAAAGCAGGTGTTGCCAGAGGGGGCCTTCTCGGACTCCTTCAATGCGGCCACTACGGCCCGTAGCTGGGCCTTGCACTCTTCCAGCTCTTGAGACAATTGGGTATTCTTCTCTGTAAGAACATGCACAGATAATGATCCTTAAATCAGTTGTGCCAACTGTTTCAAGTCTCAGGGGCTACTGATATATATAATCATCAAATTTTCTTACCCGTATATCCTTTACATACTGGTCCGTGGCTCTGGCAAGACCATTTTGAGCAGCACGGATGTACGCGTCTCCCGAATTGAAGGCATCAAATGCCTCTTGAGAGAAACAAGCGTCACAGAGTACGGTCCGGCGGCGCTTGTGATTCATGACGTTCTCCACTTCGGAATTTGTAGCAGAGATTTTATCCGCATCCTCTGTAGGAGGAACGTCCGATGCGTGCCCCGCCTCCGTGTCCGGCCCTGGAGCCCGGCTAGTGGAGGCGTGATCAGCAACTTCTCCGGATATAGTCCGGCGAGTATTTTTCCTTCTGGGAAACATGGGTGTTATTGTGTTTTCAAAGACAAACCCACGGAGCGAGGTTTTATATCATACCCCTGCGCCGGCGTCTCAGTCCGAACCGCTTTTCTTTTCAGCCTGCCTGGCCTCGGTACCCCTTGCTGGTAACTCGCCACGGGCTCGGCATGGCGTATGGTGGACCTTCCTTGTAAGACAGCGTGCAGATACGGAAGGTAAGGTGCGTGGAAAGGGATACTTCTCAAAGGTTGGGCCCCTGGTCTCACTTACCTGCAAGGCAGGGAGTAGCCCCGGATAGTCGGCTGTAATAGCCACCATAGCCTCATCACGGCTTAACTGATAAAATATCCTATCAATTAGCTCCACGAATATGTCCGGATCCTCTTGAAGGCCGGGGTCAAGGGACCGTTCAGGTTCCTCTGGTTGTGGAGGTGGGATATTTATCTCCCTTACTGCCTTACGTAGCTCCTGCGGTGAACGGGAAAAATAAGACATTTATTGTGGAAATGAGGAAGGGAAGGGCATGAAAAGTGGTAGCTTACCCAGCTCGGAGGATTGTACATGGAGAATCCGTCCCGCGGTTTGATGCGGAGGGACTCCTCTTCCTCTCCCTTGTACAGACCAGACAGAATTTTTGCCAGAGCGGCAACGGAGTCCGGCCCCTTATGGCCGCAACGGGTGGCATCGTCTTCCCTGTTAAAGTCCCACATTGGGCGGCCTCGGTATTCAAGCGGCTGCACCCCTCGCATAATGCATATTGACATAACTTCGGTTGTAGTCAGTCCTGATTGAGCCAGCACCTTTATCCGGCTCATCAGGTAAGAAACTCCTCTATCATCTTCCTCCTGAGGGCTCCTTGGTCGCCAGCTTAGGCGTTTCTTCAGAGGAAAATTGTTAAACTCAGGAAGGCCGATCCGAATAGGATCCGGAAGAGGGACGTCCTCTATATAGAACTACTCTGAAGGCCAGTCTTCGGATGCCTTCTTCGGGGTGCCGGACAGGTATCCAGTTCCGGCGATGCGCCATATTTCGGCTCCGCCCACTTGAAATAGTGACCCCTCACAGTATGCGGGTGCGAGGCGAATAGCCTCTTCCATAGCTCAAAGTGAGCTTCAGCCTGAAACAGTTCGCAAAAAGCGACATAGCCAGCAATGTGCAATATGGGCGGGCAGTGAAATTATGCAGGTGGAGGCCGTAGAACTCAGAGAGCCCGCAGAGGAACAGGTGAATTGGAAATCCTAGTCCCTTAATAAATAAGGGACAAGGCATACCCGTTCCCCTTTGGAGGGATTGGGGAAGCTCTCTGCTTGTTCTCCGCCATTATAGGTGGCAAGCCCGACTCGAACGGGGACCATATACGCTGGGGGGAGAAATCCCCGGGTCTGTAGCCTCACTAATTGGCTATGCGGGATGGAACACTTCTTCCAATCACCGGGCTTAGGGCTACGGGGGCGAGAGGAGGAGCTACGGCGACTGGCCATGTTGTAATGGATTTTTTCCAGGCGTGCTCCGATGGATACTCACTGTGGAAGGATGGTATGATATGGATCTGTGAATCCCCGTCTCTTTAATAGGCGATTTGCCTACATGGCTAGGGTGGCAATTGTAAAAATGCCCCGGCTTCTGCATTCGCTCGATGCGTGGAGGATCTCCATTATTAGGCGCAGAAGCCAAGGAGTGCAACATTTATGGGAAGCCGGACACTATTCAGACAAGTATTCAGAATTTGGAGGAGAACCCGCCTTGCAGTGCTGAAGACAATGTGCGCGCCGGACTCATCGTCATTGAAGCCTGGTTCGGGGGCTACTGAGGGAGTCCTGGATTAGTGTCACATCCTAGCTAGTCCATGCATTAGTGTGTGCATCATGTTTAACTTTCATTTGAAATTTGAAATGGGGAAGACAGAAACCCCAGAACCCCTTTTGAATCCAACTAGGGTTTACTAAAATTATTTTCAATGAACCTGAAATGGCCTTCTAAAATGCTCATCACCTTTGCTTTGGTTCAGAGCCTCTGCCAAAAGTGGTGCACAATTTTCTAGGTCATCCTAAGGTCTTTGAATTAAATCATAGCTATTTGAGTTTGGGCATTTAAAATTATATAAAATATTGCAAATGCCCAAATATTCCCAAACTAAAATGTTTCATGTTGGAAATATTCCAACTAAGGACCAGGTCCAGTTTGGTGAATTTTGGAGTTGTTTAAGTATTTTTAGAAAAAAGTCCACAAAGTTACAGAAAATTAGAAAAAGAAAAACAGAATGAAAACCTTACCTGGCGCCTCCCAACCGGCCCAGCCCAGCGCGCCCAAGGCTGCTGGCTGCTTGCCAGGCCAGCGAGCAGTGTGCTCGGCGGCGAGCACCGCATGCACGCCACGCACCCGGTCGCCGCCTCGCCGCTCCCCTCACCGAGCGACCGACGCGAAGCGCCCTCTCTCTCTCCCCCCGAGCCCTCAGACATTTCTATTCCTCCCCAGTTCCTCCCCCTCGCGCCCCCCCGCCATGGCCGACGCCACCGCAGCCACGCCGTCGCCGTAGTCGCGCTCCACGTCGTTCGTGCTCCTCCCCGTCGTGTCTAGGAGCTCTGCCGCCCTCCTCTTCGTCGATCTAGCCGAGCCCCGAGCGCTCGCGTAGCCCGAGGCCTCTGCACCAACCTCGCCCGACCCCGCCGTCACCGGAGATCCCCTTTGACGCCGCCGCCGCACCAGCCCGTCCCCGACCGCACCGAGTGTTTCTTCGAGTTCCCCGTGAGCCTAGCTATCTCCCCCTCCTTTCCTTTCTTGCTCCCGAGCTATGTAGCGACCGCACGAAGATCACCCGCACTCGCCGCCGCGGAGCTCGTCGCCGACGTGCTCCCGGCCATCCACCGGTCACCTCTCGGTGTCCATCATGCTCACCACATCACGTAGGGCCTAACCCACTACTCCTCGCACCTCACCGCACACCGTAGCCCCGAGTTCGTCCTCACCCGAACTCCGGCGGCCGCCTAGGTCGTCGCCGGCGCCGATTCCGGCCGCCCCGAGCTCAACTAACTCCACCAAAAGCTGCGGCTTGTTCCCAGCTCCACCTAGATGCCCTCCGCGGCTCGTTTGGTTGCCGAAATGAACAAAACCACTTCCGCCGCCGCGTATGGCTCGCCGACGGCTAAACGCCGGTGTAGCCGACTTTGACTTTGACCATGGGTGGGCCCTGGTTGACTCTGTTGAGTCTATGACAGATGGGGCCCAGTCCTGTTAACTAATCAGGTTTAGTTCTAATTAATTTTTAGTTAAACTAATTATGCTGACATGCGGGACCCACCAGTCAGGTTTGACCTGGACGTCCCCGTTGAGTATGACATCATCCTGACTCATTGCTGACGCAGTAAATGAATTACTGGATTTATTCTATTATAGGAAATTCCAGAATATAGTTCAAACTTCAAAAATTCATAGAAAATAATCTGTAACTCCAAATGCAAAGATCTATATATGAAAAATGATCAGAAAAATCCATTCTATCCATTGGTAAAGGTTTCATGCATGATAAAACAAGTTAACTTTGCTGTTTAAGCAGAATAAGATAATGCACCTTTAGGGTTATTTTAAATGAGCTAACATTTGAATCTTTGATTCAAATGAGTTCATTCCTAATTGTTCCAGCTTGCATTAGGCCAACACACATTCATAATGCCATGCCATAGCATGCATCATATTGTTGCATATTGCCATGTGTGTTTATTTTCGGTATGTCCTTCGTGATAGGTTCTGCCTCCGAGGATAATCCGAATATCCGTCTGAAGGGCGATATCCTACCACCACTCCATCGTGCAAGCAACCCATTGATCATTCGATACAAACCCATGTTCTCGCTTCGCTCTTGTTTACTACATTAAGACAACGCGATTCAAACTGTTGTGTGATGCGGTAGTTGAACCCACTTCCTTTGCATGACCTGTCATTGCCACAGTAACTAGATGAAACCCACTAGTATGTGTAGGAGTTGATTGAGCCATGTTTGTGATTCCTACCATGCTATGCTTGCTATGCTTAGGTTGTGTCAGGTCTGGCTCATCGGGATGATGAACTGGAATGAAAGTTGTGTCGGGTTCGAGAGTGAAAGTGTTGAACACGTTTTGGTAAAGGTATCGATGAGAGGCCATGTAGGAGTACATGGTGGGTTGTTTCATTGAAGCCGTCCCTAAGAACGGAGATCTGTGTGTGTGATTTAAGATTTAGCTACTACCATGCATTGGGATCCTTAATTGACCCTCTCGGCTTATTAACCACTCTTGTCCTCAGTCCGGGAGTTGCAAGTAGTTTCTGGTGTTTGTAGCATCTTTGGGGGCATACGCATAGCTGACCTTAGGGGTCGGTTGTGTTGCGGTAGGCACGTGGCCCGGTGTACCGATTCGCCCGTTTGGTGTCTCGGGAACCCTGCACACATCGTTCGGGGTTGTATGGGAAACCTCGGCCGGACTCCCTGCGTATGGAACCCGAATAGGCGATAAACCTGGACTCGGGACTCGTGTGTTTAGTCAGGTTGTGGCCGACACCCACGTTGGGCTTCCGCTTGAAGGTTGCCGAGTACATGTCGTGTAAATGGCGGTAAGTGGTGAGAGCGTGTGTGAAGAAGTACACCCCTGCAGGGTATAAACTATTCGAATAGCCGTCCATGATAAGGACTACTTGGTCACCTATACAGTTCATAGACAAGTAAATGGATACTACTAAAAGCCTCAAGATAAGTGTGAGTGCCGCGGATGGCCCTCTCGTGGGATGACGAGAGAGGATCCACGGTGGTGATGGTGATTAGTGGACTCGTGTGCGACAAATGCTTTTCAAGTGGTGTCACGTAGGATAGCTTAGCCATGAGTCAAAGCTGGCTTGCTGCAAATAACTCCACCACCTTCTTGAGAATGTGCATGTATGATAGGATTCTATTGTAAGACTTGCTGAGTACCTCCGTACTCATGTTTGCCTCATTAATGTTTTCGGGCGACAACACTGCCCCTCCGATGGGTTTTATGTAGACCTTGACATCGGCAGGTGAACTAGCCACCGGTGGTGATCCAAGGCTTGTGAAGGGCCCTTTGTAGATAGAAAGGCTTCAACAAGCTTTCTTTCTTTTTAGAGTCTGTACTCAGACTAGTTTGCTTCCGCATGTGCTTGTATGTTTGTATGATTTGAGTGTTGGGTCATGTGACCCCTATCTGTATGGATATGTTATGTATGGCTCCTCGGATCCTCTTAAATAAAGTACTTTGAGTTGTAGAGTTTTGTTGTGATGCCATGTTGTATGTACTCATATCAGGCATATTGCGTGTATGATTGAAATGCTTGGTATGAGTGGGATCCGACAAACTAGTTGTTTATCCTTGGCAGCCTCTCATATGGGGAAATGTAGTCTCGTGCTTCGGCGATAGTAGTCCGCTACTGACTGGTTCACGGAGTCCTGCTAGCCCAGCACTCTGCTTGGACACTTGGTGGCGGCATGTGTTTCACTTCGTTCCTATGTCATCCCTTGGGAAATGTCGCGGTGATATTCGAGTCTGCCTAGCTGCTACAGCCGGGATACGGAGTCTGTTAGCCAGTGCTACAGCCCGAATTCATCGTTGATGACCGACATGCTCGATGTGATTCATGTATGCCTGTCCCCATGGGTTAGCGCCGCTTTGGGTTCACGACTAGCCATGTCGGCTCGGGTTCTTCGTCATGTGGATGCTAGCGACACTATCATATACGTGAGCCAAAAGGCGCAAACGGTCCCGGGCCATGGTAAGGCGACACCCGTGGGAATACCATGCGTGAGGCCGCAAAGTGATATGAGGTGTTACCGGCTAGATCGATGTGACTTGGAATAGGGGTCCTGACAGCGTTGGCATCAGAGCAGGGCTGCCTGTAGGTTCGCTAAGCCAAACTGGTCGATGTCGAGTCTAGAAATGCTTTAGTTATATGTAGGGGAATTTATTGTGGGAGGGAACATAAGGCTCTTTTTACTCCTTTACCTTATGCCCTCTGATCCGAGTCATCCTCTTCTCATCCTACGTGGGTATAGGACTAGGCTCTCTTCTCTCTATCAGGTTCACGTGTTACTAATCCGTAGTAACTTATAGGATTGTTGGTTACAGCCTCAGTTCAGTTTCTACTACTTTTTAGTATGCTATCGGTTGAACCGAACCTTGATATGATGTTGTTGAGTGGTTTTGCAATCTGATTTTGAATGTCTCAAATCTGTTTTGAGCATTTACGAGATGTTATGCTGCCCGATTTTCCTAGAAATTCTAATGTCTTTGCATTGTGGCTGTGCTTTCAGATGGCCACCGTCCCCGAACCAAGTGGTTCGTCGACCCGTTGCATTGATGTGTGTGGTCACACGGCAATGTTGGTTGGTGATGGTCGAGACCGGTTACCGATGGTATCTGAATATACCGTCGAGGAGCAGTTTAGGATTTTAATCAAAGCCAATATCGTACGCACGGTCGGGATATATCCATCTTATCCGAGCTCTTGAACCGCTCCACTTGTTCTTATGGACTTGGGATCACTATTGGGATGTCCGTGCAGGATGCATCCTATTCAATGATGACTATTATTCGAGCGAACTGCCTTGCTGTGCAACACCGATTTCCGCTACATGCGGCATCCCTCCACAGGGCGCATGGTTACCTTCGAGGTATGTACAGCGATGCATCCCATGAGGACTCACTTCTTCGCACCACAACCGAGATCTTTGGAAGACAAGGACCGTGAAAACCGGGCCTTGCGTATGGAAACTCTTTAATGCCCGTTCGATCACTTGGGCTACTCGACTCGGTTTGCACTGCCGTGCAAGCGGATATATGGACATGAGGGACTTGTACCTGTGCGGGCTGGTCTGCCAGACTTTATGGAGTGGCGTGAGGTAGGAGGCATCACTCCTCCTCGTGGACCTCGTCTGCCGCCGTTTGTTGGACCACGGCCACATCCGAGTCCCTATGGTCCATAAGCTCCACAGGATCGTCATTTCCGGATGATCATGTTCCACTTCGAGCTTGGGTGGTGACTTCTATGAGGACTACTACGGGCTGTCTCGAGTTAGTAGTAGTATCCCTAGTATTGTAATAGTTGTATTTCCACCGTCTGCGTGACTGTGGAATATGACTTAGTGTGTACCATTTGGAAGTGTAGAAAAATAATGTATAGGAGTTTGGAATGCTTCCGATGAGATGTAACGCCTTTCACTATAGTTGTACTCCGTCGGGCTTGTACTAAACTATGAATGGTGTGTATGACCGTTGGTATATATATGGCAGTTTTATATTACCATGTCATACGGATGAACATCTCTGCATTCGTGTTATCCATTACATTCCGCACTTCCTTGCTAAATTCTGCCATCCTGGTTTAAACCGTTGTTTTGTTTCCTAGGATGGTCAACACCATAACAATCCTGCTGCTCGGGCGGGGAGAAGCCAGCGCAGCTAGGAATGTAAATCTGCCTCAACCGCCATCTTTGGCGAGGTTATGTTGGGCGCGAACGCAACAAGCGTGAGACCAATCGCTTCTTTGGGCGGATTGAGCAAAACACCGCACGCCAGCCAAGGAATGATCTGGTGTCACTCAATGACTTTGTCAAGCTGTATCCACGAAGTTCAAGTATTCCGTTGAGCCTCTCGGCGTGGATGATTGGCCGCAGCATCACCCACAAGCTACGTTCTGCCAACGTGGCTGAAGCTGATAAAGTTACCTTTGCCGCCTATCATCTCGAAGGCCCTGCTAGCCTTTGGTGGGAGAATTATGAGGCTATCGTCCGGTTGGACAAATTACTACTTGGGCTGAATTCAGTGCCGCTTTCGTGAGCATCACATCCGGAAGGTCTCATGGATCGTAAGAGGAGGAATTCGCAATTTCACCGAGGTAGGCTGACTGTGGATACTTACGGCCGTGAGTTTGGGAATCTAGCACGTCATGCTCTGAAGAGGTTTCTACCGGCGCCAAGAAGCGAGCAAGGTTCGCAAGGGACTTAGCCCGAGCCGCGCGCGATCTTCGTCTGCTGCAGTGCACTTCCTTTCGAAGTTAGTCAACAAGGCTATCGGTCTTTGGCCGGACGACCGACTTTGAGGCTTCACGCAAGCACTCCCGTGATTTTGGTTCTTCATCCGGCTCTGGATCTCAGAAGCGCCGGGTTTGGATTCCAAACACTGCTCTGCCACCCAGGTTCACTCCGAGGCCATCCTTTGAGGCGCCTCGCCCCAACCAGCAGTATGTACCGCCCAAGACTTATGGAGGCCCCGCTGCTAATGCTGCTCCACGCCCCAATATGATAACTTGTTTCAAGTGTGGAGAGACGGGCCACTACATCCGTGAGTGTCCCCAAAACAACCCCAGTCAGGTCGGAAAGTCATTGGCCATGGTAAGCCAGCGGAAAGGTGCTCTATGCTAAACCAGTGCCCTTTGCTTCGTGGCCACGTCAACTACGTTTCAGCTGAGGAAACCCATGAGGATCCCAACGTCGTTCTTGGTACGCTCCTTGTTAATTGTCATCCGACAACTGTTCTTTTTGATACTGGAGCATCTCATTCATTTATTTCTGAGAGCTATGCTCGATTGCACAACACCACATTCTGTGACATGCACACCTCCATGGAAATTCAGACTCCTGGTTCTAGATGGCAAACCTCTAGAATAAGTCATGGGAATGAAATCCTTGTCGACAGATTAGTCTTTCTTGCATCTCTAATAGCTCTCAAGTCCTCGGACATAAACATCATCTTGGGTATGGACCGGATGTCACCCATTACGCTAAGATTGATTGTTCTACTAGAACTGCTCAACTCACCCATCCTTGGGCAAGGCAGTTAATGTTTTAACCCGAGTGTCGAGCGCCGACTTTACTCCTTAAATGCCAACCCCTTCCGGACCTCTAAGATATTTCGGTAGTCCGTGATTTTCGGATGTCTTTCGGAAGAACTGCCGGTGTTCCACACGCGGGGATGTCGAGTTCGTGATAGATCTTGTTCCGGAACCGTCCCAATCTCTAGAAGACCTTATAAGATGGCACCCCTAGAACTAGCGAACTTAAGAAACAACTCGATGAGTCCTTGCAAAGGGTTTCATCCGTCCTAGTTCATCTCCATGGGCTTGCCCGTCCTCTTCGTCAAGAAGAAGGATGGAACGGATCGGATGGTTGTAGATTACCGACACATCAATCTGGTCACTATCAAGAACAAGTATCCGCTCCCGGGATCAACGATCTGTATGATCAGCTCGCTGGATCCTCGATCTTTTCAAGATGGATTTGAGGTTGGGCTACCATCAAATCAAAAATCAAAACGGGACATTCCTAAAAGCGGCCTTTGTTACTCGTTATGGCCAATCTGAGTACACCGTCATGTGCCGGATTAACCAATGCTCCAGCCACCTTCTCTCGGTTAATGAACTCAATCTTCATGGAGTATTTGGATAAATTAGTCATGGTATACCTCGATGATATACTCATCTACTCCAAGAATGAGGAAGAACATGCCGAACATCTAAGGCTAGTATTGATGAAACTTGAGAGCATCGCCTTTATGCCAAATTCTCTAAGTGTGAATTCTGGTTACAGTGACCTATCTAGGCCATGTAATCTCGGCAAGGGCATTCTTGTCAATCCCGGCGAGTTCAAGCCGTCCTTGGTGGACTCCACAGGAAGCGGTCAAGCAAGTTCGGAGTTTCCTCGGTTTAGCGAGCTATTGCCGCCGCTTCGTCGAGAATTTCTCTAAAGTTGCTAAGCCTCTAACTGAACTCCTCAAGAAAGATAAGAAGTTCGAATGGACGCCACGGTGCGAGTTCAGCTTTCAGGAACTGAAAAGACGCGACATCTGCTCCGTACTTGTTCCACCAGATTTTTCTAAGGACTTTATTATCTATTGCGGCGCCTCGCGACAAGGACTAGGTTGCATACTCATGCAAGATCGTCATGTGATTGCCTATGCTTCTCGACGATTCGTCCACATGAGGATAACTATCCCACACGATCTAGAGCTTGCAGCGATGGTTCATGCACTCAAAACCTGGCGACATTACCTTCTTGGTAATCGTTGCGAAATTTACACTGATCACCAAAGTCTGAAATATATCTTCACCCAACGGTTTGAATCTCAGGCAAAGGCGTTGGGTCGAGTTGATACAGATTACGACTTAGGAATATCTTACACCCGAGCAAAGCCAATGTCATGGCTGGCGCACTAAGTCGAAAATCTTATTGTAACAATTTGATGTTACAACAAAGTCAACCTTTTCTCCACGAGGAATTTACGTAAGCAACCTTCACCTTATTCCTCGAGGATTCCTTTCCACCACGGTGGCGAAACCTACCCTTACGGATCAGATCATCAAGGCACGAAGGTAGATCCGGAATTTCCCGCATCAAGAGAAACATCAAGAAAGGAGTCACAGATTGTTTCTCCATCGATGAACAAGGTGTCGTGTTCTTTGGAGACCGTCTAGTGGTTCCCAAGGTGCGCAACTTTGAGGCGATTGATCCTTAAGGAAGCTCATGACTCTCCTCTCACCATTCATCCCGGTAGTACTAAAATGTATCAAGATCTCGCCAGAGGTTTTGGTGGACTAGGATGAAGAGAAAATCGCTCAATACATTGCTAATTGCGGCGTCTGTCGTTGAGTTAAGCGAGCATCAACGGCCTGCTTTGGTACCCTTCAACCTTTGGCTATTCCTGAATGGAAATGGGATAAAATCGGTATGGATTTCATTACGGGTTTCCCAGGACCAAGAGAGAATAATTCTATCTTCGTTGTCGTCGATCGTCTTTCTAAAGTAGCCCACATCCTACCCGTTCGTGAGAGTATAACCGCTAGCCAGCTAGCTGATTTGTACATCACTCGAATAGTGTCTCTTCATGGTATTCCATTGGATATTAACTCAGACCGTGGAAGTCTTTTCACCTATCAATTTTGGGAAAGTTTCCAAAATGCTATGGGAACTCGTCTCTCCTTTAGCACCGCATTCCATCCTCAATCAAGTGGTCAAGTAGAGCGAGTCAATCAAATCCTAAAGGATATGCTTGAGCTTCATCATCTCTTCGGCATGAATTGGGAGAAATGCCTTCCATTCGCCGAGTTAAGCTTATAACAATAGTTATCAAGCTAGCTTAGGCAAAGCTCCTTCGAAGTTCTTTATGGGCGGAAATGTGAATGCCTCTTAACGGTGAAACCGGGAGAGACAACTCTTTGGCCCGGATATGATTCAGAAGCATAAGAGCAGGTTCGCGATATTCGTGAGAAATTGAAAACAGCCCAATCTCGTCAAAAGAGCCAATATGACCGCAAGCATAAGCCTATGGCTTATGAAATTGGCGAAGGCTTACCTTGGTTACCCTTTGAAGGGAACCCATCGATTTGGTATCAAAGGCAAGTTGACCCCTCGTTACATTGGACCCTTTCGCATTCTTGCCAAACGAGGAGAAGTTGCCTACCAATTGGAACTACCTCTGCATCTTTCCAGAGTCCATGATGTCTTCCACGTTTCCCAACTCAGGCGTTGCTTCTCGGATCCTATCCGTGGAGTGGACCACGAAACGCTTGATCTCCAAGATAACCTCACCTATCGAGAATATCCCGTTCGTATTCTTGATCAAGCCGAGTGTACCACTCGACGTCAGAATATCAAGTTTCTAAAGGTTCATTGGTCAAACCATTCCGAGCAAGAAGCAACTTGGGAAAGGGAGATCGTCTTCGACTTGAGTATCCCACCTTTTTCGCAACGGATCCTAAATCTCGGGACGAGATTCTTTTGAGTGGGGGTGAGTTGTCACATCCTAGCTAGTCCATGCATTAGTGTGTGCATCATGTTTAACTTTCATTTGAAATTTGAAATGGGAAGACGAAACCCCGAACCCCTTTTGAATCCAACTAGGGTTTACTAAAATTATTTTCAATGAACCTGAAATGGCCTTCTAAAATGCTCATCACCTTTGCTTTGGTTAAGAGCCTCTGCCAAAAGTGGTGCACAATTTTCTAGGTCATCCTAAGGTCTTTGAATTAAATCATAGCCATTTGAGTTTGGGCATTTAAAATTATATAAAATATTGCAAATGCCCAAATATTCCCAAACTAAAATGTTTCATGTTGGAAATATTCCAACTAAGGACCAGGTCCAGTTTGGTGAATTTTGGAGCTGTTTAAGTATTTTTAAAAAGTCCACAAAGTTCTGAGAAAATTAGAAAAGAAAAACAGAATGAAAACCTTACAGGCGCCTCCCAACGGCCCACTGCCGGCCCAGCCCACCCCAGCCAATGCTGCTGCTTAGCCCAGCCGAGCAGGCAGAGCAGTGCTCGGCGGCGAGCACCGCATGCACGCCACGCACCTGGTCGCCGCCTCGCCGCTCCCCTCACCGAGCGACCAACGCGAACCGCCCTCTCTCTCTCCCCCGAGCCCTCAGACATTTCTCTTCCTCCCGAGTTCCTCCCCCTCGCGCTCCCCCGCCATGGCCGACGCCACCGCAGCCACGCCGTCACCGTAGCCGCGCTCCCCGTCGTCCATGCTCCTCCCCGTCGTGTCTAGGAGCTCCGCCGCCCTCCTCTTCGTCGAGCTAGCCGAGCCCCGAGCGCTCGCGTAGCCCGAGGCCTCTGCACCAACCTCGCCCGACCCCGTCGTCGCGGAGATCCCCTCGACGCCGCCGCCGCCCAGCCCGTCCCGACCGCACCGAGTGTTTCTTGAGTTCCCGTGAGCCTAGCTATCTCCCCTCCTTTCCTTTCTTGCTCCCGAGCTATGTAGCGACCGCACGAAGATCACCCTTTTCGCCGCCCGCGAGCTCGTCGCCGACGTGCTCCGGCCATCCACCGATCACCTCTCGGTGTCCATCATGCTCACACATCACGTGGGCCTAACCCACTACTCCCGCACCTCACCGCACACCGTAGCCCGAGTTCGTCCTCACCCAAACTCCGGCGGCCGCCTGGGTCGTCGCCGGCGCCGATTCCGCCGCCCGAGCTCAACTAACTCCACCAAAAGCTGCGGCTTGTTCCCAGCTCCACCTAGATGCCCTCCGCGGCTCGTTTGGTTGCCGAAATGAACAAAACCACTTCCGCCGCCGCGTATGGCTCGCCGACGGCTAAACGCCGGTGTAGCCGACTTTGACTTTGACCACGGGTGGGCCCTGGTTGACTCTGTTGAGTCTATGACAGGTGGGGCCCAGTCCTGTTAACTAATCAGGTTTAGTTCTAATTAATTTTTAGTTAAACTAATTATGTTGACATGCGGGACCCACCAGTCAGGTTTGACCTGGACGTCCCCGTTGACTATGACATCATCCTGACGCATTGCTGACGCAGTAAATGAATTACTGGATTTATTCTATTATAGGAAATTCCAAAATATAGTTCAAACTTCAAAAATTCATAGAAATTAATCTGTAACTCCAAATGCAAAGATCTATATATGAAAAATGATCAGAAAAATCCATTCTATCCATTGGTACAGGTTTAATGCATGATAAAACAAGTTAACTTTGCTGTTTAAGCAGAATAAGATAATGCACCTTTAGGGTTATTTTAAATGAGCTAACATTTGAATCTTTGATTCAAATGAGTTCATCCCTAATTGTTCCAGCTTGCATTAGGCCAACACACATTCATAATGCCATGCCATAGCATGCATCATATTGTTGCATATTGCCATGTGTGTTTATTTTCGGTATGTCCTTCGTGATAGGTTACGCCTCGAGGATAATCCGAATATCCGTCTCGAAGGCGGTATCCTACCACCACTCCATCGGGCAAGCAACCCATTGATCATTCGATACAAACCCATGTTCTAAACTTACGCTCTTGTTTACTGCATTAAGACAACGCGATTCAAACTGTTGTGTGATGCGGTAGTTGAACCCACTTCCTTTGCATGACTGTCATTGCCACGATAACTAGATGAAACCCACTAGTATGTGTAGGAGTTGATTGAGCCATGTTTGTGATTCCTACCATGCTATGCTTGCTATGCTTAGAGTTGTGTCAGTGTCGGCTCATCGGGATGATGAGCTGGAGTGAAAGGTTGTGTCGGGTTCGAGTGAAAGTGTTGAACACGTTTTGGTAAAGGTATCGATGAGAGGCCATGTAGGAGTACATGGTGGGTTGTTTCATTGAAGCCGTCCCTAGGCTGAGATCTGTGTGTGTGATTTAAGATTTAGCTACTACCACGCATTGGGATCATAATTGACCCTCTCGGCTTATTAACCACTCTTGTCCTCGGTCAGGGAGTTGCAAGTAGTTTACGGTGTTTGTAGCATCTTTGGGGCCGCGCATAGCGCTGACCTTAGGGGTGGGTTGTGTTGCGGTAGGCACGTGGCCCGGTGTACCGATTCGCCCATTTGGTGTCTCGGGAACCCTGCACACATCGTTCGGGGCTGTATGGGAAACCTCGGCCGGACTCCCAGCGGATGGAACCCAAATAGGCGATAAACCTGGACTCGGGACTCGTGTGTTTAGTCAGGTCGTGGCTGACACCCACGTTGGGCTTCCGCTTGAAGGTTGCCGAGTACATGTCGTGTAAACGGCGGTAAGTGGTGAGAGCGTTTGTGAACAAGTACACCCCTGCAGGGTATAAACTATTAGAATAGCCGCGTCCGCGGTAAAGGACTACTTGGTCACCTATACAGTTCATAGACAAGTAAATGGATACTACTAAAAGCCACAAGATAAGTGTGAGTGCCGCGGATGGCCCTCTCGTGGGATGACGAGAGAGGATCCACGGTGGAGTATTGTGATGGTGATTAGTGGACTCGTGTGCGACAAATGCTTTTCAAGTGGTGTCATGTAGGATAGCTTAGCCATGAGTCAAAGCTGGCTTGCTGCAAATAACTCCACCACCTTCTTGAGAATGTGCATGTATGATAGGATTCTATTGTAAGACTTGCTGAGTACCTCCTTACTCATGTTTGCCTCATTAATGTTTTCAGACGACAACACTGCCCCCTCCGATGGGTTTTATGTAGACCTTGACATCGGCAGTGAACTAGCCACCCGGTGGTGATCCAAGGCTTGTGAAGGGCCCTTTGTAGATAGAAAGGCTTCAACAAGCTTTCTTTCTTTTTAGAGTCTGTACTCGAGACTAGTTTGCTTCGCATGTGCTTGTATGTTTGTATGATTTGAGTGTTGGGTCATGTGACCCCTATCTGTATGGATATGTTATGTATGGCTCCTCGGGCCTCTTAAATAAAGTACTTTGAGTTGTAGAGTTTTGTTGTGATGCCATGTTGTATGTACTCATATCGGGCATATTAGTGTATGATTGAAATGCTTGGTATGAGTGGGATCCGACAAACTACTTGTTTATCCTTGGCAGCCTCTCATATGGGGAAATGTAGTCTCGTGCTTCGGCGATAGTAGTCCGCTTCAGCCCGGTTCACGAGTCCTGCTAGCCCAACACTACTGCTTGGACACTTGGTGGCGGCATGTGTTTCACTTTCCTATATACGTCCTTGGGAAATGTCACGCGGTGATATTGAGTCCTGCCTAACTTTGCTACAGCCGGGATACGGAGTCCTGTTAGCCAGTGCTACAGCCCGAATTCATCGTTGATGACCGACATGCTCGATGTGATTCATGTATGCTGTCCCCATGGGTTAGCGCCGCTTGGGTTCACGACTAGCCATGTCGGCCGGGTTCTTCGTCATGTGGATGCTAGCGACACTATCATATCGTGAGCCAAAAGGCATAAGCGGTCCCGGGCCATGGTAAGCGACACCGTGGGAATACCGTGCGTGAGGCCGCAAAAGTGATATGAGGTGTTACCGGCTAGGTCGATGTGACTTGGAATCGGGGTCCTGACAATTAGGGGGTATCTGGACAGCCAGACTATATCCTTTGGCCGGACTATTGGACTATGAAGATACAAGATTGAAGACTTCGTCTCGTGTCCGGATGGGACTCTCTTGGCGTGGAAGGCAAGCTTGGCGATACAAATATGTAGATCTCCTTCTGTTGTAACCGACTCTGTGTAACCCTAGCCCCCTCCGGTGTCTATATAAACCGGAGGGTTTAGTCCGTAGGACAACAACAATCATACCTTAGGCTAGCTTCTAGGGTTTAGCCTCTATGATCTCGTGGTAGATCAACTCTTGTAATACTCATATTCATCAAGATCAATCAAGCAGGAAGTAGGGTATTACCTCCATAGAGAGGGCCCGAACCTGGGTAAACAACGTGTCCCTTGCCTCCTGTTACCATCCGCCTTAAACGCATAGTTCGGGACCCCCTACCCGAGATCCGCCGGTTTTGACACCGACACCACCCTTTCGTCCTCGGGCTGATGTATCATTACGGGATAGACTTCCATGATCTATCCCCGAACTCTTTCCTCAACATATCGGCGTTCATCGTCATGTGTGAGGCCTTTCTCCGCATCAAACCCCTCTTCGGGTTGTGGCTCAAAGTCTTCAACGTGAAGCCGAAGGTAGTTGACGGCCAGCACGCAGAGTGCCGAGGATCCATGGTGAGTAAGCTGGCCAATGTCTCCTGGCCAAAAGGCACTTTCGTGGATACTGTCAAGGAATGGCAAAAACAATGGTTCTACATCACAGAACCCCGCGGCACAAACTGGGCCACGGCTGCCAAATTTAACTCCGGCGCTCCCATATGACTCACCTCCTGGGTCGAGAAGAGCCCGAACTGGTGTTCGCCGGACGAGCTGATAGTGCTGCAGACGCGCGTTCAAAGCATGGTGGACAAGAATAACAAACTTGTCGATGTAATCCTAGTGATGCTGGTTCACCGGATCCTCCCTTGCCAAAATCGAAAACGCCCCCCTTTGGGAGTTTAATCTGAGGAGGCACCAAACCATGGAGAGGCTCTTCGGAACGACTCACGAAGATGCCTGGAAGTTACTCTTCAAGGGCGACGAGATACCGCCAGCCACGGATTTAGATCGTGGGCACGACATTAACCATCCTGCCAGCGAGGTAAGTTTCTATCGCGTCCTCTACTTATTTCCTTCAAGGAGGATATCTGAACTTTTACTATCATTGCCTCTTCAGGAATGGATGGAGAGGGCGAAGCGGATCCAGTGTCCGGCTCCGCTACCTGAAGAACCAGTCATTCCGCGTTTAGCGAAGATGCTGGTGTCGGCGCCCTATACAGCGCCGGCGAAGAAGGCCAAGGGGAAGGCCAAGGGGGTCCGGAGTGGGCCCCATTGCAAGAGTGCTCCGGACGCGACGTCCGAAGACAAGACCCGCTCCTCCGCCGCCGAAGATGACGACGATGAGGAGGAGGAGGAGGAGAACAACCCTCCCCCTGATGGGGGAAGGAAGAAGAGGGCGGCCTCCACGAGCCTAGAGGCGGGGCCATCCAAGAAGGGGAAGGGCTCCTTCGCAGACAAATCCGCGTGGGATGTCAACAGCAGTCCGGAGCGACACCCCCGCACCAAGCCTCAAGCTGCTTCGTAAGTGCTATGACTCCCGCATACCCATATGTCCAGCCTCTCCATTTTAATGTATTGACATGGCTACTTATGCTATTGAAGTCTGGCCCACGACAGTTCCCAGCGATCCTCATCAAGAGTTTCGTTGGACCCAAAGGAGATGGCCAGCGAGACACCGCCAGCCGCTTACTCTCCCAAGGCCAAAGGGGATGACGAGGTGCTCTCCCAACGGACCTTCCCAGGACGGGGAGAGGCTCAAGAAGCGCCCGAAGGCGAAGCCCCAATCGCCGAACACCAGGGGGAACCAATCCCACAGGAGACTAGGGAGGAGGGCCGTACTCGATTCGGCACTCAAGCTGGACTTGATTTGGAGACCGATCGGCTCGAGAATCCGACATAACCTCCTTGAAGAAGGGGTATGCCTATTCCACCGGTGACCCTGTCCAACCAGGGGCACCAGATGATCTTTGGGAAGCTTCTGGCGCTTCCATTGCGGATAATGTCGTGTTCTTATGGGCACGGTGATTGAAAGGGTTCGATCGCCAAGAGCGGACTAACGAAGCTGCAATAACTTGGCGATAGGTTTTGAGGTAAGCGGCGCAAAGAAAATCCCCATATAGACAGTAGCCCCTGAGACAAGCCGGACAGAGGATCATTCCTTCATTGCAGGGAACTAACTAAATTTGGCTGGAATGCATGTGCAGGCGTCGCTGCTGGCCGCGGCCTCACATGCTGCCGAAGTCTTCGAACTTAAGTGGAGGCTGGAGCAGGCCAAGGAGGAGCTCGGCCAGGTGAAGAGGCAGCTCCAGGAGAATCAAGGTATGTAATAACCCAAGAAGTATTAGGAAAGAGTAGGATGCTATATATTGACCGAAGTGTCTTGATATTAATAGGAGCAACGACCGAGGTCGAGGCCCTGAAAAAGGCCCTGGGCGAAGCCAAGGGGAAGGGCGTCAAGGAGTAGGCTGCCCGTAAGAAGCTCAAGGCCCGGGTCAACGAGGTCCAACAAGAGCTCCACGACGCGGTGAAGAAGTGTGAGAACTTGGAGCATGGCCTTGGCTAAAGGGCCGAACTCTCAAGGCTCATCAAAGCGCGGAGGCGGCCGGAGCAGGCCAGGCGCCCTCAAGAGGTCGAGGCGAGGAAGATTACTGCGGGTAAGGCATTACGTATGCAAAGCAAATATCACGAAGAGAAGTATCTTTTACTAACCCGGATTCGGAGTTCTCGAGGGCTTTGCTGATTTGCCGCGAAGTGTGTCCGCGCCTTGGAGTTCTTCGAGCCAAGAAGGGAGCTCTACGGAGAAGCTATTCAGTCGCAATATCTTGCTCCACGACATCCGTGCCCTTCACGGATCAGCTGAAACAGCTGGTGGAGCTGCATAGGGTGGCGAACTAGCCATGAAGGATTTGATAATCCGGCTATGGCCAGCCAAGCTATACAGCGCAGCTTCGCCGGACTCATGAGGCGGATGGTGGGCCTTTGTCTCGCTTTGGATATCGTTAAGCGATCGACCTGCATTGAGGGTGCTCGTATGGCCTTCGCCCGTTGCAAGATGTGGTGGACGAAGATGAACACCATCGAGCTGGCCCAGGGGCCGCCAGAGGGCAAGGAGCACCGCACACCCGAGCGCTATTTGCGGATGTCTGGAGGGTCTCGCATTATAGCAGCCTTGATGTGGGCAGGACATTATTTTTGAATGAATACATTCGTGTTGTCTTTTCCTTGTATGGTGAAACAAAGTGGGTTTGTAATATAATGATTGTTATGTTTTTAATTTTACCTCCTCTGTGGCCGTGTTTATATGAAATCTGAGGGTTGGCCAGTCGTCGACTTCTGCCCCCACATAGGTAGTATGGAGGTGTTCGGGATGGAATCTAAACAATCTTGATCCAATTATATGGTCCTTGAAGGAGTTGTTTAGCGCGAACCGAGCAACGGACTATTAAACTTTAACACCCTCACTTAGCCATAGGAGTTCGACAATAAAAACATTGACGCAGCCCCTAGTTTCTGAACTAGAGTGCTATAAGCGTCTGATTGGGAAGTGCCGATCCTTCGCGCAACGCGGAAGAAATCTCCAACGATTTGCAACCTCCGGACAGCTGACCGGCTCTCGCTGCATCATAACAGTCAGTTTTCGGCTTTCTCTACTTAGGTGCTCCTTTGGATAAACCAGGGCACAATCGCAATAGTTCTCCCTTTACTACCTTAGCCGATGTAGCGGAACATAAGGTAGCAAGCACGAGGCGAACAGCAACTATTGACCAAAGACATGATTCGGAGCCAATGCATATAATGCTAAATTCGGGGTGCCAAACTATACTATAAAAAAGTGTTCGGACTTTGTTGCCGTATTGTAGGGCGCCTGGGAGCCCCTGGAAAATATGAAATGTACCAAAGTGTACGGGTGCTAGAAGATAAGTTGTTATAGGAAAACAGAAATAAGGCAGAGGTGATATCTTGGGCCCTTAAACTTGAGCCGCGAATTGTTTCCATTATAATTGGGTTAACGCGTCAAAGCGCATTAATACAAATAGTGTGATAAGCAATCCGGCTATTTAACATGCCATGACCAAGGGCGAGCTGCGTGTGGGTCTTGACAACAGGTAGAGTGGTGGTTGAAGTGACCTCTAGAGCTTCCCCTATACGTCTTTGCTTCTTGCCATCCTGGTGTTTTTATCCTTTGACATGATCGGTGGTCGGGCCGTCGAAGAAGGCCTATGTAAAATAAACCTGGAAAAGGAAAAAGGAAATATTGACAGTATATGTGTGTCCGGGATCGGTCGAGCCGAACTGTGAACCACAAGCTAGCTGTGCCTCCGTCGATGCCCATGGGATTTCCAGTGCGTAATTATGCACGTGTGGTACGAATGCCACTACCTGATCTGGGCTGGAACGGAGGCCAAATTGCTAGTTGAGCTCTTGATGAGCCGAGCTGTCCTGTTGTAGCATAGTTCGGACCCTCTTTACGATGTCCAGGGGCTCGGCAGCCGGATTACGGTTCTGCTTGAGAAGGCCGCTCTGTACTTCTGCTGCTAGGGCGGCAGTGTGCTCCTCTGTTCGGAGGGAGCGTTCTGTGTTTCCGTTGACCGTTATGACACTGCATGGACCGGGCATCTTAAGCTTAAGATAAGCGTAGTCTGGTACCGCGTTGGACCAGGCGAATGCCTTTCGTCCGAGCAGTGTGTGATAACCACTGCGGAATGGGACGATGTCGAAGATTAACTCCTCGCTTCGGAAGTTGTCGGGGGATCCAAAGACAACCTCTAGTCTGATTGAGCCCGTACAGCGGGCCTCTACGCCTGGTATGATTCCTTTGAAGGTAGTCTTCGTTGGCTTGATCCTTGATGGATTAGTGCCCATTTTGCACACTGTGTCTTGATAGAGCATATTGAGGCTGCTACCCCCGTCCATGAGGACTCGTGTCAGGTGGAATCCGTCGATTATTGGGTCCAGGACTAGTGCGGCTGATCCGCCATGCCGGATACTGGTCGAATGATCTCAAAGATCAAAACTGATCGGGCATGATGACCATGGGTTGAATTTTGGGCCGACTGGCTCTATCGCGTAAACGTCCCTTAGTGCGCGCTTGCGCTCCCTTTTGGGGATGTGTGTAGCATATACCATGTTCACCGTTTTGACTTGAGGGGGGGACTTCTTATGCCTTGCTGAGTTCGGCTACCGGGGCTCTTCGTCATCGTCCTCACTTTGTGGTCCCTTTTCCTTGTTCTCGGCATTTAACTTGCCGGCCTGTTTAAACACCCAGCAATCCCTTTTGGTATGATTGACTGGTTTGTCTGGGGTGCCATGTATCTGATACGGACGATCGAGTATGCGGTCCAAGCTGGATGGTCCCTGACCGCTCCTTTTATACGGCTTTTTCCGCTGATCGGACATGGAGCCGCTGAATCCGGCATTAACTGTAGTGTCATCGGTATTATCACCATTGTTTTTGGTGCCTGTGTTTGTTTCGTCGGAGCTTGCCGTTGCTGTTTTTTACCTCGGAGGGCCCGCCTCGCTGGCTGTGTTTTTGCTACGAGCCAGCCAACTGTCCTCACCCGCGCAAAAGCGGGTCATGAGTGCCGTGAGGGCTGCCATAGATTTAGGCTTTTCTTTGCTGAGATGGCGAGCGAGCCATTCATCACAGATGCTATGTTTAAAGGCCGCTAGGGCTTCGGCATCCGGACAGTCAAAGATCTGGTTCTTTTTAGTTAGGAATCTAGTCCAAAATTTCCTGGCTGACTCTCCAGGCTGTTAGACTATGTGACTTAAGTCATCGGCGTCTGGCGGACGAACATATGTACCTTGGAAGTTGTCGAGAAAAGCTTCTTCCAGGTCCTCCCAGCTGTCAATAGAATTCTCGGGCAGACTATTTAGCCAGTGTCGGGCTGGCCCTTTAAGTTTTAGTGGGAGGTATTTGATGGTGTGAAGACCATCCGCGCGGGCCATGTGGATGTGGAGAATAAAATCCTCGATCCATACCACGGGATTGGTTGTTCCATCGTATGATTTGATGTTTACGGGTTTAAACCCTTCTGGGAATTCATGGTCCATTACTTCGTTAGTGAAGCAAAGAGGGTGTGCGGCACCTCTATATCGGGCCACATCACGACGTAGCTCTGATGGAGTCCGTCTGCGGTTTTCGGCTCGGGCATGACCAAGTTTGTCACGCGCGAGTAGATAGCTGTCCCCGCGCGTTAAGGCACGTCCTCGCGATCCGTAGATCGATCTTGTATGTTCCGCTCTACTGTCCAGGTCTTGATGGAGGTCATATGTATCACCCCTAGCTGTCTTATCCCTGCCTCTACGGCGGGGTGGGACAGTCTGGTTTTCGGCTCGGGTTGCAGTTTTATCCCGACCGCGTGGTGGCCGATCAGCCGCATTGCGTGATGCTGGTGCGGGATCTGGCGCCTCATCATCGAACTAAGGTAGTAATCTGCGCTTCGGGTAACTTTTGGCTGGGCGTTTAAGGCCATAGTCCTCGGATGCCAGGACATCGGCTCATCTGTCATTGAGCAGGTCTTGATCAGCTTGAAGCTGCTGCTGCTTCTTTTTCAGGCTCCTTGCAGTGGCTATTAGCTGAAGCTTAAAGCACTCCTGCTCCAGGGGCTCCACAGGCACGATGGAGTCTTCATTGCCTAGGTTCACCTCCTCCTTGGAGGGCGGACAGTAACTACCGTCCTCCAAGTCTTCTTCTATGGCCTGTTCATCAGGGCTGGCATGCCCTAATTCCCGATTGTCTTGTTTGGCAGTTTGTTCATCGGGTTCTTCTATGTCTTCGGCACCATCTGGAGTGTTGTCGTCTCCGGTGCCAGTGTTGCTGTCCCTGCTGCGGCAGGATTTAGAGCGGCGCCGCTGACGCCGGTGCTTTGGTTGTGTTTTAGGAGGGTCCTCCTTTGCTGGGTTTTACTTGTCATCGCCGCTATTATTTTTTGCCATATCTACCATGTAGACATCACACGAGGAAGTGGACGTCCATCGTCCAGTGAACGGCGGGTTTTGGGCCTCCTCGTCTCCGGCATCGTCGTCCATACCGTCGATGTCTTGAATCATAGTCAGCAGCGTCGGTTAAGTCTTGACGGTGGATATGAAGTGGGTGGTGGGTGGGAAGCGAAATTCTCCTTCATCATCAGCCTCTAGTTCGAACCGGACATAATTCGGCTGTGAGTCCCCCGCCAAGGACAAGTTCTTTAATGAGTTCAGCACATCGCCCAAGGGCGAGTGCTGGAAGATGTCTGCGGCGCTGAACTCAAAAATCGATAAGCGATTAAGTTCGGCATCCGCGGACTCACACGGTTCGGAACTTATACCCGGAGGAGAGTCCGGAGTTCAGGTGACACGAGTATTGTGTGAGGTTACGTCCAAGTGCGGCTGCAACGCCGGGTAATCTGTGGCCTCTGTGGTGGGGTTGAGCCTCCAATCCTTGGATGCCGCAGTGTGCTAGGGATCTAAGGCTAGAGTGGTTACAGGAGCTATCTCCTGGATGCGGTCTGACGACAGATTTAGGTCATGTTCGCCAAGGTGACCAGGAGCGGTCGCCACGGTCTCGAATCCAGCAAAGATCAAATCTCTACGGATGTCCGCGACGTAATTCAAGCTCCCAAATCTGACCTGATGGCCAGGGGCGTAGCTGTCGATCTGCTCCAGGTGGCCAAGTGAGTTGGCCCGCAGCGCGAAGCCGCTGAACACGAAGATCTGTCCAGGGAGGAAGGTTTCCCCTTGGACAGCATTGTTGTTGACGATTTAAGGGGGCATCAAACCTTTTGGGGACGACACAGTGGAACTCTCAATGAATGCACCAATGTCAGTGTCAAAACCGGCGGATCTCGGGTAGGGGTTCGAGCGTGGGTCTAAGGTCGATGGTAACGGAGGCGGGGGACACGATGTTCACCTGAGTTCGGGGCCCTCTCTACGGAGGTAATACCTACTTCACCTTGATTGATCTTGATGAATATGAGTATTACAAGAATTGATCTACCACGAGATTGTAATAGCTAAACTCTAGAAGTCTAGCCTGTATGACTATGGTAATGAATATTTGTCCTTTCCGGACTAAGTCCTCTGGTTCATATAGGCATCGGGAGGATCTAGGGTTACACAAGGTCGGTTACAAAAGAAAGGAATCTACATATTGATGCATAAGCTTGCCTTCCACGCCAAGGAGAGTCCCATCCGAACACAGCGCCAGATCTTGATCTTCATGTCTTCACACCCCATCAGTCCGGCCCATGGCTAACAGACCGGACGCCCGAGGACCCCTTAGTCCAGGACTCCCTCAACCTTTGCGGTCGTTGGCTTGGATTTGATGCTCTGTTTGGTGCAGGAGGTGCATGCGGTGCTCTATTTGTTGCAGGAGGTGCACGTGGTACTCTGTATGGTGCAGCAGGTGCACGTAGTGGTAATCCAGTGTTGTGGCACTGACTCGTGGGATTGGTTTGAACTTGTGAGGGCGGCACATCATCTTCCTCATCCTCATCATCATCAACAACAACATTGCTATCCGTTCGGACTTGCTGTCCAAATGTACTGAACACATGTTTGGGCTATGGTTTCAGAACTGTTATTGGATCATCTTCTTGTTGCGTGCACTCCCCCATGAAGACTATATCGTCGCCATCTTCCACTCCCTCCTTTTCCTAGAAAAAACATCTTCTTCTGCAGAGTATTGCACTCTGCTTGTTGTAGTGTAGAATCCTGGGGGTATCTCACGAGTTACCCATCCAATCTTCTCTAAATCTTGTCTCATCATGTAGTTCAAGGGCTTTGGGTTGTGAAATATATGCGACATTTTTTCTGTTGAGCGCCATTTCCTTCACAAAATGTGGAAGCATTTTTTATTAAAAAATTCTGAAGTTCAAAGTAGGTGGAACTGCATTGTCAGAGGAAACAAGCTAAAGCATATGAACTGCATTATTTAGAAAAACGTACTAAAGCAACTGAGCTGCATTATTAAGAAGTGCGAACTGATGCGACCGCCTGCATCATTATTTAGGGTGAACTGAGAGAACTGCACTGCATCGAGCTGTCACACTGCATTTTTACTCAGGGCGAACTGAGGCAAATATACTGGATCGGCTTGCAAGCCAAACTCAAGGAGATGTACTACATCAACTGGAATAACTAAACTGGTCATAGAGAGGAAGTGAACTGCTTACCTCTTTTTGCAGTATGTTCTTGCGTTTGCAAGAAGTTCCCTTCGTTTCCGACTACAACTCTTTTGCATGTACCGGTGCAGTCCACTTGCCCTTCAAGAGTTCTTGCGCAATTTTAACATTGTTCAAGGTGAGTGGAGATGGAGGATTTCGACAGAACCTCGTCGTAGCCTGCATCTAGTAAGCAGTGGCGGAGGAAGGAGCCTTGCAAGCAATTTTTCTTCGTCGAATTGGGGCCTTGTCGAGGCAACACCAGTACGGATCTGGTGAAGGATGCAAAGTAGTGGATGTACCCCCTCTGGTAGTAGTTTTTGTAGGTGAGTCACCGCCGTTCGCCGAGGCCGCTGCCACGGAAGAAGGCTGGGAGGAGTGGGGTGACGATGCTTCGAGGCCGCTGCCACAGAAGAAGGCTGGGAGGGGTTGGGCGACGATGCGCCGCGGCCGCTGTCGCGGAAGAAGGTAGGGAGGGGTGGGGCGGCTGTGCTCCCAGGCCGCTGCCACAGGAGAAAGCGGGGAGGGGAGGGCGATGCCTCTCCCGCACACTCCTATGGAAGAAGGCGGGGAAGGGAGGGGTGCCGGCACTGCCTGATCGTTGTCGTGGTAGAAGGTAGAGAGGGGAGGAGGGAGGCGGCGTTCGGGTGGGTTGTTAGCAGAAGAAGGTTTTTCTTAGTAGAATAAGGTCTTAAGGGGTGTTAGTATAATAGAACCCTCTCTGTCTCTCTCTCTCTTTATAAATACACACACATGTATATGCACATATACACGTGTGTCTATCATTCAGGTTGATGTGTTTCAACAATGACTAATTTTCAACCTTTTTTTAATCCCTGTGAATGGATCAGTGGCAGGCAATATGAAGGCCCGCCACTGCAGCTTATAATACAAGCGGCGGGCGCGTGCCCACCGCTGATGCGGTTGTCGGTGTCAAAACCGACAGATCTCAGGTAGGGGGTCCCGAACTGTGCGTCTGGGGATCAGTGGTAACAAGGGACAATGGGGACACAATGTTTACCTAGGTTCGGGCCCTCTTAGAGGAGGTAAAATTCTACATCCTGCTGGATTATATTCAATGAGTATAGGGGTTACAAGAGTTGATCTACCTCGAGATTGTAATTGCTAAACCCTAGCTGTCTAGCCTATGAGAATTCTGATGATCTCTATGGACCAAACCCTCCGGTTTATATACACACCGGAGGGGCCTAGGGTTATACAGAGTCAGTTTATAGGGGAAGGAAATAACATATCCGGACATGAAACTTGCCATCCACGGATATAAGAGTCCTACCCAGACACGGGGGAAAAGTCTTCTGCTTTTATCTTCATGGCCCATCAGTCCGGCCCATATCAAATAGTCCGGACACTCGAGGACCCCCTAATCCAGGACTCCCTCAGTAGCCCCTGAACCAGTCTTCGATGATGATGTGTTTGGCACGCAGATTGTCTTCGGTGTTGCAAGGCAGGTTGCTTCTCCTAAACATTTTAGGATAACTCCCTGCAAAGGAACTGTATCCAGCTCTGTATAGTCAATACAACCCTTAGCCATGAAGGCAAGATATCAAAATAAAACAATGTCTTTTACTGACAACTTTTTTCGGCGAAGCGTCACATCTGGCTCTTTAACATTTCGAACCGTTTCCACGCCCCTGTTTCGTGTTTCGTGGCATAGCCTCCATTGGCACGTCTTGTCAAAACAAAGATCGTGCCCGCCCATTACGGGATCCTCATCAATACGGTTTTGGGTAATCCAACCTCGCTGTTCTCACGATCTCTTTGGGAACACGCGAGTTTTAAGGCTTGAGTGGGGGGCGTTTGGTATTTCACTGCCTATAAGAGGGTAAAGATTCCTCCTCTTTCCCCCACACCTTCTTCTAGATCCAGCCTTCCCACCTCTGGGCTCCAGCACCCAAAACTTCAAACTTTCCCAACGCCACCACCCTCCCCAGCCATGGCCGGATCCGGTTCCAAGAGCAAGTGGGAGGCCTCCTCCATCACCGAGATGGACATCAAAGAGCTCCGGAGCGTGGATATCGCGCAGAGGCTCCCTGACAAGGATCAGCTCATCCCTACTCTGGAGCCCGGCGAGAGGGTTGTATTCATTCCGCATTTCCTCTGAGGTCTAGGGTTTCCCCTCCATCCATTTGTCCGGGGCCTCATGTTCTACTATGGTCTAGATTTCCATGATCTAGCCCCAAATTCTTTCCTCCACATATCGGCGTTCATCGCCGTGTGTGAGGCTCTTCTCTGCATCCCCCCACACTTCGGCCTATGGCTCAAGGTCTTCAATCTGAAGCCGAAGGTGGTCGACTGTCAGCATGTGGACTGTGGTGGGCCTATGGTAAGTAAGCTCCCCAAGGCCGTCTGGCCCAAAGGGGCATTTGTTGAGACTGTCAAGGTATGGCAGCAGGACTGGTTCTACATCACCGAACCCCACAGCGCCAAGTGGGTAACCATGCCCGACTTCAGATCCGGACCCCCCACGAGATTCACCTCATGGACTGCCAAGGGCCTTGATTGGGGGTCCCAACCGGAGGTGAAGATGCTGCAGAAGCACACCTCCAACGTGTTGAGCAAAAACACTAGTCTCACAAACGTGATCCAAGTGATGCTCGCCCGCCGTGTTCTTCCTTGCCAACTCCGGGCCCCACATGTGGGAGTTCAATCCAGAGGAGCCATGAACCTTGAAGCGCTTCTTCGGCACCATGCACGAAGATATATGGAAGCAGCTCTTCAAGGCCCAGAAAAGTTGGTCGATGAGGACCGAGGACATCGGACTCGACAATGAGAAACCAGTCTCAGTGGTAAGCATAGCCTTTCCGAAGACCTATTCGGTCCGTACTTTGTATATAGTAAAGATCATACCGCCCGCCTTCCATACAGGGCTGGACGGCAAAGATGGAGCAGATCGACTGTCCGACACCGCTGCCGGAGAGCCCAGCCACACCCCAGCTATCGGAGATGCTGGTCTCGGCGCCGTATCAGGCGCCGGAGAAGAAGGCAAAGAAGAAAAAGGGAAAGGAGGCCAAGGGTGGCCCCCGCCACAAAGGTCCTTCAGACACAATGTCTGGAGAGACTGAAGCCCTCTCTTCCCGTGATGGAGACGAGGAAGAGGAGGAGGAGGAAGTGGAAAGAGACTCCCCTTGCAAGGGGAGGAAAACAAAGAGGGCGGCCTTCGAAGACCCGAAGGAAGAGGCACCCAAAAGAGGGAAGATGTCGTGGAATTGTCACGGCAGATGTCCTCATGAAAGGACTTAGTCGCAGGGCCATCGTACGGGTTTACCTAGAGGGGTTAAAGCGGACACAAGACACGGGAGTTATCTTTGGTTCAGCCCCTTGATGAAGGTAAAAGCCTACGTCCGGTTGTGATGGGATTGATATGATTTGGCGACTAGGAAGCAATAGCTTTGCCTTAGTCTCAATTCTCTCTCCTCCATCCACCGGGTCGTCCCCTTATATACGGGTTGGCCTTGCGGCCGGTCTCTGAGTCGATCCGGCTCATACAAGTGTCCGGCTCGGTCTCTTCTCTCTTGTCTTACAACACAAGTTACAACACTAAGGCGGTTCACATAGATGGACCTTAAGTCGCCTCTGGGCTCCGGGCCTCCTCCGTGGGCCTGGATCATGGACGAGGGTAAACCGGCCCCTCCAGGGCGGTTCACACTCAGTAGTTGTATCCCCAACATTAGGCCCCAGATTGACTTGAACCGATTCAGATTAATCTTCAACATCTTCAGGAAACTCTTGATCTCCTTTCATATTTTGTAAACCGCCATCTGCTTGAACCGCCGTGACGTCATCCTCCGATCTCCGTGTCAAGGCACCTTGACGTCATCTTTAATAAAGAAATCCCAACAGTAAGATTCCCTTCATTTAATGCTATCCCGGAAATCGAGGCGGCCGCTGCACCGTCCGCCGCTTTTGACTCCTCATTCTCGCGCCCGTTGATTGCTCCGGTCCCTTATAAATAGATCGGTCGCCCCTTTCTCTTCTTCTTCTTCTTCCGCTCTTCTCCTTCCTCGCGACGCTCCAGCCCTGAAGCTCCGCCGTCGCCCCGACCTTCGAACGGCGCTTCAGCGCGGGGCGCTGCATCAACCTGATCGTATCGAGTTTTTCGGCGCTCCTCATGTTTCGCTCGTCGGTAAGGTTCCTCTCAAGCCCTAGATCTCATATGAAAACCCTGTTAGCCCTCATAGCTCGTAGGTGTTCATATCAGTTCTTCATCCTGCTCCGCCATGGCGTGCACGGCTCAGCCGTACCGCACATCTGTGCAAGTGGCTGCCCCGCCGTCCAATTAATTCTTTACGCACCGTTTCCTTTGTTCAGACCCACGAGTGTAGAATACCCGAACCCTCCTGCTCTTTATGAGGTTTGAATAAGTCGTAAAGTTTTTCTTACTAGAGCTTCGGTAGATCTCAATTACTTCCGTTCACGTGTGAAAACTGTTTCTGTCCACACTTAGTAGATTTTTCAGCTCTGCCTTATTCGGCGGTTTACCTTTTGATAGCTAATCCGTCACTCCATTAGTCCTCAGTTAAACCGGAATGGGAAGCCGGCTGCTGAATCGCCGGTTTAACAATATCTGATATGCCTGAACCGTTTAATGGTGAACCGTTTCCTCCTTTCTCTCGCAGCTTAGTCTTCGGAATGGCTCCTCAATTCTCAGCTTGCAATTGGGTCGGTCCAAAATTACTGAAAGCATAACTCAACGGCTATGTCACCCTGGGCGGTTTGGCTCCAAAAACGTCCTCCTTTGGAGTGTTCGGATGGCGAGTTTCCTCGAGCCACAGCAGGAGAAGTAATTGTGTTCATGCAGCACTTAGACCGGGATTCGCCGCCCGGTTCAAAATTTTTCGGGGCGTCCTTGCAAGTTTGAAACTCCATCCGCAGGATATCGGCCCGAACTCTGTGTCAAACATATGCAACTTTCAAGTCTTCTGCGAAGTCTATCTTGGGAAGAACCATCGTGGAGCTGTTCCGGGATTTTTCCACTTGAACCGCCGTATCAAATTTTCTCGATGGTCCCAACACGAGCTAGGCGGCGTTTCAATCCGAAGAGGAAGGAAGTGGATTTTCCTCCGCCAAACACCACAGCCATCCAAAGTTGGAACCAAACCTGGTTCTACTGCCGAACACTGCTCCTGCCAATGAGAACCCCTTGCCGGGTTATCGTCCTCACCGCTCAACAACCAGCATCCACCGCCTTCATGCTTAACCGCCATGAGCGGAAGAACTTGGCGCCTCAAATAATCAAGCTCCGGGCTCTAATGGCCAATGGCTTAACCGGCGTGGACCTTGTGCGGTGTTGGGTCTCTTGGGGCGTCTTGCCACTAAGCCGCCGGCCGGATTGATGCATGAGTACACGGCAGCCTCAAAGACCCTCAAAGACGTCACGAGCTGCCCATAACTGAACTTGAGGTCACCGAAATTGTAAATAAGATGCTTGATGAACCGATCTCCGTCTGCAGCCTAACCGGGTTGGCTCCATTCTGTGTTGCCAACAAACCGCCGGCGGTAAAGCTCTACTCACCGCCTTTGGGTCCTTAATACTTTGTTGATATGCATTAATCCTTTGTTACTTCTCAGGCTGACAGCTCCTTCTGGAAACGTACTAAACCGGTTCGGGCGCCGCGTGTAAAGTCCAAGGCCACCAAGAAGGCAGGCAAGAAGAAAGCCACCGAGTCCTCTGATCCGCCGGAGGACGAAGAATCAGAAGCTGAGGTAAAACTTGATATTCTTACGGGGAAGCCGCCGTAAACCGGCTTTCCGCTTTGTGTTTCCTCTTGCTTATGACGTGTCCCTTCGTATTCCTTTTACTGACAATTTCACCTCCCAGGATGATGCCGAAGCCAGTCATGCCGACCCTGTTGAGGTAATCATTCTTTCTTCCGAATCCGATCTTGCGCCGGTTAAAAGAATTCGTCGCGCCGTCCGGAAAGTGAAAAAATATCCTTCATGTGCTTACTTGAATCCAATCTTTCCTTGAAGACACAGCAGGCTGAAGAACGCCGCACGACCCGGCACAGTGGCCAACGGATCACCTCATCTGGTTTACCAGACACACCAACCCGGAAGCGTCGTCCAGAGGTGACTTGTTCTCCTGAAAAGCGTTATCCCTAAAAAGGTTTCTTCCGATGTCCTCTCAATCCGTCTGACCCGAATTATCAGGCCTCCTCCAACTCCTCTGGCGGTTCATCAACCACACAACTGCCTCCGCTGAAAGTTGCCGCAGGGTATGTAATTACTGTCCGTCAATTCGATTCACCATTGCCTTGGTCGATTTGTCTTAATCCAATTCTAAATATTGCAGCACCAAGGCTCGCTTGAGTAAGAAAGCGAAAACCCTTGATCCTACTGCAGATGTTGATCCGGAAAAGACCCCAGAACAAACACACGAAAATCCTGAAGTCGCCAAAGATAGCTCAGGCGAGTTGTACAAAGATGATACTGCTGATCCGCCAGAAGCTGAACCGGAGGTCCAAGTGGAAACCTCGCAGCCTGCTCCACCAAACCCGTCCACAGAGCGGGTTGTAATTGTTGAACCGCCAAGCCAGAGCAAGAATACACCAAGCCCAAAGAAGACCGCCGATCCGGCCAGCCCGGCCAAGAATGATGATGTTGTTGTGACGGGCACTGGCTATACCGCCCCTAGCCAACCGGTCGCTTTAACAAGACACAGCGCCAAGGGAGAGTCTGCCACCATGGGTAAAGACAAGGGGAAAACTGATCTGTCAGCTTACGACAACTTCTCTGCCCAAGAACTTCACTCCGGGTTTACGAACCGCTCTATACCAGCCGTGACTTTGAAGCTGGTGCAGTAAACGAATGAAGGACCGCTATGAGGTAATGAATTACGTCTTTCTGTCTTTGTTACTATATAGTAGCCCCCAAGGGTCGGTTCAACTTAGCATAGTTAAACAGGGACTTAACTTTACACAAAGAACATACGCTTCAAACTGCGTATTGTAGCCCCCGAGGGCGGTTCAACTTAGCATAGTTAAGCCGGGACTTAATTCTGTATCCTCATAGCAAACTGAGATCAACTAGCCATTAGCCCCCAAGTGCCAAGGTGAATATTTATATTGAGCTTGGGACTTTATAATGAAACAACTAACATGCTCCCTTTGTCACGTAATGAAATATACCAAAGAAATGTGCAACTCAAGGATCTGCGAGCCAATGCTGAAACTCAACAAGCGGAAACCACGAAAGCCAGGGCGAATTGAAAACGTCCTTGGCCACAATGGAACAGCTGAAGGAGTGGTACAAATCCGAGTGGGCCAACTGGGACACCGAGAAGGCCGGTTTGAAAAAACAGGCGGAAGAAGTTGAAGCAGCCCTTAAACCGGTGACTTAAGAGCTTACCGGACTCAAGCGCCAAGTGCATGCCATGACCTCTGCCGTCTTTGGTAAGAAAAATTTTGCACTGACTATCTGAATTTTGATATTTCCGCCGGTTTACCTTGAGCTGTCTGAACCTGGTGCAGGCAAGCGTATTGCTCATCTGGGCTCTGACGTGCGGAAGAAGCTCAAGGCTTCTTACACCTGATTGAGCAATCAGTATACGGCGCCAAGCGAGTCATATGTGCTACATCATACGACAACACGGAGCCCTCCTCGATCGGAGAGACCTTTGGACCGCTGTCCATGATTCCGGGGCAACGAAGAGTTAAAGCGATCCGCGGCTCGGGCTGGCACCCTACTAGCTCGACTCGCGCCAAGGCGTGGATAGCAGACCTTGATCCGGTGACATAGCCAAAGGTTTCCCAGCGCTCAAGAAAGCGGTGAAGCCTTTGACAACGGCATACAAGCGGATAACAAAGGAAATCGTCCATTGGCGAAGTCAATCGGCAGCTGAAGCCAACCTGGCTGTTCACCGCTCTTTATGACGCAAACAACAAGCGGGTGGAGTTTGTCATTCTGAAGTGCGAGCCTTGTTCCTCCAATCCGTAAGCACACTTACGCCCACGACGTTGATCCGGCTGGTGATAAGTGAAGAAGCTGTCTTCGTGCCTTAACCCGGATTGACTGGTCTACCAATGACTTCCGGGCTTTGGGTGAGGAAGAAGAATAAGTTGAACCGACGCCAAGCGCCCCCTCTACCTCACGTCAACCCGGCGAAGACGCGTAATCCGTCCAGCCGGGCGACGCCTCCGAAGCTTCAAGGCATAACACCACATGAAACATCGGGCCTTAATAGGCTTTGTAATAGGATAGTCAGCACTTTGTTTTGAACAATGCCTTTACAACCTCAGTCTGTAACCTTTTGTATGGTGGTGCTGATACTGTGGAGTGATGAACCCTCAACTTATTTTGCCTGCAATCACAATTTGTTTAAACCGCCACGGCGGCTTGTATCGCCAGCCGGCTTGTGACGCCCATACATTTATATAAGAAAATAGGGATGTATATGATCAAACGGTATGATATAAAAATACCTGCCATCGTCGGGCATGCAGTTGGCTTTAGCCAATCTTGAGATGGAGGTTTAGAAACCATTACCTGCAAAGGAGAAAATAACTCCTATGCTCAAAATGCCGGTTTACAGTGTAAACCGTGTCGGGCATTATAAGCCCCCTGTTACTCCACAATGGGATGTTAACAGAAAATCAAACCGGAACAAAATCGTCGGGTTAAAAATGGACCGAATTCTGACAACTTGAATCCGTTTTAAAGATGTTTGTCGGTTTTAAGAAGGCAAACAAAAATCAAATTATTGGTATAAAAACCACATGGAAGCAAAGGAAATGATAAAAACCGTTTTGCAAAGGCTCTACTGAGCCGGATCAGATGGTGTTACCATGGTCGGACAGGACCAAGCTCCCTATAAGGCGTAGCGATGGTTCAAGTCAGCCAGGTCCCCAACTGAACTCGTGGCATGATGCCGATCAAGTGGCATTGCGATGGTTCTGGTTCGACCAAAGCCCCAAGTGATTCTATGGCCTTAGGCCGACCAAGAGGCGTGACTGGTTCAGACGTGACCATGTCCCCAAGTGATCTGGTGGCTTTCGCCTGTCAAGTGGTATTGCATTGGTTCGGACACGACCAAGCCCCCAAGTGACAAAAATTTCTGAAAATCAAGGCAAAGGTTGAACCGAGGCCGCTTCACGACAACATCTCCATGTACCCAAACCGGACTTTATACGAATCGGATACCCGCTTTGGCGAGGATCCGGTTTATTGCTTTTATTCATAATATATACATTGTCTTAATATGTACATAAGTGGAGCCAATGGCTCGGTATAATAAGGCGAAGATGAGCTATGTTCCACGGCTCGTTGGTCTCCTCTTCGGCGTCGTGAGTCTTTCCGCTCTCGAACATCAATCGATAGTATGACCCGTTGTACAGATTCTTCTCGACCACAAAGGGCCCTTCCCAAGGTGGGGATAGCTTATGCATATCTGTCGGTCTTGAATGAGCGAAGCACCAAGTCTCCTTCTGAAAGGTTCTTGTTCTAACTCAGCGCCGTGATACCGATTTAAGATCTTCTGGTAAATCGCCGACGAGCAGCCGCCATATCGCGCTCCTCATCCGGTCGATCCAAATCGTCCTGCCGGGCTGCCTCACTATCGGCCTCAACATAAGCCGCCACGCTGGGCGAGTCATGACGTATATCACAGGAAGAACCGCCTCGCTCCATAGACCATAAAGAACGGCGTGTAACCGGTGGATCTGTTTGGTGTAGTATTGATACTCCATATCACGGATGGCAGCTCCTCTACCCAACAACCCGGCGTCCGCACTAAAGGGACCATAAGCGGGGTTTAATACCCTCAAGATCTCTGATTAGCTCGTTCCGCTTGACCATTGGACTGCGGGTGGGCCATCAAGAAACGCTGCGGATGTGCTCGCTTCACAAAACTCCTTCATGGCTCCCTTGGACAAATTGGTGCCATTGTCCGTGATGATACTTGTGTGAAACCCAAACCGGAAAATGACCTTTTGATGAACTGAACCGCCGTGGCGCATCACACTTACTAACAGGCTCGCCTCGACCCACTTGGTAAACTTATCAACCGCCACCAACAGTGGGTTTTCTTGTCTTTGGACCTTTGAAAGGTCCAACCATATCCAGCCCCCAAGTCGCAAAGCGGCCAAGTAATTGGAATCATCCTCAATTCTTGGGCGGTACATGAGCGTCTGGAGAACTTTTGGCAACCATCACATCGTCGACCAGATCTTCCGCATCGGCATGGGCAGTCAACCAATAGAAACCGTGGCGGCGCTTTGGCCACCAAGGATTTTGAACGGCGTGATGACCACAATCCCTTCATGGATCTCACGCAATATCTCACGGCCTTCCTCGGGGACACACAACGCTGAAACGCCCGGACACGCTGCAATGATGCAACTTCGCCCTTATGTATGGTCATAGATTTAGACCGCCGTACTATCTGTCGGGCCAGCCGCGTCTCCTCTTACGTAACTCGCCCGGTTCATGTATGCCAAATAAGGAGGGTCCAATCCGAATGACATGCAAGGCCGCCACCAAGTGAGCCTCCGGATCAGGAATAGCTAAATCGACCTCATCGGGAAGCTTAAGCGGCGGATTATGCGATCGTCGAGGAAGACATTAGGCGGGACGGTTTACGTTGAGACCCGAGCCGGCTTAAAGCATCCGCCGCCTCGTTCTTCCGGCGATCCACATGGTCCACCTGATAACCTTTAAAGTGTCCTGCAACCATATCCACCTCCCGACGGTACACAGCCATGAGTGGGTCTTTGGAATCCCAAGTACCTGATACTTGCTGGGCCACCAAGTCCGAGTCACCAAAGCACTTGAACCGGCTTAGATTCATCTCCTTAGCCATCCGTAGACCATGGAGCAAAGCTTCATACTCAGCTGCATTGTTAGTACAGGGAACATTAAGCGAAGAGCGTGGCGAACTTGTCACCTCGTGGGGAAGTTAATACAACTCCAGCCCCCGAGCCCTCCAATTGCCTGGACCCATCAAAGTGGATGGTCCAATAGGTATGATCCGGCTTCTCTTCAGGGGCTTGCAACTCCGTCCAATCATTAATGAAATCCACAAGTGCACGAGACTTTCTTGCCGTCCGAGGCACATACCTTAAACCGTGCGGCCCAAGTTCTATAGCCCACTTGGCAATCCGCCCAGTCGCTTCCCGGTTCTGTATGATATCGCCCAAAGGAGCTGAACTGACCACTGTGATGGGGTGCCCTTGGAAATATTGCTTGAGCTTCCGCGCCATAAAACCCCATATACCAGCTTCTACCAATGTGGATATCTCTGCTTAGACTCAATGAGGACCTCGCTGATATAATAAACCGGCCGTTGAACCGGATAATCCTTCCCTGCCTCCTTGCGCTCCACCACAATGGCCACGCTGACTGCCCTGGCATTAGCAGCAACATATAACAGGAGCGGCTCCTTGTCAATAGGAGCGTCAAGAATAGGCGGGTTGGCCAGCTGCCGCTTCAAGTCCTCCAATGCCTCATCAGCGGCTGAACTCCAGACGAACTGATCCGTCTTCTTCAGCATCTGGTACAAAGGAATGGCCTTCTCTCCTAGGCGACTTATAAACCGGCTTAGCGCAGCAATCCGGCCTGCCAAACGTTGGACATCGTTGATGCACTTTGTCTTAGCCAAGGAGGTGATAGCTGTAATCTTCTCCGGATTAGCCTCAATCCCCCTGTTGGACACAAGGAAACCCAACAGCTTGCCTGCCGGAACACCAAAGACGCACTTGGCCGGGTTGAGCATCATCTTGTACACCCGCAAGTTGTCAAAAGTTTCCTTTAAATCCTCAATCAACGTTTCCTTCTGCCTTGATTTCACCACGATATCATCCACATAAGCGTGCACGTTACGGCCGATCTGTTCGTGCAAGCAATTACATGCAACGCCGATAAGTTGCTTAGGCGCTCTTGAGCCCAAAAGGCATAGATACATAGCGAAGGCTCCAAAGGGGTGATAAGCGCCGTCTTCTCCTGGTCCTTAACCGCCATCTTAATCTGGTGATAACCGAATAAGCATCCAAAAAGCTCAAGCGCTCACAACCCGCCAGAGCATCAATAATCTGGTCAATGCGGGGGGGCGAAAGGATCTCTTTGGACAAGCTTTGTTAAGATCTGTAATCCACACACATGCGCCAAGTGCCATTTTCTTAAGGACCAACACTTTGGATTAGCAAGCCACTCGGATGAAAGACTTCAACAATAAACCCTGCCGCTAAGAGCCTAGCAACTTCTTCTCCAATGGCCTTGCGCCTTTCCTCATTGAACTGCGAAGAAACTGCTTTCTTGAGTGCATACTTGGGGTCAACATTACGAGTGTGCTCAGGAGTTCCCTCGGTACACCGGCATGTCGGAAGGCTTCCATGCAAAATGTCCCGATTCTCACGGATGAACTCGATGAGCGCTTTCCTATTTAGGATCCAAGTTGGCAGCGATGGTGAACTGCTTGGACGAATCGCCGGGCACAAAATCAACAAGCTTTGTCTCAGCTGCCGATTTGAACTTCAAATCCGGATCGTGCTCTGTAGTCGGCTTCTTCAAAGGGGTCATATCCGCCGGATCAACATATTCTTTATAATACTTTAACTCTTCAGTGGCACAAACCGACTCTGCATAAGCCGCATCACCTTCCTCGCATTCCAAAGCAATCCGGCAGCTCCCGTGAACCGTTATCGTCCCTTTGTGACCCGGCATTTTCAGCTGCAAATAAACATAACAAGGCCGTGCCATAAACTTAGCATAAGCCGGCCGCCCAAACAGGGCGTGGTAAGGGCTTTGGATTTTCACCACCTCAAACGTCAATGTTTCCGATCTGGAGTCATGTTCATCTCCAAAGGCCACCTCCAAAGCTATCTTACCGACCGGGTATGCCGACTTGCCGGGCACCACGCCGTGAAATACGGTGCTGGACGGCCTGAGATGTCTATCCGTCAACCCCATACGTCGGAAGGTCTCGTAGTACAGGATGTTGATGCTGCTTCCTCCATCCATAAGCACCTTGGTGAACTTGTAGCCTCCCACCTGAGGTGCCACTACTAGGGCCAGCTGACCCGGATTGTAGACTCGGGAGGATGATCCTCTACGCCCATACAATAGGTTGCTCGACCAGCGCAGTAATGCGGTGCAGCAGTTCAACAAGACCGACCGCCCGCTGCTGAAGTTTGCGGTCCCGTCTGTCCAAGCTAGTGGTAAACACATGATACTGTCCACCATTTAATTGCTTTGGATTACTTTGGTAACCCGACTGCTGCTGTTGTTGATTGTAACCCCCTTGGCTCTGATTGTTTTGATTGTTCTGATTACTCTGATTGCCTTGCCCGCCCGGATTACCACCGAATCCTGGGCCGGAATTTCCTCCACCGTGACCCGGGGCGGATCCTGAACCGCCGCCGGGCCCTTGATCATACCGGAAAGAGTTAGAGTTTTTGAACTCCTGCATAATGTAACAATCCTTCCAAAGGTGGTTAGCGGTGACTCCTTCGTCCCATGCTTCGGACAAGGTTGATTTAATATGTAATTGACGATCCGGATTGTGACCGCCCGGTTTGATTGCTTACCCTTGCGCCACCGACTCTTGTCCTGCTGCGTTGGTGTTAACTCTGAAGCCCATGTTACCGTTTGCTTCGCTTGTTCCTCCATTACGAATGATGCTGCCGGCTTCGGAACTGCCATTCGCTTTCCCTTCCCACTTCGTCGCCTTGGACTCGGGATCCTTGGTACTATCGAGTCAGCATACTTTACCAAAACGCCCATGAGCGTGCCCATGTCATTGCAAAACGCTTCATGCGACCCAGCTTCAACTTCAGCGGCTCGAACCGGCAGTTGGCCTCTAGGGTTAAGATAGCGTAATCTGGGTTGATCCGGTTACGAAGAGTGTAAAACTTCAAACGCTTGGCGCACTCCAATGGGTTGTGGATTCTCCTCCGCTTTGGACACAAGCCGCTAAATCTACCACGCACATGGGCTGCTTACGGGTTTCTTTGAAATTTTGAATGAACCGGTCCAATCGGGTCCACGAACTGATCGAGTTGGGCGGCAAGTTCTTCAACCAAGTCCGGCCGCACCTTCCAACATCATAGTGAAGTACTTCGCACATGCAGCTTCATCCACATCCAAAGATCTCCATGGCCATCTCATAGCTTTCTATCCACGCTTCTGGAGCCAAATCGGCGGTGTAATTGGGCACCTTGCGGGGTCCTTTGAAGTCCTTAGGCAAGCGCACATTGCGTAAAGCGGGGACGAGACAAGGCACCCCCAATGATCCGGACGTGACCCCCGGTTCGAAGATGGTCGGACGAACCGGCGCGAGCTGATGGTCCTCATGTTGCGCTGCTAACTCAGCCTCCCTGCGTGCCCTGGCCCGGTCCACCACCACTTGAGCATCTTCAAAGCCACCCGCCGGGTTGTTGCCGTGAAGCGGACCACGCTGCGCATTGCTTGACACGGCCGGTTCGTCGATGCGTCGGCTATAGCTCCGGCTTGGGCGGGGGGTGGAGTGGATCCGATCCCGACTGTATGAATATGCTTCCTGCCGAGCTGTGGCCGTCCCGAGAGCTCCTTAACCCGGCGTGTCTCTACCGCTGTGGTGAATCACCTTCAATTGGAATCGCCTCCAACCGTGCGCAGCCGCCACAAGGTTATCCATCGGGTTGGAGTAATGACCGGGCGTCTGCCGCGATCAGAAGCGCGCCGGTATGATGGCGAGGCAGATCTATCACACGGGCTGAACCGGCGCGGCTGTCCCAGTGCTTCCGCCGGTTTACCACCGCGGCGGATTATCGTCCCTGCCTCGGGTATTGAAAAGCTCTCTTCCTCGAAACCGAAGGTAAACGGGACCTGTACTTCCTTTTCATGACTTCATGCGGCGCTCTCGATCCAAAGATGAGCCTATAAGCTCACAGCATCCAAAGCGGCCTGTTCGCCGCCATCCTTACGTCCGCGGCTGCCAGTCCGCTTTAGCTTTAGTGATCTGTTCCTCACCTTTGCAATCTCCGCGTTGTGCAGTCCTGATCCGCGGATTAGCCTCTGCCATGAGCACAGCCAATCGTCAGCTCGACAAAACTTGAGCGGCGGGCGACAGGCCTCCTTCCCCGCTGCCATCACATGTTGAACCGGCGACCAGGGCGCCATGTCGAGGAGTGAAGCGCCGCTGCATCCGCCATGAAGATCCCAACCCGGTTGGGTAGATCGAAGGGTCCGAATACTCTCACCGTCGGAACAGCCCGATCCGCCATCTTGCGGCTGGTACAGATTCATTTCTCCGCCGACGACTTCGCCGCCAGAGTAGACAACGGTTTCGCCGCGGATGCTGATCCGTCCTCGTAGCCTCCGTGGACGACTCCCACAAAGCACGCCGACCGCCGGTTTAGCGGGGCAGGACTCTTCCTCGTCCGGCGAGCCGTCTCGACGAGGCGGCGCGAGATGTCCGCCCAGCCCTGCCCGCCGATCTTGCCGATGAACACGTGTATGCCGCCAAAGGGGACCCGGTATCCGTACTCAACCGTGCGGCCTCGGGCCCCATCCGCATCGTCGATGTAGAGCTTGCCGCGACGACTCTTAGTCATCCGCCCACAAAGATAGCCTTCGAGTCCTTCGAACTTGCCCTCTAAGATCATCAAACCGTCGTGCGATAGCCCCACGGTGGGCGCCAACTATCGTGGAATTGTCACGGCAGATGTCCTCATGAAAGGACTTAGTCGCAGGGCCATCGTACGGGTTTACCTAGAGGGGTTAAAGCGGACACAAGACACGGGAGTTATACCGGTTCAGCCCCTTCGATGAAGGTAAAAGCCTACGTCCAGTTGTGATGGGATTGATATGATTTCGGCGACTAGGAAGCAATAGCTTTGCCTTAGTCTCGAATTCTCTCTCCTTAATCCGCCGCCGGGTCGTCCCCTTATATACACGGGTTGACGCCTGGCCGGTCTACAGAGTCCCGATCCGGCTCATACAAGTGTCCGGCTCGGTCTCTTCTCTCTTGTCTTACAACACAAGTTACAACACTAAGGCGGTTCACATAGATGGACCTTAAGTCGCCTCTGGGCTCCGGGCCTCCTCCGTGGGCCTGGATCATGGACGAGGGTAAACCGGCCCCTCCAGGGCGGTTCATACTCAGTAGTTGTATCCCCAACAGAAGATGACCCTCCCGGACAGTTCGAACTCGGATTCCAAACTGGTCCCCAAAAAACCTCCCAGGGCGAAGCCCCTGGCTGAATCGTAAGTATTAGGAAACTTACTGTTTTATATTTGGTTTTCCTATTTCCATTATATAAGCCATTTTTCCGTGTGCCTTTCAGCCCTCCACACGAGCTTCCGAACACTCCATTATTGAAGGGGAGCTCTCTGCCGCCCGAGATGGCAGAGAGCGATACGCCACCACGAGCCCCCTCGCCTGTCACCATGGATGACACCGAGGTGTTATCCCGAAGGAACTCTCCTGGCCCAGGAGGGGCGGGCGAGGCTGTCGCGAAGGCGCCTGAGGTTAATACCTCGGTCGCCGAAGACATAGCGGAAGCGACCCCTATGACGACCGACGGTGGGGACCCCCAACAATCCGGGCCCCAGTCGGACACCATTCCGGAGACCAAAGCGGCTCCGGGATTTGGTGGGCAACCCCCTTTGAAGGGGGGAGCATCAGCTCCATTGGCGACCTCCACTAATTCGGAGGCGCCGAATGCTCTAGCGGAAGCACTACAACGTGCTTCCATCATGGAGGAGCACCGCACCCTGATGGGTGTGGTAGTGGCGAAGGTTCAATCTGCTAAGAGCAGACTGAACGAAGCCTTCCACAGCCTACCGACAGGATTTGAGGTATGCGACGTAATGTTCGAATTTTTTTGCATATAGAGGATTATACCTGTGTACAGACCGTAGCCCCTGAGGCTCTATCCGGTTTGAAAGAAACCGGACAGAGGAACCACATAGTATTCGGGGGAATTAACGTATTGTCTTGTTATTTTAACAGGCTTCCCTACTGGTGGCGACCGCCCAAGCCGCGGAAGTTTCCGAACTCGATCGGAAGCTTCAGTTGGACGATGAAGAGATCGACCATGTTAACAAGCAGTTCGATGAGACACAAGGTATGTGTATAGTGTTTAGAAGCTTAGTTGTATATCAGAAGTGATATGTATATTAAGAGATTAACTCATGGAATGCTTTGATTATAGTTGGCGCGACCGAGGTCGAGACCCTCAAAGGCGCCCTTGCCTAGGCCAAGAAGGAGGCGGAGGAAGGCAGCTGCTGACAAACCGGCTGCAGAACTGAAGACCGAGCAGGCCGCCCGCCGCCAACATGAGGCCCGGGTGGCCGAAGTTGAGCAGGAGCTGAAGGATGCCATCGGCAAATGCGAGGCTTTGGAGGAGAAGACTTCGGCCCAGAAGACCGAACTTGCCAAGGCTCTCCGTGATGCTAAAGAGGCACGGGTCGAGTCCCGAAGTGCTTGCGAGGAGATCCATCAGGCGAAGCAGATAGCAGCTGGTAATGCTTTTCTTTTGCAAAGTATTTTTGGAGGTCAGCGGTATGCTCTTCTCACACGAGTGTGGAGTTCTCCAGACGCGTTTGCGTATCTTCCGAGGAGTGTCGCTGATGCTGCGCAGTTCTTCCGAGCCCAGGAGGGGAACTCGACCGAGAAGCTGTTCTGGTCGCAATATCTCGCGTCGGAGCATCCGACGCCTCTAAACGACCAGCTGAAGCAGCTCATGGAGCTGCATAGGGTGGCAGGCTTGGCCATGAAGGACTTAATAGTCCAACTCTGGCCGGCCGAACCTTTTCCCCTGCAGCTACTTCAGTTTGGTGAAGCGGCTTGTCGACGCACGGCCCTGAATCGATGCTATAAAGTGTTCGGCCTGCATAGAGGGTGCTCGGATGGCCTTTGCCCGCGTGAAGATGCAATGGGTGAAGATGAAGGCCGCCGAGGTGGTGATCACAGGCCCACCCGAAGGCAAGGATCATCGGAAACCAGAGAGGTACTTTGACGACGTCCTGGCAGTGGCCCGAATAGTAGAGGGCCAATGCTCTAAGGACGTGTTATTTGATTAGATGTGTTCGGGTTGTAACAACTATGTTTGTGAACCCAGGCTTGTAATATATGTATGTTTGCGCCTTTTGTTTCAAGTGATTTTTCCACCTATGCGGCCATTTACTTCTGAAAGTTGCCAGTCGTCGGCTTCAGCCCCCACGCAGATGCTATGAGTGTGTTCGGCGTAACACGTGGCCGCACTTTATCCAACGTCTTGGTCCATAAAGGAGGTGTCCGCAAGGTGAACCAGGCAATCAGACTATGCGACTTTATTACTTTCACTTAGCCATAGGAGTTTTACTGTGGAGCTAAGTACTAGCCCTTAGTGCGTGTGCGGCCGTCCGGACTATGGTGCGTGCTCCGCGCGGCTGGGCGAACACCAGCCCCTCATATAACACGGCGTGAATCGCTAACGATTGTAGTATAAGACAAAGTCACCGAATCACCGACCAGCTCTCGCTTTATCATGACAGTCAGTTTTCGGCTTTCTCTACTGAGGTATTTGACCAGACAAACAAAAAATACTACCTTAGCCGAACGAGCGAAACGTAAGGTGGTAAGCACAGGAGCCGGGCAACCCAACTATATACTAAAGACATGATTCGGAGCCGATGCATATAATGCAATACCCGAGACGCCGAAGAGTACCTCATAGTAGTTCGGACTTCAAAATGTGTTGGGCCGGATACAGCCCCCGGTGTTTGAGGCCGGACTAAGGCACGTGTGGCAATCGGATGTAGGGAGGGAATACAGATGATAATATAAAACAGATGAGTACCAAACAAAAGTGGTGATCGAATGCTTCCTTTATGCCCTGATTAATACGTCTAGACGTGTCATTACAGATAATGCCCGAAGGCCAAGGCCATTTTACATGCCGAAAGTTTACACAAGGGAAAGGTTTATACAAGGCTTTTGGGGAAAATAGTGGCTTGAAGATCCTATTGATGCCCTGATGCATGTCTGCACCATTTCTCCTTGGTTAGAAAATCCTCTGATGGGAGGAATCGATGGTCGTCTATAAGAAAGGGGAACCCATGAAGGAGCCCCTGTACAACCGTAGAGTAGGTAGGTTCTTAATGAACCTGTAGTAAAAGAGAGAGAAAAAGAAAAAGAGAAAGAAGGTTAAGGCCCGAATAGGGTCAAGCCGTACTACGGACCTGATCTGCAGTATACCTCCGGCGCTGCCCAAGGTATTTTAAGTGTGTAATTATGCATGCGCGGTACGTATACCACAACCTTATGGGGCAATCGGCGAAGGCAGAGCTACTATTCGAGCTCTGGATCCGCTGAGCTGTCGCGCTGTAATGTAGATCGGACTCGCTTAGCGGTGTCATGGGTCTTAATGACCGATGAGCTGTTCGGCTTGATGAGGCCATTCTGTACCTCGGCTGCTAGGACCGCAGTGTGCTCCTCAGTACGGAGGGAGCGCTCCATATTTCCATTGACTGTGATGACGCCGCGTGGTCCAGGCATTTTGAGCTTTAACTAAGCATAATGTGGGACTACATTGAAGCGGGCGAAAGCAGTTCATCCCAGCAGTGCATGATAACCACTGCAGAAAGGGACGATATCTAAGATTAATTCTTCACTTCAAAAGTTATCTAGAGAGCCGAATACCACTTCCAGTGTTAAGGAGCCCGTGCAGCGGGCCTCTACACCAGGTATCACTCCTTTAAAGGTAGTGTTACTAGGCTTGATTCTTGACGGGTCAATACCCATCTTACGGACAGTGTCTTGGTAAATCTAGTTGAGACTGCTGCTGCCGTCCATAAGGACTCTAGTGAGATGGTATCCGTCGATGATGGGATCGAGTTCCAGGGCCGTCGGACCTTCGTGAAGGATACTGGTTGGGTGGTCCCTGCAATCGAAGGTGATTGGACAAGCCGACCATGGGTTGAATTTTGGGGCAACAGGCTCTACGGCGTAGACGTCCCTTAGTGCGCGCTTACACTCCCTCTTGGGGATATGTGTGACATATATCATGTTCCGTTTTCACCTCGGGGGGAAACTTCTTCTGTCCCCCGGTGTTCGGAGGGCGAGGCTCATCATCGTCCTTGCTTTGAGGTCCTTTCCCCTTATGTTCGGTATTTAGTTTACCGTCCTGTTTAAAAACCCAGCAGTTTCTGTTGGTCTGGTTGGCAGGCTTGTCAGGGGTGCCATGAATCTGACAGGGCCTATCCAGTATTTTATCCAGGTTGGAACGGTCGTCTCTATTTCCTTTGAACGGCTTCTTCCGCTGACCGGGTTTAGAGCCACTGAATCCGGCGTTGACCGCCGTATCCTCGGTTTCTTCATTGTTGTTCTAACACTTATTTTTGCTGCGTCGTGGCCTTCCATTGCCATCCCTGGCCTCAGAGGTGCTAGGGTCACTGGTACTGTTGCTTCTACAAGCAAACCAGCTGTCTTCGCCCACACAAAAGCGGGTCATAAGTGCAGTGAGAGCTGCCATAATCTTTGGCTTTTCCTGACCGAGGTGTCGGGCGAGCCATTCGTCACGAACGTTGTGTTTAAATGCCGCTAAGGCCTCAGTGTCCGGACAGTCGATGATCTGGTTCTTTTTAATTAAAAACTGAGTCCATAGTTTGCGGGCTGACTCTCCGGGTTGCTGGACTATGTGACTCAGGTCATCAGCGTCCGGTGGCCGGACATAAGTGCCCTGGAAGTTGTCCCAAAAAGCATCCTCTAAGTCCTCCCAACTGCCAATGGAGTTCTTTGGGAGGCTATTCAACCAGTGCCGTGCAGGCCCTTTTAGCTTTAGAGGAAGGTATTTAATGGCGTGGAGATCATCACCACGAGCCATGTGAATGTGGAGAAGAAAATCTTCAGTCCACACAACGGGATCTGTCGTTCCATCGTATGCCTCGATGTTTACGGGTTTAAACCCTTCCGGAAACTGGTGCTGCATTACCTCATTGGTAAAGCACATGGGGTGTGCGGCGCCTCTATATCGGGCAACATCACGACGGAGTTCCGATGACATCCGTGTTCGGTTCTCGGCCCAAACTTGGTTATGCTTGTCGCGCCAGGCTTGATGGTCATCATCTTGTGTTGGAGCACGTCCCCTTGATCTGTAGATTGATCTGGTCTGGCCGGCTCTATTGTCCAGGTCCTGACATAAGTCGTACGTGTAGGCCGGAACCGCTACCTCTTTGCCTCTACGGCGAGGTGGCGCGGGCTGGTGTTTGGCATAATTAGCCGCTTTGTCACGTCCACGTGGTGGTCGTTCCGGTTGATCAGCATGATTGTATCTTGACGGTATTGGCCCAAGGGCCTCGTCGTCGAATTGTGGTAGTAACCTACGCTTTGGGTAGCTCTTTGTTGGGTGCTCGAGGCCGTATTCTTCGGCAGCGAGGACCTTGGTCCATCTGTCGTTGAGCGTATCCCATTCAGCTTGAAGCTGTTGCTATTTCTTTTCTAGGATCCTCATAGTGGCGATGAGTTGTCGCTTGAAGCGTTCTTGTTCGAGGGGTTCCTCTGGCACGATGAAATCTTTGTTATTGAGGCTGACATCCTCCTCAGAGGCCGGTAGATAGCTACTATCTTCCGAATCCTCATGACCGCCAAGTTCATCGGGGTTGACTCCCTCTTGCCACTCATCCCGCTCGAACGCAGGCTCGACGGGGTGGTCGGAGTCTTCGGCATTGTTCGGAGTGTCATTATCTCTGGTGCCGTTATTGCTTTCCTTTTCCCGAGGCGATCGTGAGCGGCGCCGCTGACATCGGCGCTTTGGTGGTGCGTCGACGGGCTTGTCCTCAATCGGATCTTGAGTGCCATCATTGTCCTTCTTTTCGGGCGTATCCACCATGTACACGTCGTAAGAAGAAGTGGCCGTCCAACGCCCAGTGATAGGCAGGTTTTGACCTGGTTCGGCTCCGCATCGTCGTCCATACCGTCAATGTCTTCGGAGGCGTAGTCTAGCATGTCGGTTAGATCCTCGACAGTGGCTATTAAGTGGGTCGTGGGTGGGACATAAAATTCCTGCTCTCAGCCCCCAGTTCAGGCTGGGCGTAGTTCAGAAGTGACACTTCCGTGATGGCAAGAGATCGCATTAGGTCTAGTGTCTCGTTTAAGAGCGAGAGCCAGACATGTGTATGAGGATCCGTGAAGCTAGGTTCGGTAATAACCACTTGACCAAGCCCGATAGACGCAGACCTCGAGAGTTCAGAGTTGACGTCTAGAGGCGAGTCCGGCTTCCCGATGATAGGAAGAGTCATGTTTGACTCCGGGTCTGCTGACAACATGGTCGCCTTTGGGTCTCCGACAGGAGGCTCCGTAATGGGAGAGAGTCCGACTGGGTTTATCCTCCCGTCTTCGGACAGAGTGGTATGCTCTGGGTCTAAGGCCAGGGCAGGCACGAGAGTCGATCCTTGAGCAGAATCTGATGGTGGATCCAACGGGCTTCCTCATGTGGATGAAGAGCGGCGGCCGAGGCTGAGAACCCTTTGAAGACCAAGTCTCCTCGGATATCAGCGATGTAGTTCAAGCTTCCAAACCTGATCTGATGACTAGGGGTGTAACTGTCGATCTGCTCGAGGTGACCAGTTGAATTGGCATGTAGAGCGAAGCCGCCAAACACAAAGAGTTGACCAGGGAGGAAAGTCTCCCCGAAAATAGCATTGTCGCCGATGAAAAGGCGAGCCATCGATCCTTCTGTCGACGACACAATGGAACTCTCAATGAAAGCACCAATGTCGGTGTCAAACTGGCAGATATCGGGTAGGGGGTCCCAAACTGTGCGTCTGAGGATCAATGCTAACAAGGGACAATGGGGACAAAATGTTTACCAAGGTTCGGGCCCTCTTAAAGGAGGTAAAATCCTACGTCCTGCATGATTATATTCAATGAGTATAGGGGTTACAAGAGTTGATCTACCTCGAGATCGTAATGGCTAAACCCTAGTTGTCTAGCCTATGAGAATTCTGATGATCTCTACGGACCAAACCCTCCGGTTTATATACACACCAGAGGGGCCTAGGGTTATACGGAGTCGGTTTACAAGGGAAGGAAATAACATATCCGGACATGAAACTTGCCATCCACGCATATAAGATTCCTACCCAGACACGGGGGAAACGTCTTCTACTTTTATCTTCACGGCCCATCAGTCCAGCCCATATCAAATAGTCCGGACACCCGAGGACCCCCTAATCCAGGACTCCCTCAGTGGTGATAGAAGTGGCGGGAGGTCAGTGGCAGGTACCCCTAGGAGCCTAGACCGCCACTATTGGGCTTTTTGTGCCCGCCGCTGCTAGGCATTCATGCAGTAGTGAGGTAGCAAGCTCTCCACAATACAAATGCACATACGTAAATCGAGAACTAGGAAATAGAACCTAAAGTTTGGTGAAGATAATGATTTGTTCATCCAGTTCAGGTTGCTGACACAACCCTATGTCTAGTTGAAGAGGTTGTGATTTAACTAAGAAGACAAAGTCTTCACCTTACTCTCCTTGAGATAGAACCAACTCTGACTATGCACCCATGGCAGATCTTCAAGGCATATCCCAAATCCTTCAAAGACTTATTTTTCAAGCAATCCACAATTACTCTTGAATACCCAGAACAAACGCCTAACCATCTAGTGGATGCACAATCCACAAGAGTAATAGGATAAGATTAGCCCAAGCAAACTCTCCAGTGATGCTCAATAACTTTAGCATTTGGGGCTCTAGGATTTTCCTCACTGGGATTCCCTCAAATCTCGTGGAAGGGAAAATGATTTTGTCAGACAATCTCGGTCTTAGTTTGCACGGAGTAGACAACCAGCTACGGTTGAAGTGGATGGCTATTATAGCAGGTGGAGCAAGCCCGGGGACTGAAATGACCATTAGAGGTGCACTCACGATGTCAACACGAAACATGGCAAACAGTCAGATTTCAAAGCTACTCTCTCACCTGGTCTGTCTTGCCGCAGAAGACAACCGGCTATGCTTGAGGCAAATGTGCTAGAGAGGACTGAAGAATAACATCTCATACTTAGAAGCTAAAAGCCTTCACTGTACCACTCTCAAAGTCTTCACTCGAAGATTTTAGGTTTGCATTGATCACACACCAAAAGACTTCATTCTAACATCACTTTGACCCCCCCCCCCCACTGATAGTATGGTTTGCCCTATTGATTCAAATAGAAGCAAAAGAAACTAGTAAACAAAAGTCTACACTTCGGCTGCTCTCTCCATGAGTAACTTCATTTGCTTCAATAGGCATATGATATTCTTAAATGCTATCATAATAATTTTAGGGGTCATAACTCTTTGTTAAACCAAATCCTCAAGGACTACATCTTTGTATACTAACAAACACAATAGAGCATCTCCAACAGCCACGCTATATAAGTGTCGTGCTGGAAATTTTGGGTTTTTTGCGCGCGTGCAACCGCTCCGGGAGCTCCAGCCGAAACGCCATCACGCGTCGTTTATTTGCTGCGCCCACTCCCGTGCCCTTCACACTCGAGCACCCGCTCGCGACTTCCACCTACCTCGACCCAAGCGCTGGCGCCACCACCCACACCACCCATTAGTTTCGGCGACCATTCTGGCGCTTCCCCGGCCTATCCCCGTGCCACCGTTGCTTCCTTCGTCTCCCACCAGTCGCCGCCGCTCCTCGCGAACACCGTTCCTCCGACGAACAATGCCCGGCCGCCCACTGCCGCTCGGCTCCCACAAGGTGTTCGACAAAACGCTTGCAAGGTATGTATTGCTTCAACTTCACATTTTTTACATGAATTTGGTGCATGTTGTTTGTAGTTTTTATAGCCTAGTTTAAATTGAACATTGTAGATGAGTTCATCATATGATTCTCTCGAAGAAGAATTTGATATTTGTTGGGGAACGCAGTATTTCAAAAAATATACCTACGATCACGCAAGATCTATCTATGTGATGCATAGCAACGAGCGGGAGAGTGTGTCCACGTACCCTCGTACACCGAAAGCGGAAGCGTTAAGTAACGCGGTTGATGTAGTCGAACGTCCTCGCGATCCAACCGATCAAGTACCAAACGCACGGCACCTCCGCGATCTGCACACGTTCAGCTCGGTGACGTCCCTTGTACTCTTGATCCAGCTGAGGCCGAGGGAGAGTTTCGTCAGCACCACGGCGTGATGAAGGTGATGATGAAGTTACCGACGCAGGGCTTCGCCTAAGCACTACAACGATATGACCGAGGTGGAAATCCATGGAGGGGGCACCACACACGACTAAATAATCAACTTGTGTGTCTATGGGGTGCCCCCTCCCCCGTACATAAAGGAGGGGAGGAGGAGAGGGCCGGCCCTCATAGGGCGCGCCCAAGGGGGGGAGTCCTACTCCCACTAGGAGTAGGTTTCCCCCTTCCTAGTAGGAGTAGGAGAAGAAGGAAGACAGAGAGAGGGAGAAGGAAGGGAGTGGCCCCCCACCCCAATTTGGATTGGGCTTGGGGGCGCCCTCTCCACATCGCCGCCTCCTCCTCTCTTCCACTAAGGCCCAATAAGGCCCATTGACTCCCCGGGGGTTCCGGTAACCTCCCGGTAATCCAGCAAATGCCCGAACTCATCCGGAACCATTCTGGTGTCCAAACATAGCCTTCCAATATATCGATCTTTATGTCTCGACCATTTCGAGACTCCTCTTCATGTCAGTGATCACATCCGGGACTCCGAAAAACCTTCGGTACATCAAAACACATAAACTCATAATACCGATCGTCATCGAACGTTAAGCGTGCGGACCCTATGGGTTCGAGAACTATGTATACATGACCGAGACTCATCTCCGGTCAATAACCAATAGCGGAACCTGGATGTTCATATTGGCTCCCACATATTCTATGAAGATCTTTATCGGTCAAACCGCATAACAACATACGTTGTTCCCTTTGTCATCGGTATGTTACTTACCCGAGATTCGAACGCCGGTATCTCAATACCTAGTTCAATCTCGTTACTGACAAGTCTCTTTACTCGTTCTGTAATGCATCATCCCACAAATAACTCATTAGTCACATTGCTTGCAAGGCTTATAGTGATGTGCATTACCAAGAGGGCCCAAAGATACCTCTCCGACAATCGGAGTGACAAATCCTAATCTCGATCTATGCCAACTCAACAAACACCATCGGAGACACCTGTAGAGCATCTTTATAATCACCTAGTTATGTTGTGACGTTTGATAGCACACAAAGTGTTCCTCCGGTATTCAGGAGTTGCATAATCTCATAGTCATAGGAACATGTATAAGTCATGAAGAAAGCAATAACAACAAATTAAACGATCATCGTGCTAAGCTAACGGATGGGTCAAGTCAATCACATCATTCTCTAATGATGTGATCCCGTTAATCAAATGACAACTCATGTCTATGGCTAGGAAACTTAACCATCTTTGATTCAACGAGCTAGTCAAGTAGAGGCATACCAGTGACACTCTGTTTGTCTATGTATTCACACATGTACTAAGTTTCCGGTTAATACAATTCTAGCATGAATAATAAACATTTATCATGATATAAGGAAATATAAATAACAACTTTATTATTGCCTCTAGGGCATATTTCCTTCAGCCTCCCACTTGCACTAGAGTCAATAATCTAGATTACATAGTAATGATTCTAACACCCATGGAGTCTTGGTGTTGATCATGTTTTGCTCGTGAGAGAGGCTTAGTCAATGGTTCTACAACATTCAGATCCGTATGTATCTTGCAAATATCTATGTCTCCCTCCTTGACTTGATTGCAAATGGAATTGAAGCGTCTCTTGATGTGCTTGGTTCTCTTGTGAAATCTGGATTCCTTTGCCAAGGCAATTGCACCAGTATTGTCACAAAAGAATTTCATTGGACCTGATGCACTAGGTATGACACCTAGATCGGATATGAACTCCTTCATTTGCTGCTTCCGAAGCAGCTATGTACTCCGCTTCACACGTAGATCCCGCCACGACGCTTTGCTTAGAATTGAACTAACTTACAGCTCCACCGTTCAATATAAACACATATCCGGTTTGTGACTTAGAGTCATCCGGATCGGTGTCAAAGCTTGCATCGACGTAACCATTTACGACTAGCTCTTTGTCACCCCCATAAACGAGAAACATATCCTTAGTCCTTTTCAGGTATTTCAGGATGTTCTTGACCGTTGTCCAGTGATTGATACGTACATTTTGCATCATGCTTTTATATCGATATCTATTGCATTATGGGTTGTTATTTCACGTTATGTCGCAATACTTATGGCTATTCTCTCTTATTTTACAAAGTTTACATGAAGAGGGAGAATGCCGGCAGCTGGAATTCTGGGCTGGAAAGGAGAAAATATTTGAGACCTATTCTGTGCAACTCCAAAAGTCCTGAAACTCCATGGAATATCTTAAAATAAATAAAGAAAAACCGTCGCCAAAGATGAAGGCCAGGGGCCCACACCCTGCTCACGAGGGTGGGGGCGCCCCCCCCGGGGCGTGCCCCCCTACCTCGTGGGCCCCCTGGTGGCTCTCCGATGCCCATCTTCTCATATATGAAGTCTTTCGATGAGAAAAAAAATAAGAGGCAACCTTTCGACGAGACTCCGCCACGAGGCGGAACCTTGGCGGAACCAATCTAGGGCTCCGCAGAGCTGTTCTGCGGGGACACTTCCCCGGAGGGGGAAATCATCGTCATCATCATCACCAACGCACCTCTCATCGGGAGAGGGCAATCTCCATCAACATCTTCACCAGCACCATCTCATATCCAAACCCTAGTTCATCTCTTGTATCCAATTCTTGTCTCCAAGTCCGGGATTGGTGCTAGTAGTGTTGATTACTCCTTGTAGTTGATGCTAGTTGGTTTATTTGGTGGAAGATCATATATTCAGATCCTTTATGCATATTATTACCCTCTGAATATGAACATGAATATGCTTTGTGAGTAGTTACGTTTGTTCCTGAGGACAAGGGAGAAGTCTTGCTATTAGTAGTCATGTGAATTTGGTATTCGTTCGATATTTTGATAAGATGTATGTTGTCTAGCCTCTAGTGGTGTTATGTGAACGTAGACTACATAACACTTCACCATTATTTGGGCCTAGAGGAAGGCATTGGGAAGTAATAAGTAGATGATGGGTTGCTAGAGTGATGAAGCTTAAACCCTAGTTTATGCGTTGCTTCGTAAGGGCTGATTTGGATCCATATGTTTCATGCTATGGTTAGGTTTACCTTAATACTTTTGTTGTAGTTGTGAATGCTTGCAATAGAGGTTAATCACAAGTGGGATGCTTGTTCAAGTAAGAACAGCACCCAAGCACCGGTCCACCCACATATCAAATTATCAAAGTACCGAACGCGAATCATATGAACGTGATGAAAACTAGCTTGACGATATTCCCATGTGTCCTGGGGAGCGTTTTCCTATTATAAGAGTTTGTCCAGGCTTGTCCTTTGCTACAAAAAGAATTGGGCCACCTTGCTGCACTTTATTTACTCTTGTTACTTGTTGCTCGTTACAATTTATCTTATCACAAAACTATCTGTTACCACTTATTTCAGTACTTGCAGAGAATACCTTGCTGAAAACCGCTTATCATTTCCTTCTGCTCCTCGTTGGGTTCGACACTCTTACTTATCGAAAGGACTACGATAGATCCCCTATACTTGTGGGTCATCAAGACTCTTTTCTGGCGCCGTTGCCGGGGAGTGTAGCGCCTTTGGTAAGTGGAATTTGGTAAGGAAAATTTATATAGTGTGCTGAAATTTTCGTCACTTGTTACTATGGAAAGTAATTCTCGAGGGGCTTGTTCGGGTATCTTCACCCGTCCAATGAGAGCAAAGAGTTGCTCCTCAACCTACTGAACCTATTGAAAATTAAACTCCTTTTGAAATTCCTTCGGTATGATGGAAAAACTGCTAGCTAATACTTTTACAGGAGATGGAACAAAGCATCCTGATGAACATCTACTCTATGTGGATGAAATTTGTGGATTATTTAAGCTTGCAGGTATACCCGATGATGTTGTTAAGAAGAAGGCCTTCCCTTTATCTTTGAAGGGAGACGCATTGACATGGTATAGGCTATGTGATGATATGAGATCATGGAACTATAAAAGATTGAAATTGGAATTCCATCAAAAGTATTATCCTGTGCATCTTGTTCATCGTGATCGCAATTATATATATAATTTTTGGCCTCGCGAAGGAGAAAGCATCGCTCAAGCTTGGGGGAGGCTTAAATAAATGTTATATTCATGCCCCAATCATGAGCTCCCAAGAGTGACAATTCTTCAGAATTTTTATGCTCGGCTTTCTGATGACAATCGCACCATGCTCGATACTTCTTGTGCTGGCTCTTTTATGATGAAGACTATTGAATTTAAATGGAATTTATTGGATAGAATTAAACGCAACTCTAAAGACTGGGACCTCGATGAAGGTAAGGAGTCAGGTACGATACCTAAGTTTGATTGTGTTAAATCTTTTATGGATACCGATATTTTCCGTAAGTTTAGCACTAAATATGGACTTGACTCTGAGATAGTAGCTTCTGTCTGTGAATATTTTGCTACTTATGTTGATCTCCCGAAGGAGAAGTGGTCTAAATGTCATCCTCCCATAGAAGTAAAAGTAGCTGCACCTATTAAAGTTGAAGAAAAGACTGTCACTTATAATGATCCTATTGTTCCTACTTCTTATGTTGAGAAACCACCTTTCCCTGTTAGAGTAAAGGATCATGCTAAAGCTTCAACTGTTGTTCGCAAAAGCAATATTAGAACTTATACACCTCCTGAGCAAGTCAAAGTAGAACCTAATATTGCTATTGTTAAAGATCTCTTGTCTGATAATATTGATGGGCATGTTATTCAGTTTTGCGGTGAAACTGCTAGAATTGCTAAACCATGTGCTAAAGATAAACATAGACATGTGGTAGGCGTGCCCGTTATTTCTGTTAAAATAGGAGATCATTGTTATCATGGCTTATGTGATATGGGTGCTAGTGCTAGCGTTATACCCATTGACTTATACAAAGAAATTATGCATGATATTGCACCTGCTGAGTTAGAAGATATTGATGTTACAATTAAACTTGCCAATAGAGATACTATATCTGCAATGGGAATTGTTAGAGATATTGAAGTCTTGTGTTGAAAAACCAAATATCCCGCTGATTTTCTTGTTCTTGGTTCTCCACAAGACAGCTTTTGTCCCATTATATTTGGTAGACCCTTCTTGAATACTGTTAATGCTAAGATAGACTGCAAAAAGAATGTTGTTACTATTGGCTTGGATGATATGGTTCATGAGTTTAATTTCTCTAAATTTAGTAAACAACATCGTGAGGAAGAGTTGCCTAGTAAGGATGAAATTATTGGTCTTGCTTCTATTGCCGTACCTCCTAGTGATTCTTTAGAACACTATTTGCTAGACCATGAAAATGAGATGTTCATGAATGAAAGAAGGGAAATAGATGAAGTATTCTTTAAACAGGAACCTATTCTGCAACACAATTTGCCTGTTGAAATCCTAGGGGATCCTCCTCCACCCAAGGGTGATCCTGTGTTTGAGCTTAAACCGTTGCCTAATAATCTTAAATATGCTTATCTTGATGAAAAGAAAATATATCCGGTTATTATTAGTGCTAACCTTTCAGGGCATGAAGAAGAAAGATTATTCAAAACTCTTAAGAAGCACCGTGTAGCTATTGGGTATACTCTTGATGATCTTAAGGGCATTAGTCCCACTCTATGTCAACATAAAATAAATTTGGAAGCGGATGCCAAACCAGTTCGTGATCCACAACGACGTTCGAATCCTAAAATGAAAGAAGTGGTAAGAAAAGAAATACTCAAGCTTCTAGAGGCAGGTATAATTTATCCCGTTGCTGATAGTCAGTGGGTAAGTCTTGTCCATTGTGTCCCTAAGAAGGGAGGTATTACTGTTGTCCCTAATGATAAAGATGAATTGATTCCGCAAAGAATTATCACAGGTTATAGGATGGTAATTGATTTCCGCAAATTAAATAAAGCTACTAAGAAAGATCATTACCCCTTACCTTTTATTGATCAAATGCTAGAAAGATTATGCAAACATACACATTATTGCTTTCTAGATGGTTATTCTGGTTTCTCTCAAATACCTGTGTCGGCTAAAGATCAATCAAAGACTACTTTTACATGCCCTTTTGGTACTTTTTCTTATAGACGTATGCCTTTTGGTTTATGTAATGCACCTGCTACCTTTCAAAGATGCATGATGGCTATATTCTCTGATTTTTTTGAAAAGATTTGTGAGGTTTTCATCGACGACTTTTCCGTCTATGGTTCCTCTTTTGATGATTGCTTGAGCAATCTTGATCGAGTTTTGCAGAGTTGTGAAGAAACTAATCTTGTCTTGAATTGGGAAAAGTGCCACTTTATGGTTAATGAAGGTATTGTCTTGGGGCACAAAGTTTTTGAAAGAGGTATTGAAGTTGATAAAGCCAAGGTTGATGCTATTGAAAAGATGCCATGTCCCAAGGACATTAAAGGTATAAGAAGTTTCCTTGGTCATGCCGGATTTTATAGGAGGTTCATTAAGGACTTCTCAAAATTTCTCGACCTCGACTAATTTACTACAAAAGATGTACCATTTGTCTTTTATGATGATTGTGTAGAAGCATTTGAAATACTTAAGAAAGCATTAGTCTCTTTTGTTGTTCAGCCACCGATTGAATTTACCCTTTGAAATTATGTGTGATGCTAGTGATTATGCTGTAGGTGCTGTTCTAGGGCAAAGAGTTGATAAGAAATTAAATGTTATCCATTATGCTAGTAAGACTCTAGACAATGCTCAAAGAAATTATGCTACAACCGAAAAGGAACTTTTAGCAGTTGTGTTTGCTTGTGATAAATTCAGACCCTATATTGTTGATTCTAAAGTAACTATTCACACTGATCATGCTGCTATTAAATATCTTATGGAAAAGAAAGATGATAAACCTAGACTTATTAGATGGGTTCTCTTGCTGCAAGAATTTGATTTGCATATTGTTGATAGAAAAGGAGCTGAGAACCTCGTTGCAGATAACTTATCTAGGTTAGAGAATGTTCTTGATGACCCACTACCTATTGATGATAGCTTCCCTGATGAACAATTAAATGTCATAAGCACTTCTCGTAGCACTCCATGGTATGCTAATTATGCTAATTATATTGTTGCTAAATTTATACTACCTAGCTTCACATACCAACAAAAGAAAAAGTTCTTTTATGATTTGCGACATTACTTTTGGGATGACCCACATCTTTATAAAGGAGTAGATGGTGTTATTAGACGATGTGTGCCTGAGCATGAACAGGAACAGATCCTACGCAAGTGTCACTCCGAGGCTTATGGAGGACACCACGCTGGAGATAGAACTGCACATAAGGTATTGCAATCCGGTTTTTATTGGCCTACTCTCTTCAAGGATGTCCGTAAGTTTGTTTTGTCTTGTGATGAATGTCAAAGAATTGGTAACATTAGTAGACGTCAAGAAATGCCTATGAATTATTCACTTGTTATTGAACCATTTGATGTTTGGGGCTTTGATTATATGGGACCTTTTCCTGCCTCTAATGGATATACACACATTTTAGTTGTTGTTGATTACGTTACTAAGTGGGTAGAAGCTATTCCAACTAGTAGTGTTGATCACAATACCTCTATTAAAATGCTTAAGGAAGTTATTTTTCCGAGGTTTGGAGTCCCTAGATATTTAATGACTAATGGTGGTTCACACTTTATTCATGGTGCTTTCCGTAAAATGCTTGCTAAATATGACGTTAATCATATAATTGCATCTCCTTATCACCCGCGGTCCAGTGGTCAAGTAGAGTTGAGTAATAGAGAGCTCAAATTAATTTTGCAAAACACTGTTAATAGGTCTAGAAAGAATTGGTCCAATAAACTTGATGATGCATTATGGGCCTATAGAACTGCATATAAGAACCCTATGGGTATGTCCCCGTATAAAATGGTTTATGGAAAAGCATGTCATTTACCTCTCGAACTAGAACATAAGGCATATTGGGTTGTTAAAGAGCTCAACTATGATTTCAAACTTGCCGGTGAGAAGAGGTTATTTGATATTAGCTCACTTGATGAATGGAGAACCCAAGCTTATGAAAATGCTAAGTTGTTTAAAGAAAAAGTTAAAAGATGGCATGACAAAAGGATACAAAACTGTGAGTTTAATGTAGGTGATTATGTATTGCTATACAACTCTCGTTTAAGATTTTTTGCAAGAAAACTTCTCTCTAAATGGGAAGGTCCCTACGTTATCGAGGAGGTCTATCGTTACGGCGCCATAAAAATCAACAACTTCGCAGGCACAAATCCGAAGGTGGTAAACGGCCAAAGGATCAAACATTATATCTCAGGTAATCCCATAAATGTTGAAACCAATATTATTGAAACCATAACCCCGGAGGAATACATAAGGGACACTTTCCAGACCGTTTAAGACTCCGAAAAGGAATAGGTATGTGGTACGGTAAGTAAACCGACTCCAAAACAATTTTTAAGGCAATATTTCTCCGTTTTGGAATATTTAGAAAATAGAAAATAAGTGGAAGTCCGGGAAGGACACGAGGGCCCACGAGGTGGTGGGCGCGCCTACCCCCGGCGCGCCCCTACCTCGTGCGCACCTCGTGTGCCCTCTGGACTCCGTTTTCTTGCACGATACGTATTTTGGTCGGTAAAAATTCATTATATATTCTCCCGAAGGTTTTGACCCTCATATCACGCAAATATCTCCTGGTTTTGTTTCGAGCTGTTTTTCTGACAGATCTAGATCATCATGACGTCCCCAAGTGCTTCCAAGGACAAGTTCTTCGAGAAGGTGATCAACCCTTACCTCGCGGAGGTGCTGCGACACCCTCAAACCATTGAGATGCGTGATGGGTTGCTGCACATCCGCGATGTTGAGGGACCAAAGGGAACCAGAAGCATGAAGGCGAGGCTCGAAGCAATGGAGCAACAAGTTTTCAAGTGCCAGGGGATGGTGGAGTGTGGAATTAACGCTAGCCACAAGATGCTCGCGGAGTTCACCAACAACTACGAGCCGGATGCCAAGAACACCGAGGAGGCCATCTTCAAGCTACATGAGAAGATCGAGCACCTCCAAGCCCAAATCCATGATCTGCAAAACCAAAACTGTGAGTATGAATATATATTCAAAAGGATGAGTTTGGCTGTAGATTTGAGGATTCTGGAGACTCGATCATCCTTCTATGATGGTGAGCCTATGCCATGGAAGGTGGACGTCAAGCCCGCATCATCAACAACACCTCCACTTCCTTCACCAGCAAAGGAGATATAATCACATGGGTATGGGCACTCCCCTTGGCAACTGCCAAGCTTGGGGGAGGTGCCCCGGTATCGTATCACCATCACAACTCCTATCTTTACCGTTTTTCTTAGTTCGATCCTATTAGTAGTATCTTGATCTAGTAGAATAAAGGTTATGGCATGATCTAGTTTTGAGTTTTGCTTTATGATCTCTCTATGTAATCGAGTCCATGAGCTATATATATAGTAAAGTTTAGTGTTTATTCAAGGGCTTGATTGTTTTGCCATGATCTTGGGTGAATAAGAAAAATAATAAAAAGAAACAAAGAGTTCATATTCATCTTATTATAAGTAATGACTTCACATAGAAAGAGTATGATGATTAAAAGTTGTTGGGAGTTGGCAAATATAGCTTTGGTCATCGTTGCAATTAATAGGAAGTAATAAGGAGAGAGAGGTTTCACATATAGATATATTATCATTGACATCTTTTATGATTGGGAGCACTCATTAAAATACTACATGCTAAAGAGTTGATGTTGGACAAGGAAGACAACGTGATGAGTTATGTTTTCTTATATCTGAGATAAAGTATGTTGTCATGGATCCTCTAACATGTTGAGCTTGTCTTTCCCCCTCATGCTAGCCAAATTCTCAGCACCAAGTAGAGATACTACTTGTGCTTCCAAATACCCTTAAACCAGTTTAGCCATGAGAGTCCACCATATCTACCTATGGATTGAGTAAGATCCTTCAAGTAAGTTGTCATTGGTGCAAGCAATAAAAATTGCTCTCTAAATATGCATGACTTATTAGTGCAGAGAAAATAAGCTTTGTACGAACTTGTTGTGGAAGTAATAAAAGCGACGGACTGCATAATAAAGTTCCACATACAAGGGGCAATATAAAGTGACGTTCTTTTGCATTAAGATTTTGTGCATCAACCATAAAAGTGCATGGCAATCTCTGCTTCCCTCTGCGAAGGGCCTATCTTTTATTATTACCTTCTACCCTATGCAAGAGTCACGGTGATCTTCACCTTTCCCTTTTCATTTTATCCTTTGGCAAGCCCAACATGTTGGAAAGAACATGATATACATATCTAATTGGATGTAGGGGAGCATGAATTATTATTGTTGACATTACCCTTGAGGTAAAAAGTTGTGGGGTAAACTACAAGCCCCTATATTACTCTGTGTTCGATTAAAACTCCGTAACCACAAGTATTGCGTGAGTGTTAGCAATTATGAAGGGCTAAATGATACTTGAGTATGTGGACTTGCTTTTAAGCTCTGACATAGACTCTTTCCGATGTTATGATAAATTGCAATTGCTTCAGTGACTGAGGTTACAATTTGTTGGTGCCCAATAAGGTTTCTGATTCATACTTTTGCATTGTGAAAAGATCATCACATGAACATAAGTAATCGTATGACAAAAATCTATATATGTTGCTGTTATGAGAATAATTATGATGCCTTCATGTCCGTATTTTATTTTTTTATCGACGCCTCTACCTCTAAACATGAGGACATATTTATTATTATCGGCTTTTCGCTTCAGGACAAGCGAGGTCTAAGCGTGGGGGACTTGATACGTCCATTTTGCATCATGCTTTTATATCGATATCTATTGCATTATGGGCTGTTATTTCACGTTATGTCATAATACTTATGGCTATTCTCTCTTATTTTACAAGGTTTACATGAAGAGGGAGAATGCCGCAGCTAGAATTCGGGTGGAAAAGGATCAAATATTGAGACCTATTCATGCAACTCCAAAAGTCCTGAAACTCCATGGAATATCTTAAAATAAATAAAGAAAATCATCGCCAGAGATGAAGGCCAGGGGCCCACACCTGCTCACGAGGTGGGGCGCCCCCAGGCGCCCTCTACCTCGTGGGCCCCGGTGGCTCTCCGATGCCCATCTTCTCATATATGAAGTCTTTCGATGAGAAAAAAAATAAGAGGCAACCTTTCGGGATGAGACTCCGCCGCCACGAGGCGGAACCAATCTAGGGCTCCGGCAGAGCTGTTCTGCCGGGGACACTTCCCTCCGGGAGGGGGAAATCATCGTCATCATCATCACCAACGCTCCTCTCATCGGGAGAGGGCAATCTCCATCAACATCTTCACCAGCACCATCTCATATCCAAACCCTAGTTCATCTCTTGCATCCAATTCTTGTCTCCAAGTCTGAGATTGGTGCTAGTAGTGTTGATTACTCCTTGTAGTTGATGCTAGTTGGTTTATTTGGTGGAAGATCATATATTCAGATCCTTTATGCATATTATTACCCCTCTGATTATGAACATGAATATGCTTTGTGAGTAGTTACGTTTGTTCCTGAGGACAAGGGAGAATTCTTGCTATTAATAGTCATGTGAATTTGGTATTCGTTCGATATTTTGATAAGATGTATGTTGTCTAGCCTCTAGTGGTGTTATGTGAACATAGACTACATAACACTTCACCATTATTTGGGCCTAGAGGAAGGCATTGGGAAGTAATAAGTAGATGATGGGTTGCTAGAGTGATGAAGCTTAAACCCTAGTTTATGCGTTGTTTCGTAAGGGCTGATTTGGATCCATATGTTTCATGCTATGGTTAGGTTTACCTTAATACTTTTGTTGTAGTTGCGGATGCTTGCAATAGAGGTTAATCATAAGTGGGATGCTTGTTCAAGTAAGAACAGCACCCAAGCACCGGTCCACCCACATATCAAATTATCAAAGTACCGAACGCGAATCATATGAACGTGATGAAAACTAGCTTGACGATATTCCCATGTGTCCTCGGGAGCGTTTTCCTATTATAAGAGTTTGTCCAGGCTTGTCCTTTGCTACAAAAAGGATTGGGCCACCTTGATGCACTTTATTTACTCTTGTTACTTATTGCTCGTTACAATTTATCTTATCACAAAACTATCTGTTACCACTTATTTCAGTACTTGCAGAGAATACCTTGCTGAAAACCGCTTATCATTTCCTTCTACTCCTCGTTGGATTAGACACTCTTACTTATCGAAAGGACTAAGATAGATCCCTTATACTTGTGGGTCATCAAGACTCTTTTCTGGCGCCGTTGCCGGGGAGTGTAGCGCCTTTGGTAAGGAAAAATTTATATAGTGTGCTGAAATTTTCTATCACTTGTTACTATGGAAAGTAATTCTCTGAGGGGCTTGTTCGGGGTATCTTCACCCCGTCCAGTAGAGCAAAGAGTTGCTCCTCAACCTACTGAACCTATTGAAAATGAAACTCCTTTTGAAATTCCTTCGGGTATGATGGAAAAACTGCTAGCTAATACTTTTACAGGAGATGGAACAAAGCATCCTGATGAACATCTACTCTATGTGGATGAAATTTGTGGATTATTTAAGCTTGCAGGTATACCCGATGATGTTGTTAAGAAGAAGGCCTTCCCTTTATCTTTGAAGGGAGACGCATTGACATGGTATAGGCTATGTGATGATATGAGATCATGGAACTATAAAAGATTGAAATTGGAATTTCATCAAAAGTATTATCCTATGCATCTTGTTCATCGTGATCGCAATTATATATATAATTCTTGGCCTCGCGAAGGAGAAAACATCGCTCAAGCTTGGGGGAGGCTTAAATCAATGTTATATTCATGCCCCAATCATGAGCTCCCAAGAGTGACAATTCTTCAGAATTTTTATGCTCGGCTTTCTGATGACAATCGCACCATGCTCGATACTTGGAGTGGACGTCAAAGAAGCGAAGAGGTGGCCATGAGACAGGGAGGCGCGCCCCTCACCGTCATGGGCCCCTCGTGGCTCCCCTGGCCGACTTATTTCGCCTATATATACTCATATACCCGAAAACATCCAGGAGCACCACGAAACCCTATTTCCACCGCCGCAACCTTCTGTACCCGTGATATCCCATCTTGGGGCCTTTTCCGGCGCTCCGCCGGAGGGGGAATCGATCACGGAGGGCTTCTACATCAACACCATAGCCTTTCCGATGATGTGTGAGTAGTTTACCACAGACCTTCAGGTCCATAGTTATTATCTAGATGGCTTCTTCTCTCTCTATCGATCTCAATACAAAGTTCTCCTTGATTCTCTTGGAGATCTATTCGATGTAATTCTTTTTGCGGTGTGTTTGTCGAGATCGGATGAATTGTGGGTTTATGATCAAGATTATCTATGAACAATATTTGAATCTCGTCTGAATTATTTTATGTATGATTTGATATCTTTGCAAGTCTCTTCGAATTATCAGTTTGTTTTGGCCTACTAGATTGATCTTTCTTGCAATGGGAGAAGTGCTTAGCTTTGGGTTCAATCTTACGGTGTCCTTTCCCAGTGACAGCAGGGGCAGCAAGGCATGTATTGTACTGTTGCCATCGAGGATAAAAATATGGGGTTTATATCATATTGCTTGAGTTTATCCCTCTACATCATGTCATCTTGCCTAATGCGTTACTCTGTTCTTATGAACTTAATGCTCTAGATGCATGCTGGATAGCGGTCGATGTGTGGAGTAATAGTAGTAGATGCAGAATCATTTCGGTCTACTTGTCATGGACGTGATGCCTATATACATGATCATGCCTAGATATTCTCATAACTATGCGCTTTTCTATCAATTGCTAGACAGTAATTTGTTCACCCACCGTAGGTGCTATCTTGAGAGAAGCCACTAGTGAAACCTATGGCCCCCGGGTCTATTTTCCATCATATAAGTTTCCAATCTATTTTACTTTGCAATCTTTACTTTCAATCTATATCATAAAAATTCCAAAAATATTTGTCTTATTATGTCTATCAGATCTCACTTTTGCAAGTGGCCGTGAAGGGATTGACAACGCCTTTATCGCGTTGGTTGCAAGGTTCTTATTTGTTTGTGTAGGTACAAGGCGACTTGCGTGTAGTCTCCTACTGGATTGATACCTTGGTTCTAAAAAACTGAGGGAAATACTTATGCTACTTTGCTGCATCACTGTTTCCTCTTCAAGGGAAAACCAACGCAGTGCTCAAGAGGTAGCAAGAAGGATTTCTGACGCCGTTGCCGGGGAGTCTACGCACAAGTCAAGAAATACCAAGTACCCATCACAAACTCTTATCCCTCACATTACATTATTTTCCATTTGCCTCTCGTTTTCCTCTCCCCCACTTCACCTTTGCCGTTTTATTCGCCCTCTTTTTCGTTCGCCTCTTTTTGTTTGCTTCTTGTTTGCTTGTGTGTTGGATTGCTTGCTTGTCGCAATGGCTCAAGACAATGCTAAATTGTGTGACTTTTCCAATACCAACAACAATGATTTTCTTAGCACTCCGATTGCTCCTATTACCGATGTTGAATCTTGTGAAATTAATGCTACCTTGTTGAATCTTGTCATGAAAGATCAATTTGCTGGCCTTCCTACTGAAGATGTCGCTACCCATCTAAACAACTTTGTTGATTTGTGTGATATGCAAAAGAAGAAAGATGTGGATAATAATATGGTTAAATTGAAGCTATTTCCGTTTTCGCTTAGAGATTGTGCTAAACTTGGTTCTATTATTTGCCTAAAATAGTATTGATTCATGGAATAAGTGCAAAGATGCTTTTATCTCTAAGTATTTTCCTCCCGCTAAGATCATCTCTCTTAGAAACGATATAATGACTTTTAAGCAACTTGATCATGAGCATGTTGCATAAGCTTGGGACATGATGAAATTAATGATATGTAATTGCCCTACACATGGTTTGAATTTATGGATGACTATACAAAAAATTTATGCTGGATTGAATTTTGCTTCTAGAAATCTTTTAGATTCGGCCGCGGGAGGCACTTTTATGAAAATCACTTTAGGAGAAGCTACTAAACTCCTAGACAATGTTATGGTTAATTATTCTGAATGGCACACCGAAAGATCTACTAGTAAAAAGGTTCATGCGATTGAAGAGATTAATGTTTTGAGTGGAAAGATGGATGAACTTATGAAATTGTTTGCTAATAATAGTGTTTCTTCTGATCCAAATGATATGCCTTTGTCCACTTTGATTGAGAATAATAATGAATCTATGGATGTGAATTTTGTTTGTAGGAACAATTTTGGTAACAACGCGTATAGAGGAAAATTTAATCCTAGGCCGTTCCCTAGTAATTCCTCTAATAATTATGGTAACTCCTAAAACAACTCTTATGGAAATTTTAATAAGTTGCCCTCTGATTTTGAGTCTAGTGTTAAAGAATTTATGATTTCGCAAAAGAATTTCAATGCCTTGCTTGAAGAAAAATTGCCTAAGATCGATGAGTTGGCTAGGAACGTGGATAGAATTTCCCTTGATGATGATCCTTGGAAACTTAGATCTATTCCACCTAAGCATGATATCAATGAGTCTCTCAAGGCCATGAGAATTTCCATTGATGAGTGCAAAGAAAGAACCGCTAGGATGCGCGCTAAAAAAGATTGCTTTGTGAAAGCGTGTTCTTCTAGTTTTCATGATAATAAGGATGAAGATCTAAAAGTGATTGATGTGTCTCCTATTAAATCTTTGGTTTCCAATCTGAATCTTGATAATGATGGGACTAGAGATGAGTCAACTTTAGTTAGAAGGCGTCCCAATGATTCAGAGTTTTTAGATCTTGATGCAAAAATTGGTAAAAGTGGGATTGAAGAGGTCAAAACTTTACATAGCAATGAACCCACTATTTTGGATTTCAAGGAATTTAATTATGATAATTGCTCTTTGATATATTGTATTTCCTTGTTGCAGTCTGTGTTAAATTCTCCTCATACTTATAGTCAAAATAAATCTTTTACCAAACATATCGTTGATGCTTTAATGCAATATTATGAAGAAAAACTTGAATTAGAAGTTTCTACCTGTCGGTGTACTAGAGTAGGGGTACCATAGTATCCCGAACTTGTGCACGGGCAGTTGCAGCACCCCGCGGCAGGGCTTGCTGGGTGACCGCCAAGGTCCTCCGTGTTTTCTTTGGAGCCATTCAAGAACAAAGTATTCAAGCCAAGGAGACAAGGCCCCGGCAAGAGGAGCTTGCCGGGAAGGCCAACCAAGGCATGACCAAAGTATTTAAGCCAAGGAGACAAGGCCCCGGCAAGAGGAGCTTGCCGGGAAGGCCAACCAAGGCATCTCAAAGAACTTGCCGCGATGCGCCACGCGTCCCGGCGAGGCCCGGTGAGCGACAAGCTTCCGAACGCGACAAGACAACGACCGCGGCAAGGCGCTTGCCGCGGCAAACTACCACGCTATACCCGCTCCGACATCCACCAACGTGTCGCCTCGACCTTTCCAGCGCGCGTGGCAAGAGGCTGTGTGGCCAGCGGTGCGCGGTGGCGAGCGACGCTGACAAGATTGCCATCATGGCGAACGGTGGCGTCCCTGACGGTCCCTTTTTGCACTGTTTGGGCGACGTAGACGGGCATTTAATGCCTTTGTCCCCTGCCGTCGGGGTTAGGTATGATACACTGTACAGGTAGTTGTACCAACCGCAATTGCCTTTTCCATTTTTACCCTTGTCTACGTTGCCACCTATCGGAGACCCCTTAAGCATATAAAAGGAGGCCCATGCGCAACATAGAGGGGGGTTCGAAGGCAGAAAAACACTCACGCTCGGTCCTGTTAGCAGCTAGTGTGTACTGTAGCACTCAGCGCTCCCGAGCAAGAACTCAATACATTCAGACATGCAGCAGTAGGAGTGTTATCTCTCCGGAGAGCTCGGCTGGGTAAACTGCCGTGTTAGCCGCCTCGATCTGCTCTTCGTGCGATCTCCGCCCCCCGCCGAACCGAAAGGGGCTCGGTCCGCCGGTCCCATAGGTGTTCGTGGATCAGCAACCCCGACATCTTTGGCGCGCCAAGTAGGGGGCGTCGAGGTTGTGTGAACCTGATCCGACGTTCACACGAGCTAGATCTTCATTTTCTTCATCGACATGCCACCGAAGAAGAAGGCTTCGGAGGCAGCTGTTCCGTCCACGTCGATCCCACCACCACCGGAGCAAACCGGTGGTGGGGTAGACGCCGGCGGAAGAACGGGCATCGACGAGGGAGCCCACGGTGCTGCCAGGTCCAAGGACAAGGCCGCGCAGACCTCGGCATCCGTACATGCACCACGCCCATCTCAGGAGGCGCGGGACCGACAGCGTCATGGTACTCGCAGTGCCATACGTTCGTTGGGCCAAGATCGAGCTGGTGGATCTCGAGATGCTCAAGACCAGCATGCACGCCAACAGGCTGGCACGAGCGAGGCATCGTCGCTGGGCGGATATGCTCCTTCTAACATAGTTAGAAGTCCGAGCATATCCCGCTCCTCGTGCCGTTCGCCACTGCCGCCCACCACTCCAACAGAAGCTTTGGCGCGAGCTCAACTGCTCCTGGATTACCCTCCAACGGCAGACAAGATCGATGAATGGAGGGCCACCATTCAGAGTCTCATTGGCTTTGCCAACGGCGACACTCCGCGGCAGCCGAGTACATCGCTGCCGCGGCAGGACTGCCAGGCACGAGCCGATGGCGATGAAACCGGTGGGGGAGCAACCACCATGCACTCTCCACCCCGAAGGCCAAGATCGCCAACTCGCCGGATCCACCTCAACAGCGACTCCACTGCATCATCAGATCCACGAGCTCGTCGCGATCAGCGCCAAGTTCTTCACGAGAGACAGCAAGAAGACGCTCGAACTCGCATCGAGCGCCAAGAGAAGCGCCAAGGTCAATCGGACCAGCGCGCTTAGGCCCTCCGTCGACATGCATGCACCGGGGAACCAGCGACTTGCCGTACGCGGTAGGTTGCCCTGCGTTCACTCGTGAGCTGCGGCAAGTCCAGTGGCCCAGCACGAAGAATTTCAAGCCAGACGTACCAGAGAAGTACGACGGCAAGTCGCATCCGTCGGAGTTCCTCAGCATCTACACCATCGCGGTGCGAGCTGCCGGGGGGCAGGACGACAAGATCCTGGCCAACTACTTCCCGCTGGTACTCAAGCCCAATGTCAGATCCTGGCTCATGCACTTGCCGGACAACTCCATATCCTCCTGGGCAGACCTATGCCATCAGTTTGTCGACGCCTTTACAGGCGGCCACAAGCCTCATGGCCAAGAGAGTGACCTTCATCTGCTCGCCCAGAAGGAAGGAGAGCCCCTGCGCAAGTATATTCAGAGATTCAGCCACGACAAAGACAACATCCAGATGTCCACCCGCCGCATGTAATCAGCGATTCCATCGAGCGTCGCGAAACCGCAGGATGCGGAGGAGATGGCGATGTGCAAGATCGAGACGTCGATGAGCTATATGCCTGGCCGACAAGTGTGCATCGTCTTTGAGGAAGGAGGAGACTCCCGGAGAAAATATGAAGCGGGAGGATCTCGATAGTGAGGAGGCTGCCCGGCAAAAAAACCCGGCGGCGGAACAACATGAAGAAGAAAGGCAAAGATGCGCTAGTGGTTGAGCAGTCCGGCAACGGAGGTGGCGCCAAGAAAGCCAAGGCTGGTAGCTCCGCAAGGAGATTGCCGCAGCACCAACTACCAGTGTGGCGGTCGCCGACAAGCGTGACGGCACCAACAAGCAATCTTGCAAGATCCACCGCACTAAGGGCCATGACCTCCAGAGCTGCAAGAAGGTCGAGCAGCTTGTTGAGCAGCAAAGGGCTGAATACGAGCGACGCAACAAGGAGAAGGCCCAGGAAGGTGCCGGAGGAGCCGGCAAGAAACGCCCCGGCCGAGGAGGACGCCATGCAAGGCCAAGCAGCGGCAAGGAGACAGACCTCCCGCGCCGCGACAAGGATGAAGATGACGACGACGATGAAGATACGGATGATGACGAGACTGACGAGCAGGAGTTCCAGAAAGCCACAGAGGTCCTGTGCGTTGACGGCGGTGCTTCTCTGCATACTTCACACCGCCAGCTCAAGCAATGGGTGCAGGAAGTCAATGCGGCAGAACCACCCGTCGAGTCACGCAAGCCTCTGAAATGGTCCAGCATGCCTATCATCTTTGATATTGAGGACCACCCTTATCGCATAACTGCGGTCGGGTGCTTGCCGATGTTGGTTTCACCAACTATCCGCAACCTCAAGGTCACTAAGATGCTAGTTGACGGCGGGGCCGGCTTGAACCTGATCTTCTCGCGGTAATCCGAAACTCCAGATCCATGATGGCGAGCTCGAAGAGACCGCACATTCAAGGAATCAATCCGGGAAGGAGCAAGCGAAGGAAAGATCACGTTGCGGTGACATTTGGCGTGAGTTGAACTTCAGGATCGAGAGGGTCACTTTTGACGTTGTTGACTTTCCATTGCCTTACAATGGGATACTCGCCATCCAAAGACTCGCCAAATTCATGGCAGCCTCTTACTATGCATACAACATGCTGAAGATGCCAGCCCGATAAGTGTCATCTCGTCCTGGCGACAAGAAGGATGCTCTTATCTGCGCCGACAAGATCTACCGGGAAGCAGCAGCCACAACAGATAACAAGTCACTTGCCGTTGAAGCTCCCGGGGCGAAGAAGAAGACCAAGTCCGGCAAGAGTTCTGATGCCCACTCCGACAAGCGCACCTCTTGAGTGCTGCGCTACCGTCGAGGACGCACCATCGAGCTCCACCGCAAGTGTAAGAAGACAATGGCAGCTCCACCAGAGACCAAGAAGGTGTCGCCAAGGAGGATGGCACCGGTGGTACCTTCACCATCGGTGCCACTCTCGACCCTAAATAGGAAAGCGCTCGTTGCTTTCCTCGCGGCGAACGCCGACGATTTGCGTGGCAACCGTCGACATCCCCGTGTTCCTGTGAAAGTAATCGAGCACCATCTTGCCGTCTGTCCTCATCGCGGCCCATCAAGCGAAAAGTCGAAACAGCGGTGGGCGCCAAGAATTCATCGCAGAAGAAATCAAGAAATTGGAAGCAGCAGGCCTTGTCGAGGAGTGCTCCATCCTACATGGTTGGCCAACCCTGTAGTCGCGGCGCAAGGCAAGCGGAAATGGCGGCTTTGTATCGACTTTACCGATGTCAATAAAGCTTGTCCCAAAGACCCATTTCCTTGCCACGCATCGACCAGATTGTTGACTCCACGGCGGATGTGACTTGCTTTCATTTCTTGATGCATACTCAGATACCATCAGATCTTCATGGCGAAGAGGATGAGGAGAAGACGCATTCATCACCCCATGTGGCACATACTTTGTTTCGTCGGATGCCTTTCGGTTTAAAGAATGCTGGTTCAACATTTGCAAGGGTAGTCCATGGCGCTTTTGAGCCGCAAATACACGAAATGTGGAAGCCTACATGGATGACATAGTGGTCAAGAGCAAGGACAAGGCGACTCTGGTTCAAGATTTAGACGAAACCTTTGCAAATCTGCGCAAGATCAACCTCAAGCTTAACCCCGAGAAGTGTGTGTTTGGATTCCCCTCCGGCAAGCTTCTCGGGTTCTTCGTGTCTCAGTGGGGGATTGAAGCCAATCCCGACAAGATCAAGGCCATTGAGCAGATTGAGGCACCAAAGCGCGTCAAGGATGTATGAAGACTTGCCGGTTGCGTAGCTGCTCTCAGCAGGTTTATCTCTAGGTCTGCTGAGCGCGCCCTGCCATTTTTCAAAATATTGAAAAAGGCAGGTCCAATGAAATGGACTCGAGCGGAGGCTGCGCTGCAGACTTAAAGAGATACCTGTCCTCCACTCCAACACTTGTCGCACCTAAGCCACAAGAGAAGTTGCTGCTATATATAGCGGCAACCAATCAAGTGGTTAGTGTTGCATTAGTAGCGGAGAGGAGGCGGATGATGAGCCAACAACGCGCAGATGCATCCAGCGACGAAGCGGGACTTCACCGCAAGCTCGGTCCCGACAAAGATGGATCTGCGCAGCGCGTGAGAGGATGCGAAAAAGAATGGTGCAGCGCCCAGTTTACTTTGTCGGTTCCCTTCTCCGTGGGGCTAGGTCAAGGTACTCGGTGTGCAGAAATTGCTTTTCGCCTTCTCATGGCCTCGAGAAAGCTGCGCCATTACTTCCAAGCACATGAGATCACAAATCACTCATTTTCCAATGAAGAGGATACTTGCAAAATCCGAAGCAACAGCAGGATTGTCGAGTGGGCATCGGAACTGTCAAGCTTTGGTCTCAAGTTTGAGAGCACCTCAACTATCCAAAGCAGAGCATTGGCGGAGTTCATAGCAGAATGAACGCCAACACAAGATGAAGAAATTCCAGAAACGAGCATCCCCGTCAAGGAAGCAAGCAAAGAGTGGTTGATGTACTTTGATGGTGCCTTCTCGCTGCAAGGCGCCGGTGCAAGCGTGCTACTTGTTGCACCCACCGGAGAGCACCTCAAGTATTAGTCCAGATGCACTTTCCCAAGGAGCAAGCAACAAACAATACCGCAGAGTATGAAGGTTTGCTTGCCGGTCTCAGGATCCCAGCAGACCTTGGGATCAAGAAGCTCATTGTCAGGGGTGACTCACAGCTTGTCGTCCGCCAAGTAAACAAAAATTATCAGAGTCCATTGATGGAAGCTTACGTTGATGAAGTGAGAAAGCTAGAAGAGCACTTTGACGGCCTACAAATGGAACATGTTCCAAGAGCTCAGAAGGACATTGCCGATGGCCTGTCAAAGTGCGCCGCACTTAAGTTACCTGTGGAACTAGGGATCTTTGTGCTCAAACTGACTCAACCATCTGTAAAGCCATCAATTGGACAGAGCAAGAAGAGGAAGTTGATTTCTGGCGACTATTTTCCGGCAGAGCTCCCCGAAGCCGACACCAAGAAGGTCCTCAAGATCAACACCAAGGGTGCTGAGGAGCAGTCTGCTCCGGCAAGCCCTAGGGTTTGTTCCGTTGAAGCGAGCGCCCCGACAAGTTTTGCTCGGCAAGCTTGCGGGAACGCTCAAGCTCGGCTGAGCCCCAGATCCTCGTCGTAGAAGCGGATGTTCCCGTAGCAGCAGATGTGCCTTTAGTCCTTGTTGTCAAGCCGCAAGCTCCAGCATGGGCACAGCAGATTGTCCGTTTCCTTCAGACAGGAGAACTTCCCGAAGAGCAAGAAGAAGCGGAAAGAGTAGCCCAGCAGTCAAGTATGTACCAGTTTGTCGACAACACACTGTACAGAAGAAGACTCAACGGCGTGAAATTGAAGTGTATTCACCAGGAAGACGGACAAAAGCTGTTGGCAGAGATACATGGAGGCATATGTGGTCACCACATTGGCGCAAGAGCACTTGCCGGCAAAGCGTTCCGGCAAGGTTTCTTTTGGCCGACAGCCCTCCATGATGCAACTGCACAAGTAACCAAGTGTGAAGCGTGCCAGTTCCATTCCAAGCAGATACACCAGCTAGCTCAAGCTCTCCAGACAATCCCTTTATCCTGGCCATTTTCGGTATGGGGGCTCGACATCCTCGGCCCCTTTCCCCGAGCTGTCGGGGGCTTTGAGTACTTGTACGTTGCAATCGACAAGTTCACAAAGTGGCCGGAAGTGGAAGCAGTGAGGAAGGTGACAGCACAGTCAGCAGTCAAGTTCTTTAGGTCGATTGTTTGCCGTTTCGGGATCCCTAATAAGATCATCACCGACAACGACACGCAATTCACGAGCCGCACCTTCACGCAGTACGTCCAAGATCTTGGCGCCAAGGTCTGCTTCGCTTCGCTTGCTCATCCGAGAAGTAACGGTCAAGCGGAGAGGGCGAATCTTTGAAGTGCTCGCGGGCTCAAGACCAGGACTTTCGACAGGCTGCACAAGTGCGGAAGGAACTGGATTGAGGAGCTGCGGTGGTTCTTTGGTCGATCAGACGACGCCAAATCGAGCCACCGCCGACACCTTCGCTCTAGTCTATGGAGCAGAGGCAGTTCTCCCCATGGAACTCAGTATCACGGGTCACCTCGAGTCCTCGCTATGATGAGCTTGAGCAAGAGCAGTTGCGACAAGATGACGCTGCTCCTTGAGGGGGTCGTCTTGAGCCGTTATGCGAGCTGCTCGATACCAGCAAGCTTTGCGCCGCTACCATAGCCGCAAAGTTAATGCCGAAGTCTCGAGGAAGGCGACCTTGTTCTTGGCGCGTTCAGTCCGCCAAGAATTCCAACAAGTTGGCGCTTGAAGTGGGAAGGCCCTTACCGGGTGAAACGAGTCACTAGGCTGGCGCTGTCCGCTTTGAGACCGAAGATGGCATTCCGGTGAGCAACTCTGGAACATTGAACATCTTCGTAAGTTTTACCCGTCAGAAGCGCGGTTGCGGAACCTGTTCCGCAACCACCTTTTGTACAAGTCTTGCCGATGTTGCATGTAATCCTTTGTACAAAGCCTGGCGCAGACCCCGTGCATAAGTAAAGCTCATATGATCCGCATATCTTGTCAATTTCATGCTTTCTATAAATTTTTTTGCATGCGTTATCTGACACTTTGTGCAGCGCCTACCCCCGGTAAGCAATAACGAGCCATAAGGCTCCATATCTTTATTTTCTCTTCTTTCTCTTTCTCAAAGAAAGGAAGGTTCCCTCGCCCACAAGTTTGCCGGGGGGAAAGGAGAAGATAATGGTGTGGACCAAGCGTCGCTCAAGGAAGTTTCGCCTTACCGGGAAGCAAACGACAGAAAAGCTAAGTTGCTAAAGTTTGAGCAATCAGTTTTAAAATTTTTAAGTTATCTTCCTCGAACGACCGTGCTTTGTATGGAAAACCTGTGCGCGGAGGAACCAACTCGTAACTGGTTGCGCCCTTACTTTGTTTTGAGTCTGCTCAACAACTTAAGTGAGCTGCGACTAGTTGCGACAAGGTTTCTTGTCGGTAGCGGCACCGCCAGCAGGCTGCTGACTTCCCGCACTCAGCGCTCACGGCTAGGGTGCCTGCGCCGACAAGTTCCCTAAAAGCGTAGGGAAAAAACATACAAAGGAAGGAGTCAAGTAAAGGAAATAACATAGCAATCGCTACCCGAAATAGAGTCATATTACAAGATAGCTTGTCGCAGCTCTAACAGATTGTTCTCATAACATGACCAGCAGCGACAAGAAAAAGAGAAAACGGGCGGCCTAATCTACGCGATCGCCCTCAACCCTCTTGATTCCGCTCACCTTGTCCATAATGGGTGCGACAAGGGTCTTGAGCGCTTCCAGATCAGCATCCGGCGGCAAGGTCTTGAGGACATTGGTGAGGTTGAGGCATGGGTTGCGGAAGGCCACCTTCACCAAAGACCTTTGAAGAGCTCCCCAGAGATCATGCGCGACTCGTCGGCCAGCTGCTTTGGGATCTTCTCCGGAGTCGCTTTGGAGGGCCGCCGCCACGCCTTTGAAGAACAAGCTGAGCTTGGCGCTGGGTTGGAGGTGCTCATCGGAGGAATACCGAGATCATCCATCCCAGCTGCGCCAGCTCCCAGTCGATGGCTGCGGCAACATCCACGAGACCCTCGGTCCAAAGCTCCACATTCTCCCTAAAAGGCGTTACAGGCGGCGGCAAGATTCGCCAAGCAGCGCCTCATCGGCCTTGATCTTCTCCTTCAAGGCCACCTCCTGCTCCTCGGCGCCGTCCGGTGTCCGAGTCAAGGTGGTCAGCTTCAACTCAAGATCTGCGTTGGAGTCCTTGGCGGCGCTAAGCTCCTTGCTCCTCTCGACGAGACGACCCTGCAGCTCGCCAAGGGTGTAGGCGTCCTTCTCGCGCTCACGCTTGAGCACAGCAAGCTCCTCGCCGCTCAACTTGAGATCGGCCTCCAGCTGCGCCACCTTTGTCTCCAGCTCCTTCTTAGCGGCCTCGGCAGCTGCGGCAGCATCCTCTGCTTCCTTGAGAGCCCCGCCGAATGTTTGCTCGCGCGCGGCAAGATCCTCCTCGTGGCTGTCAAGGTTAACCTTCCGCTGCGCCAACTCGCCTTCCTGCGCAGACAGCTTCTCGGCAACAAGCCGCTGTTGCTCTTCAACTTCAGCCTTCTCAAGGAGGAAGGCTTTACGCTCCTCGGCGAGTCACTCCCGCTCCTCTGCCAGGGACCGGAGAGCTTCCTGGTTAAGGCCCCGGAGCTCTTCCGCGCGCTTCTCGATATCCGCTCCCGCCTTCGCGACAAGCGCTTCTCGGGATACCAGCTTGGCTTGTCGGGTGCGGTAGAGCGACAACAGCTTCCGCAGAAGCTGCTCCTCCTCAGGCTCGCCGCTGCTGCTGTCCGGCACGTCAACCAGCGTCAGCCCAGCGGAGGCGAGCAACTCTTCATCAAAGGTTTCTCCTTCGATCGGCGTCCTGGAGCTCGACGCCCAGGGGAGCTTGATGAAGACGCCATCGCCGGCCTTCAAATAGGCGCCGGGCTGGGGCTCTTGAACTGGACGCTGCAAAGAGCGGAGGGATAGGCGGTCGGCGTAGCGCCTGGCGCTCCTGCGGCCTCGGGGCCGTCAGTGCGATCGCCGGACCCCTCGCCGGCTTCTGCGGCAGCAGCTTTGGCGGCCTCTTCGCCGGCGGGATCGTCAACGCCGGCTTCTTCTTCGGTGGCAGCAGCGTCGTCGGTATTGTCGCGCGCGTTCTCCTCGCCGGCGACCTCGGTTTCCATCGGCTCTGTGGCGGATGGATCTGCGACCGAAAAGGAAGGAAAGTCAAGCAAATATTCAAAAGAAAATCAGAAGAAGAAGAACACAAGGGAAGTTTTCAAGCGAGAGGATTACTCGTACTAGGATCTGCGATCGTGGTCTCAACCACGGAGGGTCGCTGGTGCTATCCCTTGCCGGAGAACTGTCCCTTGCGGAGAAGTCTCCTTGCCGGAGAACGCTCCCTTGCCGGGAATCCTCCTTGGCGATGTAGTCAAGCAGATGGCATTTCGGGCGGCTTCGGGCACTCTGGTGAGACTGCTCTGCTCCTCACGCAAGCCAACGAATGATATCAAGAAAAAAGAGCACCCATGCACGCCTAACAGCAGGAAGTAAACCATATACTTACGATGGGGGCTGCGCTGGGAAACTGCTTTGAGAATAGTTGCGGGTCCGGCAAGGTGGTCTCAGACACACCCCTCGCTGTCATGCGTGGGTTCGTCCTCGTGACAATCACTTTGGGACCTTGGCTCTCTTCGCCGCTCTCTGGGCCAGCGTCCTGAAAAGGAATGGGTTCAGAGTGAAGCAAATCAGATACAAGACAAAGCAACAAAATTGAAGAACTACAAGTACAGCAAAGAATCTTACTCTTCTTCTTCCTCGTCGGAGCTGAGCGCGGAGAGGTCGAAGTCCGACCCACCTTCCGCGCGACGAGGCAGAGGAGTAGGTTCCCTTGGCCGCTTGGCGGGAGCAGAAGCGGTGGTCCGGGAGGGCCCCGCTCCGGTTGCCACAGCGACGTGAGGTGCTCCCGCGGCAACAGTGCTTGCCGCGGTGGAGCTGCGCGTCATGCCGGCGGCTGTTGACCCTTCTGTCGCCCCACTCGTCCCGGCCTTGCGGAGACGCCTTCTTGGTGGAGCTGGGAGCTCCGCTTGCGGCAAACTGTCTGAAGGTGAGAGAGAGGAGGAGTCGATCTTCAACGAGTCGCTCGCGCCCTCGGCGGCCTTGCTCGACTCAGCTTCAGGCCCGACAAGCTCTTCCTCGCCGGCAAGCTCCTCTCGCTCGACAAGGCTTGCCGCCTCTGCTGCCTCTGCCTCCTCCACGGTGAATCCGAACTCGCCCGCGGCAGCGGCTGCTGCCGCCTCTTCCAGCCTGGTGGCGATGCGCTGCATCTCATCATCGGTGGTGTCGCGGGTGAGGCTCTTCTATTCATTGGGGCGGACCGGCACTTCTACCAGGCCGTCAAAGAACTCCCGCACGACGTCATCTGCAGGCTCTTGCCAAGTTGGGACAATTCCATGCGAGTCGCACAGCGGCATCATTGCACGGATGCGGTCGAGCGAGGAGTTGTTGCACAGCGGAACGACACTCCTCGGCAACCTGAACACTCCGGGATGTTCAGGGTCATGCTTGAACAGTTCCAGGAGCATCGCATCCAGTTCCAGGATAGTGAAGTTAAAATTGAGGCCCGGGCGCATCCACATGATATCCGCCGCATTCTGGAACTCCCAGGCGGGTCTCCTCCTCTCTGCGGGGGCGCGTCGCGACGAAGAAAATCTGCGCCAGCGGCGCCTTACATGGAGCCGGCAAGCCTAAGGCGTAGGATCCGGTGACGGCAATCTTCAGCCTAAGCGTCTGCCGGGCCACGCTGCTCCAATCGTTGTCGCGCACTCTTTCGGGTTTGGCGCCGGGCGATGGCAGCTGCGGGTTCTCCTCGACAATCCAGCACCAGTCTGCTCTCCATTCATCCCACTTGTTGCGGAGCTCTCCCTCTAGATAAGCTTCCTTCTTGCCGGTTCTCGAGATCCAGGCGATTCCGCCGGATAGAGGCTCCCCTCTCTCAACTCGGGGCATAAAGAAGTGGCGGAAAAGAGCTACGTTTGGATAGACTCCGACAAAGTTTTCGCAGAGATGTGCGAAAACTGCCATTGTCAGAACGGCATTGGGGGTGAAGTCAAGGAGGCGGAACCCGTAGGTGTTCATGATATCACAGAAAAATTCAGAGAAAGGCGGGCAGAGCCCGCAGTAGAAGAACAGCGCGAAGAAAGGGTATCCATTCGGAGCCAGTTTCGAAGCGGCAGCTGGGAGTACTTTCGTACGCGGATGCGCTCGCGTCTCCGTCAACCAGAAGAGGTAGTAGTACTCCCTCAGCTCCTTCAAGGCGAGCTGGGGAAGATTGCCGCTCCTTCGCGGCGCCCATGAGAAATCAAGGCGCCTCGGCCGACTTCACGACCTTCCCTTGTCGGCTTTGAGCCATGGCGGAGGTGGTGGGGGCGATCGACGGCGTTGGTGATGCTGGTGGCAATGGGGGGCGGAGCGCTCTCTTTTCAGCCTTGGGAAGAAGGGGGAGGAGCGGAGGTTTTGAGATTGGAACAACAACCGGCGAGATGGGCGAACTGCCCTGTTTCCCGCTATAAAGAGGGAGGGGCAGGCGTTCCATCTTTTCAATAAAGAAACCACCCACGATCTCTCCCACGACGCGCATTCGATGCATGCCGTTCGGGAGGGCGCGGTGAATCTGAGCGAGAATCTGGCGTAACCCAGGCCGCGTGCCCGTGCCTGTTTTGGGCCTGGCCCAACAGCACTTTCGGCATCGTGTGTGGCCGGGCCCGGGCTCTGTCGGTGTACTAGGTAGGGGTACCCTAGTATCCCGAACTTGTGCACGGGCAGTTGCAGCACCAGCGGCGGGGCTTGCGGGTGACCGCCAAGGTCCTCCGTGTTTTATTTGGAGCCATTCAAGAACAAAGTATTCAAGCAAAGAGACAAGGCCCGGCAAGGAGCTTGCGGAAGGCCAACCAAGGCATGACCAAAGTATTTAAGCCAAGGAGACAAGGCCCGGCAAGAGGAGCTTGCCGGAAGGCCAAACAAGGCATCTCAAAGAACTTGCCACGACGCCATGCAGCGTCCGGCGAGGCCCGTGAGCGACAAGCTTCCGGACGCGACAAGACAACGACCGCAGCAAAGGCGCTTGCGCGACAAACTACCACGCTGTACCGCGCTCCAAAGACATCCACCAGCGTGTCGCCTCAGGACCTTTCGGTAGCGTGGCAAGAGGTTGTCTTGACCAGCGGTCTTGTGGCGTGCGACGCCGACAAGATTGCCATCGTGGCGAGCGGTGGCGTCCCCAGACGGTCCCTTTTGCACTGTTTGGGTGGCGTGAGCGGGCATTTAATGCCTTTGTCCCCTGCCGTCGGGGTTAGGTATGATACATTTGTCATGTAGTTGTACCAACCGCAATTCCCTTTCCATTTTACCCTTGTCTCGTTGCCACCTGTCGGAGACCCTTAAGCATATAAAAGGAGGCCCATGCGCAGCGTGGGGGGGTTCGAAGGCGAAAAACACTCACGCTTGGTCTGTTAGCAGCTAGTGTGTCTTTGTAGCACTCAGCGCTCCCGATCAAGAACTCAATACATTCAGACATGCAGCAGTAGGAGTGTTATCTCTCCGGAGAGCTCCGAAGCTGGGTAAACTGCTCGTGTGCTTCGCCTCGATCTGCTCTTCGTGCGATCTCCGCCCCCTGCCGAACCGAAAGGGGCTCGGTCCGCCGGTCCCATAGGTGTTCGTGGATCAGCAACCCCGACACTATCCCTATAAGACTTTATGATGAATGGGAACCTACTATTAAAATTAAAATTAAATATCATGAATGTTATGCTTTGTGTGATTTGGGTGCTAGTGTTTCCATGATTCCAAAAACTTTATGTGATGTGCTAGGTTTCCATTAATTTGATGATTGTTCTTTAAACTTGCATCTTGCGGATTCCACCATTTCGAAACCTATGGGAAGGATTATGTAGCGACCTGACCCAAAATCGGTCAAATCTCTGTGCCTGTACCATCCCAAGATCATGCTGGTACTCACAGTACATCGATAAAGTAATCAAAGTTCAATCACACATGAATATTATTACACGTTTCTCATATAGAGTCTTTATTACAAGGGAATAAATTCGGCTCAAGGCCAACTCATGAGAAATAAACTACTAATCTTTGAGCGTAGAAGTAAAGCGAGTCCATCCGACTCCAAAGGGCAATCGCCAAGCGCGGAGCGTAGCCTCACTCCTGATCGGAAGCTTACCTGGGATCGGAGCACACACTGACCGTAGGATCGTAACCCCTGGGATCGGAAAGCCATAGGAAGAGACCATTGACTTTTATCCTTATCATTCCGTAATTCTCCCTGTTCATTTCTAACTCCTCTCCGATTTTGAACATTCTAGATGGCCGTCGAGTTCACCCCGTTTTGCTCTTCGGAGTTTTGCCACCGATGAGGCGATGCCCTTGGCGGAAGCTGGTCCAGATGGTGAAGAAGCTGAAGATTGCTCTACCCTCGATCACCGGAAGCCAACCAATGCACTTCCGACGGACACCCGCTCTGAGTTGAAGTGCATGTCCTAGGGAGAACCTTCGGAGGACACACGGAGCCTATTGACTTTGAGTTCACGAGTTCAAGCTGGATCATCGGAAGGGGCGTGGCGATCTATCGAGCACTTGGACATCTCCGAGAGAAGTCTGAGCCGAGCTCGATCCCTCAGACCTCGCCATGGTTTCTCGCAGGGCAAGGAACGGAGATATCATCCGTACCGTCGAGGACGACTCCACTCTCTCCTATATCCAGGACTTGGAGTGTCTTCTCAGGAGACGGGAGATTCAGACTCGCCGTAACTCGAAGGCACACAGGAGGCTATTGTTCCGTGAACTGGAACTGGAGGAGAAGGCACGCGCAGATTTCCTTAACCATGAGGAAGAAGTCGCGGACTTCATGGAGACAGTCGACGACCTGAAGATGAAGCTTGCCGCGATAGAGGAAAAGATGGACTTGGGAGAGGACCTTTATCCGAGTGGAGATGAAGGACCCCTCATGAGTAATGATCAGGATTATGAAGGGAGTTCCACTGAAGGAAGCTGCAAGAGGAGGCGCCACACCAGAGGACGCAAGGATTATTGAAGAAGACTTTTTAGTCGACTACCATGTTATTTTTTCCTTTTCGTCGATCAGTTAGGCCGATATTTCGATTAGTCGTGAGCTTTTGTAATCGAGTTTGAACCATGTTTGAGTGGAATGAATAAATGATTGGTGTGTTTATGTTTGTGCATTCATATGGGTAGTGTTATTTCTCATAGACCATTGTTCTATTCTAATTTTCTCGTCCACTCCAAAAACACCAGATACCTCCGAGACGTGACACTCATGCAGCTACTCATCCAGAATCAGAACAACAACACCAACAATCCACCACCACCACCCCCTGTGGACAACTTGACTCGATTCCTGAGACTGAATCCGCCAGTGTTCTCTAGCAGCACTGAGCCGATTGTGGCTGATGATTGGCTCCATAAAGTCGGAAGAGCTAATCACTGTTGGATGCACCGATGCGAGAGAAGGTGCGCTTTGCACAAGCATCAACTTGATGGACCTGCAGCTTCCTTGTGGGAGAACTACACCGCCACTTATCCCATTGGTGCCATCACATGGGATCAGTTCCAGCAGCCTTCCGCACCGCTCATGTCTCAGGTGGAGCCATGAGTGCGAAGAAGCATGAGTTCCGCAACTTGCGCCCGGGGAACCGTCTTGTGGCACGATCGTGGATGAATCAACAAGCTCGCACGCTATGCCCCGGATGATGTGGCCACAGATGCCGCAAAACAGGAGAAATTTCTCGAGGGACTCAACGACGAGCTGAGTATGCAACTTATTGTGGCTACCTTCAACAACTACCAGGAGCTGGTAGACAAGGCCACCATACTTGAAGGCAAGCAGCAGCAGATAGAAGCATAGCGGAAGTACAGCCGGGGAAGCACAACTCGGGAGCTCAGCAGAAGCCCCGTTATGCACCATACTCAGGAGGGCACACCCATCATAACCATGGAGGTCATAACCATGGAGGAAATGGGAACAACCGCAGCCAGGACAACAAGTCAGGCCATGGCAATGGCAATGGAAGCGGTAATGGCAATCAGCATCGTTCGCCCCGACTCAAAGGATCTGAGCCACATCACCGCTTCAAGTGCGGAAGACAGGGCACTACGCCACCGACTGCCGGAGGCCAAGCGGAGGAATGGAAATGGCAATGGAGGCTCAAATAAGAAGCCCAATCCGTTCCCTCGTGCTCGGGTGAACCACATCGGCGTGGAGGGCGTCTATGATCAGCCGGAACAACGTGGTTGGTAAGTTTTATTGAATTCACGTTCAGTTTTGGTACTCTTTGATTACGGTGCAACGCATTCATTCATATCAAGGGTAGTTGTGGAAAAGTACGGGTTGCCCACTAAAACCCTTAGAAGCCCCTTCGCGTCGGTTCCGCAGGAGGAGAAATGATGGCGAGCTTAGGCTGTCATGCAACCCTCAACATCGGGAACCATAAATTTCCGCAGACCTCATAGTGTTGGAAACCCGGACCATGGATGTAATCCTAGGCATGGATTGGTTGACAAAGTTTGAAGGAACATAGGCGTGCCCAAAGTCTATTCTCGCTAACCACCCCGGAGCGAAAAGGATCAAGTATGTAGCGAGCACAGCCGGATGAAGAATCAGTGAATTCCCTCACGGAGTTGTTCAGAGGAAGTGCCAAGAGGTGCAAGATTTTCCGATGTGTTTACGGAGGAATTACCAGAATGCCACGGACGGGGACATTGAATTTCTGATCGAGCTATTGCGGCACAGCCCCAATATCCAAGAGACCTTATCGGATGCCACCGAATGAGTTGAAAGAGATCAAGGATCAAATTAATGAGTTATTGGAGAAAGGATATATTCGACCAAGCTCATCACCTTGGGGAGCCCCAGTTCTTTTGGTAGAGAAGAAGGATGGAAGCTTGAGGATGGTTGTGGATTATCGTGCGTTCAATGAAGTAACCATCAAGAACAAGTACCCTCTGCCGATGATTAATGACTTGTTTGATCAGCTAGTAGGAGCCAAGGTATTCTCTAAGATCGATCTACGATCAGGGTATCATCAGTTGAAGATCCGTGAAAAGGATATACCCAAAACAGCATTCACTACCAGGTATGGTTTATATGAGTATACCGTCATGTCATTTGGATTGACTAATGCTCCTGCGTACTTCATGAATTTGATGAACAAGGTGTTCATGGAATATCTGGACAAGTTTGTCGTGGTGTTCATCGATGATATATTGATTTTCTCAAGAGCGAGGAAGAGCATAAGGAACATTTGCGTCTAGTTCGGAGAAACTTGAGAACATCGGTTGTATGCCAAGTTCAGCAAATGTGAATTTTGGTGAAGGAAGTTGGATTCCTCGGACATGTTATCTCGGGAGAAGGAATAGCAGTTGATCCCGCCAAGGTTGAATCATCACCGATTGGCGATCACCCACCTCGATCAAGGAGATCCGCAGTTTTCTCGGACTCGCAGGATATTATCGGAGGTTCATTGAGAACTTCTCGAAGATTGCCAAGCCCATGACTGAGCTGTTGAAGAAGGAAGCCAAGTATGTTTGGACGAGGAATGTGAAGCCAGTTTTCAGGAATTGAAGAAGCGATTGGTCACAGCCCGATCTTGATTTTGCGGACATACACAAGGAATACCAGGTTTATTGTGGCGCTTCTCGTCAAGGACTCGGAGGAGTACTAATGCAGGAAGGTAAAGTTGTAGCTTATGCCTCCGGACAGCTCGACCTCACGAGATGAATTATGCCACTCATGATTTGGAGTTAGCAGCCGTAGTGCATGCACTCAAGACACAGAGACATTTCCTTATCGGAAACCGTTGTGATGTTTACACGATCACAAGAGCTTGAAGTATATTTTCACGCAGAAGGAATTGAACCTCGGCGGAGGAGATGGCTAGAGTTGATAAAGGACTATGACATGAGACTGCATTACCACCCAGGTAAAGCTAATGTTGTAGCAGATGCTTTGAGCCGTAAGAGTTATGTGAACACTCTTACAGCAGGAGGATTACCTCAGGAGTTAGTCGATGACCTCAGAGATCTCCGACTGGAGATAGTTCCGAGAGGATTCGTTGCAACTCTGGAAGTTCAGTCCACTTTGACCGAAAGGATTCGTGAAGCCTAGAAGTCGGACAAGGAAATTGATGAGATAAAGCAAAAGATGGATGAAGGAAAAGCTAAAGGATTCCGTAAGGATGAACACGGAACTATATGGTTCGAGGGTCGTATTTATGTGCCCAATGATCCCGAACTCAGGAAGCTAATTCTTCAGGAGGCTCATGATTCACCGTACTCGATTCACCCCGGCAACACCAAGATGTACCTCGATTTGAAGGAAAGTTTCTGGTGGACTGGTATGAAGAAGGATATTGCCGAGTGCGTGGCCGTATGTGATGTTTGTCAGCGTGTAAAGGCAGAACATCGAAGCCAGCAGGTTACTTCAACCTTTGCTGATTCCCGATTGGAAATGGGAGAAACTTGGAATGGATTTCATCACGGGATTACCCAGGGACCCGTTCAGGTTATGATTCTATCGGGTAGTGGTTGATCGTTTGACCAAGGTAGCTCACTTCATTCCGTGAAGACTACCTATACCAGTGCTAAGTTGGCCAAGATATACATGACCAGGATCGTATATGCGCATGGAGTTCGAGGAAAATCGTATCGAGATAGAGGAACACAATTTACCTCAAAGTTTTGGAAGCGATTGCATGAAACTTTGGAGTGCGAGGCTGGAATTGATCAGCCTTTCATCCATGAGAGAGATGGACGGACCGAGAGAGTCAACCAAATTCGGAGGACATGTTGAGAGCTTGTGTGCTAGACTATGGATCTAGCTGGGATGATAATTTGCCGTCGCAGAATTCTCATACAACAACAGATTATCAATCCATCTCAAGATGGCCCTTCGAAGCTCTATACGAAAGGAGGTGCGAACACCATTCTTTGTGGGATAGTGTTGGAGATCGATCACTTTTCGGTTCCGACCTTATCGAGGATTCGAAGAAAGTCAAGCTGATTCGAGACAGACTCAAGATAGCACAATCGAGACGGAAGAGTTATCACGACGATGGCGCAAGGAAGTAACTTATGAAGTGGGAGACCGAGCATATCTTCGTGTGTCTCACTTCGTGGAATCAAGAGGTTTGGTGTCAAGGAAAGTTAGCACCCGATTCATTGGCCCTACAAAATCCTCGAGCGTCGTGGAGAAGTTGCTTACAAGTTGGAATTGCGGAAGGATTGTCCGGAGTTCATGATGTCTTCCATGTTTCTCACCTGAAGAAGTGTCATGCCGACATGGCCGATGTTCCGTTGAGAGACACGGTGCCCCTAGAGGCCATACAGCTTGCGGTGATCGACTTACAAGGAGAAACCCGTCCGAATTCTCGAGGCTGCGAGCGAGTCACCCGCAGCAAGGTCATCAAATTTTGCAAGGTGTTGTGGAGTCACCACACCGAGGAAGAAGCCACACAGGGCGCCAAGAAGACCTTCTTGAGACCACCCGCACCTATTTGCTAGCCAACCCGAATCTCGAGGGCGAGATTCATCTTAAGGTGGTAGGTTTGTAACATCCCAAATTTCCTATTTGGAATGTTTTACAATTATAGCTAAGCATCCTATGCATCTGTTTGAATTTGAATGCCATTTGGAGTTTGAGAAGAGATTTGAGTTTTGAATTTGAATTCAAACTTTGGCAAGTGGGAAACATTTCAAAAACTAAGCCCGATAAATACTTGATCAAAAGTATGAGAGGAGTAAACATGACACTCCAAAAATATCGGAGAAAACATTGCCAAAAGTTTTGGATTCAAATCTGAATTTTATTTGAATTTGAAAAAATGGATTTTTATAAAGTTTGGATTTTGCCTTTGGAAAAATGTTCAAATGATAGGAATATTCCCCATCATTTTGGTATATATATACCCTATATAAAATATTTATAGATTTTGTTTTATTTCTGTTTTGGTTTTATTAAAAATAAAGAAAAACCCCCAGCGCCACCCAGCCCCTGCCCAGCCAGCCCGAACCCCCTCGCATGGCGCAGCCTGTGCCCACCACACCGCCAGAGCCAGCCCGGACCGACCACCGCACCACCGCCCTCGCCCAGCAGTTCGCGTCGGCCAACCGCCCGCACCACCCCCTCTCTCTCTCACCGACAGGTGGACCACCCCCCGTCTTCAACCCCTCGCCCACGTCTTCGCCGCGCCGCCGCCGATCGCCGGATCCCGCGAGATCCGGGATCCCGATCCTCCCGATCGCCCCGAAGCAAGGCCGAGGCCCCCGCCTATTTAAGCCCTCGCCCCGCACCCCATTCCCCCCCTAGCCCCTCGCCGGACCCCCTCTTCCTCTCACCCGAGCTCACCGGAGCCCGAGCCATCCGCCGCCGCCATTTTAAATGCTTGCCGTCGCCCTACACCCTCCCGATCTCCCCCGACTCCACCAAAAGCCCCCACTCGTCGCCCCGCACCCGCCCGGCTACTCCGTCGACCTCCCCGACGACCGGAGCCATCAACACACTCGTCGCCGCCGCCGCCGCCAGCTCCGTGAAGTCACCGGAGAACTCCCCCCCTGGATTCACCCTCAACGGCTAGGATTAGATCACCCGAAGAATATTTTTTAAAATAAAACCGCCCGGTTCGACCGGTTCGTTTACGGTTTAGTTAGTTAGGGTTTTTTCTTATTAGCCCGGCCCGACTAGTTTAACCCTAGGGCCCGTTTAGGTTATATTACACACAGTGCGTAGTTTAGGCCCATTAGGCCCTTTTTCTTTTATTTTCATTTTCTGTTTTAACAGAATAGTTCCTGTTTTGAAAAATTCATATCTTTTATTCTGTTCATTATTTTTAGGTGATTCCTTTTTTGTTGGTTTGCAAATTTTCTATAGTTTCTGTAGAATATATATTTAGCTATGTTAAAATTAATTAAAATTGCTTTAATTTAGTTTTAGTCAGAATAGTAAATCTGCTATAACTTGAGTTAGAAAAATTATTTTTGGATGATTCTTTTTGTCCCAACTTTATTTTGACATTGCCAAACCATAGAAATTAATTTGGGTATTTTAGATTAATAAAAAATATTTTTAAACAGAATCTTGTTAATCCTAATTAATTAACTAGCTACTGTTTTCCTATTAATTTAATTAGTAAATAAATTTATTTTTAACATGTGATTGATTATTCTAGGATAGTTTCTGTCACTTTATAGGATGAACTTTTATTTATAATAAATAAAAGTTTTATTTTATTTTCTTATAGAAATTGAATTAGGCCTAATAGGAGTTTCATAATAGATTTTAATTAATTCTTTTTGCTCCTAGTTGCTTAATGAAATATTTTCTGTTTAGTTAACATAAAACCATGATTAGGTTATGTTAAGAAATTTTATTATATAAAACTACTTTTAGTTGTTGTTTAAAGTAGGAAAACTTTGAGTTGGTTTTCTTTGAGTTTTTTTCCCTTTGGGTTTTGCTTTGTTGGTTTTTGTGTGTTACTTTGTTATGCTATTGTGTTATGTTATCCTATTGCTATATGCTTATTGTGATTTGTTTGTCTCGGTAGAGTTTCCTGAGTCTGAAGCTTGCTACTCTGAATCTTTAGCTTACGAGGATCATCAGCAAGGCAAGTTTTGATCATGTTATTTTCTATACCTATATTTTTGTGCATTAGAATTGTCACCACCCACCATGCATGCATTAGTTGAAATTTTGAAGTTATTAATCTTGAGTAGTATCATGTGGTAGGATGAACCAATCCCTTGTTACCATGACCCCGGACGAAGTAGTTTACTTTGCTATGCTCGTGACGGGTTTTGGTTGAGTGAAATTCATAAGCAAGATGTGAGAGTCAATGATGATGACAACCCCTGAACTACAATGATCAAGATGGACTTTGAAATTCACTCTCGGGTGGAGGGCGGTTGACGGCACCACAGAGAACCCAATGGTTGGCGGGATGCATGGAGAAGTGCCATGACATCTTGCGAAAGCTTCACCCAGCCACGAAGAGAAGGATGGATGCCCCATGACCGGAAGCTTACTCATGCAGCCGCAAGCCATTATGGGCTCTGGCTGGGTTAACCCTAGTAGTGATGCTGGCTGGGCGGTACTACGAGATGTAGAAGAACGGTAGGATTGGATGGGTACCGCAGTAGCTGAAGAACTCTTTGGAAGACCTGTTTCATTCGTCCCGTCTTCAAACACCATGAAGTGTGAAGACTTTAAAGGAGGAATGATTCTTGCGGGAAAGTCGCAAACCTCTGCGAGTTAAAGATCTAATCGATTAGCCGTGTCCCGATTACGGACAATTTGAGCCTCTGGAACTTGGAAGTATTCGAAATCTCAACACTAAAACTAATGAATTAATTTGAGGGTTTTATGACTTAATAACTTGGGAATGAGATATTGGTTGGCGGAACCATCTCAATAACTACCAACAATTATGTAGTAATTTGCAAGCAAGTCCACTATAGTAGGAGAAAATTGGCTTTTAGCAAAATGATGAAACTTAGAGCTCCACAGCCAAAAATGCATATAGTGTTAGTAACTTTATTATTGTTATTCTTCATGACTTGCCAGCTTATTCAAAAAGCTGACCTACATGGCTGCAACGTCTTATGTTGCAGAGGTATATTCCGATCACGAGTGAGGCTACGCTCCGCGCTTGGCGGTTGCCCTTTGGAGTCGGATGGACTCGCTTTACTTCTACGCTTTCGCAGCATTAGTAGTTTATTTCTCATGAGTTGGCCTTGAGCCGAATTTATTCCCTTGTAATAAAGACTCTATATGAGAAACGTGTAATAATATTCAGGTGTGATTGAACTTTGATTACTTTATCGATGTACTGTGAGTACCAACATGATCTTGGGATGGTACAGGCACAGAGATTTGACCGATTTTGGGTCAGGTCACTACAGATTAATGATGTTCTTGTTGTTGAAAATAGGAATTATGTGCCCGTAGATTTTATTGTTCTTGATATAGATTGCAATCCTACATGTCCTATTATTCTTGGTAGACCTTTCCTTAGAACGATTGGTGCAATTATTGATATGAAAGAAGGGAATATTAGATTCCAATTTCCGTTAAGGAATGGTATGGAACACTTTCCTAGAAAGAAAATTAAATTGCCTTATGAATCTATTATGAGAGCAACTTACGGATTGCATACCAAAGATGATGATACTTAGATCTATTCTTGTTTTTATGCCTAGCTAGGGGCGTTAAACGATAGCGCTTGTTGGGAGGCAACCCAAATTTATATTTGTTCCTTACTTTTTGTTCCTGTTTAGTAATAAATACTTCATATAGCCTCTGGTTAGATGTGGTTTTATGTTTCAATTAGTGTTTGTGCCAAGTAAAACCTATAGGATCTTCTTGGATGACAATTATTTGATCTTGCTGAAAAAGTCAGAAACTTTCTACTCACGAAAACAATTGTTAAAAATCACCATAAAGTGATAAAATACTGATTCCAATTGCAGTAGATCAATAAACAAATTATATAGGTCTTCCTATTTTTGTAGATTTTTCTGAGTTACATAAGTTTGCGTTAGATACAGATTACTACAGACTGTTCTGTTTTTGACAGATTCTGTTTTTCGTGTGTTGTTTGCTTATTTTGATGGATCTATGGCTAGTATCGGGGGGTATGAACCATAGATAAGTTGGAATACAGTAGGTTTAACACCAATAAAAAAATGAGTTCATTACAGTACCTTAAAGTGGTGGTTTGTTTTCTTGCACTAACGGAGCTCATGAGATTTTCTGTTGAGTTTTGTGTTGTGAAGTTTTCAAGTTTTGGGTAAAGATTTGATGGATTATGGAATAAGGAGTGGCAAGAGCCTAAACTTGGGGATGACCAAGGCACCCCAAGTTAAAATTCAAGGACAACCAAAAGCCTAAGCTTGGGGATGCCCCGGAAGGCATCCCCTCTTTCGTCTTCATCTATCAGTAACTTACTTGATGCTATATCACCACAAGATATGTGTTTTGCTTGGAGCGTCTTGCATGATTTGAGTCTTTGCTTTTTATTTTACCACAATCATCCTTGATTTACACACCTTTTGGAGAGACACACATGAATCGGAATTTATTAGAATACTCTATGTGCTTCACTTATATCTTTTGAGCTAGATAATTTTGCTCTAGTACTTCACTTATATCTTTTTAGAGCACGGTGGTGGTTTTATTTTATAGAAATTATTGATCTCTCATGCTTCACTTATATTATTTTGAGAGTCCCTTAGAACAACATGGTAATTTGCTTTGGCTACAAAATTAGTCCTAATATGATAGGCATCCAAGATGGGTATAATAAAAACTTTCATATAAAGTGCATTGAATACTATGGGAAGTTTGATACTTGATGATTGTTTTGAGATGTGAAGATAGTGATATTAAAGTTGTGCTAGTTGAGTAATTGTGAATTTGAGAAATACTTGTGTTGAAGTTTGCAAGTCCCGTAGCATGCACATATGGTAACGGTTGTGTAACAAATTTGAAACATGAGGTGTCTATTGTCATCCTTATGAGTGGCGGTCGGGGACGAGCGATGGTCTTTTCCTACCAGTCTATCCCCCTAGGAGCATGCGCATAGTGCTTGGTTTTTGATGAATTGTAGATTTTTGCAATAATTATGTGAGTTCTTTATTACTAATGTTGAGTCCATGGATTATACACACTCTCACCCTTCCATCATTGCTAGCCTCTTTGGTACCGTGCATTTGCCCTTTCTCACCTTGAGAGTTGGTGCAAACTTGGCAGTGCATCAAACCCGTGATATGATCGCTCTATCACACATAAACCCCCTTATATCTTCCTCAAAACAGCCACCATACCTACCTATTATGGAATTTCCATAGCCATTCCGAGATATATTGCCATGCAACTTTCCACTGTTTCATTTATTATGACATGCTTCATCATTGTCATATTGCCTTGCATGATCATGTAGTTGACATCGTATTTGTGGCAAGGCCACCATGCATAATTTAGCATACATGTCACTCTTGATTCATTGCCCATCCTGGTACACCACCGGAGGCATTCACATAGAGTCATATTTTGTTCTAGTATCGAGTTGTAATCATTGAGTTGTAAATAATTAGAAGTGTGATGATCATTATTATTAGAGCATTGTCCCAATAAAAAAATAAGAAAGGCCAAAAAAGGAAAGGCCCAAAAAAGAGAAAAAAATAAAAACAAAAAAGAAAAGAGAAAGGAAAAAAGAGGACAATGTTACTATCCTTTTCCAAGTAGCACCATGATTTTTATGATAGAGAGTCTCTTATTTTGTCACTTTCATATACTAGTGGGAATTTTTCATTATAGAACTTGGCTTGTATATTCCAACAATGGGCTTCCTCAAATGCCCTAGGTCTTCGTGAGCAAGCAAGTTGGATGCACACCCACTTAGTTTCTTTTGTTGAGCTTTCATACATTTATAGCTCTAGTGCATCCGTTGCATGGCAATCCCAACTCCTTGCATTGACATCAATTGATGGGCATCTCCCTAGCCCGTTGGTTAGCCGCGTCAATGTGAGACTTTCTCCTTTTTGTCTTCTCCACACAACCCCCATCATCATATTCTATTCCACCCATAGTGCTATGTCCATGGCTCACGCTCATACATTGCATGAAAGTTGAAAAAGTTTGAGATTACTAAAGTATGAAACAATTGCTTGGCTTGTCATCGGGGTTGTGCATGACGAGAGCATTCTTGTGTGACAAAAATGGAACATGACCAAACTATATGATTTTGTAGGGATGAACTTTCTTTGGCCAAGTTATTTTGAGAAGACATGATTGCTTAGTTAGTATGCTTGAAGTATTATTATTTTTATGTCAATATTAAACTTTCATATATCTTGAATCTTTCGGATCTAAACATTCATGCCACAATAAAGAAAATTACATTGAAAAATATGCTAGGTAGCATTCTACATCAAAAGTTCTGTTTTTATCATTTACCTACTCGAGGACGAGCAGGAATTAAGCTTGGGGATGCTTGATACGTCTCCAACGTATCTATAATTTTTTATTGTTCCATGCTATTATATTATCTGTTTTGGATGTTCAATGGGCTTTATTATGCATTTTTATATTATTTTTGGGACTAACCTACTAACCAAAGGCCGAGTGCAAATTGCTATTTTTTTCCTATTTTAGTGTTTCGCAGAAAAGGAATATCAAACGGAATCCAAACGGAATGAAACCTTCAGGAAAGTGATTTTTGGAACAAACGCAATCCAGGAGACTTGGAGTGGACGTCAAGGAAGCGACGAGGTGGCCACGAGGCAGGGAGGCGTGCCCAGGGGGTAGGTGCGCCCCCACCCTCGTGGCACCCCTGACCGACTTCTTTCGCCTATATATACTCATATACCCCGAAAACATCCAGGAGCACCATGAAACCCTATTTCCACCGCCGAACCTTCATGCCGTGAGATCCCATCTTGGGGCCTTTTCCGCGCTCACGGAGGGGGAATCGATCACGGAGGGCTTCTACATCAACACCATAGCCTCTCTGATGATGTGTGAGTAGTTTACCGCAGACCTTCGGGTCCATAGTTATTAGCTAGATGGCTTCTTCTCTCTCTTTGGATCTCAATACAAAGTTCTCCTTGATTCTCTTGGAGATCTATTCGATGTAATTCTTTTTGCGGTGTGTTCGTCGAGATCCGATGAATTATGGGTTTATGATCAAGATTATCTATGAACAATATTTGAATCTCCTCTGAATTATTTTATGTATGATTTGATATCTTTGCAAGTCTCTTTGAATTATCAGTTTGGTTTGGCCTACTAGATTGATCTTTATTGCAATGGGAGAAGTGCTTAGCTTTGGGTTCAATCTTACGGTGTCTTTTCCCAGTGACAGCAGGGGCAGCAAGGCACGTATTGTATTGTTGCCATCGAGGACAAAAAGATGGGATTTATATCATATTGCTTGAGTTTATCCCTCTACATCATGTCATCTTGCCTAATGCGTTACTCTGTTATTATGAACTTAATACTCTAGATGCATGCTGGATACCGGTCGATGTGTGGAGTAATAGTAGTAGATGCAGAATCGTTTCGGTCTACTTGTCACGGACGTGATGCCTATATACATGATCATGCCTACATATTCTAATAACTATGTGCTTTTCTATCAATTGCTCGACAGTAGTTTGTTCACCCATCGTAGATGCTATATTGAGAGAAGCCACTAGTGAAACCTATGGCCCCCAGATCTATTTTCCATCATATAAGTTTCCAATCTATTTTACTTTGCAATCTTTATTTTCAAGCTATATCATAAAAATACCAAAAATATTTATCTTATTATCTCTATCAGATCTCACTTTTGCAAGTGGTCGTGAAGGGATTGACAACCCCTTTATCGCGTTGGTTGCAAGGTTCTTATTTGTTTGTGTAGGTACAAGGCGACTTGCGTGTAGTCTCCTACTAGATTGATACCTTGGTTCTCAAAAGCTGAGGGAAATACTTACGCTACTTTGCTGCATAACCCTTTCCTCTTCAAGGGAAAACCAACGCAGTGCTCAAGAGGTAGCAGTCATCCACATATAATATTAGAAATGCTACAGAGCTCCCACTCACTTTCTTGTAAATACAGGCTTCTCCAAAAGTCTGTATAACACCATATGCTTTGATCACACTATCAAAACGTTTATTCCAACTCCGAGATGCTTGGACCAGTCCATAAATGGATCGCTGGAGCTTGCACACTTTGTTAGCATCCTTTGGATTGATAAAACCTTCGGGTTGCATCATATACAACTCTTGTTCCAGAAATCCATTCAGGAATGCAGTCTTTACATCCATTTGCCAAATTTCATATCATAAAATTCAGCAATTGCTAACATGATTCGGACGGACTTAAGCATCGCTACGGGTGAGAAGGTCTCATCGTAGTCAACTCCTTGAACTTGTAGAAAACCTTTCACAACAAGTTGAGTTTGTTGACAGTAACATTACCGTCAGCGTCAGTCTTCTTCTTGAAGATCCATTTATTATCTATGGCTTGCCGATCATCGGGCAAGTCAACCAAAGTCCACACTTTGTTCTCATACATGGATCCCATCTCAGATTTCATGGCCTCAAGCCATTTTGTGGAATCTGGGCTCATCATCGCTTCCTCATAGTTCGTAGGTTCGTCATGGTCAAGTAACATGACCTCCAAAACCGGATTACCGTACCACTCTGGTGCGGATCTTACTCTGGTTGACCTACGTGGTTCAGTAGTAACTTGATCTGAAGTTACATGATCATCATCATTAGCTTCCTCACTAATTGGTGTAGGAGTCACAGGAACTGATTTCTATGATGAACTACTTTCCAATAAGGGAGGCAGTCAGATTACCTCATCAAGTTCTACTTTCCTCCCACTCACTTATTTGAGACAAACTCCTTCTCTAGAAAGGATCCATTCTTAGCAGCGAATGTCTTGCCTTCGGATCTCACGATAGAAGGTGTACCCAACATCTCCTTTGGGTATCCTATGAAGATACATTTCTCCGATTTGGGTTCGAGCTTATCGGGTTGAAGCTTTTTCACATAAGCATCGCAGCCCCAAACTTTAAGAAATGACAACTTGGGTTTCTTGCCAAACCACAGTTCATAAGGTGTCGTCTCAGCAGTTTAGATGGTGCCCTATTTAACGTGAATGCAGCCGTGTCTAAAGCATAACCCCAAAGCGATAGTGGTAAATCAGAAGAGACATCATATATCGCACCATATCTAATAAAGTGCGATTCTGACGTTCGGACACACCATTCTGTTGTGGTGTTACGGGTGGCGTGAGTTGCGAAACTATTCCGCATTGTTTCAAATGAAGACCAAACTCGTAACTCAAATATTCTCCTCCACGATCAGATCGCAGAAACTTTATTTTCTTGTTACGATGATTTTAGATTTCACTCTGAAATTCTTTGAACTTTTCAAATGTTTTAGACTTATGCACTACAAAAAAAAGACACATCCGAGAAATTTTGGGCCGAATGAATTTTTTTCTGTCATACTTATGACACTTCTATGACGATAATTGTGACAAAACCCGGTATCATCATAGATGTGGTGGGCTCCAACTTCTATGACAAAAAATCATGACAGAAAATGGGCTTTTCGCCTGGGCGGGCCGGAGACGCAGCTGCATGACATTCTTTGGGCCGTCCATGACGGAGAAATCCGTGGTAGAAGCGAGGGCGAGGAAAATATCAGGGGAGTTCCCGGTTACGGTAGGTGGTCGGGGCCGAGCGATGCGCGTTTCTCTCGTACGTATCTTGGCGTGTGTGTGAGGCGTTAACGCTCTAACGAACCCGGCGGTGTTGGGCTCTAATCGAACCCGGCGATTGCCTGCGAGCTACGTTCTTGAACGAGAGATTGATTGATCCTTGCCGTTAATCAAGCCGAGTGATTCGCCGCGCCTTCGCTGCTAATCAAGCCGATCGATGCTGCCTCTGGATGAATAGTGGCGTTGTTGGGGGTCGGATGAACAGTTCTGGTGGGCGTTGGATGAGCAGAACCCGTGGTAGTAGAGCGATTGCCGCTGGATGAACAATACCCGATCGACGAGCGGTGGATGAACAGGACCCGTGGAGGCTAGATGAATAGGACCTGTGGAGGGCTGGTTGAGCGATGGCCGGTGGAGGGCTGGTTGAGCGATGGCCGATGGAGGAGCGCGGTGGAGGCTGGATGAGCAGGAGCCCGTGGATGAGCGATCGCGGTGGAGGCTGGAGGAGGTCGACGGTGGATGAACAATAGCCCGTGGATGCTGGAGGAGGTCGACGATGGAGATGAATAGTATCCGGTGGAGTCCCGTTTTGCGGTACGCCACACCCCTCCCAATGAACAGGACCCCCGTTTCGACCGTAGCGCTCCAACACAAGTCTGTTTCCTCCGTTTTGCGGTACGCCACACCCCTCCCGATCAACAGGACCCCGTTTCGACCGTAGGAGGTCTGTTTCCTCCGTTTTGTGGTACGCCAAACCCCTCCTGATGAACAGGATCATGTTTCCACCATGGCCGGTCGAACACAAGGCCGTTTCCTCTGTTCTACAGTACGCCAGGCTTCGTTTCCATCGCCTATTCCGTCCAAGCCGGTTGGCTTCTAATGAACAGCACGCGTTCCATTGCCTCCCGATGAACACGACGCATTTCGTTGCCTCCCCATGAACACGATGACGGCGCAGTTTCTCCGTTCCGACCCAGCCACGTACACGAGCCCTGGCCGTACGTATGCATGAGTAGGCGTTCGAGACCCTGCCCGTATGTACATACATGGCCGTATTTTCTTTCTTGCACCCTCGCCGTTGTACGTACGTGTACATGCTACGTACGCGCCTCTACTATGACACGTGCGCGCCTCTACTACGACACGTGCCCTTCCTTGCACGGCCACGGTGCATCGCTGCAGCCTGCAGAAAGACCGATCGACCAGTATGTACGTACACGTTCGTGACCAGAATGACAATGCTACGTGCGCTTGAGCGGGTGGGTCTCGATATCGAGCACTTCCTTGCGTGCGAAGATGTAGCTGGTGGGTCCCGGCGGTCAAGGGCGAATCGTTTTTTGCCCGTAATATGGGCGCACTTCCTTGCGTGCGAAGATGTAGCTGGTGGGTCCCGGCGGTCGGCGAATCATTTTTTGCCGTAATATGGGCCTTACTTCCTTGCGTGCGAAGATGTAGCTGGTGGGTCCCAGCAGCGGGGAAAAACATTATTTTTCAGGGTTAAAGGATGCGATTGCATGCATGCGTCCATGGGCGTGGTGCGTCCCCACCGTCGACCTCTCACGTCTGATCATCTTCCGATGACTCTCGGTTGTTGACCATGTTGACCACACCATGCCGAGCGCACCAAGGCGGTGGGCGGCGGCGAGGCCCGGGACCGAGCGACACGGAGATGGGGAAGACGCGCCATGGAGTCGCAGATGGAGAGTGGGAAACTTGATCGGTTGGTGTCGGCAAGACTGCTGCTGATGCCGCCCACGGAGACATGAGCAAGAACGAGAGGTTGAAGAAGGAGCACGGCTGTTGGGTTAACATCCAATGGTCAATTGCTAGAATCATTTGTTGATTAAGTTGACAAAGCCCTGCGTACATCGTCCGCTTAGTAGGCCCACAAGTCAGCCACCGTCAGACGGGTCCCATTATCAGCGGAGGAATATTTTTTCGCATAACAAGGAGGCACTTCCTTCCGTGCGAAGATACAGCCGGTGGGTCCCAGCTGTCAGGGGGAGGAAACATTTTTCTCCTGCTTAATAAGGAGGAACTTTCCACGTACAGTCCTCTTCCGATGACTCTCGTTTGTTGACCACGCCGCACCGAGCGCAGCGAGGCAGTGGACGACGGCGAGGCCCTGGACGGGAACAACCTGGAGAAGGGAACACGCGGCAGTGGAGTCGCAAATTGAGACGAGGAGAAGGGTTATAACTGGTTCTGGTGTGGCGTGGGGCTGCAGTCGGTGGAGAATAACAGGAGGTATGGAGGGGTGGAGGGATAGCCTTGCTGGCGGTGGGGTAGCGCTTCGCAGCGATGCGTGCTAAGCAGAGCCGCTAGCCGCCGGAGGTCTGACCAGGCGGTCCCGACAACGCTCAAGGAAGAAGACGAGAGATTGAAGGTGCATACCGGCCGTTGGATATAAATCCAATGGTTGTGGATGTCATAATCATTTGTTGACCAAGTTGACAATGCCCTGTGTATGCTTCGACCTATTGGCCCACATGTCAGCCTGCAAAAATGTGGCATATATTTAACCCATGTTTTGTCCATTTGCTAGGCTGGGTGAACAAATAATTTCACGTCAATGCGGCCCATTTATATTTTCTAAGAAATCCCAGCCCATTTGCACTTTCTTGAAATACACGAATTAGCTAGGCTCGTTCTATATATAATGTTAGGTTAGAAGGAGCAATTAATATCAAAAAATAAACCGGAGCGACACATTTTTATCTATAAAATTAACAAATTAGCGAGTTATTGCTCAAAATAAAAATGAGCGCGTTATTATTACATTGGTCCTTAAAATCTTCACAAACTTTTGTACGCAATCACAAGGATTTTCCTTGCCTGTGAGTCAAAAACAACCAGGATTTTCCTTCCCAACTTCTGTTAAACGTTTACTTTTATAAGTTAATAACACGTGGGATGTTTTTATAATGTATATATAAGTCTCTATAAAATATACGATAATAGTAATAATATAAATATATATAATGTGGTTAGAAGGGAAAACACAAATTGGAGACAACATTATTATTCTTATATATAGATAAATAGAACAGAGATCTGTGCTTTATTAAGAAAAATACATTGGGCTGCCGATCTTTAAGAAAAAGCCCATAGGCCAGTATGGACCTCAAAAAATAAGTTGAAACCACTGTCTCCGTATGTCGTGGGCTACGCATGTTAAAAAACAAGACCTAGGCCTAGCTGATACTTGTTCGCCCTCTGGAAAAAAATGATACCAGCTAGATCCCCGAGCGAACTGGACTAAAGAGGGGTCCAGTGGCGCAATTGAAGAAGCACATCAGGAGCGTTTTTTTTCTTCAGTGGATGGCTCTCGATGTCGTTTTTTACTTGCCTCTGCACCATACAACTTGTATTTTTAGCCTCCCAGTCCGTGGTGGACCAGCAGCCCATTTGTCGGGCGGGCCAACCTACAGAAACCAGCACTCGATTTTTCATCAAGTCCCAAAAACAACGCATTACTATGTTTGTTTTGAGGCCGAAAACATTACGGCATGGGTTGAGCGGGGGAGGGGGGAAGACAGAGCAAAAAGATTAAAAAGAGTTGATGCGCCGTTGCTACCCTAACAAAGCAGGTGCAATTCTTCTCGGGAAGAAGGTGTGCAGTTGACACCCACACGTCACAAATCCCACAGTAGGAATACTAACAAGTTCACACACAAGTACAACAGAAAAGGTAAACATTTGTATCAAACTCAGGTTCACAGGACACGTTCATATTCATAGCCAACATTCATAATCAACAACTCAAAAGATTCATATATACACAAGTTCAGCATGTCTATGCATCCAAATGATTGATAGATCACACGACAATATTCATAGATAATTCACAAAAAGATTCAGATATACACATGTTCAGTATGTTTATGCATCCAAATGATTGAGATCACAGCCAATATCATCCATGGACGAACTTTAATTACCTAGTGTACAGACTGGTAAATGGTGTTCAGTTGGAGGTACTTCTTGCTAAAATTAAAGCTTGTACGAGTAATCTTTCGAGTACATAAGAGGCAGCACAGACAATCTGAACTTTGCTTGTAGGTTTATCCTCAAATAGTGGCCTCGTGCCGAGGGAGGTTTGAGCAACTTGGCCACTACTTTCATCCAACTATTTTACTAGCTCATCATGGTCATGTAGCTCGCCAAAATTCTACATTGCAGACAAGAAAGGAGGCAGTTGAGAAAATGAACCACCCAAATTTTTTGTGCAGTTCAACTAAAATGGAGCATCCACGCATGCGGTGATTAAGTGCCGATGAATATCGCGTCAACCAACATGTCAGAATCTTGGACTCCATGCCATACTGATTCGCTACCATATGTGTCGATAACCAAAAGGCACAGTGGGACCAAAGATGGATCATGTTTTTACGGGCTATCGCCAAGCAATATTTTTGGCGTTCACTCTCCTAATACTTGGAGTTTGACAATTGGTTGAAGCCGGTTGATATTCGAATGAATATATGCACTTCTTCTTGTCAACATTGATGCTTGTCTGAGTGAACTTTGGAGTACATAGCAGCGGCATAAGTACCTGTCCATCTGATCTTTTTGTGCAGTTCTACTGAACTCACCCAATGTAATGATTTTCCTGCAAGTTCAGGCTCCAAGTTACTCCTTTATGAAATCGGCAAACAGTAGCACAATACCAAATTACCAATACATATGACAAGCACAATAATCAGGATAAAGACCAGTACCAACCTGTGTGAGGTAGCATATCAATTACTATTTCCTTTGATCGAAGCCGAGATAAGCCAAGTGGTGACAACAAAGGAAGAATGCAAGCCAGTTAGCGGTGACGAGGAAAGGAAGGAAGCTGTCGAGGCAATGAAGCACCCAAAGTTTGTGTGCAGTTCCACCAAAATCGAGCATCCCTATTGGCACATATATTGAGAGAGTGAGATTACTGTAATAGCGGGACTAGTTGATGAAACATACACTAACAAATAGAAGCACCCTCATTGTCTTAATGGGTAAAGTTAGCAACATAGTAGTCTTGCTTAAAGAGAGCTATTTGTTTATTTAATCAGTGCCAATTAGCTCAACACTCAAAGCATTGCCATGTATCACAGGTTGCAAAACTTTAACATGCAAAGATAACGGAGTTTCTCATGACAGTAGCACGATACAAATAGAGATGGCAGCAAACTAATATGGATGAAGGCCTTAGGCCGGTACAAACCTTAGGAAAAAATCTTATTCATGTAGTCCCATAAGTGATGATAAAGCACTCACTGGAATCACTCAATAGTGTATATTTTTGTGCACTTCAAATGTATGGTTGAAATCACTCTTGTTTACCAGTGCTGAGATTATATCGAAAGATTATCAAGAACTTCCAGCAGAGTTAAAGCATTGGCTGGGATACAGTTCATTGTATTGTCTTGTGTAGTTCCACTAAAATATATGATTGGCACAACATGAGTTGCACAAGTAGGAACAAGGTGAAACCTTCATTAGCTTGGTGAGAAAGGATAGAAAGACATTAGCATATTACTCTAACAGTAGCATCAAATTCATGATGGACAATACGCAAAACATTGCCTCATTAAACCAATGGCAATAAATTGACATGCAAAACAATAGCACTATTATGTCATGACACTAATAATATTACCTCCCTGCTCCACCACATGATTCACCTCCATAGACAAACATACGCATGTATATGATTTAGCATAAAGTGCTACTAAAGATTTGTTTAACTCCGACAGGAAAATTAGGCAGTAATAAATTAGTGGTACTTAAGTACTCCTAATTAATTAAGTGACCTTGCAGGAGAGACAGCAGAAGTGGAAGGGCTCCCTGGAGGATCGTCTCACATGTAAGGTAGACATTGCCGGAGCCCTTGAATGGCCTCGACTGAGGCCTCTGGCTTCAGCAAGATCACCTTGGCACTATTTATTCTTCTTCTTCTTCCTCTTCATGCTCTGTTTCTCTTTCTCCTCACCAGTTGGTGAAACCAAGTACATGATTGGCCTTCTATTTCTGAATTGGTTTTGTCAGTGAGGGAGTACAAGTGTACTAGTAAACAATAGCATTATTTTCTCATGGGAGTCACAAAATAGAGATGAACATATGCATTAAATATCATTCTTACCTGCAGGAAGGTTATGGCGCCAATATGGATGATGAGGATTAGAACACATATCTCCCTTTGTGCAGTTCCACTGAAATGAATCAACTGTTCGATTCTGACATTCGAGCTTAAACAACACAAAAGTCACTTCTTTTAAGAAGTGTTTTGTGCAAATGCACCAAAAGGTCTAACAAAAACTTTGGTGAAATGGATATCCTGTTTGCACAAAAAGCTACAATGGAAACAGTCAGAGTCTCAAACAATTACAGGCAAAAACATTTGGCTAAACTTGTCATGGCTTATAACAGTGGCATGGCTTCATTTTACCAAGGGCATTTGGTTAAGAACAACTAAATATTTGGTGTAAGGGCATGGGACAGTGGGTGCACCAGCAGTCCAGCACCATGTACCTAAACAGGGGCATAAAGTGGTGATTCAGAGTTAGTTGCCCCGAGAAACAAACATCCAAGAAACATATCTGGGTTGGTCCCATTTTTGTTCACTCTAGCCACCTACTCCTATGTGTGGATAGCAAATCTAGTCCTGGCCATACCACTGTGTACAGCGTTACCCCGATATTTCCCTTTTCGACCAAGAGACCGGTTGGATGACCAGTCTGTACTACTTTCACCCCCTTTCCTTCCTGTTTGTACCAAGTCCGATGTACATACTAAATTCCCCCACCCCCACTTTATTTCTTGTTTGAACCAAGTACAAGATTCGACTCCATGAAGTAGCTTTACCTCTAACAATAGAAGAAAAAAATAGGTGACGTTGGACCATCCGATCGAGAGGGGCTTAGAGGCAGAAAATAATGCACATGTAGCGACGTAGCAAGCTGGGAAAGTAGAGCTAAGGCGGTTTCGAAGGAAGATATACCTAAAGGTCGTCGGGATGTGGATAGGTGGGCGGTGGGAGGCCGGATCCGCCCACACTAGGGCAACAACGAAGGGATCGGAGGACCTCCCGCGCCGGCGCTCGGCCAGAGATAACGGTGCGGCCGGCAGTGGGTCTCCTCCCTCGCTGTCGACGACGGCCTAAACGCTGCCCCTCCTCCCCTTCACCGGCGGAGGGGGATACGTTCAGATCTGTAACCAACGGTGAGGATAGAAAGACAGTGTTTTTTGAAGGGAGAAAGACAGTGTTACCACCGCTATCTTGTTTAGATCTGGAGAGGATGAGAGTGTGTGAATAGAGCAACCCTAGCAAGCAAGCGCGGAGACTCCGGCCTATATATACGTAGTGGGGTAGTTTTCCTTTTTTCACTCCATCAAAACAATCGTTAAAAATTGTGTACGTGCCAGGTCGCCGGTTTTTTTTGTTGTTGATAGTTTTTTGAGATAGCTACCCGCTTATTCCAAGTGGTGTTACGGTGTGCCAGGTCGCACTTTGTATCGTTCAAGTCCGGTACAAGACCCTCCATTAAATGAACAACCACTCCCTCGTAAAAATTGTGAACAAGCCCACAGCTAAAATTATCGGAAACGTGGGCTGCCCCAACATGCATTATTATTTATATTTTCTACTCCCTCCGTTCCTAAATATAAGTCTTTTTGGACATTTCAAATGGACTAGAACATATGGATGTATGTAGACATATTTTAAAGTATGGATTCGTTCATTTTTCTTCGTATGTAGTCACTTGTTAGAATCTCTAAAAAGACTTATATTTGGGAATGGATGCAGTATGTGGGAGTATCCTCAAAACAAAATGTGAGAGTACAATATTTATTGGGCCCCTTTGTAATTGGTGCTAAATTTTGACCAAAGATTTAACTGACAAAATGTTAGTGTATGTTAACAAAAATTATATGGTTTGATTCATATTTGAACATAGTTTTCAATGATGTAGGGGCTGTTTGGTTTCCAGCCACATATTGCCACACTTTGCCACACCTCACCTTAGGAAAATTTGACCAAGTTAGGCGGGTGTTTGGTTCTAGCCACACCTAAGACAATAATTTTTTATTAGCAGTGAACCCCACATGTCATAGACACAAAAAGTGTGGCAAGATTCCCTTAGGCAAGCCAAAGTGGGTCTAACAATTTGAGCAACTCAAGTTAGGCAAGTGTGGCAAAATAATGTGGCAACATAAGACACTTCAAACATAGTCACAATCCAAACAGCCCCATAATTTTTTGTGACATGCATGAACATTTGGTTATTTAATTTTATAGTCAAAATTTGGCAAGGTGCATCAAATCGACACATGCAAGTATAAAAAGGAAAGTCATGGCATGCATGCATGCATTGTACTCCCTCCGTTTCCAAATATAAGTCTTTTTAGAGATTGCAACAAGTGACTACATACGAAGCAAAATTAGTGAATCTACACTCTAAAATTCTACATACATCCATATGTTGTAGTCCATTTGAAATGTCTAAAAAGACTTATATTTAGGAACGGAGGAGTAACTAATGCATCGGTAAACACAAATTATTGAAATATATCGAGTGCAGTGCTTTGATGTGTCGCATCAACTCGTACAAGAACGAGAAGTTTGATTACTACAACGCCTCTCGCCTTAACCGCTTTTGCCTTTGGCTGCATGACAGTGGGCCACCCACCTGTTGGGCCCACTGTTATAGACGCAAAGGCGGGAGCAGAAGTCAATGAAGCTGCGTCCCTCCCTCGCCCATGGCGTGGTGGTGGCAGGACTAGGAGAAGCTTTAGCTTCGCTACACGCTCTCCCTCCGCACGCAGTGGACATGCAACAGTTCAATCGGTGTTAGATGGCCAGAAGCATACTGTAGTACTCCTCCACTGTAGTAGTACTCCATCTTTGTTCGACTTCCCGAAGAGGCGAAGAGCTAAGCGCAGCCCAGAAGCTCGTGTGGCAGTTTCATGTGTAGAGTAGTCTAGGATAGCGTGTACCATGCCTGTAAGCAAGGATGGAAAAGGCGGTAGGCATAAGCGAGGCGGTTGGCCTTCGCCTAGTGCCTAGGCGGTGCCTAAGCGGCCTAGACGTGGCCTAGGCGGTAATATAGTCTTTACTCGTAGTGTATTTGTGATTATTATATGGGTGTTGATATTAGTTTAAAGCATATAAATAAGTTAATTACCATCTACTGCCATTGGAATATAACCCGTTTGGCATATCAGTGCAGTATGTGGCATGATTTCTTGCTTGGGTAGGCAATTCCTTGCTTGGTCTACCTAGACCCATTTATGCCCTGGGCAGGGCGTTTGGCCATTGCCTAGCGCCTAGGCATGCCTAAGCGCCTCCTAGGCACTGCCTTTTCCAATAGAGCCTGTAAGCTTAAAATAGTTGGGATCGGCTCCATGCTTTTTTTGATTAAAATAATCTTCTGGCCCTACCTGTCATCCTAGTGATTCTAGTTTGCACGCTCATCTGGTCAAGACAGGAATATATATTTTAATTTGTGGTGGGGTAAAGTTAGAGGTTGCGGCAAATGGAGTATTGTACACTGCGGGTCTTTCAGCCAAGTTTAGAGGCAACCATGTGGGGCCAGTGCTATGATGTGTCGCGTCAACTCGTACAACGAGGAGAAGCTTGATTTTTCTACTACACGCCTTCTTCCTCGCCCATGCGCGCGGTGGCTATCCCTCCCGCACGCGGTGGACAGACATGCAGCAATGGATTTGATACTGTAGAAGTAGTAGTAACATCATTATTCGTCTTCTCGAAGAGGCGAAGAGCCAAGCGCAACCTGAACGTGGCAGTTGTGAACGCTCGCGTGGTAGTCTTTGTGTAGGGGTGGGGCGTGGTGCGGAGACTTGGAGCACGCATATAGCCAGGCTCTTGCATGAGACAAAATTGCTATTTGAGCCCACTATTGTAGTACTAGTACTTGCTAGTATATCCCTGTAAACCGGAAAGGAGTATTTGCCTTTCCAGAGATTTCAACAGGTGACTAGACTACACCGCATGCAGTACTGGCTCAAATCTCAAATCTCATCAACCAAGGCATTTTGTGATTGGAGGAATGTATCTCGTACTTTACAAAACTACCCTAATTAAACTCATGCATTAATTACGTAGTTCTCTCGTTTTCCTCTCCGCCTTGGTCGCGGTTCACAATATTGAGCACTCCTATATAAATAGCTGCTCTATCTACATGCGGGACATCAAAGCATCCGGGCCCGCGTGCCATCCACCAAATCACTGCGAGGTGCTACAGTCGAGACTCACCGGTCACCCCGCTGTGGCCGTCATGACCCGTCATATCACAAAACCCACCTTTACCAGCAGTGGAAAAGTGGCCTTGAAGTTGGACTGGACGAAGCAACCATCATTTCACTGGAACGCTCGTTGAAGCCCTTTCTCCCCTTTCTTGAAGAAATCCTCACTCCAGGCTACTCACTTCTGCCATTTTTTTCTGTACCGACGAAGGAAAGGTGGGCGAATTAGTGATGCTGCTATATTTTCATTCCAAGAATCTTCTTTTTGTGAAGCACCGACCGATTCTCACAGCCTATTCTTTTCCCGTTTTCATTGCGATTGTGGTTTCCTTTCGATTGATTTTTGTTTGTCAGTTCATTGATGGATTCTGGAGCACTAGCCAAAGAGTTGCTGGCGGACAACCCATTGGAGACAGCGATCTCCGGGAAGCGAGCACCAACCAACGAGTTGACTATGTTGGAGGGCCAACCCATGGAGAAGAAGAACTCCAAGAAACAAGCACTGGCCAAAGAGTTGACGACGTTGGCGGACGAACTCCTCAAAGAAAGTTGGTACAATAGCAAGGGCCCCACCGTGCCTACCCCAGAAACTCTAATGGCCACCTATGCGAGGCTCAAGGCCGAGTTTGAGGAGATAGTCGCCGTTGATAAGTACTATTCCCCTAGCAAGGTGATGGCCCCCATCGAGGACGAGGAGATGGCCCCCGGAGGGATGGGATCCCCCGGTGAGCTGCACAAGGTAAAAAAATAATGGCTTACCATAGTTGTTGTTTTTTATTATTTGCAATGTGCTTGCTAATATGTTAGGGTTGTGTAGGTGCCAGTCGACGTCCTTGATGATTCCGATGTCGCGGCCCGTCCTGTGGACAACGCCCCAGAGATCGTTTTCGATGTCGCGGTCCGTCCTGTAGACATCGCCCCGGAGATCGATTCTGATGTCGCTGTCCATCCTGTGGACATCGCCCCAGAGATCATTCCGATGTCGCGGTCAGTCTTCTTGACATCGCCCCAGAGATCGATTCCCATGCCGCTGTCTGTGCTGTGGTCATCGCCCGAGAGATCGATGACAAGAAATAGTTGGTCGCGCTAATCCTTCAGGGTAGTTTGCATTGCCCTGTGTTTAATTACCAGAACAATGTGTGTTATCATACCATCTAAGGGCTAGTGCACTGTCTTGTGTGGGCGGTACTTTCTACTTTTGTTTGATAGTGAATCATGCGAACCCTCTCCGAGTTATGGAAACAGATGTATCCTCACCAGCTTTTGATGTAATATATCGCATGCTTAGATGTAAGTTCGAACTATTTATCATATCAGCAGGGCTTGTTTGATGATTCTTGGTGTTAGTAGGCTAGCTACTGTGCTAGCTATAGTACTTGCAAAACACTCACCAAAGAGAAACGTTGGGGTTGATGAGCTCGTGGTACGCTTATACTTATCTGTCGTTGATCGGCCAATAGCCCAAGCTCCTAAAATTGTAGGCTTAGCGATCGATCAGACAATAGTCAACACGGATACATTCAGGCCTTATTTGGTTCATAGGGTAGGAAAATCATAGCAAAAGTATAGAGACGTACAACAAAAAATCATAGCAGTACAGAGATGTACTCCATCCATTCCAAAATAGATGACTCAACTTTGTTCTAGTACTAACTTTGAAACGGAGGGAGTACAAATCCTAGGTGGGCTAGTTTGGCCTAGTGGGTTTCAGTGATATGACGTGGTATAGTGTCGTCCAGCCTTCGCGTGTGCTAGCAGTATTGCAGGTATAGTAAGTTTTCTTGAAGAAGCGGAATTTGACGAAGTCATGATGGTTCCTTCGTCTAACCAACTTACAGCGGGAAAGGTTGGGCCTGCGCTACGACCGGGCTGGACCAGGATAATTTTGTGCATGGCACGTGGACCAGGAAGGTCGACGTCCCACATGTCAACGAATGGAAAGTATTCTTTTCTGGTAAAGAGGACGAGAAACGAGTATTCATTGTTTATTTTTTATGAAAGCTATTGTCTCCACTGTTACAATGGAGGAGTGTGATACACGGCAGCCCAGTGAACTTGGCATGTGCACCACTCCCTCCTTCCTCATGTAATACTACCATAGTGTTAACTATAAGGTTGGCTATAAAGGTTACAACTTTTTCTCACTTTCTCTCTATCTATTTCCTCTCAAATGTTTTTTACCTTTCTTTTTTTAGACACAATTGTTTTTATGCCTTTTTTTAGAATTAGTTTTTTTATACCTAGGAGCACGTGTAGAGACGGGATCTTGCAGAGCCCACTCCTTGACTTTGTCAATGCCTCTCTCTCCTCCACATAAGCGGGCTTATAGGCCAGTATTTTGCTGGTACTACTTGCTATGAATGCGGGAAGCTGGCATCTGAGGGGGAGGGCTTGGAAGCGGTCCGGACTCCCACATGGCCCACCTCACATTATCACCATATATTTCTTGGAGTCTGTGCACGGTGGGCGGGCGATCTCTTCTCCCTCCCCCGTCTCTCTCTTCTCAGCCGACGCCCGCCGAGCGATTAGATTTTGGCTATCGACGGTTTATTCAATTGCAGACCCACATGTCAGTGAAATTGCAAGACAACGCGTGTCCCTTCTGGTGAACGGCGTGCGAGCCGGACTGTCGGGGGTGCGACGCGTACGAGTCGTAAGTGTGCCGCCTTTTCTTTTGAACTTGCAAAGCGAAACATTTTCGTGCGATCGATCGATAGAAATCAAGAACAAAATGATGAGGGCGGTGCTTTCCCGCGTGTTAGGCGGGCTAGTTTGAGTGATATGGCGTGCTACAATGCCGTCCACTTGCTCCATTTTTATGTAAGCAAGAGTGTACACTCTTACGTGGGAGGAGTGCAAAACACCGGCGGATCTGATTTTGATCGAGGGATAATTGTTCCCTGCCAAATAATGGAGCACTGTTTATCTCCAGCGCTGGCCCACGAATTTACACCGACATCTGTCCGAGGACACTGATGGATGCCATCCAATGCTGCCCGCATACCTTTCGACAAATATATGAACTAACCGGACAAAATTCATGCAAACAAAGCAAATTTCAAATTAACCAGATGAAATTCATTACATTTCGAAAACTTTTCCTACAAACTGGACGAAATTCATTACATATTTCGCACAAACCGTACTAAAACCTACTGTAAACCTAATCTAAACGATCGCCGGCGCCCGACCACCATGTCCAGCCATGAACCCGAGAAAGCCGGCCATTGCCTTTACCTCCTCCTCATCCACCTCGATAACCTCCTCCTCCGGAGCACAAGGTTCTGAAGATTTCTGCCTCCACGTCGCCATCAAGCGGCTAATCGGCCGCCGATGTTTATCCCACCAAGCTTGGTGTCGACTGAGTGGAGGAGCGGAGGCCTTCCTGGGACCAGAGCGGCGGCGACCTACCATGTACTACTCTTCCTCGCTGCCGGCTGCGCCCGCGCACGCGCGCCGGCTTCGTGGTAGTGGCGGCGGAGGGCGGCTGGGGGGGGGGAGCCGGCGATCTCCTTCGTCTGCTCCTGCAACAGTACGTCCAAGAGAGCTTTGGAGCGCGCCCGGAGCGGAGACACCGATGTCCTTCGTCTGCTCCTGCGACAGTACGTCCAAGAGAGCTTTGGAGCGGCAGGAGGCCATGGTTGGAGTGGTGCCGACAGAAGGAAGGGACCGAAGAAGAATGAGTGTGGTTCTTTGGCTATGGCTGGGAGCTGGGGCTCAAGTTAATATAGCGGGCAAATGGCAATGAGCCGCGGCAGACGGATGGACGGCGAAGTAGGTTCGTCGGACGTGAATGCGGACGCTACTTTAGTGACTTAACTGCAGGTGCATTGGGTCACTGACATGTGGGCCCAACGGGCATCTGGCCCGCATGTCAGTGACACACCAACTGCACCTGTAGTTAAGTCTGGTGAATGTGGCATTGACGTTCTGGAGAGACGGTGAACGTTTCAGGCGGGAAGCGTGCGCTAGCGATGGAAGGGGTTTCGGTAGGCCAGGGCAGTCAGACGCTGGCGTGGTGGTAAAATGTGAACTCATGGATGACGAGCCTTTGAAATGTATGCGACTGAAAGCACAAGTGCTCCCTAGGTGGTTTTGGTAATTAATGTCAACATATCTCTTGTTGGACTAACACTTTTACCTAGTATGTTTCAGATAAGTTCAATAATGGAGTGGCATGGACTAGAGGATGTGGAACCCCTTCAAGATGCTAAGGACAAAAGGATTGGCTCAAGCTCAAAGCTCAAGACTCTACATTTTCTATTTTAGTGATCCAAGATCACATTGAATCTATAGGAAAAGCCAATACTATCAAGGAGGGATGAGGTGTTGCTTAATGGCTTGCTTGCTCAAAGTGCTTAGTGATATGCTCCAAAGCCCTCAACCACTTTCTCACTTCCACATATGAACTAAACCAAAAGTCAAACTCGGCCCCACCGATTCTTTCCATCCGCGCCACCGAGTTCGGATGTCATAGCCACCGCCACAAACCCTAGGCAAATCGGTCTCATCGATAGGGATCTCGGTCTCACCGAGATGGGACTGCAATCTCTCAGATGGATCTATTACCAAAATCGGTCTCACCGGTTTGCATAACCGTCCTACCGAGATTGCAATGTAAACTCTCTGCTTCCTTTTACGTAACATTTCGGTCTCACCGAAATGAGAGAATCGGTCCCACCGAAGTTTACGACCAACTCTCTGGTTAGCTTATTACCAAAATCGGTCTCACCGAGTTTGTGTAATCGGTCTCACCGAGATTACGTTATGCCCTAACCCTAACCATATCGGTCCTACCGAGTTGCATGTCGGTCCCACCGAAAATCCTAACGGTCACTAGATTTGCTGAATCGGTCCGACCGAGTTTAACAATTCAGTCCCACCGAGTTTGGCAAGTTGTGTGTAACGGTTAGATTTTGTGTGGAGGCTATATTACCCCTCCACCTCCTCTTCATTCGTGGAGAGAGCCATCAGAACATGCCTACACTTCCAATACACATTTTCTGAGAGAGAACCACCTACACTTGTGTTGAGGTCGAGATATTCCATTCCAACCACATAAATCTTGATCTCTAGCCTTCCCCAAGTTTCTTTCCACTCAAATCTTCTTTCCACCAAATCCAAATTCTGTTAGAGAGAGTTGAGTGTTGGGGAGACTATCATTTGAAGCACAAGAGCAAGGAGTTCATCATCAACACACCATTTGTTACTTCTTGGAGAGTGGTGTCTCCTAGATTGGCTAGGTGTCACTTGGGAGCCTCCGACAAGATTGTGGAGTTGAACCAAGGAGTTTGTAAGGGCAAGGATATCGCCTACTTCGTGAAGATCTACCGCTAGTGAGGCAAGTCCTTCGTGGGAGACAGCCATGGTGGGATAGACAAGGTTGCTTCTTCGTGGACCCTTCATGGGTGGAGCCCTCCGTGGACTCGCGCAACCGTTACCCTTCGTGGGTTGAAGTCTCCATCAACGTGGATGTACGATAGCACCACCTATCGGAACTACGACAAAAACATCTGTGTCTCCAATTGCGTTTGAATCCTCCAATCGCATCCCTTTACATTCTTGCAAGTTGCATGCATTACTTTCCGCTGCTCATATACTCTTTGCATGCTTGCTTGATATGTATTGTGTATGTTAAACTTGTGCCAAGACTCCACTTCAACTTGAAGAATTTAAAAACTGCAGCTTTTGGTACTTAGTGTCTAATCACCCCCCTCTAGACACCTCTTCTCGATCTTTCAGCGACACGTATTGACAACCAGGCGTCCATGCAACCAGTCTTGTCGCCAGCTAGCCTTCGACGACCACCATTAGACACCACACAACCATGCATAACTTACAAATAATGGACGAATCGATCAGACACACACTCGTGTGCAGTGGCACTATGATCAGTCGCTCACGATACTACATACTCTGTACCATAGTACCCTCTCTAGCTAGGCTATTTTATATATTGTCGTTGTGATGGACGATATACATGAGCAAGGCGCCGAGTCCCGAGTATGACCGTTGGTGTTGAGCCAGGTGAATACATGCTCGGTGTTCGCGGAGGCCTCCATCCAACGTCTAAACAGTAATGTCAGGCACCGCCGGGGCGTGCAGGTGACGGGCTCGCCGTTTGTGTTGCGCCATGAGCAGGACTTTGATAGAGAGGGCGACATGCATGCATTAGCATGGTTTGACAGCATGAGCGTGAGTGTCTGCACGCGTACATGCTACTCGCCTCTATGGACGGTTTGCGCTAACGTGTGCATCACGTATAATATAATGATCAAAGTGAGCTACAAGTTCGATGACCGCCAATGCATTTTACTCGGTAATAAATGACCAGGATTGAAGGGGAATCCAAATTTCCTTCGTCTTCTGTCCTTGAGCTCTTGACAATCCAATGCACTATACGGTTGTCTGGCCACTCCACCCCAGAGCTCTCACCAAGCGTCGTTCATGCCACTGCGCCACACACTAACCGGTAAGGAAGCGATGGCATCCCGCCACGCCGAGTTCCTCGCCGCCCACGACCGCACACAAAATGGTAGGGAAGCGATGGCATCCCGCCGTGCCGAGTTCATCGCCGCTCGCGACCTCACACCTACGTGGGCGGAATTTGAAGCTGCCAAGGCCGAATGGGCGGTAGAGCAAGAGGCGGCCAAAGCCGCACAGAGGGAGCGGAGAAGTCAGAAAGCACTCAAGAAAAGAGAGGCCCGCCGCTGCAAGAAAGAAGAGGACGCACGCGCTGCTGCGGAGAGGTCGGCGGAGATCCAAGCACGGTGGGGTGTCGCCGACAAAGCCGGGAAGGAGAACGACGGCATCTGGACAGCATGTGAGAAGTAGTAGTACTAGTAGTTAGTGTGTGTGTCTGTGTCTAAGTACGAGCATGTACCAGTACTACTATTTACTACTGTAGTTTTTAGAGCAAATTAACAGTACATTAGCCTAGACTCAATGGAAAAATCCCTATCCTATGCATCAAATGGCATCTCTTTCTCTATAGGAATTGAGATGCATGTCATCTCACTTCCTATGATTTTCATATTCCTATAAAATTCCTATCTTATGAATGAAAGGAGGCCTCTGCTGGAGTAACTACTATAGCTAGCAGTACTGCTGGTACATTAGTTTTCTTCAAGAAGCGGAATTCAATGAAGTCATGATGGTTCCTTCGTCCGAGCAACTTCACAGTGGGAAAGGTTGGGCCTGTGATTTGACGGCTCATTAGTCATTATTACTACGGCGCGACGACCGGGGTGACTCTCCCTTGGAGTTTTGCGTGCATGGCAAGTGGACCAGGATGGTCGACGTCCCACATGTTGGCGAACGGAAGTAGTACTATTCTTTCCGATATCGAGGAGCAAGGAAACCGTGTGGTATAGTATCACTGCTGATTTATATATATTTTTCTGATGAATGCTAGCGTTTCAACTCTTACGACGAAGGAGTGCCAAACACGACACGTGTTGGATGTCCCACACGTCAGCGAAAGGAGTGGGACATGAACTGCGTGGTAGAGCGTCTCCACTTCTTCCACTTCTGGGTCGGAGACCTACGTAGTAGTACTAGTGGCATGAACAATACAAAGTGCGACCCGGAGAGAAAGACACGTATAGTTGGAAGGTCTCGGGGCATACACATAAACAAATATAAAACCTAATATGTGCCTCCAATTAATATAGTAGTAGTAGAGTACTTAGGCACGTACTCCATAACATCACCGTGCATTGCACGTACAACACTTAGTGGTACGTAGTAAGAGATAAATGCCTATATGCCACGCATGTTCATACTATTTGTGCCTTTCTACTTCACTTACTGCGCTACATTACTCAGGTTCGTACGTCCACTCCTGGGTACATGTATGTCTCGTAGTTCCAGTCCCACGTGTTCTTCATAGATGGAATGATCCATATCATCGCAGTTAGTGTGGCTCCCCATGATGGAGACTCATCCAAACTATGGCTAGCCTCGACGCGGAGCAGTCGCGTGCACCAGGAAGCGGCGCTCTCTCGGCCGCCGCGCTGCTTCAAAGCCGGCGCCAGTTAGAGGTCGCTTCCGCTCTGGCCGGGCATTAATGCGGCACTGACGCTCCAGGACGACGCTGACCGTTTCACGCGAGAAGCCGCGCTGGCAAGGGAGTATTGGTTTTGAACCGTTTCAGGTTTAGTACTGGTAGTTTGCAAAACTACTCAATTATTGCACTCAGTTTCCTAAGAAATTATGGTAAAAAAATGTTACTCCACAGCCCGCTTCCCTTCTCCTTCATCTTCCATCGCCCGCGCATGTTCGAGGGAAGCGCCCGGTCAACCCTTATATAGGAGTGCTAGCACAAAAAGATGCATGCATGACCACTAAAATTTCCAGATTAAAGCGCCGCTTCGGCGGGAGTATGGCGTAGTATGTCGTTACCTTCGGCCGGGCCATGGCTACCGGGCAATAGCGACCAGAGAGAAGCGGCGGGAGGGGAATGAATGCAGCAACTGTTTGGGTTCGCTGTCCGGCTTAAATAAATGCACACCATCACGTGTACCCGCAGGTGCACAAATTGTAACATACATGTCTGCTTAAGCGGGCGTGACATAATTGGTGTGTGTGTGAGATTCTGAGAGACAGAGTGCGTGTGTGTGACTCTACTCTTCGGACATGTACTCAACCTTTTTTCATCGGGATAAGTATAATGGTATTACACTTTAGCTAGTGATTTACGTGGCCATGTTAACGTGGTTGTGTAAAAAAATGTCACTTCCTGCTCATGATTTGCGTTATATAATTACAAGCAAGATGCTCGTGCATTGCACGGAACATCAATATGCATTTTTTACAAAACACCTGTTGTGATTGACCCATGCAGGAGTAATCCCATGTGTAAAAACTAATGATATCTCGAGAATTTTATCGAAAAACTGGTATCTCGAGAATTTCATCGAAAAAATGAAAGATGAGAGATAAGGTGAGGAGGAGTGGAGCGTGGTGGTGACTGGTGGTCGGACTGGGCGGAGGCATGTGGGTGGACAACGCCGGCAGGCGACAGCGGCCACCATGCTAGATTGTTCCAGAGACTTCCTTTTCTAATTGCTCAGCAATGAGGTTGTGGGAGATAAGGATGTGGAGAGAGGTGCGGGTATCTTTTGTAAAATTATCATAGTTTGCTTTCTATCCATCAGATATAGATCGGACGGTCTATATTACAAGATGGCAGGCACACCATCATCACCAACTCGGTTTTTTTATAAGAGTAGAGATGATAAGTTTGCTAACTACTAAAGTAAAGTGGAATTTGTCCATGTTATACAAGTAAATTAAGGTGATTGTTTATCATACGGGTAAGGTTGGACGAAGGGTGGTAGGAATAAATGCTCCGCCTAGAGCATGTGTGTGTGAGATGGAGTCTTAGTGTGTGTGTGTGTGTGCCTGGGGGTGGGTGGGTGGGTGCGTGTGTGTCTGGGGGGGTGGGTGTGCGTGTGTGTGTGTGTGTGTGAAGAGATGGAGTCTTAGTGTGTGGGGGGGTGGGTGGGTGCATGCGTGTGTGTGTGTGTGTGTGTGTGCGGGGTCCTTGGTGGCGGATGTAATTTAAGTGTGCGTGGATTCATCATAGAGAGGTGATGTGTATGGCAGAGGCCACCAACGATGGGGTGCGAGAGAGAAAAGGCCCGTAGAGAGGGTAGAGAAGGCGTGTGTGCATGAGAGGAGTCGACATCGAGAGAACGTGTTTGTTCGAGAGACACCGAGGAATACTACTATATATCGATGGTGCATGTAGGCGGGAATTAAACGAAGGGATGGTCTTATTAGTTTTGGGGATATAGGGGAAGAGTGAGAGGGGGTAGCTAGAAGGAGATTGTTAAGTGTGAGTGTGTGTTTTACCCATCCAGACGGAAGTTATGTGCACACAAGAAGAGAACGATTTGATGTGGCATTAGGGTTGAGGGTAATTAACTACGTATGGAGACATAGAAACCTTGAACATGCATGTGCGAGAGGTATACATGTATATGTGGATGTGTGTGTGCGCGTGCGCATGATCGAGATAAAAGAAAGAAGACATAAGTCATAAGACCAACGACATGGGAGAGACGGATCTGTATGACAATATGCATGCATGTGAGAGTGCAGGGAAGAAGGCCCGATAATTGAGCATGTGTTTTTGTCTTTAAGACATAGTGGTGTGGGCTGGAGCATGCATCTATGGCGAGCAGAGGGAGTGAGACACAACGATTGTGCAAAAGAGATCAACCTATAAATGCATGTATGGAGAGACATATATAGTGTGGATGATATGAAGTAAGAGTGCGTGCGAGAAAGAAATGTTGACGGAGAAACTACAGATAGATACAGAGATGGAAATGCTAGCTAGAGGGACATCAGCTAGTTTGAGTGTTGGAGATGACCGCCGGGTGGTTCAGAGGGTGAAGCTATGTGTGTGTGAGAGAAAGATAAAAAGAGGGCACTTGAATGCATGTAGAGAGAAACATACATAGTGTGCGTGATAGGAAGCAAGAGTGAAGGCGAGAAACAAGGTTGATGGAGAAACAAATAAATAGAAATATAAAGATGCTAGCTAGTGTGCGTTAGAGATAGGAGTCGAGTGGATCAGAAGGCTGAGTTATGTGTGTGGGTGTGAGAGAGATGGAGAAAGGGTGCATGTGACTCACATACAAACAAATATCGGAGACAAATGAGATCCCGAGAGACGGAGTTTTGTGTCTGCGAGATAGAAAGATATTTCACAACGAGAGTGATAGCTAGAGAGACATATGAGAGAACGCAAGATATCTCTAGGGAGAGAGAGAGTGTGTGTGTGAGCGACATACAAGAGAATGGTGGAGAGATATGAGACCATGGGAGACAGAGTTTGCGTTTGTGTGTGAGAAAGAGATATTTAAGAGGAAGAGTCGTAGCTTCTCATACCTAAGGAGCAAAAGACATCTCTGTGTGAGAGGGTGTGTGCGAGTGGCACACAGGGGAATAGTAGAGAGAAATGAGACCCCAAGAGATGAAGTTTGTGTTTGTGTGAGAGAAAGATATTTCACATGGAGAACCATAGTTAGAGACACATAGCAGGGAGCGAGATATACTTAGAGAGAGATAGAGTGATGGAGGTCGAGGGAGAGAGTACCGTTAGTGTGTTACAAAGATAAAGATCATTGTCGATATACAAGTAGCACGAGAGATACCCGAGAGACGATGAACGCGTATAGGTCTAGAGAGATACTCCTATATAAGCATGAGTGATAGCTATATGAGACGAATATCTGGATTAAAGGGGATTCAAATATTTAAACTAGAGATGATCACGACATCGATAATATCATAATGCAAATTGGTGTATCGAACATGCATATTCATTTGAATTTGGGGACACGTGTAATGTTATATAGTTTATCAATATTAGTGATCCATAGATTCTTTAATTAGAGACAATCCATGGTTTATATGCAATTAATGTCTAAACGGGATTACACTATATGTTGCGTGTGTGAAACACATCATACATGATTGAGAAGTAAAAAAATAAAAACCCGCATGAAACACACATTAATTGGAGACAGTTAGCGAGGAATGCATACATTGGATTTCAACATAAAGTGGTTTCAAATATTTGAAAATCCAAATTAAGATGGATACAGCCTTATGAATCTGAGATTATGCCATTTGTAAACCATATTTATGTATAAAGGGTGTTGTGCTTTTGAAAGTATATATATATATATATATATATATATATATATATATATATATATATATATATAATGATGTATATAGAATTTTATTCCAATCGAAAATGGATCCTGCCCGAACAAAAATAGAATATAAACTGGATTCAAATTGAGTTGGCACGGTAAACGTGCACTCTTGCTCTGCAAAAATTTGAACGAAGCGGGGAAAGTCGCAGTAACCGCCCGAAACCAAAACCCGCGAGATGGAAATTACTGCCTATCCCTGCCACGCAAAGCCTATCGGCTCGATTTCTATAGGTTTCGATAGGGGTAGGTTTGTAATTTCACTCAAACGTGACATAACCGCCTCTCACCCGGATTCATACACGGTGGGCGCCAAAACACAGTGCCTCCTCGGCCAAAATCGACTCCCTCCCCGATTCATACACGGTGGGCGCCAAAAACAAACTCTTATCGGCAAATTTTCGGTGTATGCGAGATTACCGTCCTATCCCCAACCGACTAATACTGCTGTGATGTAGGAAATTTTAAACGGGGGCTAAGTTTGTCAATTTCCTCGCATTTGAGACAAGCACGCCCTGAAGACATGGTTCCCCCTTCCTCTCTCCCTCCATTTCCCCATTCGTACTCCGTGGGCACCAAAACAGCCTCTCCGCCCCAGCCTCCTCCGTCTGCCACCCCATCCACCGCCGTCCTCCTCCACCATGCCGGAGATGATACCCCGACACCATCGGCCATTACAAGAGATCGACCTCTCTCATCCATGGCTTTGGACCGGGATCCTTGCATCCCGTCCTATCGCTTCATCCCACCGTCGTCCACCTTGCCGGCGCCGCTCCCACGATCGTCTCGTCCACCGCGCCCTGCCGCCACCGTCTACCCTCCTAGATCTGTTTCCACGCTGCCGACAGCCATCACTACCGCATCACCGTCAAATTCTCAGCAGATGCATACACGGCGCCAAACCAGAGGCGGTACTCTTTCGTATCTGCTCAACTTATTTATCGTAGCAAGAAAATAGATCGCCACTGCTTTACTCTGATTTCTTGTCCATCACTTACTTGTTAGTTGAAAGCAAACATTGGTTGCGAAGTTGCCTTTGTCCAGTTTGCACCTTCAGATCTGCCATGGCACGCTCAACACTATACTCACAATGCTTATGGTTTTCCCCTTTTATATTCCACACTAGTTAAATGACAAGAGATTAAATTTCAAAATTGGGTCACTCAATTTTGAGAGTCACGGAGTTCGCGGTCATGAAGGAAGGGGCTCGGGTGGGGACAGTGGTTGTGGGGGGCGGTGGTAGGGCCTTGCCGAACAAAGAAAACTCGACGCGGGTGGGGGCAGGGCTAGGGGGGTGGCGGCGGAGGAACACAGGCGGTGGGGGCTGGTGGTCCGGCCGGCGGCCCATGCGGTATTCTGTATGGGAAGCACAGTATGTTCCTTGTCAGGAAGGGGAGCAGGGACATCTGCAGTCGAGACCTCTATTGGGTTGGTTCTGCTAAATGATTTCGCACTTCGAGTTGGTCTTCCATAATACCTCGAAAATGGTGGGAGCCGCGCGGTCTTTGATAGACTAAACGGATAGTAACAGATGCGCGCCTTCAGATGAATAGAGCTGGCCTGTAGGTGATCGATAGGCTGCATATTAGTAGCGACAAAACCCTATGTTTTCCAGCCAGTTCTGCTTTCCCGATTTATTTATGGTGGTTATGGTGTACCCCTATTATCTACACTACGATCTGCCTATTGGCTCTGCGCTCTCGTTATCATGGTTTGGCAATAAACTTTCCACGGTATATTATGAACCTACCATCTGCCAACTATCCTTACATCTAGGGACCCCAACGGGGAGCCTATTTTTTTGTGTAGTTATGCCAGATTATATTAATCTATTCACCATATTACAGCACACATGGGCTCCCTCATCAGAATCCAGTGATAGCACACAAGGGTTTACAGGGAGCCTCTATTATATTACAATATCCTCTGCATTACAAAGATAATCTCACTACTATTTTTGTTTTCATGCTTTACAGATATTGTACGTAATCACAATGAATATAAGAATGCGCACATCAGAAGAATATTGCGGAACAGTTCAATGGGTAACAAACTTGGCATCAAGGGATTGAGGTCCATTGTGGATGCAATGAAACCCACATGCTCTTGACGTATAGATTCGTATTCAGAATATGATCCTAATGACCATTCTGAGCTCAAGGAGTCAAAGGCAGATGGCCTATCCTGTTCACCCAATAAGGTGCATGTTCTAATTTAGCAAGGTTTTATTGGTTGCACATATCTTGCATAAGGTGTCTTGCATTTGTTTTGCTTTGTTGCACCGCCATCTGCTTAGTTTACTCATGATATATGTGAATATGCCATGCCCATCCATTATCAACACCTATTCCACTTGTCGTCATACCATGTTTTCCATTCAAATGCTGTTCTTGTGTTTCAGACATCCAAAAGGAAGAGGGTGATTGCAGAACCTGAAGGAGTACAAGCAAAGTCCTTGAAAATGGTGGTGCTACCGGAGAAATCACATAGCACCCAACGTATATTGGCGATAGAACCAACGCCGCAAAACCTAGGATATCGCAACTATGTTGGTCGCTGCTTTGCTCTTGTGAGTACCTATTGTCCTATCGCTGTCCTTACATTCATACCTGGTGGATTATGTGACATCATTGTGCATTATAGCTTGCTTATCCACTGTTCGCTCCAAATTATCAGATCTATATTAATGCTTAAATTAATGTAGAGTAAACCCAATGCCTATGAAGAAATTTAGTTATGCATTGTTCTTGTAAGTATCTGTTGTCCTTATATTTGTCAGCTAGTTCTTCATGTACACTCTTTAGCTTATTTTCCCTTGTCCTCATTTTTCTACACATCAGATCTACATTTAATCTTGCCAAAATATTGAATAAAACCAATGTTACTGAAGAAGTTTAGCTCCACATTGCTCTTGTCAGTGCCTTCTGCCTGTATGCTGTATTTACATTTGTACTCTGCATCTTAAGTTAAATAATCGCCATTTGTTCCTATATTTTCACATCTATATTTACTCTTAACAAAATGTAGAATAAAGGCAATACTCTTGAAGAAGAGTGTGAGGTAAACTTCTTGAAGTGCCCCCCCATCAATATGGATAAGGCCTATATAGAGCCTGTCTTCACTACTAATGTAAGTTTGTTCTCCTCGAGCCTTCAAACTTTTTTGTTTATATTTGGAGAGCTATGAGTGCAAATGCTATTTATTTTTGTCGTCTGCATCAAATTGCTTGTTCAAAGTTTATAAAGTAGAAGTACATAAACATAAGTTTGTCGTTCTCAATTTCAGTCTTTAGTTGTACAATCTAGTTCCTTATTCATACCATGTAAATTAAACTAAACATAGCAAGTTATCTTATTTAGAACTATGTGTATGCTTGTGTTCTTGATCTGTAATCCAATGGTGTGTGTGAGACTACCAACAACAGCACAATGTCATATCTTGCTATGTCTCAACTATGAACAATGCCATATTATTTTAATGTTATTTAAATCGTGTCTCTTTATTTACCAATCTGAAATGGTATAAATTGATAGTACACTCACCATTCATGCTTATATGTTGTTTAGAACTACATCTATGCTTGTGTTCTTGATCTGTAATCCAGTGGTCTGGTGAAGCTGGTCGCTCCTGCACAATGCCATTTCCTGTCGTCTTAACTATAAACAATGCCTATTATGTTAATTCTATTTTAAACCGTGTCTCTTTATTTCTGACAAATAAATGAGATGAATTGATAGCGCTAATGCTTATACGTGCAAAACCTGTTATCTACCTACTTGTTTCTCTTTCAGGGTGACAACACTGCTGCTAGGAAGAACTGCCACAATGATAGTGATACGAACCCACTATTTGTCCCTCTAACACATATTCCAGAGGAGAAGGCAAAACATATTGAGGATAGGGATACAACCACGAAGTCACATCTTGATGTAGTGTCAAACTTACTCAGTGACACAAGCTCGATGAAGTTGCCGCCTGAATCTGTTCGACTTCTTCAGTCTGAAATTCAAGCAGAAATACATGCTTCCACTCAAATACGAATGGAACTCCAATCTCTATGCAAGATTAACCATAAGTACATGATGTTTATTGATGCTATGCAGCTTAAGTTGGTGGATATGAGCGCCAAAGAAGCGCAGTCTCATCATGTTGCTAAGCTGCTTGCGCTGCAGCTGCTGGGCCGGGCTAACCTTTCTTGAACTGTGTTGAAGTCTTTGTCGGTTCATCTATTATTTTGTCCTTTGTTAACTTCCATGGTGGCGACCTGCCCGCTTTATGTAATCTGCTGTCTGGTTGCCCTTTATTATCGCTGGCGGCGAACTTTGATGCCGAGGGGATGTAATATGCTGTAATTTCTTTGTTGTATAGTCTAGGTTTATTCTTGGTCGATATGCTGTAATTTAGGCCGGAAGGTTCAGTGGATCTCAGTGTTGTCGGTCTTCAGGGTGGCCCGTTACTCATATGGGCCAAAACGTGGGCCTATAATCATCTTGGGCCATTAGCAGGTCTAAACCTTATGGTTGTTTCCCGCCTTTAACAAGCCGAGTAAAGTTCTGGCCAGCTGGGCCAGAGAATAGAATGGGCTTTTAACAGGCTAAAACCTAGATTGGGCTAGCGTTGAGCCGAAAAATTCACGGGCCAATACAGGCCCAAACTGCCTAAGGCCCATGTTTGGCCCAAATAGGACGAGTAGTTAACAGGCCAAAATATATCACGGGCCCGTTTGGCCCAATAAAATTATGGGCTTTAAGCAGGTCGGTATCTACGCGGGCCATAGGCCTAAAAGTGTCACGGGCCATTATCAGATGGGCTGTAAGCAGGCCGTATTCAACGCGGGCTGTAATTAGGCCCAACTGTTACACGGGCCATTAACAGGCCGGTAGGCCAGTTGGGATGAAATTTAACCACAAAGACTACAGGCCGTTAAGAGGCCTAAAGTTACTTCGGACAAGAAATAGCCCGGTGTCTACATGGGCCGTTAAATGGCCTAAAGTTAAACCGGGCCGACAACGTCCCAGATGCACCACAGGCCGCTAACAGGCCAAAACTATTATCAGGCCGAACTGGTAAACTGACATTTAATAGGCTGAAATACAAACCTATCTTAGAATGGGCCCAAAAGATCAGTGGCCTGTTAACGGGCCTAATCCGATATGGGCCATAATTTGGCCCAAAACACGGCAGGCTATGAACGGGCCTGATCTGGTATGGGCCTAAATTTGGCCCAAAACATGGCAGGTTGTTAACGGGCCAGCCCACTAGTGCCTGAAAAAACATGGTGGGCCTTTAGCTGGGCCGGCCTTTTCATCGGAATGGGCCTCTGTTGGGCCGTGCCACGTGTCAACGTATCATAGGAGCCTCCTCTCCAATGAGTGGATGACATCTGTCCCAACGGTGAGCAAACACGTATTTCCTCCAGCCAATGAGTATTTTACACGTGGAAAATCCCCATTGGTCCGGGCTGTTAACGGGTTATCGGATCCAAAACCGGACCCGATAGCTTAACGGTGTTCCGTTACGGTGGATGCCACGTGTCGGTCATCCTTGACGAAAGCACTTCTATGACGTGTGATTTATCATCATGGAAGTGGACACTTCCGTGATGATAATTTTGGTAATGTCATGGAACACTTCTACGACAGCACAGGTATTACTATCTTGATAGTGTCATAAATTTGTCATGGATGTACATGCATGACAGAAAACGTGACCTACTGTGACAAACACGTATCATCACGGAAGTTAATTTTTTTGTAGTGATGTTTCATCAAGTAGATATACCCATATCTGCTCAAATCATCTATGAAGGTCAGAAAATAACGATACCCGCCGCGAGCCTCAATATTCATCGGACCACATACATCAGTATGTATGATTTCCAATAAATCTGTTGCTCACTCCATTGTTCCAGAGAACGGAGTTTTAGTCATCTTGCCCATGAGGCATGGTTCGCAAGTACCAAGTGATTCATAATAAAGTGATTCCAAAATTCCATCAGAATGGAGTTTCTTCATGCGCTTTACACCAATATGACCCAAACGGCAGTGCCACAAATAAGTTGCACTATCATTATCAACTCTGCATCTTTTGGCTTCAATATTATGAATATGTGTGTCACTACTATCGAGATTCAACAAAAATAGACCACTCTTCAAGGGTGCATGACCATAAAAGATATTACTCATATAAATAGAACAACCATTATTCTCGGATTTAAATGAATAACCGTCTCGCATCAAACAAGATCGAGATACAATGTTCATGCTTAACGCTGGCACCAAATAACAATTATTCAGGTCTAAAACTAATCCCGAAGGTAGATGTAGAGGTAGCGTGCCGACGGCGATCACATCGACTTTGGAACCATTTCCCACGCGCATCGTCACCTCTTCCTTAGCCAATCTTTGCTTAATCCGTAGTCCCTGTTTCGAGTTGTAAATATTAGCAACAGAACCAGTATCAAGTACACAGGCACTACTATGAGCACTAGTAAGGTACACATCAATAACATGTATATCACATATACCTTAGTTCACCTTGCCATCCTTCTTATCCGCCAAATACTTGGGGCAGTTCCGCTTCTAGTGACCAGTCCCTTTGAAGTAGAAGCACTCAGTCTCAGGCTTAGGTCCAGACTTGGGCTTCTTCACTTGAGCAGCAACTTGCTTGCCATTCTTCTTGAAGTCCCCCTTCTTCCCTTTACCCTTTTTCTTGAAACTGGTGGTCTTGTTGACCATCAACACTTGATGCTCCTTCTTGATTTCTACCTCCGCAGCCATTAGCATTGCGAAGAGCTCGGGAATTGTCTTATCCATCCCTTGCATATTATAGTTCATCACGAAGCTTTTGTAGCTTGGTGGCAGTGATCGAAGAACTCTATCAATGACACTATCAACCGGAAGATTAACTCCCAACTGAGTCAAGTGATTATGATACCCAGACGTTTTGAGTATATGTTCACTGACAGAACTATTCTCCTCCATTTTACAACTGTAGAACTTATTGGAGACTTCATATCTCTCAATCCGGGCATTTGCTTGAAATATTAACTTCAACTCCTGGAACATCTCATATGCTCCATGACGTTCAAAACATTGATGAAGTCCCGGCTCTAAGCCCTAAAGCATGGCACACTGAACTATCGAGTAGTCATCAGCTTTGCTCTGCCAGGCGTTCAGAACGTCTAGTGTTGCTCCTGCAGCGTGTCTTGCACCTAGCACTGCTTCCAGGACATAATTCTTCTGTGCAGCAAGGAGGATAATCCTCAAGTTACGGACCCAGTTCATGTAGTTGCTACCATCATCTTTCAACTTAGCATTCTCTAGGAACACATTAAAATTCAAAGGAACAGTAGCACGGGCCATTGATCTGCAACAACATAGACATGCAAAATACTATTAGGTACTAAGTTCATGATAAATTAAAGTTCAATTAATCATATTACTTAAGAACTCCCACTTAGATAGACATCCCTCTAATCATCTAAGTAATCACGTGATCCAAATCAACTAAACCATGTCCGATCATCACGTGAGATGGAGTAGTTTTCAATGTTGAACATCACTATGTTGATCATATCTACTATATGATTCTCGCTTGACCTTTCAGTCTCAGTGTTCTTAGGCCATATCTGCATATGCTAGGTTCGTCAAGTTTAACCCGGGTATTCTGTGTGTGCAAAACTGGCTTGCACCCGTTGTATGTGAACGTAGAGCTTATCACACCTGATCATCACGTGGTGTCTCATGATGTCTACTACACAACCTTCTTCTTGTAGACGTTGTTGGGCCTACAAGTGCACAGGTTTGTAGAATAGTAGCAAATTTCCCTCAAGTGGATGACCTAAGGTTTATCAATTCGTGGGAGGCGTAGGATGAAGATGGTCTCTCTCAAGCAACCCTGCAACCAAATAACAAAGAGTCTCTTGTGTCCCCAACACACCCAATACAATGGTAAATTGTATAGGTGCACTAGTTCGGCGAAGAGATGGTGATACAAGTGCAATATGGATAGTAGATATAGGTTTTTGTAATCTAAAAATATAAAAACAGCAAGGTAACTAATGATAAAAGTGAGCACAAACGGTATTGCAATGATAGGAAACAAGGCCTATGGTTCATACTTTCACTAGTGCAAGTTCTCTCAACAATAATAACATAATTGGATCATATAACTATCCCTCAACATGCAACAAAGAGTCACTCCAAAGTCACTAATAGTGGAGAACAAACGAAGAGATTATGGTAGGTGCGAAACCACCTCAAAGTTATTCTTTCCAATCAATCCGTTGGGCTATTCCTATAAGTGTCACAAACAGCCCTAGAGTTCGTACTAGAATAACACCTTAAGATACAAATCAACCAAAACCCTAATGTGACCTAGATACTCCAATGTCACCTCAAGTATCCGTGGGTATGATTATACGATATGCATCACACAATCTCAGATTCATCTATTCAACCAACACATAGAACCTCAAAGAGTGCCCCAAAGTTTCTACCAGAGAATCAAGACGAAAACATGTGCCAACCCCTATGCATAGGTTCATGGGCGGAACCCGCAAGTTGATCACCAAAACATACATCAAGTGAATCACGTGATATCCCATTGTCACCACAGATACGCACGACAAGACATATGATACGTCTCCAACGTATCTATAATTTCTGATTGCTCCATGCTATATTATCTACTGTTTTAGGCAATATTGGGCTTTATTTTCCACTTTTATATTACTTTTGGGACTAACCTATTAACCGGAGGCCCAGCCCAGATTTGTTTGTTTTATGCCTATTTCAAGGTTTCGAGGAAAAGGAATATCGACGGAGTCAAACGGAACGAAATCAATCGGAGAAGTTATTTTTGGAAGGAAACCCACCTAATGGACTTGGACTCCACGTCGAAGATACGGAGGTGCTCACGAGGGTGGGGGCGCCCACCCCCCATGGGCGCGCCCTGCCTCGTGGGCCCCTCGTCGCTCCACCGACATACTCCTTTCACCCATATATACCTACGTACCCTAAAACTTCCAGAACAGGAGATAGATCGAGAGTTCCGCCGCCACAAGCCTCCAGAACCACCAAAAACCAGTCGGGACCCCTTTCCGGTACCCTGCCAGAGGGGGGATCCATCTCCGGTGGCCATCTTCATCATCCCGACGCTCTCCATGACGAGGAGGGAGTAGTTCACCCTCGGGGCTGAGGGTATGTACCAGTAGCTATGTGTTTGATCTCTCTCTCTCGTGTTCTCTCTCGTGTTCCAATCTATGGCACGATCTTGATGTATCCCGAGCTTTGCTATTGTAGTTGGATCTTATGATGTTTCTCCCCCTCTACTCTCTTGTGATGAATTGAGTTTCTCCTTTGAAGTTATCTTATCAGATTGAGTCTTTTATGAGAACACTTGATGTATGTCTTGGTGATCAACTTGCGGGTTTCGTGACATTGGGAACCTATGCATAGGGGTTGGCACACGTTCTTGATTCTCCGGTAGAAACTTTGGGGCACTCTTAGAAGTACTTTTATGTTGGTTGGATGAATCTGAGATTGTGTGATGCAAATCGTATAATCATGCCCACGGATACTTGAGGTGACAATGGAGTATCTAGGTGACATTAGGGTTTCGGTTGATTTGTGTCTTAAGGTGTTATTCTAGTACGAACTCTTTTATAGATTGATCCGAAAGAATAACTTTGTGGTGGTTTCGTACCCGACCATAATCTCTAGTTTGTTCTCTGCTATTAGTGTCTTCGGAGTGACTCTTTGTTGCATGTTGAGGGCTTGTTATATGATCTATCTATGTTATTATTGTTGAGAGAACTTGCACTAGTGAAAGTATGAACCCTAGGCCTTGTTTCCTACCATTGCAATACCGTTTACGCTCACTTTTACCGCTTGTTACCTTGCTGTTTTTATTATTTCAGATTACAAAAACCTATATCTACCATCCATATTGCACTTGTATCACCATCTCTTCGCCGAACTAGTGCACCTATACAATTTACCATTGTATTGGGTGTGTTGGGGACACAAGAGACTTTTTGTTATTTGGTTGCAAGGTTGTTTGAGAGAGACCATCTTCCTCCTACGCCTCTCGCGGATTGATAAACCTTAGGTCATCCACTTGAGGGAAATTTGCTACTATCCTACAAACATGTGCACTTGCAGGCCCAACAACGTCTACAAGAAGAAGGTTGTGTAGTAGACATCAAGCTCTTTTCTGGCGTCGTTGCCGGGGAGGCTAGGTAAGTGAAGGTATATCTTTAGATCTTGCAATCGAATCTTTTTTTTCTTGTTTTAGCACTAGTCTAGTTTATAAAACAAAACTACAAAAAAATGGAATTGAGTTTAGCTCATATGCTTCACCTTTTTAATATCTTTCGTGAGTATGATGGAAAGGAAAATTGTGCCAAAGTGCTAGAAGAAGAATTACATAGAATGCTTGGCATAAAATATGTGAATGATGAGCATGATTGCAATGTTGTTAGTATGAATTCCTTGAATATCCATGATGCTAATGATATGCAAAGCCACAATCTTGGGGAAGCTTTATTTGATGAAGATGATATTTTTTGTCCCCCAAGCTTTGATGAGAAAATTTACTATGATGAAAGCATGCCTCCTATCTATGATGATTATTGTGATGACATGTATGCCTTAAAGAATAATGATAACCATGAAACTTGTCATCTTGATCTTAATTTTCAATCACATGATAGTTATTTCGTTGAGTTTGCTCCCACTATTATTCATGAGAAGAATTTTGCTGTGGAGAGTAGGAAAATTTCTATGCTTGTAGATCATGAAAAGAATGCTTTAGGTGCTGGTTATATTGTTGAATTCATTCATGATGCTACTGAAAATTATTATGAGGGAGGAACATATGCTTGTAGGAATTGCAATAATATCAAGTTTCCTCTCTATGTGCTTAAAATCTTGAAGTTATGCTTGTTTTACCTTCCTATGCTTGTTGATTATTGTTCCCATAAGTTGTTTGCTCACAAAATCCCTATGCATAGGAAGTTGGTTATACTTAAATGTGCTAGCCATATTCTTCATGATGCTCTCTTTATGTTTCAATTCTTATCTTTTATGTGAGCATCATTGAAATCGCCATGCCTAGCTAGGGGCGTTAAACGATAGCGCTTGTTGGGAGGCAACCCAATTTTATTTTAGTTCCTTGATTTTTGGTTCTGTTTAGGAATAAATAATCCATCTAGCCTCTGTTTATATGTGGTTTTATGTTTTAATTAGTGTTTGTGCCAAGTAGAACCTTTGGGAAGACTTGGGTGTAGTCTTTATGATCATGCTGTAAAAAACAGAAACTTTAGCGCTCACGAGATTAGCTTTAAATTTTTACTGGAGAGTGATATTTAGTTGATTAATTTTGCATATTATTACTAGACAAATTCCTCAGGTCCACCAATTTATTTTAGAATTTTTGGAGTTCCAGAAGTTTGCGTTAGTTACAGATTACTACAGACTGTTCTGTTTTTGACAGATTCTGTTTTCATTGTGTTGCTTGCATATTTTGATGAATCTATGGCTAGTAAAATAGTTTATAAACCATAGAGAATTTGGAATACAGTAGGTTTAACACCAATATAAATAAATAATGAGTTCATTGCAGTAACTTTAAGTGGTGTTTTGTTTTCTTTCGCTACCGGAGCTCACGAGTTTTCTGTTAAGTTTTGTGTTGTGACGTTTTCAAGTTTTGGGTAAAGATTCGATGGACTATGGAATAAGGAGTGGCAAGAGCCTAAGCTTGGGGATGCCCAAGGCACCCCAAGGTAATATTCAAGGACAACCAAGAGCCTAAGCTTGGGGATGCCCCGGAAGGCATCCCCTCTTTCGTCTTCGTTCATCGGTAACTTTACTTGGAGCTATATTTTTATTCGCCACATGATATGTGTTTTGCTTGAAGCGTCATGTCATTTTGTTTTGTTTTGTTTGCTGTTAGTTAGAATAGTGTTTTTCATCTTTATTTTCAATAAAAAAAGTCAAGGATAGCCTTTGCCATACAAGATTTGTAAGAATTCTTATGAGTGTGTTGAATACTAAGAAAAGTTTGATACTTGATAATTGTTTTGAGATATGGAGGTAGTGATATTAAAGTCATGCTAGTTGGGTGATTATGAATTTAAAGAATGCTTGTGTTGAAGTTAGCAAGTCCCGTAGCATGCACGTATGGTTAAAGTTGTGTAACAAATTTGAAACATGAAGTTTACATGGCTTGTGCATCCTTATGAGTGGCGGTCGGGGACGAGCGATGGTATTTTCCTACCAATCTATCCCCCTAGGAGCATGCGCGTAGTACTTGATTTTTGATGAATTCTAAATTTTTGCAATAAGTATATGAGTTCTTTTGACTAATGTTGAGTCCATGGATTATACGCACTTTTACCTTTCCGCCTTTGCTAGCCTCTTCGGTACCGTGCATTGCCCTTTCTCACCTCGAGAGTTGGTGCAAACTTCGCCGGTGCATCCAAACCCCGTGATATGATACGCTATATCACACATAAACTGTAGCGACCCAACCCAAATGGATCGTAATCTCTGTGCTTAAGTGTCATCCCTGGATCGGTATGCTGACACACACAGTACTCAAGGAATTATAACAGAGTTCAATCACACATTTTATTACATTGAGTTCCTCAAAAGAGTATTTATTACAATAATATGTCCAAAGGCCATCTAAATAAAAATAACTATGGAAGCTTCAAGGGTAAATGAGTCCATCCAACTCCACGGCAAACTGAATGCAGAACAACGACCTATCACACCTTTAATCCTCGTCGGAAAAGTCTGCAACATGAGAGGTTGCAGCCGTGTAGGTCAGCACATGGAATATGCTGGCGATTTCACACCTTAGAATAATAATAAAAAAAAAGACTATCTCTATATGCAAATTTAGCTGGTGGAGGCTCTAAGTTTAACTTTTGCATAAAGCCAATTTTACCCTACAACAAAGTAATAAATTTTTATTTACTACTAAATTAAAATGCCATTATTTGAGAAGCTTCCTCCAACTCAATCCCAAAATTCCCAAGTTATTAGTAACCCAATAATTTCATTAAAAGAGTGATGAGATCAACCAATAATTCACTTTTAGATACTCAAGTTGTCCATAACCAGGGACACGGCTAATCATGATTAGTTTGTACACTCTGCAGAGGTTTGCACACTTTTCCCCACAAGACTCGACCACCTCCATGATCGGAAGATCGAGACACAGCCTTTCAGAAGCGTTTTCCCTTAACCCTGGGTAGACTGGTACACCTACTTTCCCTTACATCAGCTAGTCTACCACGGAAAGAGGTCACACAACTTACTCAACTATGCCAGAGCCCATAATGGCTTGTGGCTGCATATGGAAGTTTCTAGGCATGAAATATCTTATGATCCCTTTGAGCTTGGGTGGCGGACCTAGGGTAATCACACGGGTACTCCGGGATTCCCCTTGGGCAAGCACTGGTTTCTCCAGGTGCCCCAAACAATCGACCCAGATGTGTATTAAAGTTGCCACCTTAGGTTATCCCAAAATTATTAACTCTCGCAACTTGCATGGATCACACACACCAATCCCCATCTACGAGCATGGCTAAGCAATATATGATATAATGAATATTCCCGGGGTGATCAAAGGTCATAGGTTCCTACCACATGAACTACATAGCATAACCACATGTTCCCAATCCTACTCATGCAATCTTTGAGGGTGAGGCTAATGCATAGTAAAACTGGGTATTGGAAATTATGATCGAAGTGCGAACTTGCCTTGCTGACGTTAGTTTAACTGTAAAGATTCGTAGTAGCAAGCTTCGCACTCCGGATGATCTAGCGTAAGCAAGCAATAACATACATAAGCATACAAGTAAAGATCCAAAAAGGAAACAAATGAAAGACTTTGAAAAACTCCAAAACATCCAAATAAAGTTTCTGTACATAACATAATTTTTATAGTAGCAAAAATATGTGTGTTTGGGTTTAACAGAAAGTACATGTTACGAGCTTCGATTTGCAAAAAGAATCACCTAAAACGGAGTTACGAAACTCGAGATACGGCCTAATGAAGTTTGAATTCAGATCTTTTGAATTTAAATTTTAAAATTTTCAAAAGTATTTTCGTTTGGTTCTCTGGATAGAGGGGATTTTTATGAACTAGTAGGAAAAAGAATAAACTAATTCGGACTTATAGATTAATAGATACAAATTTCCGAAGATTGGGCATTTTTCTGGAAATCAATTATGGGATTCAATATGAGTTGCCACGTGTCAAAATCTTACTGGTGAATAGCCCTTCGTTTTTTTAACAGAACAGAAAGGATGGAGCGATCTTTGGATCGAGCTTTTGGAAGGGAGAGGGCTCACCGAGGAGAGATGCTCCGGTCGCCGGAGACGGTCGACGGTCTCGACGATGCAGCGGGTTCCAGGTGAAGGAGCGAGGCGGACGGGGCAGGGGATGGCGGCGCGAGTCGGGAAGTCAAGGCCTTGGCCTCGGACTCGTCCAATGGTGGTGGTGGGGGGTGAACTCCGGCGAGAGATTCCACGAGATGGGGAGGGGGATGGAGAGGGCTTTTACGGGAGGGATATGAGTACTAGAAGGAGATCCTCGGGGTGCTCTTTATAGGTGCGAGGGAAGTCCATACGAGGAGATCCACAGCGAGCTTAGTGCAGCCATTAGTGGCTGTTTGTGCAAGAACATTTCCGGATCAGTTCGGCGATTTAAGGCAGTAATGTTGGGTTTTAATTCTCTGAATGGGTTCAACTTACATTTCTTTGTAAGTTTCGTGTTGGTGGAGAGTCGAAAGGGTGAAAGAATTTAGTGGGAGGAGGAGAGGAAGAGGTGGTGCCATGGGTGTTCTTTGAGAAAGAGGTGGAGGCGTTCATGTTCTATGAACGAGGAGAGGAGGAGATGGCCATTGGTTGGGCTGGAAGATATGGGCCTTAGTTGCACGTTTTTTAAAACATTTTCGTTTTTTTACGAACAATGAAACACCGAAAGTACAAATAAAACTTAGCCTATAAATCCCAGAAAATTTCACATAATTATATGGTCTTATATATGACCTTGTGAACATTTATCCGCCTAAAATGCAAGTTTTCAAAATAAACATTTTGCTAAACTAATAAAATAAATTGCAAATAGTACCCAACAAATATATTTTGATTCCAAATTCAATTTACAATATTTCTTTCCTGTTTTTGAAGAAGTCCTTTTATCTTCTCTCTTTATTTTTATTTTTGAAATAATGGAAATGAATTTTTTTGGTGAAACCAAATTTGATCCAAACTCCCAACTTCGGAAAAATTCAAAAATTGGTTTTTAGGGAAACTTCCAACTCTCTCTTTTGGTCCTTGAGTTGCTCAAAGTTCCTTGGATCAAAAATCAAATAAAACAAATGGGGCAAAAATGCATAAATCATGGATGCATATGAATGATCTATTTATAAACATCTAAATTGAAAATTGGGTTACAAACCTAACCCCCTTAAGATGAATCTCGCCCTCGAGATTCGGGTTGGCTAGCAAAAAGGTGTGGGTGGTCTTGTCGGAGATCTTCTTCTCGTTCCCAGGTGGCTTCTTCTTCGGTATGATGACTCCATTGAACCTTGCAGAACTTGATGACCTTGCTGCGGGTAACCCTGCTTGCAGTCTCGAGAATCTTGACGGGCTTCTCCTCATAGGTCAGATCACTATCCAACTGTATGGCCTCCAGTGGCACTGTATCTCTTAGAGGAATATCGACCATCTCTGCTTGGCACTTCTTCAACTGGGAAACGTGAAACACATCATGAACTCCTGACAAGGCTTCGGGTAATTCCAACTTGTAGGCAACTTCACCCATGCGTCCTAAAACTCGGTACGGCCCCACAAATCGTGGTGCTAACTTTCCTTTGACTCAAAATCGTTTAACTCCTTGAAGTGGCGACACACGCAGATATGCTCTATCTCCGACTTCATAGGTTACCTCCTTGCGTTTAGTATCGGCATAACTCTTCTGTCTGGATTGGGCTATTTTGAGTCTTCACGGATCAATTTGACTTTCTCCTCTGAATCTCTAATTAAATCTGGTCCGAATAATTTACGGTCTCCAACTTCATCCCACATCAATGGTGTCCTGCACCTCCTTCCATACAAAGCTTCGAAAGGGGCCATTTTCAAACTAGCTTGATAGCTGTTGTTATATGAGAACTCTGCGTAAGGCAAATTATCATCCCAACTAGATCCATAATCTAGCGCACAAGCTCTCAACATGTCCTCCAGAATCTGATTGACTCTCTCGCTCTGCCCATCTATCTGCGGATGAAAAGCTGTATGAACTCCAGCCTGGTACCCAAAGTTTCATGTAACTGATGCCAAAACTTTGAGGTAAATTGTGTTCCTCTATCTGATACGATGGTCCTCGGAACTCCATGAAGACATACGATCCTGGTCATGTATATCTTGGCTAACTTAGCACTTGTATATGTGGTTTTCACGGGGATGAAGTGAGCTACCTTAGTCAAGCGATCAACCACTACCCAAATAGAATCATAGCCTGATCGGGTCCTGGGTAATCCTGTAATGAAGTCCATGCCAAGCTTGTACCACTTCCAATCTGGTATCGGCAAGGGCTGAAGTAATCCTGCTGGTTTCTGGTGCTCTGCCTTAACCCTCTGACATACGTCACATACTGCAACATACTCGGCAATATCCTTCTTCATACCTGTCCACCAGAAACTTTCCTTCAAGTCCAAATACATCTTGGTGTTGCCCGGGTGTATTGAATAAGGCGAATCATGAGCCTCCTGAAGAATCAATTTCCTGATCTCTGGGTCATTTGGCACGTAAATACGCTGCTCAAACCATAAGGTTCCATGTTCATCCTCACGAAATCCTTCTGCCTTTCCTTGGTTCATCCTTCCCTTTATCTCCGCAATGCCTTTTTCTAACTTCTGGGCTTCTCGGATCTTTCCCAACAAAGTGGATTGAATTTCCATTGCAGCAACAAAACTTCGTGGTACTATCTCCAGTCGAAGATCTCTGAGATCATTAATTAACTCCTGAGGTAATCCTCCTGCTGTGAGGGTATTGACATAACTCTTGCGGCTCAATGCATCTGCCACAACATTGGCCTTTCCTGGGTGATAGTGCAATTTCATGTCATAATCCTTTATGAGCTCCAACCATCTTCTCTGCCTGAGGTTCAACTCCTTCTGCGTGAAGATGTATTTCAAACTCTTGTGATCCGTGTAAACATCACACCTATTTCCAATAAGAAAATGTCTCCAGGTCTTGAGTGCGTGCACTACGGTTGCTAACTCCAAATCATGTGTGGCATAATTCCGCTCATGAGGTCGAAGCTGACGTGAGGCATATGAAACAAATCTTCCTTCTTGCATAAGAACACCTCCAAGTCCCTGACGAGAAGCGTCGCAATATACTTGGAAATCCTTGCGTATATTCGAAAGAATTAGCACTGGGGCTGTCACCAAACGTTTCTTCAGCTCCTGGAAACTGGCCTCACATTTGTCGGTCCAAACAAACTTAGTGTCTTTCTTCAATAACTCCGTCATGGGCTTCGCGATCTTGGAGAAATTCTCAATAAACCTCCGATAATATCCCGCGAGTCCAAGAAAACTGCGAATCTCTCCGACTGAGGTGGGTGCCTTCCATTCGGTGACGGCTTCAACCTTGGAGGGGTCTACTGCTATTCCTTCTCCTAATTAACATGTCCGAGAAATCCGACTTCCTTCAACCAGAATTCGCACTTGCTGAACTTTGCGAATAATTGATGTTCCCTGAGCTTCTCTAGAACCAAGCGCAAATGTTCCTTGTGTTCTTCTTCATTCTTCGAGTAAATCAATATGTCATCAATGAATACCACAACAAACCTATCCAAGAACTCCATGAATACCTTATTCATCATACTCATAAAATAGGCAGGGGCATTAGTCAAACCAAAAGACATGACCGTATACCCATAAAGCCCATATCTCATGGTAAAGGTTATCTTGGGTATATCCTGTTCTCGAATCTTCAGCTGGTGATATCCTGATCGAAGATCAATCTTTGAGAAAACTTTTGCTCCTTGTAGCTGGTCAAACAAATCATTGATCATTGGCAGAGGGTACTTATTCTTGATCGTCACCTCATTCAGCGCACGATAATCCACCACCATTCTCAAGGATCCATCCTTCTTCTCAACTAGAAGCACTAGGGCTCCCCAAGGTGATGAACTCGGTCGAATATAACCTTTCTCCAATAATTCCTTAATCTGCTTCTTAATTTCCGCCAGATCATTTGCGGGCATCCAGTACGGTCTCTTGGATATTGGTCCGGTGCCTGGTAACAATTCGATCAAAAAATCTATGTCCCGATCCGGTGGCATGACGGGCAATTCCTCGGGGAACACATCGGGGTAATCCTTCACAACTGGTACTTCCTCCTGAACAACTCCCGAAAGAGAATTCACTTGAGTCCTCCTTGGCGTATGCCTCGAAACATACTTGATCCGCTTCCCCTCTGGGGTGGTGAGAAGAATTGACTTACTGGCACAATCAATATTCCCTTCATACTTGGATAGCCAGTCCATGCCTAGGATCACGTCCAATCCTTGGGTTTCTAGGATAATGAGGTCGGTGGGGAAAACGTGTCTCCCTATGGTCAATGGTAACTGAAAACATCCCCGACTAGCCATAGACTCTGCTCCTGAGGAACTCACTAATATTGGTGTTTTAAGGGCTACGGTCGACAACTTAAACTTATCCACAAACCCCCTTGATATGAATTAATGCGATGCACCAGTGTCAAAAAGAACAAGGGCTGTGAATGAATTAACCAAGAACTTACCAACAACGATGTCAGGCTGGTCATAAACTTCCTCCACATTGACATGGTTCACCTAACCTCTGGTGAAGGGATTGGGCTTCTTGCCTCCAGAGCTTCCATTTCCATTCCCGTTCTTCGCCTCGGGGCAATCGGTGGCGTAGTGTCCAGTTTTCCGCACTTGAAACAGTAATGTGGCTCGATCCTTCTTTGCCGTGTAGCGGGGTTGGGTGATGCGATTGTTGTTTCCTCCGTTCCCATTGCCATTCCTATGGACATTATGGTTGTGTCCATTCCTCCATGATGTGAATGTCCTCCATGGTTATGGTGAGTGTGTCCACTATACTTGCGGATCCTGGTCCATTATTTCCGAGTGCACGGGTATAGCGGGCTTCTGCTGAACACCGAGTTGTACTTTCCTGTCTGCACTTTCTCTTGCGATTCTCCACCGCTGCTGCTTGCCTTCCGAATGAGAGCCTTGTCGACCAACTCTTGATAATTGTTAAAGGTAGCCACAGTCAATGAAGTCCCGGATCGTCGTTTAGTCCCTCTAGAAATTTCTCCTGCTTAGCGGCATCATCGGCCACATCTCCGGGAGCATACCTGGATAACTTGCTGAATTCCTCCACATAATCACCAATAGAACGATTTCCCTGGCGTAAGTTGCGGAACTCGCACTTCTTCAGACTCATAGCTCCGGCTGAAACATGTGTGGTACGGAACGCCTGCTGGAACTGATCCCAAGTCACATTGGCTATGGGGAATGTGGTGGTGTAATTCTCCCACCACGAGGCTGCTGGTCCATCCAGTTGATGTGCGGCAAAGCGCACCTTCTCAGCGTCAGTGCATCCTGCGGTGGTCAGCTCTCTTCCGATCTTGCGAAGCCAGTCATCTGCAACGATCGGCTCCGTGTTGCTAGAGAACACTAGTGGGTTCAACCTCAGGAAATGGGTAAGGTTGTCGACCGGGGGTGTTGGCGGTGGGTTGTTGTTGTTCTGGTTCTGATTCTGGATGAGTAGCTGCATGAGGGCATTCTGGTTCTGGATCAACTGGGTAAGTTCCGGTGGAAATTCCGGGTCACGTCTTGGAGGCATCTGTTAGGTTTAGAGTGGATGAGAAATTAGAATAGAATAAGGGCCTAATGAGAGAAATCACTACCCATATGCTTATGATAGCAAGAAAATTTCAAATCAAGCAATTCACACAGATCACACCACACAAGCAAAAACCTACAAGTAAGGTCATATCCACAAGAGATATGATCTCTTCATACTACCGCAATCATTCATTGGACTCAACTTGGTAGTGGTGGTCTGAACTAAATCTTCTCAAATCAAAGTCAACTCTAGCTTCTTCTTCTTCTTCGTCAATGATGTCTTCGTAGGTCATGGTCTCATCGGGGCTGAGCAACTTGGTGATGGGGTTCAACAACTATTTTATTGAAGTGGAGAAGAGATAGAAATGAATAGAGAAGAGTACAGACCAACGGATATTTAAGGAAGTCGTAAAATAGAGTTTTCTTCCTATGGATTTCCATTTCCTAGTGGTCGCGTCCCATAGTCAGCGTGTGCTCTAATACCATCTTGTAGCGACCCAACCCAAATGGATCGTAATCTCTGTGCTTAAGTGTCATCCCTGGATCGGTATGCTGACACACACAGTACTCGAGGAATTATAACAGAGTTCAATCACACATTTTATTACATCAAGGTTCTCAAAAGAGTATTTATTACAATAATATGGCCAAAGGCCATCTACATAAAAATAACTGCGGAAGCTTCAAGGGTAAATGAGTCCATCCAACTCCACGGCAAACTGAGTGCAGAACAACGACCTATCGCACCTTTAATCCTCGTTGGAAAAGTCTGCAACATGAGACGTTGCAGCCGTGTAGGTCAGCACATGGAATATGCTGGCGATTTCACACCTTAGAATAATAATAAAAAAGACTATCTCTATAAGCAAATTTAGCTGGTGGAGGCTCTAAGTTTAATTTTTGCATAAAGCCAATTTTACCCTACAACAAAGGAATAAATTTTTATTTACTACTAAATTAAAATGCCATTATTTGAGAAGCTTCCTCCAACTCAATCCCAAAATTCCCAAGTTATTAGTAACCCAATAATTTCATTAAAAGAGTGATGAGATCAACCAATAATTCACTTCTAGATACTCAAGTTGTCCATAACCAGGGACACGGCTAATCATGATTAATTTGTACACTCTGCAGAGGTTTGTGCACTTTTCCCCACAAGACTCGGCCACCTCCATGATCGGAAGATCTAGACATAGCCTTTCAGAAGCGTTTGCCCTTAACCCTGGGTAGACCGGTACACCTACTTTCCCCTACATTAGCTAGTCTACCATGGAAAGAGGTCACACAACTTACTCAACTATGCCAGAGCCCATAATGGCTTGTGGCCGCACACGGAAGTTTCTAGGCATGAAATATCTTATGATCCCTTTGAGCCTGGGTGGCGGACCTAGGGTAATCACATGGGTACTCCGGGATTCCCCTTGGGCAAGCACTGGTTTCTCCAGGTGCCCCAAACAATCCACCCAGATATGTATTAAAGTTGCCACCTTAGGTTATCCCAAAATTATTAACTCTCGCAACTTGCATGGATCACACACACCAATCCCCGTCTACGAGCATGGCTAAGCAATATATGATATAACGAATATTCCCGGGGTGATCAAAGGTCATAGGTTCCTACCACATGAACTACATAGCATAACCACATGTTCCCAATCCTACTCATGCAATCTTTGAGGGTGAGGCTAATGCATAGTAAAACTGGGTATTGGAAATTATGATCGAAGTGTGAACTTGCCTTGCTGACGTTCGTTGAACTGTAAAGATTCATAGTAGCAAGCTTCGCACTCCGGATGATCTAGCGTAAGCAAGCAATAACATACATAGTCATACAAGCAAAGATCCAAAAACAAAACAAATGAAAGACTTCGAAAAACTCCAAAACATCCAAATAAAGTTTCTGTACAGAACGTAATTTTTATAGTAGCAAAAATATGTGTGTTTGGGTTTAACAGAAACTACATGTTACGAGCTTCGATTTGCAAAAAGAATCACCTAAAACGGAGTTACGAAACTCGAGATACGGCCTAACGAAGTTTGAATTCAGATCTTTTGAATCTAAATTTTAAAATTTTCAAAAATATTTTTCGTTTGGTTCTATGGATAGAGGGGATTTTTATGAACTAGTAGGAAAAAGAATCAACTAATTCGGACCTATAGATTAATAGATACAAATTTCCGAAGATTGGGCATTTTTCTGGAAATCAATTACGGGATTCAATATGAGTTGCCACGTGTCAAAATCTTACTGGTGAATAGCCCTTCGTTTTTTTTAACAGAACAGAAATGAGGGAGCGATCTTTGGATCGAGCTTTTGGAAGGGAGAGGGCTCACCGAGGAGAGATGCTCCGGTCGCCGGAGACGGTCGACGGTCTCGACGATGCAGCGGGTTCCAGGTGAAGGAGCGAGGCGGACGGGGCACGGGATGGCGGCGCGAGTCGGGAAGTCAAGGCCTTGGCCTCGGACTCGTCCAATGGTGGTGGTGGGGGGTGAACTCCGGCGAGAGATTCCACGAGATGGGGAGGGGGGTGGAGAGGGCTTTTTCGGGAGGGATATGAGTACTAGAAGGAGATCCTCGGGGTGCTCTTTATAGGTGCGAGGGAAGTCCATACGAGGAGATCCACAGCGAGCTTAGTGCAGCCATTAGTGGCTGTTTGTGCAAGAACGTTTCCGGATCAGTTCGGCGAAAGGCAGTAATGTCGGGTTTTAATTCTCTGAATGGGTTCAACTTACATTTCTCTGTAAGTTTCGTGTTGGTGGAGAGTCGAAAGGGTGAAAGAATTTAGTGGGAGGAGGAGAGGAAGAGGTGGTGCCATGGGTGTTGCTGAGAAAGAGGTGGAGGCGTTCATGTTCATGTAATGAGGAGAGGAGGGAGATGGCCATCGGTTGGGCTGGAAGATTATGGGCCTTAGTTGCACGTTTTTTTAAACATTTTTCGTTTTTTTACAGAAGCAATGAAACACCGAAAGTACAAATAAAACTTAGCCTATAAATCCCAGAAAATTTCACATAATTATATGGTCTTATATATGACCTTGTGAACATTTATCCGGCCTAAAATGCAAGTTTTCAAAAATAAACATTTTTGCTAAACTAATAAAATAAATTGCAAATAGAACCCAACAAATATATTTTGATTCCAAATTCAATTTCCAATATTTCTTTTCTGTTTTTGAAGAAGTCCTTTTATCTTCTCTCTTTATTTTTATTTTTGAAATAATGGAAATGAATTTTTTTGGTGAAACCAAATTTGATCCAAACTCCCAACTTCGAAAAAATTCAAAAATTGGTTTTTAGGGAAACTTCCAACTCTCGCTTTTGGTCCTTGAGTTGCTCAAAGTTCCTTGGATCAAAAATCAAATAAAACAAATGGGCCAAAAATGCATAAATCATGGATGCATATGAATGATCTATTTATAAACATCTAAATTGAAAATTGGGATGTTACATAAACCTCCTTATATCTTCCTCAAAACAGCCACCATACCTACCTATTATGGCATTTCCATAGCCATTCCGAGATATATTGCCATGCAACTTTCCACCATCATCATCATGACATACATTACTTTTGTCATATTGCCATTGCATGATCATGTAGTTGACATCGTATTTGTGGCAAAGCCACCATGCATTATTTTCATACATGTCACTCTTGATTCATTGCACCATCCCGGTACACCGCCGGAGGCATTCATAGAGTCATATCTTGTTCTAAGTTTCGAGTTGTAATCCTTATGTTGTAATCAATAGAAGTGTGATGATCATCATTATTAGAGCATTGCCCAAAAAAAGAGAAAGGCCAAAAAAAAGAGAAGGCCCAAAAAAATATATAAAAAAAAGGGCAATGCTACTATCTCTTTTTCCACACTTGTGCTTCAAAGTAGCACCTTGTTCTTCTTGTAGAGAGTCTCATATATTGTGCTTCAAAGTAGCACCATGTTTTTCATATAGTGAGTCTCATAAGTTGTCTTTCTTTACTAGTGGGAATTTTTCATTATAGAACTTGGCTTGTATATTCCTACGATGGTCTTCCTCAAATGCCCTAGGTCTTCATGAGCAAGCAAGTTGGATGCACACCCACTAGTTTTCTTTTGTTGAGCATTCATAGCTCTAGTGCATCCGTTGCATGACAATCCCTACTCCTCATGTTGACATCAATTGATGGGCATGTCCATAGCCCATTGATTATCCTCGTCAATGTGAGACTTTCTCCTTTTTGTCTTCTCCACACAATCCCCATCATCATATTCTATTCCACCCATAGTGCTATATCCATGGCTCACGCTCATGTATTGCGTGAAGGTTGAAAAAGTTTGAGATTATTTAAGTATGAAACAATTGCTTGGCTTGTCATCGGGGGTATAGAAGTTGGGAACATCTTTGTGTGACGAAAATGAAGCATGGCCTAACTATATGATTTTGTAGGGATGAACTTCCTTTTGCCATGCTATTTTGAGAATACATGATTACTTTGATTAGTATGCTTGAAGTATTACTATTTATTTTATCAATATGAACTTTTGTCTTGAATCATTCGGATCTGAATATGCATATCACAAGTAAGAAGAATTACATTGAAATTATGCCAACTAGCATTCCACATCAAAAATTATCTTTTTTATCATTTACCTACTCGAGGACGAGCAGGAATTAAGCTTGGGGATGCTTGATACGTCTCCAACGTATCTATAATTTTTTGATTGCTCCATGCTATATTATCTACTGTTTTAGGCAATATTGGGCTTTATTTTCCACTTTTATATTACTTTTGGGACTAACCTATTAACCGGAGGCCTAGCCCAGATTTGTTGTTTTATGCCTATTTCAGTGTTTCGAGGAAAAGGAATATCAGACGGAGTCAAAACGGAACGAAATCAAGTGGAGAAGTTATTTTTGGAAGGAAACCCACCTGATGGATTTGGACTCCACGTCAGAAGATACGGGAGGTGCTCACGAGGGTGGGGGGCGCGCCCACCCCCCTGGGCGCGCCCCCTGCCTCGTGGGGCCTCCGTAGCTCCACCGACGTACTCCTTTCACCCATATATACCTCGTGCACCTAAAACTTCCGAACAGAAGATAGATCGAGAGTTCCGCGCGCAAGCCTCCGTAACCACCAAAACCAATCGGGACCCCTTTCCCAGACGCACTGCGGGGGGGATCCATCTCCGGTGGCCATCTTCATCATCCCGACGCTATCCATGATGAGGAGGGAGTAGTTCACCCTCGGGGCTGAGGGTATGTACCAGTAGCTATGTGTTTGATCTCTCTCTCTCGTGTTCTCTCTCGTGTTCCAATCTATGGCACGATCTTGATGTATCCCGAGCTTTGCTATTGTAGTTGGATCTTATGATGTTTCTCCCCCTCTACTCTCTTGTGATGAATTGAGTTTCCCCTTTGAAGTTATCTTATCGGATTGAGTCTTTTATGAGAACACTTGATGTATGTCTTGGTGATCAACTTGCGGGTTTCGTGACATTGGGAACCTATGCATAGGGGTTGGCACACGTTCTTGATTCTCCGGTAGAAACTTTGGGGCACTCTTAGAAGTACTTTTATGTTTGTTGGATGAATCTGAGATTGTGTGATGCAAATCGTATAATCATGCCCACGGATACTTGAGGTGACAATGGAGTATCTAGGTGACATTAGGGTTTTGGTTGATTTGTGTCTTAAGGTGTTATTCTAGTACGAACTCTTTTATAGATTGATCCGAAAGAATAACTTTGTGGTGGTTTCGTACCCGACCATAATCTCTACGTCTGTTCTCCGCTATTAGTGTCTTCGGAGTGACTCTTTGTTGCATGTTGAGGGCTTGTTATATGATCTATCTATGTTATTATTGTTGAGAGAACTTGGACTAGTGAAAGTATGAACCCTAGGCCTTGTTTCCTACCATTGCAATACCGTTTACACTCACTTTTACCGCTTGTTACCTTGCTGTTTTTATTTTTTCAGATTACAAAAACCTATATCTACCATCCATATTGCACTTGTATCACCATCTCTTCGCCGAACTAGTGCACCTATACAATTTACCATTGTATTGGGTGTGTTGGGGACACAAGAGACTTTTTGTTATTTGGTTGCAGGTTTATTTGAGAGAGACCATCTTCCTTCTACGCCTCTCGCAGATTGATAAACCTTAGGTCATCCACTTGAGGGAAATTTGCTACTGTCTTACAAACCTGTGCACTTGCAGGCCCAACAACATCTACAAGAAGAAGGTTGTGTAGTAGACATCAACATACATCAAGTGTTCTCAAGTCATTAAAGACTCGATCCGATAAAATTACTTCAAAGGGAAAACTCAATTCATTACAAGAGAGTAGAGGGGAGAAGCAACATAAGATCCAACTATAATAGCAAAGCTCGCGATACATCAAGATCATGCCAAATCAAGAACATGAGAGAGAGAGAGAGAGAGATCAAACACATAGCTACTGGTACATACCCTCAGCCCCGAGGGTGAACTACTCCCTCCTCGTCATGGAGAGCACCGGATGATGAAGATGGCCACGGTGAGGATCCCTCCCAGGTGCCTAACAGGTCCCGATTGGTTTTTGGTGGTTCTGGAGGTTTTGCGGCGGCGGAACTCCCGGTCTAATCCCTGTTCTGGAAGTTTTACGATACGTAGGTATATATGGGTGCAAGGGGTACGTCGGTGGAGTTTCGGGGGGCCCATGAGGCAGGGGGCGCCCCAGGGGGTGGGCGTGCCCCACCCGTCGTGGCCGGCTCCCGTGATCTTCTCGACGAGAGTCCAAGTCTATCCGTGGCTTTCCTTCCAAAAATAACTTCTCCAGTTGATTTCGTTCCGCTTCAACTTCGTTTGGTATTCCTTTTCTTCAAACACTCAAATAGGCAAAAAACAAAGAAAATCAATGGGCCTCCGGTTAATAGGTTAGTCCCAAAAGTAATATAAAAGTGGAAATAAAGCCCAATATTTCCCAAAATAGTAGATAATATAGCATGGAGCAATCAAAATTATAGATACGTTGGAGACGACGCATCCCCAAGCTTAATTCCTGCTCGTCTCGAGTAGGTAAATGATAAAAAAGATAATTTTTTATGTGGAATGCTAGTTGGCATAATTTCAATGTAATTCTTCTTACTTGTGGTATGAATATTCAGATCCATAAGATTCAAGATAATAGTTCATATTGACATAAAAATAATAATACTTCAAGCATACTAACAAAGCAATTATGTCTTCTCAAAATAACATGGCCAAAGAAAGTTATCCCTACAAAATCATATAGTCTGGCTATGCTCTATCTTCACCACACAAAGTATTTAAATCATGCACAACCCCGATGACAAGCCAAGCAATTGTTTCATACTTTAACATTTTCAAAACTTTTTCGATCTTCACGCAATACGTGAGCGTGAGCCATGGATATAGCACTATATGTGGAATAGAATGGTGGTTGTGGAGAAGACAAAAAGAGGGGAAGATAGTCTCACATCAACTAGGCGTATCAACGGGCTATGGAGATGCCCATCAATAGATATCAATGTGAGTGAGTAGGGATTGCCATGCAACAGATGCACTAGAGCTATAAGCATATGAAAGCTCAACAAAAGAAACTAAGTGGGTGTGCATCCAACTCGCTTGCTCACGAAGACCTAGGGCATTTTGAGGAAGCCCATCATTGGAATATACAAGCCAAGTTCTATAATGAAAAATTCCCACTAGTATATGAAAGTGACAAAATGAGAGACTCTCTATCATGAAGATCATGGTGCTACTTTGAAGCGCAAGTGTGGTAAAAGGATAGTAGCATTGCCCCTTCTCTCTTTTTCTCTCATTTTTTTATTTTTTTTATTTGGGCCTTTTCTCTCTTTTTTATGGCCTCTTTTTTTCTCTTTTTTCCCTTTTTTTTATTTTTCGTCCGGAGTCTCTTCCCGACTTGTGGGGGAATCACAGCCTCCATCATCCTTTCCTCACTTGGGACAATGCTCTAAAAATGATGATCATCACACTTTTAGTTTTCTTACAACTCAAGAATTATAACTCGATACTTAGAACAAAATATGACTCTATATGAATGCCTCCGGCGGTGTACCGGGATGTGCAATGACTCATGAGTGACATGTATGAAAGAATTATGAATTGTGGCTTTGCCACAAATACAATGTCAACTACATGATCATGCAAAGAAATATGACAATGATGGAGCATGTCATAATAAACGGAACAGTGGAAAGTTGCAGGGCAATATATCTTGGAATGGCTATGGAAATGCCATGATAGGTAGGTATGGTGGCTGTTTTGAGGAAGGTTTATGGTGGGTGTATGATACCGGTGAAGAGTGTGCGGTATTAGAGAGGCTAGCAATGGTGGAAGGAAGAAGAGTGCGTATAATCCATGGACTCAACATTAGTCATAAAGAACTCATATACTTATTGCAAAAATCTACAAGTTATCAAAGCAAAGTATTACGCGCATGCTCCTAGGGGAATGGATTGGTAGGAGAAGACCATCGCTCGTCCCCGACCGCCACTCATAAGGAAGACAATCAATAAATAAATCATGCTCCGACTTCATCACATAACGGTTCACCATACGTGCATGCTACGGGAATCACAAACTTTAACACAAGTATTTCTCAAATTCACAACTACTCAACTAGCATGACTCTAATATCACCATCTTCATATCTCAAAACAATCATCAAGCATCAAACTTCTCTTAGTATTCAACACACTCATAAGAATTCTTACAAATCTTGTATGCTTAGCATATTAGGATTATTTAAGCAAATTACCATGCTACTTAAGACTCTAAAAATAATATAAGTGATGCATGAGAGTTCATATATTTCTCCAAAATAAAAATACCACCATGCTCTAAAAGATATAAGTGAAGTACTAGAGCAATAAAAAAAACTACTCCGAAAGATATAAGTGAAGATCAATGAGTAGTCGGATAATTATGCAACTATGTGAAGACTCTCCCATTTAATAATTTAAGATCTTAGTATTTTATTCAAACAGCAAGCAAAGCTAAATAAATGACATGACGCTCCAAGCAAAACACATATCATGTGGTGAATAAAAATATAGCTCCAAGTAAAGTTACCGATGAACGAAGACGAAAGAGGGGATGCCTTCCGAGGCATCCCCAAGCTTAGACGCTTGTTTATCCTTGAATATTACCTTGGGGTGCCTTGGGCATCCCCAAGCTTAGGCTCTTGCCACTCCTTATTCCATAGTCTATCGAATCTTTACCCAAAACTTGAAAACTTCACAACACAAAACTTAACAGAAAACTCGTAAGCTCCGTTAGCGAAAGAAAACAAAACACCACTTCAAGGTACTGTAATGAACTCATCCTTTATTTATATTGGTGTTAAACCTACTGTATTCCAACTTCTCTATGGTTTATAAACTATTTTACTAGCCATAGATTCATCAAAATAAGCAAACAACACAATGAAAACAGAATCTATCAAAAACAGAACAGTTTGTAGTAATCGGCAACTAACGCAAACTTCTGGAAGTCCAAAAATTCTAAAATAAATTGGTGGACCTGAGAAATTTGTCTAGTAATCATCTGAAAAAAGAATCAACTAAATAGCACTCTCCAGTAAAAAGTTTTAGCTAATCTCGTGAGCGCTAAAGTTTCTGTTTTTTACAGCATGATCATAAAGACTTCACCCAAGTCTTCCCAAAGGTTCTACTTGGCACAAACACTAATTAAAACACAAAACCACCTCTAAACAGAAGCTAGATGTATTATTTATTCCTAAACAGAACCAAAAAGCAAGAAACTATAATAAAATTGGGTTGCCTCCCAACAAGCGCTATCGTTTTAACGCCCCTAGCTAGGCATGATGATTTCAATGATGCTCACATAAAAGATAAGAATTGAAACATAAAGAGATCATCATGAAGAATATGACTAGCACATTTAAGTCTAACCCACTTCCTATGCATAGGGATTTTGTGAGCAAACAACTTATGGGAACAATAATCAACTAGCATAGGAAGGCAAAACAAGCATAACTTCAAAATTTTAAGCACATAGAGAGGAAACTTGATATTATTGCAATTCCTACAAGAATATATTCCTCCCTCATAATAATTTTCAGTAGCATCATGAATGAAGTCAACAATATAACCAGCACCTAAAGTATTCTTTTCATGATCTACTTGCATAGAAATTTTACTACTCTCCACATAAGCAAATTTCTTCTCATCAGTAGTAGTGGGAGCAAACTCAACAAAATAACTATCATATGATTGAAAATTAAGATCAAGATGAAAAGTTTCATGGTTATCATTATTCTTTATAGCATACGTGTCATCACAATAATCATCATAGATAGGAGGCATGCTTTCATCATAATAAATTTGCTCATCAAAGCTTGGGGGACAAAAAAATATCATCTTCATCAAATATAGCTTCCCCAAGCTTGTGGCTTTGCATATCATTAGCATCATGGATATTCAAGGAATTCATACTAACAACATTGCAATCATGCTCATTATTCAAATATTTAGTGCCAAACATTTTAATGCATTCTTCTTCTAACACTTTGGCACAATTTTCCTTACCATCATACTCATGAAAGATATTAAAAAGATGAAGCGTATGAGACAAACTCAATTCCATTTTTTTGTAGTTTTCTTTTATAAACTAGACTAGTGCTAAAACAAGAAACAAAAAGATTCGATTGCAAGATCTAAAGATATACCTTCACTTACCTAGCCTCCCCGGCAACGGCGCCAGAAAAGAGCTTGATGTCTACTACACAACCTTCTTCTTATAGACGTTGTTGGGCCTGCAAGTGCACAGGTTTGTAGAACAGTAGCAAATTTCCCTCAAGTGGATGACCTAAGGTTTATCAATCCGTGGGAGGCGTAGGATGAATATGGTCTCTCTCAAGCGACCCTGCAACCAAATAACAAAGAGTCTCTTGTGTCCCCAACACACCCAATACAATGGTAAATTGTATAGGTGCACTAGTTCGGCGAAGAGATGGTGATACAAGTGCAATATGGATAGTAGATATAGGTTTTTGTAATCTGAAAATATAAAAACAGCAAGGTAACTAATGATAAAAGTGAGAACAAACGGTATTGCAATGATAGGAAACAAGGCCTAGGGTTCATACTTTCACTAGTGCAAGTTCTCTCAACAATAATAACATAATTGGATCATATAACTATCCCTCAACATGCAACAAAGAGTCACTCCAAAGTCACTAATAGTGGAGAACAAACGAAGAGATTATGGTAGGGTACGAAACCACCTCAAAGTTATTCTTTCCAATCAATCCGTTGGGCTATTCCTATAAGTGTCACAAACAGCCCTAGAGTTCGTACTAGAATAACACCTTAAGATACAAATCAACCAAAACCCTAATGTCACCTAGATACTCCAATGTCACCTCAAGTATCTGTGGGTATGATTATACGATATGCATCACACAATCTCAGATTCATCTTTCAACCAACACATAGAACCTCAAAGAGTGCCCCAAAGTTTCTACCGGAGAATCAAGACGAAAACATGTGCCAACCCCTATGCATAGGTTCATGGGCGGAACCCGCAAGTTTGATCACCAAAACATACATCAAGTGAATCACGTGATATCCCATTGTCACCACAGATACGCACGACAAGACATACATCAAGTGTTCTCAAGTCATTAAAGACTCAATCCGATAAAATTACTTCAAAGGGAAAACTCAATTCATTACAAGAGAGTAGAGGGGGAGAAGCAACATAAGATCCAACTATAATAGCAAATCTCGCAATACATCAAGATCGTGCCAAATCAAGAACACGAGAGAGAGAGAGAGAGAGATCAAACACATAGCTACTGGTACATACCCTCAGCCCCGAGGGAGAACTACTCCCTCCTTGTCATGGAGAGCGCCGGGATGATGAAGATGGCCACCGGTGAGGGATCCCCCCTCCGGCAGGGTTTCGGAACAGGGTCCCGATTGGTTTTTGGTGGTTCTGGAGGTTTTGCAGCGGCGGAACTCCCGATCTAATCTCTGTTATGGAAGTTTTATGATACGTAGGTATATATGGGTGCAAGGGGTACGTCGGTGGAGCTTCGGGGGGCCCACGAGGCAGGGGGGCGCGCCCTAGGGGGGTGGGCGCGCCCCCCACCCTTGTGGTCGGCTCCCGTATCTTCTGACGTAGAGTCCAAGTCTATCCGGTGGCTTTCCTTCCGAAAATAACTTCTCCAGTTGATTTCGTTCCGTTTCGACTTCGTTTGGTATTCCTTTTCTTCGAAACACTGAAATAGGCAAAAAAAAACAGCAAATCTGGGTTGGGCCTCCGGTTAATAGGTTAGTCCCAAAAGTAAAATAAAAGTGGAAAATAAAGCCCAATATTGCCCAAAACAGTAGATAATATAGCATGGAGCAATCAAAAATTATAGATACGTTGGAGACGTATCATCTCGGCACGACGAACTTTCGCAACGGTGCATACTTAGGGAGAACACTTGTACCTTGAAATTTAGTGAGGGGTCATCTTATAATGCTACCACCGAATTAAGCAAAATAAGATGCATAAAGGATAAACATCTCATGCAATCAATATAAGTGATATGATATGGCCATCATCATCTTGTGCCTTTGATCTCCATCTCCAAAGCACCGTCATGATCACCATCTTCACCGGCGCGACACCTTGATCTCCATCGTAGCATCGTTGTCGTCTCGCCAACTATTGTTTCTACAACTGTCGCTACCGCTTAGTGATAAAGTAAAAATAATTACAGGGCGATTGCATTGCATACAATAAAGCGGCAACCATATGGCTCCTGCCAGTTGCCGATAACTTTGTTACAAAACATGATCATCTCATACAATAAAATTTAGCATCATATCTTGACCATATCACATCACAACATGCCCTGCAAAAACAAGTTAGACGTCCTCTACTTTGTTGTTGCAAGTTTTACGTGGCAGCTACAGGCTGAGCAAGAACCGTTCTTACCTACGCATCAAAACCACAACGATTTTTCGTCAAGTGTGATGTTTTAACCTTCAACAAGGACCGGGCGTAGTCACACTCAATTCAACTAAAGTTGGAGAAACTTACACCCGCCAACCACCTGTGTGCAAATCACGTCGGTAGAACCAGCCTCGCGTAAGCGTACGCGTAATGTCGGTCCGGGCCGCTTCATCCAACAATACCGCCGAATCAAAGTATGACATGCTGGTAAGCAGTATGACTATTATCGCCCACAACTCTTTGTGTTCTACTCGTGCATATAACATCTACGCATAGACCTAGCTCAGATGCCACTGTTGGGGAACGCAGTATTTCAATTTTTTTACCTATGATCACGCAAGATCTATCTATGTGATGCATAGCAACGAGCGGGAGAGTGTGTCCACGTACTCCTCGTAGACCGAAAGCGGAAGCGTTAAGTAACGCGGATGATGTAGTCAAATGTATTCGCGATCCAACCGATCAAGTACCGAACGCACGACACCTCCGCGATCTGCACACGTTCAGCTCGATGAAGTCCCTCGTACTCTTGATCCAGCTGAGGCCGAGGGAGAGTTTCGTCAGCACGATGGCGTGATGACGGTGATGATGAAGTTACCAACGCAGGGCTTCGCCTAAGCACTACAATGATATGACCGAGGTGGAAATCTGTGGAGAGGGGCACCGCACACGGCTAAACAATCAACTTGTGTGTCTATGGGGTGCCCCCCTCCCCCGTATATAAAGGAGGGGAGGAGGAGAGGGCCGGCTGTAGGACCTTGAAGTATGTCTAGAGGGGGGGGGGGTGATTAGACTACTTGGCCAATTAAAAACTTAACCTTTTCCCAATTTTAGACTTTGGCAGATTTTAGCTATCTTTGCACAAGTCAAGCAATCTTCACACAATTCAAGCAAGCATGCAAAGAGTATATGAGCAGCGGAATTTAAAGCATGCAACTTGCAAGAATGTAAAGGGAAGGGTTTGGAGGATTCAAACGCAATTGGAGACACGAATGTTTTTGTCGTGGTTCCGATAGGTGGTGCTATCGTACATCCACGTTGATGGAGACTTCAACCCACGAAGGGTAACGGTTGTGCGAGTCCACGGAGGGCTCCACCCATGAAGGGTCCACGAAGAAGCAACCTTGTCTAACCCACCATGGCCGTCGCCCACGAAGGACTTGCCTCACTAGCGGTAGATCTTCATGAAGTAGGCGATATCCTTGCCCTTACAAACTCCTTGGTTCAACTCCACAATCTTGTCGGAGGCTCCCAAGTGACACCTAGCCAATCTAGGAGACACCACTCTTCAAGAAGTAACAAATGGTGTGTTGATGATGAACTCCTTGCTCTTGTGCTTCAAATGATAGTCTCCCCAACACTCAACTCTCTCTCACGGGATTTGGATTTGGTGGAAAGAAGATTTGAGTGGAAAGCAACTTGGGGAAGGCTAGAGATCAAGATTCATATGGTAGGAATGGAATAACTTGGCCTCAACACATGAGTAGGTGGTTCTGGCAAGTTGGAAGTGTAGGTTTGTTCTGATGGCTCTCTCCATGAATGAAGAGGAGGTGGAGGGGTATATATAGCCTCCACACAAAATCTAACCGTTACACACAATTTACCAAACTCGGTGGGACCGAATCAACAAACTCGGTCAGACCGATTCAGTAAACCTAGTGACCGTTAGGGTTTTCGGTGGGACCGACATGCAACTCGGTAGGACCGATATGGTTAGGGTTAGGGCATAACTTAATCTCGGTGAGACCGATTAGACAAACTCGGTGAGACCGATTTTGGTAATTAGCTAACCAGAGAGTTGGTCAGGTAAACTCGGTGGGACCGATTCGCTCTTTTCACTGAGACCGAAATGTTATGAATGGGAAACAGAGAGTTTACATTGCAATCTCAGTGGGACCGATCGCTCACTTTGGTTAGACCGAAACGTTACGAAGGGAAACAGAGAGATTACAATCCCGTCTCGGTGAGACCGAGATCCCTATCGGTGAAACCGATTTGCCTAGGGTTTGTGGCAGTGGCTATGACATTTGAACTCGGTGGCGCCGGATAGAAAGAATCGGTAGGACCGATTTTGACTTTAGGTTTAGGTCATATGTGGATGTGAGAAAGTAGTTGAGGGTTTTTGGAGCATATCACTAAGCACATGAAGCAAGAGGCTCATTAAGCAACACCTCATCCCTCCTTGATAGTATTGGCTTTTCCTATAGACTCAATGTGATCTTGGATCACTAAAATGTAAAATGTAGAGTCTTGAGCTTTTGAGCTTGAGCCAATCCTTTGTCCTTAATATTTTGAGGGATCCACTTTCATCATCCATGCCATGCCATTAATTGAGCTTTCCTGAAATATTTTTCTTGGAATAGCATTAGCTCAATGAGCTATATGTTGTTATGAATTACCAAAACCACCTAGGGATAGTTGCACTTTCAATCTCCCCCTTTTTGGTAATTGATGACAACATATAGATCAAAGCTTCGACAAATGATAATAAGATTGAAAAACATCGTCGCTTTGAGAAGTATGTGATAAGCAAGAGCTCCCCCTAAATTTGTGCATATTTTAAGATTTGCTTTGGACTGCAAATGCACAAGGAATTAGGCTCATGGGTTACTCTTCCATGTCACATACATCTTGGTGGAGCGCTCAAAATAATAACGATTGAATACATGCACTCATCACCAAGCAAAGTGAATGATCATATAAGGATAAGTAAGATAATATCATCTAACAAGCATAAGTGTAGCTTATGATCAAACACATGATCATCAATGTCTCACAGATAATAGCATAGTATCTTAAGCAATCAAAAGCAAACAAAGTTCAACCAAGAAGACAAGAGAGAACAAAAGCAAACTCTCTCTCTCTAAGCCTATGATCTATACATTTTTCCCCTTTGGCAACAAGTTACCAAAAGTTCCTAGAAAATGCATAGTACTATATCGTCTCTCGTGCTTGGTCTTCGGTTGGTGGCGTAGAGATGGCTCCTTGGGCGAAGACTTGATTAATGTGGAAGGAGCTGAAGGAGTTAGTGCCGGAGCTGGTTGCGCTGGAGCTGGAGCTGGAGCGAGATGAAGTGACTCGTGTCTGCATCGGCTCTGCGGCTGATCTCTGAGCTCGAGGCACTCTGCAAATGCATCGATGGTTGTCCTGCCCTTCCTCTCCTGCATGTCATCCTGTAGCTGCTCCATAACTAATCAATCTCGCCACTTTGACATCAAGATCATAGAATTTTTGTTCCATGATTCTTTCCTGGGCTCTCCTGGTTTTGAGTTAGGGTGGCCAACCCTTTCTCAATCCTCGAGTTGATGCTATCAAGTAACTAAGCTGGTCCCGCTTGCTCTTCAAAAGTACTCAGATGCCTCCTCTTGTGTTGGCATCTTGCCGCCTTCTCTTTCTTTGCTTTCTCCTTATTCTCTTGAGCTTGTACTGATGATGGTTCATTCTCATTCATCACAACTTGATTGTCCTCAAAGTCAGGATAAAGAACAAAGTGTTCCTATCCAACAGATACTTTCCTGTGCCCATCTTTGAGTTAATCAACTCCTGAATTTGTGGGGCATATCCACAACTTCTCTTTTGGTCTGCTGCTGTCCTCTTGATAGTCTCAACCATTAGGCTCATGACCTTGAATTTCTGTGGCACATCAAATATGTGTAGCAAATTAATTGCATGCCCTCTGATCATGTTGTGGTCACCTTATTTGGGCAAAAGAGTGTGCCTTAGGATCCAGTTGATCGTTGGCAGCCCTGACAGAAGAAAATGGACTGACCCAAGCTTGAAAGTCTCAAGAGCTTTGTCTAGGATCTCCTTGTACATCTGTGACATAGAGTTTTGATCCATCTTTTTCTTGGCATAAACGTCCAAGTCATCTTCACTCTCCTTTGGGGCATTGATCAGACTTGCCCATTCCTCAATAGTTGATTGGTATCTCATTCCTTCAGACATCCAAACTATCCTGCCATCTGGATAGAAATGTGTTGTGGAGTAGAATTGCATAATGAGCTCATCATTCCAGTTTGTGAGCTTCTGCCCAACAAAATCTGCAACTCCACACGCACTGAAGCTGTCATACACTCCAGGATAATGTTCTTCATTCTCCTTTATGTAGGTCCAGTCAACCCACCTCATATCACACACTATGGGCTTCTTGTCCAACAAGATTGTCTCATAGAAATCCTGATGTTCCTTTGTGTGGAACCTGTAATCAACAGCAGCCCTTCTCCTGGTGGCATATGGATCTGACTCTCTCCATAGCCTCAACCCTAAGTATCTCCATATCTTCATGTTCTCAGCCACAGGATGAGCATCATTGTGGTCTGGAATCTTGGGTTTGAGCTTCCTTAGGACTTGTCCTTCATCATCTTCCTCGGCAGCAACATCAGGCACTGGGGCCTTGTTCTTTTCAGCAGCTAGTATACTCCTGGTATTCCTCTTAGGTGCACTCTTGGGCTTGGAGGCAGCTTTGGGTGCTTCTTTGGGCTTTGATGTTGCAGCCCCTGACTTTATAGCATCACCCATCAGCTTTTGTACCTTGGGTGTTGGTGCAGCAACCTCTTCTTCTTCTTCTTCCATCATGGAAGGCTTTCCAATCACTCTGGCCATGGTCTTCTTGACCCTTTCCTTCCTTTTTCTTTCCTTCTGTAGCAGGCCCTTTGGGTTGGGATTCCAACGATGCTTGAGTGGAGACTCTGGCTTTAGACATTGGCTGTCTTCCTGCAGGCCTTTTGATCTTCATCCCTCGCTTTACTGCAGTTGAGCTATACTCCTTCTTGAGCACTTTCTTCTTTGAAATGGCCCCATCTTCTATTGCCACATAATCCTCATCCTCAGATTCTGAGGTTCTCTTCTTCCTTGTCCTGGTGGCAGCTTTGGGCAAATTGCTAGGAGTGCTTCTGCTTCCATCATCTGAGCTGCTAGAGGGACTAGTGCCCTCACTCATCTCATGTCTGCTCCTCGACTTGTTCAGCTGTCACTTTGGTCCGACATGCTGCACAACACTGATCGCTGGCCCCGTGAATAGTTATAGATGAAATAGAGTGGATGAGCATCACAAAATGCAGAGATTTTGCAAAGAATGATTAAAAAACTTAGTTTTAGTTTTCCACGAAAGCATTTCGGATCAACCGATTTTCAAACTCGGTGATACCAAGCAGTTTTGGAACCTAAACTAGTGAACTCGGTCGACCGAGTCACAGTTCGATGGCACCGAGACTGCTAGGGTTTCACAAAGTTCTAAAATCGGTCACACCGATTAGCAATTCTCGGTCAGACCGAGAGTTACTAGTGCAATGGCGTTAGCCGAATCGGTGGGACCGAGTTTTTCAACTCGGTGGGTCCGAGATGGTGGCGGAAACCTAACCCTAAATTTTTGAATCGCATCTATTCTAAGGATTGTTTTGACTGGATAGAGGTGTTTCAATCGTGGCAGAATCATAATGAACACAATGTGCTGAGAATCAGGCGAGGATAGCACTGTGATCGATTTCATACCCTAGTTCGGCGATGAACTCGCTACGGCGGCAACGGCGGAGATGAAATCCGTTGACAGCGGTGGAGACCAGCGACAGGAGGCGGCTGGCGACGAAGTCGATTATCCAGAGACCTAGAAGGGAGAGCGAGCTATGCGCGGGCGAAGAGGTTTGGAGAAAGTTTTCCAAAAAAATTCCCGTGTGAATATATAGCCCGACACTGTCGGTGTGACCGAGTGGAACAACTCGGTGGCACCGAGATGCACAACTGTTGATAGTTACAGCAACTCGGTGTGACTGAAAAGTTCAACTCGGTTGCACCGAGATGAAAACCTAGATCGACTTAGTGATCTCGGTATGACCGAAATGGAGGAATCGGTCAAACTGAAAAGCACAAAGAAGTTTTGGAAGTTTAAGTCTATGACGAATCGGGGACTCCGAGTGCTCCTCACACAGAGTGGTTCGAATCTGACTTGATCATATTTTGTGATGTAGCATGAATAGAGTTTGAGACGAGTAAAGCATAGATAGCTAGAGAAGGTTCTTAGGCATTCTTGTCCATCCACTTGGCCAAAGAAAAGAATCAAATCAATCAAAACAACAAGTGGATGTCCTCGAATGAGTAAGATATGCTACCAACATGCTCACACAATAAAATGACAAATGAAATATGTGACAAAGCATGCACAAACAATTATAGCATCTATCAAACAATTGGCGATGACTAGGTCATCTATATATGAGTATATTGACTTAGGAGTCAAATGAGAACATTTGTTCATAGGTCATACTCATCGTTTAAGCTCAAGTGGGGTTACCACTTTTACATAAAGCATTTATGTGTTCACATCATTAGAGTTGCTTTGACTCAATTATTAGAGTTAAGCTCCCCCTAGATGTGAGATCCCCCCTTAGAGGGATGAACTAACCTTGGGTTTTGTCGATGATGACTTCATGTAGGTGTTGAAGATGTGGATGCTCAATGTTGATGTAGATATTTTGGAGCAATCCTTTGGAGTGAGTTGCACATTCCATACCTACATGGGTTAGTCCCACAAGGAACAAACAAGAATATCCATAGACATAGAGTGATGCACACACAAGATGATGTCCATGAAAACATTAGGTTACCTTGTTGAAAGTGCAACTATCCCTAGGTGGTTTTGGTAATTCACAACAACATATAGCTCATTGAGCTAATACTATTCCAAGATGAATATTTCAGGAAAGCTCAATCATTGGCATGGCATGGATGATGAAAGTGGATCCCTCAAAATATTAAGGACAAAGGATTGGCTCAAGCTCAAAAGCTCAAGACCCTACATTTTACATTTTAGTGATCCAAGATCACATTGAGTCTATAGGAAAAGCCAATACTATCAAGAAGGGATGAGGTGTTGCTTAATGAGCCTCTTGCTTCATGTGCTTAGTGATATGCTCCAAAACCCTCCACTACTTTCTCACATCCACATATGACCTAAACCCAAAGTCAAACTCGGCCCTACCGATTCTTTCTATCCGGCGCCACCGAGTTCAAATGTCATAGCCACTGCCACAAACCCTAGGCAAATCGGTTTCACCGATAGGGATCTCGGTCTCACCGAGATGGGATTGTAATCTCTCTGTTTCCCTTCGTAACGTTTCGGTCTAACCGAAGTGAGCGATCGGTCCCATCGAGATTGCAATGTAAACTTTTTGTTTCCCTTTCGTAACTTTTCGGTCTCACCAAAAGAGCGAATCGGTCCCACCGAGTTTACCTGACCAACCCTCTGGTTAGCTAATTACCAAAATCGGTCTCACCGAGTTTGTGTGATCGGTCTCACCGAGATTAGGTTATGCCCTAACCCTAACCAAATCGGTCCTACCGAGATGCATGCCAGTCCCACCGAAAATCCTAACGGTCACTAGGTTTACTAAATCGGTCCGACCGAGTTTGATGATTCGGTCCCACCGAGTTTGGTAAATTGTGTGTAACGGTTAGATTTTGTGTGGGGCTATATACCCCTCCACCTCCTCTTCATTCATGGAGAGAGCCATCGAAACAAACCTACACTTCCAACTTACGCTTAGAGAGAGAACCACCTACTCATGTGTTGAGGCCAAGATATTCCATTCCAACCATAGGAATCTTGATCTCTAGCCTTCCCCAAGTTGCTTTCCACTCAAATCTTCTTTCCACCAAATCAAAATCCTATGAGAGAGAGTTGAGTGTTGGGGAGACTATCATTTGAAGCACAAGAGCAAGGAGTTCATCATCAACACACCATTTGTTACTTCTTGGAGAGTGGTGTCTCCTAGATTAGCTAGGTGTCACTTGGGAGCCTCCAACAAGATTGTGGAGTTGAACCAAGGAGTTTGTAAGGGAAAGGAGATCGCCTACTTCGTGAAGATCTACCGCTAGTGAGGCAAGTCCTTCGTGGGCGATGGCCATGGTGGGATAGACAAGGTTGCTTCTTCGTGGACCCTTCGTGGGTGGAGCCCTCCGTGGACTCGCGCAACCGTTACCCTACGTGGGTTGAAGTCTCCATCAAAGTGGATGTACGATAGCACCACCTATTGGAACCACGACAAAAACATCCGTGTCTCCAATTGCGTTTGAATCCTCCAAACCCTTCCCTTTACATTCTTGCAAGTTGCATGCTTTATTTTCCGCTGCCAATATACTCTTTGCATGCTTGCTTGAATCGTGTGAAGATTGCTTGACTTGGTCAAAGATAGCTAAAATCTGCCAAAGTCTAAAGTTGGGAAAAGGTTAAGTTTTTATTGGTCAAGTAGTCTAATCACCCCCCTCTAGACATACTTCAAGGTCCTACAAGTGGTATCAGAGCTTTGGTCTCCACTCGCTTTGATTTCCATAGCTTTTGGTGGTCATAGCCTTGGTTTCACAACCTAGGAGAGTATGGCGTCTAGCGAGGGAAATTATCACCGTAGAGGTCCTTACTTTGATGGCACTAATTTTGCTAGTTGGAAGCATAAGATGAAAATGCATATTCTCGGACATAACCCCACCGTTTGGGCTATTGTGTGTATTGGTTTGCAAGGTGAATTCTTTGATGGGAGAGAACCGAACTGTGAAGCTAGTGCGGAAGAGTTGAAGATGTTGCAATACAACGCTCAAGCTTGTGATATCCTCTTCAATGGATTGTGCCCCGAGGAGTTCAACAAAATCAGCCGTCTTGAGAATGCAAAGGAAATTTGGGACACTTTAATTGATATGCACGAAGGTACCAACTCTGTCAAGAAATCCAAGTTGGATGTGCTCCAAAGTCAGCTTGACAAGTTCAAAATGAAGGATGGTGAAGGTGTCGCTGAAATGTACTCTAGGCTTGCTCTTATCACAAATGAGATTGTCGGCTTAGGAAGTGAAGAGATGACCGATAGATTCATCATCAAGAAGATCCTAAGAGCATTGGATGGAAAATATGATACCGTGTGCACATTGATCCAAATGATGCCCAATTACAAAGATCTCAAGCCTACGGAAGTCATTGGAAGAATTGTTGCTCATGAGATGTCACTCAAGGATAAGGAGGAACTTCACAACAAGTCGAGTGGTGCTTACAAAGCCTCATGTGAAGCCCCCACATCATCAAGTGAGAAACAAACCTTCAATGAAGAATTGAGCTTAATGGTGAAGAACTTCAACAAATTCTACAAGAGTAGAAGCAAAGAAAGAAGCTCTAAGTCAAGGTCCTACAATGACAAAAGATCTTCTAGTTGAGAGCGCAATTGCTACAATTGTGGGAGACCCGGACACTATTCCAATGAGTGTACGGCACCCTACAAAAGAAGAGAAGATTCTCCCAAGAGAAGAAGTAGAAGAGAAGAATCACCACCAAGTGAGAGAAGGAGTAGAGATGATCGTATGAACGAAGACCCTCACGAAGAAGCAAGGATTCGGAAAGGAAGGACAAGTCATCAAAGAGCTACACAAAACGAAGACATCAAGATCATGTTGGTGAATGGGTATCCGGCTCCGACTCCGACCATCACTCCGAGAGAAGCTATCACTCCGACTCTGAATACACTCAAGATGAAGGTGTTGCCGGTCTAGCACTTGTGTCAACCAACTCCTACGACATATTTGAATCACCAAATAAAGGAATTGGTAGATGCTTCATGGCCAAAGGTCCTAAGCTTATTGAATGGAATTATAGAGAAAGGCGTATACAAGAGTCTTGCCGGGAGTAAGCAATTTGAGGAAATTGTACGCAAGCAAGGAAGGCACCGGAAGAATCAAGGTGTTGGTTTTGAACGAAAGTTCAATGCCAATGGAGTTGAGTGGGAAGAAGATCAATATCCCAAGACGAAGTTTGTTCCTCAACAAGAGAAGTATGATCCTACTTCCTTCAAGGGGACACAAGCACAAGATGATCTTCCACCACAAGACCACAAGAACAAAGGCAAGGACAAACTTCAAGAGGAGATTGATGCATTTGAAGAAGCACCTAAGGCCTTGGTCAAGTGGGTTCCCAAGACTACGTCAAGTTCTACTTCATCAAGTACAACTACTACACTAAGGATTCCCATCAAGATGATGTGGATCCCGAAGAAGAAGAACTAGAGAGTTCTTGAGGGTGACTCCGCCAACATTCTTCACTCATATCATTATGGCAAGGACAAGTGCAATCAACTTCCATATCTTGCACTAGTTCAAGGAGTCACAAACCCTCATGTTGGTAAGGCAAGGGACAAGGTAACCTAATGTTTTCATGGACATCATTTTGTGTGTGCATCACTCTATGTCTATGGATATTCTTGTTTGTTCCTTGTGGGACTAACCCATGTAGGTATTGAAAGTGCAACTCACTCCAAAGGATTGCTCCAAACGATCTACATCAACATTGAGCATCCACATCTTCAACACCTACATGAAGTCATCATCGACAAAACCCAAGGTTAGTTCATCCCTCTAAGGGGGATCTCACATCTAGGGGGAGCTTAACTCTAAGAATTGAGTCAAAGCAACTCTAATGATGTGAACACATAACTGCTTTATGTAAAAGTGGAAACCCCACTTGAGCTTAAACGATGAGTATGACCTATGATCAAATGTTCTCATTTGACTCCTAAGTCAATATACTCATATATAGATGACCTAGTCATCGCCAATTGTTTGATAGATGCTAGAATTGGTTGTGCATGCTTTGTCACATATTTCATTTGTTATCTTATTGTGTGAGCATGTTGGTTGCATATTTACTCATTCGAGGACATCCACTTGTTGTTTTGATTGATTGGCTTCTTTTTCTTTGGCCAAGTGGATGGACAAGAATGCCTAAGAACCTTCTCTAGCTATCTATGCTTTTCTCGTCTCAAACTCTATTCATGCTACATCACAAAATTTGATCAAGTCAGATTCGAACCACTCTGTGTGAGGAGCACTCGGAGTCCCCGATTTGTCATAGACTTAAACTTCCAAAACTTCTTTGTGATTTTCGGTCTGACCGATTCCTCCATTTCGGTCATACCGAGATTACTAAGTCGATCTAGGTTTTCATCTCGGTGGGACCGATTTGTACTTTTCGTTCACACCGAGTTGCTATAACTGTTCACAGTTTTGCATCTCGGTGCCACCGAGTTGTACCACTCAGTCACACCGACAGGGTCGGGCTATATATACACACGGGCAAAATTTTGGAAAACTTTATCCGAATCTTCTCGCCCGCGAATAGCTCGCTCTGCCAACTTGGTCTACGGATCGTCCACTTCGTCGCCAGCCGCCTCCTGTCGCTGGTCTCCGCCGCCAAACAGCGAATTCTCCTCCGCCGTTGCCGCCAGTGCGAGTTCCCGCCAACTAGGGTATGAACTCGATCACGTGCTTTCCTCGTCCGATTCTCAACATTGTGTTCATTATGCATCTTGCCATGATTGAAACACTCCTATCCAGTCAAATCAATCCTTAGAATAGTTGCGATTCGAAAATTTAGGGTTAGGTTTCTGCCGAAACCATCTCGGACCCACCGAGTTGAAAAACTCGGTCCCACCAATTTGGCTAATGCCATTGCACTAGTAAGTCTCGGTCTGACCGAGAATTGCTAATCGGTGTGACCGATTTCAGAACTTTGTGAAACCCTAGCAGTCTCGGTGCCACCGAACTGTGACTCGGTCTCACCGAGTTCACTAGTTTAGGTTCCAAAACTGCTTCGGTATCACCGAGTTTGAAAATCGGTAGATCCGAAATGTTTTCAGTGGGAAACTAAAACTAAGTTTTTTGAATCATTCTTTTGCAAAAATCTCTGCATTTTGTGATGCTCATCCACTCTACCTCATCTATAACTATTCACAGGGTCAGCCGTCAGTTGAACAACATGTCAGACCAAAGTGATAGTGTCGGATTTCGGGTTCCGGCAGACCCTCTAGGTTCGAACACTGGGGTGCGCACGGAGATCTCGCCCTCTACCTACCTGCACCTCGCCGCCTCGCTAGGATCTAAACTATGAAAGGAACAACACAAGAGACACAAGGTTTATACTGGTTCGGGCCACCATTGTGGTGTAACACCCTACTCCAGTGTGTGGTGTGGTGGATTGCCTCTTGGGCTGATGATGAACAATACAAGGAAGAACAGCCTCGCGAGGGTCTGTTCTTGGCTGGTGCGATGAACTGCTAGGGGGAGTTCAGTCGCTATCTCTCTGTTGATTCAAGATGTTGGATCCTTGTGGGTGGCTAGTCCTATTTATAGGCAAAGGCCCTGGGCCTCTTCCCAAATATTGAGCGGGAAGGGCGCCAACAATTGGCCATTTTGAAGGGGAACATCTAGTACACTTATCCTGACTAAAGTTGGTCCTCGCTTTGTCAAAGGCTCGTGGTGGCCTTGACTTGGGCTCCACGATGACTTCCTTCCTGCCGTTCACGACGGTCTTGGTCTTGTTGCATCGAAGGGCGCCTTTGCTTGATACTCTGCTGCGCTTGCCCCTTTGCACCAAAGAGGAAAGGAGGACATCTGCTGCGGGCTGGCGCTACTGGCGCCCTTGGTCGTCATGGCTTGCGTCATGGGCACCTCGTGAGGTACCCCGCTTGATCTCTCCGCCTCCTCGCGAGCCACTGGCGAGGCCGTGCTCGAGGAAGCTTCTGTCGTCCTCCCATGAGGCTTGGCCCTCGCGAGGGTCTTGAGCTTGTCTTGATGAAGATGGGCGTGATGGGCCACCCTTGAGCCACGCCAGCAGCCGCAGCGAGCAAGTCTGGTACCCCTGTTCCCGAACGCCGACAAGAGCCCCTGTGCCAAAGGCGCGCTGGACTTGGCTGAGCAGAGAAGCGAAGGGCAAGTCGGCGCCATGAGCCCTAACAGCCTGCGTCCTCGGGCGCCAGCGTGGCGGTTGATTGGGCGTGGCGGCCTGTTCCCCACGCCTCCTTATGTTGCGCCCAGCTAGGCGGACCCGTGGTTGCACACAGTCGTCCCTCTTTTCGCCGCTTCGACCGTCCCCTGCTCTTCCTCCTCTCGAGCTCCAGTCTCTGCCTCCAATCCAATCTCGAATCCTCCCCCCTTCCGTCGCCATGGCTCCGACGAAAAAGGGGAAAGGGAAGAAACCCGCGCCTCCGCCTCACTCGCCGTCGGCGGCGGCTCCTGCCGTCGATCGGTCGATCATACTCAACCGAGAAGGCTTGGGCAAGGTCAGCTCTGCTCTGGCCACTATCTTCAACGAGTGCGGGAGGACGACGGCCTGGCCCACGTCTCACTTCTCCATCGACAGAATAGTCACCGAGGTCCGGTACTTTGCCGATGCCACAATAGGCGGACTGGTTCCCCTTTTCCAATTTCTTCAACGCTGTGCTTTCCCATTACCGATCCATATGATGCATTTGGGTCTGAATCCATTACTCTTCTTGCCGTCTTCGCTTTGTGCTGTGAGGCAATGATGGGAATCCTCCTTGATTGCCTTGCTGCGTCACTTCTTCTCTCTGCGCCTCGTCGACCCCACCCAATGCTCGTGGTGCGTGAGCTTCATTGCCGCACTAGAAACAGCGGCTTCAGGGATTGATTTCAGTCTTCCTCAGCCGCGCTGGGTTCCGCGAGCGGTGGTCAGACGTGGATGTCGGGTGCCCAGCCCCTCGCTTTGAGCCAACATCTCCGCTGTCCCCAATTCAGGCGGGGCGGAGACGCCACGAACCCCCGCTCGTCTTAAATGCGCGTCGCCCGGCGTTCTGAGGTGCTCAACGTGTCGGCGCCCAAGGTGGTGAAGGAGTTCCTGTTATGCCGCATTGCCCCTCTCCAGCGTCACTCCCGTCGGATGTGGACCTTCGGCGGGCGTGAGGATCGCATGAGGCTCCAGGAGGAGGACCTGACGCCTGAAGCGCTGAGGAAGGTGCTCTTGGTCTTGACTGGGGACCCTTCCCGTGCCAGCATCCGGCAAGGTGGGGCTTTGCTGTACTTTTGCTCGAACAGGAGCGGCTTTGTGAATCAGATGCCCGGCTTCGACGAATGGGGGCTGCGCCCCGCTGGCCTCATGGGGCCTCGCGAGAACCCAGTGGTGGTGAATGCCCTTCCAGTCGCCCATGGCGGTCCTTCCTCGAGTGGCGGAGGCTGCCACAAGGACAAGAAAGAAGAAGACCTCAGAGTCTGAGGATGAGGATTATGTGGCAGTTGAGGATGAGGCAAGCTCCAAGAAGAAAGTGCTCAAGAGGTAGTTCAGCTCATATGCAGTGAAGCCTGGTTTGAAAATCAAAAGGCCAAGAAAGGACAACCAATGTCCAAAGCCGAGTGTCTACTCAAGCTCCTTTGGAATCTCAACCCAAAGAGCTTGTTGCTGCAGAGGGAAAGAAAAGGAAAGAAAGGGTCAAGAAGACCATGGCAAGAGTGATTGGGAAGCCTTCCATGATGGAAGAGGAAGAAGAAGAAGAGGTTGCGAACCAGCACCCAAGGCACAAAAGGCGATGGGTGATGCTATCAAGTCGAGGCTGCAACTTCAAAGCCCAAAGCTGCCCCAAGCCCAAGAGGAATACCGAGGAGCATACCAAAGAAATGAAAAGAACAAGACCCCATTGCACGAGGTTGAGGCCGAGGAAGATGAAGAAGGGCAGGTCCTAAGGAAGCTCAAACCCAAGATCCCAGACCACAATGATGCTCATCCTGTGGCTGAAAACATGAAGATCGGGAGAGATCATGGGTTGAGGCTATGGAGAGAGTCGATCCATATGCCACGAGGAGAAGGACTGCTGTGGACTACGGGTTCCACACCAAGGAGCAGCAGGATTTTTATGAGACTATCTTCTTTGGATAAGAAGCCCATAGTTTGCGATATGAGATGGGTCATTGGACCTACATGAAGAAGAATGCGAACACTACCACGGAGTATATGACAGCTTGGTCGTGTGGAGTTGCTGATTTTGTTGGGCGACGCCACCAACTGGAACGATGAACTTATCATGCAATTCTACTCCACAACACATTTCTATCCAGACGGCAGGATAGTGTGGATGTCAGAAGGAACCAGATATCAGTCTACCATAGAGGAATGGGCAAGTTTGATCAATGCCCCAAAGGAAAGTGAGGATGACATGGACATTTATGATAAGAAGAAGATGGATCATAACTCCATGTCGCAGATGTACAAGGAGATCCCAGATGATGCACCTGAGACCTTCAAGTTTGGTTCAGTCCATTTTCTGCTGTCAGGGCTGCCTACGATCAACTAGATCTTAAGGCATACTCTTTTGCCCAAATCAGGTGACCATAACATGATTAGAGGGAATTCAATCAATTTGCTTCATGTTTTTGATGTGCCTCAGAAATTCAAGGTCATGAGCCTCATAGTTGAGACAATTAAGAGGACAACAGCAGACCAGAAGAGGAGCTGTGGTTATGCCCCACAGATTCAGGAATTGATAAACTCGAAGATGGGCACAGGAAAGTATCTATTGGATAAGGAACACATGGTTCTCTATCCTAAATTTGAGGACAATCAAGTTGTCGTGACTGAGCATGAACCATCATTAGTGCAAGCTCAGGAGAGAAAGGAGAAGGCAAGGCAAGAGAAAGCTGCAAAGATGCCCACTCTAGCGTAAGCATCGAGTACTTTTCAAGAACAAGCGAGGAGCAGCTAGGTTACTTGATAGCATCAACTCTACGGATTGAGAAGGATTGGCCACCCTAACTCAAAACCAGGAGAGCCTGGAGAGAATCATGGAACAAAAATTCTATGATCTTGATGTCAAAGTGACTGAGATTGATCACCGTGGAGCAATTACAAGATGATATGCGGGAGAGGAAGGGCAAGACGACAAGCGATGCATTTTCCAGAGTGCCTAGAGCTCGAGAGGTCAGCCGCAGTGCCAACTACAGACACGAGCCACTTCTTGAGCTCCAGCTACAGCTCCAGCTCAACCAGCTCGAGCTCCAACTTCTTCAGCTCCTACCACGCCTCTCGATCGTTCATCCTTGGAGTCCTGTCTACACCACCACCAGAAGACCAAGCCTGAGAGACGACATAGTGCTATGCATTTTCTAGGAACTTTTTGGTAACTTGTTGCCAAAGGGGGAGAAAAATGTATAGATCATAGGCTTCGAGAGAGAGATTTGCTTTTGTTCTCTCTTGTCTTCTTGGTTGAACTTTATTTGTGTTTGATTGCTTGAGATACTATGCATTACCTGTGAGACATTGATGATCATGTGTTTGATCATAAGCTACACTTATGCCTTTTATGATATTATCTTATTTATCCTTATATGATCATTCACTGTGCTTGGTGATGAGTGCATGTATTCAATCGTTATTATTTTGAGCGCTCCACCAAGATGTATGTGACATGGAAGAGTAACCCATGAGCCTAATTTCTTGTGCATTTGCAGTCCAAAGCAAATCTTAAGATATGCACAAATTTAGGGGGAGCTCTTGCTTATCACATACTTCTCAAAGCGACGATGTTTTTCAATTTTATTATCATTTGCCGAAGCTTTGATCTATATGTTGTCATCAATTACCAAAAAGGGGGAGATTGAAAGTGCAACTATCCCTAGGTGGTTTTGGTAATTCACAACAACATATAGCTCATTGAGCTAATACAATTCCAAGATGAATATTTCAGTAAAGCTCAATCATTGGCATGGCATGGATGATGAAAGTGGATCCCTCAAAATATTAAGGACAAAGGATTGGCTCAAGCTCAAAAGCTCAAGACCATACATTTTACATTTTAGTGATCCAAAATCACATTGAGTCTATAGGAAAAGCCAATACTATCAAGAAGGGATGAGGTGTTGCTTAATGAGCCTCTTGCTTCATGTGCTTAGTGATATGCTCCAAAACCCTCCACTACTTTCTCACATCCACATATGACCTAAACCCAAAGTCAAACTCGGCCCTACCGATTCTTTCTATCCGGCGCCACCGAGTTCAAATGTCATAGCCACTGCCACAAACCCTAGGCAAATCGGTTTCACCGATAGGGATCTCGGTCTCACCGAGATGGGATTGTAATCTCTTTGTTTCCCTTCGTAACGTTTCGGTCTAACCGAAGTGAGCGATCGGTCCCACCGAGATTGCAATGTAAACTTTCTGTTTCCCTTTCATAACTTTTTGGTCTCACCGAAAGAGCGAATTGGTCCCATCGAGTTTACCTGACCAACCCTCTGGTTAGCTAATTACCAAAATCGGTCTCACCGAGTTTGTGTGATCGGTCTCACCGAGATTAGGTTATGCCCTAACCCTAACCAAATCGGTCCTACCGAGATGCATGGCAGTCCCACCGAAAATCCTAACGGTCACTAGGTTTACTAAATCGGTCCGACCGAGTTTGATGATTCGGTCCCACCGAGTTTGGTAAATTGTGTGTAACGGTTAGATTTTGTGTGGAGGCTATATATACCCCTCCACCTCCTCTTCATTCGTGGAGAGAGCCATCCGAACAAACCTACACTTCCAACTTACCAGTTCTGAGAGAGAATCACCTACTCATGTGTTGAGGCCAAGATATTCCATTCCAACCATATGAATCTTGATCTCTAGCCTTCCCAAGTTGCTTTCCACTCAAATCTTCTTTCCACCAAATCAAAAACTTGTGAGAGAGAGTTGAGTGTTGGGGAGACTATCATTTGAAGCACAAGAGCAAGGAGTTCATCATCAACACACCATTTGTTACTTCTTGGAGAGTGGTGTCTCCTAGATTGGCTAGGTGTCACTTGGGAGCCTCCGACAAGATTGTGGAGTTGAACCAAGGAGTTTGTAAGGGCAATGAGATCGCCTACTTCGTGAAGATCTACCGCTAGTGAGGCAAGTCCTTCGTGGGCGACGGCCATGATGGGATAGACAAGGTTGCTTCTTCATGGACCCTTCGTGGGTGGAGCCCTCCGTGGACTCACAAGAACTGTTACCCTACGTGGGTTGAAGTCTCCATCAACGTGGATGTACGATAGCACCACCTATCGGAATCACGACAAAAACATTCGTGTCTCCAATTGCGTTTGAATCCTCCAAACCCTTCCCTTTACATTCTTGCAAGTTGCATGCTTTATTTTCCACTGCCAATATACTCTTTGCATGTTTGCTTGAATTGTGTGAAGATTGCTTGACTTGCTCAAAGATAGCTAAAATCTGCCAAAGTCTAAAATTGGGAAAAGGTTAGGTTTTTATTGGTCAAGTAGTCTAATCACCCCCCCCCCCTCTAGACATACTTCAAGGTCCTACACTTGTCCCTTGCCTTACCAACATGAGGGTTTGTGACTCCTTGAACTAGTGCAAGATATGGAAGATGATTGCACTTGTCCTTGCCATAATGATATGAGTGAAGAATGTTGGCGGAGTCACCCTCAAGAACACTCTAGTTCTTCTTCTTCGGGATCCACATCATCTTGATGGGAATCCTTGGTGTTGTAGTTGTACTTGATGAAGTAGAACCTGACGTAGTCTTGGGAACCCACTTGACCAAGGCCTTAGGTGCTTCTTCAAATACATCAATCTCCTCTTGAAGCTTGTCCTTGCCTTTGTTCTTGTGGTCTTGTGGTGGAAGATCATCTTGTGCTTGTCTTCCCTTGAAGGAAGTAGGATCATACTTCTCTTGTTGAGGAACAAACTTCATCTTGGGGTATTGATCTTCTTCCCACTCAACTCCATTGGCATTGAACTTTCATTCAAAACCAACACCTTGATTATTCCGGTGCCTTTCTTGCTTGCGTACAATTTCCTCGAATTGCTTACTCCCGGCAAGGCTCTTGTATACACCTTTCTCTATAATTCCCTTCAATAAGCTGTTTTATTGCTCAAGTGTAACTTGGCTAAGAGAATCATTAGTGGAATCAAGAGAACTACTAGAAGCGACAATATTTGATTTAGCATTGTTATTGTTACTACTAGAGGAAGAATCTTTCTTGTTCTTGTTACTAGACTTGACTTGAGGCATGTAAGTAGATAAGAGTAGATGCTTGGCAATGTAAGAAGAACTTTTCTTACGCAGATAATCATTGATTGCCTTTAGGAACTCATGCTCTTGCTCAATATTGAGCTTTTCAAAGTGTAACTTCTCATGAGCTGTAACGCCCTCGATGCGGCTATATCTCCCACGTGTCGAAGCACGACTTAGAGGCATAACCGCATTGAAAGCAATGTCGCAAGTGAGGTAATCTTCACACAACCCATGTAATACATAAGGGAAAGAGATACATAGTTGGCTTACAATCGCCACTTCACACAATACATGAGTAAAGCATTACATCATACAGATACAATCAAGGTCCCACTACGGAACCAAAATAAAAGAAGACTACCCAAAATGCTACACGATCCCGATCGTCCCAACCGGCTCCACTCTGATCAACTGAAACGAAACAACACAATGAACAAGATCTTCATCGAGCTCCTCCTTGAGCTCGGGTGGCCACCGCACGGTTTCATCGGCACCTACAAACTGGTTTTGGAAGTATCTGTGAGTCACGGGGACTCAGGAATCTCACGCCCGCGAGATCAAGACTATTTAAGCTTATGGGTAGGAGAAGGTAGTGAGATGGAGCTGCAGCAAGCGACTAGCATATATGGTGGCTACATTCGCAAAAGAGAGCGAGAAGAGAAGCAAGGCACGGTCGAACAACTATGATCAAGAAGTGATCCTGAAACTACTTACGTCAAACATAACTCCAACACCGTGTTCACTTCCCGGACTCCACCGAGAAGAAACCATCACGGTTACACACGCAGTTGGTGTATTTTAATTAAGATCAACTTCGGGTTTTCTACAACTGGACATTAACAAATTCCCATCTGCCTCATAACATGGCACGGCTTTGAAAGATAATACCTGCAGGGTGTCCCAACTTAGCCCATGATAAGCTCTCGCGATCAACGAAGGATATTCCTTCTCCCGGAAGACCCGATCGTCTCGGAATCCGGCTACAAGACATTTCGGCAATAATAAAACAAGACCAGCAAAGCCGCCGGATGTGCCGACAAATCCCGATAGGAGCTGCACATATCTCGTTCTCAGGGCACACCGGATGAGCAAGACGTCGGGTTGGCATAGACCCTGATTGCCCAGGGGGCGCCGGACATCGCTCGATTTGGACCAGCGATCAAAGGAGAACTGGCCCGGGGGCTCAAAATAAAGATGACCCTTGAGTCTGCAGAACCCAAGGGAAAAAGGCTTAGGTGGCAAATGGTAAAACCAAGGTTGGGCCTTCTTTGGAGGAGTCTTATTCAAAGCGAACTGTCAAGGGGTCCCATAAATCACCCAACCGCGTTAGGGACGCAAAATCCGGGAACATAATACCGATATGACGGAAACTAGGGCGGCAAGAGTGGAACAAAACACTGGCATAAGGCCGAGCCTTCCACCCTTTACCAAGTATATAGATGCATTAATTAAATAAGAGATATTGTGATATCCCAACATGTAAACATGTTCCAACAAGGAACAACATCTCCATGTTCCAACAAGGAACAAACTTCATCTTCACCTGCAACTAACAACGCTATAAGAGGGGCTGAGCAAAGCGGTAACATAGCCAAACAACGGTTTGCTAGGAAAGGATGGTTAGAGGCTTGACATGGCAACATGGGAGGCATGATATAGCAAGTGGTAGGCATCATAGCATAGGCATAGCAAAAGAGCGAGCATCTAGCAAGCAAAGATAGAAGTGATTTCGAGGGTATGGTCATCTTGCCTGAAATCCCGCAAGGAAGAAGAACGAGTCCATGAAGTAGACGAACGGGCGTAGTCGAACGAATCCTCACAATCGCAACATTACCGTAACTAAGAGGCAACACCGGAAAGAAACAAACAACATGGTAAATGCACAAGCATAAACATGGCATGATGCACAAACAAGTATGATGCATGTCCGGTTTAATGAAGCATGGCATGGCAAAGTGCAACAAACATCCCTACAAATTAAGTGGAGCTCAATATGCAACGAGTTGCATATTGACGAAACACCACATTCGAGTTATTTAGTTCGCTCTCGTTTAGGTACTCAACAATATTAAATGTTGTTAAACATGGCAAGAGGTGAAACAAAATAAATCTACACTATCTAAGCAATTTAAATGAGGCCGGAACAACAAACAACAATTCCGAAAGATCCCCATATGCAAATTATGAATTTGCTACTGTTCTGCCCTAAACCATATTTTTAATGTTGTTAAACAGGGAAATAAAGTGCACCATGATAATCTATGCATTTTTCCACCCCATTTACATATAAAGTTTATTAAAAACCAAGTTACGGTTAATTAGTTATGAAATAAATCATTTTAACATGGCATTTATGCAAATTTAAACAAACAGCAAGTTAAACATTTTTTAACAGGGATGAAAGTTGCATATTATGAAACTAGACAAAATTCTAAGCACTTTACATATATAATTTGTTTAGTTTGGATGCATGCATATTTAGCTATAGACAATGTAAAACAGTGGCAATTCTGTAAATAAGAATGCATTGAAAAATGGTAAACTCAGACTGGGAAAAAAGATATGCACGGGCGGATTGTAGCAACTGCAGCGCCCAGGAAGATTTGGCCCGAGAGGCTGAGTGTGTGTGTGTGTGGCAACAAAGACAGAAGAACAGAGCAAAATTGGGGCCCCTAGGGATCGAACCAGTCCTCTGGATTTGTGCATGAGGGAGGAACCATTGGGCTAGGTTAGTGTTTGTGATACAAAGGGGATCGGCGCAGATGAACATTGCTCTTATGCGGTGGGAATGAAGAACATCAAAACAAACTAATGAAACAAAAGGGATTGCACGGATTGAACCATGCTCTCCGGCCGCAAACGGGTAGGCCAACCAATACGACATCAAGTAAATTGTGTTCAAAGTGCAGACCAGACCTAAGCGAACAACAAGCTGGAGCGAACTCGACCGAAAACAATGAAACGAAGGGCGGCCTTGGCTGTAGTTGCGGTGGAGATCAACGGCGTGGGTTGCGGTAGCAGCGGCGGGGAGGAGGCCGCGTGAGTGCTTGCGAGCATGCAGACGGTCGCGTCGTGCATGCGGCCGATGCGGCGAGTGTGTGCATGTGAGGCACGCAGCAGGGGCTGGGCAAGCTCCACGCCATGGCCTCGGCTACGAACGGACCGGGCGAGGCTGCAGGATGTCTTGCGAGCAAGGTGTGCGTCGTGTACAACAAGCTAGGACATCGGTGATGCAAAGTGGACCGGCTGAGGATGCATGCTCAGGTGAGACGAGCAAAGGCTAGAACACGAGCTCGAGCTCGTTGCCATGGTCGTACATGACGGACATGGCCTCGGACACCATGGGATCGGCGGCTACCGCGACGAATCAAACCAGAGAGAGAGATGGGGAGGAGCGGCTGCTCACCGGGGGCTCGGGACAAGAAGACGAGGTCGGAAACGCGACCTCGGAGGCGCGAGGAGGCACTGGTTGCGGAGGTGATTGGCTCCGCGGAGATTAGGAAGCAGAGCAGACGACGTCGAGGAACTTGGCGTCCCGCGGCGATGAAGAGGAAGAAGACGACGACGTGGACGACGGCGATGACGAGCTGCTGATCTCCGGCGCGCCGCGGCTCCGGGAAGCAGAGAGCGAAGACGACGAAGGGGAAGGAGCTCCACAGGACCGTGTGGGCGCGTGCGTGTAGCGAGGAAGACGGCGGTCGACGCTACCGGTTCTCCTAACGGAAGAAGCTGCACGGAGACGGGCGGATCAACCCGAGCTCGAGCTCAAGCTCAGTTCGGCCATGGCGACGGCTTGGCATGGAGAGGCTTACCTGGGTGGTGGCGAGGCAGGAGAGGAGGGGAATGGAAAGAGGTGGTCTAGGGCAAGGCACAGGACGTGCTAAATAGGGCTCTCGGGCAGTCTCCGGCCGTCAAATCACCGCGGATGTCGACGTGGAGGCTCTCGATGCGCGTCGTACAGTGGGAGGATGAAGCTCCTGTGGAGATGGGCTGTAAGTGCGCTGTGGGCTCCAGTGAACAGGTAAGATAGGTGGGCTTCACTGGGCTGCTCTTCCTTTGTCCCTCATTTCTTTTCTTTAATTCTTGAATGTAATAACAAGAGCAGAAATGCAGGGACATCTGGAAGGAAGTAGACTGAGGCGAAAATAGATCTGAGATCCTGGATTTATGAACAATTTGAATAAAATTATTTGGACATTTTTAGAGATATAAAAATAATTCAAGTTTGAATTAAATTCAAACTTGAGCCATTTTTAAACCCAACCAAAAGATATTCATATGAGCCGAAAATTGGCAGAGAGGGTGTAGGCAATGAGCAGGATTTATAGGAAAAGAATGAACATTTATGGAGGATAGAAAATGGCACTAGCAAAAATGAAAGGAATAAGAAGGAAGAAGGAGGTGTTGATGCATGGGCATGGCTTGAGAGAGAGATATCAAGGGCTGATGCACACCAACATGAAGAATGCAACCCACAAGATGAGCATGATGAAATGTAAAATGACAAGGGTACACTGCAACATACCAAGTGAGATGAGCATGGTGCAAGAAGCAAATATATGACAAGGCACTCAACATGATCATGGCATAAACATATATGAATGAAATATGCAAAACAATTATGATAGTGCAACAAACATAATAAACACATGGCAACAACTAAAATAAATAGAAGGCATCTAGAGCATCGGTCTCGGGGCGTTACAACACTCCACCACTACAAGAGGATCTCGTCCCGAGATCTAGGATGGCACCGGAGAGAAACGGAAGAGGAAGAGAAGAGGTAAAACTAAGTTGCTTCTTTGACGAACGAGTGAAACCATGAACCTTGAGAGGTTGAGCAATTTAAAAGAAAGAGTACAACAGAGATGAACGAGATTGCAAACAATCCGGTAGAAAAGAGGAACAAGGAGTATTACGAGAACTTGAATGTTGCAAAGACATGAATCAAGAGTTTAATGGACAAGATAGAATTCGAAACCACTCCGGTTAAAACAAGATGAGAGAGGAAGAATTCGGGCAGCACTCTGGTTGAAAAGAGATGCAAGACTTGATAAGATGAAAAGAACTTGAAGAGATGACATAACACTCCGGTTAAATGGATAAGCACGAAAAGAACACGATCCTCACAATTCGAGATGATGAGTGAAGAGAGCAACATCACCATGCCTCCGGAAGAAAGAATAGAAGATAGATCATTGAAATAAAAAGAATGGAGAAGAAAATGCCAACTTCTGCCACAAATGAACTTGGAAAGCACCCTTCCAAGAAGGTTATAACGGAGTTGTTGGAAAACCAACAACGAAAAGAATAAGCTTGTAGTGGGCTTATGGAAACATCTCAACACTTGAGGTGAAATTCTGCCACTAACGAAAAACAATTGCTTGTTTGAGATCAAAGAAGAGATGAAAACTTCTTTTCACGAGAGGATAGAGAGATAACTTGGATCATTGATAAGCACCACAATAGCAACATTCCTTAGGGAAGGCTTTAGGTGAAATATGACCCAAGATAACTCCAACAAAGGGATTGATGGATTTAAAATACCTCATTCTTGGCAACATGTGAATCATGAAACACGAACTCAAATTGTCAAGAATGACATAACACCACCTCAAATGATAAGGTAGAACGAATTGCACTTCGAAATGCAAGATGAAGAATGCTTGAACTCCTCAAGACAAAACATGTGTTGAACACCATGTTTATTTTAGAGTATAGCTTGGCGGATCATAACCTCGAGAGAAGTCTTGAAGAACAATTGAAGAATGAAAAGAATCCTTAATGAACCATCATGTAGAGCCTCCATGAAGAACTCCGGTAAACAAAAGGATGATAGAAAGAAAGAGAAGTTGACAACACAAGGTGAAGCCTTGCAGTGATAAGATGAAGCTTTGAAATGATATAACCGAGAAAACTTTGAACTCCGGAAAGAAAAGATGAAGCATCTCGGACCGAGAATGTGATAAGATGAACAAACTCCGGAAAGAAGAGATGAACAACTTAGAACTGAGAAATTGATACCATTACGAACTCCGGAAGAATGAATCAATCACTTGGATGAAACAAGAACAAGAATTATGTTATGCATATTCTTCACCAATTTAGATTGATGACAAGCAACGGATTAGGCATACTACTTATTCTCGTTGAAAAAAAGGATTGAAGAGAGATATTGCTCAACTTGGGAAGGTCTTCAACGATCCGCCGGTAGGATTTGGGAAGAACGAATGAATCTATATAATAACGAAGGAAGAGAACTCTTGAACAAACCACCGTAAGAATTGAAGATGAAAGTAGCAAAGGCACAATTCACCGTGAAGAATTAGAAAACGAATAAAGATGCTTGATGAATTTAGATACATTAGAACGAAGAGATCATGAACTGATTAGAGGATATTTCACCATGCACCGTGAGATTTGGAAAACAAGAGTTGAACGCTTGAATGAATAATTACGAGATGATGGGCTCAGAGAATCAAACTGAAAAGACTCTGAAATGCTCCGGTAGGTTAAAAGAATTCTCACAATCGAAAATAATTATGAGAGGATGGCGTCAAGCTAGAACCATGAATCTTGAAGAGAATGGAGCAAGATTTAAGAGAAACTCTTCTTGGTCTTCAAATGTTGAGAATGACGATGAGAAACACCATCATGAATTGTTGAGATACTCCGGGATGAAAATTAGAAAGGTTGAACCAACGATGAAAAGAATTTGAAAGATCTTGGAGAAAGCCATGACTGATGAAAGCCCATTCTTACGTCAAACTTAGAAAAGAATTTTAGAAGCTCCGGAAAATTTAGAATAGTCAGGTAAGATCCTGGGAAAAGACCTGTGGGTTAGGGCCCACTCAAAAGAAACACCGTTGAACGATTGCATGAAATAAAGATTGCACTGGTAGAATTAAATGGCTTGAATGAGATAACAACCTCAAAATAACTTGAGCGGATCTGGAATGAAAAGACGAGCCTTCCGAGATATCTTCAACACTCCAGAACAAATGAATAGCGAGAAGTGAATGATTAAGAGGTGCATCGGCAAGAGAAAGCATTTGCAACAAGGAAAGGAGTATGATCAACACTGAAAGCTTGAGTTAAATCCACCGGAAAAGAATACGAGGATGAAGAATGATGAACTTGGAGCTGTTGAGCATCTTCATGAGGATCACCGATCGAAACATTGATTGAAAAGAGTGAAGAGACTTCACATGAATAAATGGATACTTGATTAAAATATATAAGTCCTTGAAGAAAAGGGTGGGAGGGCGGGAAAAAAAAGACAACTAGGGACGGATGAAACAAACACCGTTGAGAAAACTTAGAATTGATCTCGCAAATGTTGAAATGATCGAATCCACTTGAAGAGAAGCACGCCGGTTGGAAAGAATTGACATGACAATCTCGATGATCAAAAGGATTAGTACTCCCATAGAAATATGAGAACACCGCTTGAAAGGTATGGAATCGACACTTGACTTCGAAGCAACTCGAAACCCACAACTCAAAACAAAACAAGGATTTGGCTTGCAGAATAAGCCAGAACAAATACATATGATAGAGATTTACCCAATCCCATATCATGCATCTGTAGGAAAGATATTCTAGGAGCTACTTGAATTCCCACCTATAAACTCCGAAACTTTACGGTTATGCAATCGGTGTTGGGGATCAGGGACACAAAATATATCACCCAAACTAACAATACCTAGATCCAATTGTATCCGTCCTTCAACACATAACCAAGAAAACTCCGGAAATCATGTACCTCAACCTTCGAAAAAGCATCCGTTATACGAGTTATGGCAATACTCTCGAGCTCGCCCAAAGATCTTGGGTTATCGAGGTTATCTCACCAACAACTGCATAAAAGAGATTTTCGATGTCGGCAAAGCTCGGTATTCCAGAATCGCAACGATAAAATTGTGACGACAACACCTGGAGCTCAACTCCCGGACACCGCCACAACCCCTAAATGTCGAGGCACCAAGAACAATGTTCTCGTCACAAAACCATCGGAACAATTCCAAGATACCCGTGTGATCCTAAAAAATTTAGTGAAATTTGAGGAGAGAAGAGTCAAAACTTCTACGCCGAGACCTCACCAGAGCGATTTAAGGACCGAGGAGTAAAAAATCCTACTCTCGATATATAATCCTAAGACTCAAAACATTTTTGTTCTAGACTCAACAACGCTAGCAAACAATTAGCGGGGGCTCCTAAGTCGGGATGGCTCGATACCAACTTAACGCCCTCGATGCGCTATATCTCCCACGTGTCGAAGCACGACTTAGAGGCATAACCGCATTGAAAGCAATGTCGCAAGTGAGGTAATCTTCACACAACCCATGTAATACATAAGGAAAGAGATACATAGTTGGCTTACAATCGCCACTTCACACAATACATGAGTAAAGCATTACATCATACAGATACAATCAAGGTCCGACTACGGAACCAAAATAAAAGAAGACTACCCAAAATGCTACAGATCCCCGATCATCCCAACTGGGCTCCACTCTTGATCAACTGAAACGAAACAACACAATGAACAAGATCTTCATCGAGCTCCTCCTTGAGCTCGGTAAAAGGCCACCTGCACGGTTTCATCGGCACCTGCAAACTGGTTTTGGAAGTATCTCGTGAGTCACGGGACTCAGCAATCTCACACCGAGATCAAGACTATTTAAGCTTATGGGTAAGAGAAGGTAGTGAGATGGAGCTGCGACAGCGACTAGCATATCTGGTGGCTACATTCGCAAAAGAGAGCGAGAAGAGAAGCAAGGCACGGTCGAACAACTATGATCAAGAAGTGATCCCGAAACTACTTACGCCAAACATAACTCCAACACCGTGTTCACTTCCGGACTCCGCGAGAAGAGACCATCACGGTTACACACACATTGGTGTATTTTAATTAAGATCAACTTCGGTTTTCTACAACCGGACATTAACAAATTCCCATCTGCCTCATAACATGCAGCACGGCTTTGAAAGATAATACCTGCAGGGTGTCCCAACTTAGCCCATGATAAGCTCTCGCGATCAACGAAGGATATTCCTTCTCCCGGAAGACCCGATCGGTCTCGAATCCCGACTACAAGACATTTCGGCGATAATAAAACAAGACCAGAAAGCCGCCGGATGTGCCGACAAATCCCGATAGGAGCTGCACATATCTCGTTCTCGGCACACCGGATGAGCAAGACGTCGGGTTGGCATAGACCCCGATTGCCCGTAGGCGCGGACATCGCTTCGGTTTGGACCAGCAATCAAAGGAGAACTGGCCCGGGGTTCAAAATAAAGATGACCCTTGAGTCTGCAGAACCCAAGGAAAAAAGGCTTAGGTGGCAAATGGTAAAACCAAGGTTGGGCCTTCTTTGGAGGAGTCTTATTCAAAGCGAACTGTCAAGGGGTCCCATAAATCACCCAACTGCGTTAGGGACGCAAAATCCGGGAACATAATACCGATATGAAGGAAACTAGGCGGCAAGAGTGGAACAAAACACTGGGCATAAGGCCGAGCCTTCCACCCTTTACCAAGTATATAGATGCATTAATTAAATAAGAGATATTGTGATATCCCAACATGTAAACATGTTCCAACAAGGAACAACATCTCCATGTTCCAACAAGGAACAAACTTCATCTTCACCGCAACTAACAACGCTATAAGAGGGCTGAGCAAAGCGGTAACATAGCCAAACAACGGTTTGCTAGGAAAGGATGGTTAGAGGCTTGACATGGCAACATGGGAGGCATGATATAGCAAGTGGTAGGCATCATAGCATAGGCATAGCAAAAGAGCGAGCATCTAGCAAGCAAAGATAGAAGTGATTTCGAGGGTATAGTCATCTTGCCTGAAATCCCGCAAGGAAGAAGAACGAGTCCATGAAGTAGACGAACGGGCGTAGTCGAACGAATCCTCACAATCGCAACATTACCGGAACTAAGAGGCAACACCGGAAAGAAACAAACAACATGGTAAATGCACAAGCATAAACATGGCATGATGCACAAACAAGTATGATGCATGTCCGGTTTAATGAAGCATGGCATGGCAAAGTGCAACAAACATCCCTACAAATTAAGTGGAGCTCAATATGCAACGAGTTGCATATTGATGGCTTCACTACATTCGAGTTATTTAGTTCGCTCTCGTTTAGGTACTCAACAATATTAAATGTTGTTAAACATGGCAAGAGGTGAAACAAAATAAATCTACACTATCTAAGCAATTTAAATGAGGCCGAACAACAAACAACAATTCGAAGATCCCCATATGCAAATTATGAATTTGCTACTGTTCTGCCCTAAACCATATTTTTAATGTTGTTAAACAAGGAAATAAAGTGCACCATGATAATCTATGTATTTTCCACCCCATTTACATATAAAGTTTATTAAAAACCAAGTTACGGTTAATTAGTTATGAAATAAATCATTTTAACATGGCATTTATGCAAATTTAAACAAACAGCAAGTTAAACATTTTTTAACAGGGATGAAAGTTGCATATTATGAAACTAGACAAAATTCTAAGCACTTTACATATATAATTTGTTTAGTTTGGATGCATGCATATTTAGCTATAGACAATGTAAAACAGTGGCAATTCTGTAAATAAGAATGCATTGAAAAATGGTAAACTCAGACGGGGAAAAAAGATATGCACGGGCCGGATTGCAGCAACCTGCAGCGGCCCAGGAAGATTTGGCCCGAGAGAGCGCTGAGTGTGTGTGTGTGCTGCAAACAAGACAGAAAAACAGAGCAAAATTGGGGCCCCTAGGGATCGAACCCAGTCCTCCCGGATTTGTGCATGAGGGAGGAACCATTGGGCTAGGTTAGTGTTTGTGATACAAAGGGGATCGGCGGCAGATGAACATTGCTCTTATGCGGTGAGGGCAGAAGAACATCAAAACAAACTAATGAAACAAAAGGGATTGCACAGGATTGAACCATGCTCTCCTCGGCTGCAAACGGGTAGGCCAACCAATACGACATCAAGTAAATTGTGTTCAAAGTGCAGACCAGACCTAATCGAACAACAACCGGAGCGAACTGACCGAAAACAATGTAAACGAAGGGCCGGCCTTGGCTGTAGTTGCGGTGGAGATCAACGGCGGCGAGGTTGCAGCGCGCGTCGCGGGAGGAGGCAGCGTGAGTGCTTGCGAGCATGCAGACGGTCGCGTCGTGCATGCGGCCGATCTGAGCGAGTGTGTGCATGTGAGGCACGCCGCAGGGCTGGGCAAGCTCCACGCCATGGCCTCGGCTCTGAACGGACCGGGCGAGGCTGCAGGATGTCTTGCGAGCAAGGTGTGCATCGTGTACAACAAGCTAGGACATCGGTGATGCAAAGTGGACTCGGTGAGGATGCATGCTCGGTGAGACGAGCAAAGGCTAGAACACGAGCTCGAGCTCGTTGCCATGGTCATACATGACGGACATGGCCTCGGACACCATGGGATCGGCGGCTACCGCGATTTAATCAAACCAGAGAGAGATGGGAGGAGCGGCTGCTCACCGGGGCTCGGGACAAGAAGACGAGGTCGGAAGCGCGACCTCGGAGGCGCGAGGAGGCACTGGTTGCGGAGGTGATTGGCTCCGCGGAGATTAGGAAGCAGAGCAGACGACGTCGAGGAACTTGGCGTCCCGCGGCGATGAAGAGGAAGAAGACGACGACGTGGACGACGGCGACGACGAGCTGCTGATCTCCAGCGCGCCGCGGCTCCGGGAAGCAGAGAGCGAAGACGACGAAGGGGAAGGAGCTCCTGGGACCGTGTGGACGCGTGCGTAAGCGAGGAAGATGGCGGTCGACGCACTGGTTCTCCTAACGGAAGAAGCTGCACGGAGACGGGCGGATCAACCCGAGCTCGAGCTCAAGCTCAGTTCGGCCATGGCGACGGCTTGGCATGGAGAGGCTTACAGGTGGCGGCGAGGCGGAGAGGAGGAGGAATGGAAAGAGGTGGTCTAGGGCAAGGCAGGGGCGTGCTAAATAGGGCTCTCGGCGGTCTCCGGCCAAATCACCGCGGATGTCGACGTGGAGGCTCTCGTCGCGCGCCGTCTGATGGGAGGACAAGCTCCTGTGGAGATGGGCTGTAAGTCGCTGTGGGCTCCAAAGTGAACAGGTAAGATAGGTGGGCTTCACTGGCTGCTCTTTCTTTGTCCCTCATTTCTTTTCTTTAATTCTTGAGACATGAATAACAAGAGCGTAAATGCACAGGACATCTGGAAGGAAGTAGACTGAGGCGTAAATAGATCTGAGATCCTGGATTTATGAACAATTTGAATAAAATTATTTGGACATTTTAGAGATATAAAATAATTCAAGTTTGAATTAAATTCAAACTTGAGCCATTTTAAACCCAACCAAAAGATATTCATATGAGCCGAAAATTGGCAGAGAGGGTGTAGGCAATGAGCAGGATTTATAGGAAAAGAATGAACATTTATGGAGGATAGAAAATGGCACTAGCAAAAATGAAAGGAATAAGAAGGAAGAAGGAGGTGTTGATGCATGGGCATGGCTTGAGAGAGAGATATCAAGGGCTGATGCACACCAACATGAAGAATGCAACCCACAAGATGAGCATGATGAAATGTAAAATGACAAGGGTACACTGCAACATACCAAGTGAGATGAGCATGGTGCAAGAAGCAAATATATGACAAGGCACTCAACATGATCATGGCATAAACATATATGAATGAAATATGCAGAACAATTATGATAGTGCAACAAACATAATAAACACATGGCAACAACTAAAATAAATAGAAGGCATCTAGAGCATCGGTCTCGGGGCATTACATGAGCCCTTAAAAGTTCTCGATGATCTTCGAAGATAGTTTCATGAGCTAACTTAAGAGTGTTTAGTTCGTTAGTTAGAAGCTCAATCTTCTCCTTATCATTCGTTTCATCTTGGTTAGCATGATTAATTGACGATTCATCATAGTATTCATCACTAGAGTTGTCAATAAGTAAATCATCATCACCTAACAAGTCATCTTCATCACTATTAAAATCAACATACTCGGGGTGTGTTACCTTAGGACCTTTGGCCATGAAGCATCTTCCAATTCCTTCATTTGGTGAGTCAAATATGTCGTAGGAGTTGGTTAACACAAGTGCTAGACCGGCAACACCTTCATCTTGAGTATATTCGGAGTCGGAGTGATAGCTTTTCTCGGAGTGATTGTCGGAGTCGGAGCCGGATACCCATTCATCAACATGAGCTTGATGTCTTCGTTTTGTGTAGCTCTTTGATGACTTGTCCTTCCTTTCCGAATCCTTGCTTCTCCATGAGGGTTTTCGTTCATAACGATCATCTCTACTCCTTCTCTCTCTTGGTGGTGATTCTTCTCTTCTACTTCTTCTTTTTGGAGAATCTTCTCTTCTTTTGTAGGGTGTCGTACACTCATTGGAATAGTGTCCAGGTCTCCCACAATTGTAGCAATTGCGCTCTCGACTAGAAGATCTTTGGTCATTGTAGGACCTTGACTTAGAGCTTCTTTCTTTGCTTCTACTCTTGTAGAATTTGTTGAAGTTCTTCACCATTAAGCTCAATTCTTCATTGAAAGTTTGTTTCTCACTTGATGATGTGGGGTCTTCACATGAGGCTTTGTAAGCACCACTTGACTTGTTGTGAAGTTCCTCCTTATCCTTGACTGACATCTCATGAGCAACAATTCTTCCAATGACTTCCGTTGGCTTGAGATCTTTGTAATTTGGCATCATTTGGATCAATGTGCACACGGTATCATATTTTCCATCCAATGCTCTTAGGATCTTCTTGATGATGAATCATCGGTCATCTCTTCACTTCCTAAGCCGGCAATCTCATTTGTGATAAGAGCAAGCCTAGAGTACATTTCAGCGACACCTTCACCATCCTTCATTTTGAACTTGTCAAGCTGACTTTGGAGCACATACAACTTGGATTCCTTGACGGAGTCGGTACCTTCATGCATATCAATCAAAGTATCCCAAATTTCATTTGCATTCTCAAGACGGCTGATTTTGTTGAATTCTTCGGGGCACAAGCCATTGAAGAGGATATCACAAGCTTGAGCGTTGTATTGCAGCATCTTCAATTCCTCCGCACTAGCTTCACGGTTCGGTTCTCTCCCATCAAAGAATTCACCTTGCAAGCCAATACACACAATAGCCCAAACGGCGGGGTTATGTCCGAGAATATGCATTTTCATCTTATGCTTCCAACTAGCAAAATTAGTGTCATCAAAGTAAGGACCTCTACGGTGATAATTTCCCTCGCTAGACGCCATACTCTCCTAGGTTGTGAAACCAAGGCTATGACCACCAAAAGCTATGGAAATCAAAGAAAATGGAGACCAAAGCTCTGATACCACTTGTAGGACCTTGAAGTATGTCTATAGGGGGGTGATTAGACTACTTGACCAATTAAAAACTTAACCTTTTCCCAATTTTAGACTTTAGCAGATTTTAGCTATCTTTGCACAAGTCAAGCAATCTTCACACAATTCAAGCAAGCATGCAAAGAGTATATGAGCAGCGGAATTTAAAGCATGCAACTTGCAAGAATGTAAAGGGAAGGGTTTGGAGGATTCAAACTCAATTGGAGACACGGATGTTTTTGTCGTGGTTCCGATAGGTGGTGCTATCGTACATCCATGTTGATGGAGACTTCAACCCACGAAGGGTAACGGTTGCGCGAGTCCACGGAGGGCTCCACCCACGAAGGGTCCACGAAGAAGCAACCTTGTCTATCCTACCATGGTCGTCGCCCACGAAGGACTTGCCTCACTAGCGGTAGATCTTCACGAAGTAGGCGATCTCCTTGCCCTTACAAACTCCCTGGTTCAACTCCACAATCTTGTCGGAGGCTCCCAAGTGACACCTAGCCAATCTAGGAGACACCACTCTCCAAGAAGTAACAAATGGTGTGTTGATGATGAACTCCTTGCTCTTGTGCTTCAAATGATAGTCTCCCAACACTCAACTCTCTCTCAGGATTTGGATTTGGTGGAAAGAAGATTTGAGTGGAAATTAACTTGGGGAAGGCTAGAGATCAAGATTCATATGGTAGGAATGGAATATCTTGGCCTCAACACATGAGTAGGTGGTTCTCTCTCAGAACTGGCAAGTTGGAAGTGTAGGTTTGTTCTAATGGCTCTCTCCACGAATGAAGAGGAGGTGGAGGGGTATATATAGCCTCCACACAAAATCTAACCGTTACACACAATTTACCAAACTCGGTGGGACCGAATCAACAAACGCGGTCGGACCGATTCAGTAAACCTAGTGACCGTTAGGGTTTTTGGTGGGACCGACATGCAACTCGGTAGGACCGATATGGTTAGGGTTAGGGCATAACGTAATCTCGGTGAGACCGATTACACAAAATCGGTGAGACCGATTTTGGTAATTAGCTAACCAGAGAGTTGGTCAAGTAAACTCGGTGGGACCGATTCGCTCTTTTCGGTGAGACCGAAATGTTACGAAAGGGAAACAGAGAGTTTACATTGCAATCTCGGTGGGACCGATCGCTCACTTCGGTTAGACCGAAACGTTACGAAGGGAAACAGAGAGATTACAATCCCGTCTCGGTGAGACCGAGATCCCTATCGGTGAAACCGATTTGCCTAGGGTTTGTGGCAGTGGCTATGACATTTGAACTCGGTGGCGCCGGATAGAAAGAATCGGTAGGACCGATTTTGACTTTAATTTTAGGTCATATGTGGATGTGAGAAAGTAGTTGAGGGTTTTTGGAGCATATCACTAAGCACATGAAGCAAGAGGCTCATTAAGCAACACTTTCATCCCTCCTTGATAGTATTGGCTTTTCCTATAGACTCAATGTGATCTTGGATCACTAAAATGTAAAATGTAGAGTCTTGAGCTTTTGAGCTTGAGCCAATCCTTTGTCCTTAATATTTTGAGGGATCCACTTTCATCATCCATGCCATGCCATTCATTGAGCTTTCCTGAAATATTTGTCTTGGAATAGCATTAGCTCAATGAGCTATATGTTGTTATGAGTTACCAAAACCACCTAGGGATAGTTGCACTTTCACCGGCCCTCATAGGGCGCGCCCAAGGGGGGAGTCCTACTCCCACTAGGAGTAGGTTTCCCCCCCTTCCTAGTAGGAGTAGGAGAAGAAGGAAGAGGGAGAGAGGGAGAAGGAAAGGGGGGCCGGCCCCCACCCCAATTCAGATTGGGCTTGGGGGGCGCGCCCTCCACCTAGCCGCCTCCTCCTCTCTTCCACTAAGGCCCATTGACTCCCCGGGGGGTTCCGGTAACCTCCCGGTAATCCGGAAAAATGCTTGAACTCATCCGGAACCATTTCGAGACTCCTCGTCATGTCAGTGATCACATCCGGGACTCCGAACAACCTCCGGTACATCAAAACACATAAACTCATAATACCGATCATCATTGAACGTTAAGCGTGCGGACCCTACGGGTCTGAGAACTATGTAGACATGACCGAGACTCATCTCCAGTCAATAACCAATAGCGGAACCTGGATGTTCATATTGGCTCCCACATATTCTACGAAGATCTTTGTCGGTCAAACCGCATAACAACATACGTTGTTCCCTTTGTCATCGTTATGTTACTTGCCCGAGATTCGATCATCGGTATCTCAATACCTAGTTCAATCTCGTTACTGGCAAGTCTCTTTACTCATTCCGTAATGCATCATCCCGCAACTAACTCATTAGTCACATTGCTTGCAAGGCTTATAGTGATGTGCATTACCGAGAGGCCCCAGAGATACCTCTCCGACAATCGGAGTGACAAATCCTAATCTCGATCTATGCCAACTCAACAAACACCATCAGAGACACATGTAGAGCATCTTTATAATCACCCAATTACGTTGTGACGTTTGATAGCACACAAAGTGTTCCTCCGGTATTCGGGAGTTGCATAATCTCATAGTCATAGGAACATGTATAAGTCATGAAGAAAGCAATAGCAACAAACTAAACGATCATCCTGCTAAGCTAACGGATGGGTCAAGTCAATCACATCATTCTCTAATGATGTGATCCCGTTAATCAAATGACAACTCATGTCTATGGCTAGGAAACTTAACCATCTTTGGTTCAACGAGCTAGTCAAGTAGAGGCATACTAGTGACACTTTGTTTGTCTATGTATTCACACATGTACTAAGTTTCCGGTTAATACAATTCTAGCATGAATAATAAACATTTATCATGATATAATAAAATATAAATAACAACTTTATTATTGCCTCTAGGGCATATTTCCTTCAATATTGAAGAGGAGGAGGATCTTGCAATGATCCTAGCTATGCACATCAATAAAAAACTGAAGCACAGTGGGTTCGGTTATGGGTCGGTAGCAAATTTGGATGGATAAGATCGATGCCAACAACAGATTGATGAGGCACTATTTTGTGGATAATCCCGTGTACCCTGAGTCGTACTTCCGGCGCCGGTTTAGGATGAGCATCGAGCTGTTCAGGCACATTGCAAAGAAATTGGCGAGCCATGATCGGTTTTTTCAGCAAAGGAGGAATGCGCCGGAGAGCTCGGGCATAGCACCTTTCAGAAGGTGACAGCCGCTTTACGTATGTTGGCATACGGTATTCCGGCTGATCTAGTTGATGACCACTTGGCCATGGGTGAGAGTCAAGCCATCATGTGTGTCAAGCGCTTCGCATTCGGAATTGTGCAAGTGTTTGGCCAGGAGTATTTGAGATCTCCCAATGTTGAAGACGCCGCAAGGCTTTTGGAGATGAACAAAGCTTGCGGCTTCCCAAGTATGCTTGGCTCAATAGATTGCATGCATTGGAGTTGGAAGAACTGTCCTAAGGCATGGCATGGGCAATTCCACGACCAAAAAAAGGGTTCCACTATAATCCTTGAAGCGATGGCCGGTCAAGAGACTTGGATTTGGCATGCTTTTTTTGGAATGCCTGGATCTTTCAATGACATCAACATTGTTAATCAGTCACCGCTCATGAATAAGATTGCAAATGGTGAACTGACACCGGTGCATTTTGTAGCAAATAGCCATACATACAACTATGGCTACTATCTTGCGGATGGCATCTACCCAGAGTGGCAAACATTTGTGAAGCCGTTGAAAAAAAAGGAAGGTAAGAAAAATCTTGATTTCACAATGCTCAGGCGGCAGCTAGGAAAGATGTGGATAGAGCTTTTGGGATTTTGCAAGCCCAATTTGCCATTGTGAGAGGACTTGCTAGATTTTGGGATCAAAAGATGCTTTGGTACATCATGCATGCTTGTGTGATCATGCACAACATGATCATCGAGAATGAGCGGGGCCAAGATTTAGACTACTCTCAGTATGAGCTCTTGGGACACCCCGTGCGAGTGTGGCCTGTTTTGTTGCCTCCTATCATGCCATTCGACGTACCGAAACGCATGATGATCTTCAGAAGGATCTCATCGAGGAGTGGTGGGCATGGAATGGCCGACAAAGAGCATCATGATTCGTATGTTTGATGCACTATGTTTGATGGTGTATTGTTGAACTATTTGTTGTATTGCTAGATAACTATTTGTTTGAGTTGTAATAATAAAATTGAACTATATATTTGTGATTTATTTGTTTGCGTTTGATCTTCTTGGTTGTGTTTGGAGTGCATGTGTTGTTTGTGCTAGAACGCGCGTGCAGTTTTTTTGCAGCTGTCTTTGAGCGGCTCATGGCGTGCTATACTTTTGCGCTGCCTGGAGCAAGCGCTCTGGCAAGAAAAACTCGCGATTACTGTTGCAGAAATGCTTTTTAGCGCGTTCTGCTGTTGTTGGAGATGCTCTTAGTCCTTCAACTGTTTTGTCCATATAATCGTCCAAAACCCTTTGGGGGCACAAGATGCACTTACAATCTCCCCCTTTCAGAGCATTCAATGATACTACAGTTAAAGTTTCATAAGGTAAAATAATGAATAACAATAACGAGGATTTTGGCTTCATGACATAGAAGGCATAGCCCCAAGTTAAAGGTTTATCCCCAAGCCATATATCCTCTCAAAAGTGCGTAGTTCAACCATCTCCAATTATGAACTTACCTTACTAAAGATAGCAACCTTAGTCTTCATCAAACCCTTCCAAAAGGATGAGTCATTCGGCTGGGCCGTAGCTTGGGACAAGGTCTTAGAATGTCAACACTCGTTACACAGTAACCATATACACACCCCATCCTCCTCCTCGAAGGAAAGCTGGTAAAGCCATTTACCAAGAAATACATTTATTCTTGATCTCAAGGTCCACATAGACCCCCTTGGTCATTAGCTCGACACAAGCTATCCCACCTCGCAAGACGATAACTAGCCTTATTCTCACCACTCTGCCAAAAGAACCAAGAGCGATAAAAATCCAGTCTTTTCCGCACCCCAATGGATACTTCAAAGAAATAAACATAGGCAAACTTGTAAGCACTGAATTCACGAGATCCAGCCTACCACCATATGACACTAGTTTGCTTTTTCCAACAGTAAATTTCTTTTCAAGCATGCCCTCAATACATTTCCACTGTTTAGTCGTTAAGTCACGGTGGTGAATTGGTACCCCGAGATAGCTAAACATAGGTTGACCAATCTCAGTTGCTTATAGTTATCCTCTTCTTTTTTAGCGCATCCAAAGCAGAAAAACTCACTGTTATGAAAACTAATTTTAAGCCATGACAATTGCTCAAAAAGCCACAACACTGATTTCATATTTATCACCTTGCCCATATCATGCTCCATGAAAATCATCATGCCATCAACATATTATAAAATGGAGACCCCATGTCCATTAGATGTGGGATCAATCCTCTTACCTGAAGGTTCTCCTTGGCTCTACAAATGAGGACCGCCAACATATCTACGACAATGTTGAAAAGCATTGGAGACAAAAAATCTCCCTACCACAACCCTGTCTGAGTCTTGAAATAGTGTCCTATATCATCATTAACCATAACTCCCACACTACCTCCGTGAACAAAAGTCATATGAAAGCTCGAATTAAACAACATTAAATAACCAGATTGTTCTATTAAACCGAAGAATCATAATATAAACATCGATGAAGACGGTGGTAAATAAGCAAGAATATTGGTATAACACAACATTACTAGGCGCACTGCGTGTGTCTGCGTCACGCGTTCCAGGGGATGTCATCTTTTGCGCTGTCATCACGACACAATGGGCATTGCGCCACATAACATGTGGCGCAGAGCCGGTTGCGCCGTAAGATCGTGCTCCACATGCACGCGCGATATGTTACACGGCAAGCAAATTTCTCTGCCAATTATGAATAAGATTTATCGCTACCCTCAACCGAACAACACAACGGGATCACGAAACATGAACTGAATTTATCGCCACGCTCAACCAAACAACGCAGCAGGCCACGAGAGATCGGTAGGCCACTAGTAGAAATTCTCTGCTCCATTCTCTACTGCTGTCAATCTGATCAAATCAAGCTCATCAGACCGACAACAAACTCAAAAGGGCACACCAAAGAGAGGAGGAAAATGAAACGAGAGGAAGTGAGAGTACACACAGGAGAGTGAGCGAGTGAGAGGCAGGAGGGGGCAGAGTCAAGAGGAACAACTACAACAACATCGAGACCGAGAGACGGAACGGAGAACGGCACCACCAACACAGACACAGCCCGACCAAACGCAGCAGCCAGCAGGCCTCAAACCTCGCATCACCACCTCCATCCCCGTGGCAGCAGCAGCAAGCCACCAGCCGCCGCCGCAGCAGCAGCAGCACCAGCACCGGCAGCAGCGTGCCTCTCTAACCTTCCTGCCGCCGCGAGAGGAGCTCGTCCCAGCGGCAGCACGTCTCAGCAGCGGCGCCGGGAGACCAGCTGGAGATCGGTTTCTGCAGCACCTGCCTCCTCTCCTCCTCCGCGCCAGGGGGAGCGCGCGCGTGCGCCAGCCAAGGTGAGAGCTCGCTGTCCCCGGCCCAATCCCCCCAGTCTCGATCCGCGCCCACGCGCGCCCGCGACCGGCAATGGCGGAGCGCGTCGCCTGCCGCCCAATGGCGCCCCCTGCCTCGCTGGAGAGGCTCCTGGTTGGTGATTCGGGTGTATGGAAGTTCGAATTCGGGGGCAAAAACCCTAGTTTCCGGTCGGAATTCTGGTGGTCCGTGTTGGATCAAAGGCCAAGCTGGGGATTTAGTTTTAGTGGCGCACTGTCGCGGCGGTGCACGTTTGGTCGCCCGGTGGACTTTTGGCGTGGCTTCTCTGCTTGCTGGATATTTCCTTGCTTTGTGCGTGGAGATGAGCTTGGAAGTTTGAATTTGGTGCGAAACCCTAGCTTTCTTTACCAATTGGGATTGAGGTCGCGGATTGGATGAGAGGAGCTCGATTCCACCGAGCTGCAGAAATAGCTTGAATCGTGTTTGGTCACTCAGTCGATGCCCTGTGATGTGGCTTCTGACTTAGTGGAGTTTGAATTGATTACTTAAGGTCTTCAGCCCAACCCCCATTTTACTCATATCTAGGAATTAGGAGAAACTGTGTTGTAATCGAAGGAGCCTGTGATATCTCTGGTTTGAAGATATTCCTTTTCGGTTGTGGGCATAAGCTCAATGTTGCTCAGGCGATAGGTGATCCTGGTTTGAGTTCCAGGATTATTATTTAAATTTCTGGGTCGGAATTGAGTGTAAGGTTAACTCTACAAGCGCAGTGTGCAGAAATGCAGCGTGATTAGATCAGGGGAACTTGTGTTTGTGTTATTCTATTTTAGGTCTTGTTTGGAATAATTTATCCTTTTTTTTTGCTGACCTGCATACTATTTCAGTATAACCAGTAACACAATTCTGTTTCTCTATATATGATTATTTAACAGTGTTGAGCTCATAATGCAAAAATAAATGTCTCTTGTCCTGTATTTCCATAAATCGTAGTTTTTTTGTTCAAAGTTCATCACTACATACTTTGTCTGTTTCAATAAGTTTTCTTGGTGATGTTTTACCTGAATCCAGAATGTAGCAAGTTCATTTTGCTACTATATTAGATCACTTTTGTGATTTTAAGTGCATTCACAAATTTATATCAGAAGGAGTTTATCGCTGGTGTGTGTGTGTGCGCGCGCGCGAGTGGGTGGTGGGGTGGGGTGAGGAGGGGAAGGGGCTGCTAGTTAAAGTTCTACACTGATTCACTATTCTTGGATAATCCCATGGTCCATTGACATTTTTTTTTGGTGCTCTTCTTGTTACTTTACACTCATACTTGTTATACTCCTAACTCAGATACTTGTTCTTTGCAGTAATTTTTGGTGAGTGGGCTGCATACGTAGATAAGCAGGACTGGAGGAAGAGTACAATATTCTCTGGATATCCAGTTGTAGATAAATACATTCTTGTTCAGTTGTATTTACATGGGATCTCTTTTCTGAGAGATGCCAACATCTAAGCCACCATCGGTGCCACCGGCACCAAGCCTGCAACCATTACCATCATCTGCAGTACGACAAAACAGTCGTATTGACCTTCGTGAGATCAAGTCCAAGATTGTTAAGACGATTGGGCCAGAACGAGCAAAGAAGTACTTTCAACATCTGGAGAGATTCTTATCATCAAAATTGAGCAAGAATGAGTTTGATAAGCTGTGTCTTGTGGCACTTGGCCGGGAGAACCTCCCATTGCACAACCACCTCATCCGTTCCATTCTTTTCAATGCCTCTGCAGCGAGTGGTCCACCAGCAATTAATGCATCTAAGATGGCTGAGGATGTCACCAATTCAGAACATACAATGGTTCCGCATGTCTGGAATGGTGACACTTTGAGCAAGCATGTCAAAGACAAACACTCATTGAGCAGAAATGCGAACACATTAACGCAGCATTCATCACTGACTCATGGTGAGACTATCAATAGGGAGAATGGTGCTCCAAATTTGATTGGTTTGAAGAGATATACACAGCTTCGGCAAAGTGAGCATGTGGAGCCATTTACCAAGCGATCATGTATGGGGAAGGCACCATTGAATTTTCATGGCTCTCTACATAGCAATGGACCTTCTGCTATAAATGCTAGAGAATCATTGGGAGAAGAAATTACACAACATGCTCAAGTTCCGGTGCAAGCTCCAATTGGGATTCAGTTTGGCTCTGCTAATTTTTGCCAGGCTAAAAAACCTTCAGCCATTGCTTCTGTCAGTTCAGACAATAGCTCTATTTGTTGTTATGACCTTGGTGAACTATGTGATACTTTGTCACTTAGAAAGAAAATGAAAAAAACAGCACAAATGGAAGGCTTGGAAGGGGTCTCAGTAGAGTGTGCTGATTTGTTGAATAATGGAGTTGATGTTTTCTTGAAGCAATTGATTGGATCTTGTGTTGAGCTTGTTGGAGCAAGGTCTCAACATGGTAAACTAAGCCATGCGGCATTGAAGCAGCAGTTGGGCCGTAAGATAGTAAATGGTGTATCACTGCAAAATCATACCCATGTGCAGGGTGGCATTATACCTCCAGGGACCAAGTCAATCTCAATGCAAGACTTAAAGGCAGTGTCAGAGCTAAACCCTCGTCTGCTTGGGGTCAATGCATCAGGGCTACTTGAAAAGATCAATTCACATGACTAATTGGATGGAGCAAGTTGGGTTTTTCACATTGCAAGATTGTACCAACTTGATGGTGTCTCTTGCTTCATGGCCTTTGTATTCAGGTCATAACTTACTGAGGGTGGTGAAACCTGGAGAAGGCAGGCAGACTTTCTAGTTTGTACAGTATGCTGATAATGCTGTATCTAATATCCTGCGCAAATTTTGAAATAAGCAAAGTTCTGATTATCTTCTAGAAGGCTAGAGGCTGTATAATAGATAGACCCATCCGTTGTCTGCATCCAAGCACCAGTAAAGAGGCATAAGTGCTTAACAGAACTATGGTGCAGGGCTCCAAATGAATTGATGAGCCATGACTCTGTAAGTGTTCTGCACCAGCATGTGCTTTTCACTTGTTACATTTTTAGAATGGATAGAACAGTATCTGATCATTTATTTGCAGCCAGTTTTGTTTCAGTATTGTTAGGAATAGAGACTATCTATCAAGAATATCCAGAAAACAGTTATAATGTTCTTGTCTGATAAAATTCCTTCTACATCAGAACTTTTTTTCTACATCAGAACTGGAGGGAACCATGTTAAGGAACAAATTGGCAGATGTTTATTAATGCACAGAAGTTGTAAAATAAAACAGTGGGAACACCATTTTGTTAGCTACCCTTATGTCTTGGTTGTCAGCCCTGCTTTTGTTAGATCTTTATTATTTTTCTGTTCGATAGAGTTTATTTAGTTTCGAGGGCTTAATACTGCAGTTATGCTGGTGTGGTTCTGCAATTGGTACTTGGCTGTTTTCCTTGGATGAAGTTGTAACCTGTGCTAAACTGGCCATTTGTCAAGAACAGGAGGTATTCACTTTTAAAGTGGATAGGTGCATAAGATATCAATAATTGGTCATTAAAACACAATTAAAAGAACTACATAAAACTTTGTATGAGCTCTCTTTTAGCAACCAAATTAAATTGAAAACTAATCAAACCATTGTAGTAGCGGGAAGGTAGAACTTACCAAATTGGTAATTAATTAATGTTAAAAGCTGGCATGTATGTATGCATATGAACTTTACTACATGTGTACCAAATGCTTGTGTATGCATCAGGTGTTCCCTGTTGGCTAAAGATTTAAAGTCAAAATTGTGAATCTTAATATATTATTTAGCTTCTTACTTCATTAATATTCAGCCAATAGATGATCTACAAAGTTACAGTATCTACACCATCTTCTGATGGAAGTTGCAGTCACTGCATGGTTTCATTGATGCTTAGGCCCTGTCTGGGAGTCGCTATTCAGGCTAGGAATTCGGAATTGGTATTTGGTCTCGTCCAATGCAACTGTTTGCATGGTCGTGGAATTGTGAACTGGAAAGCATCCCAAATACTGCTTGGTATTTGCAACACTTGCGCACCCGACCCCGCGTTTCCGAGGTCGTAAGCACCGTATTCACTGAAAATCACCCGTCCTTGCTTTCCCTCCACCTTTCTGTCTCATTGTTCTCGCCACCAGGACCTCCGCCCCGCTTGTCCTCCCCGATGCCTTGCTCTCAGGACACCACCCGCCACCGCTGGAGTTCCCCGTCGACAATCGCCGCTGGTCCCCCCCCCGCCGCTGCTTCCACCTGTTTCTTGCCAACGGTTCCCTGCCCCCGTCTCCGCCGGTTTCCCCATACCTTCTTCCCCTCGAACGGTGCGACCTCTATGGCGGGATCAATCTGTGCGCGGCAATTCCCAGCGTGGGAGCCAGTGGCTGGTGTCGGAGCTGGGCACTACATGCCTCGACATATAGGAGCCTGTGTGGCAACTCAAGCTGCACCTGGACAGCACGTACTGAACCTCTGTCGCCACAAGGGTGGCATGTTTCCCTGTCGCTGCCGCTCTTCAGCACACCCAGCCCTCCATGCTCTAACACTTCGGCCATCTTCTCCTCCTTCTACATTGGCAAATGGCAACCACCTGTGGGTGTGGTTTCTTCTCTACAATTCTAGGATTCCAAAAAAAGGCTAGCATTGAAATCCCAAACCACCACCAATTCAGTCAGTATTGGAATTTTGAGGCCCAATTCAATTCGTCCTGCCCAATATCACATCAAGACGGACCCTTAGGTTTCTTTCTGCTGCCTGATGAAGTTCTAAATATGTTATGGACATTTTTTGTTTATCTGTTCAACCATTTCTATGGTTTGTTCCTGTTCTCATGGGATGCGTGTTAATAAATGGAAATGTTTATTCTCCAAATCTTGTTGTCCATGCATGAAAACCCTTGCCCTCCAGTATTGTTATGATATGCATTTATTTTGGTATATAATTGTTCTTCTAATAATTGGTTGGACTCTAATAAAAGACAACAAAAGCCAACATTCATTCTCATGGCGTTCATATTTTTGGAAGTTTAAGTATCTCCCTTTTCAGCCTTAAATCATATTTTTGGCATTCTTTGGTAGGACTGGAATATCACCAAAGAACTAGTCAGACAGAGGTACGTGGAAGTTAGCTATCCACGTGCCAGAACCATGACTAGGTTTCGAGGTCTTATGGGTTTCAACTCTACCCCAACTTGTTTGGGACTGAAAAGCTTTGTTGTTGTTGTTGTTGGTAGGTAGGTAATTGGTCTTATAATATGTTAAGTTAAACGGGTGCTTTGATGTGTTAAACATGTCATGGGTGTATTTGCAAGGACCCTTAGTCCTGATCAAGCTGTTCCTTACCCAGGTTGTGTAACGGCCTCTATGCGGCCTCACGACGAGAGCGGGAGAAGAGATAGATGAGGGACTTTAATATTTTTCGGGGAAGGGGAGCCTTGGCGCAGCGGTAAAGCTGTTGCCTTGTGACCATGAGGTCACGGATTCAAGTCCTGGAAACAGCCTCTTGCAGAAATGTAGGGAAAGGCTGCGCACTATAGACCCAAAGTGGTCGGACCCTTCCCTGGACCCTGCGCAAGCAGGAGCTACGTGCACGGGGCTGCCCTTTGACAGTTATAACAATGCTTCCTCTTATACAGAGGTGCTAGAGCGAAAAATGCGCAAAGTGCTTAAAAGGAAGTATGAACAATAACACCTAAACAAATTGAATTGTCTTTTATGAAACTAGTTACCATAAGATCTAAATTTCTGCATCTGCCATATGCTCTGTACTGCTGTCATATTTTGTTTTAAGCACTTTGCACCTTACATAGGTAATTGGGCAGCTTATTCTGTAATCTCGGTTTAAAAGGAAAACCCGGTGAAAGTCGAGATTACAACACACCCTCATGGCTAGAACATGGAAGCCTATTGCAGGGCACCCTTGGTCGACCTGACCACTAACAAGGTCTCGACACAAACAACTACACAATTCAACTGCCGGCACCAACCAACATTGTCATTGGCATCACGCATCACTTCCAAACTGATGACTTCAAGTTCACCTCGGATAAGCACCAACTTACTGAACATAGCAGGTCACACCAGAGCAACAATGGCCCCAGCAAACAGTCGACCGACGCGTCGAGGACAAAGGCAAGTGCACTGACCTAGTCCAGCGCATCAACCAGAGAGTGCCGCCCTTGAAACCACCCTTCGGGAGTCATTGTTGCCGCCATGCCTCTCGGCACGCAGCTCTGACTTGTGGTGGGTAACAAGAAGAGACACCCAATTGGCACACTGGACCGTTGACATCGAGAGGACAAGTCGTGAACCAACTCCGTTCCCAACCATCGCCATTGCCACACGAATCGCAATGCAGCCAAGTAGCAAGCCACCATTCACTGGCCCCTCCATCCCGCGTCAACTCCAAAGACAAAGCCTCCAAGGAGGGAAACGACGTAGTGTGTCACCATCATCCGATTCCTGTGAGCAAACAGCTTGAGTAAATCATCATGATAACGCCTTCATGAAGATAGTCGCCTGGCATTGGCCCGGAACTACTGAGCACCAAATCCTTCACCAGCGGCAGCCACCCCCACGCATTACAAGATGCCAGCCTGCATGAGGCCTGCTCGGATCCAATGCCATAGAACCCACCCTGGACGTTTGGATGCCTCTGGAGCAGGTCATAGCAGATCACCACCCTCACGTTCTCAAGCGTAAACCACCGCCTGCAAGCTGCCAGGGGATGGCCTGCTTGCCTCCCTTTTTTTTTCCGACAATGGGTGGATTTTATTGACTCGAAAGGGAGCATGAAGGGGATATAAACACAAAGAGCACACACCCTGCCTCTGCATGACTAGGATGCACACGTCCAACACCAATTCGCGCACACAAAGAATAACGTTGGCAAAGAGCAAGGTCATACAAGAGTGAAGCTATGCCTAAGCGAAGGAAGAAGAAGAACCCCAAAGTGATCAAAACAACGATCAACGAACTACAACAATGGGCATCTACACCAACCGTCTCTTGATATCTGAACAACAACGAGAAATGTTCTCCTGCAGCAACGCCTCTAGGAAGGGAACGACGCTCAAGTGCTGCCATCGCCGGATCCAACCATCGAAGGTCAGATCCTGAGTTTTCACCTTGAAGATCAAGTCTGAGCAAATCCGAGCAATGCCTCCAACAAGGTAACGATGCAAAAACACTGCCATTGCCAGGTACTCCCTCTGTCCCAAAATAAGTGTCTTAACCTTAGTACAACTTTGTACTAAAGTTAGACACTTACTTTGGGACGGAGGGAGTATAACCAACTAGGGTCAGACCTAGGGTTTTCACCCCGGAGCTTGAGATCGGGTACTCGGGAGGCACACCAAATCAAAGTCATCATGTCTGTAGCCACCACTTTTCGTGATCCCAGCAGATACATCCGTAACACTGCCTTGACATGAGATGTCACGCAAGTGAAGACCATGACTGCACAAGTTGACAGTTGAGCCGTAACAAGAGCCATTCGCCACCAAAGGTACCAAACGACTAAGACGTCGCACATGCGACAAAGTGATGACGGAGGAAGGTCACCGGCACCGCCAAAATTGCAATTCTCGTGACACTCCGGCAGTCCCGCTCTGTCCCCATGCTCCGCCGTGCATTATGGGTTGGCAAAACACATTTGTCATTGCTGCTGGATCTGAAGGTCCAAGACCCTCCAGGCCGTTGTGATGACTGCCTAGCGCAGGACCATGGTGCCATCCGTGCGCACGAGTGGTGTACGCATTGTTGGGACGCAAAAAGCAGCCGCTGCCGCCCACGTACCTGCAAATGTGTGTGATTGCAGCCACCAATGCCTCGCCACCAGAGACCGCCGAGCTTGCCGGAAACACCGGCGCCACCGCTGCACAGCCATACCCTCTGCTTCAAGTCATCGCCCATAGATCACATCTCGCCGCCGAAGGCTACCAGAGCAGAGACCTCCCTGTTGGCGCCTTCATCGACTAGTGTCGGGGCTTAGCCCGGCCACCGGTCTATAGCAGTGGCGAGGAGAAGGGAGGACGGGGAGGTCGGAGGCGGTGGCTATTAGGATTCGACCAGCTGAAGCGACGTTCAAGGACGAGGGGGTTGGAAAAAAGAGGGCTGGTTTCGCTAGGCGCGCCTGTGCCGAAGCGACGTGGGGAGGTCTTTACTCTTTTTTCCAACTAGGCAGCTTATAGTTAGCAACTGAAATTATGGCAGGTTTCTCTTTCCACAGTGAAACATCAAGTCTTTGTTCCTTGCCACCATGATCTTCATCATTCTCTTATATTCCTAGTTCAATGAGGATGGCTTCATAGCTTAGGCTTTGGCAAGAGGATAATCAGCATTGGAAGCCATGGTAAGTGACTCTGATACTAAACGTAATGCGCCCCAGTACATTTCAGGGCAAACATTGCCAAGAGAACTGTGGGGCGATGACGGCTGTTTTAGTGTAGGGATGATACTATAAATGAAGATAAATATTTACATTGTTTCTTTCTGGAAATCACAGCAATTGCTTCTTTACTTAGAAATGTTTGAACATAAAATGATTGGAACTGCATAAAAGCAAATATGGAAGATAGTAATTAGTCAAAATGGAGTTTCTGAAAATAATTGTCCTAAAGTCTAGTTAATGCTGCTGCCAAATGCTCTGATTTACTGCTGTCGCGCCTGGGCACCCAGCTATTCAGAACTTTTATCTTTACCCACTCCTGTCCCTACTATCAGGTTTAGGTTTTGCATTTTATTGTTTTTTGTTCGCCGAGATTAAATACTTTCTTAATAGTTAGTGCTTTTTATTATAAGTAGTGTGCTGTTTCTGATCGAAGTATCCTGAGGTTGGCGTGTGCATTTACAATATTTATTCTGGAGTTGCAGCCATTCCTTTTTCCTTCTTAGTTTTGCAGGATGATTCCCATGAGTCCTATCTAGTTTAGTGGTTTGGGGCTACTTGAAAGCAATGGCTGCTAATTTCTCATCTTATATTGAATGTTGAAGTTGCAAAAGTCAGGATAACATTACCGTTTTGTGCACTTAGTCCTGCATTGTGATGGAAACGAGTTCTAGTGTTAGTATTTGCAACTTTATAAGTAGTGTAACCGAGACTAGTTATTTCTTGAGATTGATGTAATTAACTGGGTAAGCTACTGTTGAAAGATTGGTTCTTTGCCTGAATACCTTTTTCCTGCTCTATGTGATGTATAAGGGTATATTTCTGCGAGTCTTTTGTGTCTGAATTGGTAAAGAAGTCTGCTTGTGAAGCCTAATATGTTTGCCAACATTTTTTGAAGCCTCCAGGAACCCATGCTGATGGCACCAAATCTGTAAATGGGCCAACATCCAGGATCTGCCAAAGTCGTGTTTTATTGTCTTCCGGCGAATGTATCTGGCAGAGGATGCAAAGACGGCACAGAGCAGAATTAGGTCGCTATTTCCCCGGAGCTGGCTGCCTATTGGAAAGAAATGGAAGGGCCTATTATCCCCATGGTACAGATGATGGGTTTTTGGTCTCTATTTACCTCCTGACCTGACAGTTGCAAGAAAATTGCAATCCAGAAGAGATGCAGTAAGAAGGCGCCCCCCCTCCCCCAACGATCAATACTGATACTGACTGCCGTGCAGGCGTCCTCAGAGCTGTACAATCATTGTAATATGTGTAGCGAAATCATCCGTGCAAAAATGTGTGCCATCAGTCATGACCATGCGCAACACGAGTGCGGAAATTTCACAAATCTAATATGTGTGGCATCAGTTGTGACCATGCCTCTCTGTGGTAGGAAATATGATGAGACGTACTGTTTCACGATCACGAGGAGGTTGGGCGGAAGATGCAAGTTTCCCCAGGTTATGTTTGGTTCTGCAGCCCTGAACTTGTATGCTTGGGCCTCACCCCTGCGATCAACTTTTGCTTGGATGGATAGATGTTGTCGTAGAGTGTCAATTATTGAGGCTCCAGCTGGATAATGTTGGAATGCCCCACCAGTTAGGATGCTGATGCATCTTGATGGAATGGCTGAAAATGACTCTCTTGTCGTTTCCTCGCTAATCATACAGAACCACGGACGGCCATTGCCTACAGCCAAATTGACCTGCTCTCTGGTCCTTTCTTTTGAGTGTGGCCAAAATACCCCCTCCCCTTCCGGCCTTTACCTTGCCGTTTGTGCATTCAAACATTTTTGTTAGAGTAAAATGTATTGGAAGTCACTGTTTTTGCTCCATCTGCTCACTTCGGTCACCGTACTTAGGGATACATGCAATACGGTCACTATATACGACAAGACATGATTATACGGTCACTGTAGCACGTATTGAGCTCGTACACCGCCCCTTTTGACCAGTCCGCACACTCCACGTCATATGGCCCACTTGCATGCGGGGGGGATTGTGCAAAAACGTCATATGGCTCGTACACCGCCCCTTTTATCCCTCCCTTCTCCACCCGCTCTCTGTTCCTCCCTTCTCCAAATCCCTAGCTCCCTGCTCTCTTTCGCCTCCCGTCTCGGCCGCCGTCGCCGCCCGTTAGTTGCCCACCATTGCCATTGCCGCCATGTCATGTCCGTGAGCTCGGCGATGTCATCTCTCGGCGGGCCGTTTGTGGAGGTCCCTCTCATCCGATGCCCTCATTGCCGCCGCTGGTGAAGTTCTACACTGTCGAACACGAGACAAGCATGAGGGTTGGGTGTTCTACAAGTGCATCAATGTAAGATCTTCATCCTCATGTTGTGTTATTGTTGGATCATTGGTGTGCTTAAGTTTTTCTTTTTCGTGGTGTACCTAGGGTCCTTGTGGTTTACGCACTTTGGAGTTGGAGTATATTGTGTATCTTGTTGAGCATCGTTTCCTCAATGGGAATGAAGCGATGGATGCAATTAGCTACCGCAGAGGATAGGAGGAACAGCTCCTTCGAGAAAGGGAAGAAAGGGCTAGGCTTGCGGGCATTGCGGTGGGAAGAAGGCCTTGAGCGATCCCATGACCAAGCAAAGACGGATGCTCTTTATGTTTAGGTAGAGAGATGCTTCTAGTTTTGAAGGCAATGATGGGATCATTCTTATTGTTGTGTGTCATGTTTGGTATCTCCTTACGAAGAAATAATGTGACTCGGGCTTGGTCGGGGATGTAATGTAGTTGCTATGTAGGTTGCAAAACTCTTTTCGTCGGTATGTAATGGTTTGGTCAAACCTCTTTTGGGGATGATGTAGTGGCTTTGAAAGGAAGTGGTAATGATTTGTGACTTGTGTTAACTTTTGTCTTAAGCGATTCTTTGTTCATTTGAAATTTAAATGATGGTCATTAGTTAACATTCAATATTCTTGGGTAGAGTGTGGTTGTTGTGCTTGATGATGACATGACCAAGAAAGTGTACTCATCGAAGAAATATTAAGTTGCTAAAACTAGTGTTGTTCAAAGAAGCTCATTGCACAATGATGACCAAGAAAGTGTAATTCATGATCAACATTTGTTCCAAACTCACAAGCCGACATCGATATGGATCAAATGTTACATCTGAGTGACCAAAAGACAACATTGCAAGTTTGACATAAAGATAGAAGAGTACATCCCGAGTGTCACAAAAGCCCGAAGATTGGTATGATCACTGAAAACATCAAACATAGATGTTCTCTTGGCTTTGTTAGGCAGCACTTGGTCTTCTGAACCTTTCTCTTACCAAAGACAACATCTGTTCTTCTCATCTCCTCCTTCTTTGCAGCTTCTCTTTCTGCAGCAGCAGACTAGTCTTCTGCTTCTCTCTCTGCAGCAACAGCTTGTCTATCGGCCTCTCTCTCAGGCAGCAGCGGCTTGTCTATCGCCTCTCTCTGCAAAGCAGACTGCCTCTCTGCAAGTTTCTTTGCGCCTCTGCTTCCTTCTCGACCTTCTTTTTAGCTTCTTGTTTTGCTTTGTTCTCAGCTGAAATGGCCTTCATTGTCTCTGCAATTATCTTCTTTGTCTCTTGTGCTGCCTTCTTATTTAGTTCAGCTTCTTCTCCTCTTCTCCCTTTCTTGAGCTGCTTTGCCTCTTCCTTCTTGCAACTAATGCCTTCTTCTCGGCTTGCTCATGCCTTTTCCTTGCAATATCTTACGCTTTCTTCTGCTTGTTCCTCTCTCCTTCTTTCGCAAGCGAGCTTGTTTTGTCCTCCACTTCCTTGTCCCTCTGCCTCTTCAATGCTAGCAACTTCTTAGCTAACTCTCCTTGTGAATGGTGTTTATGCTAGAGCTTGGCTGTGATTGGTTCATCAAAACTTGTACAATTTGAGATGAATGTTGACTCTGGAGCAGGCCTTGCACGAGCCACTCTTTGAACTGGCCTCTGCATGAAGTTAAAACAAACAACATTGTGAATAACTACATTGTTTTCGTGGAGTTCTCCTCCTGTTAAAACAAACAATATCAATGAATGCCATTGGACACTAGTGAGCCTTACCTGCTGCATCAAGAGATCCACCATAAGATCTTCAATAACTACATTGTTTTCTGTGGAGTTCTCCTCCTGTTAATACAACGATAAGTTATCCAAGTTAGCTACTTTTGATTGCATAAACTTCTTTGTTAACCCATAAGAGTAACCAGGAAATAAAATTAAGACACAGGCATTTGCTTGTTGACTAGGATTGGCTTCTTGAGTTGGATTGGCTTCTTCATTTGGATTGGCTTCTTCATTTGGATTGGCTTCTTCATTTGGATTGGCTTCTTGGCTTGGATTGGCTTCTTGAGTTGGATTTGCTTGTTGATTTTGATTTGCTTGCTCCCCATGATTTGCTTGCATGTGTGGAGGAGGCAACCCTGCCTTGAAGTGTGGGCAACCCTTCTTGTTATGATCTGCCTCACCACAGTAACTGCAATGGATGATCACACCATGCCTAGACAATTTCTTTCCACCACTGCTGCAAACCACCTCTCCTGGGCTTTCCTTACCTTGTGCTAGGTCTCGCCTACTTGTTTTTCATAAAGTGGGGCTCAAGTGGAGGGCCATTCATCTTCTCCCACTCATCCTGTCTTTGCAAGGGTATATGATGTTTATGTAGGCTTTCTTGAACATCTCAACTGAGTAGCATCCATTCACTAGTTGTAAAGGATCAACTCTTTCATGTCTTGCACAAGCTATGGCATGTACAGGGGACCCCACTCTTCTCCCATCTCTTGCAGTGCATTCACTATTATGCCATCCACAATGTAGTCTGTTCCTCTGTCTCCAACCTGAAACACTCCATCTCCTGCCCCATGCACATAGCATGTACTTGCCCACTCTATCGGTTTCTCCACTTGTTTCTTGATCTTGGGGCGATGTTTCTGTCATCTTCTCACCTCTTGCAGTTTGGTATAGTGCCTTGTCATCAATTGACCTTTGATCCTTTCTAACATGGATAACACAGGAAGCTCCCTTGCCTCTAGTATATATCTAAGAACATGAGTAAGAACATGAGTAAGAACATGAGCAAGAACATGAGTAAGAACATGAGTAAGAACATGAGTAAGAACATGAGTAAGAAGTTCTCTTACTTGTTGAAGACCTCACAAATGTTATTAAGTAGGATATCACACTTTGGTAAATCACTTTGAAAAGCTCTGACCCATGTTTGTGGCTCCAGTTCATGCAACCAAGTGTCATGTGCCACTCCTTCTGCACAACCCTGGAGAAGTTTCTCAAGTTCATATCCTGGTCAGCTCTGAAGCTCTCCAAATACTTTTGGGCAATGAATGGAGCAGTGAAAGCCTTGATCTTCCACTTCTTTGTGCAGGTGTGTTCACTGACATACTTCTTGACCATAAAGCACTTGGTTCTACTATCATAAGAGGCCCACATATACCAAGTACAGTCATCATCACATTTGGCCTTCAATCTTTTTCTATCATTCACAGGCAACTTAACATCCACTCTATTCTTGCAGCAATACTCTTTTATGGCTGTCCTCGTTAGCTCAACTGTTTGGAAAACTTGGCCAACATGAAATTTAGGACAGTGTAGGTCCTCTTCCCTAAATGACTTGAACTTCATGTACAACTCTTCATCATCTTCATCTGGTGGCCATAGATCATCACCTTCAGACTCATATAGTTCATCCTCTTGCTTCTCTTTGCCTTTGTCTCCAACTTTATCTTTTCCTTTATCTGAATCCTTTTCTTTTGCACTATCTTTAACTGATGTTTCCCTCTCACTTGTTTGTCTTGAGTTCATCCATGTCTACATTGTCTGCATATAGATCATCATCACCATCATTCATGTCATAATCACTATCTACTATGGAACCGGGATCAAAATCTGAATCATCTGAATCATTGTCATCATCTCATATCTTCTTCTTCTTACGCCATTGCATAAGAATTGCACTGCCTTCTTGTTCTCCTGGTCACAACTTCCTCCTCTTTCTCTTCTGCCTGATGTTGTGGTTGTTCTGCCTCATGTTGTGGTTGTTCCATCTCAGGTTCTGCTTCTCCTGCCTCTTCTTGAATGACAACAGTCTCTGCATCTTCCATATTTGCATCTTCATCATTGACAACAGAGCAGTTCCTCTTTGCAAACACATATTTGCTACCATCATCTGCTTTGAATATGCAGGTAGACCACCAGTATAGGAATAGGTTGTGCTCCTTCCGATCTATCGGCTCATTGTTACATGCTCTTCTAGGACTGAATCTCGGAGGCGGGTGAGTTATTGGGAAATTCACCACATCATCCTCGATGCGGTTGGAATCCAAGCTGTTGTCATGGTCCAAATATAGACCGAAGAGTTATGACCAAGAGACAAAATGTCGACATCGATCGATTATCGCATCTCCTCGATCTCTCTCAATCCATTTTGCGTGATTGACAGATAGGAATCAGGTAGTACACTTTCAATCTGCCTGCCATTTCCCACCCAATCTCTTCCACTATGTTCTCAACCACAAGTGGAGACCATGTCACTTCATCAAGTTCATCATACCAGACAACATGAGCATTCACATAAGAACGGTTGCTACCACGGCCAAGGAAATATCCTCCATGGTTGATCTGAACTGAAATTTTTTTGCTCCGTGTGCCTTGTAAAAATAAAACATTTACACAAGGATCGAAACATCGACAAGGCACCACCTTTACACCCTTAAACCCCAAATCGAGCACTAAACCCTAAGCGGAATCGAAGTCCAAAGGCGGGTCCTATGCAACTAACCCAAAATTGATGATGTCCAAGCCCTACTCGATCCAAATAGGTACAAATTCGTCACAATCAAGAACAAACATAAAACCCTACTCGAACCCCCAAATCCCGCGCAAAACCCTTGCCTACTAAAATATGGACTCCAATGCGAGGAACCCTATAACCAATCAAGATTTCTTATGCCCAGACGAGATATTGAGATTAACAACCCAAAAATCCAAGAAGAAAGGGAAATTTTGGGACTTCTCAGATTGGCGCGGCCGTCAGGCGACAATCGGTGCCATCGCCGCCACGCCTATACACCCCGATGAACAGGGGTTGACGAACAGCGTCTCCACCCTCGCCGGCGCGTCCAGACACCGATGAGCGGTCTTGCTGCGACGATCGCCTCCCTCTCTTCTGCGCCGCTTCCTCCGCTTGGTGGTAACGAAGACGAGCGAGCAAGGGATTTGATCCATTTCAATGACACGGGGGGTTTTGTGCAAAATGGTCGCGCGGACGGCCGCTCCGTGCCACCTGGCGCGGTCCATTGGTCAAAAGGGGCGGTGTACGAGCTCAATACGTGCTACCGTTACCGTATAATCATGTCTTGTCATATATAGTGACCGTATTGCATGTATCCCTAAGTACGGTGACCGAAGTGAGCAGATGAAGCAAAAACAGTGACTTCCGATGCATTTTACTCTTTTTGTTATAGCATCATGTATTCGACATTTGGTGACGCATTGGGAGAAATGAGCTCGTTTGCACACTAGAGAAGAGAAAAGAAGGCTTGATTCATCATGTGTCCAACCAACCAACCAACAAGCACCAAGGTTTCATTCAAGTCCGCACCAACAACAGCAACAAGCAGCGCATCAACAATGAACGCAGCGACGATCGGTCCGAAACAAAAAAAATCAACACATGGAATACAAACGGACCAAGGAAACCATCGTATAAACACTGACACTCGAGGAACCATGATCACAGCATATTCAATGCAGGATGCACCCAGGATTGGTCGATCTGCAGAACTGGGCCGAGGATGAGCAACTACTCCTTGAAGGACATGGCCGTCTCGAAGGCCCCTACCAAGGCCTTCACCCTGCTATTCCTCTCCTCCAGGAGCTTGCTTTTCGTCTCCTCGATCACGTCGTTGCTCTTGGGATCATCCTTCCTCCATGACTGAGCAGCTTCAGTCCTGCCGCTTGCCTTCGTTATAGCGTCTTCTGTCTCCGCCGCTCGATCCAATTCATCGGCAACCTTTGCAATGTCCGCATCCTCTTTCTCTGGCTGCTCCTTGATTTCCTCCTCATTCTTGCCTTTTTGCTGAGTGTGCGGCCCCTGCTGATCGCGTCGAGGTGAAGCAGAAGCGGAAGCGGAAGCAGCCATGTCAATGGGTTTCAGGTCCACAGGGTCAGGAAGCTGCTCCTGCAACTGATCTTCAATGGACGGAGTGGTCAGGCTCTCGGATTCCTCAAACTGCATCGATGGCTCGTCATCTTTCTCCTTCCTGGTTGTAGTGGATGGCTCCGCTGCCCTCTGAGGAGCACCCCTTGGCCTTGAGCTTGCGTTGGCACCACCATTTGCTGCTGCTTCTCTTTTCTTTGCCGCTGTGCCTGGCGCGCGTGCCGAGGACGCGGGCAGAGGCTTCCCACCTCTCAAAGCTCCCGGCGACGGCGATGACGCCCTCTGGATGCTCGGCTTTGGGGACGCCACCCCTTTGCCAGGGGTGGGCCTTGGCGAAAGCTTATTCTTCAGCAAGGTAGAAGACGAGTTGGCGGTGTCCTTGAACGAACTGCTGAGCGGCCCAGCGAGCGCATGAGGCCGCTGTGAGTTGGCGGTGACTTTGTCGGATTTCGCTCTAGCCAGAGCCGGCTTTGAGGCTGGCTTGCTGCCATGAATGGATGGGCCTGAGCCGGACATTGTCCGTGAAGAGATGGACCGGCCAGCGTGTGACAATGAGGGACGGCACATGTCCGGGGAGGCGGAAGGAGCCGCCGCCGACGCAGCGGCAGCCGAAGGACCGAGCTTGCGATCTGGGGAACTCGGCACTGACCTCGCCCGGCGCGCGCCGTAGCCGGAGGAGGAGGACTCGCTGCTGGAGGGCTTGAGGTTGGGGGCCATCCTGGTGGCCCTGTCCCTGCTGGGACAGAGAGGCCCCTTCTTGGATGTCGCCATTGGTATATCCCTAGATCAGCTCAGCTGCGCTGCAGAAGAAGCGGCACCGGTGAGATGGGCTTGCACCTGCCAATTGCATAAATAAACCAAGTAAAAAACTTGCCCCATTATTGTACGAACACGATGAAGCTGAGAAAATAAGAAAATGTGTCAAGAATCCAATCGTGTTGTTCTTGGTGTGACATCTAATCGCCGGCTCCAGCAAAAAGAGCAAGGGGATAAAAGAGACGACAAAAATAAGCTTATCGCCAAGAATTCTCGGTTAAAGTATTTGATTGATGGCGCAGGCTCCAACAGCCCGCGATTCTTTCCTTTCCTGGTTTCTTTTCTAGGCTCCATACCAACATTTCAATCAGCCCTAAAAATACATGAAAAACATTGCCATTTACTACTAATCTAGAACCTCCGTCCGTACCAGCTACCTTTAATGTCAATAATTATCATAAGCATAACCTCGCCAGCAAATGCAAGGAAGCTATCAAACAAGAAATATGTATGACAAGAGATACATACACAAAAATAAAAATCTGCAGGATTTAACAATTTCTTCCTCTTTTCACATCATGTGTCAGTACGGCTACAATTATTCCCTGCGGCATGGAAAGGAAGAACCGAAGAATGCCTGTCTGTCTACAAACCCGCTCACGGCTCACCCACCCATCTTCATCAGAGTCACGGACAGCAACGACCAAGGGAAGAACAAACAAGGAACCGGCCGCCATTACTGACAGGAAGTAGGAAGCAACCACTAGCAGCATGTAGGAGAAGGAGACTCATACATACCTGGAGGAGGTGGAGGTGGAGGTGACCGTCCGGAGGAGGCGGTGGATCGATCTGGGGATCCTCCGGCTGGGCGATGGGGGAGCTATTGTGGCCCAGATGCGGGGGCGAGGGCGAGGAGGAAGGAGGGGAGGGGAGGAAAGTTAACACCATGGCCGGCCCACATTTTATGCCGCGATTTGGACGGTAGCTGTGCGGGTGGGAGAGAGCGCAGCACGGAAGGAAGGACCCGCCCATTGCCTGCCGTGTTTCCTTAAAATAGCCACGCACAGCCGCGTAGGCACCCGAGGAACACAACGGAACGGCTCATCTTGGGCTTTGCCCTGGACCTGGACCGCGCCTCACAGTGGAAACTCTCTTGCATTAACTGATTTTCCTTTTTCTTATAACAATGACGATCTGGTCTTCTTTTTTATAAAAATCGTCATAAAATAAAATAGAGATTGCCCAAGTCACAGCACTGGATTAGGAAGCTGAGGCCATGGCCAACGCGCTCAGGGGCGCCGACCAAAGAAAAAAATTGAGAGGGGGCAACAATGTATGGCCATATTCATTCATGAATTAACAAAGTAATCGTCCATGCAAATTCTATACCTATATATACATATATACCTACCCGCTAATAAAGCAAGGTGTGTTTCTTCGATTTTTTCACCCGTTCACCGTCAAAATAATTTTTTTCTATTCAAGGTGGTACTAATTTTTTGTACGTCCGTCTGTTAGCAAAGGAAAAATGATTTATACAGAATTACGTTCATGGGCCGCGCGCCCTGTGGCCCAGTAGAGTCAGCCCATTTTTTTCTGCCCACCCAGCAATAAAAATCCTATTTCCCGCACACTACGGCAAATAGTTCGAGGTACGCACATGGCGCCCAAGACTGGGCCGCCCTTTTTTTCTGTTCTGCGTTTCAATTTTCCCTTTTCTGTTTCTTTCTCTTTTATTTCCTTTTTTATTTTTTCCATTCCAAGTCTATTTTTAACTTTTTCTGCAATTCAAAATTTTTAAAAAATGTTTGTAATTTCCATTTTTAGTCAAAATTTCGTAAAAAGTTATGAATTACGAAAATGTGTTCCTATTTTTAAAAATGTTTGGATTTTTTTGGTCGTTCCAATTCTTTTCCAAAATTTCCAAAAATTATTCCCATTTTTTTAGAAAATGTTTTCATTTTTAACAATTGTCCAAGATTTTAAAAAATGTCCTAAATTCGGAAAATATTCTTGTTTTAGCGATATGTTCAAAATTGAAAATAATATTTGCACTAAAGAAACACATTTTCTAAAATTCTTCTGAATGTCCAAAACACGTTCCCGTTTTATAAAAGTGTTCACAACTTAAAAATGTTCATATTTTTATAAAAGGTTCATGTTTTTAAGAAATGTATGTGAAATTGAAGAAATCTTCCGTTAAATTTTTTTGTTCTTCTTTTTTGAAAAATGTATGGAATTTTCAAAAAAATGTTCCTAATTTGGAAAATTGTTCATGTTGCCAAGTATATTCGGTAGTTCATGTTACGAACTCCAGAATTTTGTTCCTATTTCGAAAATGTTTGCACTCTTAAATTTTTTGCCGTTACGATTTTTTTTCAAAATTTTAAAAACTATTCCCATTTTATAAAAAAGTGATTGGGGTTTTGAAAATTTGTTCAAGATTTTAAAAATGTTACAAATTCGAAAAATATTCTTGTTTTTGTGATATGTTCAAAATTAAAAATACTTTTTGCATGAAGATACACATTTTCTGAATTTCTTCTAAATGTTCGAAACATGTTCCATTTCCAAAAAAAATTCACAAATTAAAAAAATGTTCATATTTTTATAAAAGGTCATGCTTTTAAGAAATGCTTATGAATTAAAAAAAATCCCGTTCAAATTTTTTGTTCGTGTTTTTTAAATGTATGGAATTTTGGAAAACTGTTCGTAATTTGGAAAATTGTTCATGTTGCCAGGTATATTCGGTAGTTCATAGTTATCATTTTCTTAAAGTTTAAAAAATGTTTCGAATCTGACGTTGCATTAGATTCTTATAAATATTCACGCTGACCATTGGTTAGCAGGACGTGTTTGTTTGAGTAGCTAGCAACATGTGGTTGGGTCTTTGAGGTAATGAGTTCGATCACTCCCATACTGGGCCTGCTCCGGATCCGGCATATCGAGCTAGGTTGGCTTGTTCAGAATAAGAGACCCCATAAATTATTGACGGTGGTAGCTTCCATGTGCCAATAAAAGAGTATGCTGGTTAATTATAACTGAAAGAAATTGTGGACACTTGCCAATAAAAGAGAATATAGTGGTTTGGCTCTAATTGAAGGGCGCCATGTTGAACTAGAGAATAGAGACATGTGGGGGTATTGATCCATTTTTATATTGAGCTAGAGGCCTGTAATTTTATTATCCCGTTGCGATGCACGGGCATGTGTGCTAGTTAAAACCTAAGCACATTGGCTAGGGTTGGTTGACCCCTCACATATATAGGCACGGCTGTCCGAGTCGCCAACAACCCACGATCCAACATCTCAGATCATGTCTCGTCTATTAAGGACTCTCCTTTTTTGATCGGCAAAAAATAAGTGCACAGGTGTGAACTCAGCTCGGCTCATTCCCACAACCCACGACATGCGCGCGTAGTGACGAGGTGGGTGGTGGAGGAGGAGCACGCGGAAACCATTGTTCTTCACAAGCTCCAATAGCATATGAAAGAGAATCCCTTATAAGGAGGTCCAACTTCTTCTCTACTAGCGGGGTGGTACTAAACTTCCCACCAAATCCCTTGCCATGATACCTACAACAACCTTAGAGATTTTTTGAAATTGTTGGATGGGCCTAAAACCCATCCCATATTTCAACAATCCCCCATCAGATCTCGAGGGCTCATTCTGTCCTCCGTTCCAAACACTATTTTGATATACTAGTATTTTAGTGAAGACATGTTAAGGTTGAACTCCACCTAGAGGAAGTAGCTACACTTCTCCACCACTGAACAATGGACTATGCCTTGAATTTTCAGTTTGGCGTAAAAAGTTTCACCACATGGCTCACTAGTATTAGGCTGTCGAAGGCTGACCCCTCGAGTGGAGCATATTAGTCACACTCCTCGCCCATTCATGAGCTTTCTAGAGATCACCCAATCTCATAGATTGTGATCAGCAGTCGGGCTCATATAGGTGTGTTCCTTCAAAGACCGCTATGTAGGATAGCATCTTGCTTATATAAGCTTTGGAACACATCAAGACAGTAGTCAACCTACCATACCGTTTCTGAGAGTATTACATCTTCAATGGATAGGGTTAGTAAAGTTCCTGTCCTCAGTTAACCACTAGCTTGTTTTCACATGTCCTACTTCATGGGATCTCCTATCACATAGGTTGGGTTACCACCATGGCAACTCATGTGGGTCTCATACCCATCTCCCTCAATGCATTTTCTATCACAACACGTAATAGCCCTTTAGTAAAGGGATCTGTCAGATTCTTAGCCAACTGGATATAATCCAACGATATCACTCCAGGGTTTCTTAAATGTTTGACAACTTTTAATCTCATTCTTATGTGCTTTGTGAATTGCATGTTGTCCTTTGAACTCTTCACCTTGATAATAACTGTCTGATTATCATAGTTTATAAGAATAGTCGGAACCGGCTTTTCAACCACTGGCAAGTCCATCAAAAGATTTTGAAGCCATTCTGCTTCGACATGAGATGTGTCTAATGCCGTTAGTTCTGCTTTCATTGTTGATTTCGTCATGATCGTTTGCTACCAAGACTTCCTGAAAACAGTGCCACCTCCAAGTGTAAACATATACCCAATTATGGCCTTCATCTCATTGGTATTAGAGATCCAATTCGTATCACTATACCCTTCAAGTATCGACGGGTATCCGGTATAGTGAACTCCATAATTCATAGTACCTTTCAGATATCACATAATTCTTTCAACAACATGCCAATGTACATCACCCGGATTGGAAACAAACCAACTCAGTTTGCTCACAGCGAATGTCATGTCAGGCCCCGTAGCGCTCGCTAGATACATGAATGAACCAATGACTTGAGAGTATCTGAGTTGATCGTTAGATGTGCCTTCGAACATTCGAATCCTCACACTAGGATCATATGGTGTTGGGGAAATTTTGCAGTCTGAATATCCAAAACGACACAAAATCTTCTCCACATAATGGGATTGCAGAAGGGTAATCCCAACCTCACTGTCTCTCAATAGCTTAATGTTCAAGATAACATCAGCCACACCAACGTCCTTCATCTCAAAGTTCTGAGATAGAAACAACTTAACCTCCTCAATGACTTTGAGGTTGGTTCCAAATATCAGTATGTCATCAACATACAAGCATAGTATAATTCCTTCACCCCACCATAGCGATAATATTCACAATCGTTAGCTTCATTAACAACAAAACCAACAGCTGGCAAAGTTGTATTAAACTTCTCATGCTATTGCTTAGGTGCTTGTTTTAGGCCATATAAAGATTTCAATAACTTACACACATTTCCTTACTGACCATTTATTACAAGCCATCTGGCTGTCGCATGTAGATTTCCTCGCCAGCTCTCCGTTTAGGGAAGTTGTCTTAACATCCATTTGATGGACGAGAAGACCATGCGAGGCCTCCAACGAGAGTAATACTCGAATGGTGGTCAGTCTAGCCACACGTGAATAAGTATTGAAGAAATCTTCTTCTTTCTAAGAATAACCCTTGGCCACGATCCCAGCCTTGTACTTCTCAATGGTACCATCTGGCCTAACCTTCTTTTTGAACACCCACTTACATCCCAATTGTTTGCAACCATAGGGACGTTCAGTGATTTCCCATGTCCCGTTAGCCATGATGGAATCACTACAAAAAAAGACACATCCATGACATTATGGCCCGAATGCAAACTTTTTCTGTCATGGATGTGACACTTCTATGACAATAATTGTGACAAAAACACGTATCATCATAGACATGGTGGGCTCCTACTTCTATCGAGCCGAAGGCGCACCTACACGACATTCTTTGGGCTATCCATGACATAAAAAATCATGGTAGAATTGAGGGCGAGGAAATTTTCGAGGATTTCTTGGTATATGGTGGGCAATTGGTGGGCGGTCAGCCCCGAGAGATGCAGCGGTTTGCGCATCTCTCGCTCGTAGATGCACGTGTTTGCAAGCCATGTTCACTAACTAAATCTGAGCGAGGCGATCGCTTATTGAACCCGAGCGAACAATCGATCCCTCCCACTACGTACTGAACACGAGCGATCGATCCCACTACATACTGAAGCCGATCGATCCCTTTGCTGCTAACTGAACCCGAGCGTTTCCTTTGCTTGTAACTAAAGCCGATCGATCCCTTCGCTGCTAACTGAACCTGAGCGATCTCTCCCTTTGCTGCTTACTGACTCAATGGGAGTGACACTCGTGGGAGTACGTAGTTTGCCGGCCCGATCGATCGATGCGTTGCGAGACATGAGTTGAGCTAGCCGGTTGGGTTGCCTCTCGATGAACATTGCCCGTTTCTTCCACGCGTGTGATACATAGAACGAGTCAAGACTTTACATCAATCGAGCCCCTTGCGAGAGACATGGTGAGTTGACCTAGCTGGTTGGGTGGTTGTGGGTGAACAATTCCCATTGTTGCCGCCCGCTCGTACACCCCACCCAAGTTGGTGGGGGTTGGATGAATAGGACCCCATGGTAGTAGGCGGTTGGCGCTAGATGATCAGGAGCCCGTGGTAGTAGGTGATACATCCCAAATGTATCTACTTATCCAAACACTTTTGCTCTTTGTTTGGACTCTGATTTGCATGATTTGAATGGAACTAACACAGATTGACGTTGTTTTAGCAGTATTGCCATGGTGTTGTTTTTGTGCAGAAATAAAAGTTCTCGGATTGAGTTGAAAATTTATGGAAAATATTTTTAGAATATATAAAAAATATTGGCAAAGAGAACTACCGGAGGGGGGCCACTGTGACATCCCAAAATTCTAAATTTTGGAATGTTATAAATAAATAGATAGTTTTGATTGATTGTTTGATTGATTGACTGAAAGTGAGTGAATAAATTGAAACTTTTGAAAGTTAAATGAGAGGAATAAAGGACTTTCCCAAACTTTCATTTTTGCTTTTATGCTTTTGTGAATTCAAGTACTCTTCATCACAAAACCACGGAGAGAAGATGACATTACTTCTTCCATTTATTTAATGACAAGGGTGTTGAAAATATTTGAATTTCATTTGGAAAATATTTCCAATTCTGAAACTTTATGCAACTCAATGATTTTCACGGCGAAGATAAAATGGCTTCTTCAAAACATATGAAATATGAGTTGGGAGTTCAAAGAATTAAATTCAAAGTTCTTTTGAAATTATTTTTCAATTTGGAGTTATTTGAGTTTTATTCAAATTATTTTCTCCAAAAATAAAATACATGGAAAATAGGGTAACATGATTCCCTACAACCTAAAATTGGAGAGGAATAAATTTGAATTCATTTTGGTATTTTTAAAATGATTTTATTGGATTTTAATAGAGCTGAAGCACTCTTTGCTTTATTTAAATTTGTGTGTATTTTATTTAATGCTATAATAATGTCCATGTTGTAGAAAATCTTTTTCTGCAAATTTTGGTATATTATATGCCTATATAAAAGTTTTAGTCATTTTGTTTTTTTTAGTTCTCTGAAAATTTTGTTTAAAAAAAAATCCGCAGCGCCTTGGGCCAAAGGCCCAAGCCGCCACTTGCCACCGGCCGGCCAAGGCCATCATGCGCGCCGCACCAAGGGAAGCCAGGGAGCCGTCGTTCCTTTTCCAATCCTAGTAGGACTTTTGTCCTACTTCCGTTTATTCCGATTTGTTTCTAGATCTTTTCCCTTTTGTTTCCTAATCCTAGTCTATTTCTTGTCCCCTACCCCAAGCAAAACCCTCCCCTCCCCAATATAAATACCTAAGCACCCCCCCCCTCCAACACATCAAACCAATACCTCTCCTCTCCTCTCCGCAGCAGCAGCAGTGCAGCACCACCGCCGCCGCTTGCCATCGCCGCCGCCAAGTGCTGCCGCCGCGCCCTCGACCTCTCCTGAGGTTTATATGATCTCCTCTCCACCGTCCCGTGATCTCCTTTCCTCTAGGAGCAACCGCAACATCGGATCCGATCTTCTTCCCCAACTCCGACGACTACTCCGGTGAGATCCACGAAATCCCGTAATTCATTTTTTTCAGAAAATAGCAATCTTAGAAAATTCATATCTTTTAGAGTTTTTAGTATTTTTGAGTGATTCCAATTGCTATGTGTCACAAATTTGCTGAAGTTTCTGTTAGTTCAATTTTATTTCACATTTGAGCAGTTTAAATTTGTGTTTGTATGAATTTGCTCAAATCACTAGATTTGAGCTATTTTGAGTTAGGAATATTATTTTTGACCGATTCTTTTTGATCCTGGTCTCTAGGACCTTTGTTTATCCAGTAGTATTTAGTATTTTATTTTTAGGTTAATTTAAATTAGGTTTTTAGCAAAACAGTATTGGTTTACTTATAGTTCTGTTTTAGCCATTTCTTTATTGTTTTTATTAGTTTTAAATTATTTATTTTTGTCACTTTTGACAAAATTAGTTGTGTTCTGTTAGACAACAGGAGAAATTTTTTTTTGTTTTAAAAATTTATTTTCCTTAGTTTTGTATGAAACCTTCTATAGGTCATAGTTAGAGTTTTATAAAAGCTTTTATTTGTTTCTTTTTGCAAATAAAATTTTATGATAAAAATACTTTCTGTTAACTTAGTTGTTTTATTTTTTATTTTCTGTTAAATTATTAGTTTAGTGTTTTAATTGCTGTTAAGTTTTTTTACTTAGGGCAAAACTATGTTAGATGCTTGTAGCAAAGTCATAGATTTTAGTTAGTAGTTTTTCTTTCTAGTTTTATTTGAAGCTTCTTTGGACTTTGTTGGAGTTTTATTATTGAGTTTTTTTTGTTTTGATTGTTATTTTGAGTGTTAGTATTGCTTGCTAGAATGATTGCTTATGTGAATGCTATGTTTGACTTGTATAGATTTTCTTCGGAGAGTGACGAATAGTTCTATCAAATTTTGTGAGAGTGTTGTTATCTTCATCAACGTGCCGAGCAAGTTCACTTTGACCATGTTTTCATACCTATGTGTTTTATTGCATCTAGTGTCATCTTCGCAACAATCCCTCCAGTAGTGATATTGAATCCTTGTAGTTGAGTAGTATGCATGAGGTAGGAACCCATCACCCTGTTACCAAGCCGGGGCGTTATTTATTTTAATGCTACGCTATAGTAGGCGGGGTTGGTATGAGTGCTCGGGAGTGGTGTGAGAATGGAGGATCTCGTCAATGGCGACAACTCCATGATGGAATCTGCAAGGACTGCATCTTCAAGGCCTCAAGACTTCAAGACTCGAGACAAGAATTCAATACACACTCTTGGGTGAAGGATGGTTGACGGGCACCTGGAGAAACCAGTGGTTGGCGGGATGCATGGAGAAGCGCCATGACATCTTGTGGAAAGCTTCACCCAGACTCAAAGAGACGGAAGAATACTTCATGCCGGAAGCTTACCTATGCAACCGCAAGTCACTATGGGCTCGGCTTGGTTGACCTTAGTTGTGACTCTGGTGGGATGGTGCTAGCGGATGTAGAACTACGGTAGGATTGGATGAGCACGGACGGTGGTCGAGGAACTCTTGGAAGACCATGTTTGATCGTCTTGTTCTCAAACACCACGAAGTGCGAGAGCGTAAAAGAGGATCGAATCTTGCGGGTAAAGTGTACAAACCTCTGCGGAGGTTTAAACCTAATCGATTAGCCGTGTCCCGATTACGGACAATTTGAGCATCTGGACTTGGATCTATCTCGGAACTCTCAACACGGATTGATAACTTAATTGTGGGCAACTTATGATGATTTTGGGCTATGAGACATCGGTTGGCGGAACCATGTCATGATAGAAAACTCCATAGTACAGACTTCATTTATTCCTTTGATGTAGGGAAAATAAAACCAGCTTTTACGCAAACAAAACTCAGACCCGAGCCACAAAGCCAAATTGCATATAGTATAGCTTTACCATCTGTTTTCTCATGTTGTGATCTTGCGGTACATTCAATGTCTGACCTACACGGCTGCAACGTATCATGTTGCAGGATTTTCTCCGACGAGTAAGAGTTACGATCTGAGGTTACGGTCTACACTCAACTTGCCGATGGCGTTGATGGGACTCCACACCGACTATTTGTTTCATGATGACTTATGAGGTATATATCAGTTTTGCGTTAATTATACATGTGATTGCACTTTGATATATACATTGATGTCTTGTGTGTGCCGACATCTTGATCCGAGGATGGCACGAAACACGAGGCTTGACCGTCGAGGTCGGGTCGCTTCTGAATATGGTATCGAGCACATGTTGGTATAGGGCGTGACCTAGAAATCGGAAAGCCCTTGGACAGGATATCTCAAAACTTTATTTTCAAAAGACTCTTACTCCTCATTTTTTCTGATTTTATCAAACAGACCCTCTCACCTCAAATAGTTAGAATATACCCTTTTCCTTTTGACCACATGAAGGATCAATGAAGCCGCTCCAAGAAAGATATCGGACAGTGATGACCCTTCAAAGTAACCAGGATTTCACCATGCATTAGAAGAGTTGAAGCTGCAACAATTGAAGACTCGAAGACTTGAAGAATTTGAAGTCTGAAGAATTATTTAACCTTTAGAAGACCAAACCCTGTTATATACTTACGTTAGATCTGACGATTTGTGAGCTGTCATTTTGTTTGATGTTTTCCAAAGCCACAAAGTAAAACTTGTTTCTTCAAAACTATTGTTTGTATTGTGTGTATATCCCTCCCCACCTCTCTCATATCTCATCCCAAAACTTTTGGACCCCATAGATGATGAATGAAGTTGGACTGATATTCTCTGGACCGAAGACTCAGTGGAGGCGAGCTATGGATTGAACATGGAGAATCACTTGAGAGCAATTTGGTTTCAAGGAAGAATGAAGTATCGTCGCTCTTGATTACTTTGAAGGAAGTGCTGCAACATGGTGGCAGATGCATCAAGCTATCTGAGGATGGAATGGAGCAAAGACTTGGGAAGAATTCAAGAAGACTCGACAAGATCTCGTCTTATCCGGAAGCACCATGATACACCAAGAAATAAACCTTGTGCCTGCAAGATTTGCGAAGAAATAGGACACACCGGGAGGAACACAAGGATGGATGCCCTCATTGTGAGGAGAAACACCCACCGAGGAATGCGCAACTAGTCGGTGACTTGTTTCTTGTGTGAAGGAACCACCCACTACCCGACTCGATGTCACATTTACCCCATGGTGCAACAACTATTCAGGGAGCAGGAAGAAGGAATGAAATAAGCCCTCAGAAGTTATGAAAGAACACATGATGAAGGAATGTGTTGAAGACCACGATGGAGAAGGCCTCAACAGATTTTACTCAATGCACGCTATTCATGTGGAGAAGAAGGACATTTTCACAAGATTGCACCAAGGAAAGAAAAGAGTGTCAGGATACTTCCGGCGGAAGCAATAGAGTTTGATCCACGGGGAATAGAAGGTTTGATCGAGCGAAGAAACCGGAAGAGAAAACAAACACACCCTCGAACAACCCAATTTCGCAAAGAGGGACAAGAGTCGTATTACATGTTTTGAATGTAAGGGCGTCGGGCATTATGCCAATCATTGTCTTGAAAGGAAGCAAGGAACTCAAGGAGCGGGCACCATCTCCAAGAAGCCCAAAGACTTATCGAAAGTTATGTGTTTTCATTGCAAGGAAGCAGGACATTATGCTACTAAATGTTCCTACAAGAAGGAAGCTAGAGTTGAGTAGTTGGAATTTTGATATGGATAATAAGAGTGGTAGAAACCAATTTTTTTCATGAGTACAATAAGTTGAGTTATGTAATGGGTGCTCGAGTTTGTAATGGATTCATGAAATCAATAAAGTTAAGGTGACATGTTTTCATATGTTTAATTGTATGAGTTGTTACTCTATGAACACGGATTTTGACCATTTTCGAGGATATGAGAAATATGGTCTATGGATGGATTGTGAATTTCATTTTAAGGGTGATAGTACCCTATGAAGAACACTAGACCAATGGAAATGGAAATGTGTCCCACAGGTTGGAGTTTGGAAAAAATGAGTTGAAGTTTTATCTTTGATATGATGGTATTAAGAAATGAAATGTTATTGGATTTAAAGTGGTGTAATGTTGGAAAATGGAGCAATTGTAACTCCAAGGATGAGTGAAATTGGTACAAGTGTTGAAGTGGGCTCATAACCCACAGGCCCAGGAATTAATAAGGGTCAAGTACCCTTTGGAAGAAGAAATTTTGGGAAGACTGTGATTTGATCGTGAGACGTTTACGTAGGAGGTTCGCAAAAAACCGAGAGTTGTGAAGAAGCGATAGATGTTTTGTTCAGCTTGCGAATCAATGGAATTATCCGAACTAAGTTCGTTGAGAAGAGAAATTCTGCAATGCTTGTGAGGATGACCGAGTGTTAGAATGCGAGATTAAGCTAAACCATGTACAAGGTAATGATTTGGGTGCGGGATGGATTGATCACCATACCGACTTACTCTTATTATTAAGCTTTGCTATATGGGATGGTAAATCTGAGTGACCTACCTATAGTAGAGTGACGATGATATTAAACCTTGTTGAACCTTAGAATGGTATAAGCATTTTTCCCTTGTACAAGGCCGTTGTTGCCAACCGTAGGATATACGGTGAGGATCAACCCAGACCCATTTCTGCGGGAGAAACCATAAATTGTTGACCACCATGAGATATCGATAGTTGTTTAGCATTGGCGCGGACCTATCCGTTATGAAGACCAGTCTCGAATAACCTTACCAAGATGAAAGGACAAAAGAATTGAGGAAAAGGTTATGCCGCTACCGAAGAGCCCGCAGATGAAATTTTCCGAGATCTGGGAAGGCCGACACCGTCAAGAATGAGGATGGAGTATATAAGCATGGATGGGACCGTAACGATGTTTCTAAGGGTGGTAGCACCCAGGACCGGAGACGATCGATGGATTTTGAAGACCCCAAACCTAACCCATTTCTTTCTAGCCTCTCCGAATCTAGGGACGAGATTCAATTTAAGGTGATAGTTTGTAACATCCCAAAATCTAAATTTTGGAATGTTATAAATAAATAGATAGTTTTGATTGATTGTTTGATTGATTGGTGAAAGTGAGTGAATGAATTGAAACTTTTGAAAGTTAAATGAGAGGAATAAAGGACTTTCCCAAACTTTCATTTTGCTTTTATGCTTTTAGTGAATTCAAGTACTCTTCATCACAAAACCACGGAGAGAAGATGACATTACTTATTCCATTTATTTAATGACAAGGGTGTTGAAAATATTTGAATTTCATTTGGAAAATATTTCCAATTCTGAAACTTTATGCAACTCAATGATTTTCACGGCGAAGATAAAATGGCTTCTTCAAAACATATGAAATATGAGTTGGGAGTTCAAAGAATTAAATTCAAAGTTCTTTTGAAATTATTTTTCAATTTGGAGTTATTTGAGTTTTATTCAAATTATTTTCTCCAAAAATAAAATACATGGAAAATAGGGTAACATGATTCCCTACAACCTAAAATTGGAGAGGAATAAATTTGAATTCATTTTGGTATTTTTAAAATGATTTTTATTGGATTTTAGTAGAGCTGAAGCACTCTTTGCTTTATTTAAATTTGTGTGTATTTTATTTAATGCTATAATAATGTCCATGTTGTAGAAAATCTTTTTCTGCAAATTTTGGTATATTATATGCCTATATAAAAGTTTTAGTCATTTTGTTTTTTTTTAGTTCTCTGAAAATTTTGTTTAAAAAAAATCCGCAGCGCCTTGGGCCAAAGGCCCAAGCCGCCACTTGCCACCGGCCGGCCAAGGCCATCACGCGCGCCGCACCAAGGGAAGCCAGGGAGCCGCCGTTCCTTTTCCAATCCTAGTAGGATTTTTGTCCTACTTCCGTTTATTCCGATTTGTTTCTAGATCTTTTCCCTTTTGTTTCCTAATCCTAGTCTATTTCTTGTCCCCTACCCCAAGCAAAACCCTCCCCTCCCCAATATAAATACCTAAGCACCCCCTCCAACACATCAAACCAACACCTCTCCTCTCCTCTCCTTGGCAGCAGATGCAGCACCACCACCCGCTTGCCATCGCCGCCCAAGCCAAGTCTTGCCGCCTCGACCTCTCCCGAGGTTTATATGATCTCCTCTCCACCGTCCCGTGATCTCCTTTCCTCTAGGAGCAACATAACATCGGATCCGATCTTCTTCCCCAACTCCGACGACTACTCCGGTGAGATCCACGAAATCCGTAATTCATTTTTTTTCGAAAATAGCAATCTTAGAAAATTCATATCTTTTAGAGTTTTTAGTATTTTGAGTGATTCCAATTGCTATGTGTCACAAATTTGCTGAAGTTTCTGTTAGTTCAATTTTATTTCACATTTGAGCAGTTTAAATTTGTGTTTGTATGAATTTGCTCAAATCACTAGATTTGAGCTATTTTGAGTTAGGAATATTATTTTTGACCAATTCTTTTTGATCCTGGTCTCTAGGACCTTTGTTTATCCAGTAGTATTTAGTATTTTATTTTTAGGTTAATTTAAATTAGGTTTTAGCAAAACAGTATTGGTTTACTTATAGTTCTGTTTTAGCCATTTCTTTATTGTTTTTATTAGTTTTAAATTATTTATTTTTGTCACTTTTGACAAAATTAGTTGTGTTCTGTTAGACAACAGGAGAAAAAAAATTTGTTTTAAAAATTTATTTTCCTTAGTTTTGTATGAAACCTTCTATAGGTCATAGTTAGAGTTTTATAAAAGCTTTTTATTTGTTTCTTTTGCAAATAAAATTTTATGATAAAAATACTTTCTGTTAACTTAGTTGTTTTATTTTTATTTTCTGTTAAATTATTAGTTTAGTGTTTTAATTGCTGTTAAGTTTTTTTTACTTAGGGCAAAACTATGTTAGATGCTTGTAGCAAAGTCATAGATTTTCGTTAGTAGTTTTTCTTTCTAGTTTTATTTGAAGCTTCTTTGGACTTTGTTGGAGTTTTATTATTGAGTTTTTTTGTTTTGATTGTTATTTTGAGTGTTAGTATTGCTTGCTAGAATGATTGCTTATGTGAATGCTATGTTTGACTTGTATAGATTTTCTTGGAGAGTGACGAATAGTTCTATCAAATTTTGTGAGAGTGTTGTTATCTTCATCAACGTACCGAGCAAGTTCACTTTGACCATGTTTTTCATACCTATGTGTTTTATTGCATCTAGTGTCATCTTAGCAACAATCCCTCCAGAGTGATATTGAATCCTTGTAGTTGAGTGGTATGCATGAGGTAGGAACCCATCACCTGTTACCAAGCCGGGGCGTTATTTATTTTAATGCTACGCTATAGTAGGCGGGGTTGGTATGAGTGCTCGGAGTGGTGTGAGAATGGAGGATCTCGTCAATGGCGACAACTCCATGATGGAATCTGCAAGGACTGCATCTTCAAGGCCTCAAGACTTCAAGACTCGAGACAAGAATTCAATACACACTCTTGGGTGAAGGATGGTTGTGGGCACCTGGAGAAACCGGTGGTTGGCGGGATGCATGGAGAAGCGCCATGACATCTTGTGGAAAGCTTCACCCAGACTCAAAGAGACGGAAGAATACTTCATGCCGGAAGCTTACCTATGCAACCGCAAGTCACTATGGGCTCGGCTTGGTTGACCTTAGTTGTGACTCTGGCTGGGATGGTGCTAGCGGATGTAGAACTACGGTAGGATTGGATGAGCACCGGACGGTGGTCGGAGGAACTCTTGGAAGACCATGTTTGATCGTCTTGTTCTCAAACACCTGAAGTGCGAGAGCGTAAAAGAGGATCGAATCTTGCGGGTAAAGTGTACAAACCTCTGCGAGGGTTTAAACCTAATCGATTAGCCGTGTCCCGATTCACGGACAATTTGAGCATCTGGACTTGGATCTATCTCGGAACTCTCAACACGGATTGATAACTTAATTTTGGGCAACTTATGATGATTTTGGGCTATGAGACATCGGTTGGCGGAACCATGTCATGATAGAAAACTCCATAGTACAGACTTCATTTATTCCTTTGATGTAGGGAAAATAAAACCAGCTTTTACATAAACAAAACTCAGACCCGAGCCACAAAGCCAAATTGCATATAGTATAGCTTTACCATCTGTTTTCTCATGTTGTGATCTTGCGGTACATTCAATGTCTTGACCTACACGGCTGCAACGTATCATGTTGCAGGATTTTCTCCGACAGTAAGAGTTACGATCTGAGGTTACGGTCTACACTCAACTTGCCGATGGCGTTGATGGGACTCCACACCGACTATTTGTTTCCTTGATGACTTATGAGGTATATATCAGTTTTGCGTTAATTATACATGTGATTGCACTTTGATATATACATTGATGTCTTGTGTGTGCCGAGATATCTTGATCCGAGGATGGCACGAAACACGAGGCTTGACCGTCTCGAGGTCGGTCGCTTCTGACCACCCAGAGCCACAAGCTCGGGGCACACCCACCCCTGTATGCGCTGGTGGGCTTGTGGGCCCCTGGAGCCTCTGGCAACCCTAAATCCAACTCCATACATACATATTCATGGAGAAAAAAATCAGAGGAAAGAAATCATCACGTTTTACGACACGGAGCCGCCACCACCTCATGTTCATTGGGAGGGCTGATCTGGAGTCCGTCCGGGGCTCCGGAGAGGGGGATTCGTCGCGATCATCATCATCAACCATCCTCCATCAAGAATTCCATGATGCTCACCACCGGGAGTGAGTAATTCCTTCACAGGCTTGCTGGACGGTGATGGGTTGGATGAGATTTGTCATGTAATCGAGTCAAGTTGTTAGGGATTGATCCCTAGTATCCACTATGTTCTGAGATTGATGTTGCTATGACTTTGCTATGCTTAATGCTTGTCACTAGAGCCCGAGTGCCATGATTTTAGATATGAACCCTTTATATTTTCAAGAATATATTTGAGTTCTTGATCCTATCTTGCAAGTTGTATGCACCTATTACGTGTTACGATCCGTGTAGCCCAAGGTGACAATAATTGAGATTCTTTCTAGTGATTACCGTAGTTTGAGGAGTTCATGTATTCACTATGTGTTAATGCTTTGTTCTGGTTCTCTGTTAAAAGAAGGCCTTAATATCCCTTAGATTTCCTTATGGTCCCCACTGCCATGGGATGGTAGGACAAAAGATGTCAAGCAAGTTCTTGTTATAAGCACGTATGACTATATACATAATACATGCCTACATTACATTGACGAATTGGAGTTATTGTGTATCTCTCTTGGTTGTGACTGTTACATGATGAATGTCATCCAACACAAATATCCATCACTGATCCAATGCCTATGTTTCTTGCATATTGGTCTTTGCCAAGTTACTTTCATTACTGCTGCTGTTACAATCACTAAGAAATTGCTACTGTTACTCACTGGTGCACGTCGGTCCTAAACAAACGGTTTTTAACCCCTTTCTGCGAAGGTATTTGGAACCGTCGCCAAGTGAGTGTGGGTGATAGGGGGGTCCTTCCCACACGACCCAGAAACCGTCAGGGATAGGGAGCCCTGATGCATACAGTTGTCCCTATATAACCGTTTCCGATATCTCGAATATCCCAAACGCTTCATCCTTGCTACTCGTTTATGCTCGCGTTGCCATCGCAGTCGGAGTTTTGTGGTTCTGCCTAAAACCAGGCAAATTCCAGGCGTGGGAGTTTTCCAGGCAGATTCTAGGCACGGGAGTTTTATGATGCCTGGCACATCAGAAACAGTTCATGATTATAAACCATGTACGATGGGTAGACAATCACACACATTTAGTTTTCCTGCACCGTATGTGATAGTGTCTGACATCACACACGCTTTGCAAACGACAACTGTGTGCATGCTTGCACACGTTTCCTCTCTGTGAACCATCTCAGATTATGGTGTATATCGCAAATGTTTGTGTTTTACCAACCGTGTGTGCCGTAATGACCTGCACAACGTAATTTCGCCCTAATTTAATTGCTGCTATTTAAAATTGTACCTAATTTAAACTTGAAAGTAGGCTATAGCTTTATTCATATCCATCAGGTTCAAACAACCAATGCATTATTCGATTCACAGGTACATATGTTTAAGAATTACATAAGCACCTAATAAAGAATGATGTACCAGGGTTCTATACTTGTGCTATTACACATGGTAAAGAAAGAGGCGACAAACATTCCAGTTGCTGAACAAGGTGAAGCGGAATGGCCCTATTGTGCTCTCCTGGATGTAGAAGGCATGCATGACTCTAGTCCAACCCCTTGTGATGGCTGGCCGCCAATCATGTAGTTTGAGAGGTAATCTTGAGTAAACTGCTTCAGGATCCACTACAAAAGAAAAAAGATTCGGATATTGTCATCTAACACAACCCATTACGGGCGGTAAAAAGAAGGCTATAGGGTTCTTACCATCCTGCATTTCACTGTTGTCTTGCATAAAGTGTAAACAAATAGTTCGATTGACATCTTTTGACCCATTTTAACAACAATCTTTATCAGTTTCCTCACTTGATGCTGGTTCATGAATATCTCATTGCCCCATACACAGAAAGGGTCGAAGTGTGGATCTTTGGCAATGATATATGTACCTAAAAGCACCAAGTTAATATTAGAAGCTAAACAACAATTGAAAAATGATGTAGTACAACACTCCATCCATCCCATTGTATAAGATTTTATTACATGTATATCTAGACATCATCAGAACATTAAGGTAACACTCTTCCTTGTTGCTATGTACCCTGGGATTGCATATTTAGTCATTCAGTACAATGCATGTTGCTAAACAACAATTGAAAAATGAAAAGGCATGTTAATTGCAATATCCTTAACAACAACCAAATATCGTAATTCATAGTGGTATTGTTGAAACTGTTATTGATGAAATTGAACTGCACGGCAAATAGTTGCACATATAGAGCATCACATTGTGAAGAACTGAAATAAACAAGTCATAAGGACATCTCTAGGCGATCGTTAAAAAGTTAAAGGACTAAAACCCTTAGTGGATATATATATATATATACTCCAGCAATTTTTGGCCTTTTCTAGTCGATCCCCTAAACTTAAGGTTGTAAACTTCAATTTGATCAAGTTCAAAGCAGGTTCAACCGAAAGTAGCATGCATTCAAACATAAACATAGATAGTTTTGCATAACCGAACATAAAAAATAAATTTAAACTAAGCTAAACTACTTTCGTTCGAAGTAGAGGTCTAGCCAATCCTTCCTCGTCATGTACGGTGTGCCGCGAGCCGGGTCCGGGCCAGTACCGTCGTCGGGGTCGTTGGGGAAGGCACTCCTCCACTCGTCGACGTCGATCTCCTCGTCCTCGAGGCCCACCTCGACACCCTCCGCGCCGCCGTCGCCGCTGCCTTCGACCTCGTCCTCAGAGGAGAGCGCGATAACCTCGCCGCCCTCCGCGCCGCCGTCCTCGCCGCCTTCGACCTCGTCATCGGAGGAGAGTGCGATAACCTCGCCGCCCTCCGCGCCGGCAAAGATCGCCTGCTCCGCTTCCATGAGCTCCGGGTGCTGCCGGCGGAGCTCTGGCATGTAGGCGTCATCGGCGGCCTCGGCCTCGAGGCGCTCCCACGCCTCGCGGTCCTCCCACGCCATAGCCGAGCTCACCACCTTGGCTCCGGCGGAACGAGGTGGACCGGATGTGTACCGAAGGGGAAACTGAGCCTAGCCGCCGCGTCGTGGTAGCGGACCTGCCAGCGGTCATACTCCATGGCCGCGAGCTCGGCCGTGTGGAAGCTACCGAGCTACCGGCGGGTGTGGGTCTCTTGATCTGTAATCTGGGCGACCCACGTCCCCCACCGCCGCTGCCGGACCCCTAGGTAGGACTTCGTCCACTGCCGGGTCCGAGGGGGGACGGGGAAGTCCTCGAACCGCCGTAGGGGCGCGGCGGCGGGCGGATCGGGGGACCAGGGACGGCGGACTGGGCCCGCGGAGGACGACGGGGACACCTCGGCGGCCACCTCGCCGGCGTCGGGCGAAAAGGCTGCGATAAACCTCTTTTTGGCCATTGGCTCCTCGAGCTCCCCGGCACACAGGCAGAGGTTGAGGATGGAGGCGCGAACGATGGCGGCGACCTACCAATGGTTTTGAGGGTTGTGTGTGTCTGTGTGAGTGGAGGTTTTGGGGTGTGTGTGGAGGGGGGGCAAGGTTGTGTTTGAGGAAATACTGCGGCAACTGAAAATTTTACTAGGCGGGAGTAACAAGGCGGGGCTACTGAAAAATTGGATCAAGGGCGAGCAGATATTTTTGAGATTGCGAGGATCTGAGGCGAGTAAAATGCAGGGCTCTTGAAAATTTGAATCAAGGGACTGAAGCAGAGCGGGAGTAACAGACATCACACACGGTCCGCACATACTAATCATGTGCTATCAAACATTAAAACCTTCGAGGTGGTAGATATTTTCAAGATTGCGAGGGATGTAGAGGCGGGAGTTTTTGGGGAGTGAGCTAGTGTGCTTGACACGCCGGCTGTGGATTGTAGCCAACGCACCTTCTCGCGTAATCCATAGGCGTACTATACACCGACGGTACTCCAAGATATTTTGTACTACATCTCACACGGTTGGTGATAATAAACTGTGTGGGATCTACTTGATTTCAATTACAAAATGGGGTTGCTGTTTGAATTTGTAGACCTTTTATATGCAGTGAACATGCAACTATATGTGTGTCTTAAAAGAATTAGAATTATTCAGGGTTTGTTTGGACATTTTATACAATAAACTGGTTTTCTAGCCATTTCACGTGCATAATTCAAAATTAAACTACATGCACATGCTCCGGTGCATACAAATTAGTTGAAAAATCAAATTTGTGTCCTTCAGTGCATGCTTAGGTCCCATGCAAGAAATGGGAATGAATTTTTCGGGGTTCGTTTGGCCTTTTTTTATACATTAACTGGGTTTTCTATGCATTTTATGTGCATAATTCAAATTTGAACTACAAGCACATGCTCCAATGACCCAAAATTGGTTGAAAAATCACATGTGTGTCCTTGGGTGAATTTCTAGGTCCCATGCAAGAGATGGGAATGAATTTCAAACACCAGGGCCCTGTTGATTGCCGGCAAAACATTGAGATACCTGGTTTTTAAATTCTAGTAAATGCAAAACTCGTTTGAGATTCATGAAACTTTGCATGCTATCATGGAGCGGCATCAACATGCTGTGGTGAAAATTTTGTCCCATTTGGGGCAGGTTTGGGTATAAGCTTCTCACAAACCAGAGCTTCTCACAACAAGCATGATGGTTTCGATAGGGAACGTACCACCTTTGGCAACGGGACGATATCCGTTGCCTCTTATTGCTTTCAAAAAATTTCTAAGGTCAACATAGAACAATAGGAGTGTTGTGTTTAATCTAGGAATTTTTGGGGGTTCGTTTGGCCTTTTTTGTACATTAACTGGGTTTGGTAGGCATTTTATGTGCATAATTCAAATTTGAACTACAAGCACATGCTCCAATGCACTAAAGTTGGTTGAAAAATCATATGTGTGTCCTTGGGTGAATTTCTAGGTCCCATGCAATATATTGGAATGAAATTCAAACACCAGGGCACTGTTGATTGCCGGCAAAATATTGAGATGCCTGGTTCTTAAATTCTAGTAAATCGAAACCTCGTTTGAAATTCATGAAACTTGGCATGCTATCATGGAGCGGAATCAACATGCCGTGGTAAAAAAATTGTCCCATTTGGGGCAGGTTCAGGTATAAGCTTCTCACAAACCAGAGCTTCTCACAACAAGCATGATGGTTTCGATAGGGAACGTCCCACCTTTGGGGATGAAACGATATCCATTGCCTCTTATTGCTTTCAATTTTTTCTCGTGTCAACATAGAACAACAGGAGTGTTGTGTCAATTTTTGGGATTTTTCGGGGTTCATTTGGACATTTTTATGCATTAACTGAGTTTTCAATGCATTTATGTGCATAATTCAAATTTGAACTACATGCACATGCTCCAGTGCATATAAATTGGTTGAAAAATCAAATTTGTGTCCTTGGGTGCATGCTTAGGTCCCATGCAAGAAATGGGAATGAATTGCAAACACCAGGGCACCGTCGATTGCCGGCAAAACATTGAGATGCCTGGTTTTTAAATTCTAGTAAATCCAAAACTCTCTGAAATTCATGAAACTTGGCATGCTATCATGGAGCGGCATAAACATGTCGTGGTAAAAAATTGTCCCATTTGGGGCAGGTTTGGGTATATGCTTCTCACAAACCAGAGCTTCTCACAACAAGCCTGATGGTTTCGGTAGGGACAAAACAATATCCATTGCCTCTTATTGCTTTCAAAAAATTTCTCGTGTCAATATAGAACAACAAGAGTGTTTTGTCAATTTTTGGGATTTTTCGGGGTTCGTTTGGACATTTTTATGCATTAACTGAGTTTTCTAGGCATTTTATGTGCATAATTCAAATTTGAACTACATGCAGATGCTCCAGTGCATATAAATTGGTTGAAAAATCACATGTGTGTCCTTGGGTGCATGCTTAGGTCCCATGCAAGAGACGGGAATGAATTTCAAACACCAGGGCACTGTTGATTGCCGATAAAATGTTGAGATACCTGGTTTTTAAATTCTGGTAAATCCAAAACTCGTCTGAAATTCATGAAACTTGGCATGCTATCATGGAGCGGCATCAACATGCCGTGGTGAAAATTTTGTCCCATTTGGGGCAGGTTTGGGTATAAGCTTCTCACAAACCGGAGCTTCTCACAACAAGCATGATGGTTTCGATAGGGATCGTACCACCTTTGGGGACGGGACGATATCCGTTGCCTCTTATTGCTTTCAAAAAATTTCTAGTGTCAACATAGAACAATAGGAGTGTTGTGTTTAATCTTGGAATTTTTCGGGGTTCGTTTGGCCTTTTTATACATTAACTGGGTTTTGTAGGCATTTTATGTGCATATTTCAAATTTGAACTAGAAGCACATGCTCCAATGCACCAAAGTTGGTTGAAAAATCACATGTGTGTCCTAGGGTGAATTTCTAGGTCCCATGCAAGAGATTGGAATGAAATTCAAACACTAGGCACTGTTGATTGCCGGCAAAACATTGAGATGCCTGATTTTTAAATTATAGTAAATCCAAAACTCGTCTGAAATTCATGAAACTTGGCATGCTATCATGGAGTGGCATCAACATGCTGTGGTAAATTTTTTGTCCCATTTGAGGCAGGTTCGGGTATAAGCTTCTCACAAACCAGAGCTTCTCACAACAAGCATGATGGTTTCGATAGGGAATGTCCCACCTTTGGGGACGAAACGATAACCATTGCCTCTTATTGCTTTCAAAAAAATTCTAGTGTCAACATAGAACAACAGGAGTGTTGTGTCAATTTTTGTGATTTTTCAGGGTTCGTTTGGACATTTTTATGCATTAACTGGATTTTCTAGGCATTTTATGTGCATAATTCAAATTTGAACTACAAGCACATGCTCCAATGCACTAAAGTTGGTTGAAAAGTCAAATATGTGTCCTTGGGTGAATTTCTAGGTCCCATGCAAGAGATGAGAATGAAATTCAAACACCAGGACACTGTTGATTGCCGGCAAAACGTTGAGATGCCTGGTTTTTAAATTCTAGTAAATCCAAAACTCGTCTAAAATTCATGAAACTTGGCATGCTATCATGGAGCGGCATCAACATGCCATGGTAAAAAAATTCTCATTCGAGGCAGGTTCAGGTATACGCTTGTCACAAACCAGAGCTTCTCACAACAAGCATGATGGTTTCGGTAGGGAACGTCCCACCTTTGGGTACGAAATGATATCCATTGCCTCTTATTGCTTTCAAAAATTTTCTTGTGTCAAAGATAGAACAACAGGAGTGTTGTGTCAATTTTTGGGATTTTTCGGGGTTCGTTTGGATATTTTTATGCATTAACTGAGTTTTTAATGCATTTATGTGCATAATTCTAATTTGAACTACATGCACATGCTCCAGTGCATATAAATTGGTTGAAAAATCAAATATGTGTCCTTGGGTGCATGCTAAGGTCCCATGCAAGAAATGGGAATGAATTTCAAACACCAGGGCACCATTGATTGCCGGCAAAACATTGAGATGCCTGGTTTTTTAATTCTAGTAAATCCAGAACTCGTCTGAAATTCATGAAACTTGGCGTCCTATCATGGAATGGCACTCGACATGCTGTGGCATTTTTCGTGTCCATTTTGAGAGAAGGCGCGCTCGAATAATGACAGCCAACAAAGGCATTTTGAAAAAATAGCTGCCACTTTAATATCTCAAACGTTTGTAGAATTCAAACTGTGTGCATTCTTTTAACCATTCACGTGACGCCACGTGTCTTGGTTTTAATGGCTGTAGGAGGTGCCGTGCGGACAGCTGCTTGACCTTGACTGAACGGGAGGCGGGCGAGCGTAGTCTGATGCGCAGGCTGACCGAGAGGCGTGCAAGCTATCCTCCAATGTGCAGGCTCACCAGGAAGCGTCTGAGCTATGCTGCGAGCTCACCGGAAGCGAGCCCTTTGACTTCCATGGCCGCCCGCCTTCCTCTCCATTAATGGCGCCCTAGCCGCTGTTTAATACGGGCGGTGATGCGGAGCATCCTACGGTCATCACCATGTCAAGAGTCCGTTTGGCAAGTGACACGTGCGACCTCTACTTCTCATACATAAAGGTGAATCTTCTCCTTTACGTGTTCACTTGACCCCTTGAGGATGGTATACTACTTGACACTCCACTCGTGTGCATGCATAGATATTGCGGAGCTTCACGGACGACGAGGAGGAGTGCAAGCGCCAAGGAACACCTACACCATCCGCGAGGGAAGCACAGAAGAGAAGACGGAAAAAACGGAGCTGCGGAGTCCCAGTGATCGGACGACCGGAGGCCACCGGACGTCCGACACTCTCCAGCGGCCGGACGACCGACGAACGCCGGACGTCCGACAAGTCCCAGCGCACGGACGACCGACACCGACCGGACGACCGGTGCTATGGCGACAGAACAGAATTCTGACGTCCGAAGACTTCCGGACGTCCGGACCGTCCGAGCTTCGGACGTCAGACCCTTCCGGACGTCCGACGCGTGTGTGCTGCTGCCGCGGCCTTTGGCCTTGTATCCTCTCCCACTTACCCCTTCGTGGCTTAGACTATAAATAGACCACCTCCACCTCCTTTCTCGGGTTAGCAAATATGATAGCTCATTCTTAGGTGAGCTTTGCTCCTACCTCTACTCTTGAGAGAGAGAGACTACCACTCCCATGGAGTTCAAGACCTCCATGTGAGAAGATCTGCGGGATATCATCAAGACCCCTTGCGGGAAGATCCGTCTAGGATATCATCAAGACCTCCTCTTGGAGATGAACCTTACCTTGTATCTTTCCTTTTTTGTTCATGTACCTTGTGATCTTGTGTGTTTGATTGTCTAGTGGATGTGTGATTGGACTTGTTCTTGAGTGTTTCCCTTGTGATTTCTCTCCGTTCTTCCCGTGTTCATCGTGTTCTTGAGGATCCCACCCAAATGTGAAAGATCGGCCTACACGGGTTAGCCCGTATCATATGGTATCATGAGCCACGTTCATCACGTATTTGGAGTCCCTCCCACCGTTTTCTAGCCTTCTTTTGTTTGATTTCGTCCTAAATTTCGAAAATCCCCATAAAAAATAGCCCCAAATTTTTTTTGTGATTTGTTAGTGTGATGATGTTTTGTTGATTTTGATCCATGGATTTGCTTGGTTTCAAGTGGATCTAGCATTCCCCCAAGTTTCCCCATCTTTCATCCACAAAATCCCGCGAATTTTGACCCCGAAATCACCAATTTCCGCCCAAAATCGCACCCCGGATCTCGCATCTCGCGTTGACCCCGACCCACCGGACGACCGTCACATTACCGGACGTCCGGAGCCCCTGGAATGACCGGACGTCCGTCATCCACCGGACGACCAGAACCCCTAACCCGATCTGAAATAGCGGATTTCCGAACAGACCGGACGTCCGGTCACCGGACATCCGTCCATTAGCGGACGTCCGCTACCTGTAGATATCAACTTCGGCTGATTTTTGTTTTGCCCATAACTAATTCATCCGAACTCCGATTTTGACGTTCTTTAGCTCGTTTTGAAGCTATTGACATCCCCCTTCCAACAAAAATACCATCATTATCATTTAACTCCATCAAATTTTGTGAAATTTGGCAAGTTTGCCTAGGGCTTCCACCACATCACCCGCTACTCCACCACCGACTTCCGCAACCTAACCAATTTTGTTCCTCATGGTTGTTTGAGTTGTGATTCGAGTCTCCTAAGGTGTTTCGGCTACTTAGGGACGGTTGCTCCTTCATCAACCACCACCGCCACTTCCTCATAGGCTTACCCAACATACACTTCCACCCAACTTAACCCAATTTTGTTTGAGCTTTTTGAGTTGTGGCTTGTGTCTCCTAAGGTGTTTCGGCTACTTAGGGACGGCGACTTCAACTCCGACACGTGTATAGCCCATCATTTCACTTCCACATCGCCAAGTGCAAACCACCACCGCTTTCCGCTACCACCATTTGACATTTGTCATTTGAGATTTTGAGTTCGCGGTTTTTCCGTTTCCTAAGGTGTTTCGGCTACTTAGGGACGAGTCTCCATCATCTTGGTATCTACATCAAGAACACCGCCACTCATCATCGCGAAGGACGGTAACCTCGACGACACCATTGTATATTCCCTTGCTATTGCATTGATAACCCCTAGCCCATTTTGCGTCACTTACCTATCGAGACTAGCCATTTGAGTATTGCCGGCAACGTTACTTGTGTACATTAGTGATCATACTTCCCATTGCATACATACCATATCATATTGGTATAATATCATCCTTTGTGTCACAATATCGTTCCGGCATATACACAATTGCTATCTTGGTTTGTGCATTATGCAAAGTGGCCATAGAAAAAAAAGAGAATAAGCTTTTAAGCAAAAGAGAAAGAGAGCAAAGAAGCTTGTAAGCAATAGCCATAGCATCATACCACATTGCATATATCATATGGTATCATATCCGATCATCTTGGATCATCTTGAGAGAAACACCGGGAACCATACATACATAGCATACTTGGGATAGAAAGTTTATCCATTTTGCATCTTATAGGTTGTGCACAAGTGTCGTATCCGCCTATTGAGCAATCGTGCTAGCGTCTCTCTTGAGTTGTGCAACACGAGCGTTTTGGTGGATTCCACATTTTGAGCTCATTCCTTGGTTGCACAACCCCATTTATCTATCGGTGTGTGTGTTTCCGTGTGCCACATATTGCTATTGGTCTACTTGTTTCGCTTGCGAATTTGTGAATCTCTTTCAACATTATAGACTCTTGCTAACATTTTGCATAAAAAATTTGTGCCACTATCCTCACCGAGCTCTACCATAAGCTTTACTTGATAGGTGTGAGTGAACAAGTCCGGTACCAATTCCACTATTCTTTCACCTCACATTGAGTGAAACGGATACATCCTCAACTTTGGGAAAAGGTAACTTGGTATTGTTTATCTCATTTCCTACTCACCTCTACTCGAGTCTTGTGATGGATAGGCAAGGCATTTCACCCTCGGTCTACGACAACAACGACGAGTTCGATGCCACGAACAACAACTCCGACGCCAAGATGCAAGCTCAAATGGAGGAGATCAAAGCCCTCATCAAGTCCTACAAGCGATCTTCCTCATCTTCGAGAAGACGCTCAAGAGCACATGCTTCCGAGCTACCATCTCCGGCAAGATCACATCGGCATCGACACCATCACCACCAAGAACGTGAAGGTCAAGAGCTCTACATCAACAACCGCTCAATGACTTCACCATCTCCCTTGGCATCTTCGCCAAGCGACTTCAAGGCATCTTCGCCTACGGACATACGGCATCTTCGCCAACAAGCACCCCAAGACGACGCTCAAGAGAAGCTCCCCAAGCTCAAGTCCGCGACTTCCACGAGCTACTACGACCTCGACATCGACCATGCGATTCCTTTCTATGGGACTCACGAACCCGAGGAGTATCTCGATGGGAGCGTTTGATGGACGACTACCTCAAGCTACATCAAGTTCCTCCCGAAGATCAAGTGAAGTGCGCCACAAGAAACTTCCACGACTACGCCTCGACATGGTGGCTTCACACACCTTCGGAGTACTACGACATGAGTTGGCCCAAGACGAAGAGAGCTTTGCAGCGAGAGTTCGTGCCTCCAACCTACATGGAACAACTTCGATGCCAATTGGAGAACACCATCCATGGATCCAAGTCCATCGACGCGTACTTCAAGGAGATGAAGATTGCCTTGCGACGAGCCGGCGTGGACGACCCCATTTCGATGAAGTTCCACTTCATGATGGGATTGCACAACGACATCTCCAAGACCATCTTCCTCGAGAATTACAAGTCCATTGACGACTACTATATTGGTGCTCTCAAGGCGGAACAAGAACTCAAGAAGGCCAAGGCTTCTCCATCCCAAGCAAACTTCGCGGCGACCAAGCTCTACGACAAGCATGAGGCTAGTACCACCAAGATGTCCAAGCCCGACGAGCTCCAAGACGATGCTCCCAAGTTCGACTTCACCGCCATCCCTCTTTGTGGCATTGATGATGCCGAGTCTACTTTGACTCTTTTTCAAGATGGTGCGGCGACAAGTACGACTATGGAGACCTTCAAGGACCAAGCTTTGGAGGCGAGTGACAAGGTGGCGAGCAAGGATGATGCTTCCATCTTTGGAGGCGAGGGTGATGATGTGCCATCTTCGGCCTTCATCAACGGCGACGGTGATGAGATGATCGAGCATGGGATTTTCCCTTCGGTCATGGAGGAGAGTGATGATGTGCCATCTTCGGCCTTCATCCACGGCGACCACGACGAGATGGTTGAGCATGGGATTTTCCCTTCAACCACGACGACGTATGATGACTTGAGTGACTTGTGCCACCATATTGAGAGTGAGAGTGCCTTCACCACTAGCCCTATATATGATGTGTTGCCACAAATCCCATGTGAGGAGAGCCACAGCCACCACTTGAGTGAGATGGGTGACTCCACCATATGTGACATTGAGTGCACCTACTTTGAGGGAGTGAGTGAACCACCACATGGAGAGAGTGAGATAGTTGATAGGTCTCGTGAGGCCATTTCCATTTCTAACAACTTGACCTCTACCTCTATTGTGTCTTCTCATTTGGTGCTAGGTCCCATTTATGATGACGAGCCGATCCTCGACGACTTCGTCCTCCCTTTGGACAAGACGATGGCCATGGTGGACTATGATGCACCCCCACATGGTTCCATCAAGATGAAGATGACCACCATTTGGTCTATCCCACCTCACCTACACCACTTGAGTGGAATGACAAAGGTAACAAAGTTGACGGTGATGCTCTCGTCCCACTAGTGGACTATTTTGACATTGATTGCTTGCATGATGTTGATCACCCTATTGACATGATTCATTCTAGTATGATTTCCCCATGTGATGATTTTCCCATTTATGATGAGTACGATGATTCTCATGTGGAGTCTATTAGTTGTGATGCCATGTTACATAGGATTTCTTGTGACAATTCTTTAGGTCACATCATGTTTGCTAATCCACTTGACTTGTCATATGCTATGCATGAGATCCATCATATGTCTTATTTGCAATCTCTTCATAGTGACTATGCATATGCCATTAGAATAAACCCAATTTGCACATATGGCATAGATGACAAGCCCATGGTTATTGGCATTTGTTTTTCTTGTGATGATATTGATATGCTCCCTTTGCATCATTTATCTCATATGCCATGCCATGCCCACCAGCTTCGGATATGCATTGTTTTGGATGTTGTCCATTTTCTCCATATGATATTTCCGCTATTGCTCATGAGGAGGCCCCCATAGTTTCCTCATACATGTTAGGAGATTTTGATTCATCCCATTCATTGCATGATCCCAATACTTGTGTGCACAATATGATTCCCATGAATGAAAATTCTATTGATGCGCCATATACTAGTATGCTAAATTTGCATCCCCATCGTGCCATACACAATAACTATTCTTTCATGATGGATGACATGTTCTTATACCATGCATCAAATTTCTTTGAGCATTCCTTATCTTGTGCTAACTCACACAGGCACATACACATCATGATGGATGATGTGTACATTTACCACGCGCACAATTTCTTTGGTTTATGTCTCCTTTGTGTAGGTACCCATGAGTACTTGTCGACCTCGCAATCCCACGAGTTGACAAAACGAGCTCTAGAGAGCAACAATGATTTGGGATCCCATGGATTGACTTTCCTACCGCTCTCTTCACGCGAAGTATTCGCGCATTTCTTCTACATGGCCCTCACTTGGCTATGGGTTGTTGTCCATTACATATTATATGCCCATCTTGCCATGTTCACTTTGCATGATATGCCCATTCCTATGCCTTTTCCATGCATTTGTGACCCATGCTTTGCTTTACACATGATGATTGACTCTCATACTTTTATGTGTATTTGCAAGCTTGGTGGAGATATTGCTTGTTGTTGCCATGTTCCATTTGTGACCCACCCCTATGATGATACTATGATCTTGCTTTGTGTTCGTGTTTGTGATATGTCATGTGCATTGTCTATGCCCGTTATTTGCTCACATGACATGATTGCCATGATTTCCTCTAGTGTGTTGCATCTTCGCTCCACTAGTTTGCACGACATGATTGATATGCTTGCTTGTGTTGCATCAACCATGATTCATACTTGCTCCTATCACATGTTTGGTTGCACCAATGCCATTTCTTCACATATGCCATGTCCCATTGATTGCTACATGCTTGACTTGATTGCCTCACACATGATGAACAATTGCTCTTTCCATTGTGTTGAGTGCCACATGATATTCACTACACCCCATGCACATTATGTTTGGATTGTCTTGCACTTGACCCATGTGTTTAGACACTTCATTTTACTTGGTGTTGTGAATGATTCCTATGCCTACCATAGACCTTTCATTGAGCAATTTGTGAATGCTTGCTATGATCTTGAGGTAGATGCTTATTCTCTTGTCACACATATTTGCATCACTACCTCACGTTTACATGCTTGTTTCCATGATGACCTTGATTTTGCTCAACTCGTATGCTTACATGCCATGTCACAATCCTTTGTCACACCCTATGCTATGCTTGATGACAACACTTGTTTGGTGAATCACCAATTGAATGCTTGGTTTTGCACTAACGCTAACCACATTTGTTTTTCCAAGTGTTTGTTCTATTTGCTCCTTTTGAAGGAATCACAAGACGGTGCGACACTGGAGAGTGCCCATTTCGAGCTTCAAGATGATGAGTGCTTGGTGATTGACCGCTTCGACACGGCAACGCCATCTCTTTCCCATGGTGATTTGGGTTTCGATCCGAGGTCGGATCTTTTCCAAGGGGGAGGGGATGATGCGGAGCATCCTACGGTCATCACCATGTCAAGAGTCCGTTTGGCAAGTGACACGTGCGACCTCTACTTCTCATACATAAAGGTGAATCTTCTCCGTTACACGTGTTCACTTGACCCCTTCGAGGATGGTATACTACTTGACACTCCACTAGTGTGCATGCATAGATATTGCCGGAGCTTCACGGACGACGAGGAGGAGTGCAAGCGCCAAGGAACACCTACACCATCCGCGAGGGAAGCACGAAGAGAAGATGAAAAAACGGAGCTGCGGAGTCCCCAGCGGCCGGACGACCGGAGGCCACCGGACGTCCGACACTCTCCAGCGGCCAGACGACCGACGAACGCCGGACGTCCGACAAGTCTCAGCGCACGGACGACCGACACTGACCGGACGACCGGTGCTATGGCGACAGAACAGAATTTACGGACGTCCGAAGACTTCCGGACGTCCGGACCGTCCCGAGCTTCCGGACGTCCGACCCCTTCCGGACGTCCGACGCCTGTGTGCGCTGCCGCGGGCCTTTGGCCTTGTATCCCTCTCCCACTTAACCCTTCGTGGCTTAGACTATAAATAGACCACCTCCACCTCCTTTCTCGGGTTAGCAAATATGATAGCTCATTCTTAGGTGAGCTTTGCTCCTACCTCTACTCTTGAGAGAGAGAGACTACCACTCCCATGGAGTTCAAGACCTCCATGTGAGAAGATCCTGCGGGATATCATCAAGACCCCCTTGCGGGAAGATTCGTCTAGGATATCATCAAGACCTCCTCTTGGAGATGAACCTTACCTTGTATCTTTCCCTTTGTTGTTCATGTACCTTGTGATCTTGTGTGTTTGATTGTCTAGTGGATGTGTGATTGGACTTTTTCTTGAGTGTTTCCCCTTGTGATTTCTCTCCGTTATTCCCCGTGTTCATCATGTTCTTCGAGGGATCCCACTCCAAACGTGAAAGATCGGCCTACACCGGGTTAGCCCCGTATCAGGCGGCCTTACTGTTTGCCTCCCATTCCCCTCCCTCCCACAGACCTCCACCAACACCATGGCGCAAAACGATCATCTGCCACTAGTACTCAAGTTTGGTGAAGTCGACTCCGAGCCAGAGGAGATAGAAAATAAGGAGGAATGGGGCCTCATGGACATGACCCAGAACGAGCTGGCCGCAGCGGTTGCTGCCCCCGCTCCCGTCCCAGCTCCCATCCCGCGCCCGTTGCAGAAGAAGAAGATGATGCAGCACCCGGTTTACTTTGTCAGCTCCCTCCTACAGGGGCTAGGTCAAGGTACTCTGGTGTGCAGAAATTGCTCTTCGGCCTCCTTATGGCCTAGAGGAAGCTGCGTCACTACTTCCAAGCACACGAAATCACCATCATCACCCTCCTCCTGTTGCAACGGATACTGCACAACCCAGACGCAACCGGAAGGATTGTGGAGTGGGCCTTGGAGTTATCAAGCTTTGGTTTGAAGTTTGAAAGTACTTCAACAATCCAGAGCAGAGTCTTGGCAGAGTTTATTGCAGAATGGACCTCAACGCCTGATGTCGGTGTCAAAACCGGCGGATCTCGGGTAGGGGGTCCCGAACTGTGCGTCTAGGCGGATGGTAACAGGAGACAAGGGACACGATGTTTTACCCAGGTTCGGGTCCTCTTGATGGAGGTAAAACCCTACGTCCTGCTTGATTGATATTGATATTGTGGGTATTACAAGAGTGGATCTACCACGAGATCAAAGAGGCTAAACCCTAGAAGCTAGCCTATGGTATGATTGTTGTATATTGTATATCTATCGACTAGCCTGGCCTCGGTTTATATAATGCACCAGAGGCCTAGGGTAACAAGAGTCCTAGCCGAATACGCTGGTGGGGGAGAAGTCCTTGTCTTGATCGCCAAGTCTTGTTGATTCTTCCTTGTATGCGGCAGCTATCCGGACTGGCCCATGAGTATACGACCATGGGGGTCCTCGGCCCAATCCAACTGATCGGGAGACGACGCGTTGAGTACCCCCTAGTCTAGGACACCGTCAGTAGCCCCCTGAACCGGTCTTCAAGTTAGGGACGCTCCTCGATTCTTCCGAACTGTTCTTCATCTGCGGTTGCTGGTCTTGAAAACTGGTTCAACAAATCTTCTCATCTTCTATCTTGAGGATCGCTGAAATGCATTCGACGAGTTTATACGTCGGGTATCCGAGGAGCCCCTTTAAGTTTCCGGCCTTTATCAATGCCTTTGTTACTTTTATGCCATGCCTCGGGTTTGAAGTTGTTCCCGGGTGGCAAGGTCCTCTTGCGTCCGAGCTCCAACGCCGGACTGCATTCGAGGTATCTTTGCAGCCGAGCACCAATGCGGACTGCTTCCAGCTCTAACGCCGGACTATGTATCCGAGCTCCAACGCGGACTATGTATCCGAGCTCCAACGCCGGACTGTATCCGAGGTGTCGTAAATCAACTTGGTTCAAAGAAGTTTGAAGGAGTTTAGCGAGCTTAATGCCGAAGTGCCCTCTATGGAGCCAGCCACTAGCTCCCGAGCTTTCGCCGGACTGCTTACGGTGGTGCACCACCCGAATGTGGGTTGATTTTTGGTCAATATTTTTATTGATGCAATTTATTCTCGACGAGATATATAGCCAGTAGCCCTCAAGGTGTGTATCGGTCTAAAACCGAGATGCACATGAAGGATGACATAATACCGCTGACCCCGTGGCACCGAGACTCGGGTTGATTTGCAAAAATCGGTCCGAGGATCAAGTCCTAACTCGCAGAATACTTGGGACACAAAAGCGGCGTGCTCAGTCCTCAAGACTCGGGTTGGGTGCGGCCGACCAACACGAGGATCAAAATCTCCTCGAGATCATATACACTTAAAATTTTACGCATTGGACGAGCAATGCAGTAGCCCCCGAGACACTGGTCGGGTGGCAACACCAGATCAGGGGATCGATGTGCCCCTTTAATATTTGTAAATAATAAGCCCGAAGCCCAGTAGCCCCCGAGCCTTAATGCGGGCATGGGAGGCTGAATTAAGGATCGATATCCATAGTAAAATCACAAATTATGTGTAATGACTCAATGTATCCAAGTACTTTATGTCATTAATGCTCAGATCCGCATTGTACAAAACTTTGTTGACCGACCATCGGCTTCCACCTCCTCGGCCAGTAGCCAAGGAGTGTTTGTCCTACTTTATAAAGCCTTTATGAGGTCAAAGATTTACGACAAACAAGGCAATCTGGCCATACGGTTTTATAAACAAAGGTACGCAGAGAGATATGTTATATTACTGTTTAATGGTAGAAATGTCTTCCAAAGAAAATAGTCCCGCTATCGGTTCCTTTCTTTGGGTTGTCATGCTAAGCATGATCATGAAACCTCAGCTCAATGTAAGAGCGAAATATTGAGGATTTAGTTAGGAGGCCATTACTAGCCCCGGCGTGTTCGGCGACGATCGAGGTCAAGCGAAACACTTGCCAATTTTATGAATGGCCCGTCATTTAATATAGTCATCGGATCGCTGACCAGTTTACACCTATTGTGACGATCGGTTTTGGCTTTCTCCACCGAGGTGCTTGACCATGCGAGCTGGAAGCACAATCGCAGATGGTTCTCCTTTGCACACCTAGCGAACAAAGCGGGCGTAGGAGGCAAGCGCGGAGCCGCAACCCAACTATTGACCAAAGACACAATTCGAAACTGATGCATATATAGCAATATCCGAGAATGTTTTTGGCGAATCTCAAAAGGTGTCCGACGTTGCACTTCGCGAGACTTGTCTGAAAACACACAAATAGTTTAAAAAGTGCCATGGGCTCGAAAAGCCAAAAACTTATTCAAAATATTAATGTCGAACTAGATCAAGTGTTGGTGCCAATCCGAAAATTGGACTTTAGAAAAAAAAGTGCTTCATGGTGCTTTAACATGACACATCCTATCTCAAAACTTCAAGCGGGTCAGCCTACGGCTTCTTTGAGAGAGAAATTAGGCTCCCCGGCTAGTGACCGCACACTTGTGTCGAAGGAGCGATAAATAATAATAAAAACTTTGCAACGACTAAGAAAAACACTTATCATAAAACGACTCATATAAATTGAAGAGCCCCCAAGTGACTTGGGTAAAAGTTGATAATGTAAGGTGACATGTAGAATGCCTTCTAGCCGGATTGTAGATCGTTTGTCATAGCGGACCTTTTAAGCCGACCTCGGGACCCAATAGTCCGGGTGTGTCCGAATACCTTTGTGGTTATATAAGAACCGTGGTATGCATGGAGACAAGGCGTAGGGGTCATTAGTGCTGTATCGGACAAGTGCCCAACTAGTTATGTTATATTACATGGGTAGTAAGAAACATCTTCCAGGAGAATAGTTCCGTTAAGGGTTCCTTTATGGGATGCATGCCCTAAAGTGCATGTCAAAGCTGCTATGAAAGCAGAAAATCATCTGGGGCAGATGGGTAAATAATTAAAATCATCTTTTAGTTCACCGACCGAGTATTCCCTTAAGAACGCTAGCTTTCGGCTTCACCCAGTCGAGGTACACATCCGGTGACCAGCAGTAACAATCGCAGAGGTGCTCCCTTTACCACCTAGCCGAACAATCGGGAACGTAGGGGTAAGCACAGGAGCCAGGCAACCCAGCTTGGCCAAAACTTAAGTCATATCGATGCATATAATGGTGAATAAAAGGTACATGCGGAAGTGTGACACATGTGTTGGGCATAAAGCCCGTATTAATAAGCTTCTGTTAAAGAAGCCCCCAGGTATAATGAGCGCGGGTAGCGCGTCAAGTATGTGCAAACAAAGTTTGGACAAGGAAAATTTTTACAAGCAACTTTTTTTCCAACAAAGTATAATGCTTGGTCGAACCGAACACAAGTTAGAAATTTAAAACTTTGAGCATGAAGGCAACTTAGCTAGTTAATGTGTTCGGTATTGACAACGCGGTCCGAGCTTGGTGCGGGGCAAGGTTCCATCCCCCAAGCCGGTCCCGAGGTGGAGGAGCAAAGAGCTCGGCACTCCGAAGTGGTGGCATAGCATGGTCAATGCAGGACGGTAGAGTGATGCCGAAGTCCCTGGCATGGGGTAATGAAGTGTTGACGAAGCCCACCGTCCAGCCGAGGTGACGTCAAAGGATATAGTCCGGCTGGATCGTTGTCCTGTGCACAAAAAATAGTGCAAACCAGAGATAATAGTAATAAAAAAATCGTTGCATAATAAATAATTTATGCAAAGTGAGTAATAAAAAATATGGCTGGCGCCAAGTCGATGTCGATGCAGGTCGTCGGCGTAATGCAATAAAGGCGTGGCAAAGCCTGGATTCACGTGTTGGTCCGAGTTCGGATGCGGCGTTCGCGGACTATGTCGGAAACTGACCGAACCATCATGTGAACGTCGATAATGCGGCCATCATTTGATAGACCTGTGTAAATATGATGGAGAAACCAGAGTAATAATTCCTTGGGAAAAAATTAACCCAAACAAGCAAAAAGAAATACTAGGATTAATAGCACCTGGTTTATTTGTTGTAGCAATCCGAAGGAAGGTGATTCCCAAAATTGGGACTCGATCCGCGCACCCATGTCTGGTCGGCTAGTGACGCCGAAGTGTCCGGAGTAGGTTGATGAAGAGATGGCGAAGCCCCCGGTCCAGCCGAGATGTCGGAGTAGGTCGGCGTGATGGACACCAGCTTGAAGAAGCAATAGTGCGGCCCTGCCGATGCAGGTCGCGACGTGGTCGATGCCGGCTTGATGAAGCGACCGTGCGGCGATGCCGGTATGCCCGCTCCGTGTAATCCGTGGGGCGGCGATGTTGGTGATGATTTATCCTTCGTGATGCGGACTCTTGTTCGGCTTGCCGAGATGATGATCCAAAGAAGTTGAGCTCGGCTCAACAAAGTGATGACGTGTCTAGCGCAGGTCGGCAGCCGTGGAGCAATATTGCCGGACTGGTTTGACACCAGCATGATATTGAAGATCATGTTCAAAAGATCTTAAAGTTAGTGGGATGTGTTCGGAAACAAAACACAATACCCCATACCAAACTTTCTTCAAAAAGGATGTCTGAAATCCCGTTCATAAAAAAAGACGAACTCGGGTCGGATTCGTTTTCGCGCAGAAAACAGATCCGAAAAGTGATGCACTAATCGGAAGGTTCCCGGAGTTTGGACGGTCGGATCGAGCTGAAATTTTTAGGGGTGGTAGATATAGGAATTCCGCAGCCGATCAACGGTTGGATCTTCCAAAGGAAGTCCGAGCTAGAAGCTGGACACCACGCCCTAAACTCGTCCGGATTCTCGTCCAGATTCAATGCGGCTCCGGTATATCGGAGATTGCCGGAGATTCCTCCATCGGAACTCGACGAAATTTTTCCAGGGTTGTTGTAGACTCAATTCCGCACAATTCCACCGCAGCAATCGTCAAAGCGACGCTCGAGGAGACGGTGACGGCGGATGCAAGTTCGCTGTCCAGAAAAGCAGCACGGTCGCCCGAGGGCAATGTTGATGTTGAGCCCCCGGGCTCCCTGTATGATTCCTCCATGATCTTGATAGAGATCGGAGTTGATGTTGATGAAGGCCCTCATCCGAACATGACGATCGGAGGTAGGGCGCAGTCCTTGGTCGAACCAAGATGACCAATCGAGCTGGTGACGAAGATGCCGAAGTCGCAGTTGACCTGCAGGCGAGCCATCGACCTTTTGCCGGACACACACGGGAACTCTCAATGAAAGCACCAATGTCGGTGTCAAAACCGGCGGATCTCGGTAGGGGTCCCGAACTGTGCGTCTAGGCGGATGGTAACAGGAGACAAGGGACACGATGTTTTACCCGTGTTCGGGTCCTCTTGATGGAGGTAAAACCCTCGTCCCGCTTGATTGATATTGATATTGTGGGTATTACAAGAGTGGATCTACCACGAGATCAAAGAGGCTAAACCCTAGAAGCTAGCCTATGGTATGATTGTTGTATATTGTATATCTATCGACTAGCCTGGCCTCGGTTTATATAATGCACCAGAGGCCTAGGATAACAAGATTCCTAGCCGAATACGCCGGTGGGGGAGAAGTCCTTGTCTTGATCGCCAAGTCTTGTTGATTCTTCCTTGTATGCGGCAGCTGTCCGGACTGGCCCATGAGTATACGGCCATGGGGGTCCTCGGCCCAATCCAACTGATCGGGAGACGACGCGTTGAGTACCCCCTAGTCCAGGACACCGTCACCCGACGAGGAGATCCAGGAGACCACTCTCCTCGGCAAGGAAGCAAGTCACAACTGGATCATGTACTTTGATGGGGCATTCTCGCTGCAAGGCGCCGGTGCTGGTGTGCTGCTCGTCGCACCCACCAGAGAGAAGCACAAGTATGTAATCCAGATGCACTTTCCCAGGGAGATGTCCACCAACAACACTGCTGAGTACGAGGGGTTGCTTGTTGGTCTCAGGATCGCAGCAGACCCCGGGGGTTAAGAATCTCATCGTCAGACAAGTCAACAAAGATTATCAGAGCCCATTGATGGAGGCCTACGTAGATGAGGTGAGGAAGCTGGAGGAGCGCTTTGACGGTATACAAGCGGAGCACGTTCCCCGAGCGGAGAACGACATAGCCGATTACCTGTCAAAGCGCGCTGCATTCAAGCTACCTGTGGAACCAGGTACTTTTTTTCTTCGGTTAACTCAACCATCTGTCGAACCATCAACGGAGCAGAACAAACGGAGGAAATCAGGCCCCGGCAAGTACTTTCCCGCTGAGCCCCCGGGGGCCGCCGACAAGGGTGTTGTCGTGGATTCTGAGCCTGCCGAGGAGCGACTGACTCCGGCAGGCCGTCAAGCCCTGACCGTAGAGACGACCGCTCCCATGGCAGAAGAAATGCCATTGGTCCTTGTCGTCGAGCCCCAGGCTCCGGCATGGGCACAACATACCGTATGATTCCTCCAAACAGGGGAGCTTCCTGAGGAGCAGGAAGAAGCGGAGAAAGTAGCCCGTCGGTCTGCTATGTATCAGTTTGTCGATGACGTCCTGTACAGGAAGAGATCGAACGGTGTGAAATTGAAGTGCATTCTCCGGGAGGAAGGACTGGAGCTGTTGGCGGAGATACACGGAGGCATATGTGGCTAACACATAGGGTCGAGGGCCCTTCCCGGCAAGGCGTTCCGACAGGGTTTCTTCTGGCCCACTGCCCTCCAGGATGAAGCGGCACTAGTAACCAAGTGTGAAGCATGTCAGTTCCATTCGAAGAAGCTTCATCAACCAGCTCAAGCCCTTCAAACAATTCCTCTTTCCTGGCCATTCTTGGTCTGGTGGCTTGATAAGTCTCCAATGTATCTATTTTTTATGAAGTATTCATGTTATTATATTTTCTGTTTTGGATGTTTATGGGCTTTACTAAACACTTTTATATTATTTTTGGGACTAATCTATTAACCGGAGGCCCAACCCAAATTGTTGTTTTCTTGCCTATTTCAGTGTTTCGAAGAAAAGGAATATCAAACGGAGTCCAAACGGAATGAAAACTTTGGGAGAGTTATTTTTGGAACGGAAGCAACCCAGGAGACTTGGAGTAGACGTCAGGGAAGTTTCAAGGAAGCCACGAGGCAGGGAGGCGCGCCCCCACCCTCGTGGGCCCCTCGTGGCTCCCCTGCCCAACTTCTTTCGCCTATATATATCCATATACCCTAAAAACAACGGGGAAGAACATAGATCAGGAGTTCCGCCGCCGCAAGCCTCTGTAGCCACCAAAACCAATCGGGACCCTATTCCGTCACCCTGCCGGAGGGGGGGATCCCTCACAGGTGGCCATCTTCATCACCCCGGCGCTCTCCATGACGAGGAGGGAGTAGTTCACCTTCGGGGCTGAGGGTATGTACCAGTAGCTATGTGTTTGCTCTCTCTCTCTCTCTCTCTCTCTCTCTCTCTCTCTCTCTCGTGTTCTTGATGTGGTACGATCTTGATGTATCGCGAGCTTTGCTATTATAGTTGGATCTTATGATGTTTCTCCCCCTCTACTCTCTTGTAATGGATTGAGTTTTCCCTTTGAAGTGATCTTATCGGATTGAGTCTTTAAGGATTTGAGAACACTTGATGTATGTCTTGCATGTGCTTATCTGTGGTGACAATGGGATATTCACGTGATCTACTTGATGTATGTTTTGGTGATCAACTTGCGGGTTCCGTGACCTCGTGAACTTATGCATAGGGGTTGGCACACATTTTCGTCTTGACTCTCCGGTAGAAACTTTGGGGCACTCTTTGAAGTACTTTGTGTTGGTTTGAATAGATGAATCTGAGATTGTGTGATGCATATCGTATAATCATACCCATGGATACTTGAGGTGACATTGGAGTATCTAGGTGACATTAGGGTTTTGGTAGATTTGTGTCTTAAGGTGTTATTCTAGTACGAACTCTTGAATAGATCGATCAGAAAGAATAACTTTGAGGTGGTTTCGTACCCTACAATAATCTCTTCGTTTGTTCTCCGCTATTAGTGACTTTGGAGTGACTCTTTGTTGCATGTTGAGGGATAGTTATATGATCCAATTATGTTATTATTGTTGAGAGAACTTGCACTAGTGAAAGTATGAACCCTAGGCCTTGTTTCCTAGCATTGCAATACCATTTGTGCTCACTTTTATTACTTGTTACCTTGCTGTTTTTATATTTTCAGATTACAAAAACCTATATCTACCATCCATATTGCACTTGTATCACCATCTCTTCGCCGAACTAGTGCACCTATACAATTTACCATTGTATTGGGTGTGTTGGGGACGCAAGAGACTCTTTGTTATTTGGTTGCAGGGTTGCTTGAGAGAGACCATCTTCATCCTATGCCTCCCATGGATTGATAAACCTTAGGTCATCCACTTGAGGGAAATTTTCTACTGTCCTACAAACCTCTGCACTTGGAGGCCCAACAACGTCTACAAGAAGAAGGTTGCGTAGTAGACATCAAGCTCTTTTCTGGTGCCGTTGCCGGGGAGGTGAGTGCTTGAAGGTATATCTTTAGATTTTGCAATCGAATCTTTTAGTTTCTTGTTCTATCACTAGTTTATTATATAAAATAAAACTACAAAAAATGGAATTAAGGGTGCCTCATATGCTTCATCTTTTTAATGTCTTTCGTGAAAATGATGGGAAGGAAAATTGTGCTCAAGTATTAGAAGAAGAATTACATAGAATGCTTGGCATAAAATATGTGAATGATGAGCATGATTGCAATATTGTTAGTATGAATTCTTTGAATACCCATGATGCTAATGATATGCAAAGCCACAAGCTTGGGGATGCTATGTTTGGTGAAGATGATATGTTTAGTCCCCCAAGTTTTGATGAGCAAATTTATTATGATGAAAGCATGCCTCCTATTTATGATGATTATTGTGATGACACGCATGCTATAAAGAATAAATATAACCATCAAACTTGTCATCTTGATTTTAATTTTCAATTGGATTATGCTTCACATGATAGTTATTTTGTTGAGTTTGCTCCCACTACTATTGATGAGAATAAATTTGCTTATGTGGAGAGTAGTAAAATTTCTATGCAAGTAGATCATGAAAAAATGCTTTATGTGATAGTTATATTGTTGAATTCATTCATGATGCTACTGAAAATTATTATGAGGGAGGAACATATGCTTGTAGGAATTGCAATAATATCAAGTTTCCTCTCAATGTGCTTAAAGTTTTGAAGTTATGCTTGTTTTGCCTTCCTATGCTAGTTGATTATTGTTCCCATAAGTTGTTTGCTCACAAAATCCCTATGCATAGTAAGTGGGTTAGACTTAAATGTGCTTGCCATGTGTTTCATTATGCTCTCTTTATGTTTCAATTATTATCTCTTATGTGAGCATCATTGAAATCATCATGCCTAGCTAGGGGAGTTAAACGTTAGCGCTTGTTGGGAGGCAACCCAATTTTATTTCTGTTCCTTGCTTTTTGCTCCTGTTTAGTAATAAATAAATCATCTAGCCTCTGGTTACATGTGGTTTTATGTTTTAATTAGTGTTTGTGCTAAGTAAGACCTATAGGATCTTCTTGGATGATAATTATTTGATCTTGCTGAAAAAGACAGAAACTTTCTGCTCACGAAAACAATTGTTAAAAATCACCAGAAAGTGATAAAATACTGATTACAATTGCAGTTGATCAATAATAAAATTATCTAGGTCTTCCTATTTTGGCAGATTTTTCTGAGTTCCAGAAGTTTGCGTTTGATACAGATTACTACAGACTGTTCTGTTTTTGACAGATTCTGTTTTCTATGTGTTGTTTGCCTATTTTGATGAATCTATGAGTAGTATCGGAGGGTATGAACCATAGAGAAGTTGGAATACAGTATATATTACACCAATATGAATTTAGAATGATTTCACAACAGTACCTAAGTGGTGATTTATTTTCTTATACTAACGGAGCTTACGAGTTTTCTGTTAAGCTTTGTGTTGTGAAGTTTTCAAGTTTTGGGTAAAGATTCGATGGACTATGGAATAAAGAGTGGCAAGAGCCTAAGCTTGGGGTTGTACAAGGCACCCCAAGGCAATATTCAAGGACAACCAAGAGCCTAATCCTGGGGATGCCCCGGAATGCATCCCCTCTTTCGTTCTTCATTCATCGGTAACTTTACTTGGAGCTATATTTTTATTCACCACATGATATGTGTTTTGCTTGGAGCGTCAATTTATTTTGTTAGGATTTGCTTGCTTTTATTTAGAACAATGTTTTGCATCTTTTATTTCAATAAAAGTGGCATTGATAGCCTTTACTATGCTTATTTTACAAGTCTACATGTTGCTGTCTGAAAACAGAAAGTTTACCGTTGTTGCAAATTTTTTCTAGAAAAGTCAGAATGTGATAAAATGTTGAAACCTTTTGCATAATAAGCTCTGATAAATTTACTACAATGGGAATTTTCTTTCATAATTTTTGGATCTAGGGAAGTATGGATCTTGTTGCATTCTTTACAGACTGTCTTGTTTAGGCAGATTGCTGTTATGTTTGCATTGTTTGCATATGTTTGCTTGTTTAATGATTCTATTTGAGGATAGGACTATTAAATGTGCAGAGGCATTTAGTATGCAATGTTGAATAATAATTTTAGTTATTTTCTAAAGTAGAGTATGAAAAGGTTTTTGCATTGGTTTATACTAACTTATCTCACGAGTCCTTGTTGAGTTTTGTGTGGATGAAGCTTTTGAAATTTAGGAAGACCGTGATATGAGAGGAATTAAGGAGACACAAAAGCTCAAGCTTGGGGATGCCCAAGTCATCCCAAGATAATATTTCAAGAAGTCTCAAGCTTCTAAGCTTGGGGATGCCCCGGTTGGCATCTCACCTTTCTTCTTCGACAACTATCGGTTAGTATCGGTTGATCCTAAGTTTTTTGCTTCTTCACGTGATGTTTGCTATTCTTAGAATGTCATTTTATTTTGTTTTGCTTGCTGTTTGAATAAAATATCAAGATCTGAAATTATTAAATGGGAGAGTCTTCACATAGCTAAATAATTATTTAACTACTCATTGATCTTCACTTATATCTTTTTGGAGTAGTTTGTAATTTACTCGTGTGCTTCACTTATATCCTATGAGTAAATGGTTGAATGATGTGAATGTCATAAATCCGAAATTATATATGTTTAATATGCCTTTCCCATGGGGAGTAATACCTTCACATATAAGAAGTAGAGGTGGTAAATTTATTGAATGTTAGCAAACATTGTATTGGTCACTTGAACAATTCATGAAAGAATATTGAAGGAAGAGAGATTTCACATATAAATATACTATCTTGGACATCTTTTGTAATTGTGATCACTCATTAAAATATGACATGTTAAAAGGTTGATGTTGGACAAGGAAGACAACGTAATGGGTTATGTTTTCTTATATCTGAAATAAAGTATATTGTCATGGATCATTCAACATGCTGAGCTTGCCTTTCCCCCTCATGCTAGCCAAATTCTTTGCACCAAGTAGAGATACTACTTGTGCTTCCGAATATCCCTTAAAATAGTTTTGCCATGAGAGTCCACCATACCTACCTATGGATTGAGTAAGATCCTTCAAGTAAGTTGTCATCGGTGCATGCAATAAAAATTGCTCTCTAAATATGTATGATATATTAGTGTGGAGAAAATAAGCTTTATACGATCTTGTGATATGGAAGCAATAAAAGCGATGGACTACATAATAAAGGTCCCTATCACAAGTGGCAATATAAAGTGACGTTCTTTCGCATTAAGATTTTGTGCATCCAACTATAAAAGCGCATGATAACCTCTGCTTCCCTCTGCGAAGGGCCTATCTTTTATTCTTGTCTTATACCTTATGCAAGAGTCATGGTGATCTTCACCTTTCCTTTTTACATTTTATCCTTCGGCAAGCACATTGTGTTGGAAAGATCCTGATATATACATCCAATTGGATGTAAGGCATCATGAACTATTATTGTTGACATTACCCTTGAGGTAAAAGGTTGGGAGGCGAATCTATAAGCTCCTATCTTTCTCTGTGTCTGATTAAAACTTTGAACCCATAAATATCACGTGAGTGTTAGCAATTGTGAAAGACTAAATGATAGTTGAGTATGGGAAGTTTGCTGAATTAAAGCTCTGACATAGATCCTTCCTGAAAATAAGATGAACTGTAATTGTTTGATGACTAATAACACGGTTTGTTTGTTTTCAAGAAAGTTTATGATCTGTACTTTAACATGTGAATAGCTTGTTACTTGATCATGAGAAGCTTTATGATATGAACTACTGTTATGACATGTAATGATGCTAGAAAAGGTGATTGAAATTATCATTGATCAAACTTGTGCACCTGTTAGCATTCACACTTCATAAACTATTTCTTTTATCATTTACCTACTCAAGGACGAGCAGGAATTAAGCTTGGGGATGCTGATACGTCTCCAACGTATCTATAATTTATGAAGTATTCATGTTATTATATTTTCTATTTTGGATGTTTATGAGCTTTACTAAACACTTTTATATTATTTTTGGGACTAACCTATTAACCGGAGGCCCAACCCAAACTGTTGTTTTCTTGCCTATTTCAGTGTTTCGAAGAAAAGGAATATCAAACGGAGTCCAAACGGAATGAAAACTTCGGGAGAGTTATTTTTGGAACGGAAGCAATTCAGGAGACTTGGAGTAGACATCAGGGAAGCTTTGAGGAAGCCACGAGGCAGGGAGGCGCGCCCTACCCCCTGGGTGCGCCCCCGCCCTCGTGGGCCCCTCGTGGCTCCCCTGACCGACTTCTTTCGCCTATATATATCCATATACCCTAAAAACATCGGGGAACAGAATAGATCGGGAGTTCCGCCGCCGCAAGCCTCTGTAGCCACCAAAAACCAATCGGGACCCTGTTCCAGCACCTTGCCGGAGGGGGGGGATCCCTCACCGGTGTCCATCTTCATCATCCCGGCGCTCTCCATGACGAGGAGGGAGTAGTTCACCCTCGGGGCTGAGGGTATGTACCAGTAGCTATGTGTTTGATCTCTTTCTCTCGTGTTCTTGAGGTGGTACGATCTTGATGTATCGCGAGCTTTGCTATTATAGTTGGATCTTATGATGTTTCTCCCCCTCTACTCTCTTGTAACGGATTGAGTTTTCCCTTTGAAGTGATCTTACCGGATTGAGTCTTTAAGGATTTGAGAACACTTGATGTATGTCTTGCATGTGCTTATCTGTGGTGACAATGGTATATTCACGTGATCTACTTGATGTATGTTTTGGTGATCAACTTGCGGGTTTCGTGACCTCGTGAACTTATGCATAGGGGTTGGCACACGTTTTCGTCTTGACTCTCCGGTAGAAACTTTGGGGCACTCTTTGAAGTACTTTGTGTTGGTTTGAATAGATGAATCTGAGATTGTGTGATGCATATCGTATAATCATACCCATGGATACTTGAGGTGACATTGGAGTATCTAGGTGACATTAGGGTTTTGGTTGATTTGTGTCTTAAGGTGTTATTCTAGTACGAACTCTTGAATAGATCAATCAGAAAGAATAACTTTGAGGTGGTTTCGTACCCTACAATAATCTCTTCGTTTGTTCTCCGCTATTAGTGACTTTGGAGTGACTCTTTGTTGCATGTTGAGGGATAGTTATATGATCCAATTATGTTATTATTGTTGAGAGAACTTGCACTAGTGAAAGTATGAACCCTAGGCCTTGTTTCCTAGCATTGCAGTACCATTTGTGCTCACTTTTATTACTTGTTACCTTGCTGTTTTTATATTTTCATATTACAAAAACCTATATCTACCATCCATATTGCACTTGTATCACCATCTCTTCGCCAAACTAGTGCACCTATACAATTTACCATTGTATTGAGTGTGTTGGGGACACAAGAGAATCTTTGTTATTTGGTTGCAGGGTTTCTTGAGAGAGACCATCTTCATCCTACGCCTCCCATGGATTGATAAACCTTAGGTCATGCACTTGAGGGAAATTTGCTACTGTCCTACAAACCTCTGCACTTGGAGGCCCAACAACGTGTACAAGAAGAAGGTTGCGTAGTAGACATCAGGGCTCGACATCCTGGGCCCTTTCCCCCCCGTCGTCGGGGGCTTTGAGTACTTGTACGTTGCGATCGACAAGTTCACAAAGTGGCCAGAGGTGGAAGCGATGAGGAAGGGCTAGTGTGCCATTTTGGTGTGCCAAACAGAGTCATCACCGACAACGGCACACAGTTCACAAGCCACACCTTCATGCAATACATCCAAGACCTCGGCAGCAACGTCTGTTTCGCTTCCGTGGCACACCCACAGAGCAATGGCCAGGCGGAGAGGGAAAATGCTGAAGTGTTGCGAGGCCTGAGGACAAAGACTTTTGATAGGCTGCACAAGAGCCGAAGGCGCTGGATTGATGAGTTGCCGGCGGTTCTTTGGTCGATCAGGACGACGCCAAATCGAGCCACCGGCCAGACACCCTTTGCCCTGGTATACGGGGCAGAAGCAGTTCTCCCCATGAAACTCATATACGGGTCACCTCGAGTGCTCGCTTGTGACGAGCTTGAGCAAGAGCAACTGCGGCAAGATGATACAACGCTCCTTGAGGAAGATTGTCTTCGGGCGGCTGTGAGAGCAGCATGCTATCAGCAAGCCTTGCGCCGCTACCATATTTGCAGGGTTCATGTCCGAAGTTTTGAGGAAGGCGACCTTGTTCTTCGGCGCGTTCAATTGGACAAGAATTCCAACAAGTTGACGCCAAAGTGGGAAGGCCCTTATCGGGTAATACGAGTCACTAGGCCCGGTGCAGTCCGCCTGGAGACCGAATATGCTGTCCTAGTGAGCAACTCCTGGAACATCGAACATCTTCGCAAGTTTTACCCATAAGGCGCGGTTGCCGGGCCTCCAGGCAAGCCACCTTTTGTACAAGCTTTGCCGGCAAGGCATGTAACCCTCTGTACAAAGCCAGGCGCAGACCCTAAGCATAAATAAATGAAGCGCTGGCGCCCTAAGTTATAGCATGCATGCTAGGTTAAGTCTCTCCCTCGGTTAGGGTTGATAGTGCTTAGCGGCGACTAACCCTTAGCCTAAAGGTCGAGTGTGCGTCTTTCTGTCCTCTTTGGTTCACAGGGCACGTGGGCACTTCTGCTGAGCCACTTGGAAGAAAGAGAACGAAGCGGCGCTCCGGCCCCGGCAAACCAAGACTGTCGGGGGCTGAAGACACAAGGATCCAACCACGGCAAGCCAAGGTTGCCGGTGGCTGCAGATTCAGATAAGTCTTTCGTCCCCTGTTATGCATTTCCGTATGGAACTGGGACATGTGAAACCTCGTTTATTTTCTTAAACCACCGTGCTCCCCCTTTCCTGTACCCAAGAGCTATCCCCTGGGTCAGAACTTGGTCGTAGTCGCAGTGGCAAGAAAATGAACGAGGGGCCTAACTCTACTTCGCCCCTGCCTCCGCCAAGAGCGTGAGAATGGTCGACTGAAGTGGGGGGACGGCAAGGCCTGTTGCCTGGCGACAATGTTTATATTAACAATAACAAGGATTCGTTCCTTGGCATGGGCCTCACTCACGCACAAAGAACCCGGCAAGCACCCTTTTTCATTAAAAACGTCCCATATAGGTACAGTTCGTATGGAATAAAAAACATGAGCAAGGGGATTACATGTCTTTAACATAACAAGTGCCCGTAGGCTTACAAACTAAAAAAAATATAAGATGCCCGTAATCCCTTTCTTGTCCCTCTCCTCAGAAGATGGAACAAGGTAGCAGGAGGACGAAAGGAGCACCTAGGCGAGGTGCGAGAAGCAGAAGGCACCAAGAGAGCATCCCGGTGCCGGGAGAGGAGCTGGAAGATGAGGCAGCGGCCCGACAATACGCGACGAAGGCGTCGGTGCCCGCGTACTCCGACTTGATGGCCGCCGCCCGCCTTCTTTGCCTTCTCCGGCCCTCCTACGCCAGCCGCCCAAGGAGGCGATGGGGAACGCGCCAATGGAGAGCTTGACGAGGAAGGCCCTCGGCAGGGCACGTGGCCGAGGGAGGGCGACGCGGTTAGTCGGAGTCGGGGTCGGCGTCCCGCCGCTCGACGCCCTCGTCATTGCTGTCGCTGTCCTCCTCATCACTCCCGCTCGAGGAGGAATCTTCATCGTCAGAGGAGCTCTCCACGCAACACTTCAGGCGAGTTCCAAGATCTCCAAAGACCTTGACGGAGAGCAGGACGTTCTCCATTAACTTAAAGTAGAGAACGAGCCCCGCTGTCAGGCTGTGGACGCGAGCGTACGTTTTCCATCCGCGACGGAGGTACATGACGTGAGGAGTAGGGAAGTCGACGTCGACCCGCGTGCCGCCGTTCCCGCAGCCCCTCATGTGCAACCTGAGGGTCTGGGGTGGATCGAGCTCCATCTCCCGAGCAAATGGGGAAGGGAGACGGGGGCGGCGATGCGGTGGCCGGCACAGCCTGATGATGAACTCACGGGGCTGGTCCTCGACGTGGCCCTCCATTGGGGGAGGCATCGCTGGCGGGGGCGAGGTCGGAGCACCGCCTCGTCCCCCTCTTCCCCGAATGCCACGGTGACCTCGGTCTCGCCCCCTCCCCCTTCCTCTTGTGGCCGGCTCCGTCGCCACGAGTTCTTGGGAAGGAGGGACGCGCTGTCAAGCAGCGACCCTCGCCGCCACCGTTGAAGGGCCGGCACCTCCTCTCGCCATGGCAGACGGAAGAAATAAGCTGAAGTGAATGGGGATGGATGATGAAAGGATGTGGGATGCTGTCTCCCTCCCCCTTCTTATAAAGGGGCGGGGTCGGGGCTCGGCCGCCTCGCTCAGCCAATCCGGCCATCGGGGGCGCAGGGAATCAAGGCCGACCCGCTGCCCCAATCAGCGACGGCCCGGTTTCCCGCCTCCACCGCCTGCACCTGCATGGGGACACATGGCGAGCAAGCAGAATTGAGGGGACGGATGAGGCGACCGTTCCCCACCCTGTGATCATGGAGCACGGATGCCTTGAAGACCACGACCCGAGTCCGCCCGAGTAAATGAGTCGCGCCTCCGCGCCTCCCTCTTTTTTGGGAAGGCGCAAGCCACCTCTTTACCATGATGTGACGCATGCGTGCGGGAACCACCCCACACATGACCCCCATGTCACACACGACCCTCCACGTCGCACGTTCAACGCGGGTCGTGGGGAAGCGCAGCGGACGAAAGGTTACTGCGGTAAAATCCGCCCCACCTGCCCGGGCACCGTTCTGGGCCTAGCCCAACAACGCGTCACACTTATGTGTGGCCCAGGACTGGGGGCTCCTGTCAGTGTACAAAAGTAGGGGCTCTCCTTTTGACCCCTTTACTTGTGCACGGGTAATCAGAGCCGCGCCCACGACCACACTTAACAAGGTAGAGGAGGGAAGCCGGAGGGAAACCGAAGCACAAGACGAACAAGGCAACACCAAGACTAGAAGCACTAAAGAGCAAAGAGGCGAGGTGGACTCCCCCCCGGCAAGACCCTTGCCGGGGCGGCCTCCGCGGCCCCGACAAGAGCCTTGCCCGGGCAACTTGCCCAACGCCAGCAGAGCGAGCCACCCTTGAGCCCACGGGTTCCAACACCACCAACTATCCACATCGGAACCAAGGCTCGGGAGGCGCCTCTGTGGTGGCATGCAGATCTTCGTCACGATCATAAACACACATGATCAGAAAAGACCAGAAGACGACGACCCTCGGCGGGATCCTAGCCGAGGAAAACCACAAGACCCCCAGCAAGGTCCTTGCCGGGGACGACCACGACGCCACGGCAAGACCCTTGCCGGGGCCCCGGCAAGACCCTTGCCGAGGACACCAGCGGGGCCGCAGCCAGGCCCACGTCCGCCAAGATACCGCCGCTGTTCCCATGCAGCTGCTAGCTCAACCAGCTGGGCAGGCACCTGCGTGGCGACGGGCGGCCTCTACACCGACTCAGCAAGCACCTGCGTGGTGGCATGCGACCCTTCGTGAAGGCTCCACCACCGCGCCATCCCAGCAGCCAGCCAACATGGCGCAGCAACGCCTCGTCAGCTCAGATGCGCGTCGGAACCGGGCGAGGCGGCGACAGCTGGGACGTGCTTCCTTGCCGTCCCCGATAAAGCAAGGGGGGCACGTCGGTAGCGCATTAAATGCGTTTGTCCGACGGTCCCAGAGGATAGACTCATCCACTATAGACCTTTCCACCTCCTGTGTGCCACTGTGGCAACCCCTTTTGCCTATAAAAGGAGGCCCGAGGCGGCGATGAGAAGGATTGGGATCTTTTGGGCAAGTTACACCCCGTAGCTAGCTCAAGAACACAAGAACACTCTAATACATCCACCAAAGCAGGACTAGGGTATTACGCATCTTCGCGGCCCGAACCTGGGTAAACGATCCATGTGCTTCCTGTCAGACCCGCTCTTTGCACAACCTCGCGCCCGCCAACCGTAGAAGGGATCCCAGCGATTCCATAGGTGTCGATTTCCTTGACAGGAAGCATAGCAATGTCCGAGGTATAGACATAGTTGCTTCTCATAAATGGTAGTAACATTGTGTCAACAGCAGCTGGATCGCCTTCCACCATCATTGGATAGTTTTGTCCATGGAAGAGCGAGTTTCCTCCAAGACTTTCAATATTGAACCAGGGAGAAGGTGTTGGCTCTAGTACACTAGTATCCATCCCGGATACCCTGCAACGGATGTTGGAATAGGCCCGGAGAGTGCGACCATGCGAGACAACACCTGCTTCGTTAGTAACATCAGCAGTGCCCTGTATACAGACAAGAAGAGGTGATCCATCGGAATAAGTTGCCAGGCGCCACTTAGTATATGGGTCCAACTCGTGATCATCAGCATCGTCATCTCCCCCTTGGTTATAAAAATTTTCAAGTATAGGTGGTGGAATGTTCACAGGACCTTGGAAACACAAGAAGGTTAATTAATTAGTAAAGGGAAACTAGCTAACCCGCATGCATGTGGATGAAACAATTATAATTACGGTGGAAGACAAACGTACTGAAAACATGATGATTCCATGCAAAAATAGTGCCACGATTGGTGGCAGCAAACACAAGACCCTCGTATTGAATTGCATCATAGTACTCATCCGTGTGCAGAAATTGATTTTTGAGCAATATCCGTCGAGGCCTGGAAGTAAGGAAGGCAACAAGCTTGTCGAAGATAGCAACAACTTCATAATTTGAGTAATCTCAATAGCGGTTGGGAACTCGACAAATTGCTATCTTTTGTAGACAACAGTCACCATGATCGTATTTGAACTCACGTAGAATACCGGCGAACTCAACCTATGGGCAGTCGTCTGAGATTTTTGGAAGTGGAACCCGGTGACGAGTGTACCCATTCACAAGTTCCCACTCGCAGTTGTACCCAATATAAACAACCCAATCTCCATTTGCGCCTGCCCAAGCCTTGCCCTCAAGCGATGGCATCTTAACATCATACGTATCATTATCAAGCGGCATCAACTTGCACAAGGCGAGGCTTCCCTCGTCCCCGCGCCAGTCAGCAGGGTCACGACGAAGAAGATAGGGGAGATCAAACCCTGGACCCTTGGGTTCCTTGTAATGATGTTATTAGTTGAGTTGAGAATGGTCTTGAACGAACCTGCCATGCTAGCCGAGGTGATGATGTCGCACCGTTCAATGAGTTCCTCCACCACGTCATATTTCAGATCGGGGCAAGAATAACAGGGTCGTTTCCGGCCTGTTCCCTCCATGGAGAAGATGATCGAACAATGGCAGAAGGAAGGGTGAAGGCAAATGGAGGGAGGAAGAGCGTGCGATAGCAGTTCCAAATCGAGAGGGAAAGGTGAAGAGGCGGTGGATGGTTGCCACAGTACACGAAGAGGCGCCTGGGGAGCGAACGGTTGCCACAGAGCTCACACACTGATGACAAGGGCCGAGTGAACCGCATGCGTATATCACACACACCTTGATCTGGCTGACCGTTTATTTTGTGTTGCCTAATCACAAATAGTTCATCCGAGTGAACCGTATGATGTATATCGCACACACCTTCATCTGGCTGCCCGTTTCTTTTGTGTTGCCTAATCACAAACAGTTCATCTGAGTGAACCGTATGTTGTGTATCACACACGCCTTCATATGGCTGCCGTTTCTTTTGTTCCTCCTCATCGCAAATAGTTAATTGAACTGAACCGTATGCCCTTCAACGCACAGCAACTAAAACCCGAACCGTGTTTGATGCATCCGTCATCGCAAATGTTTTATACATTTCTGACGGTTTTCATACAACACCATTTGCGATTATTGCATCGCACACAGTTTCTCGAAGGGTCTCTAATCGTAGTGTCGCGTTAGCAGCATCCTGCAGTAGTGACTGTACCACTGCTATCAAACTATCATACTACTGTGCTACTAAACACTTTGCTGCAGATATTTGATTCACTAAGTGTTGTTGAATTCACAACTCAACTGCTAATACTTGCAAATATTCTTTGGCTCCTCATGTGTTGAATCAATAAGTTTGGGTGAAATACTATCCTCGAAAACTATTGCCATCCCCTATACTTGTGGGTTATCAAGACCTTTTTTCTGGGGCTGTTGCCGGGGAGCATGGCTCTATTTGTTGAGTCACTTGGGAATTATATGTGTTGATCACTATGATGAATCTGAAAGATACTAGAACCAAGACCGTACCCTCTAAGACAAGGGAAGGTAAGGAACTGCCATCTAGCTAGCTCTGCACTTGATTCACCTTCTGTTTTGAGTAGGCTTGCGACACCACCACCTGCTATTAATTCTCATATGTCACTAGTAATTGATGATGCTAGTACTCTGCTTAATGAAACTGTGCCACTAGGTGAATTCCTTGATGAACAACTTGATAAATCTAAAGAATTTAATATTGCTGAAACGGATGAAAATTGTGATCCACCTATTATGCTAGATCTCCTACTAGAGTTGTAACACCTGAAATATCCGAGGCTTATGTTATGGATGGTGATATAGCTAGAGAATTTCTTGCTTGTAATTATAGAGATGTTGTTAAGAAATTAGTGAGTAAGCTAAAAGAAAATCTATGATGGAGAAAATGAAGTGTGATCCTAAATTTTCTACTTCTCCTATCTTTGTTACCGATAAAATTTATGAATTCTCTATTAATCCTGAGTTAATTACTTTGGTTGAATCCGATCCTTTTCATGGCTATGGGACTCAAACTGTTGTGGCACACCTTGCCAAATCGAATGATATAGCCACCCTATTTGCTCATGTGGAAAAAAATCGCTATTACTATATTCTTTAGTTTTTTCCTTTCTCATTAAAGGGTGGTTCTAAGAAATGGTTTAATACTCTTGCTCCTAGTTGTGTGTGTGGTCCCCAGGATATGGTATATTACTTCTCTGAAAAATATTTTCCTACTCATAAGAAACAAGCCTCCTTACAGGAAATTTTTAACTTTGTGCAAATTGAAGAAGAGAATCTCACTCAAGCTTGGGGGAGGCTTCTCCAGTTAGTTAATGCTTTGCCTGATCATCCTCTTAAAAAATGAAATACTTGATATCTTTTATAATGGACTAACCGATGCTTCTAGGGATTACCTAGATAGTTGTCATGGTTGTGTTTTCAGGGAACAAACTATTGAACAAGCTGAATAACTATTGAATAATATATTTAGAAATGATAATGATTGGACAATTCTTGAACCTCCACCTAAGCCAAATCCGAAGAAGAGAGGTAATCTATTCCTCATTCCTGAAGATATGCAAGAGGCAAATAAATCTATGAAAGAAAAGGGTATTAAATATGAAGATGTTAAGAATTTACCACCTATGGAAGAAATACATGGGCTCGACACCCCAACACAGGTAGTATAGGTAAATTATCTTATAAGATTTGATGAAGGTGATATTCCTTATAATAAATGTGCTAGTCAATGCCTGGATGAATTTGATAATTACATGGTTGAGCAAGAACATTTTAATATGTATGTTAGCAAGCAATTGAAACGTAATGCTTTCATGATTGATCGTTTGAGTGATTTGATGTTTAGAATTGCTAATGATGTTAAGGGCTTAAGTAAGCATTCATCCATGGTTCACACCCAACTAGAAGAAGTTGCTAAATCACAAAATGATTTGCTTAATGAGATGAATAATAAAATAAATAATCATGTTGTTAGGGTAATGACTAGAGGAGGTAAAATGACTCAGGATCCTCTATATCCTGAAGGTCATCCTAAAAGAATTGGGCAAGATTCTCAGAGAATTAATAATGATGAGCCTAGTTCATCTAAGTAGAAACAGAAAAATGATAGAACTTTGCATGCTTGCAGTGAACCTGAGGTAGAAAAACCTCATGAGAATAGTAATGACGTTTCTATTTCTGATGCTGAGACACAATCTGGTAATGAACATCCACCTATTGATAATGACAATGATAATGATTTTCATGTTGATGCTTAACCAGATAATGATAAAGAACCAGATAATGATGTAGAAGTAGAACCTGCTGTTGATCTTGATAACCCGCCTCCTAAACATAAAAGATATGATAAAAGATATTTCATTTCTGGGAGGCATGGTAAGTAAAGGTAACCATGGGTTCAGAAACCCATGCCTTTTCCAACTAAATCTTTGAAGAATAAGGATGAAGAAGTTTTGAGCACTTTGTTGAAATGCCTAGATCGGTTTTCTTGCGTATTCGTTTGACTGTTATATTGAAAATGCCTCCTTATGCTAAATATATGAAAGATATTGTCACTATTAAAGGAAAGATACCCGAAGCTAAAATTTCCACCATGCTTGCAAATTATTCTTTTAAGGGTGGAGTACCTAAGAAATTAGGAGATCCAAGAATACCAATTATACCATGCTCCATTTAAAGAAGTTATGTCAAAACTGCTTTATGTGATTTGGGAGCCGGTGTTAGTGTTATGCCTTTCTCTTTACATAGAAGACTTGATTTGAATAAGCTCACACCTACTGAAATATCTTTGCAAATGGCTGATAAACCAACTGCTGTACCTATTGGAATTTGTAAGGATGTGCCTGTTGTAGTTGCAAATGTTACTATCTTAACAGACTTTGTTATACTTGATATGCCCGAGGACGACGCTATGTCGATCATCCTTGGTATACCCTTTTTGAATACTGCAGGGGTTGTTATTGATTGCAACAAAAGTAAGGTTACTTTTCATGTCAATGGTAGTGAGCATATGGTTTATGAAGTGTTATATGTATGCAAGACTACGTCGATCACCCGGACGCCATCAGTGAACGCCGAGATGGTGGCCTTGTCTGACGCCTTCGGGATCTTTAGGCGAACATTCGTAAAGCGTTGCATGTACTTGTGTAAGGTCTCGCCCGGCTGCCACTTCATGCGCCGTAGATCGCCCACCACAGGGGCGCGGTCATGGGTCCCCTAGAAGTTGGTGATGAAGCACTCGCGAAGCTCATCTCAATAGGAGATCGATCCCTCCAGGAGGTGCAGGAGGCAGGAGCGCTCGCCGTCCTTGAGGTCAATGGGGATCTAGTTCGACATGACCTTCTCGTCACCATTTGCCTCTTTGATGCTCAGCGAGTAGAGCTGGAGGAACTCCACAGGGTCAGGGGTGCCGCCGTAGCATGGAGGCAAGTCTGGCTTAAACTTGCCAGGCCAGACGATGCGGTGCAGCTCCGGGATGAAGGCACGGCAACCCGCTGCATTCACAGGCCTAGCGTGCACGGGGGGAGCTTGGTCTTGACACCCACACGCCGTAGCCTCCACCGGCGTGCGGTCTTGATGCTGGTGCGGTGGCACTGGGAGCGCTTGTGCATCACCTTGTGGCCGCTGCACCACCTGACAGCTTGGCTCATCCCATGCGGGCGCCCCACGCGGCGGGTCACGCGGTTGCACATCGCGCCTGGGCTCGTGGTCGGCATCATGCACACGAAGAGGAGGGGGCGCGCCATGGGCTACGTCGCCCACCTGGGATGGCGGGGGACAGAACGAGCGGGACGGCGCAGGGACCTCTCCGGTGGCGTTGACGAGCTCAGCGATGCGACCAAGCCAGTCGTCATAGCGGTCATTGGCAGGGCGGTAGTGTAGCAGCTCGCACGCCATGAGCAGCGCAGCCTGCGCGTTCGCTGGCCCGCGACGGACAACGTCGTGGCAGGAGTGGGCGACGGAGTGGCGGTGCGTCCATCGCGCCGCACGGAGTGTGGCAGCGACGAATCCTGCTGCTTGTGAGCGGCAAGGTCAATGGCAGCGTTAGCTGCGGGAGAGGCATAGTGGCGCGGGACGTCGTGACCTACAGGTGTCGTCCGGGCGATGCAAACAGCCCGGTGCTCGGCGCGGACTCGGCGTGCATCGGGCATGGGGGCGATGAAGCAGAGACGGAGCAGAACTGGAAGGAGGATTCCGACACGCCCCTACCTAGCGCGCCAAATGTCGGATTCAGGGCTCCGCAGACCCAAGAAGGTTGGAACTCTGGGGCGTGTGTGAATATCTCAACCAGCTCGAGTCCCAAGCTCACGGATGGCAGCTGCAACTACGTCGGTATTTCCCCGGAGAGGGAGGGATGATGTAGCACAGTGATGGTAGGTATTTCCATCAGTTATGAAACCAAGGTATCGAACCAGTAGGAGAACCAAAAAACACAACGTAAACAACACCTGCACACAAACAACAACACCTCGCAACCCGACAAGTTAAAGGGGTTGTCAATCCCTTCCGGGGTACGGCGCCTCAAGATAGGCAAGCAGACGTGAGGTAAATTGTAGTAGAGTGATAGATCGAAAGCCAAATAGAATAAATAAAGACAAAATGCAGCAAGGTATTTTTGTATTTTTTGGTTTAATAGATCTAAATAAAAATGCAAAGAAAAATTAGATCGCAAGGCAAATATATGAGAAAGAAGACCCGGGGCCCGTAGGTTTCACTAGTGGCATCTCCCGAGAAAAATAGCAAACAGTGGGTAAACAAATTACTGTTGAGAAATTGATAGAACTTCAAATAATTATGACGATATCCAGGCAATGATCATTACATAGGCATCACGTCCAAGATTAGTAGACCGACTCCTGCATGCATCTACTACTATTACTCCACACATCGACCGCTATCAAGCATGCATCTAGTGTATTAAGTTCATGGAAAAACGGAGTAATGCAATAAGAACGATGACATGATGTAGACAAGATCCGTTTATCTATACAGCGGTAGATATAGATCTCGTCTTTTTATCCTTAGTAGCAACGATACATACGTGTCGTTTCCCTTTCTGTCACTAGGATCGAGCACTGTAAGATCGAACCCACTACCGGGCACCTCTTCTCGTTGCAAGATAAATAGATCAAGTTGGCCAAACAAAACCCAAATATCGTAGAAGAAATACGAGGCTATAAGAGATCATGCATATAAGAGATCAAAGACACTCAAATAACTTTCATGGATATAAAAATATATAACTGATCATAAACTCGAAGTTCATCAGATCCCAACAAACACACCGCAAAAGAGTTACATCATATGGATCTCCAAGAGACCATTGTATTGAGAATTCAGCGAGAGAGAAAGCCATCTAGCTACTAACTACGGTCCCGAAGGTCTACAAGGAACTACTCACGCATCATCGGAGAAGCAACAATGGAAGTGGTGAACCCCTCCGTGATGGTATCTAGATTGGATCTGGTGGTTCTGGACTCTGCGACGGCTGGATTAATATTTCGTCGACTGCCCTAGGGTTATGGTATTTTTGGGGTATTTATAGAGCAAAGAGGCGATCCGAGGGGCACCCGAGGTGGGCACAACCCACCAGGACGCGCCAGGGCCTCCTGGCGTGCCCTTGTGGGTTGTCCCCTCCTCGGGACTCCCCCAGGTGCAACCAGGGCCCATCTGCTTCCTTTTGGCCCATAAAAAATCATCGTGAAGTTTTGTGGCATTTGGACTCCATTTGATATTGATTTCCTACGATGTAAAAAACATGGAAAAAACAGCAACTGGCACTTGGCACTATGTCAATAGGCTGGTACCAAAAACTGATATAAAATGATTATAAAACATCCAAGATTGATAATAAAACAGAATGGAACAATAAAAATTTATAGATACGTTGGAGACGTATCAGCATCCCCAAGCTTAATTCCTACTCGTCCTCGAGTAGGTAAGTGATAAAAACAGAATTTTTGATGTGGAGTGCTGTTCATCAAGTCATATCATATTCTTTTATTTATAGCATGGACATCTGGACTTTTATGTGATTCAAAGCAATAGTCTAGTTTTGACATAATAATTTAGGTACTCAAGCATATCAACAAGCAACCATGTCTTTCAAAATATCAATGCTAAAATAAGTTATCCCTAGCCATGAAACACACTCGAATATTAACTACACCCAATACTTAAGCACGATCATATGGCCTCCTAGTTGGTGCTTTTTATGAGAGAAGATGGAGACTCAAATTTCAAAACAAAAATTGCATAAAGTAAAAGAAAGGCCCTTCGCAGAGGGAAGTAGAGATTTGTAGAGGTGCCAGCGCTCAAAGCAAAAAATTAGAGATAAAAACATTTTGGGAGGTGTATCCATCCCACCAACGAAAACGACTTAGAGTTTCCAACACTTTCCATGCTAGATATGCCATAGGCGGTTCCCAAACAAAAAATAAAGTTTATTCCTTTTTCCACCATTCTTTCACTTTCCATGGCTAGCCGTATCCACGGGTGCCCTCCATACCAACACTTCCAAGGAATTTATTATTTGATAACATAAAGTATTTTTTTTTTTGCATTTTGGGACTGGGCATCCCTAAGACCTTTGCCTTACTCTCATGCAATGACAAGTGAATAAACACTCATCTTGAGAATAACACATCCAACATGGAAAATATTAGCCACCTGTTACCGTTCCGCGAGCGAAACAAACACACAAAAGAGAAGTTTATTTTGAAAATTAGAGATGGCACATGCAAATTTGCTTAGAACGGCAAAAGAATACCGCATATAGGTAGATATAGTGGACTCATGTGGCAAAACTGATTTAAAGGATTTTGGATGCACAAGTAGAGGTCATACTTAGGGCAAAATGAAGGCTAGCAAAATATTGGGAAGCGACCAACCAAGAAACGAATAATCTCATAAGAAAGCATTAAGCATAATTAACACCGAATACTGCACCACAAGTAGGATATAATTTTCATTGCATGATTATTGACTTTCGTGCATGCATAGGGAATCACAAACCTTAACACCAATATTCTTACTAGAGCACAATTACTCATCAACACAACTCACATATCACATCATCATATCTCAAAACTATTACTAAGAATCAAGTTTATTTTGTCCATTGATCTTCATGACATTTTCTTTTACTTTATCCTTCTTGGATATCTATCACTTTGGGACTAACTTTTATGTGTTGCTTTTCATAAGCTCAAACTAATATAAGTGAAGATCATGAGCATAACAAATTTTCTTTCTCTCAAAATAATTTAAGTGAAGCAAGAGAGAATTTCTTCAAAATTTTACTAACTCTCAAATAAATCTAAGTGAAGCAAGAGAATATTTCTTCAAAAATAACAAAGCACACCGTGCTCAAAAAGATATAAGTGAAGCACCAGAGCAAGTCCTAGCTCATAAAAGATTTAAGTGAAGCATAGAGAGAAATTCTAACAAGTCATGATATAATTTTAGCTCTCTCAAATAGGTGTGTCCAGCAAGGATTGATTACTTAAAACACAAAATAAAACAAGCAAAGACACATATCATACAAGACGCTCCATGCAAAACACATATCATGTGACGAATAAAAATATAGCCTCGAGTAAAATACCGATAGTTGTTGGAAGAAAGCGGGGATGCCACTCGGGGGGCATCCCCAAGCTTAGTTGGTTGCTCATTTTTGGATAATATCTTGGGATGCCGGGGCATCCCCAAGCTTAGGCTCTTACATCCTTCCTTCATCCATTGTAAGATAACCCAAAACTTGAAAACTTCAATCACACAAAACTCAACAAAACCTTCGTGAGATCCGTTAGTGTAAGAAAAATAAACCAATACTATAAGTGGTGTATAAAACCAATTCTTATTTTATTTTTGTATTATATATACTGTATTCCAACTTTTCTATGGAAAAAACTCATCAAAGAAAACTATAGAGCCATCAAAATAAGCACACAACACAAAGAAATAGAATCTGTCAAAACAGAATAGTCTGTAGAAATCTGATTTGTTTGAATACTTATGGAACTCCAAAAATTCTGAAAAAGTAGGAAAACCTATATAATTTGTATATTGATCTTATTCAAAAATAATTAGCATTTTATCACGTTGTGGTGAATTTTTACAATTATTTTCGTGAGCACAAAGTTTCTGTCTTTTTCAGCAAGATCAAACAACTATCACCCAAGAAGATCCTATTGCTTCTACTTGGAAAAAACACTAATTAAAACACAAAAAACACAATAATAACAGTAGAATAATTGTGTAAACACTCAAGAACAGAAAGCAAAAAGCAAAAATAAATTCTATTCATTGGGTTGCCTCCCAACAAGCGCTATAGTTTTACGCCCTTAGCTAGGCATAAAGCAAGGATCTAAGTTTTGTCATCCTTGGTTCGAGATGCATAAGATGCCCTCATGATTGATTCATAAGGTTGCTTAATTCTAGTTCTAGGTAAGTGTTCCATACCTTTCCTCAAAGGAAATTGGAACTTAATATTGCCTTCTTTCATATCAATCACGGCACCGATAGTGCGTAAAAACGGTCTACCAAGAATAATTGGACAAGACGGATGCAATCAATATAAAGAACAATAAAATATATTGGCATATAATTCCTATTTGGAAGAATAAGAACATCATTAATTCTTCCCATAGGCTTTTTAATAGTAGAATCTGCCAAGTGCAAATTCAAGGAACATTCTTCAAGATTGGTAAGACCAAGCACATCACATAAAGATTTCGGAATTGTAGAAACACTAGCACCCAAGTCACACAAAGCAAAACACTCATAATTTTTAATCTTTACTTTGATAGTAGGTTCCCACTCATCATGCAATTTTCTAGGAATTGAAACTTCTTCCAATTTTTCTTCCAAAGCTTTCATCATAGCATCGACAATATGTTTAGTAAAAGCTTTGTTTTGTTCATAAGCATGGGGTGAATTTATCATGGATTGCAATAAATAAATACAATCAATCAAAGATAAACTATCATAATTAAAGTCTTTGTAATCCAAAAGAGTGGGCACATCACTATTTAAAGTTTTGACCTCTCCAAACCCACTTTCATCAATTTTCTCAACAAGATTTCACCCTCCGAAATATTGGGACACCTTCTACCTAAATTTGACTCTTCTCCAGTCCATTTTTCATCATTCTTAACTTTATTAAACAAGGAATAAATAGAAGAAAAACCAATCATTTTAAGATCCTCGTCATCTTTGCAAGAATAATCAGTAGAAAAGCCTTTTCTAAAATTTCTCTTTTAGCTCTAAGCATAGCAGTTCTTTTCTTACTTTCATCCATAGAAACATAAAGAGCTTTAATTGATTCATCTACTTTAGGCACAAAATTTTCATCTTGGGATTTTCCACATGAAGAGCAATTCTATCAACACTTCTAGACAAATCATCAATTTTATTCAACTTTTCTTCTATGGAAGTGTTGAAAACTTTTTGTGTGTTGATAAATTATTTAATATTATTATCAAGATCAGAGGTGTTCCTATTATTATTGTAAGACTGATTCCATAGGAATTACCATAATTGTTAGAGGAATTACTAGGAAAAGGCCTAGGATTGAAATTACCTCTATAAGCATTGTTGTTGAAATTATTTCTAGAGATAAAATTCACATCAATAGCATCACTATTTTTATCAATCAAAGTAGACAAAGGCATATCATTAAAATCAATAGGAGCACTTTAACTAGCAACCAATTTCATAAGAGCATCAACTTTATCACTCAAAGAAGAAATTTCTTCAACCGAATAAACTTCTTTACTAGTAGGAGCTCTTTCGGTATGCCATTGTGAATAATTTGCCATGATATTATCAAGAAATTTGGTGGCTTCACCCAAAATAATTTCCATAAAGGTACCACCCACGGTGGAATCTAAAATATTACGAGAAACAAAATTCAATCCCGCATAAATTTTTTGTAATATCATCCAAAGATTTAACCCATGAATTGGCCAATTCCTTAGCATCATTTTCATCCTTTCCCAATATTGTGCAACATGCTCATGTTCAAGTTGCTTGAAATTCATAATCTGGGTTCTAAGGGAAATAATTTTTGTGGGAGGAAAATACTTAGTGATAAAAGCATCTTTGCACTTATTCCAAGAATTGATACTATTACGAGGCAAAGAAGAGAACCAAATTTTTTGCAGACGCAAAGAGAACGGAAATAATTTCATATTGACCACATCATTGTCCACATCTTTTTTCTTTTGCATATCACATAATTCCATGAAGGTATTAAGATGGGACGTGACATCCTCATTAGGAGTACCAGAAAATTGGTCTGTCATAACATGATTCTGCAGAGCGGTATTAATATCCCAAGTCTCTGCACTAGTGGCGGGAGGAGCAAGCGGAGTGCCAATAAAATCATTGTTATTGGTATTTGGGAAATCACATAATTTGGTGTTCTCTTGAGTCATGATGACCACACAACAAGACTGCACTCAAAAAAACAGATCTGGCAAGAAAATGGCGAACGAAAAAAAAAGAGGCGAATAAAACGGCAAATTTTTGTGAAGTGGGGGAGAGGAAAACGAGAGGCAAATGGAAAATAATGTAAATTGCAAGGAGATGAGATTTATGATTACGAACCTGGTTATGTTGAAGATCCTCCCCGGCAACAGCGCCAGAAATTCTCCTTGATGGCATCTGCAACTACGTCGGTATTTCCCCGGAGAGGGAGGGATGATGTAGCACAGCGACAGTAGGTATTTCCCTCAGTTATGAAACCAAGGTATCGAACCAGTAGGAGAACCGAGCAACACAACGTAAACAACACCTGCACACAAACAACAACACCTCGCAACCCGACGAGTTAAAGGGGTTGTCAATCCCTTCCGGGGTACGATGCCTCAAGATAGGCAAGCAGACGTGAGGTAAATTTTAGTAGATTGATAGATCGAACACCAAATAGAATAAATAAAGGTAAAATGCAGCAAGGTATTTTTGTATTTTTTTGGTTTAATAGATCTGAATAAAAATGCAAAGGAAAAGTAGATCGCAAGGCAAATATATGAGAAAGAAGACCCAGGGGCCGAAGGTTTCACTAGTGGCTTCTCTCGAGAAAAATAGCAAACGGTGGGTAAACAAATTACTGTTGGGCAATTGATAGAACTTCAAATAATTATGACGATATCCAGGCAATGATCATTACATAGGCATCACGTCCAAGATTAGTAGACCGACTCCTGCCTGCATCTACTACTATTACTACACACATCGACCACTATCTAGCATGCATCTAGTGTATTAAGTTCATGGTAAACGGAGTAATGCAATAAGAACGATGACATGATGTAAAGAAGATCCGTTTATTTATATGGCGGTAGATATAGATCTCGTCTTTTTATCCTTAGTAAAAACGATACATACGCGTTGTTTCCCTTTCTGTCACTGGGATCGAGCACCGTAAGATCGAACCCACTACCGGGCACCTCTTCCCGTTGCAAGATAAATAGATCAAGTTGGCCAAACAAAACCCAAATATCGGAGAAGAAATACGAGACTATAAGAGATCATGCATATAAGAGATCAAAGAAACTCAAATAACTTTCATGGATATAAAAAGATATAACTGATCATAAACTCGAAGTTCATCAGATCCCAACAAACACACCGCAAAAGAGTTACATCATATGGATCTCCAAGAGACCATTGTATTGAGAATTCAGTGAGAGAGAGAGATAAAGCCATCTAGCTACTAACTACGGACCCAAAGGTCTACAAGGAACTACTCACGCATCATCAGAGAGGCACAAATGGAAGTGGTCAACCCCTCCGTGATCGTGTCTAGATTGGATCTGGTGGTTCTGGACTCTGCGGCGGCTAGATGAATATTTCGTCGACTCCCCTAGGATTATGGTATTTTTGGGGTATTTATAGAGCAAAGAGGCGGTCTGGGGGCACCCGAGGTGGGCACAACCCACCAGGGCATGCCAAGGCCTCCTGGCGCGCCCTAGTGGGTTGTTCCCTCCTCGGGACTCCCCCCAGGTGCATAGTGTGTGTGGAGTTGATCTCCTGGGGGTTCTCCCTCTTCTACGGTGGTGGCTAGCCTATACTTGTAGTGGCCTTGGTCTTCTTCCCTCAAAACATAGGCGGGAAGGGATCCCACAACGGACAATTTGAAAGGGGACAAGAAGTACATCTAATCCTGACGAAAGGTAGTCTTTGCCTACAAAGCTTCTGGTTGTGACGCAGGGGTGGGCTCGGCAATGACATCCGTCCTGCCGAGCTCGTGGTCTTGGTCTCATTGCACCAGAATGCAAACCTTTGGGGGATTCCTTGGGAACCCGCGTCTGTCCTTGCCTCCTTAGCACCAAAGAGGAAACTGCCTCCTTTATGCTTCATCGGCGCCCTTTGGCCTTGGTCGTTGTCGGTGTCAAACCGGCGGATCTCGGTAGGGGGTCCCGAATGTGCGCCTAGGCGGATGGTAACAGGAGACAAGGGACACGATGATTTTACCCAGTTTCGCCCTCTCGATGGAGGTAATACCCTACTCCCGCTTGATTAATATTGATGATATGGGTAGTACAAGAGTAGATCTACCACGAGATCGAGAGGCTAAACCCTAGAAGCTAGCCTATGGTATGATTTTTGTTCGTCCCACGGACTAAAACCCTCCGGTTTATATAGACACCGGATAGGGTTAGGGTTACATAGAGTCGGTTACAATGGTAGGAGATCTACATATCCAGACGCCAAGCTTGCCTTCCACGCCAAGGAAAGTCCTATCCGGACAAGGGACGAAGTCTTCAATCTTGTATCTTCATAGTCTAGAAGTCCGGCCAAAGATGATAGTTCGGCCATCCGGACACCCCCTAGTCCAGGACTCCCTCAGTAGCCCCTGAACCAGGCTTCAATGATGATGAGTCCGGCGTGCATATTGTCTTCGGCATTGGAAGGCGGGTTCCTCCTCCGAATACTTAGAAGGTTTTGAACACAAGGATAGTGTCCGGCTCTGCAAAACAAGTTCCACATACCACCATAGAGAGAATAATTTTTGCACAGATCTGCTGACGTATTCCGCGGCGTGTAACGCCCCGAGACCGACGCTCCAGAAGACTTCCAGCTACTCCGAGCTTTGTCGTGTGATTTGTTTTGTTTGTGCATTCATCATGTCATCTCTTGCATTGCATCATGTCATCATGCCATCATGTCATTTAATTTTTAAAACTCTTCTAAATAAAATCGTATGGATCTTCAGTCCATTTAAATCGAGGGATTCACATGGTGATTTCTCTTTATAACATATTAAAGCCTCTCAATATTATTAGGGAGCTATAATAAAATTATTCCATTGTTTCAGTATCACCATAACACACTTGCAAATAATTCTCCATGCCTTTGTTATCTCATTTCTTGGTCTCCAACCTTGCCCATAAATTATTTCGTCATTTTCCGGAGCTCCACCAAAAATCCGAACATTTTTGGACCTTCCTTTTAGCAAGTCCTAGTTCAAACCCATTCGAATTATATTCAAATGAGTTTGAATTTAAGCTTGCAATCATGCCCACTTCTATTTTTCCTGGGATCAAACTCAGTGTTGTGAGTCCAGGGAAATTAACCTCTTGCCCAAATCCTTCCCCTAACCATCTTTCTTTCTCTCCTTTCTTTCATTGCGATTTTCTGTTTTTCGGAAAAGATTTTGAAAGAATTAAGGGGGAGAGAGAGATCCAGCGCAGCCCAACTCCTCCTGGCCTTTTCCCCTCTTCACCGAGATGGCCCAAGGCCCAGCCGCCCTCACCAGCTGCTTAACCCTAGGCCGATCGAACCCCTCTCTTTCCCTCGATCCCTTCCTCCAGCGCCGCCATCTCCCCCATCGCCTGATCCCCCACTCTCCCTCGTCTCCTCCCTCGCGCCGTCACCACGCACGAGAGGAGCGCCTCGCCCGATCCCCATGCTCCTCCCTCCTCTCGCTCGCTCCCTCATCCCGCACCTACACCTTGTCCTCGTGGACCCGCGCCTCCCCGTCGCCCTTGCTCGAGCTTCACAGCCGGACCCGTCGTTCGTCTGCTCCTCTGCAGCTCCTCCTCCGCCTCGTCCTCATGTCCGGCTTCGTCCCCGACCCATCGTTCGCCTCCTCCATCGACCGTCCCGGCCACCAGAGCTGTTGACGGCCGAAGCCTGGCCGCGTCGTAGCCTCTGCTGCCGGCGAGCTCGTCCCCGCCACGCCAAGCCCCTCTCCATCGACCCCGCGCGCCATCGCAGAAACTCCATCATCGTCAGCCGGTGCAGCAGCGCCACCGCAGTACTACCCCGACCTCCGCGACCACCACCACCAGCCTCCTACTTCGCGCCAAGTCCCGCGGCCGTCGCCCCTGCTTGCTGCTTCGACTCCCTGCCCGTGCTTCGTTTTTCGTCATGGACGTGGGGTAGCTGCTGAACCTCGCCATGGTTCTGTCCAACGCCGCAAGTCCGACGCCAGGAGCACCTCAAGTTCGACTACATGTAACAGCAAGTACCACTACGGCCTGAGACCTCGGATCCGCTAAGTACCCTTTTGATGCGCCAAGTTCCACGACGCCGCATAAGTTTCTTCTTGAACGGTATGACTACGCAGATTCGCCAAGTTCCTCTACGACCGTGTACCACTACCATCACCGAAGATCCGTGTACAACTACCGTCGCCATGTACCCCTACTTCCACTATCGTCGCGAGATCGACTACTTACCCTACGACCCGTGAACGACTACTTCCCTCGACGATTTTGAACCGCCTCGAAATGCACGCTTCGAAGGTATAACCCCGAGATGACACCCGCGAACGAATGCATGTTGTATGAGATACTCATGTTCAAACCGTGTCCGAGTTGTTCCTTGCGCGTTCCTCCTCGGTTGCCATGCCGTTGACCCATGGTAACCCGGTATCCGGGATCACCCCACCATCTTTTGCATGTTCCGCACGTCCACACTTTCTTTTGCACCGACATCTCGACGAGTTGTCGGATCATCGGAATGTTGCCGTGGCACCATTTCCGCTGTCGTTGTCGTGGCATCCCTTTCGTTCCGCCATGGCGACCAAATGCTTCATAACATGCTCATGTCAACATTTTCATAAAATTACTTAAAACTTGCATATGTCATCCGCATCATGTTAACAACATTTAAATGGTTAAAATTGTTGTTGTTTTAAATTGCTAAATAACATGAGGATTTTTCCGGAATTTGTTGTTTGTTGTTCCCGGCCTCACTTAAACTTGCCTAAATAGCTAGTTTAATTATGCTTCATCTCTTGCCATGTTTAATAACATTTAATATTGTTGAGTACCTAAACGAGAGAGAACTAAATAATTGATGTGGTAGCCATTAATATGCAACTCGTTGCATATTGAGCTCCATTTAACTTGTAGTTTTGTTTGTGCATATTGCCATGCCATGCTATTTAAACCGAGCATGCATCATACTTGTTTGCACATCATGCCATGTTTATGTGATGGTTGTTTACTATGTTGTTTGTTTCTTTCCGGGTTGCTTCTCTCGTTAGCTTCGGTTTCGTTCCGGAGTTGTGAGGATTCGTTCGACTACATACGTTTGTCTTCTTCATGGACTCGTTCTTCTTCCTTGCGGGATTTCAGGCAAGATGACCATTGAGGGAGTCCTGGATTAGGGGGTGTCCGGATAGCCGGACTACCATCATCAGCCGAACTATCATTTGCCGGACTATCATCATCGACCGGACTCCAAGACTATGAAGATACAAGATTGAAGACTTCCCCCCGTGTCCGGATGGGACTTTCCTTGGCGTGGAAGGCAAGCTTGGCGATACGGATATGTAGATCTCCTACCATTGTAACCGATTCTATGTAACCCTAGCCCTCTCCGTGTCTATATAAACCGGATGGCTTTAGTCCGTGGGGCGACAATCACAACAACCCTTACAATCATACCATAGGCTAGCTTCTAGGGTTTAGCCTCCCGATCTCGTGGTAGATCCACTCTTGTAAACATCCACAATATCAATATCAATCAAGCAGGACATAGGGTTTTACCTCCATCAAGAGGGCCCGAACTCAGGTAAACATCGTGTCCCTTGTCTCCTGTTACCATCCGCCTAGACGCACAGCTCGGGACCCCCTACCCGATATCCGCCGGTTTTGACACCGACATTGGTGCTTTCATTGAGAGTTCCTCCGTGTCGCCACCGATAGGCTTGATGGCCTCTTCAATCAACAACGACGCAGTCCTGGGTGAGACCTTTCTCCCGGACAGATCTTCAGATTCGGCGGCCAGCCATCGGGGCCAACTCCCTTGGCCATCCGAGCAGATCGAAGCTACGCCCGGCCGTCGAGTCAGGTTTGAAGCCTAAACTTCACGGCCGATATCCGCGGGACTTGATCCTCGATGGATCTGAGCCACAGCCGAGCGTGCCGCTGTCACGATGGGCATGACCTAACTCGCCACGGACAGCCCCTTGAGGCTGCACATGAATCCGCCCTACTCATAGTCCGGAGCCGATCGCTCAGACGAGGACGGATGGCTGGACACCGCCGAGAGCTGCAATTCCTACGGCGATGGAGCCAACACTTACCTTGTCCCACGAAGACCCATGACTCGAGGTGCCGGACCGCCGGACTCCGGACCTCCTGCGCCGCCAATGAATCCGATTGGGCGCCGATCATGGAATTCACCGCTGCGGACATCTTTCAGCACTCGCCTTTGGCGATATCATAAATTAATTGAAGCATCTCTCGCTATCCGGAGAGCCCTGGCCGAACTACGGCCAGGACGGTTGGGACGCGGATGACGAAGAAATTCAGATCCCACCCACCACCCACTTCGTTGCCACCGTCGACAATTTAACCGACATACTCGACTACGATTCCGAAGACATTGACGGTATGGACGACGATGCCGGAGACTACCAAGAACCAGTGCCCACAGGACACTGGAAGACCACCTCGTCATACGACATATACATGGTGGACACCCCAAAAGACGGGGACGGCGAAGAAGCAGCGGAGGCCGACTCCTTAAAGAAACAGCCCAAGCGCCGACGTCAGCGGCGCCGCTCTAAATCCCGCCACGGCAAGAATGGAGATTCCGCACAGAGATAATAACACCCTAGAAAGTGCCGAAGACAACTCCTCCAAAGACGATCCAGCGCAGGAGGAGGCGAAGCAAGCCCTCGTGAGAGGGCGGCATTTAAGAGGTCGAGGATGACAATTACTTACCTCCTCCGGAGACGAGGCAAGCCTCGGCGACGATTTAATTCGTCGTGCTCGAGGATCCCGCCAACAAGAGCATTTTAGACGCAGGCTAATGGCCACGCAAACAGCCTAAAGAAAAGCAACAACAGCTTCAAGCTGATCAAGACCCATCGGCCGACAGATGGACCGAGGTCCTCGCGTCAAGAGTATGAACTCAACGCCTCCAAAGTTACCTAAAACGCAAGTTGCTCCCCGATTAGAGGAGGCAGCATCACCAACGCAATACGGCAGACCGACCACCTCGTGGCGCGATAGAGAGGCGGCAAGCCCTCCACCAAAACCGCACCCGGCATCGCTTCTAAAAGCAGGAAGCCACGGGAACGCTACCGGACTTGCAAGACATATTGAGGACAAGGCAAGACAATCCAGATCTATTTATGGATCACGTGGGCGCCTCTACGACCCACGCATTTAATACCGTCGCACCGATACAACTACTCCGCCGGGCCAAACACAGCAGATAACGCCTCTCGAGCTACGCCGCCGATATTGCTCAATACAGAGGCGCCAGACACCCACTATGCTTCACCGACGAAGTAATGGATCATCAAATCCTCAAGGGTTCAAACCCGTTAATATCGAATCCCACGATGGCACAACAGACCCCACGGTCTGGATTGAGGATTATCTCCTCCATATACACATGGCCCGCGCGACGATCTTCACGCCATCAAATATCTCCCGCTTGCTTAAAGGACCAGCTCGGCATTGGCTTAACAGCCTGCCCGCAGAGTCGATTGATGTTTGGGAAGACCGAAGCCGCATTCCTCGACAACTTCTGTGGCACGATGTGCGACCACCGACGCAGATGACCTAAGCCACATAATCCAGCAGCTGCATTTAATCGCCAGAAATTCGACACGGTTCTTAACAAAGAAAATCAAATCGCCGACCGTCCGGATGCAGAGGCACTCGCTGCCTTCAAACATAACATCCGCGACAAGTGGCTGGCCCGGCACCTAGGACAGGAGAAGCCAAAATCCATGGCAGCCCTCACGTCCCTCATGACCCGCTTCAGGCGGGAGAGGATAGCTGGCTCGCTCGCGAGAATAACCTCAAAGAAAAACGCCGGCAGTCCGGATACCAAGGACCGCAATGGCAGGTTGCGCCGAAACAAAACAAACGCCGCGTTAACGGCGACAAAGAATGAGGATACGGCAGTTAACGCCGGATTCCGAGGCTCCAAACCCGTCAACGGAAGAAGCCATTCAAAAGAACCACTCCGGCCCGCCCAATTTGGACCGAATACTCGACCGCTCTTGTCAAATACATGGAACTCCGAAAAGCTAGCTAACCACACCAACAGAGATTGTTGGGTATTCAAGCAGCAGCAAATTAATCACCGAAAACAGGACAAGGGGCTACACAATGATGACGAGGAAGAGACCCGCCGCCGAACAACAGAGGACAAAGGGATCCCCCAAGTTCGGACGGTAAACATGATATACGCAACGATATTCCCAAGAGGGAGCGGAAGCGCACTAAGGGACGATACGCGATGGAGCCACGCCCCAAAATTCAACCCATGGTCCTCTTGCCCGATCACTTTCGATCGAAGAGACCATCCGACCAAGATCCGCCATGGCGGATTCGCCGCATTGGTTTTAGACCCAATCGTTGATGGATTTCACTCACAAGAGTCCCGATGGACGGCGGTAGTAGCCTGAACCTGCTTTATCGGGATACAGGCGCAAGATGGGCATAGACCCTTCAAGGATTAAACCTACAACGCACGACCTTCAAAGGCGCCATACCAGTGTCGAGGCCAATTGTACAGCTCGCCATACATCGAAGTGGTCTTCGATCCCCGGATAATTTCAAGCGAGGAGTTAATCTTCGACATAGTCCCGCTCATGGCGGCTATCACGCTCGCTTTCGGACGAACCGCTTTGTAAAATTCAACGCGTGCCGCATTATGCATACCTTAAGCTCAAGATGCCAGCCCTCGTGGAGTCATCACGGTCAATGGAAACACGGAACGCCCTCCGAACGGAGGAACATACAGCGCTCGCGGCGAAGCACAAAACAGCCTTTTAAGGCAATTCTCGAGTCCGCCGTTAAACGACCGGACACGCACCAAACGTGCCGGAGCAACATCAACCAAGACCACCCGCACGCCCGCGGCATCGCCAGAGTAATGCGGCCCCAACCCCAGCCCTCGCAAAATTGCAGGACAAACTCTCACAGACATAATTACGCCTGGAGATACCATGGGCATAGGGGAAGGGCACAACCATAACAGACCCAGAGCGGTTCGACCACACCAGGGCTCCCAAGTGTGTCGCTTTTTTCTTTTATTTTTCTTTTTATACAGAACTCAGTCCGCGGCGAACCCGCCAACTCATGATGCAACAGCCAGGGAAGGACAAAGGCCGCGATTTAACACTCGTGTGGTCTCCATCACGAGCATTAAATTTGTTAAAATACAACATTCCGCTGCCTACCCTCGAGGGAGACGCCTTTAAAATTCGCCCAATCCCTTGCTTTCCGTGACTATTTGTATCATTCCGCACCGATAGCATATCTTCTCGAATAAAATGCAGCACTTTTTGCCTATAATTGCATTACTTTATATATATATATGTTCATTTAAGACATGTTGCACCCGTGCATCTTGGTACGCCAAACACACCAGGGCTTATGTCCTCCGCTTTATGGTGTGATAAAGTCCGACACTCTCACAAGTGCGGCACCCGAACTTATAGCATTATATGAATCAGCTCGAATCCTGCCTTGGGTCAATAGTTGGGTTTGCCCGGCCCCATGTTCGGCACCTTACGCTTCGCTCTATCGGCTAAGGTAGCACTGGAGAACCACTGCGATTGCGCCTCGGTTGAGCCGGGTTAACGCCTCGAAGGAGAAAGCTAAAACTGACCGCACGATAAGGCAAGAGACTGGTCGCTGTTCGAGAGGTCCTTTCGGTCCTTAAAGACCTACGCCGCTCGAGCAAAGTTCGGATTATGTCCGATGAAGGCGTGATAGCGCCCCAATTCGGTCTTCCGAATACTAGGGGCTCCACTAAATTTAAAATTATAGAATTCTATGGCTAAGGAGAGTGTTCAAGCACTATAAGTCCGTTGCCTCGTTCGTTGTGTTGAGCGCCCCTAGATGGACCCAAAATGGGAACAAGAGTGCTCAAGTTTATCCCAACACCCCAAAGACTGTGGCATGGGGGTGAAGCCGACGACTTGCCATCTCTCGATTTAATAAACGGCCGCATGAAGGTAATATTTTAAATTAAACAAGCGTTGCTTAGCGATATGAACAAAGTTTTCAGCGCATGTGATAACACATTGCGATTCACTCAATAATTACATCCTGGGGCACTCATCCGCAATCTTGCGGGCACCCTTCAGACAGCCTTATAATAAATTTCGGGCGACGATGCTCCTTGCCCGCCGGTGGCGCGCTGCTGATTAGCTTCTCCGCATCCAGCTTGCCCTAATGCACCTTTGCGCGGAAAGGGCCCGACAAGCACCTTCAATACAAAGTGAGCGCTTGATAACCTCCACCTGTGGGCATGCATCCACCAGCCGTCGACAAGGCGTCAAGTAGCTCTGTGCACGGCCTCTCCGCCACAACCGACTATGAGGCCCTTCATGGCCTGCTCGGCCACCTTAGGAAGTTCGACCAGCTGCTTCACCGGTCGCTAGGGGGCACCGAAGACCTTCTCCGCTGAGCTCCCTCCTCGGCTCGGTAGAATGCGGCAGATCGTCGACACGCCGCAAGGCAGATCTGCAAACGCCTCGAGAGCTCCGAATCCGGGTAAGTAACACGAATTTACATTCACATGCTTGCTTTGCATGAAAAATGCCATACCCGCCGCTATCTTCTTCATCAATTCAATCTCCGAAGCGACTTATGGGCCTCGGCCTTGGCGGTTTTACACTTTCGAGAGCGAGGCAAGCTCGGACTCGAAGTCTTTGAGTCATGCCCAAACTCTCATGCTTTTCCGTGAGAGCCCGAGCTCTTGCTGCACCACCGCCACCCGCGCCTCTTGCTTTTCTCGCTCTGCCCTGCCTGTGGGCGCATTATGCTCGTCATGGACACGGCCTCCTTCGTGGTCGCCACCTCGCTCGTGGCCCCCGCAGCACCCATGTTATCCTTGTTATTTTTTGTTGCAACCTAAATCCTTTTCTCAGAAGGTACAAGTTCAAAGTGGTGTTACTCACCTTCTTTATCCCGAGCTGCTTCTGGCGGCCGAGCTCTTGCTCGACCACTTGAGCTCCTGCTTCAACGCACCGACCTCCGCAGTAAGTGCGGCAGAGGTCAGCAGCAAGAGCCCGCAACCCATATTGACATAATTTTTAGCAACCTCACAGATATTTTTTTCAGATCCTCATCCGCTTTTCTTTCCAACACCGAACCGAGCATCGTGGGCTACCGCCTATGCGGTATTACATTGCATATTTTTAACTTCTTACCTCAAAGCTTGATAGAAGGCTATTGCAAGCTTGGTCAGCCCGCCTTTGGCGAAGCTGCACTTTCAATCACCGCACTCATAATAGTGTGGTGTTCTTCCTCGATGGAAGCGCCTGCAGCGCCCCAACAAATTGTCCGGCGCCCGGTTGGACGGAAGCCGCCGGCCACGGTCTTGCCCTTCGATCGAAGGGCCGCCGCCAGACTCGGAACCACTGCGGGTTCTGCTAGGAGTCCGGGCAAAGTCCGGAGGGCGCCTTTGTGGCGCCCGAGCCTCCCCGATGGGTCCTTCCGGGATCCCGCCTCGGCGTCTTCGGCGTCGAGAGGTGGAGGCGGTCGGATGGAGTCTACATCCGACGAAGCCAACGACCCGCCGATGAAGCGGGAGATCATCACCGCCGGACTACAGCAGCATGCAAGCATTAGAATGACACTATGTGACCCAGATAAAGAAATTATAAATCATTCAGAACCGGATACTTACGATCTCGCCGAGGCCTGGCCCTTGAAGGCCATTCTTCCTCGCCAACGTTGATGTTGGCAGAGCTGTCCGGGAATAGTCCTTCCCTCTTGACCCTCCGACCTCCCCCGCTGGGGAAGCCTTCCTCTTCCTCTCTCCTCCTCCGAGAGAGTCCTCTCCTCCTCCTCATTTTCGGGAGGAGTCAGCCCCGAGTCGCTTGGACACTGAAAACGGGCACTCTTTCGAGCACCCGTGGCCTCCTTCTTGGTTTTCTTCTCCGCACCACGCATGGTGCCGGAACCAGCAGCCTCGCTAGACGAGCGCGCCATGGATTTTCGGCATAGGAGCCGGACAGTAATCTGCTCCGCCTTTCTTCAACCAGTCCCGCAAAGGAAAAGGGGAAATTAAAACCCGATAGAGTCAAACTATGAAAACAAAGTGTCCCATAAAGGGTAGAATCACTTACCTCGTCACCAAGGCCATGAAAGTGAAATCAGCGATCTTCGTCATGGATGCGGGGCTTCGCGCCTTTAGACAGCACCTTCCAGCGCCTTCAGACGTTGTGTCAAGAGCTTGTTCAGCGCTGGTGTTGTTCCGGATCGAACTCCCATAGATCGAATGCCCGCTTTGGCATGGGAGAATCCGCGACGAGCATAACTTGGACCACGTTAACCTGCCCGAGCTTCTTCACCAGCTTCTTGATACAGTGTCCGAGTCCCGCCGCCTCCTTCAAACTGCCCCACAAGAAGCCCTTCTCTTTCCGGAGGTGAGCTGCGTGGGGATACCAGATCTAAACTCGGGGCCGCCGCCCATTTAGGGTCACGCTGCTCGGTGATGTAGAACCACCCCGATTGCCACCCTTGACGGATTCCACGAAGGCCCTTCAACCAAAGGACGTTGGGCATCTTGCCCAACATGGCGCCCAAGACTCCGCTTGAATGCCCTTCACTACCTTCGCTTGACATTGAAGGTCTTGAGCCACAAGTCGGGTGGGGCTGGATGCAGAGGAAGGCCTCGCATACCCACGATAAACGCCGAGATGTTGAGGATGAAGTTCGCGCCAGATCATGGAAATCCAGGCCGTAGTAGAACATGAGCCCCTGGACAAAGGGGTGAAGTGGAAAGCCCATCCATGGAGGAAGTGGGAAAGAAAGACAACCCTCTCATGGGGCCTGGGGTGGGGATGAGCTGCCCTCGTCGGGCAGCCGGTCGCTGATGTCGCCGAAAGGTATCCGTGCCGCGTAGTTTGGCGATTTGCTCCTCCTTAACGGTGGAGGCCAACCATTTACCTCCCGCCCGGACATGGTCGGAGAAGGTCGAGACGAGATGCGCGAACTTGGGCGCTGGAGCTCGAAAAGCGGAGATGGATAAGCAAAGGAGGAAGAAGGCGAGGTGAGAAGGTGAATCCTTATCCCTTATATGGGTGGGCGAAGTCTTACGCGCCCCCACCGCCCGGTAAAACTCGCTTATCTCCCAAGCGCCACCATCAATGACGCGTTGGGTTACCCACGCCGTATTGATGAGAATCCGGATTAAGGGAAACACGATCTCTGCTTCAACAAGACGTGCCAAGGAAACAGCTTCGCTAAATGCGCTAAGGTGGTAAAGTAAAAAACAATTCGAGTAATGACTTGGTAGTGGTGTGACGTCATGCCACGGAAAACGCCAGCAGATTGAACTTGTGTATATATTATTATTCTCTACTGTGGAATGTGGAATTTATTTTGCGAGCGGACACTATCCCGGTGTTCCCAATCTTCTATCATTTGTAGGAGGAACCCGCCTTGCAATGCCAAGCAATATACACGCCGGACTTATCGTCATTGAAGCCTGGTTCAGGGGCTACTGAGGGAGTCCTGGATTAGGGGGTGTCCGGATAGCCAGACTACCATCATCAGCCGAACTATCATTTGCCGGACTATCATCATCGACCGGACTCCAAGACTATGAAGATACAAGATTGAAGACTTCCCCCCGTGTCCGGATGGGACTTTCCTTGGCGTGGAAGGCAAGCTTGGCGATACGGATATGAAGATCTCCTACCATTGTAACCAACTCTATGTAACCCTAGCCCTCTCCGGTGTCTATATAAACCGGATGGCTTTAGTCCGTAGGACAACAATCACAACAACCCTTACAATCATACCATAGGCTAGCTTCTAGGGTTTAGCCTCCTTGATCTCGTGGTAGATCCACTCTTGTAAACATCCACAATATCAATATCAATCAAGCAGGACGTAGGGTTTTACCTCCATCAAGAGGGCATGAACCTGGGTAAACATCGTGTCCCTTGTCTCCTGTTACCATCCGCCTAGACGCACAATTCGGGACCCCCTACCCGAGATCCGCCGGTTTTGACACCGACAACCATACCCTCGAAATCACTTCTATCTTTGCTTGCTAGATGCTCGCTCTTTTGCTATGCCTATGCTATGATGCCTATCACTTGCTTATCATGCCTCCCATATTGCCATGTCAAACCCCTAACCATCCTTTCCTAGCAAACCGTTGTTTGGCTATGTTAGCGCTTTGCTCAGCCCCTCTTATAGCGTTGTTAGTTGCAGGCGAAGATGAAGTTTGTTCCTTGTTGGAACATGGAGATGTTGTTCCTTGTTGGAACATGTTTACTTGTTGGGATATCACAATATATCTTATTTAATTAATGCATCTATATACTTGGTAAAGGGTGGAAGGCTCGGCCTTATGCCCGTGTTTTGTTCCACTCTTGCCTCCCTAGTTTCCGCCATACCGTGTTATGTTCCTTGATTTTATGCTCCTTACACGGTTGGGTGATTTATGGGACCCCTTGACAGTTCGCTTTGAATAAGACTCCTCCAAAGAAGGCCCAACCTTGGTTTTACCATTTTCCACCTAAGCCTTTTTCCCTTGGGTTCTGCAGACTCAAGGGTCATCTTTATTTTACCCCCCGGGCGGTGCTCCTCCGAGTGTTGGTCCAAACTAGAGCACCGTATGGGACCATTCCTTGGCAACTTGGATTACGCCGTACTCAGACGCTTAGCTTATCCGGTGTGCCCCGAGAACGAGATATGTGCATCTCCTATCGGGATTTGTCGGCACAAATGGGTGGTCTTGCTGGTCTTGTTTTACCATTGTCGAAATGTCTTGTAGTCCGGGATTCCGAGATCGACTGGTCTTCCCAGAGAAGGAATATCCTTCGCTGACCGTGAGAGCTTATAATGGGCTGTTGGGACACCCTGCAGGTATTATCTTTCAAAGCCGTGCTCGCGATTATGAGGCGATGGGAATTTGTTAATGTCCGGTTGTAGAAAACCCGAAGTTGATCTTAATTAAAATACATCAACCGCGTGTGTAACCGTGATGGTCTCTTCTCGGCGGAGTCCGGGAGGTGAACACGGTGTTGGAGTTATGTTTGACGTAGGTTGTTCTAGGATCACTTCTTGATCATAGTTGTCCGACCGTGCTTTTGCCTTCTCTTCTCGCTCTCATTTGCGTATGTTAGACACCAGATATGCTAGTCGCTTGCTGCAGCTCCACCTCACTACCTTCTCCTACCCATAAGCTTAAATAGTCTTGATCTCGCGGGTGTGAGATTGCTGAGTCCCCGTGACTCACAGATACTTCCAAAACCAGTTGGCAGGTGCCGATGACACCGTGCAGGTGACGCATCCGAGCTCAAGGAGGAGCTCGATGAAGATCTTGTTCATTGTGTTGTTTCGTTTCAGTTGATCAAGAGTGGAGCCCAGCTGGGACGATCGGGATCCGTAGCATTTGGGGTAGTCTTCTTTTATTTTGGTTCCGTAGTCGAACCTTGATTGTATCTGTATGATGTAATGCTTTACTCATGTATTGTGTGAAGTGGCGATTGTAAGCCAACTATGTATCTCTTTCCCTTATGTATTACATGGGTTGTGTGAAGATTACCTCACTTGCGACATTGCTTTCAATGCGGTTATGCCTCTAAGTCGTGCTTCGACACGTGGGAGATATAGCCGCATCGAGGGCGTTACACGGCGTGACATCACACCACGGCCAAGCCTTTAGTCGAATCGTTTTTTTACTGGCCCACCTCAGCGCGTTTAGCGAGGCGGTTTCCTTGGCACGTCTTACCAAAGCATAGATCGTGCCCCCTTATTCGGGATTCTCATCAATACGGACGTAGGTAACCCAACCGTGCCGCTGGCACGCCTCCTATATCGAAGGCGAGTCCCAGTCGACCACGGGTAGGGCTCTTGGTATTCAATCTCTTTATAATGAGACCAAGGCCCTCTTCTTTTTTCCACCCTCCATCGAATTCGCCTCGCTCGAGTTCTAACACCCAAAGCTTCAGATTTAGGCGATTCGGACCTTCGACGATGTCCGCTCCGACCAGCTCGGTGATGGATGTCTTCTTCCGCCACGAAGAAAATGTGCTAAAGCTGCGAGACGCTAGGTATCTAACCGCGAGATTTCAGATAGGCTGCCTGCTCCAGGCAGGTCATTCCCACTCCCGAGCCCGGCGAGAGCGTGGTGTTCGTGGTCTCACTTCCTTCGGGATTTAGGCTTCCGACGGATCCCTTTGTGCGGGGCTCATGTTTTATTATGGGCTGGATTTCCATGACTTGAACCGAGTCCATCCTCCATATCTCATCATTTATTGTCGATGTGAAGCCTTCCTCCATATTACCCCTCACTTTGGATTGTGGCTCAAGACCTTCAAGGTGGAGCCGAAGATGATCGAGGGGCAACAAGCAGAGTGCGGAGGGGCGGTCATAAGCAAGTGTGCCGATGCCCCGTGGCCCGAGGGTTCTTTTCAAGAGGAGCTTGGTTTGTGGCAACGGGAGTGGTTTTATATCACCGCTCCCAGGGGCACCAAATGGGTGGCGCCACCCGCCTTCCGCCAGTCCACCACAGCTGGCATCATGGGTCAACCGGGCTCGACTGGGGCCGCCCAAGGACGCCTCCTCATTGCAGGGCCGATTCGAGACCTCCAAGAAAGAGAGATCAATCTGGTCGTGGCGGCGCAGGTTATGCTGATTCGGCGCCTTATGCCCTATAAACGCCGCCTCCGTCTGTGGGAGTTTAATCCGAGGGACCACGAGCTCTCCAACATTTTATGGGCGCGACGCCCAAGGAGATGTACAAACTGTTCTTCGGATCACAAGAGAAGTGTCCGGACTTGACCGAGGACACAGGTCTAAGCTGCAATCACCGGATACTCAAGTAAGTAACCTCAGAACGGACAGGCTGTTCATTCATTTATCATATATATGCCCTTTAAGGAGTCGCTTGAACAGGAGTGGATAGCCAAGGCAAAGTTGATAAGGTGTCCGGCTCCCCTCCCAGAGACCACGCCGGATCCCATGCTGACCAAGATGTTGAAGGCCGTGCCTTTTAAAGAAGGCAAAGGGGGGAGCAGGGAAGCAACTGCCTCCGCGAAGGAGGTTTTCAAGGAAGAGGGGATCAGGGATCCTCCCCTCCAAGGGGAGAAGAGGACCGCTCAAGACCCGAAGCCAAGGCCTCAAACGGGAAAGAAGTCTTCGCCGAAAGTCCGCGCCGAGAAGTACCCCAGCCGCACTATTTCCCAAGGGGATCAGCCTCCAATGAGCCGTAAGTAAAAAGAAAGGGGTCCCGTGAATAAAGAACATCCTGTATTTATTTCTAAAGATAACAGAAATTGTACCTTGTAGTTCGGATCTCAGCCCTTCTCAGCAGAGCTCGCCTTGGGGATCTTCGTCCCGAGATGATAGAGAGCAAACGCCCACCTATCGCGCCTTCGGCGAGGCGGGCGACCCTCAAGTGTCGCCACGGAGAGTTTCCCAGTCCGCGGGCCGACGGTCCGCGCCAATCGGGCGTAAGGTCGGAGGAGTCAAGGACCTGCTCGGGCGAAAGCGATATCTCGAAGATCACCGTGCGCTAATGGCTACGGTAATTGAAAGAATTGCATCTGCCGAGAGCGGATTGCATCAAGCCGCCGTAAGTTTATCGACGGGTTTGAGGTACGAAAAAATGATGTACCTTCCGACGCTTATGCATATAGAATGCGCTCAGTATAGATAGTAGCCCCGAGACTCGGTATGTTGTCACAACCGACAGCGTGCGAGGATCATAATTTCAGATTAACATGTCGCCGCTCCTATGTAGGCGGCGGGCGCCCATGGGTTAGCCGGATCGATGAATTTGCCGAACTAAAGCGGCAACTTGACGAGGCGGATGCGACATCGCTACCGGTCAATAAACAGTTTGATGAGTCACAAGGTATGCGATTCTCGCGGACACCGTAAGGGAGCTTGACGCCCATGCCTTACTACTTGTATGCTTTGATGCAGACGCTGCCGCTGCTGTGGAGAGGTTGCGGCGGAACTTGCTCGAGCTAAAGAGCAAGCCCGAAGAGTAATGCGGCGCTTTAAAGGCGCCAAAGAGCTGAAAGTTTAACGGCTGCTCATCGCCAAGCAAAGAGGAAATGGCCGATTTGGCCTCAAACTCAAGAATAATACCGACCGCTGCGAGGTTCTTGAAAAGAACGCTGCGGAACAAGAGGACCTGAAAAGGCCACCGCCAATCCAAGGATGCCCATTACGCTATGAGAGTTGCCAAGGAGGAGCCGAGTCGCCGGGATATTGCGGCCGGAAAACCGCTTCGCTGCGGAGGAAATATATGGATCCGGTATGCTCGCTTGGACAAGCTGTGGAGTTCGGAGGATGCTTATTCGACTTAGCAGCGAAGCGCCGCGGACGCGATTGAGCACTTCCGAGGCCAGAAGGGGCACAGAAGGGAAGAGCTATTTTGGTCGCAATTCCATAGTCCGGAGCATCCTCTTCCGTTGACCGATCGGTTGGCCGAATGGGCCGAGCTGAATCGATTATCCGGACTTGCCATGAAGCATGTTGTCAGGACCCCGATCCTAAGTCACACCGATCTAGCATGTAACACATCATATCACTTTGCGGCCTCATGCACGGTATTCCCACGGGTGTCGCCTTACCATGGCCGGGACCGTTCACGCCTTTTGGCTCACGTATATGATAATGTCGCTAGCATCCAAATGACAAAGAACCCGGGCCGACATGGCTAGTCGTGAACCCAAAGCGGCACTAACCCATGGGGACAGGCATAAATGAATCATATCGAGCATGTCGGTCATCAACGTATGAATTCGGGCTGTAGCACTGGCTAACAGGACTCGTATTCCGGCTGTAGCAGTTAGGCAGACTCAATATCACCACGTGACATTTCCCCAAAGGGACAGATATAGGAACAAAGTGAAACACATGCCGCCAATCAAGTGTCCAAAGCAGTAGTGCTGGGCTAGCAGACTCCGTGAACCGGCAGAAGCGGACTACTATCGCTCAGAAGCACTAGACTACATTTCCCATATGAGAGGCTGCCAAGGATAAACAACTAGATTGTCGGATCCCACACATATCAAGCATTTCAAACATACACACAATATGCTCAATATGTGTAAATACAACATGGCATCACAACATAACTCTACGACTTAAATATTTATTCATTTGGCTCCGAGGAGCAAGATATTACAAACATGGGTCTCATGACCCAGCACTCAGAGCATACAAGTCAAAGCACAAGCGGAAGCTAAACATGTCTGAGTACAAACAACTATAGAATGAAAAAGGCTGTGAAGCCTGACTATCTACCAGATCCTGCCGAGGGCACAAGATCGTAGCTGAGGTAACAAGCTAACGTCGAAGTCCATGTGGAACTACTAGCGAGACTGACGTCTCTCTGCAAAAAACATAAAATAGGCAAACGTGAGTACAATTGTACTCAGCAAGATTTACATCAGAACCAACTACATATGCATCATTATCAAAAGGGGTGGTGGAGTTTGACCGCAGCAAGCCAGCTTTGACTCGGTGGCTATCCGTAATCACGAATCGCAAGTAACTCTTTTGAGGTGGCGCACACGAGTCCACATATTCACCATATCAACACACCACTATGGATCCGCCTCCGCCTCCCTCACGAGAACGCCATCCATAGTACTCACACTTATCTTGCGAGTTTTAGAGTATCCACTTTCACTTGTCTATGAACTGATATAGGCAACCCGAAGTCCTTCTCCGTGGACACGGCTATTCAATAGATCATATTAACCCCGCAGAGGTGTACATCTTCACACACGCTCACCACTTACCGCCGCCATACGACATGTACTGCAACCTTCAAGCGGAAGCCCAACGTGGGTGTCGGCCACAACCTACCTAAACACTCAAGTCCCTAGTCCAGGTTTATCGCCTATTCAGGTTCCATCCGCAGGAGTCCAAACCGAGGTTTCCCATACAGCCCCGAACGATGTGTGCAGGGTTCCCGAGATACCAAACGGGCACTCGGACACACGGGCCACGTGCCTACCGCAACACAGCCCACCCCTAAGGTCAGCGCCATGCGTGCCCCAAAGATGCTACAAACACGAGAAACTACTTGCAACTCCCTGACCGAGAACAAGGGTGGTTAAGAAGCCGAGAGGGTCCATTGGTTTCGGGCCCAATGCATGGTAGTAACTGTTTCATGGATCACAAACACAGAACTCAGTTCCTGAGGACGGCTACAATGAGACAACCCACCATGTACTCCTACATGGCCTCTCACCGCTACCTTTACCAAATCGTGTTCACACACTTGGCTCACACACAGTAGGACATGTTCACACACCTCCGACTCATCCCCGATGAATCAGACCTGACTCAACTCTAAGCAATAGCAGGCATGACAAACAAGCATGGATGAGTAGGCACAACATGGCTCAAGAAACTCCTACTCATGCTAGTGGGTTTCATCTAATTACTGTGGAATGACAGGTCATGCAGAGGATAAAGGGGTTCAGCTACCGCAGCAAGTAACACATGAGTCGTTGTTGTCCTAATGCAGTAAAATAGAGCAGGAGCGAGAGAGTGGGATTATATCGGAATGAACAAGGGGGGTTTTGCTTGCCTGGCACTTCTGAAGATAATATAGTTCTTCATCGGTGTCATCGGACTCATCGCTTCGACGCCGCTCACCGAGAGGGACAATTACCGCAAGCATGTATGACACAATCAATGCAATGCACATTCATATGGATGATATGTCATATTAAAGTACTGAATTGATCTAGTGCAATAGTTAGTCATATTCATTGAAGTGGAATTCAAACAAGAACAAATTCCTACTCCAAATGTTATTTCATAAATTGCCCTAATCATCATTTGTCCTATTCGGTGAGGTTAACTTGTTCAAACATGCATGATCATGGCATAAATAGATTCTTCATATTTTTCTGATCATTTTTCATATATAAATTATTTCATTATGAGCTACGGTTGAATTACTATGAATTTTAGAAGTTTGGGGTATTTTCTGAAATTTCCTGAATTAAATTAAATCTAGAAAACCTATTACTGCGTCAGCATGACCTCATGGTGACGTCAGCAAGTCAACGGGCGCTGTCCTGGTCAAATCTGACCAGTGGGTCCCGATTGTCGTTGTTCAACTAAACTAACCTAGCTTAGTTAGTACTAACCTAACTTAACTAACAAGGCGGGCCCGCATGTCGATGGGTCAGGGGTAATTGTTGGTCATTAGCACCTAATGACGATGCCACGCCATCACCATCGGCGCAGGATCGCCGCGACCAAATCATGGCGGGTGTGCACCGGAGTGGCTCGGTTTCGCCTACGGTGCACCATTTTGCTCGGGTTTATGCGGCTGGCCATGAAATGGAAGACTCATGATCTAGTGGTGGTGGCGGCAAGAATCGCGGTGGTCGGAATCGACGGCGGCGAGCTCCAAGGCGGCGGCCGGAGTTCGGGCGGGGTCGGGTTTGACGCTACGGTGCACGGGAGGAGGAGCGGGTGGTGGCTACGAGCTCCTGGTGCTGCGCTGAGCACAAAAGTGGGGTTGGCTTCGAGCCATTGTGGCTCTAGCCACGACAGCGCCATGGCCGGCGGCGAGGAGTTTTCGGGTGAGGTGGAAATGGCGGCTACAGAGGCCAAACAAGCACGGGAACTAGGGGGAGAGGAAGAGGAGTTCACCGTGGAGAGGGAGAGGTGGTCAGCGGGCTCGGGGGCGTCCGGAGTTCGACGAATCGGGCGACGGCGACCGGCGGGTCCGAGAAGGGGAAAAGCGGCGGGGCGGCGCCTCGGGGCTTCTCCGGTCGCGTGTGACGGCGGGGATGGCGAGGGCGGCACGGCGGAGCTCTTGAGCTGGTCGGGGAAGCAAGGGGGAGGCGGTGGCCGCGGCGAACGGCGACGGTGGCGACGGGCCGCTCAAAGTGCGGCAAAGTGAGAGAGCAGAGGAGGGAGAGGCCACGGTGAGGAGAGAGAGAGAGGTCGGGGTGCGTGGCGCCTGGGAGGCGCCCAGAGCGTCGGGGGGTGAAGCAGGCACGGTGGAGGTGGCTCACAGGCCAAGACGTCGGCCACACGCCTCTCCCCATCAAGGCGAGAGGCGGGAGACGGTGGCGTTGCAGGGCTGGGCCACCACCGGGCCAGCACGGGGGAGCTGGGCGGTTCTGCTGTAAGCTGGGCTTCTCTCTCTCTTCTTTAATTGTTTTTGTTTTTCTATTAATCAGTAGTCTTTAGGGCTTTATTAAAATACTAATACTAACCCAAAATCATGAAACTTGCTCAAGCCCACTGTTTGGAAAATATCCAACAACAAACATTTAAGTTTATGATTATTTGAGCATTTAAAATATTTTATAGTATTTAAATGCCCAAATGCAAATACCATAGGAATTAATTCAGAGCCCAAATATGTCATGGAAATGTGCAACACCTCTGGTTATGGTTTATAGCATTTTTCCAGAAATGATGAACATTTTCTAAAGCCATTTGGATTCACTGGAAAATATTTTTTTAGTTGAACCTATTTGATTTCCTTTAATGCTAGGGTTTAGGCAATCCCCATTTCAAATTTCATGAAAATTAAACATGATGCATGGATGCAATGCCACTAGTTACAAGCAAGCTCTAGGGCTGTGACAACTCACCCCCACTAAACAAGAATCTCGCCCCGAGATTCAAGACGTGAGGTAAGAGGAAAGGGGAAGTCACAACTATCACAAACTTCATGATCCATTTGCCCTTCTCGAAGATGTTGATTCATTCCATCATCTTGGTCTTGACGTCTTTGCTTTCGAGATCTTCATCCAACACGACAATGACAGAGAGGAACTCTGCAGGAATCGATCTTATTAAGGATCGAGCAACTCACGATCAGTTCATGGAGTGAGACGTAAGAACAACTCTTGAGCTGAGACACCAAACACACATTAGGAATGATGGAGAAGGAATGGATGACGAAGGTTCAAATTGGTAGGCAACCATTCCACGCTTAAGTAAAATGGTGCATGGTTCAAAGTAACAAGGAGATGATTGTCATGATTCCATAACGGGACACCTTAGGAAAGGTGACGCAAAGAACTATTCCCTTAAGTGGCAAAAAGAATTACTTTTGATCCATAGATCATTGGAACTCTTCATGCCAGCTTAAGGCAATTTACAATTGATTGATTGAAAGAGCTCGAGGAGATGGCATACTCGGACTAGAATGGATGATGTGGACTACCTTGTTGAAGACAACGCAATGGATGATTTGCTTATCATCGGAAATGGATGGGACCCATGGCAAGTCCACCTTTGAAGATGATATTGGATAGCAACTACCGGGAAGGCCATCCCATGGGGGATTGGCACAATGGCGGTGCAAGCTGGGAACAAGATGCAACTGTTGGGAGTGTTCCAATCATCATATCTGCCGGAGATTCAGATCCGATTGGTAATAGGATACTTCAGACTCAGCATGTCTGAAAAGAAAGTTGCAACACAAATCGACGAGATGGCGTTGCGAGATTCTCGGGATATGAACTACGATAGCAAGCTCCAAAACATGAGCTGGTTCTGCTACACACATGTGAACACATTGTCCAAGACAAAAATGACCACGTAGTAGTCTTATAATGAAACACTACCGAGTTCAGGTGGGGAACCATCATCGAGGATAACGAAGTCCTAACATAAGTCATGACTAGTTGTTATGAAGGAACTCCTTCTCCTTGAACAAATCAATCAGTGGCTTGGTGTGCTAGGAATACATATAGGATGAAGGTTGCAAGTCTCCAGACTACAGAATACTTCGCACGTGTGCATGACTGATTTGGGATGATTCCAAGGAAACAAAACAAACCTTTCTCAAATTCATGGCGGCAACTTACACCTAAAGCACATGAATTCGAGGAAGTCACTACTTCCATCCAAACATATGCTTCATGAACGAAACACGATGAAATGCTTACAAAGTTTCCAGCACTAGGTTGATGTTCTGACTCCTGGGGGAGACAAAATGCTGCTGATGGGCTCAACAACAACTCATCGGAATTTCCATATCACTGGACTTCCACCATCATGTGGACACGGTGATAGCATTGGTCAGACCAAAAGATATAATGGTGTATGCTCGAGGGATCAACCACGAGTAAGACAACATTACGAACATCGTTGGTACTGGTTTGATTTGACGATAGCCCACACTCAAATCAAAGGATTGATAAGACAATAGGTCCAACAACTGATCACAGGGACCAATCGATGAAGATATCATCTTTCTTCAACACACACTACACAAGAATATCCCTTCGGAACGAACTAAGTTAGGCAAGCTTTTATCTTCCAACTCTCCAAGTTGTTGTCTAGCTTAACCAACTAGCTTAGGGATATCCAACACAGATTCTTGGAGAAAGGGTGGTTCACAAGAAACCAACTTGATCACGAGCTCAACATAACAAATGAGACAACCCGTAACACTTCCAAGAAGATATTTGGAAAGTCACGAACCACCGGTATGTTACTAAGCTCGAGAACAATCTTGCTTTTGAGGGCAGGACGATATGATCAAAAGAGTGAGGGATTGACACAATCCTAACTCATTAATCGAAGTGTGCACCAGAAATAAGGACTAGGTAGCACGATTAATCTTAGGATGATGATTTAGTAACCAACATGCTAAGAATGAGAATATTGTCCATTAACTACTAAGCAACATGGTTGCTAGAAGTGTTGATTTCACACATCACAGTTCACTTGTCGGCATTCCGGTTACAATAACATGGGAACCGAGGAAGGAACAATGATGGCAAGAAGTATTACTGTGTCAATAATTCATGAGAGGTGGTGCAATTCTCATGACACTCTTGACATAAAGATGGTAACACTCCAAGGTAGAACAGAGCAAAAAGCTAGGTTGGCATTTTGATCTGCGAAGTACAATTGCTTTGACCCAATCCTAGATATGGATGAGGCTCTGGAGTTTGTTTCTCCTAGTCATTTCGAAATAGAATGGCTTGACGGACCACAAGAGTAATAGGCATTGATAACATGAATGAACAACTACTCCTGACTACCGACTGATAGACGAGGGTCAGAATACAACTAAGGAGGAACAACATCGAGGAACATATAACTTTTCGAGTTGTGGAGGTATGGATTAGTATATCGAGCAAAGCTCAACATTTCTCCCGGATAACCCATGCAGAGAGGTAGAATTGGCAGATTCACAATTATGAATGGAGAACTCCTCAAGAGTACTCCGATTGTGATCTTTTAATTCAAAGAACTTCTTGCCTTAACTAGTTCATGGTATTTGGAAGAAGGAAATACCACGGACCTCGAGGACTAATGCAAAGGTTACTAATATCCTAAAGGCACTAGAAAATACTAACAACATGAAGTAGGATGAATCTCGGGTTCAGAAACCCAGGAGTAGAATACCTATTACTAAATGGCATCATGGGATGCTTTCAAGAATAATGGTCAGAATCATCACACTAGGGATATAAAGCATGGAGAGATAACTAGATGATCCTCTGAGACACCTATGGTCATAATAATAGTTCCAATATATATGTCGAGGCAATAGAGTACCTCAACCCACCGATTAGTGTGGTTAATCTGGCCCAAAGGGACATCAAAATGGGAGGAAGGGATTTTGCAAATGCTTCAGATTGTATTAGAAACCTGGGATGACTCGGACAGCATAACGGCTGTAAATGCTCAAAATGATTTGAGACATCCTGCAAAAATGGTGGCATAACTACTCAACATCACAATATCAAGGTTCCGAGATCTACAACTATCATACAGAATAGTAGGAACTGAACTGGGGCTTAAAACCAACAATCTTAAAGGTCTATGGATTAGTAACACGTCATCCTAATAGATAGATGAGGAGCCTAGTTCTTAAACCCCGTAGAAGAGAAGAGGATGACTCAGATCAGAAGGCCATGAGGTATAAGGAGTAAAAAGAGCCTTACGTTCCCTTCCACAATCAATTCCCTTACATAACTAAAGCATTTCTAGACTCAACTTCACCAGTTTGGCTTGGTAATCCCACAGCAATCAAAGCTCGATACCAACGCTGTCAGACCCGATCCTAAGTCACACCGATCTAGCATGTAACACATCATATCACTTTGCGGCCTCACGCACGGTATTCCCACGGTGTCGCCTTACCATGGCCGGACCGTTTCACGCTTTTGGCTCACCTATATGATAGTGTCGCTAGCATCCATATGACAAAGAACCCGGCCGACATGGCTAGTCGTGAACCCAAAGCGCACTAACCCATGGGGACAGGCATACATGAATCATATCGAGCATGTCGGTCATCAATGTATGAATTCGGGCTGTGGCACTGGGCTAACAGGACTCCGTATTCCAGTCAGCAGGTGCTAGGCAGACTCAATATCATCACCGAGACATTTCCCGGGATGTATATAGGAACGAAGTGAAACACATGCCGCCGCTATGTCCAAAGCAAGAGTGCTCAATAGCAGGACTCGTGAACCGGCTGTAGCGGACTACTATCGCCGGAAGCACTAGACTACATTTCCCATATGAGAGGCTGCCAAGGATAAACAACTAGATTGTCGGATCCCACATATCAAGCATTTCAAACATACACACAATATGCTCAATATGTCTAAATACAACATGGCATCACAACATAACTCTACGACTCAAATATTTATTCATTAGGCCCGAGGAGCGAGATATTACAAACATGGGTCTCATGACCCAGCACTCGAGCATACAAGTCAAAGCACAAGCGAAGCTAAACATGTCCGAGTACGCATAACTATAAATGAAAAAGGCTGCGAAGCCTCGACTATCTACCAGATCCTGCCGAGGGCACAAGATCGTAGCTGAGGTAACAAGCTAACGTCGAAGTCCACGTGGAACTACTAGCGAGACTGACGTCTCTCTGCAAAAACATAAAATAGGAAAACGTGAGTACAATTGTACTCAGCAAGACTTACATCAGAACCAACTACATATGCATCATTATCAAAAGGGGGTGGTGGAGTTTGACTGCAGCAAGCCAGCTTTGACTCGGTGGCTATCCTGAACTATGACTGCAAGTAACTCTTTTGAGGTGGCGCACACGAGTCCACATATTCACCATATCAATACACCACTATGGATCCGCTCCCGTCTCCCTACGAGAACGCCATCCATAGTACTCACACTTATCTTGCGAGTTTTAGAGTATCCACTTTCACTTGTCTATGAACTGATATAGGCAACCCAGAAGTCCTTCTCCGTGGACACGGCTATTCGAATAGATCATATTAACCCCGCAGGGTGTACTTCTTCACGCACGCTCACCACTTACCGCCGCTACACGCCATGTACTCGCAACCTTCAAGCGGAAGCCCAACGTGGGTGTCGGCCACAGCCTACCTAAACACTCAAGTCCCTAGTCCGTGTTTATCGCCTATTCAGGTTCCATCCGCAGGAGTCCAAACCGAGGTTTCCCATACAGCCCCGAACGATGTGTGCGGGGTTCCCGAGATACCAAACGGTCACTTTTGACACCGGCCACGTGCCTACCGCAACACAGCCCACCCCTAAGGTCAGCGCTAAGGCGGCCCCCAAAGATGCTACAAACACCGTAAACTACTTGCAACTCCCGGACCGAGAACAAGGGTGGTTAAGAAGCCGAGAGGGTCCATTGGTTTCGTGCCCAATGCGTGGTAGTAACTGTTTCATGGATCACAAACACGAACTCAGTTCTCGAGGACGGCTGCAATGAGACAACCCACCATGTACTCCTACATGGCCTCTCACCGCTACCTTTACCAAATCGTGTTCACACACTTGGCTCACACACAGTAGGACATGTTCACACACCTCTGACTCATCCCCGATGAATCAGACCTGACTCAACTCTAAGCAATAGTAGGCATGAAAAACAAGCATGAATGAGTAGGCACAACATGGCTCAAGCAACTCCTACTCATGCTAGTGGGTTTCATCTAATTACTGTGGAATGACAGGTCATGCAGAGGATAAAGGGGTTCAGCTACCGCAACAAGTAACACATGAGTCGTTGTTGTCCTAATGCAGTAAAATAGAGCAGGAGCGAGAGAGTGGGATTATATCGGAATGAACAAGGGGGGTTTTGCTTGCCTGGCACTTCTGAAGATAATATAGTTCTTCATCGGTGTCATCGGACTCAGCGTCGGTACGTCGTCTACCGAGAGGGGACAATTACCGGCAAGCACAGAAGGACACAATCAATGCAATGCACATTCATATGGATGATATGTCATATTAAAGTACTGAATTGACCTAGTGCAATAGTTAGTCATATTCATTGAAGTGGAATTCAAACAAGAACAAATTCCAACTCCAAATGTTATTTCATAAATTGCCCTAATCATCATTTGTCCTATTCGGTGAGGTTAACTTGTTCAAACATGCATGATCATGGCATAAACAGATTCTTCATATTTTTCTTATCATTTTTCATATATAAATTATTTCATTCTGAGCTACGGTTGAATTACTATGAATTTTAGAAGTTTGGGGTATTTTCTGAAATTTCCTGAATTAAATTAAATCCAGAAAACCTATTATCACGTCAAGATGACCTCACGGTGACTTCAAAGAAGTCAACGGGCGCTGTCCAGTCAAATCGACATGTGGGTCCCGATTGTCGTTGTTCAACTAAACTAACCTAGCTTAGTTAGTACTAACCTAACTTAACTAACGGGCGGGCCCGCATGTCGCTGGTCGGGGTAATTGTTGGTCATTAGCACCTAATGACGATGCCACGCCATCACCACCGGCGCAGGATCGCCGCACCAAATCATGGCGGGTGTGCACCGGAGTGGCTCGGGTTTCGCCTTACGGTGCACCATTTTGCTCGGGTTTGCGGCTACGGCGAGCTGGAAGACTCACGCATCTAGTGGTGGTGGCGGCAGCAACTGCGGTGGTCGGAATCGACGGCGGCGAGCTCCAAGGCGGCGGCCGAAGTTCGGGCGGGGTCGGGTTTGACGCTACGGTGCACAGGAGGAGGAGCGGGTGGTGGCTACGAGCTCCTGGTGCTGCGCTGAGCACAAAAGTGGGCTTGGCTTCGAGCCATTGTGGCTCTAGCCACGATGGCGCCATGGCCGGTGGCGGGGAGTTTTCGGGTGAGGTGGAAACGGCGGCTATGGAGGCCAAACAAGCACGGGAACTAGGGGGAGAGGAAGAGGAGTTCACCGTGGAGAGGGAGAGGTGGTCACGGCCTGGGGCGTCCCGAGTTCAAGAATCGGGCGACGGCGATCATGGGTCCGAGAAGGGGAAAAGCGGCGGGCGGCGCCTGGGGCTTCTCGGTCGCGCAGACGGGCGGGGAGGGCGAGGCGGCACGGCGGAGCTCTTGAGCTGGTCGGGAAGCAAGGGGAGGCGGTGGCATGGGCGAACGGGCGACGGTGGCGACGGGCCGCTCGGGTGGCAAGGAGTGGAGAGAGCAGAGGAGGGAGAGGCCACGGTGAGGGAGAGAGAGGTCGGGGGTGCGTGGCGCCTGGGAGGCGCCCAGAGCGCCGGGGTGAAGCAGGCAGGTGGAGGTGGCTCAAGGCAGGGTGAGCACGTCGGCCACACGCCTCTCGGCCCCATCAAGAGAGGTGGGAGACGGTGGCGCTGGTGGGCTGGGCCACCACCGGGCCAAGACGGGGGAAGCTGGGCGGGATCTGTGCTGTAAGCTGGGCTTCTCTCTTTAATTGTTTTTGTTTTTCTATTAATCAGTAGTCTTGAGGGCTTTATTAAAAATACTAATACTAACCCAAAAATCATGAAACTTGTTTCAAGCCCACTGCTTGGAAAATATCCAACAAAGAAACATTTAAGTTTATGATTATTTGAGCATTTAAAATATTTTATAGTATTTAAATGCCCAAATGCAAATACCATAGGAATTAATTCAGAGCCCAAATATGTCATGGAAATGTGCAGCACCTCTGGTTATGGTTTGTAGCATTTTTCCAGAAATGATGAACATTTTCTAAAGCCATTTGGATTCACTGGAAAATATTTTTTTAGTTGAACCTATTTGATTTCCTTTAATTCTAGGGTTTAGGCAATCCCCATTTCAAATTTCATGAAAATTAAACATGATGCATGGATGCAATGCCACTAGTTACAAGCAAGCTCTAGGGCTGTGACACATGTCATGACTCATTTGTGGCCAGGCGGACCCCAGCCGAAGAGTTATTTTGGCTTAGTGCAGCAGTTCCTTGGTGCGGTACCGCGTATCGACGCAATGAAGTGGTCGGCGTGTATCGAGGGGGCGCGATGGCTCTTGCCCGTGTCAAGGCATACTGGGCTGAGATGAAGGCCACCGATATTAAGGCCCCAGATTCGGACGGCAATGAGTACCAATGAGCGCTATTTTGGGGAAGTTCTTCCGGCGCTGCTTAATAGAGACGCAGGCTTGAAGGATGTTATGTTTGAATGACATGTATAATTTTATGAAACAACGCTTCAATTTAATGTAAGAGCTTTTTATACTTGTGCCTTCAAGTATCAAACTACCTCCGTCTGGCCGTTAATGTATATATGTATATAACCTGAAAGATGGCAGTCTTCGGTTTAGCCCCCACGCATATAGTGCGGGGTGTTTGCAAAGAAGTCGCTTTCACACTTAATCCAACGCCTTGGTCCTATAAAGGAGGTGGTAGCGAGCAAACTAGGCAACCGGACTATAATGTTTTATCACTTTCACTTAGCCATAGGAGTTCGATGGTGGGGCTACTATATAGCCCCTGGGGACACCGCACTCTCCCGAATTCGGGGTGCGTATGTGCCTGACCGGAAAACGGTCCTTCGTTAATGCGGAGGAATTCTAAACATTCCGGTGAGTCATCGAGTGGTTGACCAGTCTCTCGCTATATCATGACAGTCGTCATGGCCCACGTCATCCCAGCCTCGTGAGGAAGGGTACCTGCATAGAAATCTCCGCTCCTCAGGAGGCAGGCTCGGAGAGCTGCTCCTTTGGGAGGTCTTGGTGTTATCCTCCTCGCGAGGCCGGGGCCCTCGCGAGGGTCTTGACTTGGGGTCGTTGCAGCTGGGCCATACCGGGCCGTCGATGGGCCCACGCGCTGGGCCGCAGGCAGGTAGGTCTAGGTACCCCCGATCCTAGAACACCAACATACGTATCCAACGTATCTATAATTTATGAAGTATTCATGCCATGTTTACCACAATTTTATATGGTTTGGGTGCAATTTTATACGATTTAAATGGAACTAACCCGGACTGACGCTGTTTTCAGAAGAACTACCGTGGTGTTGTGTTTGTGAAGAAATAAAAGTTCTCGGAATGGGCTGGAACTTTTTGACGACTTCTTTGGAACAAAAGAGAGCCCTGAAGCTTCATGGGAGGACCAGAAGAGCTATGAGGTGCCCACGAGGCACCAGGGCATCCCTAGGGGGTGGTCGTGGCGTGGTGCCTCGTGGACACATCATAGCCCATCTTCGCATGAGACCGACACCAAAAAATCCTATAAATAGAGAAACGCCGAGAAATAACCCTAGAGCTTCGACTCCGTTGCCGCAAGTCTCTATACCTTTGAAATACTATCTGGAGCCCTGTTCCGGCACCCTGCCGGATGGGGGAAATCATCACCGAAGTCCATCTTCATCATCCCAGTGATCTCCATGATGAGGAGGGAGTAGTTCACCCTCAGGGCTGAGGGTATGTACCAGTAGCTATGTGTTTGATCCCTCTTTCTCATGTTCTTGATTTGGCATGATCTTGGTGTACCGTGAGCTTTGTTAATAAAGTTGGATCATATGATGTTTCTCCCTCTCTATCTTGTTGTGATGACTTGAGTTTTTACCTTTGAGGTTTAACTATTATCGGATTGAATACTTATTGGATTTCAGAATGCTTGATGTAGTCTTGCATATGAATACCCATGGTGACAATGGGGTATTATATTGATTCACTTGATGTATGTTTTGGCACTCAACATGCGGATTCCCGAGGTGACATTGGGGTAATCTATGCACATTTTCGTCCTACTTTCTTCGGTAGAAATCTTGGGGCCCTCTTTTAAGTTCTTTTTGTTGGATTGAATATTATGAATTTGAAGTTGTTTGGTGCATATCAAATAATCAACTCACAAATACTTCTGGTGACATTGTAGTATCTAGGTGACATTAGAGTTGATATGTATCATATGGTGTTATTTTAGTATGAACTCTAGGGCTGTTTGTGACACTTATAGGAATATCTCAATAGATTGATCGAAAAGGATAACTTTGAAGTGGCTTCGTACCCTACAAACAATTTCATCTTATGTTCTCCGCTCGATAAGAACTTTGGAGTGATTCTTTGTCGCACGTCGAGGGATTGTTATATGATTCAATTATGTTAGCACCGTCGAGAGATTGCACTAGTGAAAGTATGAACCCTAGGCCTTGTTTTCAAGGATTGCAATATCGTTTGTGCTCCATTTTATCACTTGCTACCTTGCTGTTTTTATATTTTCAGATTACAAAAACCTATATCTACTATCAATACTACACTTGTATCATCATCTCTTCATCGAACTAATGCACCTATATAATTTACCATTGTATTTGATGTGTTGGGGACACAAGAGATTTCTTGTATTTGATTGCAGGGTTGTTTGAGAGAGACCATCTTCATCCCACGCCTCCCACAGATTGATAAATCTTAGGGCATCCAGCTGAGGGAAAATTGCTACTGTCCTACAAAACTCTATGCTTGGAGGCCCAACACGAGTCTACAAGAATAAGTTGTGTAGTAGACATCAGCCAGTATCTTCCATGCTAAGCGGGTTATTCTCATGATGAGTGTTTATTCGCTTGTCATTGCACGAGAAAGGCTGGTAATTGGGATGCCCAATCCTATAAGAAAAATAAAAATATATATAATGAAACAAACTCACCCAGAAAGTTGTTGGTATGGAGGGCACCCGTGAATTCAGCTAGCCATGGCTTGTGCTTGTATGGTGAAGGGGGAATAAACTTTACCTTTCCACTTGGGAACCGTCGATAATGTGTTCAGCATGGAAGATATTGAAAATCCTTGGTCGTGACGTTGACAGGAAAGGCACGCCTCTAAAAATTGTATTCATCTCTGTTTTAAGCTTCGAGCTCTTGCACCTCTGCAAATCCCTGCTTCCCTCTACGTAGGGCTTATTGATACGTCCATTTTGCATCATGTTTTCCTACTGATATTTATAGTGTTTTTATTCAATATAACACTTTTTGGAGTAATTATAATTCCTTTTCTCTCATAATATGCAAGGTTTACAAAAAGAGGGAGAATACCAGCAACTGGAATTCTGGACCTGAAAAAGCTATGCCAAAGATACATATTCTGCACATCTCCAAATGAGATGAAATTTTACAGAGAATTATTTTGGAATATATAAAAAATATTCGAGAAAAGAAATACAAGAGGGGGACACCTAGGTGCCCACTAGGCACCAGGGCGCGCCTGCCCCCTGGCACGCCCTGGTGGGTAGTGGGGGCCCTGGCCTACCTCCGGTGCCCATCTTCTGGTACATAAGGTCTTTTGACCTAGAAAAAAATAAGAGAGAACTTTCGGGATGGAGCGTCGCCGTCTCGAGGCGGAATTTGGACAGGAGTGCTTTTGCTCTCCGGCGGAGCGATTCCGCCGTGGATACTTCCCTCTGGGAGGGGGAAATCGAAGCTATCGTCATCACCAACAACCCTTTCATCGTGGGAGGGCCAATCTCCATCAACATCTTCAACAACACCATCTCATCTCAAAATCCTAGTTCATCTCTTGTGTTCAGTCTTTGTATCAAAACCTCCGATTGGTACCTGTGGGTGACTAGTAGTGTTGATTACATTTTGTAGTTGATGCTAGCTGGTTATTTGGTGGAAGATTATATGTTTAGATCAATTATGATATCTAATACCCCTCTGATCTTGTGCATGAATATGTTGTGTGAGTAGTTACTTTTGTTCTCGTGGACACGAGAGAAGTCATGTTGCATGTAATCATGTGAATTTGGTATTCGTTCGATATTTTGATGATATATATGTTGTGATTCCCTTAGTGGTGTTATGTGAACGTCAACTACATGACACTTCACCATCTTTGGGCCTAACGGAATGCATTGTGGAGTAGTTACTAGATGATGGGTTGCTAGAGGGACAGAAGCTTAAACCCTAGTTTATGCGCATTCCGTAAGGGGCTGATTTGGATCCACATGTTTAATGCTATGGTTAGATTTTATCTTAATTCTTCTTTCGTAGTTATGGATACTTGTGAGAGGGGTTAATCATAAGTGGGAGTCTTGTTCAAGTAAGAACAACACCTGTTGGGGATATAACCCCGCGGCGTGACCCGCCCAGAGGGGTCGGGTTACATAGTTGGCGACTCATAGCAAAGGGCCCAAAGCGGGCCCAAGAAGACAAGACATGAATACGACGAATCATAGGCAGGTTTATTGAAGGCCCAAGACCCAAAGGCGACTCAGGGCCCGAAGGTGTGAGCCGCCCAAATAATGACTTGCTTTGTAAGGCAAGGAAGTTAGAACCAGAGTCGGTTACATTGTGTGACCCGACCTGGACTCTTGTAAGCCGCCGGACCTCGACCTGTGTATATAAAGGCGAGACCCAGCTGCGGGTTGACTCAAGAAACAGTTGATCGATAGCTAGGACAAGCGTAATCGCTCCCTTGTAATCAAAACTCAAGCAATACAACTACAAGCAGGACGTAGGGTTTTACCTCGTTGTGAGGGGCCAAACCTGGGTAAATTATTGTGTCCTTTGTCCCGCTCAACCCCTTTGAGCTAACCTACATTGCGATGGCTCCACACCTAAATACTTTCACAAGGGCATCTTCCGTGACAAAACCACGACAGTTGGCGCCCACCGTGGGGCCAGAGCACGGTGGTTTTGAGTTCTTGAAGGGAAATTTCTTAGGGATCGAAGGATACGTCATGGGCCGGATGACCAAGAGCCAATGCAGCAAGATCTACATTGTTGACGCTGGTTGGGGCCCCGAGGCCGACTTAATCGAATACGGTTACTGGGTCCCCTTTGGTGGAATTCACATCTTCATCGGCAAAATCGGTGAGTCAGAGCCTGAGCCAGACGCCTGCACCGACATCATCGAGATGGCTCAGCGCACGCAACCCGCTAGGGGTCAACCCGGCCAGAAGCATGCCTTTGTTGGCTTTGTTCATGGGGCAGATCTTGAGGAAGGGTCTGTATCTGGTGGAGAGACGGCCATCTATTCATGTGATGGGTCCTCGACTGGAGAAACCGAGTCAATCTATCAGCTTCAAGATGGTGGGCTTGGGGGTTATTCCGATGGTGACAGCATTCCGGATCCCTATGAGCCGCTGAGCAGAGCTGCTATTTTTATGGCTGGTAAGCAGACAATGCTAAATTCGTCAACAGCCACAGCTATGACATCCGGTTCAACTACTGCTGCGACAGCTGGGGCGAGCGGCTCCACATGGCCGCGAGCTCAAGTCTTATCTGAGCTCTTGGATGCTTTGGCAACTTTGTTAGCTACAGAAGTAACTCCGGCGAATCAAGCGCAACATAATGTAGAGGTTGCAAAGGTGCGAGACGAGGTGACCAAGGCCCGAGAGGATCTTAATGCAGAGAACACCAGGATGGCAACAGAGCGGGTTTCGTTGGAGGCCGAGTCACAACGGATAAGACCAGAAGCTTTTCGTGTGAGTCTGGATTAGAACGCGTCCAATGTTGTTCTTCGAAGGAGGCATCAGAGCCGCTTACCTTCATAGTTTGAGGGACAGAATCTTTTTAACACACCTGGGGCAGGAACGAGTAACCCGCCCGGCATAAGCCGGGTTGCTGAGGCGCCAGGAACCGGAGTGGCAGCTCAACCTTGTGCACGAGACCCGCCTCGCAGAGATTTGACCCCACCTCAACGGGTTCCAACACCTTCTGGCCATTATTCTAACCCGGCGGATAACATGATAGCAGCAGCCACACGGCTGGCGGCTATCCCGATCGAAGGCGAGTCTCCAGTGGCGATAGAGACCTGGAACGCGGTAGAGCTCCTTCAGACGGCTGTGGCACAGTAGGCGGCTTACTCATACAGTCGTGAGCATGTTCATTCAACTCCCCGCCCAAGTTGAAGCTATAGCCGGCGTATTGAGTCGCCAGCAGTTTCCAGCAGTGAACGGTGCTGTCACCTACCTTGTAATGATGACCCGCCCCGAGATGATCATAGGAGGCGGAATTGGCGGCTCAACTAGGGGCTCATCAGTAGTTTCCAGTAAACCCTTCAGCGTTTGTTGAGGCTGGGACGATTTCCAGGATGGTTGGTGTGTCGTGTCTAGTACCAGATCTATGCAATGAACGTCTACCCAAAGATTTTTTTAGTGTCTCTGTAAGGTGCCTAATTACACAGCTGATCTTCCGCCCGAGGCTTGGATTGAAAGCTATGAACTAGCAATGGAGATGTTGGATGTTAATGATGTTGTGTTGCCAAGTATTTCACAATGATGTTGGATGGACCGGCTCGTACCTGGTTGAAAGGATTACCCGCCAATTCCATCACTTCATGGGCTGAGTTGAAGGTGCATTTCATTCAGAACTTTAAAGGAATGTGTAAGCAACCTCTGTCGATTATTGACCTGGACAACTGCGTGCAGCGGGAGGATGAGTCGGCCCACCATTGGGTTCGCCAGGTCTCAACTATTATCCACTCAGCGGATAGCATTGCGGCAGGCTCCGCTGTTCTGATTCTAGACAAGAATTGTCACTTTACCCCCCTCAATCAGAAGCTTGGACGGCTTAAGCATCACTGTAGTGACATGGGGGCGCTCATGGCGGCTCTCATTAAGTATGCCGACTCTGATAATACCGAAGACCCTGGATCCGATGATGAGAAGTCCAACAGGGGAAAGAAGAGTGGTAATGGTAAGGGTAAGCAGCAGAACATGACAGGGCATAATGGTCACAACCAGGGTAAGAGTGGTAAGCGCAGACAACTTGATGGCGGGTCAGATCTGGTAGCTAACACCAACATTGGATATAAAAAAAGTTTCATAAGGGTAAGCTGCAATTTGGAGGACCAAAATTTAACCTTGAGGCAATGCTTAATGACCCTTGCCCAAAGCATAGTCTGCCTGGTCACCTGTCAACTCATGCATGGAAGGATTGTTTCATAATGCGAGAGTACGGGAATTATAATCCAGGTCACGGCAATAATAATGGGCCGCCAGGCGGGTCAGGATCCGGCTCTCAAGGGCCTGGCTTTGGTGGTGGCGGCTCAATTTTTGGGTATCAAGGATAGGGCAATCAGGGTAGTCATAACCAACAGTATGGTCAGGGTAACCAGCAGCATCAGTCAGGATACCAGAGTAATCCAAAGCAGCTTTACGATGGCCAGTATCACGTTTTTACCACAAGTCTTTGCAAGAGAGATCAGAAGGTTCATAAGCGTGCGATCAGTGCAATTGAGCCAGCGGTACCTCAATACTTGCGATGGTCAGAGCAACCAATCACATGGAGTCGAGAGGATCACCCGCCCCGGGTTGACAATCCGGGTCAACTAGCATTGGTGGTAGCCCCTCAGATTGGGGGTTATAAATTCACTAAAGTGCTCATGGACGGTGGCAGTAGTATCAATATCCTTTATTATGATACCTTTCGTCAGATGAATTTAACCTATAAGGAGCTTAAGCAGTCCTCTACGGTTTTTCATGGTGTGATCCCTAGTAAGTCGGCATACCCAGTGGGGAAGATTGCCTAAGAAGTGGATTTTGGCGATGACTATGATTACAGAGCAGAGACATTATGGTTTGAAGTGGTTAAAATCAAGAGCCCTTATCATGCATTGTTTGGACGGCTGGCTTACACCAAGTTTATGGCATGACCTTGTTATGTTTATTTGCAGCTTAAAATGCCAAGGCATAAGGGCACGATTACAGTCCATGGTGATCGAAGAATTGCCTTGGAATGTGAAGAAGGAGATGCTGCCTATGCTGAATCAGCCTGTGCTACCGAAGAGCTTACATTTTATAAGGACAATGTTGACCTGGCTGATATGACCCCTTTGAAGAAGCCCACCACGGAGCAAGACCATCTGTTGAAATTTAAGTCAGCTGATGACACTAAGCAGGTTGACTTTGTCCCTGGCGACTCATCTCAGCAGTTTACAATAGGGGCTAATATGGATCGTAAATAGGAAAACGCGCTCATCGAGTTCATCCATGAGAATCAGGACATCTTTGCATGGAAACCTTCTGACATGTCGGGTGTACCGAGAGAATTCGTTGAGCACACTCTTAATGTGGATCCTAAGTTTAAGACTGGTCAAGCAGTTTCTTCGTCGTTTCAATGAAGAACGGCGTAAGGCTATTGGAGAAGAGGTGGCCCGGCTCTTGGCAGCTGGGTTCATCATTGAAGTTTTTCACCCTAAGTGGTTGGCTAACCCGGTGTTGGTACTTAAGAAAAACAGCACCTGGCGTATGTGTGTTGATTACACTGACCTTAACAAAGCTTGTCCAGCTGATCCATTTGCTCTCCCTCACATTGACTAGATTATTGATGCTACGGTGGGTTGTGAGAACTTATGTTTCCTTTACGCTTATTCTGGTTATCATCAGATCAAAATGGCAGTTAAAGACCAGGAGAAGACGGCTTTCATCACACCTTTTGGAGCTTTCTGCTATGTTTCTATGCCCTTTGGCTCAAGAGTGCCCAGGCGACTTATCAATGTTGTGTTCAGAATTGCTTTCACAGTCAAATTGGGCGTAATGTGCATGCTTATGTGGATGATATTGTGGTTAAATCCAGGAAAAAGGAGACGCTCTTGGACGATCTAAGGGAGACTTTTGACAATCTCCGGGTCTATCAGATGACGCTTAACCCGTCCAAGTGTGTTTTTGGTGTACCTGCAGGCAAGCTCTTGGGTTTTCTGGTCTCAGAGAGAGGCATTAAAGCTAACCCGGATAAAATTAAGGCTACAACTTCATTGGCTAAGCCAGCATGTGTTAATGACGTCCAGCGCTTGGCGGGTCGTATTGCAGCCTTGAGCCGGTTCATAAGCCGCCTGGGCGAGAAGGTGATTCCTTTATACCAGATGATGAAGAAAACAGATCATATTGTATAGAGTGACGCTGCTGATAAGGCATTTGAGGAGCTCAAAAAGCAATTAGCTGAGCCGCCGTCCTTGCAGCTCCCATTGAGAAAGAACCCTTGCTCCTGTATGTGGCGGCTAACAGTAAGGCTATCAGTGTGGTGATTGTGGTGGAGCACAAGGAGACGGGTAAGGAGTACACAGTCCAGAGGCCGGCTTATTATGTCAGTGAGGTGTTTATTGAGTCCAAACAACGATACCCACATTGGCAAAAATTGGTATATGGAGTATTCACGGTGAGTCGCTAACTGGAACATTATTTCTTTGGTCATCCTATTATTGTGGTCAGCTCTACCCCACTAGGAGACATCATTCAAAACAGGGAGGCCACAGGCCGGGTTGCTAAGTGGGCAATAGAACTTTGACCTCATGGTTTGAAATATGTGCCAAGAACAGCTATCAAATCTCAGGCTCTGGTGGATTTCATCAATGACTGGAGAGAATTGCAGACACCTGAGGAGAAGCCTGACAACACATATTGGACAATGCACTTTGATGGGTCCAGGCAGCTAGAGGGCTCGGAGTTGGGGTCATACTGACTTCCCCACGAGGTGACAAGTTTTGCTATGTTTTGAGGCTAATGTTTCCTTGTACTAACAATGCAGCTGAATATGAAGCTTTACTCCATGGCCTTCACATGGCCAAAGAGATGAATCTGAGCTGGGTCAGGTGCTTTGGCGACTCAAACCTTATGGCTCAGCAAGTTTCAGGCACCTGGGATTCCAAAGACCCGCTCATGGCGGCTTATCGCTGGGCGGTTGATAATATTCCTGGTCATTTCAAGGGTTATCAGGTGGAGCACCTTGATCGAAGGAAAAATGAGGCGGCTGATGCCTTGAGCCGGCTAGGGTCACTGAGGGAGTCCTAGATTATGGGGTCCTCGGGTGTCCGGCTATGTAACATGGGCCGGACTGATGGGCCGTGAAAATACAAGATGGAAGGCCTTCCCCCATGTCTGGATGGGACTCTCCTTTGCGTGGATGTCAAGTTTGGCGTCCGGATGTACAATTTCCTTTCTCTGTAAACCGACTCTATACAACCCTAGGCCCCTCCGTGTCTATATAAACGAGAGGGTTTAGGCCGTAGAGGCTATTAGAATTCACATTGGCTAGGCAGCTAGGGTTTAGCCATTACGATCTCGAGGTAGATCGACTCTTGCAACCCCTATACTCATCAAAGTCAATCAAGCAGGAAGTAGGGTATTACCTCCATTAAGAGGGCCCGAACCTGGGTAAACATCGTGTCCCTTTTGTCTCATGTTACGTTCGATCCTCAGACGCACATGTCGGGACCCCCTACCCGATATCGTCCGGTTTTGACACCGACATTGGTGCTTTCATTGAGAGTTCCACTGTGTTGTCGGTAGAAGGTTCGATGGCTCGTTCAATCATCAACAACGATGGGTTTCTGGGGAAACTTTCCTCCCTGGTCAACTTTTTGTACTCGGCGGCTTCCCTCTGCGTGCCAATTCAATGGGTCACCTTGAACAGATCGACAGCTACGCCCCTGGTCATCAGATCAAATTCGGAAGCCTGAATTATGTCACTGATATCCGAGGAGACTTGATCTTCGAAGGGTTTGCGGCCTCGACCACCGCTCTGGCCTTAGATCTGGGAGAGAATTCCTTATTTAACATTGTGTTTAAATTTTATGCCCTATTTGACATTGACAAATATTTTTTTCTCTATCTAACAACGAGTCTCAAATTTTATGTCTTTTATGACACTTTTATCCATTTTAAGCTTCAATGACATATGAAAAGACCCTTTTACCCCTCCTATGGTATGTTTGTGTCCGTAGTAGCATCACACGCACGCAGTGTGCTATCGATATTGTGTAGGTAAAAGACGCTGCATGCGTGCATTGCTGGTGAGTACCGCTGTGTGCGTGTGTCGTACGGTGTGTGTGCGTGTTCATGTTCGTGTATATGTGTTATAGTTTTATAAGTATGGAGTATGTAGAGTCATGATATAGGATTAGTTAAGAGTGATCAGCGTTGCCGGTTAATTAGATTTGGAAAATCACAAGTAGTAATTCGGCTGGGGTGTATACGTGGTAGTACTACGGAGTCCTATTCGTGTTTTCTAGGGGGGGGGGATTTACACGGAGTCATGTTCGTGTTAGTACTAGGCTAGCCCAACTAGCTTAGTGTGCTTTGGGTGTGTGCGTGTCCCTCTAGGTCTAGGTTTACTTCGCCCGTTTTTCGTTCATGGTCTATACGACCAGATTTGCAACACAGAAAAAACGAGAAAATAAAAAGAAAAGCGGACACGGCAAGGGCTGTTATTAGTTTTTCGTGTGCATGTGCTCGTCTGAGTTGATGTGATCAATCCTGCGGCAAATTTCCAACAGCACATGCGTGTGTGTTTGCTGCGTGTGTATGTGCTAATGCCTGTGTGCTACTGCCACTGTGTGAGTGTGTGCGCTATTGCCCCGCACTGATGTTGTGTGTATGCTATTGCCCGTACACACATACCACATGAGGGGCAAAATGTCTTTTCAGATGTCATTTATTGGCTTCAAATGAACGAAAGTGTTATAAAGGGTATAAAATTTAGACACGTTGTTAGATAGGGAAGAAAAAAAATTCCAGTGTCAAATAAGGAAACGAAATTTAAGATAGTGTTAAATAAGGAATTGTTTCTAGATCTGGAGCAAACTGCCGGGTCCGAAGATGGGAGTTTTGAGCCCACCGGACTCTCTGCTATTATGCAGCTCACTACCGGAGACCCGGAGGCGACTGTGTCATCGGCAAGCCCGGAGTCAAACTGGGTTCCCCCTATCATTGGAAAGCCGGACTCGCCCCCCCGGATGCTAGCTCCGAACTCTCGAGGTCCACGCCAAGTGAGCATGGCTAGGAGGACTTTGCCCTGCCTAGCTCCGCGGACTCTCGTTTCCCCGTCCAATACATGCTCTTAAACGAGGCTCTGGACTTAATGCGATCCCTCGCCATCACAGAAGAATCACCTCCGAACTATGCCCAACCTGAATTAGGGGCTGGGAGCAGGGAATTTTATGTCCGACCCACCACCCACTTCATAGCCACTGTCGAAGACTTAACCGACATGCTGTATTACGCCTCCGAAGACATCGACGACATGGACGACGATGCCGGAGACAAACAAAGCCAAGTCCCGCCATTTACCGGACGCTGGACGGCTACCTCCACATATGACGTGTATATGGTGGATACACCCAATGAGGACGACGACGAAGGTAGGAAAGATACGATCGAGGACAAGCCTGCTGAGGCACCACCAAAACATCAACGTCAGCGGCGCCGCTCAAAATTGTGCCGCGCAAAGGAAAGCAACACCGACACCGGAGACAATGACACCCCGGACGATATCGAAGATCCCGAAGACCCGGTCGAGCCTGCGTCCGAGCAGGATGAATGGGAGCAGGGACAAGTTAACCCCGACGAGCTAATCGGGAATGAGGATTCAGAAGATAGTAACTAACTACCGATCTCCGAGGACGATGTTAGCCTCGGCAACGAAGACTTCGTCATGCCAGAGGAATCCCTCGAGCAAGAGCGCTTTAAGCGTCAGCTAATCGCAACTGCGAGAAGCCTAAAAAGAAGTAGCAACAGCTACAAGCCGAACATGATACCCTCAATGACAGGTGGACCCAGGTCCTAGCGGCCAAAGAATACGGCCTCGAGCGCCCAACAAAGAGTTATCCGAAGCGTCGGCTGCTACCACAATTCGATGATGAGGCCATTGAGCCAATACCGTCAAGATATGACCGCAATTATGAACCAGACCGACCACCACGTGGGCGAGATAAAGCGGTTGCTTATGCCGAACACCAGCCCCTACCACTTCACCGTCGAGGCAAAGAGGTAGCAGCTCCGGGCTATACCTACGATTTACGCCAGGACCTCGACAATAGAGCCAGCAGGCCAGATCAATCTATGGATCAAGGGGACGTGCCCCAACACGAGATGACGACCATCAAGCCTGGCGCGACAGACATAACTTCACCCGGGCCGAAAATCGCATACGGATGTCATCCGAACTCCATGGTGACGTTGCCCGATACAGAGGCGCCGCACACCCCTTATGCTTTACCGATGAGGTAATGCAACACCAGTTCCCAGAAGGGTTTAAACCCGTAAACATTGAAGCATACGATGGAACGATTGATCCCGCGGTATGGATTGAAGACTTTCTTCTCCATATTCGCATGGCCCGCGGTGATGATCTCCACACCATCAAATACCTGCCTTTAAAGCTAAAAGGACCAGCACGACACTGGTTAAACAACCTCCCAGAGAACTCTATTGGTAGCTGGGAAGGTTTGGAAGATGCCTTCAGAGACAACTTCCAAGGTACCTATGTCCGGCCTCCGGACGCTGATGACCTTAGTCATATAGTCCAGCAACCCGGAGAGTCAGCCCGAAAACTCTAGACTAGGTTCTTAATTAAAAAGAACCAAATCGTCGATTGTCCGGATGTTGAAGCCCTTGCGGCCTTTAAACATAGCGTCCGTGACGAATGGCTCGCCCAACACCTCGGCCAAGAAAAATTGAAGTCCATGACCCGCTTTTGCACTCATGACCCGCTTTTGCACGGGAGAAGTCAGCTGGTTGGCTCGTAGAAGCAACAGTACTAGCGACCCTGGCACCTCTGAAGCCAGAGATGGCAACGGCAGGCCACGACGCAACAAACACAAGCGTCGAAGCAACAATGAAGATACCGAAGACATGGCGGTCAACGCCAGATTCATTGGCTCTAAATCTAGTCAGCGGAAGAAGCCATTCAAAGGAAATAAAGATGGTCCATCCAATTTGGACAAATACTCGATCGGCCTTGCCAGATTCATGGCACCCCTGACAAGCCTGCCAACCACTCCAAAAAAAATTCTTGGGTCTTTAAACATGCCGGTAAGTTTAATACCGAACATAAGGGGAAAGGGCCGCCACGCGAGGATGATGATGAGCCCCGCCTATCGAACACAGGGGGCAGAAGAAATTCCCCCCTGAGTAAAAACAGTGAATATGATATATGTCACTCATATCCCCAAGAGGGAGAGCAAGAACGCACTAAGGGACGTCTACGCCATAGAGCAGTCGCCCCAAATTCAACCCCTGGTCGGGTTGTCCGATCACCTTCAATCGTAAGGACCACCCAACCAGTATCCGTCACGGAGGTTCGACAGCTTTGGTCCTTGATCCAATCATCAACGGATTCCATCTCACCCGAGTCCTCATGGACGGCGGCATCAGTATTAACTTGATTTATCAAGACACGGTCTGCAAAATGGGTATTGACCCATCAAGAATCAAGTCTACTAACACAACCTTTAAAGGAGTGATACCCGATGTAGAAGCCCGCTCCACGGGCTCAATAACATTGGAAGTAGTCTTCGGTTCGCTGGATAACTTCCGAAGCGAAGACTTGAACTTCGACATTGTCCCCTTCTGGAGTGGTTATCATGCACTGCTCGGACGAACCGCCTTCACTCGCTTCAATGCGGTCCTGCATTATGCTTACTTAAAGCTCAAAATGCCTGGGCTCCGCGGCATTATCACAGTTAATGGAAACATGGAATGCTCCCTCCGTACCGAGGAGCACATCGTGGCCCTCGCAGCTGAGGTACAGAGCGGCCCTATCAAGCCGAACACTTCATCGGCCATCAAGCCCCCAGACACTGTCAAACGAGTCCGGTCTACCTTGCAGAACGACAGCTCGGTCCATCCAGAGCTGGACTAGCAATTCTGCCTCCGTCAATCCCTCCATCTAATCGCGGCATATGTACCGCGCGTGAATAACTACGCACTAAAAATACCTTGGGCAAGGACGGAGGCACACTAAGGACAAGGTCCATAATGCGGCTCGGCCCTATTCGGACCTTAATATTCTTCTTTTTCTTCTCCCTTTTTATCTTTTCTTTCATATTTCAGGTTCTTTATAACCTAAATCACTTTTCGGTGGTACAAGGGCCCTTTCCCAGGCCCCTTCTATATACACAATCGTCGATCCTCTCAAAGGATCCTACACCAAGGCGAAAAGCGACGCAGACGTGCGGCAGGGTGTCCAAAGGATCTTCAAGACCACCTTTTCTTTTTTAGGACCTGTGTACAGCTTTCCCTTGTTTACAAATTCTTGGCATGTAAAATAGCCTTGATGCTTATGGCACTCTCTGTAAGAGCATGTTTTGACGTATCAATCAGACTATAATGGAAATAGTTTTGTCCAACCCTATTCGGTGTTGGTTTATTTCATAATCTGTATTCCCTCTTCACGTCAGATTGGCACATACACCTCGGCATGATTTAAGTGCCAGGGGCTCTATTCGGCCACATATATTTTCAAAAAAAAGTCTGAACACTTTTATAGTATACTTCGGCGTCCCGAATACTGCATTATATGCATCGGCTCCGAATCATGTCTTTGGTCAATAGTTGGGTTGCCCGGCTGCTGTGGTTACTACCTTACGTTCCGCTTGTTCGGCTAAGGTAGTAAAGGGAGAACTACTACGATTGTGTTTCTGGTTCGTCCGGTCAAACGCCTCAGTAGAGAAAGCCGAAAACTGTCTGCCATGATGCGGCGAGAGCTGGTCAGCAGTTCGGCGACTTGATATAAATCTCCTGTGATTTTTTTCCGTCTTATACAAAGGACTGGCCTTCGTACAGTCACGCCTCTAAGGCTTCCTAGTTGGGAGCCGCATACGCACCAGGGGCTAATCTCTAGCCCCACCGTCAAACTCCTATGGCTAAGTGAAAGTGATAAAGCCGCATAGTCCGATTGCCCGGTTCACTGCGCAATCACCTCCTTCACGGACCAAGACGCTGGGTCAAGGGTAATCATGCGTTGATCCGAACACCCCCATAGCATCTACGTGGGGGCTGAAGCCGACGACTACCAAACTCTCAAGATTAATAAACGGCGGCACAGGAGGAAAGTAATTTCAGACAAAAGGCATAAATATACTACAAAGCCTTGGTTCATAAACAACGTCTGGGCAGCCCGAATACATTCATTCAAACATGATATCCTTCGAGCATTGACCCTCTATTATACGGGCACCCTCTAGGATGTCTTCAAAATACTGCTCCGGCTTGCGATGGTCCTTGCCTTCAGGTGGGCCCTCAACTGCCACGACGACGCCTTCATCTTCGCCCAGTGCATCTTGACAAGGGCAAAGGCCATCCGTGCACTCTCTATGCATGCCGAGCGCTTCACAGCTTCAACTCGGGGCAGGGCATCGCTGAGCCGCTTGACCAGGCCGAAGTAGCTGCTAGGAATGGGTCCAGCTGGCCACAGCCGGACTATGATGTCCTTCATGGCCAAACCGGACATCCTATGCAGCTTCACCAGCTGCATCATCTGGTTGTTCAGCAGCGCTGGCCGACCCGACGCCAGGTACTATGACCAGAAGAGCTTCTCCGTCGTGTTCCCCTCTTGGGCCCGGAAATACTGTGCAGCGTCGACAGCGCTCTTCGGAAGATCCGCAAAGGCGTCTGGAGAACTCCATAGTCGAGTGAGAAAGGCATATTTCTAACTTCTGAATTTACTCTGTAGAAGAAAGGGCTTACCAGCTGCTATCTGTTCGGCCTGCTTGATCGCCTCGCAAGCCACCCGGGACTCGGTCCGCGCCTCCTTGGCCTCCTGGAGAGCCTTGGCGAGATCGACCGCTTGGGCCTTATTCTTCTCCTCCAAGGCCTCACCCTTGCGGCGATGTCCTTGAGCTCTTGCTCCACTTTGGTCACCCACTCCTCATACTGGCGGCGGGCGACCTGCTCGGCCTTTAAATCCGCAACCACTTTGTCAGCGGCCGCTTTGCTCACCCTCGCCTACTCCTTGGCTTGGGCGAGGGAGCTCTTCAGGGTCTCGACCTCGGCCGCACTACATGTAATCATGATCACGGCAGCATACAAGCTTAAAAATATGCATTGGCATACTGTGTAAATAATTTTTCAAACATACCTTACGCCTCATCGAACCCGCTTGTTAATGCAGACGATATCCTCATCGGCCAGCTCAACCTTCTGCTTGAGTTCGAAAACTTCAGCGGCCTGGGCGGTCGCCGCTAACAGTGAAGCATGTTTATCAAAATAGACAAGTACATTATCTCCTGCAAATATTACTTGGTCCTCTGTTCGGCCTTTTTTTCAAAAGCCGAACAAAGTCTCAGGGGATACTATCTATACACAGGCATATTTTTTGCATATGAAAAGCGGCTAAGAATATTACATCGCATACCTCAAAGCCTGTTAGTAGGCTGGTGAAGGCTTCGTTCAACCCGCTCTTGGCGGACCGAACCTTCTCAACCACCGTACCCGTTAGGGTACGGTGCTCCTCCATGACGGAAGCACATTGCAGTGCGTCCATCAGAATGTTCGGCGCCTCCGGATTAGTGGAGGTCGCCGTCGGAGTGGGCGCTTCCCCTCCTTTGAAGGGGGCTGCTCGCTCGATTCCGGAGCCACATGGGTCTCCGGAATGGTGTTCGGCTGGGGGCCGGACTGGTCAGGGCCCCCGTCGTCAGTCTCCATGGGGGTCGCACCCCCCATGTTCTCGGCAGCCGAGGCATTACCCTCTGGTGCCGTCTTGGCGGCCTCCCGCACCTCTCCTTGGCCCGGAGAGGCCCTTTGGGACCACACTTCGGTGTCGTCCGCGGCGGTTTGCGGAGAGGCTCGCGAAGGCGTCTAGCTCTCCACCATCCCCGACTCCAGAGAGTTCCCCTCCGATGGTGATGGTTGGGGGAGATCGCGGGCCGGACTGAAGCACACAATATAATGTGTTAAAACTACAATCATAAAGACCGGATATATGTAAAGCATCCTTGGATACTTACGATGCGGCCAGGGACTTCGCCCTGGGGCGCCACTCGGGGATAGCTTCAGCATTCGAATCCGAGCCATCCAAGAGGGATATCTTCCCCCTCTTCGACACCTCCGCATCTGGATCTACGGAGGCCGCCCTTTTCTAGTTCCTCCCCTTAAGGGGAGAATCACTTTCTGCCTCCTCCTCCTCTTCGTCTTCATCTCCCTCGTGGGAGGAGGGAGCCCCGGTCTCTCCAGACATAGCGTCCAAAGTACCTTTACGGTGGAGGCCACCCTTGGCCTCCTTGCTCTTCTTCTTGGCCTTCTTCTCCGGCGCCTGATATGGCGCCGGGACCAGCATCCTCGTTAGTAGATGAATGGCTGGGTCTTTGGGCAGCGGAGCCGGACACTTGATCCGCTCCGCCTTCTTCGTCCAGCCCTAAATAAGGGATGAAAGGCTCAGCATACCCCTTGATTTGTGAACTAAAGTTATGTTCGGAAACTAAAATACTTACTGGGGTGGCCGGATGAGCGCAGTCGAGGCCGATGTCGTCGGTCTTCTCCGGCCACGACTTCTGGGATTTGAAGAGCAGCTTCCAGATCTCTTCGTGCGTCATGCCGAAGAATCGCTGCAGGGTCCGCGACCCTTCCGGGTTGAACTCCCACATATGGAGAGGCCGGCGCTGGCAGGGAAGGGTCCGGCGGAATAGCATCACCTGGATCACGTCAGTGAGGCTGGTGTTCTTTTGTATCATGTTTTTGATGCGCTTTTGCAGCACCAACACCTCGTCGGTCGACCCCCAGTCCAGACCCTTGTTGGTCCACGATGCGAGCCGCACTGGGGGTTCAGATCTAAACTCAGGAGTGGCCGCCCATGTGGCACCGCGAGGTTTGGTGATTTAGAACCACTCCTGTTGCCATACCTTGACAGTTTCCGCAAAGGCCCCTTTGGGCCAGGTGGTGTTGGGGAGCTTGCTCACCATGGCGCCGCCGCAGTCCGCATGCTGCCCGTCGACCACCTTCGGCTTCAAATTGAAGACCTTGAGCCATAAGCTGAAGTGTGGGGGATGCGGAGGAGCGCCTCGCACATGACGATGAACGCCGAGATGTGGAGGAAGGAATTTGGGGCTAGATCATGGAAATCTAGCCCATAATAGAACATGAGACCACAAAAAAAGGGGTGGAGCGGAAACCCTAGTTCGTGGAGGAAGTGGGGGATAAAAACCACCCTTTCGCCAGGCTCATGTGCGCAACATCCGCACTCAGGTACCCCACCTCCCGGAGCTCCTTGATTTTCTTCTCCGTTACAGAGGAGGCCACCCACTTGCCTTGAGAGCCGGATCCGGACATGGCTGGAAAGGTTGGTGGTGTTGGGGAAGATCGAAGCTTGGGTGCTGGAGCTCGGGGATGGGAAAGCTGAGGAAGGAAAAAGGCGTGGGGTAAAAAGAAGGGATCTTTATCCGTTTATATAGGCAGTGAATACCAAGCGCCCCTCTCAAGCCCTAAAACTCTCCTGTTCCCAAGGGTTCGTGCCAATGGCACGGTTGGATTACCCAAATCTGTATTGATGAGAATCCCGCATTAAGGGGGCACGATCTCTGCTTTGACAAGACGTGTCAATAGAGGCTGCGCCTCAAAACGCGAAGCAGGAGGCCAAAAAACAGTTCAAAATGATAAAGAGGCCAGAGGTGGCGTTTCGCCGAAAAAGTTGTCAGTTGACAGATCTTATTTTGACTAAGTATTTTTTCCATTGTTGAGGGTTGTGACTGTTATACAGAGCCGGATACAGTTCTTTTATTTAGAAGACTGCTTTGAAGATTCGGAGGAGGAACCCGACTTGCAATGTCGAAGACGATATGCGTACCGAACACGTCGTCATCGAAAGACTGGTTTAGGGGCTACTGAGGGAGTCCTGGATTATGGGGTCAATGGGTGTCCGGGCTATGTAACATGGGCAGGACTGACGGGCCGTGAAAATACAAGATAGAAGGCTGTCGGTGTCAAAACCGGCGGATCTCGGGTAGGGGGTCCAGAACTGTGCGTCTAAGGCAGATGGTAACAGGAGGCGGGGGACACAATGTTTACCCAGGTTCGGGCCCTCTTGATGGAGGTAATACCCTACTTCCTGCTTGATTGATCTTGATGATATGAGTATTACAAGAGTCGATCTACCACGAGATCATAGAGGCTAAACCCTAGAGGCTAGCCTATGGTATGATTGTTGTTGTCCTACGGACTAAACCCTCCAGTTTATATAGACACTGGAGGGGGCTAGAGTTACACAGAGTCGGTTACAAGGGAGGAGATCTACTATCCGTATTGCCAAGCTTGCCTTCCACGCAAAGGAGAGTCCCATCCGGACACGGGACGAAGTCTTCAATCTTGTATCTTCATAGTCCAACAGTCCGGCCGAAGGATATAGTCCGGCTGTCCGGATACCCCCTAATCCAGGACTCCCTCAGTAGCCCCTGAACCAGGCTTCAATGACGATGAGTTCGGCGCGCAGTTTGTCTTCGGCATTGCAAGGCGGGTTCCTCCTCCGAATACTTCATAGAATATTTTGAACACAAGGACAGTGTCCGGCTCTGCAAAACAAGTTCCACATACCACCGTAGAGAGAATAATATTCCACAAATCTAATCTACTGACGACCCTTCATAACGTGACATCACGCCATGGCCTGTTCTTTATATGAACCATTTTTCCAATCAGCCCGCACGCTTTGCGAGGCGATTTTACCGGCACGTCTTGTCGGAGCAGAGATCGTGTCCCCCTTATTACGGGATTCTCATCAACACGGACGTGGGTAACTCAATCGTGCCCGTTGGTATGACTCCTCGATTGTAGGCAAGTCCCAAACGGTCATGAGGAGGATGCTGGGTATTCACCCTCTTCATAAAGAGACCAAGGCCTATCCTTTTTCCTCGAACTCAATCGAATCCTTCCCCCCTGCTTCGAGTTCCAACACCCGAGGCTTTAGGTCAGGCGCTTTGGACTTCCAACCATGTCCGGATCCAACATTCAAGATCGGTGGATGCCTTCCTCTGTCACAAAGGAGGATGTCAAGAAGCTAAGAGAGGCCAGGTTTCTGACCGGCGAGATCTCGCACCGGCTGCCTGCTCGAGGGCAGGTCATTCCCACTCCTGAACCCGACGTGAGCGTTGTATTCATCTCTCACTTCCTCCGAGGGCTAGGCCTCGCTCTAGATCCTTTTGTCAGGGGGCTCATGTACTATTATGGGCTGGATTTCCATGACCTGGCCCCGGACTCAGTCCTTCATATTTCGTCGTTTATCGTCGTATGTGAGGCCTTCCTCCGCATTACCCCTCACTTCGGCCTGTGGCTCAAGACTTTCAATGTGGAGCCGAAGATGATCGAGGGGCAACACGCAGAGTGCGGAGGTGCCGTAATAAGCAAAAGTGCTGACGTCCCATGGCCAGAGGGCTCCTTCTAGGAGGTGTCCAGCTTATGGCAACGGGAGTGGTTTTACATCACAGCTCCCCGGGGTACCAAGTGGGTGGCCGCCCCTGCCTTTCGCTCGGGCCCCCCACCACGACTGGCGTCATGGATCAGCAAGGGGCTGGACTGGGGGCCAGTAAAGGATGTGCCGACACTACAGAGCCGCATCCGAGATCTCCTCGAGAGAGATGTCAGTCTGGCCACGGTAATGCAAGTCATGTTAGTTTGCCGAGCCCTTCCCTGCAAATGTCGACCCCTCCGTATGTGGGGGTTCAACCCGGAAGGACCGCGAGCTATTCAGCACTTCCTCGGCATGAGGCTCGAAGAGATGTACAAGTTGTTCTTCGGACCACAAATAAGGTGTCTGGACACCACCGAGGATGCGGGTCTGAGCTGCAATCGTCCAGATACCCAAGTAAGCAGTCGCGTAGCCGAACACGTTGTCTTTTTATTTATCATAACATTATTCTGAAAAGTCGCTCTTTGACCAGGACTGGGTAACAAAGGCGAAAATGGTCAGGTGTCCGGCCCCCCTCCCTGAGGTCTCACCGGATCCTGTACTAGCCAGGATGCTGGAGCTTGTGCCTTATCAAGCGCTTGTTGGAAATATGCCCTAGAGGCAATAATAAAAGGATTATTATTATATTTCCTTGTTCATGATAATTGTCTTTTATTCATGCTATAACTGTATTATCCGGAAATCGTAATACACGTGTGAATAAATAGACCACAATATGTCCCTAGTGAGCCTCTAGTTGACTAGATCGTTGATCAATAGATAGTCATGGTTTCGACTATGGACATTGGATGTCGTTGATAACGGATCACATCATTAGGAGAATGATGTGATGGACAAGACCCAATCCTAAGCATAGCACAAGATCGTGTAGTTCGTTTTGCTAGAGCTTTTCCAATGTCAAGTATCTCTTCCTTAGACCATGAGATCGTAACTCCGGATACCGTATGAGTGCTTTGGGTGTACCAAACGTCACAACGTGGCGGGTGACTATAAAGGTACACTACAGGTATCTCGAAAGTGTCTATTGGGTTGACACGGATCGAGATGGGATTTGTCACTCCGTTACGAAGAGGTATCACTTGGGCCCACTCGGTAGTGCATCATCATAATGAGCTCAAAGTGACCAAGTTTCTGGTCATGGGATCATGCATTCTGATGCGAGTAAAGTGACTTGCGGTAACGAGATTGAACGAGGTATTGGGATACCAACGATCGAATCTCGGGCAAGTAACATACCGATTGACAAAGGGAATTGTATACGGGATTGTTTGAATCCTCGACATCGTGGTTCATCCGATGAGATCATCGAGGAGCATGTGGAGCCAACATGGGTATCCAGATCCCGCTGTTGGTTATTGCCCGAGAGCCGCCTCGGTCATGTCTCGTGTCTCCGAACCCGTAGGGTCTACACATAAGGTTCGGTGACGCTAGGGTTGTATGAATATGAGTATGCAGTATACCGAATGTTGTTCGGAGTCCCGGATGAGATCCCGGATGTCACGAGGAGTTTCGGAATGGTCCGGAGGTAAAGAATTATATATAGGAAGTGGTATTTCGGCCATCGGGAAAGTTTCGGGGTCACCCGGTATTGTACCGGGACCACCGGAAGGGTCCCGGGGGTCCACCGGGTGGGGCCACCCATCCCGGAGGGCCCCATGGGCTGAAGTGGGGAGGGGAACCAGCCCATAGTGGGCTGGTGCGCCCCCCTTGGCCCACCCCCTGCGCCTAGGGTTGAAACCCTAGGGTGGGGGGGGCGCCCACTGCCTTGGGGGCACTCCACCCTTTGGCCGCCGCCCCTTGGGAGATGGGATCCCCAAGGGCGGCGCCCCAGGGGCCTATATAAAGGGAGGGGGGGGCAGCCGTGCCACTGAAACTCTGCGCCTCCTCCCCACTACACCTCTTCCTCCTCCGTCACGTGCTTGGCGAAGCCCTGCCGGAGTGCTGCTGCTCCACCACCACCACGCCGTTGTGCTGCTGCTGGAGCCATCATCATCAACCTCTCCTTTCCCCTTGCTGGATCAAGAAGGAGGAGACGTCTCCCGTCCCGTACGTGTGTTGAACGCGGAGGTGCCGTCCGTTCGGCACTCGGTCATCGGTGATTTGGATCACGGCGAGTACGACTCCATCATCCACGTTCTAGTGAACGCTTCCGCACGCGATCTACAAGTGGTATGTAGATGCAATCTCTCTCCCATGACTCGTTGCTTAGATGAACTCATAGATGGATCTTGGTGAAACCGTAGGAAAAATTTTAATTTTCTGCAACGTTCCCCAACAGTGGCATCATGAGCCAGGTTTATGTGTAGTTCTCTATTGCACGAGTAGAACACAATTTTGTTGTGGGCGTAGATCTTGTCAACTTGCTTGCCGATACTAGTATTATCTTGCTTCAGCGGTATTGTGGGATGAAGCGGCCCGGACCAACCTTACACATACGCTTACGTGAGACCGGTTCCGCCGATGACATGCACTAGTTGCATAAGGTGGCTGGCGGTGTCTGCTCTCTCCACTTTAGTTGGAGCGGATTCGATGAAAAGGGTCCTTATGAAGGGTAAATAGAAGTTGACAAAAATCACGTTGTGGTTATTCGTAGGTAAGAAAACGTTCTTGCTAGAACCCAATTGCAGCCATGTAAAAGATGCAACAACAATTAGAGGACGTCTAACTTGTTTTTGCAGCAATTTTCATGTGATGTGATATGGCCAGAAGTTGTGATGAATGATGAATGATATATTGTGATGTATGAGATCACGTTCTTGTAATAGGAATCACGACTTGCATGTCGATGAGTATGACAACCGGCAGGAGCCATAGGAGTTGTCTTTATTTTTGTATGACCTGTGTGTCATTGAAGAACGCCATGTAAATTACTTTACTTTATTGCTAAACGCGTTAGCCATAGAAGTAGAAGTAGTCGTTGGCGTGACAACTTCATGAAGACACGATGATGGAGATCATGATGATGGAGATCATGGTGTCATGCCGGTGACAAGATGATCATGGAGCCCCGAAGATGGAGATCAATGGAGCTATATGATATTGGCCATATCATGTCACTACTATATAATTGCATGTGATGTTTATTATGTTTATGCATCTTGTTTACTTAGAACGACGGTAGTAAATAAGATGATCCCTTACAACAATTTCAAGAAGTGTTCTCCCCTAACTGTGCACCGTTGCTAAAGTTTGTCGTTTGGCACCACGTGATGATCGGGTGTGATAGATCCTTACGTTCACATACAACGGTGTAAGACAGTTTTACACATGCAAAACACTTAGGGTTAACTTGACGAGCCTAGCATGTACAGACATGGCCTCGGAACACGGAGACCGAAAGGTCGAACATGAGTCGTATGGAAGATACGATCAACATGAGAATGTTCACCGACGATGACTAGTCCGTCTCACGTGATGATCGAACACGGCCTAGTCGACTCGGATCGTGTAACACTTAGATGACTAGAGGATGTCTAATCTGAGTGGGAGTTCATTAAAATAATTTGATTAGATGAACTTAATTATCATGAACTTAGTCTAAAACCTTTGCAAATATGTCTTGTAGATCAAATGGCCAACGCTCATGTCAACATGAACTTCAACGCGTTCCTAGAAAACCAAGCTGAAAGATGATGGCAGCAACTATACGGATCGGGTCCGGAACCCGAGATCATCCTCATAGCTGCCAGAAACAATATGTCCTAGAAGGACCGCTAGGTGATGCACCTGTCCCTGAGAACCAAGACATTATGAATGCTTGGCAGTCTCGTCTTGATGATTACTCCCTCGTTCGGGCGGCATGCTTTACAACTTAGAACCGGGGCTTCAAAAGCGTTTTGAGCAACACGGAGCATATGAGATGTTCGAGGAGCTGAAACTAGTTTTCCAAGCTCATGCCCGGGTCAAGAGATATGAAGTCTCCGACAAATTCTATAGTTGTAAGATGGAGGAGAACAGTTCTGTTAGTGAGCACATACTCAAAATGTCTGGGTTACACAACCTCCTGTCCCGGCTGGACATAAACCTCCCGGACGAGGCGGTCATTGACAGAATCCTTCAGTCGATCCCACCAAGCTACAAGAGCTTTGTGATGAACTACAATATGCAGGGGATGGTGAAGACCATTCCCGAAGTATTCTCAATGCTGAAGTCAGCAGAGGTTGAAATCAAGAAATAACATCAAGTGTTGATGGTCAATAAAACCACTAAGTTCAAGAAGGGCAAGGGTAAGAAGAACTTCAAGAAGGACGGCAAGGATGTTGCCGCGCCCGCAAGCAAGTTGCCGGAAGAAGTCAAAGAATGGACCCAAGCCCGAGACAGAGTGCTTTTATTGCAAAGGGAAGGGCCATTGAAGCGGAACTGCCCCAAATACTTAGCGGACAAGAAGGCCGGCAACACTAAAGGTATATTGATATACATGTAATTGATGTGTACCTTACCAAGACTCGTAGTAACTCCCGGTATTTGATACGGTGTCGTTGCTCATATTTGTAACTCACAGCAGGGAGCTGCGGAATAAGCGGAGATCTGGCGAAGGACGAGGTGACGATCGCGCGTCGGGAATGGTTCCAAGGTCGATGTGATCGCCGTCGGCACGCTACCTCTACATTTACCTACGGGATTAGTTATAAACCTTAATAATTGTTATTTGGTGCCAAGTTTGAGCATGAACATTGTATCTGGATCTCGTTTGATACGGGACAGCTACTCATTTAAATCTGAGAATAATGGTTGTTCTATTTATATGAGAGATATGTTTTATGGTCATGCCCCTATGGTCAATGGTTTATTCTTAATGAATCTCGAGCGTAATGTTACACATATTCATAGCATGAATACCAAAAGATGTAAAGTTGATAACGATAGTCCCACATACTTGTGGCACTGCCGCCTTGGTCACATTCTCTGTTGGAAAAGGCAGTGCCTAGGAGGCGCTTAGGCATGCCTAGGCACTAGGCAATGGCCAAACGCCTCGCCTAGGGCATAAATGGAGGTCTAGGCAGGGCAAGCAAGGAATTGCCTACCCAAGCGGGAAATCATGCCACATACTACATCGATATGCCAAGCGGGTTATATTTCAATGGCGAGAGAGCGGTTATTTAACTTATTTATATGCCCTAAACTAATATCAACACCCATATAATAATCGCAAATACACTATGAGTAAAAACTATATTACTGCCTAGGCCGCGCCTAGCACGCTTAGGCACCGCCTAGGCACTAGGCGAAGGCCAACCGCCTTGCTTACGCCTACCGCTTTTTCCAACCTTGGTCACATTGGTGTCAAGCGCATGAAGAAGCTCCATGCTGATGGACTTTTAGAGTCTCTCGATTATGAATCATTTGACACATGCGAACCATGCCTTATGGGCAAAATGACCAAGACTCCATTCTCCGGAACAATGGAGCGAGCAACCAACTTATTGGAAATCATACATACCGATGTATGCGGTCCAATGAGTGTTGAGGCTCATGGAGGATATCGTTATGTTCTCACTCTCACAGACGACTTAAGTAGATATGGGTATGTCTACTTGATGAAACACAAGTCTGAGACCTTTGAAAAGTTCAAGGAATTTCAGAATGAGGTAGAGAATCAACGTGACCGAAAAATAAAGTTCTTCGATCAGATCATGGAGGAGAATATTTAAGTCACGAATTTGGTACACACTTAAGGAAATGTGGAATCGTTTCACAACTCACGCCGCTGGAACACCTCAACAGTAACGGTGTGTCCGAGCGTCAGAATCGCACTCTATTGGATATGGTGCGATCTATGATGTCTCTTACCGATTTACCGCTATCATTTTGGGGATACGCTCTAGAGACAGCTACATTCACTTTAAATAGGGCACCGTCTAAATCCGTTGAGACGACACCGTATGAATTATGGTTTGGGAAGAAACCTAAGCTATCGTTTCTAAAAGTTTGGGGATACGGTGCTTATGTCAAGAAACTTCAACCTGAAAAGCTCGAACCCAAGTCGGAAAAATGTGTCTTCATAGGATACCCTAAGGAAACCATTGGGTATACCTTATACTTAAGATCCGAGGGCAAGATCTTTGTTGCCAAGAACGGATCCTTTCTGGAAAAAGAGTTTCTCTCGAAAGAAGTAAGTGGGAGGAAAGTAGAACTCGATGAAGTACTACCTCTTGAGCGGGATAGTAGTGCAGCTCAGAACATGTTCTGTGATGCCTACACCAACCAAGAGGAAAATAATGATGATGATCAAGGTACTTGGATCAAGTTGCTCTTGAACTTCAGGGTCCACAAGGACACGTTCCGCACTGAGTGGTACGGCAACCCTGTCCCGGAAATCATGTTGTTAGACAACGGTGAACCTTGAACTATGAAGAAGCGATGGCGGGCCCAGATTCCAACAAATGGCTTGAAGCCATGCAATCCGAGATAGGATCCATGTATGAAAACAAAGTGTGGACTTTGACAGACTTGCCGATGATCGGCGAGCGATAGAAAACAAATGGATCTTTAAGAAGAAGACGGACGCGGATGGTAATGTCACCATCTATAAAGCTCGACTTGTCGCTAAGGGTTATCGGCAAGTTCAAGGGATTGACTACGATGAGACTTTCTCTCCGTGGCGAAGCTTAAGTCCGTCCGAATCATGTTAGCAATTGCCGCATACTATGATTATGAGATATGGCAGATGGACGTCAAAACAGCGTTCCTTAACGGTTATCTTAAGGAAGAGCTATATATGATGCAGCCGGAGGGTTTTGTCGATCCTAAGAATGCTAACAAAATGCAAGCTCCAGCGATCCATATATGGGCTGGTGCAAGCATCTCGGAGTTGGAACATTCGCTTTGATGAGATGATCAAAGCGTTTGGTTTATCTTGCACTTATGGAGAAGCCTGCGTTTACAAGAAAGTGAGTGGGAGCTCTGTAGCATTTCTCATATTATATGTAGATGACATACTTTTGGTGGGAAATGATATAGAACTCTTGGATAGCATTAAGGCCTACCTGAATAAAAGTTTTTCAATGAAGGACCTTGGAGAAGCTGCTTATATATTAGGCATCAAGATCTATAGAGATAGATCGAGACGCCTCATAGGTCTTTCACAAAGCACATACCTTGATAAGATTTTGAAGAAGTTCAAAATGGATCAGTCCAAGAAAGGGTTCTTGCCTGTACTGCAAGGTGTGAGATTGAGCTCGGCTCAATGCCCGACCACGGCAAAAGATAAAGAAGAGATGAGCGTCATCCCCTATGCCTCGGCCATAGGATCTATTATGTATGCCATCTGTGTACCGGACCTGATGTAAACCTTGCCGTAAGTTTGGTAGGAAGGTACCAAAGTAATCCCGCAAGGAACACTTTGGACAGCGGTCAAGAATATCCTGAAGTACACGAAAAGGACAAAGGACATGTTTCTCGTTTATGGAGGTGACGAAGAGCTCGTCGTAAAGGGTTACGTCGATGCTAGCTTCGACACGATCTGATGACTCTAAGTCACAAACCGGATACGTGTATATGTTGAATGGTGGAGCGATGGCTGGTGCAGCTGCAAGCGAGCGTCGTGGCGGGATCTACATTTGAAGCGGAGTACATGGCAGCCTCGGAGGCAGCGCATGAAGCAATTTGGGTGAAGGAGTTCATCACCGACCTAGGAGTCATACCCAATGCGTCGGGGCCGATCAAACTCTTCTGTGACAACACCGAGCTATTGCACTTGCCAAGGAGCCCAGGTTTCACAAGAAGACCAGCACATCAAGCGTCGCTTCAACTCCATCCGTGAAAATGTTCAAGATGGAGACATAGAAATTTGCAAAGTGCATACGGATCTGAATGTCGCAGATCCGTTGACTAAACCTCTTCCATGAGCAAAACATGATCAACACGTAACTCTATGGGTGTTAGGTTCATCACAATGTAACTAGATTATTGACTCTAGTGCAAGTGGGAGACTGTTGGAAATATGCCCTAGAGGCAATAATAAAAGGATTATTATTATATTTCCTTGTTCATGATAATTGTCTTTTATTCATGCTATAATTGTATTATCCGGAAATCGTAATACGTGTGAATAAATAGACCACAATATGTCCCTAGTGAGCCTCTAGTTGACTAGCTCGTTGATCAATAGATAGTCATGGTTTCGACTATGGACATTGGATGTCGTTGATAACGGGATCACATCATTAGGAGAATGATGTGATGGACAAGACCCAATCCTAAGCATAGCACAAGATCGTGTAGTCCGTTTTGCTAGAGCTTTTCCAATGTAAAGTATCTCTTCCTTAGACCATGAGATCGTGTAACTCCCGGATACCGTAAGAGTGCTTTGGGTGTACCAAACGTCACAATGTAACTGGGTGACTATAAAGGTACACTACAGGTATCTCCGAAAGTGTCTATTGGGTTGACACGGATCGAGACCGGGATTTGTCACTCCGTGTTACGGAGAGGTATCACTGGGCCCACTCGGTAGTGCATCATCATAATGAGCTCAAAGTGACCAAGTGTCTGGTCACGGGATCATGCATTACGGTACGAGTAAAGTGACTTGCCGGTAACGATATTGAACGAGGTATTGGGATACCGACGATCGAATCTCGGGCAAGTAACATACCGATTGACAAAGGGAATTGTATACGGGATTGTTTGAATCCTCGACATCGTGGTTCATCCGATGAGATCATCGAGGAGCATGTGGGAGCCAACATGGGTATCCAGATCCCGTTGTTGGTTATTGCCCGAGAGCCGTCTCGGTCATGTCTACGTGTCTCCCGAACCCGTAGGGTCTACACACTTAAGGTTCGGTGACGCTAGGGTTGTATGAATATGAGTATGCAGTATACCTAATGTTGTTGAGTCCCGGATGAGATCCCGGATGTCACGAGGAGTTTGGAATGGTCCGGAGGTAAAGAATTATATATAGGAAGTGGTATTTCAGCCATCGGGAAAGTTTGTGGTCACCGGATTGTACCGGACCACGGAAGGGTCCCGGGTCCACCGGTGGGGCCACCCATCTCGGAGGGCCCCATGGGCTGAAGTGGGAGGAAACCAGCCCATAGTGGGCTGGTGCGCCCCTGGCCCACCCCCGCGCCTAGGGTTGAAACCCTAGGGTGAAGCGCCCACTGCCTTGGGGGCACTCCACCACCTTGGCCGCCGCCCCCTTGGGAGATGGGATCCCCAGGGCGGAGCCCCACAGGGGCCTATATAAAGGGAGGGGAGGGGCAGCCGTGCCTCAAACTCTGCGCGCCCTCCCCTGCTACACCTCTTCCTCCTCCGTCACGTGCTTGGCGAAGCCTGCCGAGTGTTCTTTGCTCCACCACCACCACGCCGTTGTCTGCTCTGCTGGAGCCATCATCATCAACCTCTCCTTTCCCTTGCTGGATCAAGAAGGAGGAGACGTCTCCGTCCCGTGCGTGTGTTGAACGCGGAGGTGCCGTCCGTTCGGCACTCGGTCATCGGTGATTTGGATCACGGCGAGTACGACTCCATCATCCACGTTCTAGTGAACGCTTCCGCACGCGATCTACAAGTGGTATGTAGATGCAATCTCTCTCCCATGACTCGTTGCTTAGATGAACTCATAGATGGATCTTGGTGAAACCGTAGGAAAATTTTTAATTTTCTGCAACGTTCCCCAACAGCGCTCTCAGAGGAAGATAAAGGGGGGAATAGAGAGGCCGAAAGCGGAACTCGCTCATTGTTTATCCAAACCGGGGGAGTTAGTGCCTGCGCGAAGGAGGATAACCGGGGAGAAGAATCTGAAATTCCCTCTCCCCGAGGAAGGAAGAGGACCGCCTCTGAAGACCCGAAACAATGGTTTCCAAGCGGGGAAGAAATCTTCGCCAGAGGGTCCTGCCCCGGGGGGGTACCCTTGCCGCACAGTGCCTGCAAGGGGATCAGCCCTCCAACGAGCTGTAAGTAAAAGGGGACTTAATAGTAAAAATATCCTGCTTTACTTCTGAGGAAAATAACCGAAGCATTTATCTTGTAGTTCGGATCGTAGCCCTTCACGGCAGAGTTCGTCTTTAGGGGATCTTCTGCCGGAGATGATGGAGAGCGAAACGCCTCCCCAGGCCATCCCGCCTCATGAGGCGGGCGACCCCGAAGTGTCGTCGCGGAGGGCTTCTCCTGATCCGGCAAGGCCAGAGGGTAATCCTTTGGCCGCCCGAAGTCCTCAGTATTCGGCTCCTGAAGAGAGCAACCGAAAGAGTCCGGCACCGTCCGGTGTGCAACCGGACGCACTGAAGGATCTGCTAGAGCAAGCGGCTATCTCAGAAGTGCATCGTACGCTAATGGGTACGGTGATTGAGAGGATTTCCTCCGCCGAGAGCGGGTTGCATGAAGCTTTTATGAGTCTGCTGAAAGGCTTTGAGGTATGTGAAATAGTGTATGTTTTTTGATGGTACCGCACACGTTAGGTGTGCCCTGTGCAGATAGTAGCCCCTGAGACTCTGGTTGCTGTCGAGGACGGCGGCAAACAGAGGATCATAGTCCCAGGTAATAATCAGGCCGCTTTCATATGCAGGTGGCGGAAGGTCCGGTGTCTAGCCGGACTGTTGAGTTTGCCGAGTTAAAGCGGCAACTTGATGCGGCAGATGCCGACATCATGCTTGTGAACGAACGGCTCGACGAGGCACAGGGTACGTGATTTCTCCTGTCATCAACACATAGTAAGAGGAGCATAATTCTAGTATCTTTAATATGTTGTGACTGCAGATGGGGCTGCCGCCATGGAGGCCCTTCGGGCGGAACTTACCCGAGCCAAGGAACAAGCCAGGAAAAGTGATGCGGCTGCCCTAAAGGCGGTCGAAGAGCTGAGAGCCGAACAAGCTGCGCATTGCCGAAGCAGGGATGAAATAGCCAAGATGGCTGTGGAATTTAAGGATGCCGCCGGCCGTTACGAGCTTCTCGAAAATGAAAATCGAGCGAAGATGACGGACCTGGAGAAGGCCACGGTGGCGGCCAAGGACGCCCACTCTACAATTAGAGCGATGAAGGAGGAGCTGCGTCAGGCCGGGGATATCTCGGCTGGGAAGCCCTTTATGCTGCGGATGAAGTTTGGAGATCCTAAGTACGCTCCTCTTGATCGGCTGTGGAGTTCTGCAGAAGCATATCTGGATTTGGCAGCAAGTGTTGCTGATGCGGCCAAATATTTCAAGGACCAAAAAGATCGTGAAGTGGAAAAGTTGTTCTGGTCGCAATTTAATGTTCCAGCGCGTCCGCTTCCATTGAATGAGCGGATGGCCGAATGGGCTGAGCTCCATAGGTTGTCCGGGCTTGCCATGAGGTCTGTTGTGGATCACCTGTGGCTGGAAGGGCCAAGGCCGAACAGTTATTTTGGTTTGGTGCAGCAGTTCCTTGGTGTTGTGCCGCGTATCGACGCTATGAAGAGGTCTGCGTGCATAGAGGGCGCGAGGATGGCACTTGCCCGTGTCAAGACATACTAGGCAGACATGGAGGCCACCGCTATTGCAACCCAGGGTTCGGCCGTTGGCCGAGTAGCTGCCGAGCACTACTTTGAAGAAGTCCTTGAAGGCGCTCGTTCAATAGAAGCTCAGTGCTCGAAGAATATTATGTTCTAATGACATGTATTCCCATTGTAAAAACAATGTTTATTAAATTATAAAGGCTGCATTTATACTTTTTGCCTGAAAGTACTATGATGCCTCCTGTGCGGCCGTTTGTGTATATATGTATATAACCTGAAAGTTTGCAGTCATCGGCTTCAGCCTCCACGCATATAATGCAGGGGTGTTCGCAGAAGACGCGTGTTCACACTTGATCCAACGTCTTGGTCCATTAAGGAGGTGATAGCGCGGTGAACTAGGCAATCGTACTATATTGCTTTAACACTTTCACTTAGCCATAGGAGTTTGACAGTGGGGCTACTATATAGCCCCCGGTGGCTCTGCGCTCGTCCAAATACGGGGCGCATACATGCCTGGCCGGGAAACGGCCTTTCGTTAACGCGGAGGAATCCCAAAGATTCCGCTAATTCATCGAGTGGTTGACCAGTCCCGCGCTTTATCATGATAGTCAGTTTTCGGCTTTCTCTACTGAGGTGCTCGTCCAAGTGAACCAGGGCACAATCGCAGTAGTTCTCCTGGTGCCACCTTAGCCGATAGAGCGAAACATAAGGTAGAAAAACACAGGAGCCGGGCAAACCCAACATTTGACCAAAGACATGATTCAGAGCTGATGCATATAAGGCCAAACTCGCGACGCCGAACACTCCCTAAGGTATTCGGTCTTTATAACGTATGCCGGGCTGAACAATGCCCTTGATAATAAACCCTGAGTGTCCACGTACGTGCAATATTCTGACGTGGCCAAATGCCAATAACGCCAGCATCCTTCTCGGTTGTACTGAGAATCCGGAGGATGTGAACAACAAGAGACAGTAAAAAAGGTTTACACAGGGTCTTAATCTAAAGAGAAACCTTTGAGCGGGTCCCTGCTGCACGTCTGCGCATGTGCCTCCGTTGTGCCGTATCCTGGACGGGTGTAGCACGATTGTCATCTGTAAAAGAGAGGAACTTAGTTGAAAATTGTTGTGCAAAAAATTGGTTATTCTAAATAAACCATTTAAAATTCAAGAAAAGTAAAGTTGAGCCGAACTAGCGCTCTTTACGCGCGGGAAGCCCCTGGTACCGTCTATAAGGGTATAACCATCAAACTAATCTCACGTATATCTAATGATGCGCCGGACTCGTCTAACTGTGTCCGTGGTCTTAACGACCGGTCATTTGTTCTGGTTGGTGAGGTCGTCTAGTGTTCGGCTGTTAAAGCAGCCGCACGTTCTTCTGCGCATAAGGAATGCTCAATATTTCCATTTATGTGATGGTGCCGCGCGGACCAGGCATCTTAAGATTAAGAGAAGCGTAATGTGGTATAGCGTTGAAACGAGTGAAAGTTGTTCGTCCGGGTAGTGCTTGATAGCCGCTTCGGAATGGAGTGATGTCGAAGTTTAACTTTTCACTTTGGTAGTTGTCGGGTGAACCGAATATGACCTCTAGTATTAGAGAGCCAGTGGAGTGGGCCTCTGGGCCTGGTATTACTCCCTTGAAGGTAGTATTACTATGGCTGATTTTTGCCGGGTCTATCCCCATTTTGCGGACTGTGTCCTGATATATCAGATTTAGACTACTGCCGCCGTCCATAAGGACTCGTGTGAGATGGTAGCCGTTTATTATTGGGTCTAACATCAAGGCAGCCAATCCTTCGTGCCAGATGTTTGTCAGGTGATCCCTACGATCAAAAGTGATCGGATGGGTCAACCAGGGGTTGGGCTTACGGGTGACGGGCACTACGGCTCGTGTGTTTCGGAGTGCATGTTTGCTTCTCCTCGTCGTCACATGGATCATGTTCACTATTTTGACCTCTGGTGGGAATTTTTTCTATCCCCCAGTGCTTTGCTGGCGAGGCTCGTCCTCGTCTTCACTTGGCTTCTCCCTCCCCTTGTGTTCGGCGTTTAGCTTACCGGCCTGCTTGAAGACCCAGCATTCTCTGTGGGTATGATTTGCAGGTTTCTCGGGGGTTCTGTGAATCTGACATAGTTTGTCTAGAATCTTGTTTAGGCTGGACGGTCCATCTCTGTTGCCTTTGAAAGGCTTTTTCCGCTGGCCTGGTCGAGAGCCCCTGAATCCAGCGTTTACCGCCGTGTTATCTGGGTTGTCTTCCTTATTCCGGCGCTTGTTTTTACTGCATCGTGGTTTTCCATTGCCATCCCTGACTTCGGATGTGCTTGGGTCGCTGGTGCTACTGCGGGCTAACCAGCTATCCTAGCCCGCGCAAAAGCGGGTCATGAGGCTTGTTAGGGCTGCCATTGTTCTCGGCTTTTCTTGGCGAGGTGTGCAGCGAGCCATTAGTCTCGACGCCGTGCTTGAAAGCTGCTAAGGCTTGGCGTCCGGACGGTCGACGATTTGGTTCTTCTTAGTGAGAAACCTGTTCCAAAGCTTTCGGGCTAACTCTTCGGGCTGTTGAATTATATGACTTAAATCGTCTGCATCCGGAGGTCAGACATATGTCCCTTGAAAATTAGCCCGAAAAGCATCCTCGAGCTCCTCCCAACTTCCAATGGAGTTTTCGGGGAGGCTTTTTAGCCAGTGTCGAGCTGGTCCTTTAAGCTTGAGGGGCAAGTACTTGATGGCGTGGAGATCGTCCCCATGAGCCATATGGATATGGAGGATAAAGTCCTCAATCCAGATCCCAGGGTCCGTGGTCCCATCGTATGCCTCTATGTTTACTGGTTTGAATCCTTCTGGAAATTCGTGGTCCAGCACCTCATCGGTGAAACATAGGGGGTGTGCGGCACCCCTGTATTTAGATTTATCGAGGTGTTCGGACGGTTGTGGTATTCGGTTTTGATATTGTGTCGTAGCGCGCCTCCTAGATCCATAGATGGATCTGGTCATACTAGATTTTTGGCGCAAGTCCTCACGTAGGCCGTGTGTTGAATTATGTGCGGCCCTGTTAGCCGCTCTATCGCGGCCACGGGGTGGTTGATCCAACCGGTTGGCCATTTTGTTTTTAGGTTGCGTGGGCTCTGCGGCCTCGTCGTTGAATTCGGGCAATAGCTTGCGCTTTGGATAGCTCTTTGTGTGGTAACTTCCACCATGCATTTCTTCGTTGTCGAGCACTTTGTTCCATCTGCTGTTGAGCGTATTTTGTGCGGCCTTGAGCCTTTGCTTCTGCTTCTTCAGACTCCTCACTATGGCAATAAGCCTTCTGCGGAGGTTCTCTTGTTCCAAGTGCTTTTCCGGGATGATGTGCACATCTTCGTCCGGACTATTTTCCTCCTCGGAGGGAGTTTTTTCAGCTTTATCCTCGGCGTCACCGTGTTCGGACATCGGATCCGAACTATGTTCGCCGTTCGCGGCTTCATTTTGCTCTGCCGCTGGGTCAGTGTGGTCGTCGTTTCCACTGGAATCGACCGGGGTGTTATTTTCTCTTTTGCTGTTATCGCTGTTTTTGCCGAGGCAAGGTTTAGAGCGGCGCCTACGTCGACGCTTTGTTTGCTTCTCGATGGAGCTGTTCTTCGCTGCTTCTTTCCGTTCCTCGTCATTGTTTTCTTTGGGTGTATCCACCATGTATATGTCATGTGATGAAGTGGCGGTCCAGCGCCCTATGGGTGGTGGTTCCTGTTCGTCTCCTGCATCTCATCCATACCGTCGATGTCTTCGGAGTCGAAGTCGAGCATGTCGGTTAAATCCTCGACAGTGGCTACTAAGTGGGTGGTGGGTGGCTTCGTCATCCGCATCCCACTCTAGCCGGACATAGTTCGGCCAAGGTTCCCCTGGCATGGAGAGGGACCTTAATGAATTTAGCACGTCGCCGAAAGGCGATTGCTGAAAGATATCCGTGGAGGTAAACTCCATGGTCGGTGCCCAATTGGATTCGATAGGCACGGACGTAGGCGGTTCGGAGCCTGTGGCCGGGGACGAATCCAGTGATTCGGCAGCACAGCTCTCGCGAGGGGTAAGGTCAGTGTTCGGCTCTATCGCCGCTGAGAGTACGGCCTCCATGGTGATGTCTATCCCCTTGTCCCTGGATGGCGCGATTTGCTCTGGATTGAAGGCCGGAGTAGTTGCCGGTGTGATCTCTCGAACACCGTCTGATGGTAGAGCTATATCATGCTCGTCGTGATTGTGCGGCGCATCTGGCAAGGGCTCGAATCCGTCGAAGATCATGTCTCCGCGGATGTCGGCGGTGTAGTTCAAGTTTCCGAACCTGACCTGGTGGCCAGGGGCGTAGCTCTCGATCTGCTCCAGATGGCCAATCGAGTTAGCCCGCAGAGCGAAGCCGCCGAATACGAAGATCTGTCCGGGGAGGAAGACCTCACCCTGGACCGCGTCGCTACTGATGATCGAAGGAGCCATCAAGCCTTACGGTGACGGCACAGTGGAACTCTCAATGAAAGCACCAATATCGGTGTCAAAACCGGCGGATCTCGGGTAGGGGGTCCCGAACTGTGCGTCTAAGGCGGATGGTAACAGGAGGCGGCGGACACAATGTTTACCCAGGTTCGGGCCCTCTCGATGGAGGTAATACCCTACTTCCTGCTTGATTGATCTTGATGATATGAGTATTACAAGAGTTGATCTACCACGAGATCGTAGAGGCTAAACCCTAGAGGCTAGCCTATGGTATGATTGTTGTTGTCCTACGAACTGAACCCTCCAGTTTATATAGACACGGGAGGGGGCTAGGGTTACACAGAGTCGGTTACAAGGGAGGAGATCTACATATCCGTATTGCCAAGCTTGCCTCCCACGCCAAGGAGAGTCCCATCCGGACACGGGACGAAGTCTTCAATCTTGTATCTTCATAGTCCAACAGTCCGGCCAAAGGATATAGTCCGGCTGTCCGGATACCCCCTAATCCAGGACTCCCTCAAAGGCCTTCCCCCGTGTCTGGATGGGACTCTCCTTTGCATGCATGGAAAGTTTGGCGTCCGGATGTATGATTTCGTTTCTCTGTAAACCGACTCTGTACAACCCTAGGCCCCTCCGTGTCTATATAAACCGGAGGGTTTAGTCCATAGAGGCTATCAGAATTCACATTGGCTAAACAGCTAGGGTTTTGCCATTACGATCTCGAGGTAGATCGACTCTTGTAACCCCTATACTCATCAAAGTCAATCAAGCAGGAAGTAGGGTATTACCTCCATTAAGAGGGCCTGAACCTGGGTAAACATCGTGTCCCCTTTGTCTCCTGTTACCTTTGATCCTCACACGCACAGTTCGGGACCCCCTACCCAAGATCGACCAGTTTTGATACCGACAATCGCAGCGTAAGCCAGTACCCCCTAATGTATTTTTTGATGTATTACATAATGCTTCAGTCAAAGTACCATCAGAAGAGGATCTTGCTATCCTTGACCCGGAGGCGCAGTTGGTGGAGGCTCTGCATGCAATTCCTGATTGGACACTTCCCTACTTGGCTTATATGACCTGGGGCGAGTTACCTGAGGATGAAACTTTGGCCAGGCACATAACCCGGCGGTCTAAGTCTATGACTATTGTCAATGGTGAGTTACACCGATGCAGGGTAACAATTGTGTTCCAGTGTTGTGTTTCCCCCGAAGAGGGCCCTGAGATCTTGCGTGAGATTCATGAAGGCGATTGTGGTCATCACGCCGGCTCAAAATCTATAGTAGCCAAAGCTTTTCGTCACGCTTTTATTGGTTGACGACTGATACGTCTCCAACGTATCTATAATTTTTTATTGTTCCATGCTATATTATATTATGTTTTGGATGTTTAATGGGCTTTATTATACACTTTTGTATTATTTTTGGGACTAACCTATTAACCGGAGGCCCAACCCAGATTGCTGTTTTTTTTGCCTATTTCAGTGTTTCGAAGGAAAAGGATATCAAACGGAGTCCAAACGGAATGAAACCTTCGGGAACGTGATTTTTGGAACAAATGTGATCCAGAGGACTTGAAGTCTACGCAAAGCAATCAACAAGGAGAGCACGAGGCAGGGGGCGTGCCTACCCCCCAGGCGCGCCCTCCACCCTTGTGGGGCCCATGTTGCTCCACCGACGTACTTCTTCCTCCTATATATACCTACGTACCCCCAAACCATCAGATACAGAGCCAAAACCCTATTTCCACCGCCGCAACCTTCTGTACTCGTGAGATCCCATCTTGGGGCCTTTTAAGCTCTCACGGAAGGGCATTGATCACAGAGGGCTTCTACATCAACACCATAGCCTCTCTGATGATGTGTGAGTAGTTTACCTCAAACCTTCGGGTCCATAGTTATTAGCTATATGGCTTCTTCTCTCTCTTTGGATCTCAATACAAAGTTCTCCTCGATCTTCTTGGAGATCTATTCGATGTAATCTTCTTTTGTGGTGTGTTTTTCGAGATCCGATGAATTGTGGGTTTATGATCAAGTTTATCTATGAACAATATTTGAATCTCCTCTGAATTCTTTTATGTATGATTGGTTATCTAAGTCTCTTCGAATTATCAATTTGGCTTGTCCTACTAGATTGATCTTTCTTGCAATGGGAGAAGTGCTTAGCTTTGGGTTCAATCTTGCGGTGCTCGATCCCAGTGACAGAAAGGGAAACGACATGTATTGTATTGTTGCCATCGAGGATAAAAAGATGGGGTTTATATCATATTGCATGAGTTTATCCCTCTACATCATGTCATCTTACTTAAAGGATTACTCTCTTCTTATGAACTTAATACTCTAGATGCATGCTGGATAGCGGTCGATGTGTGGAGTAATAGTAGTAGATGCAGAATCGTTTCGGTCTACTTTGTCGCGGACGTGCTGCCTATATACATGATCATACCTAGATATTCTCATAACTATGCTCAATTCTATCAATTGCTCGACAATAATTCGTTTACCCACCGTAATACTTATGCTCTTGAGAGAAGCCACTAGTGAAACCTACGGCCCCCGGGTCTATTTTCCATCATATTAATCTCCCGTCAACAAACTATTTCTATTGCCGTTGATTTTACTTTGCATCTTTGTTTCTCTTTATCATAAAAATACCAAAAATATTATCTTATCATATCTACCAGATCTCACTCTCGTAAGTGACCGTGAAGGGATTGACAACCCCTTTTTATCGTGTTGGTTGCGAGGTTCTTATTTGTTTGTGTAGGTGCGTGGGACTCGAGCGTGGTCTCCTACTAGATTGATACCTTGGTTCTCAAAAACTGAGGGAAATACTTACGCTACTTTACTGCATCACCCTTTCCTCTTCAAGGGAAAACCAATGCAGTGCTCAAGAGGTAGCAAGAAGGATTTTTGGCACCGTTGCCGGGGAGATTTGCGCCAAGTCAAGTCAAGATTTGACTCCCGACAACGAGCCATTTCTGGCGCCGTTGCCGGGGAGTCTACGCACAAGTCAAGACATACCAAGTACCCATCACAAACTCTTATCCCTCGCATTACATTATTTGCCATTTGCCTCTCGTTTTCCTCTCCCCCACTTCACCCTTGCCATTTTATTCGTCCTTTTTTCCGTTCGCCTATATTTCGCTTGCTTCTTGTTTGCTTGTGTGTTGGATTGCTTGCTTGTCATGATGGCTCAAGATAATACTAAATTGTGTGACTTTACCAATACCAACAACAATGATTTTCTTAGCACTCCGATTGCTCCTCTTACCAATGCTGAATCTTGCGAAATTAATGCTACTTTGTTGAATCTTGTCATGAAAGATGAATTCGCCGGCCTTCCTAGTGAAGATGCCGCTACCCATCTGAATAGCTTCATTGATTTGTGTGATATGCAAAAGAAGAAAGATGTGGACAATGATATTGTTAAATTGAAGCTATTTCCTTTTTCGCTTAGAGATCGTGCTAAAGCTTGGTTTTCGTCTTTGCCTAAAAATAGTATTGATTCATGGAATAAGTGCAAAGATGCTTTTATCTCTAATTATTTTCCTCCCGCTAAAATCATCTCTCTTAGAAACAATATCATGAATTTTAAGCAACTTGATCATGAACATGTTGCACAAGCTTGGGAGAGGATGAAATTAATGATACGTAATTTCCCTACACATGGTTTGAATCTTTGGATGATTATACAAAAAAATATGCCGGATTGAATTTCGCTTCTAGAAATCTTTTAGATTCGGCCGCGGGAGGCACTTTTATGGAAATCACTTTAGGAGAAGCTACTGAACTCCTAGATAATGTTATGGTTAATTATTCTCAATGGCACACCGAAAGATCTACTAATCAAAAAAGTGCATGCGATAGAAAAAATTAATGTTTTGAGTGGAAAGATGGATGAACTTATGAAATTATTTTCTACTAAAAGTGTTTCTTCTGATCCTAATGATATGCCTTTGTCTACTTTGATTGAGAACAATAATGAATCTATGGATGTGAATTTTGTTGGTAGGAATAATTTTGGTAACAACACGTATAGAGGAAACTTTAATCCTAGGTCGTTCCCTAGTAATTCTTCTAATAATTATGGTAATTCCTACAACAATTCTTATGGAAATTTTAATAAGATTCCCTATGAATTTGAGACTAGTGTTAAGGAGTTTATGAATTCGCAAAAGAATTTCAATGCTTTGCTTGAAGAAAAATTGCTTAAGGTTGATGAATTGGCTAGGAACGTTGATAGAATTGCTCTTGATGTTGATTCTTTGAAACTTAGATCTATTCCACTTAAGCATGATATCAATGAGTCTCTCAAAGCCATGAGAATTTCCATTGATGAGTGCAAAGAAAGAACCGCTAGGATGCGTGCTAAGAAAGATTGCTTTGTGAAAGCGTGTTCTTCTAGTTGTTGTGAGAATAAAGATGAAGATCTAAAAGTTATTGATGTGTCTCCTATTAAATCTTTGTTTTGCAATATGAATCTTGATAATGAGGGGACTGAAGATGAGCCACCTTTACCTAGAAGGCGTTCCAAAAATTCGGAGTTTTTAGATCTTGATGCAAAAATTGGTAAAAGTGGGATCGAAGAAGTCAAAACTGTAGATATCAATGAACCCACTATTTTGGATTTCAAGGAATTTAATTATGATAATTGCTCTTTGATAGATTGTATTTCCTTGTTGCAATCCGTGCTAAATTCTCCTCATGCTTATAGTCAAAATAAAGCTTTTACCAAACATATCATTGATGCTTTGATGCAATCTTATGAAGAAAAACTTGAGTTGGAAGTCTCTATCCCTAGAAAACTCTTTGATGAGTGGGAACCTACTATTAAAATTAAAATTAAAGATCATGAATGATATGCTTTGTGTGGTTTGGGTGCTGGTGTTTCCATGATTCCAAAAACTTCATGTGATTTTCTAGGTTTCCGTGATTTTGATGACTGCTCTTTAAACTTACACCTTGCGGATTCCACTATTAAGAAACCTATGGGAAGAATTAATGATGTTCTTATTGTTGCAAATAGGAACTATGTGCCCGTAGATTTCATTGTTCTTGACATAGATTGCAATCCTTCATGTCCTATTATTCTTGGTAGACCTTTCCTTAGAACGATTGGTGCAATTATTGATATGAAGGAAGGAAATATTAGATTCCAATTTCCGTTAAGGAAAGGCATGGAACACTTCCCTAGAAATAATATTAAATTACCTTATGAATCTATTATGAGAGACACTTATGGATTGCCCACCAAAGATGGCAATTCTTAGATCTATCCTTGCTTTTATGCCTAGCTAAGGGCGTTAAACTATAGCGCTAGTTGGGAGGCAACCCAATTTTATTTTAGTTTTTTTGCTTTTTGCTTCTGTTTAGGAATAAATATTTGATCTAGCCTCTGGTTAGATTTTTTTTAATGTTTTAATTAGTGTTTGTGCCAAGTGAAACCTATAGGATCTTCTTGAATGATAGTTATTTGATCTTGCTAAAAATTCCAGGAACTTTCTGTTCACGACAATAATTGTTAAAAATCACCAGAAAGTGATAAAATACTGATTCCAATTGCAGTAGATCAATAAACAAATTTTCCAGGTCTTCCTATTTTGGTAGATTTTTTTGAGTTCCATAAGTTTGCGTTAGTTACAGATTACTACAGACTGTTCTGTTTTTGACAGATTCTGTTTTTCGTGTGTTGTTTGCTTATTTTGATGAATCTATGGCTAGTAAAATAGTTTTTAAACCATAGAAAAGTTGGAATACAGTAGTTTTAACACCAATATAAATAAAGAATGAGTTCAATACAGTACCTTGAAGTGGTGTTTTCTTTTCTTTCGCTAACGGAGCTCGCGAGATTTTCTGTTAAGTTTTGTGTTGTGAAGCTTTCAAGTTTTGGATAAAGATTTGATGGACTATGGAACAAGGAGTGGCAAGAGCCTAAGCTTGGGGATGCCCATGGCACCCCAAGATAATCTAAGGACACCAAAAAGCCAAAGCTTGGGGATGCCCCGGAAGGCATCCCCTCTTTCGTCTTCGTCCATCGGTAACTTTACTTGGAGTTATAATTTTATTCACCACATGATATGTGTTTTGCTTTGAGCGTCTTGTATTATTTGAGTCTTTGCTTTTTAGTTTACCACAATCATCCTCGCTGAATACACTTTTAAGAGAGACACACATGATTCGGAATTTATTAGAATACTCTATGTGCTTCACTTATATCTTTTGAGCTATATAGTTTTTGCTCTGGTGCTTCACTTACATCTTTTAGAGCACGGTGGTGGATTTGTTTTGTAGAAATTATTGTTCTCTCATGATTCACTTATATTATTTTGAGGGTCCTACAAAACAGCATGGTAATTTGCTTTAATTGTGAAATTAGTCCTAATATGCTAGGTATTCAAGATTAGTAAAACTTTCTTATGATTGTGTTGAATACTAAGAGAAGTTTGATGCTTGATAATTGTTTTGAGATAAGGAGGTAGTGATATCAAAGTTGTGCTAGTTGAGTAGTTGTGAATTTGAGAAATACTTGTGTTGAAGTTTGCAAATCCCGTAGCATACACGTATGGTAAACGTTATGTAACAAATTTGAAACATGAGGTGTTCTTTGATTGTCCTCCTTATGAGTGACGGTCGGGGACGAGCGATGGTATTTTCCTACCAATCTATCCCCCTAGGAGCATGCGCGTAATGCTTGGTTTTTGATGACTTGTAGATTTTTGCAATAAGTATGTGAGTTCTTTATGACTAATGTTGAGTCCACAGATTATACGCACTCTTAACCTTCCACCATTGCTAGCCTCTTCGGTACCGTGCATTGCCCTTTCTCACCTTGAGATTTGGTGCAAACTTCGCCGGTGCATCCAAACCCCGTGATACGATACGCTCTATCACACATAAACCTCCTTATATCTTCCTCAAAACAGCCACCATACCTACCTATTATGGCATTTCCATAGCCATTCCGAGATATATTGCCATGCAACTTTCCACCGTTCTGTTTATCATGACACATTCATCATTGTCATATTGCCTTGCATGATCATGTAGTTGACATCGTATTCGTGGCAAAGCCACCATCATATTATCATACATGTCACTCTTGATTCATTGCCCATCCCGGTACACCGCCGGAGGCATTCATATAGAGTCATACTTTGTTCTAGTATCGAGTTGTAATCATTGAGTTGTAAATAAATAGAAGTGTGATGATCATCATTCATAGAGCATTGTCCCCAAAAAAAAGAAAAAAAGAGAAAGGCCAAAAAAAAGAAAGGCCTAAAAAAAGAGAAAAGAAAATAAAAATGGGCAATGTTACTATTCTTTTCCATACTTGTGCTTCAAAGTAGCACCATGTTCTTTATGATAGATAATCTCTTGTTTTATCACTTTCATATACTAGTGGGAATTTTTTGTTATAGAACTTGACTTGTATATTTCAACAATGGGCTTCCTCAAATGCCCTAGGTCTTCGTGAGCAAGCAAGTTGGATGCACACCCACTTAGTTTATTTTGTTGAGCTTTCATACATTTATAGCTCTAGTGCATCCGTTGCATGGCAATCCCTACTCCTCACATTAACGTCAATTGATGCGCATCTCCATAGCCAGTTGATTAGCCGCGTTGATGTGAGGCTTTCTCCATTTTTGTCTTCTCCACATAACCCCCATCATTATATTCTATTCCACCCATAGTGCTATATCCATGGCTCACGCTCATGTATTGCGTGAAATTTGAAAAAGTTTGAGATTACTAAAGTATGAAACAATTGCTTGGCTTGTCATCGGGGTTGCGCATGATGAGAGCATTCTTGTGTGACGAAAATGGAGCATGACCAAACTATATGATTTTGTAGGGATGAACTTTCTTTGGCCATGTTATTTTGAGGACATAATTGCTTAGTTAGTATGCTTGAAGTATTATTACTTTTATGTCAATATTAAACTTTTATCTTGAATCTTTCGGATCTGAATATTAATACCACAATTAAGAGGGTTACATTGAAAATTATGCCAAGTAGCATTCCACATCAAAAATTATGTTTTTATCATTTACCTACTCGAGGACGAGCATGAATTAAGCTTGGGGATGCTTGATACGTCTCCAGCGTATCTATAATTTTTGATTGTTCCATGCTATGCTATATTCTGTTTTGGATGTTTAATGGGCTTTATTATACACTTTTATATTATTTTTGGGACTAACCTATTAACCGGAGGCCCAACCCAGATTGCTGTTTTTTTTGCCTATTTCAGTGTTTCGAAGGAAAAGGATATCAAACGGAGTCCAAACGGAATGAAACCTTCGGGAACGTGATTTTTGGAACAAACGCGGTCCAGAGGACTTGGAGTCTACGCAAAGCAATCAAGGAGGAGAGCACGAGGCAAGAGGCGCGCCTACCCCCCCCCCAGGCGCGCCCTCCACCCTCGTGGGGCCCACGTTGCTCCATCGACGTACTTCTTCCTCCTATATATACCTACGTACCCCCAAACCATCATATACGGAGACAAAAACCTATTTCCACCGCCGCAACCTTCTGTACCCGTGAGATCCCATCTTAGGGCCTTTTCCGGCGCTCCGCCGGAGGGGGCATTGATCACGGAGGGCTTCTACATCAACACCATAGCCTCTCCGATGATGTGTGAGTAGTTTACCTCAGACCTTCGGGTCCATAGTTATTAGCTAGATGACTTCTTCTCTCTCTTTGGATCTCAATACAAAGTTCTCCTCGATCTTCTTGGAGATCTATTCGATGTAATCTTCTTTTGCGGTGTGTTTGTCGAGATCCGATGAATTGTGGGTTTATGATCAAGTTTATCTATGAACAACATTTGAATCTCCTCTGAATTCTTTTATGTATGATTGGTTATCTTTGCAATTCTCTTCGAATTATCAGTTTGGTTTGGCCTACTAGATTGATCTTTCTTGCAATGGGAAAAGTGCTTGGCTTTGGGTTCAATCTTGCGGTGCTCGATCTCAGTGACAGAAAGGGAAAGGACACGTATTTATTGTTTCCATCGAGGATAAAAAGTTGGGGTTTATATCATATTGCATGAGTTTATCCCTCTACATCATGTCATCTTACTTAAAGCATTACTCTGTTCTTATGAACTTAATACTCTAGATGCATGCTGGATAGCGGTCGATGTGTGGAGTGATAGTAGTAGATGCAGAATCGTTTTGGTCTACTTGTCGCGGACGTGATGCCTATATACATGATCATACCTAGATATTCTCATAACTATGCTCAATTCTATCAATTGCTCGACAGTAATTCGTTTACCCACCCTAATACTTATGCTCTTGAGAGAAGCCACTAGTGAAACTTATGGCCCCCGGGTCTATTTTCCATCATATTAATCTCCCGTCAACAAGCTATTTCTATTGCCGTTTATTTTACTTTGCATCTTTATTTCTCTTTATCATAAAAATACCAAAAATATTATCTTATCATATCTATCAGATCTCACTCTCGTAAGTGACCGTGAAGGGATTTACAACCCCTTTATCGCGTTGGTTGCGAGGTTCTTATTTGTAGGTGCGTGGGACTCGAGCGTGGTCTCCTACTGGATTGATACCTTGGTTCTCAAAAACTGAGGGAAATACTTACGCTACTTTACTGCATCACCCTTTCCTCTTCAAGGGAAAACCAACGCAGTGCTCAAGAGGTAGCAACGGCTCATGCTAATGCAGAGGATATCATCAGTAAATGTGATGGCTGTCAGAAGTTTTCTCGACGGGCTCATGTGCCGGCTCAAGAATTGAGGATGATTCCAATTACTTGGCCATTTGCCGTTTGGGGGCTTGATATGATTGGACCTTTCAAGCGGTCTAAAGATAAGAAAACCCACCTCTTGGTGGCGGTTGACAAGTTTACCAAGTGGGATGAAGCAGAGCCGTCCAGCAAGTGTGATGCGGCGACCGCAGTCCAGTTTGTTAAAAAGTTGATCTTCCGCTTTGGTTACCCTCATAGTATCATTACTGATAATGGAACTAATTTATCTAAGGGTGCTATGAAGGGGTTCTATCAACGAGAGCATATTGGTCTTGACGTCTCTTCTGTGGCTCATCCGCAGTCTAATGGTCAAGTTGAAAGAGCTAACCAAGAAATTTTGAGAGGCATAAAACCCCGGTTATGGTTCCTTTGAAGCGAACGTCGGGTTGTTGGGTTGAGGAGTTACCTTCAGTACTTTGGAGTATCAATACCACCCCCAACAGGTCAATAGGCTATACGCCTTTCTTCATGGTTTATGGTGCAGAGGCGGTTCTTCCAAGTGATATATGTCATGACTCGCCTTGTGTGGCGGCTTATGTTGAAGCTGACAACGAAACAACACATCAAAACGCACTCGATGCTTTGGATGAGGAGTGTGACCTAGCGGCGGCTCGCTCGGCGATATATCAACAAGACCTGCATCGCTATCATAGCCGCAGAGTTAAGACCCGGGCATTTCAAGAAGGCGACTTGGTACTCCGGTTCATCCAAGATCAAACAGATATACACAAGTTATGCCCACCTTGGTAAGTACCCTTTGTGGTTAGCAAGAACCCGAATAACGGGTCGTAATACCTTATTGATGTGCGTGAGCATAAGGATTCCCGCAATTCGGAGGAGGAGACCCGCCATCCATGGAGTATTGCGCATCTTCGGCCTTACTACACTTGAGTCGCCGGCTCTTGTCTTTGTACATACTTTTGTCAATGTATATAACTTTTTATGATCAGTATAATAAATCCAGCATCCCCGAGTTATGGGGCCTCTATTGTTTCATTTCTGAGTATCTGATCCTTTATTGATTGATCATAAGGTCACTTGGGGGCTTCCAATCACTGGGTTTAGCTTTCATACCCTCTTGACCGGCTTGAATGCCACTTTTTATAGGTTTTTCCTGCCTGTTTGCAACTTGCTACTCCACCAGGCGACCCGCCAAACTCTTAACAATCAATCTTTTTAAAGAGCCTGAAGTCGTTAAGGTTAAAACGGCGGCTTGTGTCATGTGAGAGCCGGCTTAAAGTGAGCTAGGTAAAACCACGGCTGTTGCGGCCTTGAAAGCAATCATGTGGCCTGAGTGCCAACCAGCTATTGCAGCCTTGAAAGCAATCATGTGGCCTGAGTGCCAATCGGCAGTTGCGGCCTTGAAAGCAAACATGAGGCCTGAGTGCCAAACGGCTATTGTGGCCTTGAAAACAAATATGAGGCTTGTAAGCCACTTTTTTCGGTCATGCCTTAAAAGCTGGACTAGTAATTTTTGAGATTTGCATATTTTTTGTTTGGATTTTCAGATGCTTTTATGTTTTCAAATTTCGGTTTGAGATCTCTGAGTCGCCTAGATCCGGGTTATAAAGCTCTGGTTGTATGACTCATGTTTGAGTATCTCAGGTTTGGTAACCCGCACTGGCTATGGACTTTAAGTCGCCAGTATGTTTTAGTTTAAGCAACTGAGGTTATGCGATTAAAATTTTTGGGTTGTGACCGTACTGGATATTGATGTTTAAACCGTCAGTATGATCCAAATTGAAGGTATGTTTTTCAATTATTATATGAATAATCGTGATTTGATAACCCATGGTTTTAAGTCGCCAGTTTGTTTCGGCTTGAATGGCCTTGATTCTAGTCTTTTCTGCCGTAATATAAGACTATATTGTGTTTGGGTTGTTACCCGCCCTGGTTTTTGACGTTAAGTCGCCAGGGCATATGTTTAACTTCTTTTGGCAGGACATGCAGAGTTTTCAACACAAGTAAGAGTGGTGCTCTGGATCGTATGATTGATCAGATCAAGCCTATCATAAATATTAAACCTAGTATTTCAATAGTTAACATGCACGAAGGCATGGCATGACGGATTATTGTTTTAAACTAGCCTATTACAAGGCTTTCATAAGCCCACAAAGTTCAGAGCCAAGAGTTTTTTGGAGATGCACTCTTATACTTTGGCCTGAGAGCCGCCTGGGTCGTCATCAGTTTTCTTCTCGACGAGTTGATGACTCCAGATCATCCCGCGCCGGCTCTTCTTCGTCGATCATCTGAAGATCAGCCGTTGTCCAATTGATGCCGATTAAAGCTTCAAAAGTGGCTTCATCATTGAAATGATCGACTTCAGGAGCAAATATGTGCTTACGCTGAGGAGGAATGAGATTGACCACATCATGGGCTGGCGGCTTAATCTTCTGATTATTATCATCATTAGCCGCCTTATATTTGTTCAAGTTTAGCTCTTCCACCAGCTTACATGCCACAGGCCACATGTCCCGTACACAGTGATTGAAGTCCTTCTCTTCAAAAGGTGACTGATCATCTTTGAATTCAGGACACCCGGTGGCTATCTCCTCTAGGTCAAGCTCCGGTTGCCAGGCTTTGGCCCGACCAAGTGCAACAATAGTTCCGGTCAAGCAGCTGATTGTCTTTGCTCTTCAATCTGGCTCGGGAAGGTTGACAGGTGGTCCAGCACAACCTTAATTTGACTTGGCGGTTCTCTGTTACCCCCCAATGCCACAAGACTGCGAAGAGTGCTGCTGTACAATTGTTCTGTTAAAGAGTAGATGGCCTTTAGCTTCAATAACATGTCTTGGCCAAGACTGGCACTTCTGGTGCTTGTGGAAGACAAGAGTCGCTAGCGGGTTAAGAACTGTATACACATACGAGAAGTCCGGTGGGTTAAACAATAGGATTGACATGTTATACTTACCAAAGATGGCGGCTGACATTTGCATAATGTGTTGTTTTAAGCCGGATAACTCTTCAGTCACCAGCTTAAGTGCAGCTTCAGCACCTTCGTCGTTTTCGCCAGCGTCTCCCAGCCGGCTCTTTCAGCATCAAAACTTGCCTTCAGCTTTTCAATTTCCTCTAAAGAAGTTTTTAGCTTAAGCTTGGCCTTGGAAGTCTCTGCCTGTTGCAACTTTATATTCTTCCTCAAATCGACCACTTGCGATTCTTTCATACTCAATTCTGCCTGGAATACAATAATGAAGTGATGATTGTAGGGAAAGGATTAACTATTGGTGTTGATATTCTGTTAAGTCCCAAGCACACTACAAGTACTCTACTTGGCACTTGGGGGCTAATGTGGGTCAATTCACTTTTTATTGAGACCCGGCGTATCTTGTGAGGTTAAGCCAGCCCTTGGGGGCTACATGTTTTGGTTTCTTAAGTGACTGTAAGTCCCGGCTCAACCTTGTCAGTTTAAGCTGGCCCTTGGGGGCTACATATTTGGATCTTAGAAATAATTATGAGTATGCATCATTTCGTTGCTATGAAATTATTGAAGCTGCACAAGTTTCTTTCAAGCTTAATTTTTTTAGACCCGGCTCATCTTTATCAGATGAGTCAGCCCTGAGAGGCTACGGTTTGGAAATATTCATGAAGTCTTAAGCATAGTCAATATCTTTACTTATACGTAAGACTTGGCGGCTACATAAGTACATATGGAAGGGGATTAGTATCGTACCTCATAGAGCTCTTTCATGAGATTCACTAAGCCGGCTTCTAAATCACAGCTAGTGTGAAGGCGGCTCAGGTACCTGCATGGATGTCGCTTGCACTGAAGGCAACATAGCTTTCCAAATCCAGCTTGGTCTTGCCCTTATCCAAAGAATGAGATTCTTGTTTGGTGCTATGTTTGGCCAAAACAGTGGAAGCCCCTGGCGCAGAGTAAGATGTCTCAGTGATGGTCACATCTTTAGAATCCTTGTCACGGGGGATCTCTTTAGCTAGCTTCTGAGGAGTTGGCGGCTTAGGGCTCGGCTGGCCATGGCTGGCTGCGGGTTAAGCTCCGCGTCCATTTGCTCAGGGAGGATGGCATCGACTGATGGTGGCGGGTCATCCATGGGCTCTTATGGATCTTGAGTGTGGGCCTCATAGATGTTGGTATGTTGTTTCTCCGGCTCAGCAGATTTAGGATCTTTTGAAGACCTGCCACGCTTATACTTCTTACTAGCCTTTGCCACTCCTCTGCAACAAACATACAAGAGTATATAAGTACACCATGGCAGATCATTGATAGACAAATAGAAGCACTTACCCTTGGGCAAGTTTGAAGATGGGCATCTGGGTTCTAGAAGAGTCGCCAGACGATGGAGGTGTCTTCTGATAATTTAAGTTAGAAGGAGTGAGAGGCTGATGTATGAAGCCAGCTAACAGATAAAGAGAATCTGAATCATGTAGCACCTCGTGTTGACGCTTGCGAGGAACAAGCATATTTGGTAAGCCGGAAATAAGGTCTTGAGAGTCGCCGCCCCGGCTTGGGCGCCTTGCTTCATGTTGTTGTTTCTTCAAAAGAAAGTTGGGATCCAAGTAAGCAAGAGGATGAGAAAATTTCACCTTCCGGATGACCCACCAAGTTTTCTGTCTTGCCAAGGGTTCTCAATCGGAGGATTAGGGTGGCCTCGGGTGTCCGAGCTATTGATACGGGCCGGACTAATGGGCCGTGAAGATACAAGAAGAAGTCTCCCCCCCCCCCTGTGTCTGGGTAGGAATCCCCTATGTGTGGATAGGGATACATATGACAATAGGAAGGCTGTATCAATAGTCCGGCCCGTATCAATAGCCCGGACACCCGAGGACGCCCTAATCCAGGACTCCCTCAATGGGGATTACCTCTGCTGCATCAGCATGACTTGTTTCTGCGTCGCCCTAAGAAGAGTCGGCATCAATAAGTTGCATAAAAAGACGACCAAGGGAGTCAAGTTCTACCTCTGACTCATCATTAAGCTTGAGCAGATCTTCAGCGATGGAATTTTTTAGATGACCCGGGCCTCGAGTTGTTGTTTTAGGCTTCTTGGTCGGAGTGGCAGCAGTTAGTTTCTTCTTCCAAAAAGGGGACTTCACCTGTTTAAACATACATGAAAAGTAAGAAATATGCTATACTAGAAGTAAACAAGCAAAATGAAAGATGGTGTAAAATACTTACAATCGGAGGTGGATTGAGTTTGTAGAAAGGGTTCAGTCCCACTTTGCGACAATTGTCCATGGGCTCCCCGAGCAGTGATTTGACTACATCGTTAACATCCCTGTCACTTAAGGATGTCTGATTGAAACGCTGCGGATCTTGGGTATGTCCAGTGTATTCACACATTAAACTGTTGCACCGGCTCAAAGTTATTATCCTCCAAGCAACCCATCAGAGGGTCAGGTCTACTACAGTCAAGCCATTGGCCACCAACGCCCTTATTTTGGAGAAGTTAGAGGCATATTTAACACGCTCTGCAGCAGTTAACTGGTCTGGAAGTTTGCTATGGGTATTGAGCCGAAAGGGGCGATAACCCGGTAAATGATTTTCAACGGCCGTAGAAGTGTCTCTGCAATAGAACCAAGTGAGGTAACAATCCTTGGGGTGACTAGGCAACTTGGCTTCAGGAAAAATTATGTCTCTTCGCACCGGTCCACCCACATATTAAATTATCAAAGTAGCGAAGGCGAACCAAACCAACATGATGAAAGTGACTAGATAAAATTCCCGTGTGTCCTCGAGAACATTTTACTTATTATCAGAGACGGTTCCGACCTGTCCTTTGCTACAAAAAGGAGTGTGCTACCTTGCTGCACTTATTGTAACTATTGTTACTTGTTACTTGTTACAAATTATCTTGCTATCAAACTACCTGTTACCGACAACTTCAACGCTTGCAGAAATTACCTTCCTAAAAACCGCTTGTCATTTCCTTTTGCTCCTCGTTGGGTTCGACACTCTTAATTATCGAAAGGACTACGATTGATACCCTATACTTGTGGGACATCAAGACTCTTTTCTGGCGCCGTTGCCGGGGAGTGAAGCGCTCTTGGTAAGTGGAAATTGGTAAGGAAAAATTTATATAACATGCTGAAATTTACTGTCACTTGTTACTATGGAAAACAATCCTTTGAGGGGTTTGTTCGGGGTATCTTCACCTCGACCGGAAACACAAAGAGTTGCACCTCAACCTACTACACCTACTGAAAATACCGGTTGTGAGATTCCTTCGGATATGATAGAGAAACTGCTAGCTAATCCTTATGCAGGAGATGGAACACCACATCCTGATATGCACCTAATCTATGTGGATGAAATTTGTGGATTATTTAAGTTTGCAGGTTTACCCGAAGATGAAGTTAAGAAGAAGGTTTTCCCTTTATCTTTGGAGGGGAAAGCATTGACATGGTATAGGCTATGTGATGATATTGGAGCTTGGAACTGGAATCGATTGAAATTGGAATTTCACCAAAATTTCTATCCTATGCATCTAGTTCATTATGATCAGAATTATATATATAATTTTTTGCTACGTGAAGGAGAAAGTGTTGCTCAAGCTTGGGGAGGCTTAAGTAAATGTTATATTCATGCCCCAATCATGAGCTCTCAAGAGAAATTATTATTCAAATTTTTTATGCTCAGCTTTCTTGTAATGATCAATCCATGCTCGATACTTCTTGTACTGATTCTTTTATGAAGAAGACTATTGAATTCAGATGGGATCTCTTGGTAAGAATTAAACACAACTCTGAAGATTGGGAACTCGACAAATGTAAGAAGTCAGGTATAAAACTTGAGTTTAATTGTCTTAAAACTTTTATGGATACCGATGCTTTTCCTGATTTTAGCACTACTAGCAAAAGAGCCCGTGCGTTGCAACAGGAGAGATAAATAATACCTTTTCTAAAGATAATTTGTTGTAATAAACATACTTCAGAGTGAACCGGTGCAGGATATCTCAGAAGGGAAACAAATTGGATATAGATTTAATTTATTAAATGAATCTAGCAAACCTTTATTAATTACATGTGCATCTTGTAATCTCTAGAGTATACTTTTTGCGTGACGATTCACTGATTGTAATCCTTGAGTTCCTTGTTTTCTTCTTCATCGTATTCTAATCTGCATACACGCTGAAATATACTACTCCCTTCGTTTCTAAATATACGTCTTTTTAGATATTTCAATATAGATAACATACAGATGTATATAGACGTGTTTTGGGGTGTAGATTCACTCATTTTGCTCCATATGTAGTCAATATTGAAATCTCTAAAAAAGACTTATATTTAAGAACGGAAAGAGTATTTCCTTGATCAGTATGCTAGTTTCAAGCTCAAGATGTCCAATTGATCACTTCCAGGCAAAGTATGGGCAAATGCAGGGTAGAGCTAATTATAATTGAACGCTTTCTTTGTAAAATAGACATAAGAAATTTATTTTTTGGGATCAACTCCAAGCCAAATATACATAATAAATTCCTTTGGCTGAAACTTTCATCATCAAGTCAGGCTAGAGGAACCAAGTTCAGAAAATTCAGGGTATTACTGGTGCTGATCCATGCCAACAACCATCCTTGGAAGAAATATCGCTCCAAAGAAGGACTATCCCTCATCTTCTTGGCGTGTTTAAGTTATAGTAGCATGATTTCACTGAAATGGGATCCCGCCCTCGGAGTGTATTCACAGAACTCCCTCACCTACAAAAATATTAAAATGAAGTTATAAGATTCAAATCTAGAGTCTTACCCCAATTCACGGCCTTTCATTTATATAAGTAGACACAAAGTACTATTAGATCTAAGAAGCACACCAAAAAGTATTCATGTCAAACAGTAAGCAAGCATGACATATGCATATCAGCTAGAATCTGCTGCTGCAAAGAGCCTAGCAAATTAACAAAAAATATACCAATTCTCGGCATGATGCAGACAAAATCTACATATGAAGTTCTAAACCATACAGTGCAACATCCAAGGAAACTGAAAGGGAGAAACTCAAGCATCTAGAGATCATGTACACAAAGTATAGCTCTGTAGCGAAGCAAGCTGTTTCCCATAAATTTGGCAGGCTTAGTACAATGAAAGAATTGGTCCTGATCGGTCAAGCTCCACAAATTTGGTATCTTTTAAGTGACAATATCCCCACTTCTTTTCCAAAGTGATTATCAATTACAAAAGGGGATCCCGTTCTCAATTGTTGGAGTACGTATTAAATAGGTAAGCTATAACAATGTTAATCTATAAATGAATTCAGTTGCATTAATTTATTACCCAGCTGTAAGAAGCATATCCAAGATAGACATAATTTCAATAATTATTAGAATTTTTTTTGATCCCAAGTGCATTACCCAACTACAGGATCAAAGACATCAGTTAAGGAAAATTATTTACAGTTTGCAGCACAGGAAATCATAGGCTGGCATAGGCGCTAAATAAAACAACACAATTCAGATTGAATGAACACCTGAATCAGTTAAAAGATGGTGTCAAACAATATTTGTATACTGACATACATATATCCCAAATAAAGACATACATATTCAGATCGATATATGTCAAAACTGTACATCAACCAGGTCTTGGACCTTGTACAAACAACATAAACAACATGTAGTCCGATACTGAATTTATTATAGGTAGAGATGGAGACACCTTACCATGCAAAGGTAGCAGCAGCATGAGCAATTTCAGCGAGCAGCACGAGAAGGGAAGGAGATGACGTTTGGGAGGGCTTCACGGGGAGGAAACAACGGCAACAGATAAACAAAGCATCATCTAGTGGAAACAACGACAACAGATGAACAAAGCATCATTTAGTTTCCGTACATACCCATAACCTTTTCAGCATTCAGACAACAATGATACAGTTACCTAGTAAAACTCAACCAGATCGCCTTATGTGCATGCTGAATTTCTAACTATACGGCTAGCTTAGGTGAGTTCAAACAACGCAACTAATCTATATTCATTAATAAAAAAAGTACCAGGTGAAGGCATCCTAATTAAAGAAACCAAAGTAAGTCCCCACAAAAGAAATAAGACGGAATCATCTCCAGGAAGGAGAGATTAGACCTATACCAAAGCATTCATTAACTAAACCAAAAGAAAATGTACCTGCAGGAGATTGGTTCGAATTGCTTACCTTTCCTGCCAAAAATTCCTTTCTCTTAAGAGCACATTGATGTCTTGCACTTAAGGGTAACATGATTGAGAACAACAACACTGAAACTATCTTGCTATTTTCTAATAGAGAAGTACACAATTACTATGGCGATGTGTTATGGCGCTGCTAGAAGGAGGGCGCGAGAGGCCGGCCGGGGGCCTTTTTGCCCACGGCCGGGCAAGAGGGAAGGGATTTCCTTCTTAATTCTTGCTTGATTAGATTGATACATCTCCTCTCTTTATATAGAGAGGTTTACTTGACTCCCAAGCAAGGCTTACTTGACCCCTAAGCAAGCGACCCTTATCTCTAATTAACCCTAAGACTAATGGGCCCATTAGGCCCATTACGTACTCTAACACTACACCCCACCTGGACATGCAGCTTGTCCTCGAGCTGCAGCCTAACCAACTTATAACCATGACTTGACGCAACACAAACCTAACACCTAAAAACAAGCCTTTTACATCTCGGCTTGTTTTATTATTCTCAACCTGAAATGGACTGGGACGCTTTATTTTGGACCCCTTAACAAAAAGTGGACACCATCCGCACGTCGGACGTGCACGTGTACAACCACCTGGATCCCATGGACACCACCTGGACAAAAGGAGTGCATGTGTATGACCACCTGGAAGTGGTTGCAAGAGTGACCAGCAGGCGCCCTCGCGGTGGCCGGTGGCGGAATGCAGTGGTGCTATGCGGTGCGCTGCTGTCGGTGACACCATGACTTCTCCCTGCCGGACGGCTGTTGGTTTGCACTGCACAGGGAAGAGTGGAGGGCTTGCGATGGAGAATGACGAGGAGGGCTGCGCCCCAACCGCCGATGTCGCAGACTTTGAGGTCGCTGCCCGCGGGGAAAACAGCATGCCCGCCGCCCGTGGGGAAACCGCATGCCCAAGATCCCCGATGCAGCGGATGAGATCGAGGTCCTTTGCGCAGCGAAGGGCAACTTGGAGGAGCGGCAGCTGCAGACCACACATCTCCCGCACAAGCCGACGCGCTAGGAGGCCGCGCGCAGCAGCCTGCAGCCTCACCGCCGCCGACACGTGGCGGGTAGCGATCCAAGACGGAAGCGGTGACAGCAACGACGGGGACTTGATCTGCTGGATGTGGACGCCCTGGGATGGCGGCGGCGCTGATGGGAACGAGGTCGTCGCACTCCCGTCATAGGGCATCCCATCTTGGGTGGCGTAGCTGACCGGCGGTGGCCACTTATGACGGCACGGAGGACCCGCTTAACTGGCTCAACCAGTGTGAGCAGTTTTTCCGTGGCCAGCGCGCGCTCGCGTCGGAGCGCACTTGGCTGGCATCCTACCACCTCTGCGGTGCAGCCCAGACCTGGTACTACGCCCTCGAGCAGGACGAGGGCAGCATGCCCCCTTGGGAGCGCTTCCGCGAGCTCTGCCTCCTTCGCTTTGGGCCTCCGGTTCGCGGGAGCCGCCTGGCGGAGCTCGGCCGGCTTCCCTTCACCTCCACGGTGCAAGACTACGCCGACCGTTTCCAGGCCCTGGCATGCCATGCGTCGGGTGTGACGGCGCAGCAGCGGGCCGACCTCTTTGTCGGTGGACTTCCGGATCACATCTGCGTGGACGTGGAGCTTCGGGGACCCCAGGATCTCCAGTCGGCCATGTACTACGCCGCAGCGTTCGGCGCCAGCGGTGGCCATCGGCAGAATCACCGTCCGGACCGCTGGTCGCTACCGGGCCGGATTCGCGCAGGTCGGCTCGCGAGCTTCGCAGCCCCTCGCCGCGACCATGGCGCGCCTGCCGTCCGCGGCTCACCTCACCGAGCTCCTCGAGCGTCGCCGCCAAGGGTTGTGCTTCAACTGTGACGAGCCCTACACGCCCGGCCATGCCTGCCCGCGAATCTTCTACCTGGAGGTTGCAGACTACATTCCGGAGGACGCCGTCGCCGCCGACCTGGCCGCTCCAGCTGCCGAGAAGGTGTTTGACGCTGGTTGATCGCCTCGAGGAGTTCCGCAAGCGCTTCCCCACCTTACAGGTCGAGGACGAGCTGTTTGTGCAGGCGGGGAGAAGTGTTATGGCCGGTTTAGCTAGGCCCACCGGGCAATCTTAGCCCACAAGTTATCTTAGGTTAATTCTTATGCAAGTTATCTTAGGTTAATTCTTATGCAAGTTATCTAGGTTATAAATATAGGTTGTAAGACTCTTTTTGGAATCAAGCAATAAGAATATTATTATCTCTATTGCCCGGCTCACAGAGGAGCCGGAACCCTAGCCGCCTCTAACCCTAGCCGCCGCCGCCATCCTCCTCCCACGCGACGGCGCCCAGCCGCCGGCGCGCCAGCTCATCGCCGCGCCCTCCTCCATCCTTCCCCTACAACCTACGGAGCAGGTCCGGTAGGATCCCTGGTTCTACCACGATGACATATACTTATTTATAGGAAAGGCCGCAAAGGACATACCTAGAGGTTTGGTCACAGAAGCATCACCCATGAGTAGTCGTTATGCTCAGACATTTAGAAGAACACTTGTTGCACACACTGCAGTCTCACAATAGGAGAGAAAAATAAGCTACATAACGGAGTGGGGTGAGGGAGAGATGTTACTGCTATATACCTGGAGATGGTATGCGCATCCTCTCAAGCTGAGATGGCTCTCGCATCCTCTAAAGTGATGGTGACTGTGTGCGCTCACGTACTCACTGGCTATGGCAGCTTCCATGTCCTCCGAAGCGGCAACAATCCTCGTGATCTCATGTCCTCGCTGGTTGCGGCGGTGCCACTGCGAATCCTGGCATGCAGCAGCATCGCGGAAGAAGGACGGCACTGAAAACATTGGTGCAGAAAGCGAATCCAAGAAAAATCTGAAGGCTAATGTAGTGGAAAAAATATACACTAGTTCTCAGGAAATTAAGAATAGCAATTTTTTTACAATTCTGTCTATGAATCATTTATCATTAATCCTGTGCATATACTTCTCTAGCTGCACACTATTTATTAAAAATAGTGCTCATATAGCAGGTAAATTCACCAATCAAATAGCCACCCATAAACTGATATGTCGACAAATCTAATTCCATCTAGCTAACAAACACCAACTGAAGTCCTTCAATTCTAGATATTTCTAATCCTGTTTACACATCCTAATCCTGTTTTGCTAGGTGCAGCTAGCATAACTGTTCTGCAAAGCTAATTTTTAACTGAAGAAAAATCATAACATAGGTGCAGCTAGCATATCTATAATTTGCAAAGCTAATTGTTAACTGAAGAAAAAGCATAATCGAGCAAGGGGACAAAAATAATAACTACAATAGGGGAGTCAAAAACATTTTAACATCATAAAAGCATTTCAAATATGGTCTTTGAGATCGTTATCTTAGACACACAAATACTGAGATACATAAGCATGATTTATACACAATAGTATCGATGCATGCATGAGAAAAGTAGCCTATGTATGCAGTTCAAATTAAGTGAAGCAAGCTCATACAATAATTAGAAGGTTCAGTACAGTTCTCTGTTTCAAATTGTTTTTCTTGTGATGCGGCAAAGAAATTCTCATACAGTTGCAAAAATCATTATTCATAGTTTAAGAGTAATAATGTTCAGGCAGGCACAAATTTAGAAAAAATACCACATGAATCTGAATTGAACCGTGCATGATTCACAATCGCATCTACTCCCTCCGTTCCCAAATAATTGTCTTTCTAGAGATTTCAATAAGTGACTACATACGGAGCAAAATGAGTGAATCTACACTCTAAAACATGTCTACATACATCCGTATGTTGTAGTCCATTTGAGATGGCTAGAAAGACAAATATTTAAGAACGGAGGGAGTAAGTACAAAACCAACAATGGTCCTCCATCTAAGCAATCCATGAGTAAACGTTGATCTCAAGATTACTAACTAAAACCAAGTCTCCCAAACTAAGGGAAGAAGACCATGACCACCAGTATCAAGTGCTGAAGAATCGTATTAGGTGTTTTACAATCACGGAGAGTCGGAGAGCAGTGAAGTGGAAGCAAAGAGGAAACCAATGCTTGCTATTCAGCTCATCTATAACAACAGTGGCAGTAAGGTGGCGTCAGTGATGGTCAGGTCAAGGCCTGACGAACATCAGGCTGTACGCCGCCGTGGCGTAGCTTCGAGGGGATACATACTTCTCGTGTACCCGCCACAGGAGACATTGCACGGCTCAACGGGCGTTCTTGCTCCTCCGGCGAACTCGGCGCTTCTTCGTCCGATGAACTTGGCGGCAACATTGGATGTTTGGTCAAAAATTGCAATTTCGACGGGATGATGGAGATTATGGTCGAAGGGCAAAACCTGATGGAGATTCCGGCCGAGGACCCTTGCTTCTTATAGCAGTCAATCAAATCCGGGCCGGGCACTACATCAATTTGTGTCAGACAAGGACACGGCCGGCCTCCAATTTCCCATCCAAATCACGACAGGAGCACCAGAGGTTGAGAAGGATACCACGGAGGATGCCAGAGAGGACTGGTGGCGGCACGGCCGGCGTACCATACTCCATGAACGCCCACGAGCGTAGCAAGGCCACGGCGTCCGCCTTCTCCTCCGCCTCGGCTGTAACCGCGCAGCAAGGCCACGGCGTCCGCCTTCTCCTCCGCCTCCTCTGTAGCCGCGCCCATGGCGTCCGCCTTCTCCTCCGCCGCGGTTGTAGCCGTCCGACGAAGGCGCCGCACCTCACCTGCTCGTGCTCCGCCGTCGCTGGAAAGGGAGGATTTTTGGATAAGATGAATCAGGGACTGCAGACTGAATGTCGAACAAACGTAGGGTCTTTTTTGTAAAACCGAAGCGTTATCCCAGATTCACTAAAGAAGGGACCGCGGGTTCTATTTCGGAAAAGTAAAGTGACTTTTCTGTAAAACAGCCGCGAGGCTCAGCAGAAGGGACAGCCGCTTTATTATTACTAGCAAACATGCCGTGCGTTGCTACGGGAAAAAAAATGTTGATGTGCTTCGAAGCAAACACCATTATCATTAATCAGGTTGGACATGTAGATGAAAAGTTTAATGATGACACAAATGATGAATTAATTAACAATAGAATTCTTTGGGGCATTAGTCCGAAACTTATGACATGAATCCTATAATCAGCTAATCGGGTGAACAACCATATTTTTAGATTACCTTACTGATTAGACAATAAAAATGTGGTATGCTTCGTCCAACGTCCAGGCATTCATGCTTCTGTCTTGTATGCTAACTTTTTATTCTATTGCGATATATGCATGATTTTTCATCACAGTTAATTTTTTGCTTAATCTATTGCATCGCAATTCACGATTAGACGTAATTTGCTCTATTATCCTTTTAGATGATTATCACTAAGAAAAGTTAATGCAATCATACGTCAATTATTAATGTGTTCAAATCATGATGGTAGGATATAACAACTTCTGTAATTACCTTTGTTTAGATGAGTCAAACTGAATCTTAAAAAAATAGTTTGGAGAATGAACGTACATATATGTGCATGCTGAACACTCGAAGATTTTTACGGTGACGTGAATGATCCACAAACAAACAACGCGGTCTAGAAGAAACCAGTCCTGCCTCGCTGGCTTGTTGTGGTTTCTCCAGCGTCGTATCCACTACTCGTTGCTGGCCCCGCCTCGTTGCTCGCAGCATCTGCTCAGTTTCTTTTCAGCTTGGCTGTCGCCAAGTATTATCTTCCCGCACGCACCTTGCGCCCGACGCCGCCGCTGCCCGGCGCCACCGGGATCCCGCCTCCCCAAAGCTCCGCCACCATTGGGATCTGGTTTCTCCATGCATCCCCCTGCACGCACCTTCCCGCACGCCGCAGAATCCCCTCCACCGCCATGGCGTTCCCCCGCTGAGATCCTTCTCAACCACCGGCCATGGCGCTCCCCTCGCCGAGATCCTGCCACACCACCGGCCATGGCGGCTCGGGCTCCTCTGCAGAGACGGCTCTGACTCGCTCCCTCGAGGCCGCCATCGCTCTCGTACCTTGCGCTGCCTCGGACATCCTGCTCCACCACCGCCATGGTGGCTCGGGCTCTCTCTGCGAGCTTGCTCCGGCCCGCTCCGTCGAGACCGCCGTCGCTCTTGCGCGCCCCCGGGGCCGCCTCCCCCTGCCTCCTCTAACTGTAAGCAGGCCAAGCCGATGCCCACCCTCTCTCATCCTCTCTTCCCTTTCTCTCTAATCTCTCACACTTTTCTCCGAGGAGCCCCCATGGAAGTCGTCATCTCTCTGCCTCTATCCGTCCGCCGCGGATCCACCACATGTGTCCTCTAGGAGCCCGCCATGGAGCTCGTCGCCTTTCCGTCTCGATCCGTCCGTCTTTGGATCCACAGTGGTGTCCTCGAGGACCCGCCGTGGAGGTTGTCTCTCTCTCGTCTCGATCCGTCCGCCGCGGATCCACGGCGAGTAGCGAGATCCGCCGCCCATCGAAGCGGTGTCGGCGGTGCCGTGGTCTTCGAACCGGGGTTGATGCTTCAATGCATTGGTGTCCCAGGTCTTTGCTTTTTGGATTCTTCTTTTATTTTATTTTTCAAGGGTAGCAAATCTGGAGTGCGGGTTGAATAACAAAATTCACATGGGTTTTTTTGTAAAAGTGGCGACGACGTACGACCAGAAGCACTCCGTGCTTTATTAGTAGGGAAAGATACATACTAACAAAATGACCCGTACGTTGCAACGGGAGAAAAAAAAAATCTTCAATGGCCATGATCACATTTTGCTGCATCACCAAAATACACTATCACTCTCGTTTTCGTCACATCGTGAACAATTTTTTAAAATCATGAACGGTTTCTAAACTCGTGAATATTTTTGAAATCATGAACATTTTTCAAATTCTTGAATATCTTTACAGATTTTGAACATTTTCTAAAATCATGAACATTTTTTAATTCATGAACATTTTATACTATCTGCAAAAAAACTGAAAATTGAGACGTTTCTTAAAACATTTTTCTTGAATAGGTGAACTTTTTTTGGAAACTGGTGGAATAAAATTTGAAATTCATGTACTTTTTTTAATTTAACGAACATTTTTCTAAATTGGATGACCATTTTTTGAATCAGCAAACATTGTATGAATCAATAAACTATTTTGTGAGTTGTGAACTATTTTTAAATTTCTACGATATTTTCATTTCATGAATATTTTTGAAATGGCAAACTTTTGTTCAATTTCATTTTTTTAATAAAACAAATTTATTAAAATTATACACGTATTCTGATTTCCTAAACATTTCTTTTCATAATTGAGGATTTTTTAATATGTGAACATTTTTTTAAATCATCAAATTTATCTGAATCCACAAATATTTATAAAGTATTAAACATCTTATTGCAAAATTCGCATTTATATAATTTTCAGAATTTTTTTTGAAGTCCCAAATTATTTGAAGTAGAAAAAAGCAAAGACAAAAAAAGTTTTTTTTTTTTGAAAAACAGGTTGCCCAGACATGGGCCGGCCCAAACAGGCGCGCTATGTCTTCCCTGTGTGAAACTTTTTTTTTATCATTTAAAGGTTGCATCGGAGGGTAATATTTTATAACTTTGGGTTGCACCGCCAGAAGCAATAGTTCCTCTATTATTAAGCAAACATGCACGTGCGTTGCAACGAGACAATAAAAAATGACATGCTTCAGCAAACATCAATTTTTCATTAATCAGGTTGGGCAGGTAGAGGTTAAGTTTGACTATGACAAAAATGATGGATCAATTAACAATAGGACTCTTTGGGGTCCTAGATTAATTATTGTACTATCATTAGACAATATAAATGTTGCGCATGCAGCACTTTGAAAGTAATTATACCTAGATACAATTATTGTTGTTCATCCATAACACTAATGTTTGAGATAAAAGTGTGTATAAGGTGGTTGTTAAGTTTTCTTCATACCATATCCAACGTGCCCATCTTTAGAAACTTCAGGCATGACAACCTTTTCCTGATCCGGAATAATAGTTTCATTAAGAGCAACAGGCACTCGTCCCGCGCCGCGCTCCTCCATGCCGGCGCTCGTCCCTATAGGAGCTACTCCGCGCCCGGCGCCCATCCCCTGCCGGAGCTACACCCGCCCGACGCCTGTCCCCACAGGCGACGCTCGGCTCGTCATCGACTCGCCACGCCAGGCAGTGCCTGGTATCACGCGACCGCGCCTGGTCTCGCCTCGCGCTCGCCGCGCCATGCTCACCACGCTCGTCGTGCCGCTCCCGCCGTAGGGGTCACGCTCGCCTGCCAGCCTCCTCGCGCGCTGCGAGCTCCCCTGCCTGCTACATGTTTGACGAAAATGTCGAGGCGAACATGTCAAAAATGAATCAGCTACTGTTGGCACGCACCGGCTGAACCAAACGAAAAAACAGACATAAACATCCGTTCGACCGACCCAAACGAACAAAAACGGATAAATCACACGTTTCGTTTCAGTCACTGCGCTGGAGTTGCTCTAAACAGAGTAAAATTGAACCTTACACCAAAAAATAATTCCGCATGCTAACACACGATCGTAATGGACTCGAAGATTTTAATGGTCAACATGGGCTAGCTAGCTGTCACAAGTCAGCTCGTCTAGATGAAACCAGACTCCACGCGTCCTATGGAATCTGCCGTCGCAAACTTATCTCCCCATTTTCTCGTTTCGTAACAATCCAATCTCCCCTAGGACACGCCGCCGCTGCCGCCAGGATCCTCCCCTCTGCGCATCTCTCGCACACCGCCACCATCTCCGCACACCGGCGGATCCCGCGCTCCACCGGCGGCCGCCGTCGCTCCAGCACCAACGGCCACTCTTGGCCCTTTTTTCTTCTGTTTTTTCAGATCAGATCGGCTTTGTCACTCCTCCCGCTCGAGGCCGCAGTCACAGCTCGAGCACCGCCGTCGCTGCCCCCTCCCCTCCAAATCAGGCATGGGTCGGTCTCGCGCGCGAGCACGGCATCCCACGACCGCTTCCCTTTCTTCAGCTGGCTGCCGAGCGTCTCCGGCCAAGCCGCGCGTCGGTGAGCCCTCCCTTTCTTCCTCCATCTCGCTTCTCTCTCCCGTTCTTATTTTCTCTAAGAGCCCTCTCTGTCTTTATTTTTCTCCAGAGAGACGGACATGGCCGCCCGAGCGCCGCCGGCCAAGGACCCGCCAGCGTCCAGACCCCCTCCACGCCATGCCCATCTCGCCGGAGACCTGCAGCAAGTCCCATCCAGCACCCGCGCCACCATTCGGCCCCCACCCCGCAGCTCTGCAGCCTGAGCGCTTCAGCCGCCTCGCGCCCGAAGCAAAGGAGAGGAGCTCCCTGCCACGAGCCTCTCTAGCGCCGGCAAACCAGGAGGCCAACCCCTTCCTTGACTGCTGCGGCATGGACGCCGGCGGCAAGTGGCGCTCCGTGCCCGTCTGTGGAGAACGCAAATGGATAAGGGGCGGTGGTGAAGCAGTTTAATTAAGGAGCGCGATTGGAATTGTAACCAATGCAGGGGTGTTTTTTTAAAAAACGATGTGTTTTCTCATATAACCCTTAAAACGGGACTGCGGGTTGAATTCTAAAAAAGGAAGGGTCTTTTCTGCAAAATTGCCGCAACTACAACCAGAAGCGCTCGGCGCTTTATTATTACTAGCACAAATGCCCGTGCGTTGCAACGGGTACAAAAATTAACGTATACTCCCTCCGTCCGAAAATACTTGTCATCAAAATGGGTAAAAAGAGATGCATCTAGAACTAAAATACGTCTAGATACAACCCCTTTTATCCATTTTGATGACAAGTATTTCCGGACAGAGGGAGTATTTAATTAAAACAAATATGCATTCCACATACTAATCAAATGCTCTAATTACCAATAACATGTCTCCAGTCTCATAATACAATAACTAATTAATCTAACTCTAAAGAGAAGGCATAAATATGTAACTGGACAGGATATAACAGGGCAGGATTAATCCCTACATGGCTATTAATGGAAGTAAGCAAAACTGGCACTGCTGGTGGTATGAGGTAATGAACACATTGAACTAACTAAAGTGTAAGCAGAAGCTGAATACATTATATATCTTTATGTACCTGAAAGCACCCTCACAACGATGCAGCAAAACCAAACGCAAAAAAATCATTGAATGGTCAAGTCTCCTATATTGCACATCATCGCCCTATTATGTAGATCTGCAGGTAGCCGATCACATGAGAACCATGATCAAATGCAGTATGCCTGAAGAAACAATAGAAGTGAAATATTTCAAAATCTAATTTGGGAAGAAGCAAGGTCCTTTGCTTACATGAGAACTGTGATGATACAGTCAACACATCAGTTGATAGTTGCGTTGGAGATGAAGAAAAGTAAACTATCAACATCTCTTTCCTACAGGTGTTATCTATCAACATCTCCATCTTTCTCACCCATCCTATATCTCCCTTTGCTCCAGTTCAGACCCATAAATTTCCGTCAACCTCTCCATCTCCCTTCGTATCCTCCCTAGTCACCACCGGCCACCTCCTCCGCCGTCTTGCTAGATCATACCATGACGCCACCTACTGACCAGCTTGCGAATCCTACCATGCTTAACAGTTGACTACCTGAACCTGTACACACCTAAACTACATGTGCACAAGACACTTGTATGCTCCTGCTAATTAATCAAGCCTAAATTCACTTGTTTGACCGGATGGATCCTCTGTTGATTCATCCGCTCTGAGATGGATGGATCAGATCCCTGGCTTCACTTGAGCACATCTGGGATCGATGAGTGGGTCACTCAACTCCATCGTCTGAAGCTTCTGCTCCAGCCCCCGGACGGGCCTCAAACCTCGAATTCATCGATCATACGGTGACATAAAACTACAATATCATCAAAAACAACTATTGCGAGGAACTCAAATCAAATAAAAAGAGACATATATTGTTCAAAGAGAAATTTGAGGTGCTTCGCATTAATCCATATAGAAAAAGAGCAGCAATTTAACAACCATATGAAGGCACGACCCACAACTTGCTCAGGCTACTGTATGTGCATTGTTCTGGGGGCCATGATCCACCCACAGCAGAATCCCTGACCTTACATAATATTATGCACAGAATTATCCAAATTGCTACTAAACGCTACCAGCCAACAGCAAGAAGAACAAAAAGAAATTCTTAGTCTTCTATATGTAAGTGTTTAAACAAAACTTCTACCTGGCTTTTCAAGGGAAAAAGGTAGAAGGATATAAGCTAGTACTTTAGCACTAAAAAGTAATGTTGCATTAGAATAGTAGGAGTACAGAAAAAAATAGAAGAACCATCTCAATAGTAGAATTCTTCTACCATCAGAATTCTCACTACCACCAAGATCAAAAGCTCAGCTCGACAAACTGATTTAACTAATGCTAAATAAACTGATGATTTTCTGAAAAATTTCTCCAAGTAAACAACACACCTCTTGCAAATGTAGTTGTCGACTTGAATGGAATACTCGCAGCAGTGAGCAGTCAACATGCCTGTTGTATTCTCTCTATGACCATTTACCCGCCAACCTATTGCAAGCCCACAACTACACGGTGCTACTCATTTGTTTGGGAGATTGCAGACGCAGCTGCAAGTCAACATGTGCTCCAAGTGCATGTCTGCAGCTCCATGTCGTTCTGTGATGTTGACAACATGTGCTTAGCTCAAGAGATGGAGACATTATAAAAGAATCATCATTTAATTATCTGTGTATGCCATGATAACATAAAAAGGACATCACATTGCTGGAGGCATGAAACCAAGTGCCAGATTATACAGTTTCATATACACTTTTATGGTTTTATTCATATATCATATGGTGTGTCGACAAAATGGCACTACTGCATGAGATGCATTAATTCTGAATATGCAAGTCTAGGACAGTACTGCTCTAGTAATAATATATGTGTCACTATGAGCTAATTTCCAGAATATTCAGTTAGCAGTTGGATGAGTACTATTTTATATCATCTCAGATTCCTATCAACATGTCATCCATAGTCCTTGTTCCTATCATGATGTGATTCTTCAGATGGACACTAATATGATAAATTTTCTACCTGCACACAATTGTAACCTGCCTTTATATTAGTATAAATAAAAACAGATACTAAAATAGTTATCCAGGAAGGGTAGCTTCCTAGTTGTAATTATACCTAATTGTAGAACTCTGGGTACGATCTAGTGTGAACGTCGCACCTCCTGACCTCCAGATATATTACTTTGCAGCGGGAACAATCAAATCGATCAACATATTGGATTGGCCTGCTTGGGACGTAGCTAGTAAGTCAGCTAGCTTGGATTGGGGCATAGCTAATAAGCCTCGTGAAATCAATCCAGTGGCCTGCTTGGACGTAGCTGGTAAATCAATCCCAGCCGAAAACGTCCCAAGCACCAGCAGGAATCTGCTAGTTAGTAATAAAATCGATCAGCAAAGATGGTATATGTTCCAATCTTGGAGAAGTATGGCATAATATTATTCACTTCTTTTTGTTGCCAATGAACACTAAATTGACCACTTGCTATTAACAAAACTGAGATTACCAGGAGCAAGCCCACCTGCTCTCACGGCGCTCCTTCCGCAGCCACCACGAAGCCAAGATCGACCCACCACATCCAGGAATCCAAGGGAGAGGAGAGAAAGAGAGAACCGGTCGATGGATTCCGATCGGCCGTCCCGAACTCTGCTTCCGCGCTCGCCCAACCTCGAGCGAAGTGGGTGCGCCGAGCGGGGCAGCAGGCTTCTAGGTCCTTAGCGAGTGCGGCGGCCGGCGCGCGGCGGCGTCGGGGGCGTGCGGCCCGCGGGGGCGTCGGGGGCGGGTGGTCGACGTTGAGGCGGGGCGGGGCAGGACGTGGCGGCGGGCTGGAGGAGGAGGCGGCGGCGGCGGGCGGCGCGCGGCGAGGCGGGGCGACGCGGGAGATGGCGGCGGACTGGAGCTCGAGATGGGATCGAGGAGGCAGGGTGTGTGGGTCGCTGGGCTGATTTTTTTCTCTTTTCTCTCCCGTACCGGTTCGGCTGACTTATGACGAAGACTGCGGGTTAATTTCATGTAAACCGAGGAGGCCTTTGCAAAACAACCACGACGGACGACCAGAAGCACTCCATGCTTTATTAGTAGGGAAAGATTATTATTATTATTATTAATTATTATTAATTAATTAAAAAAATAGGAAAGATTATTATTATTATTATTATATTATATATATATACTAAGAAGACTAGGTCCGTAAGGGTTCGATTTTTCTGGTTTTTTCAGAATTTTTTTTACCGTGTTTCTATGATTGACGCGTGTGCATGATGGCCTTCTAGAGTGTCATCAAGTTTATTTTTCTTGTGGTCATGTTTCGTTTACTGTTGACATTGACATGTTGTGTGCTCTTGTTTATTAACGTGTGTGCTGTGTGGACATCTGGAAGGTTCCTGCAGGCTGGCATGGTTGAATTCACGTGGTTGTTCTAGAGGTATGTAGATTGGTGTTATTCCACGCCCCTTTGCATGGCTCATGCATGTGGCCACGTTACTATGTGGCTTTGACTAGTTGTTTATTTCGTCACCACGTTTCAGCTTTTAGATCGGTTTGTTTTAGTAGCTGGCCTTTGCGATCTCTCTCGAAGTCTCCCTTCGCGCCGCTCACCGTGTATAAAAGCGCTCGCTCCAGCGACCTCACCTCTGCATCGTCCCGCTACCAAACTAGAGCGGCTCCCACGCCTCACCTTACCGCCGGCTGTATGCCACCACCAGGCCCCCATATCTCCCTCCCAACTCCCATGTAGGACCCCCATCTCCTCTTCGCGTGGCTGACGTGCTGTCGCACGCAGGAGTATGGAAAGTAGTGCATCTAGGCCGTGACGGCGTGTCGTTCCCGTCGCCGTCGTCGTGTGCCATTGCGAGAGGGTTAGGCGGCGCTGTGGTGGAGGATACTACGCCGGAATGGGAAGGCCACGGCCCGGTGCTCTGGGCTACCGCGAGAGCAGCTTTGGCTGGGAGGGATGCTGCTCAGGCGTTTGGTGCCGCGCAGCTCGCACATCCAGTTTGGCGGCAGGGCGTTGGCACAGCGCCACCGACGCCTAGGCATGCGAAGAACAAGACGGCAGCGCCGGGGCCGCCTCGGCGCACATCGTGGTCGTCCACCTCGGCGTCTCGGCGTACGCTCATGGACCGCCACGGAAGCCCCCGCGGATGTTGAGGACAGGGGGCCACCGATAGCGCAGCCGCTGAGGGGACGCTCCGCCGGGCTACCACCTGACGTTGATCCTCCTCCTCTGTTGGTCGTCTCACTTAGCACGCGGCCATGCTCTGGCAGGCTGCTTCGGTCCGGCAACTGGCTGTCTCACCGGGCGAGTTCTACCTCGCGCACCACTGCCGGGCGGCCTCCCCTTCTTTGCCTGAAGAAAAGCAGTTGCAGCTCACAGAAGATGGCATGTTGACCACGCCGACAGAGAAGGTTGGACGTTGCGGAGCAGGCGATGTCGAGGCCCGTTTGGCTGATGTGTATGGTCTCTCTCCCGGCCCTCCGATTCTCTAGCTAGAAATTGACATTTCAGGAATTATTCTCTCTCCCTAATTCTCTTCTTTTTATAGTGCTTCTTTTGTTTGTATTCACGCCTCGAGCTGATGTTCTGAAGTGTGGTTGTACAAAAAAATGTCACGTCTCTTTCCATGCACATTAGTTGTCTGGCTCGTGCGGCACCGGCGCGTGGTCGTCGCGAGCTCGGCGGCGGCGGGCTGAGGCTCCTCTCCTTCGGCGGGGGCGGCGGATCCGGGGCCCTCGCGCCCGGATCTGGTGGTGTGCGGGCGGGGCCGGCCTGCAGTGGCTGCCCTGGCGTCGTGGGATGGTGGCCCGTGTTGCGGCCGATCTGGTCCGGCACAGCACGGCGCGGGCGTGGGCGGTGGTGCTCTGGCTAGGAGGTGCGGCCAGAGGGAAGGCGGTGCTGGGCGGAGCGGATCTGCTGCGAAGTGTGAAGGTGGTCAGATCCGGACGGATTGGACCTCGGTGGCTCGATGGAGGGCTTGCTGATGCTTGATGTGCGGGGCTCGAGAGGTTGACCCGGGCGAAATCTTGTCTCCGGCTTGTCCGGAGCCAGCGATGGCGACGCTTTCAAGCGTCGTTTCCTTCTTGTTGGCATCATCGAGGTACTCTCAGCTCCAATCTTCGCAGCTTCGGGGGAAACCCTAGATCCATGGAATCGGACGATGACGGTGCTCTACCATCGTATCCCCTCTCGGGGGCTTCGTCTTTGGAGCTAGGCATCATCAGGTGGGACCGATGGAAGTTGGTGGAGTTGGCGTCGAGGCTTCTGTGGCAACGATGATGGGTGTGTGCGATGACGGAGACGCGACAATGGTTGCGATAGTCGGCTCTTCTTCGGCGTGTTCGTGGGATTACCTCAGGTTGTTTTGTTGTGGTGAAGTCGAGCTGCGGCGGCGGGGCCCCGTGGCGGCGATGACAGCAAAGCAGTGGTCTGTTCGGTGGTCTTCCTCGGCGCCAACCTTGCATAGTTCTCCTTCGGAGCTATCATTCAGAGTCGGAGTTGTGCTGTCCTTGGCGCGAGTGGCTGAGTTTGGCGGGGCTTCTTGTGTTTCACACAACCTCTACGGTGTGGGTTGGGTCGACTTTTGTCTTCGGAGAAGTCAGAGTCGCTTGCTCGGAGATTAGGGAGGGCGATGACGTCTGTTGGGGAGAAGTGATGACGATGACACCGGTGTGTGATGTTGACGAGACCCTCTATGTGAGGTGTGTGTGGTATTATGTGTGTGCCGCTCAGCGGTTTGTGACGGTTTTCGCCCGGTTTTCTGTTTATTAACCGGACAACTCTCTTCTGCTTTATTAATGAGATGAGGCAAAGCTTTTGCCTCCGTTTCAAAAAAAAATGCCTTGGAGTAGAAATCAAATCAACAGGGATACAAACTTGAGAATGAAGTTATATGTTTGCTGAATTTTGTTTATTTATCTATATATAGTGCTTTCTTGTGAATAGTTTGAAATTTTGATGCACTGTCGGAATTTTTTTTTGCCTTCCACTCGGTGACTCTGCATCTCATAGTTCTTTCTTATGAATAGTTTGAGAGGCAGGTTGTTATTGTACACATGCCTAGGTTGTTACAGATGAGGCATCTGTGAAGCAGCTTTCTGAATGAGCGTAAACATCATGGAGGACTTCAAGAACCCAAATGTTCCCAAGGCCTCAAATTCAGAGAGTTCATCAGATAAGGGTGATGTTAATGTTGGCGTGAAGTCAGCAGAAAACCTGATGGAACAAGTTGCATCTTGAGGCAGTAGCTGAACTTCACTGGTTGAATTGCAGTGGTGTCTCTCCGTTTATCCAGATTACCTAATTGATTCTTCTTTGTCAATTGGATCCTTTTTCTGGAGGAGTTGCTCTTTTAACTTCAGTGTGGATAACTGAAGTAAATGATCGGCAGGACGGAAGAGAATCGTGTGAACTGATTGTTAGCATTTTCATGTTCAATACCGAATGTATGGCACCATTCACTAGGCAATTCTCTGGGTAATAATGTGAGCTATCTTTTCTATCAGTTTTGCGTTTTTCACGAGAGCACTGATATGTTTTCTCTACAGGTTTAGGGGCTTAACTACCATTCTTCGCCATGGAAACCATACCTCCATCTTGGCACTAAATTTCGGTGCCGGTCAAGAGAAAGTTCAAGCTTGCCAAGCGTAGCTTTCTTTTGTCTGATCTAATCATGGAGGAAATGTAGGAAAATTAGATGGATTATGGATGGAGTAGCTACTACATTTCTGAGGTAGTGCCAAATGGTAAACTGCGCACAATCGTATATTGTCTGAATCTCCTTTTGGTGAGCAAGTGTCTTTAAGAAAAACAGTGGAGGGCTTCCGGTTCCCATGTCATTCTTTCCTTAACCATCTGTATCTCTTTTGTAGGGAGATGTCATAGAAGACAGTAAATATCTACTCCCTCCGTCCCATAATGTAAGACGTTTTTTGACACTACACTAATGTCAAAAAACGTTTTATATTATGGGATGGAGGGAGTACTCCCTAATTTGCTCAACTCGTGTGTAAGTGTAACCTGCTGCACATTTTGTCTCCGGGATTATAAAGGGGATTCATAGACGATTTCTTTTCCTTAGTTTCCGAATTGGGGCCATTTCTTGGACCATCTCTTTATAAATTTGGTAGTGTTGGGCAGAGCCCATTGTAGCGCATTCTGCAGATGGTAGGGGCACTGTCTTGGGAAGAGGATTTGTAACACCGTATCCGCGGCAAAAATAAAAATTAAAATTCTATGCATAGAAAAAAGGTTTTTGGATGGATTTTAGTTCGGACTATATTTTCTTCACCATGGATACATTTCTTGGTATTTTCTACAAAATTTCATACTGGAGTAGATTGGGCACCGAACTTTAGAAACATCAAAAAGAAAATCAACACACAACAATTAGTATGGCACGGCGTGCCTTCACAACATAATCATCAATGACCACAACTACTATGCTTTGAAGACAATGTACTGGCGCTACTCGGGCGCGTAAGAATAGAGCAGGACCAAGGATGAAGAGAAACAACAAAAAGCAAGTTTTCAGCAAGACAAATCAACACGAACAAGGATCTTCGAGAAAGTTTGTCTCCAGTTTCAAGATATCTTGCCGATCCGTCTAAAGCCAAGACATGCATCCAACTACTGAACATTTTTTTACACTCCAAACAAACCACCACAAACAAGAGTAAAATAACTAGCTTCGTCTCTCTATAACTACATTACATAGACAAATCCAGCCTGAGGATCAACATCTCTATGCGCCCAGTACCCACTATATTATTACGTACTATAATCTTCTATTTATGTGCCAACTAGATGAACCGTTTCCTATATAAACTACTTTGCCACAATCTCATACCTATGTACCAACTTGATGTACCATCCACTTGTATGAAGTAATTTACCACAATCAAATTTAGGACGACTTACCAAAAATTACAAAATAACTAAATAGCTGATTAGTCCATGTGGCGCGGCGTGCCGCCGCGCGCTACCCGCTAGTATTGTATTATAGGGATAGAGATTAGTGATTAGGGAAAGAGGGAAAGAGGAAAGAAATATGGACTTAACTATGCGATAGTAGCCTCTTTTTGTGAATCATTTGCTACTCATGTTGATCTCCCTAAGGAGAAGTGGTTTAAATATCACCCCCCTACTAAAAAATATTGAGGAGCCAATTATAGTTAAGGATGAAACTGTCATTTACAATGTTGATCCAGTTATGCCTACTGCTTATATTGAGAAATCTTTCCCTGTTAGGATAAAGGAACATGCTAAGGTTTCGACCGTGGTCAACAAAAGTAATATTAGAGCACCTAGACCCTTTGAACAAATTAAAGTAGAACCTAGTATTGCTATGGTTAAAGATCTCTTGGTTGATAATGTTGATGAGCATGTTATTTATTTCTGTGATGAAGCTGCTAGAATTGCTAAACCCGACACTAAAGATAGGAATAAACCCGTTGTTGGCATGCCTGTTGTCTCAGTTAAAATAGGAGATCATTTTTATCATGGCTTATGTGATATGTGTGGTAGTGTTAGTGCTATTCCTTTTACTCTATACCAAGAAATTATGAATGATATTGCACCTGCTGAAATAGAAGATATTGATGTTACTATTAAACTTGTTAATAGAGATACTATCACACCATTTGGTATTGTTAGAGATGTTCAAGTCTTGTGTGGAAAAATAAAATACCCTACTGATTTTCTAGTTCTCGGTTCTTCACAAGATGATTTTTGTCCCATTATATTTGGTAGACCCTTTTTAAACACTGTTAATGTTAAGATAGATTGCAAGAAAGAAACTGTGAGTGTTAATTTTGGTGATGTGTCTTATGAGTTTAATTTCTCTAAGTTTCGTAGACAACCTCATAATAAAGAATTTCCTAGTAAGGATGAGATAATTGGTCTTGCTTCTATTGTCGTTCTTCCTACTGATCCACTAGAACAATATGTTTTTTAACACATGAATACAGTAGGAGAGGCTCCTACTGTGATATATTAACCAATGTAATAGTTACACTTTACATGGGTTGTGATTTACATTACCCAACCCATTTTGGGTGGGTATCTAGAGTCTAGCAAAAAAAGCTCAAGGTGGTATAAAAGAAAGTAGAAAAGGGGCTATAAAGTCCCTGTGCTTTTCTTTGGCTCGGTACACTAGGAGGCAAAAATCTTCCTTGAATCGTCTAGCCCATGACCCAAGTGTGGGATCAATCCCTCTAAAGTGCCTATTATTTCTTTCCTTCCACGGACTCTATGAGGCATATAGGAACACTTCCATGAACATAGGTCTATTCCAGTCATTTCTAGCATGCTCAATCCACTGTAACCTGTCGCCATGGTTACTCCACTGAATATGCAGGGTGTCCCAACAAGCTACACTGAAGGGACATCTGAAAATCATATGCTCAAGGGTCTCTTCATCAGATTTCCCACATAAAATGCATCCATAATTAATCCCAATATTATAATGCCTTCATTCCAGCATGTTGCGAGTGTTTAGGAGGTCTGACAGCAGTAGCCAGCCGAAAACTTTAATTTTCATTGTTGCTGAGGATTTCCATAGCCATTTAAAGGATCTATGGGCATTGGCGTCTCTGAAATAGAACTGATAATATCTTTTTGATGTGTATACGTCAGAGCCCCAAGCGTACGGCCATACATGATGAGCAATATTTGCTTGACCATGAAAATTATATACACTTCCATGAAAGAAATGAAATAGATAGGTTGTTCTTTGAACAATAACCTATTCTTAAACATAATTTGCATGTTGAAACTCTAGGAGGTCCTCCTCGACCTAAGGGTGATCCTGTATTTGAATTCAAATAATTACCTGATACTTTGACATATGCTTATCTAGATGAAAAGGACATATATCCTGTTATTACTAGTGCTAACCTTACACAACATGAAGAAAAGAGATCATTAAAAACTCCGAGGAAGCACCGAGCTACTATTGGATATACTCTTGGTGATCTTAAGGGCATTAGTCCCACTCTCTGTCAGCACAAGATTAATATGGAACCTGATGCTAAGCCCATTGTTAATCACCAACAATGATTAAATACTAAGATAAAGGAAGTGGTAAGAACTGAAATACTAAAGCTTCTGGAAGCAGGTATAATCTATCCCATATCTGATAGTAGATGGGTAAGTCATGTTCATTGTGTTCCTAAGAAATGAGGTATTACTATTTTTCCTAATGATAAAAATGAACTTATCCCACAAAGAATTGTGACTAGTTATAGAATGGTAATTGATTTCAGAAAATTAAACAAAGCCACTTGAAAGGATCATTGCCCTCTACCTTTTATTGATCAAATGTTAGAAAGACTATCTAAGCACACACACTTTTTCTTTCTTGATGGATATTCTGGTTTCTCTCAAATACCTGTATCACAACCTGATCAAGAGAAAACCACTTTTACTTGCCTTTTTGGTACTTATGCTTATATACGCATGCCTTTTCGTTTATGCAATACACCTGCTACCTTTCAAAGATGTATGACCGCTATATTCTCTGACTTTTGTGAAAAGATTGTTGAGGTTTTCATGGATGACTTTTCCGTTTATGGAGCTTATTTTGATGATAGCTTAAGCAACCTTGATCGACTATAGCAGAGATGTGAGCAAACTAATTTTGTCTTGAATTGGGAGAAGTGCCACTTTATGGTGAATGAAGGTATTGTCTTGGGGCAAAAAAAATTGAACGAGTTATTGAGGTGGATAAAGCTAAGGTTGATGCAATTGCGAAAAGGCCGTGTCCAAAATATATTAAAGTTATTCGAAGTTTCCTTGGTCATGTTGGTTTCTATAGGAGATTCATTAAAGACTTCTCTAAAATTTCTAGGCCCCTTACTATTCTCTTGCAAAAGAATGTTCCATTTGTTTTTGATGATGATTGTGTAGAAGCCTTTGAAACACTTAAGAAAGCCTTAACTTCTGCACCTATTCTCCAACCACCTGATTGGAACTTGCCTTTTGAAATTATGTGTGATGCTAGTGATTATGCTGTTGGTGCTGTTCTAGGACAAAGAGTTGATAAGAAATTAATTGCTATCGATTATTCTAGTAAGACTCTAGACAATGCTCAAAGAAATTATGCTACTACTGAAAAAGAATTTCTAGCAGTTGTCTTTGCTTGTGATAAATTCAGATATTACATAGTTGATTCTAAAGTAATTGTTCACACCGATCATGCTGCTATTAAATACCTTATGGAAAAGAAAGATGCTAAACCTAGACTCATTAGGTGGGTTCTTTTGCTACAAGAATTTGATTTACATATCACTGATAGGAAGGGAGTTGAGAATCCCGTAGCAGATAACTTGTCTAGGTTAGAAAATATTCTTGATGACCCACTACCTATTGATGATAGCTTCCCTAATGAACAACTAGTTGTCATAAATGCTTCTCATAACACTCCTTGGTATGCAGACTATGCTAATTATATTGTTGCTAAATTTATACCATCTAGTTTCACATACCAACAAAAGAAATCTTCTATAATTTAAGACATTACTTTTGGGATGACCCACATCTTTATAAAGAGGGAGTAGATAGTATTATTAGACGTTGTATACCTGAGCATGAACAGGAACAAATCCTACGGAAATGTCACTCAAAGCCTATGGAGGGCATCATGCGGGAGATAGAACTGCACACAAGGTATTACAATTTGGTTTTTATTGGCCTACTCTTTCCAAAGATGCTCGTAAGTTTGTCTTATCTTGTGATGAATGTCAAAGAATTGGTAATATTGGTAGACGTCAGGAAATGCCTATGAATTATTCACTTGTTATTGAACCATTTGATGTTTGGGGATTTGATTATATGGGACCTTTTCCATCCTCTAGTGGGTATACACATATTTTGGTTGTTGTTGATTATGTCACTAAGGGTGTGTTTGGTTGAGGAACCAACTATCACGGAATGGAATGGTTCCATTCCATAGGAACGGGTCGGTTATGTTCCTGTGTTTGGTAGGTGCAAAAAAGTAGAACGGGTTGGTTTCATCCCAGTGTTTGGTTTGGAAGAATGGAATAACAGAAATTCAAATTTTTGGCAGCATTTCATTTGTATTTTCAAGAAAAAGACAACATAACAATATATATTGACAAATAACACAATTTCCAGCAATATCATAAGGTAGCAATCATGTAGCAAGTTCATTTGGCACATCCAAAAGCAATCAACCAGTACATGTCTTTCACATACAAATAGCAGTACATGTCTTTCACATACAAATAACCAAGGAAAGTGCACTACAGCCGTACATGTTCACATACCAAATATCCAAAAGCAACCCAATGACACTACAACCATACATGTCAAGTTCACATACTTGACAACCATATCGAATTTAGAAGTTTTTCTTCACATACCTACTCACCCAAACATATTTGTTGGTTTTAGAAAGCTTCATGAAGGCCCTTGCAGTCTTGGGTTTGTCAACAAGATGAGCATAGTAGTGGGCAAGGTGCTCTTCATCAAATTCTTTCAAACCAGAGACTACACCCCAAAGGTCATCGGGTATATCATCATCATCTCCACCATATTTTACAAGAGCTTCAGCCACAAGTTTAAACCCATCTTTGAGAATGGCACCTAGTGGATCCTCTAGAACTTTCACCACCTTGGCCTTCTTTTTTGGTGGTCCTTTGGGGTGAGAAGACTCACCAACTTGCAGTGACGTGTTGATCTCACCATTCTCCTCATCATTGACATCAATAGAAAGGAGATCATTTCCAGACCTTGCATTCATCCCCTTAGCCCCGGTTGTTCCAAAAATGGTCTCCATGGCATGATAGTGTTCAGTTGGGTTATTCAAGAAGGGAGCATCAGGTTTGTGGGTCTACAAAAAGTTTGCAAGTCATTAGCATAATGAAGGCAGAAAATGAGATTATATTGTTCATACTATAAGAAGCTTACCATGCAATGACCTACATAGTGTTCTTCGCTGAGCCTAATTGTGCAAGTATCTTCATATCATAGAGCTCCACTTAAATTCTTCAAATTGACAACCCTGACCCAAATCTTCATCCACTTCTTGAGATGGTTTCTAACTTGATCAGAGGTGATAGCTAGCTTGAATTGTTCGTTCGAAACAGCAGCACACTGTTTGAGATGTCTCTCCCTGAATCCACTGGAAGTTCTCTTGCCTTTAGCAACAAGGTCAGCCAAAAAACCTAGCATTGTGTTGGTCATGGAAGTGGTCCATACAATGACCCCACTTTTCCCAGAGTTTCCACTTGCAGCGGTAACTTCAACATTGTCAATTTATGTCCAGTCATCAAAAAATTGCAAAAGAATGGATAAAAGCATCTAAATTTAAAAGGTACAATCTATTGCTGTTTGACATAATAAATACAACTATTTGTCCATTCATAAAAATGTTGCAATAAAAAGGATGAAATCATCACAAATATATGGTTTGACATAATAAATACCACAATTTGTCCATCCATCAAAATGTTGCAATAAAAAGGATGAAATCATCACAAATATATGGTTTGACATAATAAATACCACAATCTGTCCAGCCATCAAAATGTTGCAATAAAAAGGATGAAATCATCGCAAACACGTGATTTGAACATATAAAAGATACAATCTGCCCAGCCATCAAAATGTTGCAATAAAGAGGATGAAATCATCACAAATATATGGTTTGACATAGCAAATACCACAATCTGTCCAGCCATCGAATGAATGCAAAGGTAGTTGCATAAACATTACAAATACATAGTGCGGCGCACTCATAAATTGGCATACATGATTTGCTTATCTTCCCACATTTGGGCAGCAATTTGTAGCCTATGGTCTACAAAGGCCCTATTGTCACTTAATTGTTTCCTTGATGTTCGAATTGGTTGGGTGGTCCATGTCACTTCCGGTATAATGAATTCATTGATCCCTTGTGATAGTGCATAATTATGAATAACACAACAAGCTATAACAATGTCAACTTGGACCGGGAAAGTGAAGATTGGTTTGGCATCATCTAAAATTTTGAAACGCCTCTTGAGAGATCCAAAAGCCCTCTCTACCGTCACTCGTAGAGATGAGTGCCTAAGGTTGAATAGCTCCTTGTCATTTTGGACCGGTTTGTTGCCCCACTCATTCAATGGTACCTCACGCCACGAAAAGGTGGTAAGAACCCAGGCTTGGCTCCATAACCGACATCAACTAGGTAGTACTTTCCTAAAAAAATTGGTTACAATGGTTTCGTAAGGAAGTAACAAATGGACAATTTATATCTTGGTCAACGTCTTACCAGGTGGTACTTGTAAGCCTCTCTCACGAGTTAATGCATCAGCTAAGACGGTCACGTCGTGTGCGGACCCTTCCCAACCAGCCAACACATATGTGAAGCGGAGGTCAAAATCTACTGCTGCCATCACATTTTGAGTGGTAAAGGCCTTCCTACCTCAAAAAGAAGGCTCCACATCTTTGGTAACACCTGCTCGCACATGTGTACCATCGATAGCTCCAATACAATCCTATATAGTGACCAATATTAAATGTCATATCATATAGCCTAGGCGCGCCTTGATGGGTTATGCCCACCTCGGGTGCCCCCCGGACCACCTCTTTGCTCTATAAATACCACAATATTCCAGAAACCCTAGAAGAGGCATCGAAATATTCATCCAGCCGCTGCAGAGTCCAGAACCACTAGATCCAATCTAGACACCATCACGGAGGGGTTCACCACTTTCATTGGTGCCTCTCCGATGATGCATGAGTAGTTCTCTGTAGACCTTCAGGTCGCGGTTAGTAGCTAGATGGCTTCCTCTCTCTCTCTCTCTCTCGCTGGATTCTCAATACAATGGTCTCTTGGAGATCCATATGATGTAACTCTTTTGCGGTGTGTTTGTTGGTACCTGATGAACTTGGAATTTATGATTAGTCATATCTTTTTATATCCATGAAAGATATTTGAGTTTCTTTGATCTCTTATATGCATGATCTCTTATAGCCTTGTATTTCTTCTTCGATATTTGGGTTTTGTTTGGCCAACTTGATCGATTTGTCTTGCAATGGGAAGAGGTGCCTGGTAGTGGGTTCGATCTTACGGTGCTCGATCCCAGTGACAGAAGGGGAAACGACATGTATGTATCATTGCTACTAAGGATAAAAAGACTAGACCTATATCTACCGCCATATAGATAAATGGATCTTGTCTACATCATGTCATCGTTCTTATTGCATTACTCCGTTTTCCCATGAACTTAATACACTAGATGCATGCTGGATAGCGGTCGATGTGTGGAGTAATAGTAGTAGATGCAGGCAGGGTCGGTCTACTAATCTTGGACGTGATGCCTATGTAATGATCATTGCCTGGATATCATCATGAGTATTTGAAGTTCTATCAATTGCCCAACAGTAATTTGTTTACCCACCGTTTGCTATTTTTCTCGATAGAAGCCACTAGTGAAACCTACGGCCCCCGGGTCTTTCTTCTCATATATTTGCCATTGCGATCTACTTTTCCTTTGCATTTTTATTCAGATCTATTAAACCAAAAAAATACAAAAATACCTTGCTGCACTTTATTTATTTGCGATCTATTATTTTAATCTATTACAGTTTATCTCACGTCCGATTGCCAATTTCTGGCGCCGTTACCCGAATGGGATTGACAACCCCTTTAACACGTCGGTTGCGACGTGTTGTTATTTATGTGCAGGTGCTGTCTACGTTGTGTTGCTTGGTTCTCCTACTGGTTCGATACCTTGGTTTCATAACTGAGGGAAATACTCTACCATCGCTGTGCTACATCATCCCTCCGTCTCCGGGGAAATACCGATGTAGTTCTAGCTACCATCAAGGAGAATTTCTGGCGCCGTTGCCGGGGAGGATCTTCAACATAACCAGCTTCCTAATCACAAATATTATCTCCTTGCAATTTACATTATTCGCCATTTGCCTCTCGTTTTCCTCTCCCCCACTTCAATTTTTTTCGCCATTTTATTTGCCCTCTTTTTCGTTCGCCCTTTTTCTCGTCGGATCTTTTGTTTGCTTGTGTTACCATGTGCCTTCTATTTGCTTGCATCTTCGCTTGCTAAAAATCTATTGATATGGATCCCCATCCACTTGCTAATCTTTAAAAAAAGATCCAATCATGACGAACCAATTGCTAGTGAGTTGAGTGCACTAGATCATCTTTATGAAGTTTTGCTTGAGAATCATGAATCTGAAAATTGTGATGAAGAAATTTATGAAGTGATTCATGATAGCTCCTTGAATGAAAAGCATGATTGCAATAATTTTACTATAAATTCTATTAATGTCAATTGTGCTAATAATATGCAAAACCCCAAGCTTGGGGATGCTTGTTTTGTCATGTACGCTACTTATTGCAATGATCATCATTGGGCTGATAATGTTTCTTATGATCTTGAGAATTTATTTAAGCCTCATTATGAATATGTTTGCGATAATATTGAAAGTGGGTTTGGAGAGGTCATGACTTTATTTGATGATAATCCCACTATTTTGGAAGAGTCCCAACTTTGCATGCATGTGGATCATAAAGAGAAAATTATATATGATAGTTATATTATTGAATTTGATTATGATCCTACATATAATTAGTATGAGAAAGGAAAATATGGTTGTAGAAATTTTCATGTTATTAAATTTCCTCTCGTTATGTTGAGATTGTCAATCTTTTATTCCTCTCCTTTGCATATGCTAGATATTTCTTGTCTTGACAATTTGTTTTCCTATTAAATTCCTATGCATAGGAAGTATGTTAGACTTAAATGTGTTTGTCACATGTTTCTTGATGCTCTCTTTGTGTTTCAATTATTATCTTTCGTGTGAGCATCGTTGAAATCTTATGCCTAGCTAAGGGCGTAAAACTATAGTGCCTGTTGGGAGGCAACCCAATGAATAAAATTTATTTTTGCCTTTTACTTTCTGTTCTTGAGTGTTAACACAATTATGCTACTGTTATGATTGTGTTTTTTATGTTTTAATTAGTGTTTGTGCCCAGTAGAACCGATAGGATCTTCTTGGGTGATAGTTGTTTGATCTTGCTGAAAAAGACAGAAACTTTGTGCTCACGAAATTAATTCTCGTTTTTATTCAGAAAGAGATTTTGCACTGATTCTTTTTTGCAGAGGATTAATATACAAATTTCCCTGGTCTTCCTATTTCGGTAGAATTTTTGTAGTTCAAGAAGTATTCTTTTAAATCAGATTGCTACAGACTGTTCTGTTTTGACAGATTCTGTTTTCTTTGTGTTGTGTGCTTATTTTGATGGCTCTATGGTTTTCTTTGATGAGTTTTTGCCATAGAAAAGTTGCAACACAGTATATATAATACAAAAAAAAATAAGAATTGGTTTGATACAGCACTTATAGTAGTGGTTTATTTTTCTTACACTAACGGATCTCACGAAGGTTTTGTTGAGTTTTGTGTGATTGAAGTTTTCAAGTTTTGGGTTATCTTACGATGGATGAAGGAAGGATGTAAGAGCCTAATCTTGGGGATGCCCCAGAATCCCAAGCTATTATCCAAGAATGAGCAACCAACTAAGCTTGGGGATGCCCCCGAGTGGCATCCCCACTTTCTTCCAACAACTATCGGTATTTTACTCGAGGCTATATTTTTATTCATCACATGATATGTGTTTTGCTTGGAGCGTCTTGTATGATATGTGTCTTCCCTTGTTTTATTTTGTGTTTTAAGACATCAATCCTTGCTGGCCACACCTATTTGAGAGAGCTAAAATTATATCATGACTTGTTAGAATTGCTCTCTATGCTTCACCTAAATCTTTTATGAGCTAGGACTTGCTCTAGTGCTTCACTTATATCTTTTGAGAACGGTGTGCTTTGTTATTTTTCAAGAAATGCTCTCTTGATTCACTTAGATTTATTTGAGAGTTAGTAAAATTTTGAAGAAATTCTCTCTTGCTTCACTTAAATAATTTTGAGAGAAAGAAAATTTGTTATGCTCATGATCTTCACTTATATTTGTTTGAGCTTATGAAAAACAACACACGAAAATTAGTCCCAAAGTGATAGATATCCAAGAAGGATAAAAGAAATAAAAATGTCATGAAGATCATTGGACAAAATAAACTTGATTCTTAGTAATAGTTTTGAGATATGATGATGTGATATCTGAGTCATGTTGATGAGTAATTGTGCTCTAGTAAGAATATTGGTGTTAAGGTTTGTGATTCCCTATGCATGCACGAAAGTCAATAATCATGCAATGAAAATTATATTCTACTTGTGGTGCATTATTCGGTGTTAATTATGCTTAATGCTTGCTTATGAGATTATTCATTTCTTGGTTGGTCGCTTCCCAATCTTTTGCCAGCCTTCACTTTGCACCAAGTATGACCTCTACTTGTTCATCCAAAATCCTTTAAACCAGTTTATCCACACGAGTCCACTTTATCTACCTATATGCGGTATTATTTTGCCGTTCTAAGCAAATTTGCATGTGACATCTCTAACTTTCATAAATAAACTTCTCTTTTGTGTGTTTGTTTTGCTCGCGGAACGGTAACGGGTGGCTAATATTTTCCATGCTAGATGTGTTATTCTCAAGATGAGTGTTTATTCACTTGTCATTGCACGAGAGTAAGGCAAAGGTCTTAGGGATGCCTAGTCCCGAAATGCAAAAATGAATTTACTTTATGTTGTCAAATAATAAATTCCTTGGAAAGTGTTGGTATGGAGGGCACCCATGGATACAGTTAGCCATGGAAAGTGAAAGAATGGTGAAAAAAGGAATAAACTTTATTTTCTGTTTGGGAACCGCCTATGGCATATCTAGCATGGAAAGTGTTCAGAACTCTAAGTCATTTTCGTTGGTGGGATGGATACACCTCCCAAAATGTTTTTATCTCTAATTTTTCGCTTTGAGCTCTAGCACCTCTACAAATCCCTACTTCCCTCTGCGAAGGGACTTTCTTTTACTTTATGCAATTTTTATTTTGAAATTTGAGCCTCCATCTTCTCTCATAAAAAGCACCAACTAGGAGGCAATATGATCGTGCTCAAGTATTGGGTGTAGTTAATATTCGAGTGTGTTTCATGAATGGATCAATGTTTGAGCATGATGGGCTAGGGATAACTTATTTTAGTGTTGATATTTGAAAGACATGGTTGCTTGTTGATATTCTTGATTATATAAATTATTATGTCAAAACTAGACTATTGCTTTGAACAACTAAAAGTCCAAATGTCCATGCTATAAATAAAAGAATATGTTATGACTTGATGAACAACACTCCACATCAAAAATTCTGTTTTTATCGCTTACCTACTCAAGGACGAGTAGGAGTTAAGCTTGGGGATGCTGATAAGTCTCCAACGTATCTATAATTTTTGATTGTTCCTTGCTGTTTTATTATCAATCTTGGATGTTTTATAATCATTTTATAGTCATTTTATATCATTTTTTGGTACTAACCTATTGACATAGTGCCAGTTGCTGTGTTTTTCCATGTTTTTACATTGCAGGAAATCAATATCAAACGGAGTCCAAATGCCAAGAAACTCCATGATGATTTTTATGGGCCAGAAGAAAGACAATGGGCCCTGGTTGCACCTGGGGGGGTGCCCCGAGGGGGGGGGGGCTCAACCCACCAGGACGCACCAGGAGGCCCAGGCGCGCCCTGCTGGGTTGTGCCCACCTCGGGTGCCCCCCGGACCGCCTCTTTGATCTATAAATACCACAATATTCCAGAAACCCTAGAAGAGGAGTCGAAATATTCATCCAGCCGCCGCAGAGTCCAGAACCACCAGATCCAATCTAGACACCATCACGGAGGGGTTCACCACTTCCATTGGCGCCTCTCCGGTGATGCGTGCGTAGTTCTTCGTAGACCTTCGGGTCTGTAGTTAGTAGCTAGATGTCTTCCTCTCTCTCTCTCGCTGGATTCTCAACACAATGGTCTCTTGGAGATCCATATGATATAACTCTTTTGCGGTGTGTTTGTTGGGATCTAATGAACTTTGAGTTTATGATCAGTCATATCTTTTTATATCCATGAAAGTTATTTGAGTTTCTTTGATCTCTTATATGCATGATCTCTTATAGCCTCGTATTTCTTCTCTGATATTTGGGTTTTGTTTGGCCAACTTGATCTATTTGTCTTGCAATGGGAAGAGGTGCCCGATGGTGGGTTCGATCTTACGATTGCTCGATCCCGATGATGAAGGGGAAGCGACACGTACATATCGTTGCTACTAAGGATAAAAAGACGAGATCTATATCTACCGCCATATAGATAAACGGATCATGTCTACATCATGTCATCATTCTTATTGCATTACTCCGTTTTTCCATGAACTTAATACACTAGATGCATGCTAGATAGCGGTCGCTGTGTGGAGTAATAGTAGTAGATGCAGGCAGGAGTTGGTCTACTAATCTTGGACGTGATGCCTATGTAATGATCATTGCCTGGATATCGTCATGAGTATTTGAAGTTCTATCAATTGCCCAACAATAATTTGTTTACCCATCATTTTCTATTTTTCTCAAGAGAAGCCACTAGTGAAACCTACGGCCCCCGGTCTTTCTTCTCATATATTTGCCTTTGCAATCTACTTTTCCTTTGCATTTTTATTCAGATCTATTAAACCAAAAAAATACAAAAATACCTTGCTGCACTTTATTTATTTGCGATCTATTATTTCAATATATTGCAATTTATGTCACGTCCGCTTGCCAATTTCTGGCGTCGTTACCCGAAAGGGATTGACAACCCCTTTAACACGTCGGGTTGCAAGGTGCTGTTATTTGTGTGCATGCGTTGTTTATGTTGTCTTGCTTGGTTCTCCAACTGGTTCGATACCTTGGTTTCATAACTGAGGGAAATACTTTACCGTCGTTGTGCTACATCATCCCTCCCTCTCCGGGGAAATACCAACGTAGTTCTAGCTACCATCACACACCAAAGAACCCATGGCCTCGCACTCCCATTCGGGTGGACCAACGGCATTCCGACAAAACAGATCTACTGCCATAACACTCTCCCAGCCACTCCGACCAACACCCCCTTTTGGGTTCAGTCCTGGGTGGCCCCGTGCCTACCAAAGGCATCAACGGCCACCGTCGTGGCAAAACAGCCACCATCGTGGCAAAACAAAAACGGTCCCAACCGGTGACAAAACCGGTTACATCAACTACAGGCACACAAGGCTTATGTCCGCCTACCTGATCAGGGTAGCGCACGCCCATAACCTTCCCTCGTTGGAGGCACCGGTGAGAGGCACGACAATAAACCTGATACGTCTCCAACGTATCTATAATTTTTGATTGCTCCATGCTATATTATCGACTGTTTTGGGCAATATTGCGCTTTATTTTCCACTTTTATATTACTTTTGGGACTAACCTGTTAACCGGAGGCCCAGCCCAAATTTGTTGTTTTATGCCTATTTCAGTGTTTCGTGGAAAAATAATATCAAACGGAGTCAAAACGGAACGAAATCAACTGGAGAAGTTATTTTTGGAAGGAAACCCACCTGATAGACTTGGACTCTACGTTAGAAGATACGGGAGCTGGTCACGAGGGTGGGGCGCGCCACCCCTAGGGCGCTTTGTCGGCGTTCTGAGGAACAGGGGTACCCAGACTTGCACTGCGGCTGCTGGCGTGGCTCAAGGGGTGGCCAGTCGGCCCGTCTTCATCGGCCAAGCTCAAGACCCTCGCGAGGCCAAGCCTCATGAGGCGGACGACAGAAGCTTCCTCGAGCACAGCCTCGTCAGGCTGGCTCGCGAGGCGGAGAGATCAAGGCGGGGTACCTCACGAGGTGCCCATGGCGCAAGCCATGACGACCAAGGCGCGCCAGGCGGGCGCCAGCCAGCAGAAGTGTCCTCATTTCCTCTTTGGTGCAAAGGAGGCAAGCGCAGGCGAGAGCATTAAGCAAAGGCAGCCGTTTCGGTGCAACAAGACCAAGACCGTCGCAACGGCAGGAAGGAGGTCATCGTGGAGCCCAAGCCGGCGTCACCACCAGAGCCTTTGACAGGCGAGGACCAACTTTAGTCAGGATAAGTGTACTAGATGTTCCCCTTCAAAATGGCCAATTGTTGGCGCCCTTCCCGCTCAATATTTGGGACGAGGTCCAGGGCCTCTGCCTATAAGTAGAGCTAGCCACCACAGAGGGGATATCTCATCTTAGCTTGATCCAATCCAATTGGGAGCCTAGCCACAAGAACACCTCACCCTCGCAAGGCTGTTCTTCCTTGTATTGTTCATCATCAGCCCAAGAGGCAATCCACCACACCACACACTGGAGTAGGGTGTTACACCACAATGGTGGCCCGAACCAGTATAAACCTTGTGTCCCATGTGTTGCTCTTCGTGTAGTTTTAGATCCTTGCGAGGCGACGAGGTGCAGGTAGGTAGGGGGTGAGATCTCCGCGTGCACCCCAGAGTTCGAACCTAGAGGGTTTGCCGGAACCCGAAATCCGACATTTGGCGCGCCAGGTAGGGGTGCGCCGAAATCCGCCTTCTGCCGCTTCACGCCCCATCGCCTCGTCATCATCATGTCCGGTGACCAGGCGGGCAACCCTGATCCCTGGGCGGCCTGGCCCGCCCACGCAGAACCGCTTCGCCTGGCGACCCATGCCCAGTGCAGCTCGCGGTCCGCAGGCGCTGCGGGCAGCGGCGACGCAGTCGAGTAACGACAGCTCTCATGCATGGCGGCGCGGTCGGCGGCGAGGCCTCAACCATGCGGCAGCCACGACGCCCGTACACACGACGGGGCAGGCGAACTCAAGGGCCGTGCTCACGGTGGCTCGAGAGCTCTTGCAATGCAAGCTCTTTGGAGGCGGCCGCGACGTCTTCTTTGGGCGGGTGGCGAGCTCCTGGCTTCGCCGCGCCGGGGCTCACCCTTCGCACCCAACTCCCACCTCAGGTCCAGGCGGCCCACGCGAGGCCCCACGCCGCCAAGCACAGCTCAAGCGGACTCAAGGCCACCCCAGCGCCAGCCAGGCCGTCGGCCCGGCCAGCAGTGGTGCTGCCTCCGCCCGGCCAGCGAAGAAGGACTCGCCCGACCCACGGCCCCGATGGGCCACCGCTTCTACCACCCCTGGTGGGAGGCTCAAGCAGGACTGCGTGGCACACGGGGCACTACGGTGCAGCATTCGGGATGGCGGCCCCGGAAGAGTACGTGCCCCACATGATGGATCAAGGGCACGCGCAGGAGGACGAACACGGCTCGCTCCTCGGCCCAAGCTGGGGGGACGAGGCACGAGAAGCTGAGCTCTTCCAGGAGCCCCGGGAAAGCCCCGTCGGCCGCGCTGGAAGCAACGATTATCGGGTACCGCTAATTCCTCAGGAGCAGGCATACACTAACCATGGATCGCAGGAGGTACAGGTCGCCACAGCGGACGGCTGCCCCACTCCTGCTGTTTCCTACCCCTCTGGAGGAGGGCGCCGGGGGCTGCAGGAGAGGGGCCGAGATCCGGCATCACCATCGTGGAGTTCGGAGCAAGGCGTCCTCAGGAGGTAGGCCCTCTGCCGGGGAGGCGCCTCAGGGCCTACCCCTGGCAGAGGACCCATGGTCGTCGGGGGAACCGCTGGCGACCGCTCTACCCCATCGACGGCATCCTCGGTTTCCGGTCATTGTCGGTGGCACTAGAGTGTGGCGCAAGGCGTGGCCCTTGTCTGGCGATATGAAGCAAGGCCGGTACCTGTGAAGAAGGCCCAGTGCCTGTGAAGCTCGCCGCCCCGTGACACTCTCACGTAATAATGAGTGGGGCTGTACATGCCCCGGAGTCTCAGGAGCGCCGGCCTCAGGCCCTGGGGCTCCCTCGCATGCCCAGTGGCAGCACTTAGCTCCGCGCTGGTGAGAAGACGTCCAAGACTAGACTAGGTGCCGGGCGCAGATTTTTCTGCTTTTCTTGCTTTTTCCCTTGGCTGTCGCTCCCCCCCCCCCTTTGGATTTAAGTTGGATTCGAGCATGCGATTTGCGTGTGTTCGTGGAAGGGGTGTTTAGTCTCGTTCGAGCAATCTCTCGCGTTCTGGTTACCACTCTGCCTCAGCTGCCTCCCCTCGTGAGCCCCTCGCGAGCCAGGCCAGGCCTAGCATGCGCACAGACCGGACCGCCATCACCACGCCCTCTCAGGAGGTTCTCGTCACAAGTTAAATGGGCTCGTTCAGGGAGCACATGGAGCGCCACAGCCCTCCGCAGGCTATCTCGAGGCCCACGCGGGTCGAAGGTAAACAAGTCAGCCAGCTCGTCATAAGGCCAGCCACTTGGCGCAGCGTCTGGTGATATCGCATCTACTGTCGCTAGCGCAAGTTTTTACACGAGGTCTCCTCCTCCCAAAATGCTCTTACAACCTTGAGGCCAAGCCGAACTCTACTTCGCGCAGATAAAAGCGGGGGCAGCACGCGATCAATCGGATAAATCCCCCAATGCATCCTCAAGATCACCTCCTGAATCGCCGCTGGTGTCGCTGGCCTCGCCATCGCCCTCTGCGTCGCCGTCAGCGGCGTCAGGGCCGTTCATCACGCCACCTTCATCAGCGGCCACGACCACGCCGTCGTCGTCATTAGCGAAGGCCCTGACGAGGGCATCCACGTTGTCTTCCACCCAATGCGCCAGGTCGTCCCGGACGGCACAGGGTCTGAAGGCGATAAGCGACATCAAAATCGAAGTTGGGGTCCATGTCCCGAAGATGGCTAAAGACGCGAGAAAAGGCACGCCCGAGCAGGGCGCGGCTCCTACCCTCCACCAACCTGTTGGCTCTGCCCGACCGCACCTCCAGCTGCGTCACCACATCAGTGAAGAACTGAAGGTTACCAGCATAGTTAATCGCATGAGGCTCGCCAACGGCCGCCTCGCAGATGTTGCCCAAGGCCGTGTTAGCTCTTTCCGGGCGTGCGAAGCATAGGGCCATGCTCGTGCTCGAGATCTGCAGCTGGCGCCTCTCGTCCTCGTTCCGCCGCTGGCGGCCTCGGCCGCATCCACCGGCGACGCAAAAGCGCCTCGGCGGGGAAAATCGGCTTCTCTGCGCCACGCCAAGGGCGGCCCGGGAAGCGTCGGCCCGCCGTGTCACTTCATCCAGCTTGGCCCTCAGGGTGGCGGTCCTGCCTTCAGCTTCGGCCCTGATCAACCCCAGCCTCTCCTCGAACTCGCGCTCGAGGTTCAAGCGGGCCGTCGCCACCCGGCGATCAACCTCTTCCAGGAATCGGGCCTCCCGCGCAGCGACATCATCCTCCGCCTGCGTCACCAGGCGCTCCCTCGTCTCCAGCCGCTCAAGATCGCGGGCGCGCTCGGCAGCTTCCAGCGTTAGTGCCTCCTCGCGTCTCCGGAGCTCTGCCTGGTCGACCGAAGCCCCCTTCATCGACGCAAGGGCCGTCTCACGCAGCTCCACCTGCTGCTCCAGGGAATTGCTCCACGCCTGGAGCTCCCGCGCCAGCTCCTCCTCCGCCTCACGCCGCCGGTCAGCCTCCCGGGCCTCCTCGACGGCCCGGGAACGGGCCTCCCGTGAGGCCGCCAGCAACGCCTCGACCTTCTCATTTTCGAGGTCACGCTGGTGGCGCGCAAGGGCAATGGCCACCTTCAGCTTGCGCCCCTCTTCAGCCAGGCGCAGGCCCACAGCTTCAAGGCGTGCATCTTCGTCAGCAAGCTCTACACCAAGCTGGCCCACTGCTTCAGCCGCCCTCGGGAAAAACCCTTGGCGAAGGGCACGGCGCTCCCGGGCGCGCCCGAGCACGTCTTCTGCGTCATCATCCGCCCCAAGTAAGCGCGGGGGGCCACGAATCATCACTCCCCCTCTGGCCAGGGGGCTGGGGGCTGGCACCCTCGTGATGGCCGGGCATGCCCCGCCAGAAGCCCGGCCTAGAGCTGGCTCGTCCCCGAACGAAGAACGAAGGGCCGACCTCAGCCAATCGCTGTCCACGACCAGACGAGGAGCCCAAGGCAGGCTGGCTATGCCCTGGGAAGGCTCGTGAAGGAGGGTCGCGAGGTGCGCAGAGCCACGATGCGCCACAGGATGGCTCACCTCTTCGACCGGCCTCACCACAAGGGCTCTGCTTGAGCTCGGAGCATCCGAAGACGGTGGAGAGGGCGAAGCCTGAGGGGATAGCTCCTCAGCCATCTCCGTGAGCTCGGTAGGAAGGGCCCTGCGGAGCAAGGATCAGCCGAAGCAACGGGAAAATAAGGAACCAGGAAAGGGGAAGGCTTACTCATCAATGGCGAAATACTTCCTGCGCTTCAGCAGGCGGCAAGGGTAATCGTCACCCCAAGGACTCCCTTCTCTTCCGGAGAGCCTCGAAGTCCACGCGGAAGTGGCCCAGGAGTTCAACGCAGGGGTCAGCCTGCAACGAGGAAGAAGCACCAAGGTGACCCGCGTCAGGGGCGTCGTCCTGGCGCACGCCGCCGGTCGCCTCACCAAGAAGGGTAGCCGAGGCCTCAGGGGCCTCGGCCACGGAGCCGCAGGGCAGCAGGTCAGCGCCTCACCCGCAGAAGACGGGCCTCAGGAGCTGCCACCTCAGGAGTACCGCCTGGCGTCGTCGTCCCGGCGGAGGCTCCACCAGCCTCCGGTGGCCTTTGCCTCCCTGCTCCACCACTCGAGGAAGGACCGCCGTGGGCGACTGGAAGGGCAGTCACCACTACTGGGTTCTCGCGAGGCCCCATGAGGCCTGCGGGGCGCAGTCCCCATTCGTCGAAGCTGGGCATCTGCTTCAAGAAGTCACCCCTGCTCGAGCAAAGGTACAACAAAGCACCCCCTTGCCGGATGCTGCCGGGGGAAGGGTCCCCAGTCAGGATCATGAGAACCTTCCTCAACACTTGAGCGTCAGTCCTCCTCCACGGAGCCTCATGCGGTCCTCACGCCTGCCGAAGGCCCACATCCGACGGGAATGGCGCTGGAGAGGGGCAATGCAGCATAGGAGGAACTCATTCGCCACCTTGGGCGCCGTCACGCCGAGCGCCCTCAAATGCGCTGCGAGCAGCCAGACGAAGACGAGCCGGGGCTCGTGGCGTCTCCTGCCCCACCAATTGGGGACATCGAGGCGATGTTGGCTCCGCGGGGGGCTGGGCACCCGACATCCACATACAGCCACCGCTCATGAACCCGGATCTTGGCAGAGGAAGGTTGAAATCAATCCACAAGCCACTGTTTATGATGCGGCAATGAAGCTCACGCACCCCGAGCATTGGGTGGGGTCGATGAGGCGCAAAGAGAAGAAGTGACGCAGCAAGGCAACTGAAGGAGGGATGCCCATCATTGCCTCACAGACAAAGGCGAAAATGGCAAGAAGAGTAATGGATTCAGGACCCAAATGCATCATATGGATCTGTAGCGGAAAGCACAGCGTTGAAGAAATTGGAAAAGGGGGAAACCAGTCCCGCCCACAGGGCGTCGGCGAAGTACCAGACCTCGGTGACTATTTTGTCAATGGAGAAGTGAGATGCGGGCGAGACCGTCGTCCTCCCTTTTCGTTGAAGATAGTGGCGAGGGCGAGCTGACCTTGTCCAAGCCTTCTCGGTTGAGTATGATCGACCGATCGGCAATGCAGAGCCGTCGACAACGGCGAACGGGCGGAGGCACAGCTTCTTCCTTTCCCTTCTTCGTTGGATCCATGGCGGCGAAAGGGGAGGATTGAGATTGGATTGGAAGCGGAGGCGGAGCTCGAGAGGAGGAAGAGCAGGAGACGGTCGAGCAGCGAAAAGAGGGATGACTGTGTGCAACCGCGGGTCCGCCTAGCTGGGTGCAAAATAAGGAGGCGTGGGGGAACAGGGACGCCCACGTCCAATCAACCGCCACGCGGCGTCCGAGGCCGCGGGCTGTTAGGGCCAGCGGCGCTTCGCACTTGCCCCTTCGCTTCTCTGCTAAGCCAAGTCCAGGCGCGCCTTGGGCCGGGGCTCTTGTCGGCGTGCAGAGCAGGGTACCCAGACTTGCTGCTGCGCGGCTGCGGCGTGGCTCAAGGGTGGCCAGTCGCCCATCTTCATCGGCACAAGCTCAAGACCCTCGCGAGGGCCAAGCCTCATGAGGCGGACGACCTGGCTTCCTCGAGCACGGCCTCGTCGGTGGCTTGCGAGGCGGAGAGATCAAGCGGGGTACCTCACGAGGTGCCCATGGCGCAAGCCATGACGACCAAGGGCGCCAGGGGGCGCCAGCCCAGCCAGATGTCCTCATTTCCTCTTTGGTGCAAAGGAGGCAAGCGCATGCGAGCATCAAGCAAAGGCAACCGTTTGATGCAACAAGACCAAGACCGTCTGGCGGCAGGAAGGAGGTCATCGTGGAGCCCAAGCCGCATCACCACGAGCCTTTGACAAAGCGAGGACCAACTTTAGTCGGGATAAGTGTACTAGATGTTCCCCTTCAAAATGGCCAATTGTTGGCGCCCTTCCTGCTCAATATTTGGGAAGAGGTCCAGGGCCTCTGCCTATAAGTAGAGCTAGCCACCACAGAGGGGATATCTCATCTTAGCTTGATCCAATCCAATCGAGAGCCTAGCCACAAGAACACCTCACCCTCGCGAGGTTGTTCTTCCTTGTATTGTTCATCATCAGCCCAAGAGGCAATCCACAACACCACACACTGGAGTAGGGTGTTACACCACAATGGTGGCCCGAACCAGTATAAACATTGTGTCCCATGTGTTGCTCTTCGTGTAGTTTTAGATCCTTGCGAGGCGACGAGGTGCAGGTAGGTAGGGGGTGAGATCTCCGCGTGCACCCCAGAGTTCGAACCTAGAGGGTTTGCCGGAACCCGAAATCCGACAGCGCCCCCTGTCTCGTGGGCCCCCCGAAGCTCCACCGACGTACCCCTTGCACCCATATATACCTACGTATCGTAAAACTTCCAGAAAAGAAGATAAATCGGGAGTTACACCGCCACAAAACCTCCAAAGCCACCAAAAACCAATCGGGACCTGTTCGGCACCTGGGAGGGAACCTCGCCGTGGCCATCTTCATCATCCCGGCGCTCTCCATGACAAGGAGGGAGTAGTTCACCCTCGGGGCTGAGGGTATGTACCAGTAGCTATGTGTTTGATCTCTCTCTCTCTCTCGTGTTCTTGATTTGGCACGATCTTGATTTATCGCGAGCTTTGCTATTATAGTTGGATCTTATGTTTCTTCTCCCCCTCTACTCTTGATGTATGTTTTGGTGATCAACTTGCGGGTTCCGCCCATGAACCTATGCATAGGGGTTGGCACATGTTTTCGTCGTGATTCTCCGGTAGAAACTTTGGGCACTCTTTGAGGTTCTATGTGTTGGTTGAATAGATGAATTTGAGATTGTGTGATGCATATCGTATAATCATACCCACGGATACTTGAGGTGACATTGGAGTATCTAGGTTACATTAGGGTTTTGTATGATTTGTATCTTAAGGTGTTATTCTAGTACGAACTCCTTTATAGATTGATCCGAAAGAATAACTTTGAGGTGGTTTCGTACCCTACCATAATCTCTACATTTGTTCTCCGCTATTAGTGGCTTTGGAGTGACTCTTTGTTGCATGTTGAGGGATTGTTATATGATCTATCTATGTTATTATTGTTGAGAGAACTTGCACTAGTGAAAGTATGAACCCTAGGCCTTGTTTCCTAGCATTGCAATACCGTTTACGCTCACTTTTACCACTTGTTACCTTGCTGTTTTATAATTTCAGATTACAAAACCAATATCTACCATCCATATTGCACTTGTATCACCATCTCTTCGCGAACTAGTGCACCTATACAATTTACCATTGTATTGGGTGTGTTGGGGACACAAGAGACTCTTTGTTATTTGGTTGCAGGGTTGCTTGAGAGAGACCATCTTCATCCTACGCCTCCCACGGATTGATAAACCTTAGGTCATCCACTTGAGGGAAATTTGCTACTGTCCTACAAACCTCTGCAGTTGGAGGCCCAACAACGTCTACAAGAAGAAGGTTGCGTAGTAGACATCAAGCTCTTTTCTGGCGCCGTTGCCGGGGAGGTGAGTGCTTGAAGGTATATCTTTAGATCTTGCAATCAAATCTTTTTGTTTCTTGTTTTAGCACTAGTTTAGTTTATAAAAGAAAACTACAAAAAAATGGAATTGAGTTTACCTCATATGCTTCATCTTTTTATTATCTTTCGTGAAAATGATGGGAAGGAAAATTGTGCTCAAGTGCTAGAAAAAGAATTACATAGAATGCTGGGCATAAAATATGTGAATGATGAGCATGATTGCAATGTTGTTAGTATGTGTCGGATTTTGGGTTCCAGCAGGCCCTCTAGGTTCGAACTCTAGGGTGCGCACGGAGATCTCGCCCCTACCTACCTGCACCTCGTCGCCTCGCTAGGATCTAAACTACCAAAGGAACAACACAAGAGACACAAGGTTTATACTGGTTCGGGCCACCATTGTGGTGTAACACCCTACTCCAGTGTGTGGTGTGGTGGATTGCCTCTTGGGCTGATGATGAACAATACAAGGAAGAACAACCTCACGAGGGTGAGGTGTTCTTGTGGCTAGGCTCTCGATCGGATTGGATCAAGCTAAGATGAGGCGAGATGTCTGGGTCTCTCCCTCTATAAGATGCCTCTACTACTGTGGTGGCTAGATCTACTTATAGGCAAGGGCCCTGGGCCTCTTCCCAAATATTGAGCGGGAAGGGCGCCAACAATTGGCCATTTTGAAGGGGAACATCTAGTACACTTATCCTGACTAAAGTTGGTCCTCACCTGTCAAAGGCTCTGGCGGTGACGCCGGCTTGGGCTCCACGATGACTTCCTTCCTGCCATGGCGACGGTCTTGGTCTTGTTGCACCGAAACGGGTGCCTTTGCTTGATACTCTCGCCTGCGCTTGCCTCCTTTGCACCAAAGAGGAAATGAGTACACTGCGCGGGCTGGCGCCCGCCTGGCACCCTTGGTCGTCATGGCTTGTGTCATGGGCACCTCATGAGGTACCCCGCCTTGATCTCTCTGCCTCCTCGCGAGCCAGCCTGACGAGGTCGTGCCTGAGGAAGCTTCCTGTCGTCCGCCCCGCGAGGCTTGGCCCCTCGCGAGGGTCTTGAGCTTGTGCTGATGAAGATGGGCCGTACTGGGCCACCCCTTGAGCCATGCCGTAGGCCGCAGGCAGGCAAGTCTGGGTACCGCCGTTCCCAGAACACCGACAGTAGCACCCGGGCCCAAGGCGCGCCTAGACTTGGCCGAGCAGAGAAGCGAAGGGGCAACTGCGAAGCGCCGCGGGCCCTAACAGCCTCCGGCCTTGGGCGCCGCGTGGCGGTTGATTGGACGTGGGCGGCTCTGCTCCCCCACGACGCCTCGACAACTGCATGAATTGACAAGGCCCTGCATGCAAAGCGGGTTATGATTACCTGCGATCGTGGAGGTCGACGGTTGGCCTTCCCTGGCCATAAGTACGGAACGACGCATGCCCTTCCAGTCCATCTCTTCTTGCTTCTCGTTCTTCTCTGTCCTTACTCCACCTTGCGGCAATGGCTCCGATCCGCCGGTTCTCCGCGGAAGAGAAGGGAAAGGCCCCCCGAGAGGGTCCCGACCCGCTTCCGCCAAAGAAACAGTTAGCCCTATGCCGTCGAGATGAGGGCGCCCGACAGGAGGTGTCGAGGCCTTGGTGCGAGCGGCCGCCGCCAGGGTTCCTGCTGCCCTTGTACGCCCACTTTGAGGGCCCTGAAAGAGTTGACGTCGGCGCCATGGGCGCCGCGCCCGTCGGTGTCGGCGGAGTCACAGCGGTGCGCGTTGTCCCTCTGGAGTCCATGTCGAGGCTCCTCACGAGTTTGTGCTCCACGCCACCATGCCTCCTCAGTCTTGGATCCGCCTTCCTCTGTTCCCTGCAAGGAATCGAAAAGCGCGCCCCGCGGGGGCTTGTAAGGTGCCTGTGGTTCTATTTGTTAATATGATCCTTGCCGTGAAGTAGTGCGAGATGCTCATTCCGTCTTAGCTTAGTTCTTCCTTTGGAACCTCACGAGGGCTTGGTGCTCTGCGCTGACAGGTCCCGGTCCCAAGGCAGGCTTCAGCCGTCGCTGGTATGCCAGGTCGCTATGCCGTGGTCAAGGCCAGGAGGTGAGCGGCCCGGGGTCCAGTAAGAGCCCCTGAGTCGAGATCCTCAGGAGGTCCCCTTTAGCGCTCAAGCAGCCATCGTTCAGCGAGAAAGGAGCGCGATGTTGCTAACACGGGATTGCATTAGGTGCGAGGTTGGCGCTGCGGTAGCCAGTGTTTCCGGAGGGTGACTTATCTCGGGAGTCAAGAACCGCTTCCTGGTGCGACGCCGGGTCCGCGCATCGGCAGGCGAGGGGTTGCCTGGTGAGGTCCCCACGTGCCTCTTCCCTCTCGCCTTTGCTCCCCTTTCTACTCTACGTCCTCGGGTCCCGGCCCTCGAGCGGGTCTCAGCCGTCGCTGCTATGCCAGGTCACGATGCCGTGGACAAGGCCAGAGGGTGAGGGCTGGAGAGCCAGTAGGAGCCCGTGAGTCGCGATGCTCAGGTACCCTCCCTTTAACGTGCAAGCGGTTCGCGCGGACGAAAGTGAAGAAGACGCCGTGAGGGCCTCACTTGGCGTTGCGCCTTGAAGAGATCCTGCAGGCTCACCACAAGAAGAACAAAAGTCCGCCATGACAAGCGACGGTCAGCCGTTGGTTGCTTTGGAGGGGTGACGAGGCACTGAAGGCCTGACGAGGTGGCGTGTCTTGAGGCTGCCGCGCCGAGCTCAGCCATTCAGGTTTGCCGGCGTTGCAGGGACGGACCCATGCGCAAGCGTCGTGTCGTTGGGGAGCAGCTTCATCAGTTGGTGTCAGTCAAGCAGGAAACTAGGTCAAGCACGTTAATCATGAAGGAGCAAGTTCATTTAGATAGGTGCAGGGGAGGCAGACGTCGCTGGGTCTAGCCCGAGCGACTTGGGGATGATGCATCCCGAGGGGCGCCCCCAACAAAGTAAGCTAGGAACATGAAGTAAAAGGGATACACACGCGAGGGCGGACCCACGCTGGCACAGGAATGATGCAGCCACAGGGGCGCTCCAGTGGAAATGAAACTTGAAGGATGTCACGATAACGTTGAAGGCGAAGGATCTGAAGTAGCGGACGTTGTGGGCTGCGGAAGCCGACCTTCACGAGCCCCAGGCCCAGGAGCCTCGGGAGGCTCGAGGCGCTGGTGGCTCCTCGCGGACCATCTCCATCTCCGCCAGACTGCGGAACGCCTGGCCTCTTGAGCCTCCGGATGCTCCCATGAGGCGCCGCACGTGGCGTCCGCGTTCGGCGCGCCGTAGGGCATCGAATGTAGGCTGTGGGGTGGACCTTCGCGGCGTCCAGCGTGAGGGCGAGCGCTCTGAGGCGGCTCGGTTGAGCCTGGTATGTCGATGCAGATCGCATCTCACCATCCTCGCTGGATGGGGAGCTACGGCGAGTGGCGGCTGCCACTCATGACTCTTGACTCCTGCAGCTCTGAATGATCTGGTGACGAACTCCGAGGTTTGGCACTCCTTGCCTCGCTCCTTCCTGAGGGAAGCGTGCTTTGAAACACGCCTCAAGTGGTGCCCAAGCGCCTCCTTGTGACCTTAGCAAGGTCGTGGCCCTCGGAGAGAGCCCCGAGCCTTGCTTGAGGAGCGCCAGCGCACCTTCCTATCTGACGAAGGAGGTGCCCCTGAGCAGGCGCGGACCACGAGGGCCTGCCTCCGAGGGTCGGGCCTGGTGATGGCTTCTTCTTCTTGGGAGGCGGTCTCGGGAGCCTCCGCTCCTGCGATCTGGGTCTTCAAGTGATGCGGCTTGAAAAGCTCGCTCCGGGGAGCACTGCTGCGTCTCTTTCTTCACAAGGCACCGTGATGATTCCGCCGCTTCTGGCATCTTGAGGGCGTTGTAGCCGTGATGAGTCACGGCCATGAACTTGGCGAGCTGGGTACCGAGGATGGCATTGTATGGCGGCGAATGTGGGCGACATCAAAGTCGGCGAGCTCGGTCTTGATAGTTGTCGCGCGCCCGAAGGTGACGGGAGGCGGACCTGCCCAATCGGAACCGTGGAGCCATCGGTGACTCAAAGAAAGGCTTGGTTGGGTGAAGCTGATTGTGAGGCACTTGGATATTGTTGAATGTCTCTACGGACGGGACATTGAGCCTGCTCCGCCATCGATGAGGTCTGGTGACTTGCGTTCGCGATGATTGGGGAACAAAGCATCGGGAGGACTCCGCTGTGGCCAAGCACTTGAGCTGATCCGCTGAGCTGAGCGTGATGGCGCCGCGCTGACCACCCGAGAGGCGTGTGGCTTCGAGCTTGGGAGGACTGCATTCACTTCACAGGCGAACTGCTTGAAGATCGTTGAGAGTGCAGGGCTTGAGCTCCGCCCGGGATGCAAGCGATCATGGCAGCTCCTAAAGCCCCAGCCCCTCGTCCTGATGATGGTCTTCATTTCTCCTTGGCTGCGGCGGTAGAGGAGGGAGGCATGCGTTTCCTTGCGGGCGATCCTCGCGAGGCTGATCCCTCCAGCCTCCCTCGCGAGGCTGATCCTACCAGCGATCCTCGCGAGGTCGGTCACGCCACCCCTGGCGAGGGCCACAGTCTTCCCAGTGTCCTGCGTTTCTTCCTCCTCCTCGGCCGTAGCCTCGATCGTTGCGGTCGGGGCGTCGACCAATTCTCCCTTCTCGCACGGCTCGGAGCTCTTGACATTCGTTGGTGTTGTGGGTGTGGAGGTCGTGGTACACACAATACCGGCTGCCCTTGGAAGACTCAGGCTGATCTCTGCCTCGCTTGGTATCTGGTTCTGTCGCGAGCACGGTAGCCCCCTTGCGCTTCACGTCCTTGGCCTTGGGCTTCTTCTCTTCTGGGTCTGCGACTGGCAACTCAAGGAGGGAAAGGCGTCCTTCCTCAGCCCTGGCGCACTTGGTCGCCAAGTTGAACAGCTCCAAGGATGTGCACAGATCTTTCATGCATCGCCAGCTCCTCCTTCATCTTGACATCACGCACACCGTCGGAGAAGGCCGAGATTATGGCCTCCTCGGTCACCTTGGGAATCTTGAGGCGTGCGTTGTTGAAGCGCTGGATGTATTTCTGCAGGGTCTCCCCTGGCTGCTGCTTGATGTGGCGCATGTCGCTCACGACAGGAGGCCGGTCACGAGTACCTTGGAAGTTGGCGATGAAGCGGGTGCGCATCTCGTCCCAGAGGAGATCGTGCGAGAGCCAGTTCGAGGAGCAGTGCGGGCTCCGTCCTTGAGTGCCATGGGAAACCAGTTCGCCATGACCTTCTCGTCCCGTTGGCGGCTTGATGCCCAGCTCGTGAGCTGAAGGAACTCCACGAAATCGGCCGTGCCGTCATAGCGAGGAGGCAGGTCTGGCTTGAACTTGCGGACCCGCGACGCAGCGCAGCTTCGGTGGTGAAAGCGCGCAGCCTCTCGTGGCCACGAGAGGCCTTTGGTGATGAAGAGCCTGGTCTTGCGGGTCCCCATGCGCTACTGCTGGGAGCAGCGCTGGGTCTTAGCATCTTTGGAGCAGGCCTTGATCGTGTGAGCCGGTGCGAGGAGCACTCGGGCAGCTTCTTGGGGCGAGGACCTCTTGACAGCTCTGCTCTTGCTGCTGGCTGGCACCGGACGGAGTGGGTTCCGCCCGAGGCCACGCGCCTTGGGGCCAAGCGCCTTCTTGAGGGGGAGGCGGCGGCGCCTGAGCTTCATCGCCCGGGCAGGCGGGCGCGATGCAGCGAGAAGGGCGGCGTGGGGAGCCCCTGCGGCGCGACGAGCTCGGTGTGCGCGGTCGAGCCACTCTTCGTGACGCGTCGTCGGCAGGCGGTAGCGCAGGAGCTTGTTTGCCGCGATGGCGCAGCTCGAGCCTCCATGGGCGCGCGGGCGCGAGACGAAAACCAGTGGGGCGAGTGAAGGAGCAGCGATACGGCTGTCTCGCCTCCTGAGCGGATCTTTGGGATGATGCTTGCTGCTCGTTCCCGCCGGGCGATGGCGGAGTTGACGGCAGCGGCACGGAACGGCGGGCGGCGCGCCGACGGGGCTGTCTGGCGGCGCGGTAGCGAGGCGGCTCGGCGCTTCAGCGCGGGCCCGACGAGCGTCTGACATGGATGCGATGGTCGGCGAAGAACAGGGCGGCATAAGACGAATTCTGGCGCACCCCTACCTGGCGCGCCAAATGTCGGATTTTGGGTTCCGGCAGACCCTCTAGGTTCGACTCTGGGGTGCGCACGGAGATCTTGCCCCCTACCTACCTGCACCTCGGCGCCTCGCTAGGATCTAAACTACCAAAGGAACAACACAAGAGACACAAGGTTTATACTGGTTCGGGCCACCATTGTGGTGTAACACCCTACTCCAGTGTGTGGTGTGGTGGATTGCCTCTTGGGCTGATGATGAACAATACAAGGAAGAACATCCTCGCGAGGGTGAGGTGTTCTTATGGCTAGGCTCACGATTGGATTAGATCAAGCTAAGATGAGGCGAGATGTCTGGGTCTCTCCCTCTCTAAGATGCCTCTACTACTCTGGTGGCTAGCTCTACTTATAAGCAAGGGCCCTGGGCCTCTTCCCAAATATTGAGCAGGAAGGGCGCCAGAAATTGGCCATTTTGAAGGGGAACATCTAGTACACTTATCCTGACTAAAGTTGGTCCTCGCCTGTCAAAGGCTCTGGCGGTGACGCCGGCTTGGGCTCCATGATGACTTCCTTCCTGCCGTTGCGACAGTCTTGGTCTTGTTGCACCGAAACGGGTGCCTTTGCTTGATACTCTCGCCTGCGCTTGCCTCCTTTGCACCAAAGAGGAAATGAGGACACTGCGCGGGCTGGCGCCCGCCTGGCGCCCTTGGTCGTCATGGCTTGCGTCATGGGCACCTCGTGAGGTACCCCGCCTTGATCTCTCCGCCTCCTCGCGAGCCAGCCTGACGAGGCCATGCACGAGGAAGTTTCTGTCGTCCGCCCATGAGGCTTGGCCCCTCGCGAGGGTCTTGAGCTTGTGCTGATGAAGACGGGCCGTACTGGGCCACCCCTTGAGCCACGCCGCAGGCCGCAGGCAAGCAAGTCTGGGTACCCCCGTTCCCAGAACGCCGACAGTATGAATTCCTTGAATATCCATGATGCTAATGATATGCAAAGCCACAAGCTTGGGGAAGCTATGTTTGATGAAGGTGATAGTTTTTGTCCCCCAAGCTTTGATGAGCAAATTTACTATGACGAAAGCATGCCTACTACTTATGATGATTATTGTGATGACACGTATGCTTTAAAGAATAATGATAACCATGAAACTTGTCATCTTGATCTTAAATTTCAATCACATGATAGTTATTTTGTTGAGTTTGCTCCCACTATTATTCATGAAAAGAAATTTGCTTATGTGGAGAGTAATAAAAATTCTATGCTTGTAGATCAAGAAAAGAATGATTTAGGTGCTGGTTATGTTGTTGAATTCATTCATGATGCTACTGAAAATTATTATGAGGGAGGAATATATGCTTGTAGGAATTGCAATAATATCAAGTTTCCTCTCTATGTGTTGAAAATTTCGAAGTTATGCTTGTTTTGCCTTCCTATGCTAGTTGATTATTGTTCCCATAAGTTGTTTGCTCACAAAAACCCTATGCATAGAAATTGGGTTAGACTTAAACGTGCTAGTCATATTCTTCATGATGCTCTCTTTATGTTTCAATTCTTATCTTTTATGTGAGCATCATTGAAATCATCATGCCTAGCTAGGGGCGTTAAACGATAGCGCTTGTTGGGAGGCAACCCAATTTTATTTTAGTTTCTTGCTTTTTGGTTCTGTTTAGTAATAAATAATCCATCTATCCTCTGTTTAGATGCGGTTTTATGTTTTAATTAGTGTTTGTGCCAAGTAGAACCTTTGGGAAGACTTGGGTGAAGTCTTTATGATCATGCTGTAAAAAACAGAAACTTTAGCGCTCACGAGATTAGCTAGAACTTTTTACTGGAGAGTACTATTTAGTTGATTCTTTTTGCATATGATTACTAGAAAAATTCCTCAGGTCCACCAATTTATTTTAGAATTTTTGGAGTTCCAGAAGTTTGCGTTAGTTACAGATTACTACAGACAGTTCTGTTTTTGACAGATTCTGTTTTTCGTGTGTTGTTTGCTTATTTTGATGATTCTATGGCTAGTAAAATAGTTTATAAACCATATAGAAGTTGGAATACAGTAGGTTTAACACCAATATAAATAAAGAATGAGTTCATTACAGTACCTTGATGTGGTGTTTTCTTTTCTTTAAGCTAACAGACTACGAGTTTTCTGTTAAGTTTTGTGTTGTGAAGTTTTCAAGTTTTGGGTAAAGATTCGATGGACTATGGAATAAGGAGTGGCAAGAGCCTAAGCTTGGGGATTCCCAAGGCATCCCAAGGTAATATTCAAGGATAACCAAGCATCTAAGCTTGGGGATGCCCCGGAAGGCATCCCCTCTTTCGTCTTCGTTCATCGGTAACTTACTTGGAGCTATATTTTTATTCACCACATGATATGTGTTTTGCTTGGAGCGTCATTTTATTTTGTTAGTATTTTCTTGCTGTTATTTAGATTAGTGTTTTGCATCTCTAGTTTCAATAAAAATGTCAAGGATAGCCTTTTCCATGCTTATTTTGCAAGTATGCATGTTGCTGTTTGAAAACAGAAAGTTTACCGCTGTTGCAAAAATTCCTTAGAACAAGTTTCCTCTCTATGTGTTGAAAATTTCGAAGTTATGCTTGTTTTGCCTTCCTATGCTAGTTGATTATTGTTCCCATAAGTTGTTTGCTCACAAAAACCCTATGCATAGAAATTGGGTTAGACTTAAACGTGCTAGTCATATTCTTCATGGTGCTCTCTTTATGTTTCAATTCTTATCTTTTATGTGAGCATCATTGAAATCATCATGCCTAGCTAGGGGCGTTAAACGATAGCGCTTGTTGGGAGGCAACCCAATTTTATTTTAGTTTCTTGCTTTTTGGTTCTGTTTAGTAATAAATAATCCATCTATCCTCTGTTTAGATGCGGTTTTATGTTTTAATTAGTGTTTGTGCCAAGTCGAACCTTTGGGAAGACTTGGGTGAAGTCTTTATGATCATGCTGTAAAAAACAGAAACTTTAGCCCTCACGAGATTAGCTAGAACTTTTTACTGGAGAGTACTATTTAGTTGATTCTTTTTGAATATGATTACTAGAAAAATTCCTCAGGTCCACCAATTTATTTTAGAATTTTTGGAGTTCCAGAAGTTTGCGTTAGTTACAGATTACTACAGACAGTTCTGTTTTTGACAGATTCTGTTTTTCGTGTGTTGTTTGCTTATTTTGATGATTCTATGGCTAGTAAAATAGTTTATAAACCATATAGAAGTTGGAATACAGTAGGTTTAACACCAATATAAATAAAGAATGAGTTCATTACAGTACCTTGATGTGGTGTTTTCTTTTCTTTCGCTAACGGAGCTTACGAGTTTTCTGTTAAGTTTTGTGTTGTGAAGTTTTCAAGTTTTGGGTAAAGATTCGATGGACTATGGAATAAGGAGTGGCAAGAGCCTAAGCTTGGGGATTCCCAAGGCATCCCAAGGTAATATTCAAGGATAACCAAGCGTCTAAGCTTGGGGATGCCCCGGAAGGCATCCCCTCTTTCGTCTTCGTTAATCGTAACTTTACTTGGAGCTATATTTTTATTCACCACATGATATGTGTTTTGCTTGGAGCGTCATTTTATTTTGTTAGTATTTTCTTGCTGTTATTTAGATTAGTGTTTTGCATCTCTAGTTTCAATAAAAATGTCAAGGATAGCCTTTGCCATGCTTATTTTGCAAGTATGCATGTTGCTGTTTGAAAACAGAAAGTTTACCGCTGTTGCAAAAATTCCTTAGAAAATTCAGAATGTGATAAAATGTTGAAACCTTTTGCATAAGAAGATCTGATAAATTTACTACAGTGGGAATTTTCTTTTATAATTTTTGGACTTAGGGAAGTATGATGAATCTTGCATTCTTTACAGATTGTACTGTTTTGGCTGTTATGTTTGCATTGTTTGCATATGTTTGCTTGTTTAATGATTCTATTTGATGATAGGAGTATTAAATATGCAGAGGCATTTAGTATGAAATGTTGAATAATAATTTTATTGATTTGCTACAGTAGAATTATAAGGTTTTTGCATTGGTTTATACTAACCTATCTCACGAGTTCTTGTTGAGTTTGGTGTGGATGAAGCTTTTGAGATTTAGGAAACCGTGATATGAGAGGAATTAAGGAGACACAAAAGCTCAAGCTTGGGGATGCCCAAGGCACCCCAAGATAATATTTCAAGAAGTCTCAAGCATCTAAGCTTGGGGATGCCCCGGTAGGCATCCCACCTTTCTTCTTCAACAATTATCGGTTAGTATCGGTTGAACCTAAGTTTTTGCTTCTTCACATGATGTGTGCTATCCTTGCAGTGTCATTTTCTTTAGCTTTGCTTGCTGTTTGAATAAAATACCAAGATCTGAAATTATTAAATGGGAGAGTCTTCACATAGTTGTATAATTATTCGACTACTCATTGATCTTCACTTATATCTTTCGGAGTAGTTTGTCATTTGCTCTAGTACTTCACTTATATCTTTTAGAGCACGGTGGTGGATTTATTTTGTAGAAATTAATGAACTCTCATGCTTCACTTATATTATTTTGAGAGTCTTAAAAAGCATGGTAATTTGAACGAAAACTATCATAGGAAGTGAATTGGATGCTATGATCAATTTGATACTTGATAATTGTTTTGAGATATGGAGGTAGTGATATTAAAGTCATGCTAGTTGGGTGATTATGAATTTAAAGAATGCTTGTGTTGAAGTTAGCAAGTCCCGTAGCATGCACGTATGGTTAAAGTTGTGTAACAAATTTGAAACATGAAGTGTACCTGGCTTGTGCATCCTTATGAGTGGCGGTCGGGGATGAGCGATGGTCTTTTCCTACCAATCTATCCCCCTAGGAGCATGCGCGTAGTACTTGATTTTTGATGACTTCTAAATTTTTGCAATAAGTATATGAGTTCTTTTGACTAATGTTGAGTCCATGGATTATCGCACTTTTACCTTTCCGCCTTTGCTAGCCTCTTGATGCCGTGCATTGCCCTTTCTCACCTTGAGAGTTGGTGCAAACTTCGCGGTGCATCCAAACCCGTGATACGATCGCTCTATCACACATAAACCTCCCTATATCTTCCTCAAAACAGCCACCATACCTACCTATTTATGGCATTTCCATAGCCATTCCGAGATATATTGCCATGCAACTTTCCACCGTTCCGTTCATCATCATGACATACTTTACTTTTGTCATATTGCCATTGCATGATCATGTAGTTGACATCGTATTTGTGGAAAAGCCACCATGCATTATTTTTCATACATGTCACTCTTGATTCATTGCACCATCCCGGTACACCGCCGGAGGCATTCATATAGAGTCATATCTTGTTCTAGTTTCGAGTTGTAATCCTTATGTTGTAATCAATAGAAGTGTGATGATCATCATTATTAGAGCATTGCCCAATCAAAAAAAAAGAAGAGAAAGGCCAAAAAGAAAAAAAAGAAAGGCCCAAAAAAAAGAGAAAATAAATAAAAAGGGCAATGTTACTATCTCTTTTTCCACACTTGTGCTTCAAAGTAGCACCTTGTTCTTTATGTAGTGAGTCTCATATATTGTGCTTCAAAGTAGCACCATGTTTTTCATATAGTGAGTCTCATAAGTTGTCTTTTTCATACTAGTGGGAATTTTTCATTTTAGAACTTGGCTTGTATATTCCTATGATGGGCTTCCTCAAATGCCCTAGGTCTTCGTGAGCAAGCAAGTTGGATGCACACCCACTAGTTTTCTTTTGTTGAGCATTTATAGCTCTAGTGCATCCGTTGCATGGCAATCCCTACTCCTCATGTTGACATCAATTGATGGGCATCTCCATAGCCCGTTGATTATCCTCGTCAATGTGAGACTTTCTCCTTTTTTGTCTTCTACACACAATCCGCATCATCATATTCTATTCCACCCATAGTGCTATATCCATGGCTCACGCTCATGTATTGCCTGAAGGTTGAAAAAGTTTGAGATTATTTAAGTATGAAACAATTGCTTGGCTTGTCATCGGGGGTATAGAAGTTGGGAACATCTTTGTGTGACGAAAATGAAGCATAGCCTAACTATATGATTTTGTAGGGATGAACTTTCTTTTGCCATGCTATTTTGAGAAGACATGATTACTTTGATTAGTATGCTTGAAGTATTACTATTTCTTTTATCAATATGAACTTTTATTTTGAATCATTTGGATCTGAACATTCATGCCACAATAAAGAGAATTACTTTGAGAATCATGCTAGGTAGCATTCCACATCAAAAATTCTTTTTTATCATTTACCTACTCGAGGACGAGCAGGAATTAAGCTTGGGGATGCTTGATACGTCTCCAACGTATCTATAATTTTTGATTGTTCCATGCTATATTATCGACTGTTTTGTGCAATATTGGGCTTTATTTTCCACTTTTATATTACTTTTGGGACTAACCTATTAACTGGAGGCCCAGCCCAGATTTGCTGTTTTATGCCTATTTCAGTGTTTCGAGGAAAAATAATATCAAACGGAGTCAAAACGGAACGAAATCAAATGGAGAAGTTATTTTTGGAAGGAAACCCACCTGATAGACTTGGACTCTACGTCAGAAGATACGGGAGCTGGTCACGAGGGTGGGGGGCGCGCCCCCTGCCTCGTGGGGCCCCCAAAGCTCCACCGACGTACCCCTTGCACCCATATATACCTACGTATCGTAAAACTTCCAGAAAAGAAGATAGATCGGGAGTTCCGCCGCCGCAAAACCTCCAGAGACACCAAAAACCAATCGGGACCTGTTAGGAACCTGCGGAGGGAACCCTCACGGTGGCCATCTTCATCATCCCGGCGCTCTCCATGACGAGGAGGGAGTAGTTCACCCTCGGGGCTGAGGGTATGTACCATAGCTATGTGTTTGATCTCTCTCTCTCTCTCTCTCTCGTGTTCTTGATTTGGCACGATCTTGATGTATCGCGAGCTTTGCTGTTATAGTTGGATCTTATGTTTCTTCTCCCCCTCTACTCTCTTGTAATGAATTGAGTTTTCCATTTGAAGTTATCTTATCGGATTGAGTCTTTAAAGATTTGAGAACACTTGATGTATGTCTTGCCGTGCGTATCTGTGGTGACAATGGGATATCACATGATTCACTTGATGTATGTTTTGGTGATCAACTTGCGGGTTCCGCCCATGAACCTGTGCATAGGGGTTGGCACATGTTTTCGTCATGATTCTCCGGTAGAAACTTTGGTCACTCTTTGAGGTTCTATGTGTTGGTTGAGTAGATGAATTTGAGATTGTGTGATGCATATCGTATAATCATACCTACGGATACTTGAGGTGACATTGGAGTATCTAGGTGACATTAGGGTTTTGGTTGATTTGTATCTTAAGGTGTTATTCTAGTACGAACTCTTTTATAGATTGATTCAAAACAATAACTTTGAGGTGGTTTCGTACGCTACCATAATCTCTACATTTGTTCTCCGCTATTAGTGGCTTTGGAGTGACTCTTTGTTGCATGTTGAGGGATTGTTATATGATCTATCTATGTTATTATTGTTGAGAGAACTTGCACTAGTGAAAGTATGAACCCTAGGCCTTGTTTCCTAGCATTGCAATACCGTTTACGCTCACTTTTACCACTTGCTCTTTTTATATTTTCAGATTACAAAAACATATATCTACCATCCATATTGCACTTGTATCACCATCTCTTCGCCGAACTAGTGCACCTATACAATTTACCATTGTATTGGGTGTGTTGGGGACACAAGTGACACTTTGTTATTTGGTTGCAGGGTTGCTTGAGAGAGACCATCTTCATCCTACGCGTCCCACGGATTGATAGACCTTAGGTCATCCATTTGAGGGAAATTTGCTACTGTCCTACAAACCTCTGCACTTGGAGGCCCAACAACGTCTACAAGAAGAAGGTTGCGTAGTAGACATCAAGACCGCATTAGGGCATTCCCATAAAGGCAAATGTGGTTGCACTGGAAAAAGTCTGGTTTGGTGGCACCTTACCAACTTAATGACGGAATTTATCCCCAACATTTAACAGTGATAATTGATACTCTGCTATCATATACCAACCTGTGATCCAAGTCATAGAAATATCCAACAAATAATCCAAAGCATACTATCGACATATCAAAATACTCCGAGGATAGCATAACACTTCTATCATGGTGAATCCAAAAACGATAATACTACTACTCAAATATCAAGAACTAGCTATCCAACTATGATCCACATGCAAGCATCATCTCCAACACCATACTCCAAAATATAATATCAACTAGCATCATGATGAAAATAATACTAGCCGCTAGTAATCCAAAGGCAACATAATAACCAAAGTAATATTCCAAGCATAATACCATCATAAAAGCCACTAATAATCCAAAGGCAACATGTCATCCACATAATCATCAAAATATAAGTCCTATAACTCTAAGCAAATATCATGGCAATATCAAGATCAAAATAATACTCCGAGAAATGCCATGAGCAAGATCACATGTAACTAAAACAATATTTTAAACAAGTTCAAATAATTTAAACCATGTCATTGCATTGCAATCATGCAAATGGAGGGTGTGGCTTGCCTGGGGTAGGTGAGATCACCGGGAAGAAGTGCGAGAACCTCGCGGAATGAATCGCCGGAAATCTTTCTCTCTCGTAGGGGGCTGAATAAGGGCAATGGCATAATGATCATTTTCATAATGTTAAAACATGGTGAAAATGATTCCATTGGAATGGGCTTGACGAAACGAAGAAGTGGGCTTTGGAATCACCTCTTTGGAGTTAGGATCAAAAAGTTATGAAGTGTTTTCTGCCAGGGACCTATTTGTAATGAAAAGATTTACAGACGGAGCCAAAACAGAAAAACAGAAAGCGTAGTTTGAAGAATACGCCTTAGTTTCAGGGAAAACACATTTCGGGTTGAAACAGAGAGAGAATATGCTTTCAGAATAACGAAAACGTACTTTGAGCTGAAGCACCCAGAGAATACGCTTTCAGCTTATGAAGACGTACCGATCGGAACTACACGTCCACTTATCCACGTCATCAGCAGTGGGACCGGGATTCTGGGTCACTTACAGGCGGGGCCCGCCGTTGACTCTCTCCTCCCTCATTCCTTCTTCTTCCTACCGCGCTCGAGAGAGACAGAGGCGAGGCCGGCCGCCTCGACGGCGAGTCCCGGCGACTCCGCCCATCTCCCGCGGAGCTCGGCACACCGGCGTGTTCGGGAAGAAGCGGCGCGTCTGATGGCGTAGGGCACGGCAACCGAGGAGACCGAGGCGAGGGCAGTTTCGAGGACGGCGGATGGCGGCTATGGGAGATGATGGACTTGGCACTCCAGGCCACCCGAGGAGGAGGAGAAGATGTGGGGAGGTTCGGGATGCTCCAGGCTGTCTACTAGAGGTGGAAAGAGGGAGAGGGAGGCTCGGACTCGAGCCAATTTAGGAGGGAGGCCGCGGTGGCCATGGCAGCCAACCGAGGCGATGAGAGGATTTGGAGTCAAACGGATGGGCTGGGAAGGAGTAGTGGAGTGAGGGGGAGTGGTTGGTGAGCTTGGAGTGCTCGGGGACGGGCTATAAATAGGTGGGGGAGGAGCTGCCGCGCTGGCGTCGCCGCGGACGCGTGTGCACGCGCATCAGCTCGGGGTTAGGCGACGAGAGGGAACAGGAGGGAGAGCTCTCGGGGAAGAGGAGGCCAATGGAGCAAGCGGAGGATGGCGACGGCGACGAATAGAGCCAAACCGCCATTGTTCGCCCGTGGGCACGCGGCGGCTTGCGTCGGTGAGGAAGCTGCCGGCGGGGGAGAGGGGTCCAGGGGAATGGCGACGACGAGGTGAAGACAAGGGACATGCTCACGCGCGCTAAGAGGACGAGGGGGAGTGGTGCCGAAGCATGAACAGTGCTCTGGACACGCCACAGCGCACAGAGCACGTGAAACTGCATGCCAGCTGCGCGGTCACCATGGGACAATGCACAGGGAGGTCACGAGAGGATTGCAAACTATGTCTGGGTGCTAGTCCTTCCAAGGTGGATCATTTATGTGCCGTTGGCTCGATCTGAGACACTGTGGTTGGGTTGGAATGGAGCTCTGAAGTTTGCTGTATCAAACTTGGACGTGCACTGCTGATCAACAGGGAAGTGGTTGGGGTGAATGGAGTTGTCTGCGATGATTAACTAAGGAAGGACTATAATCCTGGAGAGTTTGAGGATAATTGGGCCACAAAACAATATGGTTGCTTTGTAACTTCAATTATAGTCCAGAAACTTGATCAGGAAGGTGCACTCACATGGAGAAACCACTTGAGATAAAATTTGGCAAGTCTTAGTGATCTGGCCATATAGATATGCTGTAAAAATTTCATACCAATTGGATTCACCAAAATGGTACTTCCTTCACAACTATTCTCTCTGTCCAGAAACTTGCAAAATTTTGGAGAAATATTGGCTTGATGAATTGGTCCCAAATTTGGTGAGAGGTGTTATTTGGGCAGGAGCACAATCCAGTAATTTCTCAGAGTTAATGAAGCAATAAAAATTATACTTGCTTCACAACCTGAAAATATTAGCAGAATCAAAGATTTGATGTTGTGCTCACATAGATGATAGGATGGAGCTGAAACTTGGAGGGGTGTGCTAATATGAGCACATGAAGGAGTGTGCAAAATTTCAACTCATTTGGATAACCCTAGCTAGTACTTCCTTCACAATGCCTTCTGTCTGACAGAAAGTTTGAAAAATTGCTGAGGAAGATTGGCTAGGCAAATAAAGTTGAATTTTGGCATGAGGCAATGATTTGGACATAAGAGAATGCCCAAAAGTTTTGGGAGCAATCAGGAAAGGTTAGGTGGCACTTCCTTCACAGAAAGCCACACTGGACAGAAATGAAGAATAACTATTGAGGAATTATTCTTGGGATAGGATAGGAAAGTTTGGGCATATTTGATCAAAGTATGACCCAAAGAAATTATGAGAATTTTTGGGAATTTTTGGATGGACAGAAATATAGGTTGCGTAGGACACTTGAGGGTATTCCTTTAATAGAAAAGGAAATTTTCCCCAAGAAAAAGAATTATGGTTTGGTCAAGCAGTGAAGTGACATGATCTTGGGATAGATTTGAGAATAATGAGCCACTTGGGATGGGGAATGAGGATGATTTCCCAGGTGGCAAGGCCACAAAACCACTCCAAAAAGAAAAACAGATCAAAAACCAAATAAATCAAAAGAAAAAGAAAAGGGCCAAAAGCCAGGCTGTTACATTGTCCCGTATGATCTACCAAAATTGGCTGAAACAACCCTATTCTGAAGGTTATGCCCAATTGTATGCAAAAAAATTGCTAATTGTTGCTCCACACTAAGATGTGGACTATATTCTAGCAAGTTGTGATACCTCAATATGCCACACAAGCGAAAGAACGCTGCTCTTCCAAACCTTAGCATGTTTTTGCATAAGACATCGCTTTGCTAAATTTTCTGGTTTAGATAATCGTATCTGATTCGATCTCTTTCATGCATTGGCCATAGGTAATACATGGTATTCTCTTCCTTAAAATTGCCCGAACAATGACTGCCGTTGTAGCTAGTGCAACAAAAACAAATGCTCCCATAGCCATCCTTTTTCATTTGTTCATCTTGCCGACCATCCATAAGTGATGCATACAGTCAAAAATATATGACTACCAATGACTTGTAACCATGGATCTGGTGAGTACACAGCAGCACTTACTGAATTTTTTTGGGTAACCATAAATCTACACAGCAGCATATATATATGGAACAAATAGAGGAGGAACATGGCACACACAGGAAATAAAATCTGCCATCAATCCATTGTAACCATCAACGTATGCAAAGGAGTAGGAACCATACCTTGACTCCACTGCTAGCCGCCAATCCAGATGCTGCAGTTGCACCTCCGGTCGCTCCTTCCTCTCCTGCCGCCCCACTACCAGGTAGCCGCCCCGCTTGTTCGCCGCCGCTGCCAGGTAGGTCTCCACCCGGTCCTAGGTCGCGCCAAGCTGCAGATGTGCGCCATCACTGGGGAGAGACGACAGGGAGGAGAGGGAAGTCGGCGCTAGAGAGGGATGGAAGTGGCAGATCGAGAGAGAGAGATGCGGGAGGGTGGCGGCGCTGAGATGGGGGAGTCGCGAGAGGATAGGGCTGCACGCGAGGGGAATGAGGGACCAGGGCTCGTTCTGTGTCGTGCGATTGATTTGGAGGTATGCCTCGGTTCCGCATAATGATTGAATATTCGGTTTTCTGGGGCTGGTGGGTTCTGGGCCCTTCGGCTAACCGAACACGAGAATGGGCTCTTGGAATGGGTCGGACCCATGACATTCTATCTGATGATAGCAACCGAACACACCCTAAGTGGATAGAACCTATTCCAACTAGCAGTGCTGATCATAACACCTCCATTAAAATGTTGAAAGACGATATTTTCCCAGGGTTTGGAGTCCCTAAATATTTAATGACCGATGGTGGTTCACACTTTATTCATGGTGCTTTCCGTAAATTGCTTGCTATATATGATGTTAACCATAGAATTGCATCCCATTATCACCCTCAATCTAGTGGACAAGTTGAACTTAGCAATAGAGAAATAAAATTAATCTTTACCTAATAATAAATAAAATTGGGTTTCTTGTCGTCCGTCATGGCATTTTTCACAAAAGTCCCTCTATTTTAGAGAATTCAACCTGCAGTCCTGTTTTAAGTTAAAACGAATCATTTTTTCGTATTTTACACAAAAGTCGCTGTGTTTTCTTAAAATCAACCCGTCGACTGGATTTAAGTCACACCCGAACCGTTATTTTACATTTTTCGAAACCCCCCTGATGTTTTAGGTAATTCATCCGCGGATCATATTTAAGTTAAACAAATGCTTTTTAAATCATCCATATCTTTTAAATCGTAACTCCGATTTGAACATGTTATATATGAAATTTAATTAGAAAAATACGTAGAATATGAATATGAGATTATTTTTACCTGTTAAGTATTTTTAAATATTATTTTGGAATATATTTAAATCAAACGAATGATTTTCTAAATTATCCGTATCTTTTAAGCCGTAACTTCGATTTTAACATATTATATATGAAATTTTATTAGAAAAATATGTGGAATCTAAATATGATGTTAATTTTACCTGCTAAATATTTTTAAAATATTGTTTTGGAAGCAAACTTATAATTTATAGCGCAAATCCATTTTTCTTTCGTACTGGTGGTGATCCGGATTGTAAATAAACACCCCACTATAACCACATAGGGAAAATGAAATATCAATAACTACACATGCATACCTCTGAAAAATGTCGCAGGGGAAAACAACAGATTTCTCATCGCGAGAGTGAGAGAAAGCGAGAGAGAGAGAGAGAGAGAGGGGAGAGGGAGGAGAGAGGGAGAAAGAGACGCAATAGAATTAACCATATTCAAACATGTTTTTTGTTGTTTTGTGTGAACACCGAGGCCATCACCGGAGAGGGTGAGAAGGAGGATAAGCGGCAACACACATATGATGCCTCGCAAAAATAAAGGAGATGGACCTATTGTGGTCTTGAGTGATGGTTGTTGGGTTAAGAGCGCGTGTTATGTTTTCTCTCCCGTTGCAACGCACGGGATTTTTTGCTAGTATTGCAAAAGAATGTCAATAGGTCTTGAGAGAATTGGTCTAAGAAACTTGATGTTGCACTTTGGGCCTATAGAACCGCTTATAAGAAACATATGGGTATGTCTCCATATAATATGGTTTCTCGAAAAGCTTGTCATTTGCCTCTTGAGTTAGAACATAAAGCATATTGGGCAATTAAAGAACTCAATTATGACTTCAAACTTGCCGGTGAAAAGAGGTTATTTGATATTAGCTCACTAGATGAATGGAGAACCTAGGCTTATGAAAATGCCAAACTGTTCAAAGAAAAAGTCAAAAGATGGCATGACAAAAGAATCCAAAAGCGGGAATTCAAAGTTGGTAAATATGTTCTGTTATACAATTCTCATTTTAGATTTTTTTTGCAGGAAAACTTCTCTCCAAGTGGTAAGGACCCTATATCATTGAAGAAGTTTATCGTTCTGGAGCTATTAAGATCAATAATGCTGAAGGCATTAATCCGAAGATGGTCAATGGGCAAAGAATTAAGAATTATATTTTAGGTACATCCATTAATGTTGAAACTAATATTATTCAAACACTCCAGAACCTTCAAAATGAAGAGGTACGTGATACGGTAAGTAAACCGACTCTAAAAATTCCGCAAAAATATTTTCTGTCAGTTTTGGAATATTATAAAAAATAAAAAATAATAAGAAACACCCGGGAAGGCAACTTGTAGGACCTTGAAGTATGTCTAGAGGGGGGGGGGGGGTGATTAGACTACTTGACCAATTAAAAACTTAACCTTTTCCCAATTTTAGACTTTGGCAGATTTTAGCTATCTTTGAACAAGTCAAGCAATTTTCACACAATTCAAGCAAGCATGCAAAGAGTATATAGGCAGCAGAAATTAAAGCATGCAACTTGCAAGAATGTAAAGGGAAGGGTTTGGAGGATTCAAACGCAATTGGAGACACGGATGTTTTTGTCGTGGTTCCGATAGGTGGTGCTATCGTACATCCACGTTGATGGAGACTTCAACCCACGAAGGGTAGCAGTTCTTGCGAGTCCACGGAGGCTCCACCCACAAAGGGTCCACGAAGAAGCAACCTTGTCTATCCCACCATGGCCGTCGCCCACGAAGGACTTGCCTCACTAGCGGTAGATCTTCACAGTAGGCGATCTCCTTGCCCTTACAAACTCCTTGGTTCAACTCCACAATCTTTTCGGAGGCTCCCAAGTGACACCTAGACAATCTAGGAGACACCACTCTCAAGAAGTAACAAATGGTGTGTTGATGATGAACTCCTTGCTCTTGTGCTTCAAATGATAGTCTCCCAACACTCAACTCTCTCTCACAGGATTTGGATTTGGTGGAAAGAAGATTTGAGTGGAAAGCAACTTGGGGAAGGCTAGAGATCAAGATTTATGTGGTTGGAATGGAATATCTTGGCCTCAACACATGAGTAGGTGGTTCTCTCTCAGAACTGGTAAGTTGGAAGTGTAGCTTTGTTCTGATGGCTCTCTCCACGAATGAAGAGGAGGTGGAGGGGTATATATAGCCTCCACACGAAATCTAACCGTTACACACAATTTACCAAACTCGATGGGACCGAATCAACAAACTCGGTCGGACCGATTTAGTAAACCTAGTGACCGTTAGGGTTTTCGGTGGGACCGATATGCAACTCGGTAGGACCGATATGGTTAGGGTTAGGGCATAACGTAATCTCGGTGAGACCGATTACACAAACTCGGTGAGACCGAATTTGGTAATTAGCTAACCAGAGAGTTGGTTAGGTAAACTCGGTGGGACCGATTCGCTCTTTCGGTGAGACCGAAAAGTTACGGAAGGGAAACAGAGAGTTTACATTGCAATCTCGGTGGGACCGATCGCTCACTTGGTTAGACCAAGCGTTACTGAAGGGAAACAGAGAGATTACAATCCCATCTCGGTGATCTTGAGATCCCTATCGGTGAGACCGATTTGCCTAGGGTTTGTGGCGATGGCTATGACATCGAACTCGGTGGCGCGGATAGAAAGAATCGGTAGGGCTGAGTTTGACTTTAGGTTTAGGTCATATGTGGATGTGAGAAAGTAGTGGAGGGTTTTGGAGCATATCACTAAGCACATGAAGCAAGAGGCTCATTAAGCAACACCTCATCCCTCCTTGATAGTATTGGCTTTTCCTATAGACTCAATGTGAACTTGGATCACTAAAATGTAAAATGTAGAGTCTTGAGCTTTTGAGCTTGAGCCAATCCTTTGTCCTTAATATTTTGAGGGATCCACTTTCATCATCCATGCCATGCCATTCATTGAGCTTTCCTGAAATATTTGTCTTAGAATAGCATTAGCTCAATGAGCTATATGTTGTTATGAATTACCAAAACCACCTAGGGATAGTTGCACTTTCAATCTCCCCCTTTTTGGTAATTGATGACAACATATAGATCAAAGCTTCGACAAATGATAATAAGATTGAAAAACATCGTCGCTTTGAGAAGTATGTGATAATCAAGAGCTCCCCCTAAAATTGTGCATATTTTAAAATTTGCTTTGGACTGCAAATGCACAAGGAATTAGGCTCATGGGTTACTTTTCCATGTCACATACATCTTGGTGGAGCGCTCAAAATAATAAAGATTGAATACATGCACTCATCACCAAGCACAGTGAATGATCATATAAGGATAAGCGAGATAATAACATATAACAAGCATAAGTGTAGCTTATGATCAAACACATGATCATCAATGTCTCACAAGTAATAGCATAGTATCTCAAGCAATCAGAAGCAAACAAAGTTCAACCAAGAAGACAAGAGAGAACAAAAGCAGCAAATCTCTCTCTCGAAGCCTCTGATCTATACATTTTTCTCCCCCTTTGGCACCAAGTTACCAAAAAGTTCCTAGAAAATGCATAGGACTATATCGTCTCTCAGGCTTGGTCTTCTGCTGGTGGCATAGAGATAGCTCCTTGGACGAAGACTTCAGTTGATGTGGTAGGAGCTGAAGGAGTTGGTGTTGGAGCTGGTTGCTTGTGGAGCTGTAGCTGGAGCGAGATGAAGTGGCTCACGGTGTGCAGTCGGCTCTGCAGCTGATCTCTGAGCTCGAGGCACTCTGGCAAATGCATCGAGTTGTTGTCCTGCCCTTCCTCTCCTGCATGTCATCCTGTAGCTGCTCCACAACCGATCAATCTCGCTTTTGACATCAAGATCATAGAATTTTTGTTCCATGATTCTTTCCAGGCTCTCCTGGTATTGAGTTAGGGTGGCCAACCCTTCTCAATCCGCAGAGTTGATGCTATCAAGTAACCAAGCTGCTCCTGCTTGTTCTTCAAAAAGTACTCAGATGCCTCTGCTAGAGTTGGCATCTTGGCAGCCTTCTCTTTCCTTGCCTTCTCCTTCTTCTCTTGAGCTTGTACTGATGATGGTTCATTCTCAGTCATGACAACTTGATTGTCCTCAAATTCAGGATAGAGAACTAAGTGTTCCTTATCCAACAGATACTTCCCTATGCCCATCTTTGAGTTAATCAACTCCTAAATCTGTGGGGCATATCCACAACTCCTCTTTTGGTCTGCTGCTGTCCTCTTGATAGTTTCAACTATGAGGCTCATGACCTTGAATTTCTGGGGCACATCAAAAATGTGAAGCAAATTAATTGCATGCCCTCTGATCATGTTGTGGTCACCTGATTTGGGCAAAAGAGTGTGCCTTAGGATCCAGTTGATCGTTGGCAGCCCTGACAGAAGAAAATGAATTGATCCAAACTTGAAAGTCTCAAGTGCATCATCTGGGATCTCCTTGTACATCTGTGACATTGAGTTGTGATCCATCTACTTCTTGGCATAAATGTCCAAGTCATCTTCACTTTCCTTTGGGGCATTGATTAGACTTGCCCATTCCTTTATGGTTGATTGGTATCTCGTTCCTTCAGACATCCAAACTATCCTGCCATCTGGATAGAAATGTGCTGCGGAGTAGAATTGCGTAATGAGCTCATCATTCTAGTTTGTGAGCTTCTGCCCAACAAAATCTGCAACGCCACACGCACTGAAGCTGTCATATACTCCAGGATAGTGTTCTTCATTTTCCTGAATGTAGGTCCAGTCGACCCACCTCATATCACATACTATGGGCTTCTTATCCAATAAAATGGTCTCATAGAAGTCCTGCTGCTCCTTGGTGTGGAACCTGTAATCTACAGCAGTCCTTCTCCTGGTGGCATATGGATCTGACTCTCTCCATAGCCTCAACCCTAAATCTCTCCTGATCTTCATGTTCTCAGCCACAGGATGAGCATCATTGTGGTCTGGAATCTTGGGTTTGAGCTTCCTTAGGACTTGCCCTTCATCATCTTCCTCAGCAGCAACATCTGGCATTGGGGCCTTGTTCTTTTCAGCAGCTGGTATACTCCTGGTATTCCTCTTAGGTGCATTCTTGGGCTTGGGGGTAGCTTTGGGTGCTACTCTGGGCTTTGAAGTTGCAGCCCCTGACTTGATAGCATCACCCATCAGCTTTTGTGCCTTGGGTGCTGGTGCAACAACCTCTTCTTCCTCTTCTTCCTCCATCATGGAAGGCTTTCCTATTACTCTGGCCATGGTCTTCTTGACCCTTTCCTTCCTTTTCTTTCCTTCCGCAGCAGCAAGCTCTTTGGGTTGGGATTCCAAAGAAGCTTGAGTGGAGACTCTGGCTTTGGACATTGGTTGTCTTCCTCTGAGCCTTTTGATCTTCATTCTGGCTTAGCTGCGGTTGAGCTGTACTCCTTCTTGAGCACTTTCTTCTTTGAACTTGCCTCATCCTCAACCGCCACATAGTCCTCATCCTCAGACTCTGAGGTCTTCTTCTTCCTTGTCCTTGTGGCAGCCTTGGGCAAATTGCTGGGAGTGCTTCTGCTCCCCTCATCTTAGCTGCTAGAGGGACTAGTGCCCTCACTCATGTGAATCTGCTCTTGACTTGTTCGGCTGTCACTTTGGTGCGACATGCTGCACACACTGATCGCTGACCACATGAATAGTTATAGATGAGGTAGAGTGGATGAGCATCACAAAATGCAGAGATTTTTGCAAAGAATGATTCAAAAACTTAGTTTTAGTTTTCCACGAAAGCATTTCGGATCTACCGATTTTCAAACTCGGTGATACCGAAGCAGTTTTGGAACCTAAACTAGTGAACTCGGCCGACCGAGTCACGGTTTAGTGGCACCGAGACTGCTAGGGTTTCTAAAGTTTTAAAATCGGTCACACCGATAGCAATTCTCGGTCGGACCGAGAGTTACTAGTGCAATGGCGTTAGCCAAATCGGTGGGACCGAGTTTTTCAACTCGGTGGGTCCGAGATGGTTTCAAGCGAAACCTAACCTAAATTTTGAATCACATCTATTCTAATGAGTGTTTTGACTGGATAGAGGTGTTTCAATCGTGGCAAGAAGCATTATGAACACAATGTGCTGAGAATCAGACGAGGATAGCACTGTGATCGAGTTCATACCCTAGTTCGGCGGTGAACTCGCTACGGTGGCAACGTCGGAGATGAATTCCGTTGACGGCGGCGGAGACCAGCGACAGGAGGCGGCTGGTGACAAAGTCGACGATTCGGAGACCTAGTAGGCAGAGCGAGCTATGCGCGGGCGAGGAGTTTCGGAGAAAGTTTTCAAAAATTTGACCGTGTGAATATATATCCCGACACTGTCGGTGTGACCGAGTGGAACAACTCGGTGGCACCGAGATGCATAACTGTTAACAGTTACAACAACTCGATGTGACTGAAAAGTTCAAATTGGTTGCATCGAGATGAAAACCTAGATCGACTTAGTAATCTCGGTATGACCGAAATGGATGAATCGGTCAGACCGAAAATCACAAAGAAGTTTTGGAAGTTTTAAGTCTATGACGAATCGGGACTCCGAGTGCTCCTCACACAGAGTGGTTCGAATCTGACTTGATCAAATTTTGTGATGTAGCATGAATAGAGTTTGAGACGAGAAAAGCATAGATAGCTAGAGAAGGTTCTTAGGCATTCTTGTCCATCCACTTGACCAAAGAAAAAGAAGCCAATCAAACAAAACAACAAGTGGATGTCCTCGAATGAGTAAAATATGCAACCAACATGCTCACACAATAAAATGACAAATGAAATATGTCACAAAGCATGCACAACCAATTCTAGCATCTATCAAACAATTGGCGATGACTATATATGAGTATATTGACTTAGGAGTCAAATGAGAACATTTGATCATAGGTCATACTCATCGTTTAAGCTCAAGTGGGGTTACCACTTTTACATAAAGCATTTATGTGTTCACATCATTAGAGTTGCTTTGACTCAATTCTTAGAGTTAAGCTCCCCCTAGATGTGAGATCCCCCCTTAGAGGGATGAACTAACCTTGGGTTTTGTCGATGATGACTTCATGTAGGTGTTGAAGATGTGGATGCTCAATGTTGATGTAGATCTTTTTGGAGCAAACCTTTGGAGTGAGTTGCAATTTCAATACCTACATGGGTTAGTCCCACAAGGAACAAACAAGAATATCCATAGACATAGAGTGATGCACACACAAAATGATGTCCATGAAAACATTAGGTTACCTTGTCCCTTGCCTTACCAACATGAGGGTTTGTGACTCCTTGAACTAGTGCAAGATATGGAAGATGATTGCACTTGTCCTTGCCATAATGATATGAGTGAAGAATGTTGGCGGAGTCACCCTCAAGAACTCTCTAGTTCTTCTTCTTCGGGATCCACATCATCTTGATGGGAATCTTTGGTGTAGTAGTTGTACTTGATGAAGTAGAACATGACATTGTCTTGGGAACCCACTTGACCAAGGCCTTAGGTGCTTCTTCAAATGCATCAATCTCCTCTTGAAGCTTGTCCTTGCCTTTGTTCTTGTGGTCTTGTGGTGGAAGATCATCTTGTGCTTGTGTTCCCTTGAAGGAAGTAGGATCATACTTCTCTTGTTGAGGAACAAACTTCGTCTTGGGGTATTGATCTTCTTCCCACTCTACTCCATTGGCATTGAACTTTAGTTCAAAACCAACACCTTGATTCTTCCGGTGCCTTCCTTGCTTGTGTACAATTTCCTCAAATTGCTTACTCCTGGCAAAGCTCTTGTATACACCTTTCTCTATAATTCCCTTCAATAAGCTGTTTTCTTGCTCAAGAGTAACTTGGCTAAGAGGATCATTAGTGGAATCAAGAGAACTACTAGAAGCAACAATATTGGATTTAGCATTGTTATTGTTACTACTAGAGGAAGAATCTTTCTTGTTCTTGTTACTAGACTTGACTTGAGGCATGTAAGTAGATAAGAGTAAACGCTTGGCAATGTAAGAAGAACTTTTCTTACGGAGATCATCATTGATCGCTTTTAGGAACTCATGCTCTTGCTCAAGATTGAGTTTTTCAAAGCGTAACTTCTCATGAGCCCTTAAAAGTTCTCCATGATCTTCGAAGATAGTTTCATGAGCTAACTTAAGAGTGTTTAGTTCTTTAGTTAGAAGCTCAATCTTCTCCTTATCATTGTCATTGTTTCATCTTGATTAGCATGATTAATTGACGTTTCATAATAGTATTCATCACTAGAGTTGTCAACAAGTAAATCATCATCACCTAGCAAGTCATCTTCATCACTATTAAAATCCACATACTCGGGGTGTGTTACCTTAGGACCTTTGGCCATGAAGCATCTTCCAATTCCTTCATCTGGTGAATCAAATATGTCATAGGAGTTGGTTGACACAAGTGCTAGACCGGCAACACCTTCATCTTGAGTGTATTCGGAGTCGGAGTGATAGCTTCTCTCAGAGTGATTGTCGGAGTCGGAGCCGGATACACATTCACCAACATGAGCTTGATGTCTTCGTTTTGTGTAGCTCTTTGATTACTTGTCCTTCCTTTCCGAATCCTTGCTTCTCTGTGAGGGTCTTCGTTCATAACGATCATCTCTACTCCTTCTCTCTCTTGGTGGTGATTCTTCTCTTCTACTTCTTCTCTTGGGAGAATCTTCTCTTCTTTTGTAGGGTGCCGTACACTCATTGGAATAGTGTCCGGTCTCCCACAATTGTAGCAATTCGCTCTCGACTAGAAGATCTTTTGTCATTGTAGGACCTTGACTTAGAGCTTCTTTCTTTGCTTCTACTCTTGTAGAATTTGTTGAAGTTCTTCACCAGTAAGCTCAATTCTTCATTGAAGGTTTTTTTCTCACTTGATGATGTGGGGGCTTTACATGAGGCTTTGTAAGCACCACTTGACTTGTTGTGAAGTTCCTCCTTATCCTTGAGTGACATCTCATGAGCAACAATTCTTCCAATGACTTCCGTTGGCTTGAGATCTTTGTAATTTGGCATCATTTGGATCAATGTGCACACGGTATCATATTTTCATCCAATGCTCTTAGGATTTTCTTGATGATGAATCTGTCGGTCATCTCTTCACTTCCTAAGCCGACAATCTCATTTGTGATAAGAGCAAGCCTAGAGTACATTTCAGCGACACCTTCACCATCCTTTATTTTGAACTTGTCAAGCTGACTTTGGAGCACATCCAACTTGGATTCCTTGACGGAGTCGGTACCTTCATGCATATCAATCAAAGTATCCCAAATTTCGTTTGCATTCTCAAGACGGCTGATTTTGTTGAATTCTTCGGGGCACAAGCCATTGAAGAGGATATCACAAGCTTGAGCGTTGTATTGCAGCATCTTCAACTCTTCCATGCTAGCTTCACGGTTTGGTTCTCTCCCATCAAAGAATTCACCTTGCAAACCAATACACACAATAGCCCAAACGGCGGGGTTATGTCCGAGAATATGCATTTTCATCTTATGCTTCTAACTAGCAAAATTAGTGCCATCAAAGTAAGGAACTCTACGGTGATAATTTCCCTCGCTAGACGCCATACTCTCCTAGGTTGTGAAACCAAGGCTATGGCCACCAAAAGCTATGCAAATCAAAGCAAATGGAGACCAAAGCTCTGATACCACTTGTAGGACCTTGAAGTATGTCTAGGAGGGGGGGGGGGTGATTAGACTACTTGACCAATTAAAAACTTAACCTTTTCCCAATTTTAGACTTTGGCAGATTTTAGCTATCTTTGAACAAGTCAAGAAATCTTCACACAATTCAAGCAAGCATGCAACTAGTATATAGGCAGCGGAAATTAAAGCATGCAACTTGCAAGAATGTAAAGGGAAGGGTTTGGAGGATTCAAACGCATTTGGAGACACGGATGTTTTTGTCGTGGTTCCGATAGCTGGTGCTATCATACATCCACGTTGATGGAGGCTTCAACCCACGAAGGGTAGCAGTTGCTTGTGAGTCCACGGAGGCTCCACCCACGAAGGGTCCACGAAGAAGCAACCTTGTCTATCCCACCATGGCCGTCGCCCACGAAGGACTTGCCTCACTAGCGGTAGATCTTCACGAAGTAGGCAATCTCCTTGCCCTTACAAACTCCTTGGTTCAACTCCACAATCTTGTCGGAGGCTCCCAAGTGACACCTAGCCAATCTAGGAGACACCACTCTCCAAGAAGTAACAAATGGTGTGTTGATGATGAACTCCTTGCTCTTGTGCTTCAAATGATAGTCTCCCCAACACTCAACTCTCTCTCACAGGATTTGGATTTGGTGGAAAGAAGATTTGAGTGGAAAGCAACTTGGGGAAGGCTAGAGATCAAGATTTATGTGGTTGGAATGGAATATCTTGGCCTCAACACATGAGTAGGTGGTTCTCTCTCAGAACTGGTAAGTTGGAAGTGTAGGTTTGTTCTGATGGCTCTCTCCATGAATGAAGAGGAGGTGGAGGGGTATATATGGCCTCCACACAAAATCTAACCATTACACACAATTTACCAAACTCGGTGGGACCGAATCAAAAAACTCGGTCGGACCGATTTACTAAACCTAGTGACCGTTAGGGTTTTCGGTGGGACCGATATGCAACTCGGTAGGATCGATATGGTTAGGGTTAGGGCATAACGTAATCTCGGTGAGACCGATACACAAACTCGGTGAGACCAAATTTGGTAATTAGCTAACCAGAGAGTTGGTCAGGTAAACTCGGTGGGACCGATTCGCTCTTTCGGTGAGACCGAAAAGTTACGAAAGGGAAACAGAGAGTTTACATTGCAATCTCGGTGGGACCGATCGCTCACTTCGGTTAGACCGAAATGTTACGAAGGGAAACAGAGAGATTACAATCCCATCTCGGTGAGACCGAGATCCCTATCGGTGAGACCGATTTGCCTAGGGTTTGTGGCAGTGGCTATGACATCTGAACTCGGTGGCGCCGGATAGAAAGAATCGGTAGGGCCGAGTTTGACTTTAGGTTTAGGTCATATGTGGATGTGAGAAAGTAGTGGAGGGTTTTGGAGCATATCACTAAGCACATGAAGCAAGAGGCTCATTAAGCAACACCTCATCCCTCCTTGATAGTATTGGCTTTTCCTATAGACTCAATGTGATCTTGGATCACTAAAATGTAAAATGTAGAGTCTTGAGCTTTTGAGCTTGAGCCAATCCTTTGTCCTTAATATTTTGAGGGATCCACTTTCATCATCCATGCCATGCCATTCATTGAGCTTTCCTGAAATATTTGTCTTGGAATAGCATTAGATCAATGAGCTATATGTTGTTATGAATTACCAAAACCACCTAGGGATAGTTGCACTTTCACAACCCAGGTGCCCACTTGGCACCAGGGCGCGCTTGCCCCACCTGGTGCGCCCTGGTGGGTAGTGGGCGCCTCGGGCACCTTCCTGACTCCGTTTTCCTATGGTATACTTTTTCCCAAGATAAAAATTCTTTGTATATACCCCAGACGATTTGACCACCGTATCACAGAGAAATCCTATGTTCTTTTTTAGTGTTGTTTTTCTATCAGATCTATCAAGACAGGCATCATATCTTCTCTCTCCTCCAACAACGTAGAAGAAGATGCTTGGCTACTGAAGATGGAACTAAGGAGAGAAGATCCAAAATAAGCCACTAAGGAGGACAAGGTCAAGGAAGTTGCAGGGGATCAGGCTCAAGAAGGGGGGCAAGCCATGCTCACGGGGGAGGTTGAGAAAGAGGAAGATATCCTTCAACCCTACTACAACCTTCTCACTCCCACTGAATTCGAAGCCTTGAAAACCTTGGAAACGGTTTGTGTTCAGAATACATATCTCACTCGTGAAATTATTTTGTTGGAAGAGCAAAACAGCGCCATCCATAGCATCAATCGTAGATTGGAGCATCTACTGATGCTGAAGTGTGAAGCCCCTACCTCATCATCACCATCATCACTAAAGAAGGAGACTTAAATACATGGGTATGGGCACTTCCCTTGGCTTGTGCCAAGCTTTGGGGAGATGTCCCGGTATCGTATCACCATCACTTTTATTATCTTTACCTTTCTTAGTTCGATCCTTAGTTATTTCGTGATTTAGTTGAATGAAAGTTTAGTATGATCTATTTTCGAGTGCTAGTTTCATGAGCTATCTATCTATGTAATCAAGTGAGAGTTATATAATAAAATTAGTTTGAGTTTTTGCTTCTTTACTTTCTTGATTCAATCAAAATAAAGAAAATAATGAAAAAGATCATATGCTAATCTTATGGAAAGTAATGACATTACATAAGGAAAAGTATAAGTGGTAAAATTTGTTGAGAGTTGACAAATATAGCATTGTTCAATGGTGCAATTCATGAAAGAATTAATAAGGGAAGAGAAGATTCACATGCAAATATACTATCTTGGACATATTTTATGATTGTGAGCCCCCATTAAATATTTTATGCCAAATTGTTGACGTTGGACAAGGAAGACAATGTAATGATTTATGTACATTCATATTCACATAGAAGTTATATTGGCATAGATCCTCCAACATGTGGTGCTTGCCCAATATCTTTGCTAGCCAAAAATCCACACTAAGTAGAGATACAACTTGTGCATCAAAACCTTAAACCCAAATTCATGTTTTGAGAGTCCACCATACCTACCTATGGATTGAATAAGATCCTTCAAGTAAGTTCTCAGGGATGCATAAGGCAACAAAAAATGCTTCTAAATATGTATGATCTTTTAGTGTAAGGGAAAATAAGCATTGTATGAACTTGTGACGGCAAAGTAATAAAAGCGACGGACTACATAACAAAGGTTGCTATCATAAGGGGAAATATAACGTGATGTTCTTTTGCACTAAGAGCTTGTGCATCCAAAAATAAAAGCACATGACAAGCTCTGCTTCCCTCTGCGAAGGACCTATCTTTTACCTTTATGTATTTACTTTTTATGCAAGAGTCAAAGTGTTCTCCTCTGTTCCTTTTTATTTTTCTCTTTGCAAGCATCATGTGGTGGGGAAAGATAAAGGCACATATGTCCAGTTGGATGTGAGTGATCATGAGTTATTATTGTTGACATCACCCTTGAGGTGAATAAGTTGGGAGGCGAAACTATAAGCCCGTATCTTTCTATGTGTCTGGCAGAAACTTTTTGCTCCATATATACGTTGTGATTGTTAGCAATCATAGAAGATTAAATGATGGTTGCGTATGTGTACTTGCCAAAAGGCTCTGACATGAGACCCTTCCTGAAAATATGATGAATTGCAATTGCAAAGTTGACTGAGAACATAGTTTGTTTATTTCAATAAAGTTTATGCTGCATACTTCAATGTTGTGATGAATTGTTACTTGCTCATAAGAAGTTTTATGATAAAGTTTATTGCTGTTATAATAATAAGCATGATGCTACTATGTCCGTATTTTGTTTTTATCGACACCTCTCTCTCTCTCTCTCTCTCTCTCTCTCTCTCTCTCTCTCTCTAAACATGTGGACATGATTTTCGATATCGGCTTTCGCTTGAGGACAAGCAAGGTCTAAGCTTGGGGGAGTTGATACGTCCATTTTGCATCATGTTTTCCTAATGTTATTTATAGTGTTTTTATTCAATATAACACTATGTGGAGTAATTCTAATGCCTTTTCTCTCATAATATGCAAGGTTTACACAAAGAGGGGGAATAACGGCAGCTGGAATTCTGGACCTAAAAAAGCTATGCCAGAGATACCTATTCTGCACATCTCCAAATGAGCTGAAATTTTACGGAGAATTATTTTGGAATATATAGAAAATATTGGAGAAACGAAATACCAGAGGGGGCCACCCAGGTGCTCACTAGGCACCAGGGCGCGCCTGCCCCCACTAGCGCACCCTGGTGGGTAGTGGGGCCCTTGGCCCACCTCCAGTGCCCATCTTCTGGTACATAAGGTCTTTTGACCTAGAAAAAGCAAGGAGAGGACTTTCGGGACGGAGCGTCACCGCCTCGAGGCGGAATTTGGGCAGGAGCGCTTTTGCTCTCCGGCGGAGCAATTCCGCCGGGGACACTTCCCTCCAAGAGGAGGAAATCGAAGCTATCGCCATCACCAACAACCCTCTCATCATGGGAGGGCCAATCTCCATCAACATATTCAACAACACCACCTCATCTCAAAACCCTAGTTCATCTCTTGTGTTCAATCTTTGTATCAAAAACCTCATATTGGTACCTGTGGGTGACTAGTAGTGTTGATTACATCTTGTAGTTGATGCTAGACGGTTATTTGGTGTAAATTATATGTTTAGATTTGAGGGAGTCCTGGATTAGGGGGTCCTCGGACTGCCGGACTATATACTTTGGCCGGACTATTGGACTATGAAGATACAAGATTGAAGACTTCGTCCCGTGTTCGGATGGGACTCTCCTTGGCGTGGAAGGCAAGCTTGGCAATTCGGATATGTAGATCTTCTCCCTTGTAACCGACTCTGTGTAACCCTAGCCCCCTCCGTGTCTATATAAACCGGATGGTTTAGTCCATAGGAGAACAACAATCATAATCATGGGCTAGCTTCTAGGGTTTAGCCTCTATGATCTCGTGGTAGATCAACTCTTGTAATACTCATATCATCAAGATCAATCAAGCAGGAAGTAGGGTATTACCTCCATCGAGAGGGCCCAACACAGGTAAACATTGTGTCCCCGCCTCCTGTTACCATCCGCCTTAGACGCACAGTTCGGGACCCCCTACCCGAGATCCGCCGGTTTTGACACCGACATTGGTGCTTTCATTGAGAGTTCCACTGTGCCGTCACCATAAGGCTTGATGGCTCCTTCGATCATTGACAACGATGTGATCCAGGGTGAGGTTTTTCTCCCCGGACAGATCTTCGTATTCGGCGGCTTTGTACTGTGGGCCAACTCGCTTGGCCATCTAGAGCAGATCGAAAGCTACGCCCCTGGCCGTCAGGTCAGGTTTGGAAGCTTAAACTATACTAGCGACATCCGCGGAGACTTGATCTTTGACGGGTTCGAGCCCATGTCAGGTGCGCCGCACAGTCATGACGAGCACGACTTAGCTCTGCCGTCGGACGGAGTTCGGGAGACCACACCTGTGGCTACTCCGGCCCTAGATCTAGAGCCGATTGCGCCGTCCGAGGACGGGTGGATGGACCCCGCCTCGGAGGCCACACACTCAGTGGCGATAGAGCCGAATACTGACTTCACCTCCTATGAGAAATGTGTTGCCGGATCCTTGGATTCGTCCCCGGCCACAGGCTCCGAACCGCCTGCGTCCATGCGTATCAAATCTGATTGGGCGCCGATCATGGAATTTACCTCTGCGGATATCTTTCAGCACTCGCCCTTTGGCGATGTGCTAAATTCATTAAGGTCTCTCTCCTTGTCAGGAGGCCCTTGGCCGAACTATGTCTGGCTCGAGCGGGAAGCGGACGATGAAGAAATTCGTTTCCCACCCACCACCCACTTAGTAGCCACTGTCGATGACTTAACCGACATGCTCGATTTCAACTCCGAAGACCTCGACGGTATGGACGACGATGCAGGAGAGGAACAGGAACCACCGCCCATAGGGCGCTGGACAGCCACCTCATCACACGATATATATATGGTGGATACACCCAAAGAAAACAATAACGAGGAACGGAAGGATGCAACGAGGGATAGTTCCCTCGAGAAGCAACCAAAGTGACGACATAGGCGCCGCTCCAAATCCCGCCGCGGCAAAAATAGCGATAACAGCGCAAGAAAAAATAATATCCCAGTCGACTCCAGAGGAAACAACGACCACACGGACCCAGCAACAGAGCAGGACGAGCCAGCGGACGGCGAACATAGTACGGTGCCGCTGTACGATCATGACGGCGCCGAGGATAAAGCTAATCAACCTGTCTCTGGAGAGGAGAACAGTCCGAACAACGATGCACACATCATCCCGGAAAGGCACTTGGAGCAAGAGAACCTCCAGAGAAGGCTTCTCGCCACTGTGAGAAGTCTAAAGAAGCAGAAGCAAAGGCTCAAGGCCGCGCAGAATACACTCAACAGTAGATGGAACAAAGTTCTCGACACTGCAGAAAAGTACGCTGGCAGTCGCCACAATAAAAGCTATCCAAAGTGCAAGCTGCTGCCTGAATTCGATGACGAGGCTTTAGAGCCTATACAGCCAAAAAACAAAACGACCAATGAGCCGGGTCGACCACCCGTGGCCACGATAGGGCGGCTAACGATGTCGGTATGACCAGGTCCATCTACGGATCTAGGAAGCGCGCTCCGGCACAGAATCAAAACCGAACACTACAACCGTCACAACGTCATGACACATCCAAGTACAGGGGTACTGTGCACCCCCTATGCTTTACCGATGAGGTGCTGGATCATGAATTTCCAGAGGGATTCAAGCCCATGAACATAGAGGCGTACGACGGAACGACAGGTCCTGGGGTCTGGATCGAGGAGTTTATCCTTCATATCCATATGGCTCGTGGAGATGATCTCCACGCCATCAAATACCTGCCCTTCAATTTGAAAGGACCAGCCAGGCACTGGCTGAAGAGCCTCCCTGAAAACTCAATCGGAAGTTGGGAAGAGCTTGAGGATGCTTTTTGGGCTAATTTTGAAGGGACCTATGTCCGACCTCCGTATGCAGACGATTTAAGTCATATAATTCAATAGCCCAGAGAGTCAGCCCGAAAGCTTTGGAACAGATTCCTCACTAAGAAGAATCAGATCGTCGACTGCCCGGACGCCGAATATTTAGCGGCTTTTAAACACAGTGTCCGGGACGAATGGCTCGCCAGACACCTCGTCCAGGAAAAACCGAGGACAGTGGCATCCCTAACAAGCCTTATGACCCGCTTTTGCACGGACGAAGATAGTTGCTGGCCCGTAGCGGCACCAGCGACCCAGGCACATCCGAAGTCAGGGACGGTAATGTAAAACCACGACACAATAAAAATAAGCGTCGAAACAATGAAGACAACCCAGACAACATGGCGGTAAACGCCGGATTCAGGGGCTCTCGACCCGATCAACGGAAGAAGCCATTTAGAAGCAACAGAGATGGACCGTCCAGCCTAAACAAGATTCTAGACAGATTATGTCAGATTCATGGCACGTCCAACAAACCTGCGAATCACACCAACAGAGGATGCTGGGTTTTCAAGCAGGCCGGTAAGTTAAACGCCGAACACAAGGGGAGGTAGACACCAAGTGAAGACGACGACGAGCCTCGCCAGCAAAACACTGGGGGACAGAAGAAGTTCCCACCAGAGGTCAAAACAGTGAACATGATTCACATGATGAAGAGGAGGAGCAAACATGCAGTCTGAGACGTATGCGCCGTAGAGCCCGTCACCCCCAAGTTCAACCCTTGGCCGGCCCGCCCGATCACTTTTGATCGCAGGGATAACCCGACCAATGTCCGGCCTGGAGGATCGGCTGCCTTGGTGCTAGACCCAATAATCAGAGGATACCATCTCACCCGAGTCCTTATGGATGGCGGTAGTAGTCTTAATCTGATATATCAGGACACAGTCCGCAAAATGGGGATAGACCCAACGAGAATTAGCCAAAGCAATACTACCTTTAAAGGGGTAACACCAGGCCCAGAGGCCCGCTGCACGGGCTCTCTCGTACTAGAGGTTGTATTCGGTTCTCCTGACAATTTCCTAAGAGAAAAGTTAACCTTCGACATCGCTCCATTCCGAAGCATCTATCAAGCACTACTCGGAAGAACGGCCTTCACTCGTTTTAATGCACTACCGCATTACGCTTATCTAAAGCTTAAGATGCCCGGTCCACGCGGCATCATCATAGTTAGCGGAAACACTGAGTGTTCCTTACGCGCGGAAGAATGTGCGGCGGCTTTAGCAGCCGAACACTAAATGGCCTCTCCAACTAGCATAAACGATCGGTCGTCAAGACCGCGGACACGGCTAGACGAGTCCGGCGCACCACTAGCTGTAACAGCTTAGATAAACCTGAGATTGGGTTGATGAATATACCCCCATTGATGGTGCTAGGGGCTTCCCGCATGTAAAAAAGGCTACAGTTCGGCTCGGCCTTATTTATATTGAATTTTAATGGTTTATTAAGAATAACCAATTTTTCGCACAACAACTTTCACCTAAGCTCTTCTCTTTTAACAGATGATAATCGTGCTACACCCTTCCAGGATACGGCACAATGAAGACACAGGCGCAGACATGCAGCAGGGCCCCGCTCAAAGGTTTCTTTTTTAGATTAAGACCCTGTGTAAACCTTTCTTACTGTCTCTTGTTGCTTCACACCCTCCGGATACTCAACACAACCGAGAGGGATGCTGGCGTTATTGGCATTTAGCCACGTCAGACTAATGCACGTACCTGGAAATTCAGGGTTCATTATCAAGGGCGTTACTCAGCCCGGTATATGTTGTAATGACCGAATACCTTAGGGAGTGTTCGGCGTCGCGAGTTTGGCCTTATATGCATCAGCTCCGAATCATGTCTTTGGACAATAGTTGGGTTTGCTCGGCTCCCAGGTTTTGCTACCTTACGTTCCGCTCTATCGGCTAAGGTCGCACCGGGAGAACTACTGCGATTGTGCCCTGGTTCATCTGGACGAGCACCTCAGTAGAGAAAGCCGAAAACTGACTGTCATGATAAAGCGCGAGACTGGTCAACCACTCGATGACTCATCGAAATCTTCGCGATTCCTCCGCATTAACGAAGGACCGGTTTTCCGGTCATGTATGTACGTGCACCGTATTCAGATAGACGCGAAAGTACCAGGGGCTATATAGTAGCCCCACCGTCAAACTCCTATGGCTAAGTGAAAGTGTTAAAGCAATATAGTCTGATTGCCTTGTTTCCCATGCTATCACCTCCTTAATGGACCAAGACGTTGGATCAAGTGTGAACACGCGCTTTTTTGAACACCCCCGCATTATATGTGTGGGGGCTGAAGCCGACGACTGCAAACTTTCAGGTTATATACATACATAAACGGCCGCACAGGAGGCATCATAGTACTTTCAGGCAAAAGTATAAACATAGCCTTTATAATCCAAATAACATTGTTTTTAGAATCGGGATATACGTCACACGAACATGATACTCTTCGAGCACTGAGACTCTATTAAACGAGCACCTTCTAGGACTTCTTCAAAATAGTGCTTGGCCGAAACCTGGCCTACGGCCGGATTCTGGGTTACAATCGCGGTGGTCTTCATCTCTGCCCAGTATGTCTTGACACGGGCAAGAGCCATCCGCGCACCCTCTATGCACGCCGACCTCTTTACAGCGTCGATATGCGGCACAACACCAAGAAATCGTTGCACTAAACCAAAATAACTATTCGGCCTTGGTCCTTCCGGCCAAAGATGATCCACAACAGACCTCATGGCAAGCCCGAACAACCTATGGAGCTCGGCCCACTCGGCCATTTGCTCATTTAACAGCAGCGGACGCGCTGGAGCACTGAACTGCGACAAGAACAACTTTTCCACTTCATGATCTTTTTGATCTCTGAAAAACTCGGTCGCATCAGCAGCACTCGCTGCCAAATCCAAGTACGCGTCTGCAGAACTCCATAATTGATCCAGAAGGGCATACTTAGGATCCCCGAACTTCGTCCGCAACAAAAAGGGCTTCCCAGGCGTGATATCTCCGGCTTGACGTAGCTCTTCCTTCGCCGCTCTGATTTTAGAGCGGGTTTCCTTGGCTGCTACTATGGCTTTCTCCAGGTCCGCCGTCTTCGTTTGGCTTTCCCTTTCAAGAAGCTCATAACGGTCGGCGGCATCTTTCAACTCAACAGCCATCTTGGCTATTTTCTCTTTGCTCTGGCAATGCGCAGCCTGTTCGGCTCTTAACTCTTCGACCGCCTTTAGGGCGGCCGCATCACTCCTCCTGGCTTGTTCCTTGGCTCGGGCAAGTTCCGCCCGAATGGTCTCCACGGTGGCAGCTCCATTTGCAGTCACAGCATATTATAGATACTAGCATCATGCTCCTCTTAATATATGTTGACCACCAGAGAATACATACCATGTTCCTCGTCAAGCCGCCTGTTTACAAGCACGATGTCGGCATGTGCCGCATCAAGTTGCCACTTCAGTTCGGCAAACTCACCAGTCCGGCTGGCCACCGGACCCTCAGCCGCCTGCACATGAAAGCGGCATGATCATTACTTGGGACTACGATCCTATGTTTGCCGCCTTTTTCAACAACAACCAGAGTCTCAGGGGCTACTATCTGCATAGGGCACACCTAGCGTGTGCGGTACCATCAAAAATATACATATTACTTTGCGTACCTCAAAGCCTCTCAGCAGGCTCATAAAAGCTTCATGCAACCCACTTTCGGCAGATGAAATCCTCTCAATCATCGTACCCATTAAAGTACGATGCGCCTCTGAGATAGCCGCTTGCTCCAAAAGACCCATCAGTGTGTCCGGTCGCGCACCGGACAGTCCCGGACTCTTTCTGTTGTTCTCCTTAGGAGTCGAATACTCCGGACTTCGGGTGGCCGAAGGGTTACCTTCTGGCCTTGGTGGACCAGGAGAAATCCTATGTGACAACACCTCTGGATCGCCCGCCTCATGAGGCGGGGAGGCACGGGGAGGCGTTTCACTCTCCATCATCTCCGGAAGAAGATCCCCCGAAGACGAACTCTGTTGAGAAGGGCTATGATCCGAACTGCAAGACATACGTCTCGGTTATTGTCCTCAGAGATGAAACAATATATATTTACTATAAAGTACTTTTGTTTACTTACAGCTCGGTGGAGGGCTGAGCCCCTTGCTTGCACTGTGCGGTAAGGATGCCCTCCGGGGCAGGGCCCCCTGGTGAAGGTTTCTTCCCTCGTTTGGAAACCATTGTTTCCAAGTCTCCAGAGGCGGTCCTCTTCCTTCCTTGGGGAGAGGGAATTTTAGATTCTCCTCCCCGGTTATACTCCTTCGCGAAGGCACTAATTCCCCCAGTTTGGATGAATAATGAGTGAGGCCTGCTTTCTGCTTCTTTATTCCTCCCTTTATCTTCCCCCGATGGCGCTTGATAAGGCGCAAGCTCAAGCATCCTGGCTAGTACAGGATCCGGTGAGCCTTCGGGAAGGGGGGCCGAACACCTGATCATCTTCGCCTTTTTTATCCAGTCCTGGTCAAAGAGCGACTTTTCAGAATGATGTTGTGATAATTAAAAACACAGCATGTTCGGCCGCAGAATTACTTACCTGGGTATCTGGACGGTTGTAGTTTAGACCCGCATCCTCGGTGGTGTCCGGACACTTTATTCATGGTCCGAAGAACAAACTATACATCCCTTCGAGTGTCACGCAGAAGAATTGCTGAATAGTTCGCGGTCCTTCCGGGTTGAACTCCCACATACAGAGAAGTCGACGTTGGCATGGCAGGACCCGACGAACTAGCATGACCTGCATTACCTTGACAAGGCTGACATCTCTCTCGAGGAGATCTCGGATGCGACTCTGCAATGTCGGCACGTCATTAACCGGCCCCCAGTCAAGCCCCTTATTGATCCACGACGCCAGTTGTGGCGAAGGGCCTGAACAGAAGGCGGGGGCAGCTGCCCACTTAGTACTTCGGGGAGCCGTAATGTAAAACCACTCCCGCTGCCATAAGTTGGACATCTCCGGGAAGGAACCCCCTGGCCATGGAGCATCGGCGCTTTGCTTATTATGGCACCTCCGCACTCTGCATGTCACCCATCGATCATCCTGGGCTTCACATTGAAGGTCTGGAGCCATAAGCCGAAGTGTGGGGTGATGTGGAGGAAGGCTTCACACACGACGATGAATGACAAGATGTGAAGGATGGAATCCGGAGCCAGATCATGGAAATCGAGCCCGTAGTAGAACATAAGCCCTCTAACAAAGGGATCAAGACTAAAGCCTAGCCCTCGGAGGAAGTGGGAAACAAATACGACACTCTCGTTGGGTTCAGGAGTGGGGATGACCTGCCCTTGAGGAGGCAGCCTGTGTGAGATTTTGGCGGCCAGATACCTGGCTTCTTAGCTTCTTGATGTCCTCCTCTGTGACGGAGGAGGCCACCCATCGGCCTTGAAGGTTGGATCCGGACATGATTGAAGGTCCGAAGAGCTTAGCCTCCGCCTTGGGTGCTGGAACTCGAGGTGGGAGAAGGGAAAGATCGAGCGCGAGAAGAAAAGGACAGGCCTTGGCCCCTTTATAAACAGGGTGAATATCAAGCGCCCTCCGCACGACCGTGTGGAACTTGCCTAAAATCGAGGAGTCATACCAGCAGGCACGATTGGTTACCCACACCCGTATTGATGAGAATCCCGTGAAAAGAGGGACACGATCTCTGCTTCGACAAGACGTGCCAATAAAACTGCCTCGCAACACGTGCAGTGGAGGCTCGAAAAAATGGTTCGTCATGACCAGACCACGGCAGAATGTCACGTTATGGAAAGCTGTCAGCAGATTAGATTTGTGGAAATATTATTCTCTCTACGGTGGTATGTGGAATCTGTTTTGCAGAGCCAGACACTATCCTTGTGTTCAAAATATTCTATGGAGTATTCAGAGGAGGAACCCGCCTTGCAATGCCGAAGAAAATCTGCGCGCCAGACTCATCGTCATTGAAGCCTGGTTCAGGGGCTACTGAGGGAGTCCTGGATTAGGGGGTCCTCGGACTGCCGGACTATATACTTTGGCCGGACTATTGGACTATGAAGATACAATATTGAAGACTTCGTCCCGTGTTCGTATGGGACTCTGCTTGGCGTGGAAGGCAAGCTTGGCAATTCTGATATGTAGATCTCCTCCCTTGTAACCGACTCTGTGTAACCCTAGCCCCCTCCGGTGTCTATATAAACCGGAGGGTTTAGTCCGTAGGACAACAACAATCATAATCATAGGCTAGCTTCTAGGGTTTAGCCTCTACGATCTCGTGGTAGATCAAATCTTGTAATAATCATATCATCAAGATCAATCAAGCAGGAAGTAGGGTATTACCTCCATGGAAAGGGCCCGAACCTGGGTAAACATTGTGTCCCCCGCCTCCTGTTACCATCCGCCTTAGACGCACAGTTCGGGACCCCCTACCCGAGATCCGCCGGTTTTGACACCGACAAGATACATTATGATATTTAATACCCCTCTAATCTTGAGCATGAATATGTTGTGTGAGTAGTAACTTATGTTCTTGAGGACACGGGAGAAGTCATGTTGCAAATAATCATGTGAATTTGATATTCGTTCGATATTTTGATGATATGTATGTTGTGACTCCCTTAGTGGTGTTATGTGAACGTCGACTACATGACACTTCACCATCTTTGGGCCTAAGGGAATGCATTATGGAGTAGTTATTAGATGATGGGTTGCTAGAGTGATAGAAGATTAAACCCTAGTTTTTGCGCTATTCCGTAAGGGGCTGATTTGGATCCACATGTTTAATGCTATGGTTAAATATTATCTTAATTCTTCTTTTGTAGTTGTGGATGCTTGCGAGAGGGGTTAATCATAAGTGGGAGGCTTGTTCAAGTAATAACGGCACCCAAGCACCGGTCCACCCACATATCAAATTGTCAAAGTAGCAAACGTGAATCAAACCAACATGATGAAAGTGACTAGATGAAAGTCTCGTGTGTCCTCGAGAACGTTTTACTTATTATCAGAGACCGTTCCGGCTTGTCCTTTGCTACAAAATGGATTGGGCTAGCTTGCTGCACTTATTGTTACTATTGTTACTTGTTACTTGTTACAAATTATCTTGCTATCAAACTACCTGTTACCGACAATTTCAGTGCTTGCAGAAATTACCTTGCTGAAAACCGCTTGTCATTTCCTTCTCCTCCTCATTGGGTTCGACACTCTTACTCATCGAAAGGACTATGATTGATCTCATATACTTGTGGGTCATCACCTATCTATTTACTTTTATGTTATTTAACTTTTATTGTTGAGTCATCACCTTCTCGTTCAAGCACCAGTTGAAGAGCACTATTGTCATTCTTATGCATTGATTATAGTTAATGTTGGGTGTGAAATGAATGGATCTCTTCGAGCATGAATTACAATTTAGTCTCTACTTGAACTTTAGAGGTGCTCTGCATTTATGTTTTGTGGTCTCAGAAAGGGCTAACGAGAAACCATGTTATCATATTATATCATGATTGTTTGACAAAGCGTTGACATTTGAGATATCTTATTATTGCTTGCTAGTTGGTTATGTTATTGATATGAGTAAATATGAGATCTAAGTGTAACCATTCATATGGTTAGTTCATAATCTTTGTTGAAAATTTGAGCACTAGTTGAGCATATATACAAAAACAAGAACAAAAAGAGTTTGCAAAAGTTTTTCTTTATCACTTTCAGTTTATCAACTGAATTGCTTGAGGACAAGCAATGAATTAAGCTTGGGGGAGTTTATACGTCCCAAACATATATACTTTTCCAAACACTTTTGCTCTTGTTTTGGACTCTAATTTGCATGATTTGAAATGAACTAACACAAACTGATGTTGTTTTCAGTAGAATTGCCATGATTTATTGTTTGTGTGCAGAAATAAAAGTTCTCGGATTGAGCTGAAAATTTATGGAGAATGTTTATAGAATAGATAAAAAATATTGGCGAAGAGAACTATCGGAGGGGGGCCACCTATGAGCCACAAGCTTAGTGGGCGTGCCCACCCCCCATGGCGCGCCTGGTGGGCTTGTGGCTCCCTGGAGCCTCCGGCAACCATAACTCCAACTCCATATATACCTATTCATGGAGAAAAAAATTAGAGAGAAGAAATCATCGTGTTTTATGATACAGAGCCGCTGCCATCTCCTGTTCTTCATCGGGAGGGCTGATCTGGATTCCGTCCGGGGCTCCGGAGAGGGGGATTCATCGCCATCGTCATCATCAACCATCCTCCATCAACAATTCCATGATGCTCACCACCGGGATTGAGTAATTCCTTCGTAGGCTTGCTGGATGGTGATGGGTTGGATGAGATCTGTCATGTAATCGAGACAATTTGTTAGGGCTTGATCCCTAGTATCCACTATGTTCTGAGATTGATGTTGCTATGACTTTGCTATGCTTAATGCTATTACTAGGGCCCAAGTGCCATGATTTCATATCTGAACTCTTTATGCTTCCATGAATATATTTGAGTACTTGATCCTATCTTGCAAGTTGTATGCACCTATTATGTGTTATGATCTGCATATCTGAAGGTGACAATAATTGGGATCCATTCCGGTGATTACCGTAGTTTGAGGATTTCATGTATTCACTATGTGTTAATGCTTTGTCTAGTTCTCTATTAAAAGGAGGCCTTAATATTGCTTAGATTTCCTTATGGACCCCGCTACCAAGGGAGGGTAGGACAAAATATGGCATGCAAGTTCTTATTATAAGCATGTATGACTATATACGGAATACATGCCTACATTACATTGATGAATTGGAGCTATTGTGTGTCGCTCTAGGCTGTGACTGTTACATGATGAATGTTATCCAACACAAATATCCATCATTGATCCAATGCCTACGTTTCTCGCATATTGGTCTGTGCTAAGTTACTTTTGTTGTTGCTGCTGTTACAATCACTACTGCAGGTTGTTCCAAACATGATAGTCGAATCAGACACCCTTCGACGAAACTGTGTGCGATGAATCAATCACGAACGGTGATGTAATAAAACCGTAAAAAAAGATGCAAAATGTTTGCGATGGCAGTGACATCAAACACGGTTCATATTGGAGTTGCATGTGCGATGCATGGCAAACGGTTAATCTAGAAGAACTGTTTGCGATGAGGCAAAACAACATAAACGGGCAGGCAGATGAGGGTGTGTGCGATATATGGCATACGGTTCACTAGGATGAACTATGTGTGATTAGGCAACACAATAGAAAAATTTCAACTTAACAAGATGTGTGTGATACACGGCTAACAGGTCCGTAATCAGAAATGTGTGCGAAGACCAATAATAACACAAACGATTGCTGCTAATAAGCCGTGTGATTTGCTGTATCTACAGAAGAATAACATATATATCACTCGTACAGCAAGGTTCTATACAAACAGTTTTTAACCCCTTCCCGCGACGGTGTTCTGAACTGTCACCTAGTGAGTGACTGTGATAGGGGGTCCTTCCCACACGACCCAGAAACCGTCGGGGATGTGCCCTCCTGGCACACACGCTCGGCAAAAGGAGGTCGTGTGCGACCGGCGAGGGATCAAATATGGTTATACATACAGTAGTGCTAAAAAATACAATTATACAGGAGAAACCGTTTTCGGTCGTAAGTACATCCCACACAGTCAGTCCCCACTAAACGTTTCCGTTCGTATATACATCCCACATAGTCGCTCCAACGAAAACGTTTGCGCAAAGTGGCCTAACACAAATAGTTTTCAAGAGAATGTCACGTGTGATTGTTCATTGATCCAACACGGTTTATTCCTAGAAACTGTGTGTGTTGTCTGAGGTCATCGCCCACGGTGTTTTCTCAATAACCGTTTGCAATAGAAAAACCCAATTAGCAGGCTAATTGGCCATTAGTAGGCTAATTGCCCTATTATTAATAATCCATTTATCAATCTAATTGACATTCATATTAAGCACATTATATATCACATTTCCATATTGAGAAAGAAGGATTTCATAATTGAAATACTTCATAGTACAACATGATATAGCTTCAGCACTCAGCTACCCCATTACACAACTGCATCAGTACCAAGTTTCACATGCAACATCTAGAACCTTTCGAAATTAGCATTGTAGATGGTACATAGAAAGATGCATCTTGTCTGGAAAACTGCTGAAGCAGAAGGCGAATATTGAGCCTTCATCCATGTTGAAGGTCTTTGCAACTTTAGGCCAGTGCCTGTGGATGATTGACCGTCCATCCTTCGTCCTCTTCAGGAACACTTCAATATTGAACCGTGGGTGTTGTATGAAAACCTTCCTCGCCTCCTGACCATAGAGGTGGTTAGAGAGGTAATCATCAGTGAACTACTTTGGAAAGGCCTGAAAACAAGGATGTGCATAAATATCTTCTCTATATTGGAAATGGGGCAAAGGGATAAAAAAGGAAAGGTATAATAGTTAGTACCATCTTGTAGTGAACTGATGTCTTCTTCAATATGCAGACAAAGATCTTCTTGTTTTTTGTCGCTGATTTCTTTATCCTAACAATCTTTCTGAGTTTCTTGACTTGATTGATATTCATGGACAACTCATTTCCCCATATGCAAAAAGGGACGAACAGTGGGTGAAAACCTCTGACAGCAGGACCTACATGTGCAAGACCAAATTGTTAAAAACCTAAATATTAGAATGGTTCCTGCAATTGCATAATAATGTGCTATTAGACAACGGACCATGCATGTGTTAACCTTGATTGTGAACCTGAGTGCTTCCCATTGTTTCCCTGCAACACATATAAGGTAGTTAGTTATCAGGTTAAGTAAGGGTTCGCATGCTATCGGTAAAATATTTTGATGAAAAATAAGCACATTGCAGATTCATCAGATTAATTCAAGCCACATGGAAAACCCATTTATCCAAACCAAGCATGATTAAGAACTAGGAAATATAGCACTTGTATATGTTTCTCATGTATTAAGTGCAGCCAAATTTGATTTATTCCTCACATGCACAAAAATACAAAATTCTACGCACAACAATTTTACATCACATTGCAGAATTGAACCAAGTAGTTAACTAAACACCACAATGAATGAACCAAACATTAACTGAGAACCACTTTGCACAATATAACATACTCCTAATAGAAGATCAACCAGTAAACCAAACCAAGCATGCTTAACAACTTGGAAATATAGCAATTGTATTTGTTTCTCATGTATTTAGTATAGCCAAATACAATTTATTCCTCACGTGGTATACAATAACATAATGCACCCACAACAATTGAACATCGCATTGCAGAATTGAACGAAACAGTTACCTAAACACCAAAATAAATGAACCAAACATTAACTGAGCACCACATTGCACAATATAACATACTCCTAATAGAAGATCAGACAGGTAACCAAACCAAGCATGCTTAACAACTTGGAAATATAGCAATTGTATTTATTTCTCATGTATTCACTGGTACGTGTCGGTGCTATACAAACGGTTTTTAACCCCTTTCCGCGACGGCATTTGGAACCGTCGCCAAGTGAGTGTGGGCGATAGGGGGGTCCTTCTCACATGACCCATAAACCGTCGGGGATATGCCCTCCTAGCACACACGCTTGGCAAAATGAGGTCGTGTGCGACCGACGAGCGCTCAAATACAGAAATACATACAGTAGAGCTAAAAATACAATTATACAGGCGAAATTGTTTCTGGTCGCAAGTACATCCCACACAGTTAGTCCTCGCTAAACGTTTCCGTTCGTATGTACATCCCACACAGTCGCTCCAAGGAAAACGTTTCCGTTCATAGGTACATCACATACAATTTCTCTTGTTAAATGGTTTGTGATAGCGTTGCCATTGCAGACGATATTAATAATTTTATCGTTTGCGTTATTGAATGCATCACACACGGTGCGTAGAAGAAACTGTGTGGCAAAGGCTGTCCATCACACACAGTTTTTATGTGGTAAACGTTTGCGCAAGGTGGCCTAACGCAAACAGTTTTCAAGAGAAATTCGTGTGTGCAGTGGAGATTAATCACACACATAGTGGATCCTAGAAACGTTTCTGATCTTGACGTATATCGTAGACTTTTTGCTTTCACAAACCGTGTGCAGTGTAATCCCTAATTTAAAAATCACATGTTTTGAATTTGAAAGTAGGCAATCACTTATTTCATATCCAACCATGTTTATTACAAATATAGGTTCAACCACGAACCCACAATTTGATGCACAAGTACATATACTGAAGAACTACATAAGCACCAAGTAAAGAATGATGAACCACAGTTACTAAAGACTGTAAGAGAGAGGCGAAAGACATTCTGGTTGCTGGAGAAGGTGAAGCGGAATGCCCATATTGTGCCCTCCTCCATGCGTAATGCGTGCACGACTCTAGGCCAACCCCTTGTGATGGCTGCCCGTCCATCCTGCACTGTCTTCATTAGGACTTCTCGATGCTCATTGTAGTCTGGATGAAATACTTTAACCTTCATTGAATGTCCACCAATCATGTACTTTGCGAGGTAATCTTGAGTGAACTGCTTCGGGAACCACTGGGAACGGAAAAGATTCAGACATTGTTGTCTAACAACTCATTATGGGCAGTACAAAGAGAAGGCTGCAGAGTTTGTAGTTACCATCCTACGGCTCACTGTTGTGTTGGATAGAGCATAAACAAATAGTTTGCTTGCCACCATTCGTATCTTTTTGCTAATAATCCTTATCAATTTCTCACTTGATGCTTGTTCATCAATATCTCATTGCCCCATACGCAAAAAGGGTCGATGCGTGGATCCTTGCCAACAGTGGCGAAGACAGGAATAATTTTCAGGTGTGGCGGAGTTTGTAAAAAAGAAAACCAAGTATAATATGATTATAAAGGCTCGCTAGAATATTAGATGTATATTTACTCTGCCTCAAATTATTAGTCGTAGGTATGCCTAAGATATAGATGTGTTTAGACATGTTTTAGTATTAGATATATCCATATCTAGAAAAAGTTAAGACAAGTAATTTGAGACACAGGTACTACTTTATATTTAGCAAATATACAAGACAAATCCAAAAAATGAGTACTGACACTCAAAATACATCACTAGATTTAAATTATATAGATGAATGTTCACCAATTTAATAAAGGAAATTAATCCATTAGTATTTCAACAAAGGGAAGGCACTAGATAAATTAAAATCGAAGAACGTAATTACGTATATTTGATCTGATATAGCCCAATTTCAGTTAACATATTCGCAAACAAAAAACAATTTCAGTTAACGTGGCGCCGTCTGCTCACACTCGCGGCCTCGCCGAGTCGGCGTTGCCATATACCGTCGAGCCTCGCCTGCCGGTGAACGGCCGCCACCCGACACTGGCGCCACCGCCCGGTGTACTGCCCTGCTGTTGTGCCTTCACACGCAGATCACGGTCTAGAACAAGTACACGCACAGTCGAAACTCGGAAGGTTTCAGCCATAATCCATGTGCAGACGTGACGTGTAGTCAACCCACGGACTCGACCCATCAGCAACTAAGCCCAGCTTAAAACTTAATATTGTATCAAACTAATACTGTATGTACGTACTTGGGTCGAAGTTTAGGTATGGCATGCGCCAAACCTTGCCAGATAGCTGGCTTTGCCACTGCTTGCCAAGGGCATATGTACCTACAAGCAACAAATCAATATCAGAAGCTAACTAGTGTCCGGGCCTGGATCTATATGCACTACATTATGGAACGACGGGGGAGTACAAGCCGAGGGATGAAGCTAACCTCGGTGGAAAATGGTGGACACTCCCGTTGTTGTTCTGCATAAGTAGTGGAAAGGCATGATAAGTACAGCAACCTTAACATCAAAAAAAAAAAAATAGCAAAAGTAAACAACATCATATCCAAATGATAGCTTGAATGTGTTGATTTTAGCATGCTGTTAAAGTAGATATAAAATGGAAGGCAATGTTACCGACAGCAGGCTTAACAGCCATCAAATATTGCAATTCAAAATGGTATTGTTGAAAATGAATAGAACATAGGTAATGCTTAAACATCACACTGGATAAATGTGTAAAACTAAAATAAAGGGCATGTGTTAACTACACTAGGAATAACTGGAACCAAATATAGCCGTTCAAACTGGTATTGATGTAGTCGAGCGGCACAGTTCCGACTTGCACATAATGAACAACACATTGTGAATGACTGAAATTAACAAGGCATAAATGACCAGTATAACAACCAAATATAGCCATTGAAAATTGGAAAGAGTCTCACTGCAACCAACCTAACAAGCAAATACAGATAAACATGGCATATGCTTGAAAATTGGACAAATGCTCACGCAACCAACCTAACAAGCAGATAAAGATAAACAAGGCATCCGCTGATAACTGGACAAATGCTAAAAAAGCAACCTAACAACCAAATATAGATAAACAAGGCATCCGCTGATAAGCGGACAAATGCTAAAAAGCAACCTAACAACCAAATACAGATAAACAAGGCATCTGCTTGATAACTAGACAAATGCTCACTGCAACCAACTAAGAACCAAATACAGATAAACAAGGCATCTGCTTGATAAATGGAAAAATGCTCACTCCAACCAACCTAACAACTAAATACAGATAAACAAGGCATCTACTCACTATAAATAACCAAATATAGCCATTCGTGAAACTGAAGTGGACAATTCATACTTAAACATCACATAGACCTATGGAACATTACATTTTTGCATAACTGAAATAATTAAACACGGCACAGTTAAAGCACCGCACGGCAAATGCTACTACAACAAAGGGTACGGGTTGGCAAGCTAGAAAAGGTAAGATTTGCTGATAGAATGTTGCCTCACATTTCATGGACGGGATCCTTCCAGTTGGAAGAGCACAGACCCATGGTGCGCTCTCTGATGTCACAGATGGTCTGTTTCACCATGGAAGAAACTTCGTGGGTGCCCTCCTCGTGGTCGTGGTCGTGGTCGATGAGATCTGACTTGGCAATTGAGGATCCCAAGCTGCCGTCCTAGAACGTGTCCTTCAGAAATGACAAAATGGGCTCGATGGCGTATAAAGCTCGCAAATCCTTGACCGCTTGGCGGAGGATATCAGCAGTAGGGCCGTCGAAGAGATCGACGGTGGTTGAACCAGAGGGGTTGGGGATGGACCACTTAACCTGTGGCATGGCCCGTGTGAAGCCATCGGTGTGGACGAGCTTGATGTCGTAGCCAACTTTCCCGAGATACAGTAATACACTAGCCCGCTGACATGAAGCCTTCGGCATGCAACGTCTTCGCCGGCTTCCGCGGCGGAGTGTTGCTCCGGGATCGACAGGTTGGGGCGAATGGCGGCCACCTCGCTAACGTCCGCCGGAGAGGCCATGATAAACCTCTTCTTGGCCGAACGCTCGTCGGGCTCCCCGGGATACGTGGTCGAGCTTAGGCTGTGACATTCTGGAGCAGGGGATGTGGATCTGGCGGGGAGAGACACCGCATGCCTCATCTAAAAACTCAGGGGGAGTGGGGCGACGGTATGGGAATCGCTGGGTAACCTGAACTTTATTAGCTAAGCTAGGAGGAACGGGCAGACCGACAGGGGTTGGCGGCAGTGTCGGCGGCCGCCGCGAGCTAGGGTTCGAGGGGGGAGGGGGCGGGTGAGGGACTGTGGAGGTGGGTGGTGTTTGAGGATACGCCGCGGCTGCTGAAAATTTTAGTAATGGTGGGTGGAGATGGTGGTGGACGAGGGAGGGCGACGGTTCAAATGCATCGGCTACTACAATTTTACTATAAGGTTGGTGCTAGAGGAGTGTGGGCGATGGTTGAAGTATGGCGGCTACTAAAATTTGGGTAAAGGAATTGATGCGGGGTAGGAGTGCACAAGATCACGCACAGTCCAATAACAATATGCGTGTATGATAATAAGGAAAAGTGGCGCGGATCCGCCAATTTTTGCAACGCTCAAGGCGGGTAGTTTGTTTTTTATATTTCTAGCTAGCTGGTCTATCGCAGACGGTTCGTCCTAATTTCCAAATAAACTTACCCGCCTTTAGCTTGCACAGGTGGTGGTTTTACAGCGCACTTGCATCGCACACGGTTAAGCCAGTACCTCCACCCTTTGCTCGCGCTTGCGCGGTCGTGGTGATTTCAGCACACTTGAATCGCACACGGTTGAGCCAGTACCTCCACCTTAATTTGCTCACGCTTGTGCGGTCGTGGTGATTTCAATGCACTTGCATCGCACACAGTTGAGCCAGTACCTCCACCTTAATTTTATCGCGCTTGCGCAAGCGTGGTGATTCACATCACACTTGTATCGCACAGGATTAAGATATTATACCCCGTGTCCGTTGAGCGTCATCAGAGTCTTTGCAGCAAAAAATAACATTAGAGAGGGTCAAAAGATAGCCACACCAGCATGTGGCCCAAATATATATGAGTGAAAATGGTGGTTTGTGATGTTCAAAATTCCAATGCACAACTTTGACCACGCGGGCCCATGGTTGTGCGCGTCGTTGAAGATCGATGAGGGGCCAGAAGTTAAGAACCACCTCGAAGTGGCCAAATATATGTACGAATATTGGGGATGTTTAAAACTTCAAATTCACAATGCATAACTTTGGTGGTACCTACCTGGCAAACCCGAAAGCACCCTAACAACCACCTAGCTAGGATATATATAATGACACAATGTCGTACCTAGCTAGGATGCTTGGCCCACCACCTCCCACTTCGTGTCAGCGGGGCGGATGCACGTAATGATCGATACTTTGGTCATACATGCATGTCGCCATGACCTACCATAAGACGGACCAATGAATCTATCGTTTGGTCAAATGACAGTTGTTGTTGTCGATAAACCGCTTGGGCCAATAGATTGAACCATCATAAAAATCGCACGAGAGGGACCAAAAAACCAGCACCTCTTGCATGCGGCCCAAAATGATGACGTTGGGAGGCGTGATGTGTGTTTTCAGCATAGAATAATTACAATTTAGATGTGGTTCCTACCTCTCGATACAGACAACAACCATGAAGGCAAGGTAGTTAAGGACGCGATACACAGGGTTTGATGTAGGTCAAACCCAACAATACGAGCATCTGGGAGGGAATCCTAACAATGCATGAGCTCGAGCTTTGGTTGACCGACATTTGACGGTGACCGGCCCCAACACGAACTAGGCGGAATCCATTCATGGCCAACACATACCCCTCATTATCGGTGAAAGTGATGATATATATACACTCGGGGAGCCCACATATATGCGTGTCGTCACAAAAAACCGCACAAGGGAGACGTGGTCGATCAGAAGACCCCGTATACACTGCATGCAGCCCGAAAATATGTATTGCTACGATGGTGTATGATGTGTTTAAATCCCAAATGCACAACTTCGATGGGCCACCAACTACATTGAAAACCGAACACCGTACCCGACTCCAAGCCTGGTTCAATACGTATGATGTCAGTTTCCAAACTTCGAGGCGACGTCGGCGAAGGTGAGGAGTCCTGGATTAAGGGGTCCTCGGGTGTCCGGGCTATGTAACATGGGCCGAACTGATGGGCTACGAAGATACAAGACAGAAGACTTCTTCCCGTGTCCAGATAGGGCTCTCCTTGGCGTGGATGGCAAGCTTGGTGTTCGGATATGAAGATTCCTTTCTCTGTAACTGACTTTGTACAACCCTAGTCCCCTCCGGTGTCTACATAAAACGGAGGGCTTAGTCCATAGAGGCAACCATAATCATACATGCTAGACTTCTAGGGTTTAGCCCTTACGATCTAGTGGTAGATCAACTCTTGTAATCCTCATATTCATCAAGATCAATCAAGAAGGAAGTAGGGTATTACCTCCATCAAGAGGGCCCGAACCTGGGTAAACACCGTGTCCCCCTTCTCCTATTACCATCGACCTTAGACGCACAGTTCGGGACCCCCTACCCGAGATTTGCCAGTTTTGACACCGACGTTGGTGCTTTCACTGAGAGTTCCGCTGCGTCGTCGTCAAGAGGTTCGATGGCTCCATCAATCATCTACAACAATGCTGCCCTGGGGGAAGTTTTTCTCCCCGGACAGATCTTTGTGATCGGCGGCTTCGCACTGCGAGCCAACTCGCTTGGCCATCTAGAGGCTAGAGCAGATCATCAGCTACGCCCCAGGTCACCAGATTACTTTTGGAAATCTGGACTATGTCGCTGATATCCGAGGAGACTTGATCTTCCAAGGATTCGCGCCCCCAGCCTCCGCTCTGGCCTTAGATCCGAAGGGTATCGCCAGGTCCGAAGACGGGCTTCGTGAGCTCGCCGCACTATCTGCGGCCACTAGGCCCGCTACGGGAGAGCCGGAGGAAGTAGTGTCCCTAGCAACCATCACGAAGTCGGACCCTTCTCCGGACACTACTCCGAACCCATGGAGTCAGCATCGTGGGAGTTCGGCCAAGGAGTTCCCCCCTGCCATACTCCACGGACTCCCTTTTTCCTGGCCAAACCTCGCCTTTATGCGAGGCTCTGGACTTAATGTGATATTTTGTCATTACAGAGGAGCACTATCCAAACTACGCCCAGCCCAGACTAGGGGCTGAGAGCAGGGAATTTTACATCCCACCCACCACCCACTTTTATAGCCACTATTGAGGACTTAACCGACATGCTCGATTACAACTCCGAAGACATCGACGGTATGGACGACGATGCCGGAGAAGAGCAGGCCCAAAACCTGCCGTTTATCAGACGCTGGACGGCCAGCTCTTCGTATGACGTATACATGGTGGATACGCCCAAAGAAGCTAACGGCGATGACAAAGAAGATTCAGTCGAGGATAAACCTCCTGAGATACAGCCAAAGTGCCGACGTCAATGACGCCGCTCTAAGTCACGCCAAGGAAAAGACAGCAATACCGGCACGGGAGAAAACAACACTCCGGACGGTGCCGAAGACCAAGAAGACCCCATCGAGCGAACCTCCGAGCAGGACGATCAGGAAGATGGGCGTGCTAGCCCTGATGAACAGGCCGTAAACGAAGACTCGAAGGACAGTACTTATCTCCCACTCCCTGAGGACGAGGTGAGCCTCGGTGATGAAGACTTTATCGTGCCTGAGGAACCTCTCGAGCAGGAGCGCTTCAAGCGTCGACTAATTGCCACTGCAAGGAGCCTGAAAAAGAAGCAGCAGCAACTTCAGGCTAAGCAAGATCTGCTCAACGATAGATGGACTAATGTCCTGGCAGCCGAGGAATACGGCCTCGAGCACCCAACCAAAAGTTACCCGAAGCGCAAATTGCTACCTCAATTCGATGATGAGGCACTTGAGCCCATACCATCAGTGCATAATGCGGCTGACCGACCACCACATGGCCGGGACAAAGCGGCAACTCAAGCCGAACACCAGCCCGTACTACCTCGCCGTAAAGGTAGAGATATAACAGCTCGGGGATATACATATGACCTGCGGCAGGACCTGGACAGTAGAGCAGGTCAGACCAGATCGATCTACGGATCACGGGGGCATGCCCCGGCACGCAATGACGGCTATCTAGCCGGACTGAAAAGCATAATCACGCCCGGGCCAAAAACCGCAGACGGACTCCATCCGAGCTACATCGTGACTTGGCCCGATATAGAGGCGCCACACAGCCCCTTTGCTTCACTGACAAAGTAATGGAGCACGAATTCCCAAAAGGGTTTAAACCCGTGAACATCGAATCATATGATGGAACAACAAACCCCGCGGTATGGATTGATGATTTTCTTCTCCATATTCATATGGCCCGTGGTGATGATATTCATGCCATCAAATACCTCCCGCTAAAACTCAAGGGACCAGCTCGGCACTGGTTGAACAGCCTGCCTGAAAACTCCATTGGCAGCTGGGAGGACTTGGAGGACGCCTTCCGCGATAACTTCCAAGGTACATACGTCCGACCTCCGGATGCTGATGACTTAAGTCACATAGTCCAATAGCCTGGAGAGTTATCCAGGAAATACTGGACTAGGTTCTTAACTAAAAAGAACCAAATCATTGACTGTCCGGATGCCGAAGCCCTAGCGGCCTTTAAGCATAGCATCTGCGACGAATGGCTAGCCCGACACCTCGGCCAGGAAAAGCCGAAGTCCATGGCAGCCCTCACGGCACTCATGACCCGCTTTTGCGCGGGCGAAGATAGCTGGCTAGCCCGTAGCAATAACAATGCAAGCGAACCTGGCACCTCCGAAACCAGAAATAGCTACGGCAAGCCCCGACGCAACAAACACAAGCGTCGAAGCAACGGTGACAATATCGACGACACGACGGTTAACGCCGGATTCAGTGGCTCCAAGTCCAGACAGCGGAAGAAGCCATTCAAAAGGAACAATCCGGGCTCATCTAGCTTGGACCGCATACTCGATCTTCCTTGTAGATACACGGCACCCCCGATAAACCAGCCAATCATACCAACAGAAGCTGTTGGGTCTTTAAACAGGCCGGCAAGTTAAATGCCGAGAACAAGGAGAAGGGGTCACAAAGTGAGGACGATGACGAGGAGCCCCGTCCACCGAACACAGGGGGACAGAAGAAGTTTCCCCCTCAGGTTAAAACGGTGAACATTATATACGCTACCCATATCGCCAAGCGGGAGCGCAAACGCACGCTCACGGACGTCTATGTGATAGAGCCAGTCACCCCAAAATTCAACCCATGGTCGTCCTGACCGATCACCTTCGATCGCAGGGACCATCTGACCAGTATTCGTCATGGCAGTTCAGCCGCACTGGTCCTCGACCCAATAATTGATGGATTCGACCTAACGCGAGTCCTCATGGACGGTGGCAGCAGCCTCAACCTGCTCTATCAGGATACAGTGCGCAAAATGGGCATCGATCCATCAAGGATCAAGCCCACAAAAACTACCTTTAAAGGAGTTATACTAGGTGTAGAGGCCCGCTGCACGGGCTCAATCACATTGGAGGTCGTTTTCGGATCCTCGGACAACTTCCAACGTGAAGACTTGATCTTCGATATCGTCCCCTTCCGTAGTGGCTATCACGTACAGCTCGGACGAACTGCATTCGCTCGATTTCAATGCATTGCCACACTATGCTTATCTCAAGCTCAAGATGCCCAGACCACGCGGTGTCATAACAGTCAATGGAAACACAGAGCGCTCCCTCCGCACCGAGGAGCACACCACGGCCCTGGCAGCGAAAGTACAGAGCGGCCTTTTAAGGCAGAATTGTAATTCAGCGGCCAAGCTCCCAGACACTGTCAAACGAGTCCGGACTACTCCGCAGCATGACAGTCCGGCTCGTCAGGAGTTAGACTAGCAATTCAACCTCCGTCTCAGTCCCTACCAAGTGGCGGCATACGTACCGCGCGTACATAACTACGCACTCAAAATACCATGGGCAAAGACAGAGCCATAACTAGATCCTGGTCCATAATACGGCTCGACCTTCCCTGGGCACACATACCTTTCTTTTTCTTTTTATCCTTTTCAGGTTTCCTTTCTATAGGCCCCTCCCGACGGCCCGCTCATCGGTCCTTTCAAAGGATAGATATACCAAGGTGGCAAGCAGCATATACGTGCGGAGGAATCTATAGATGTTCTCCTTAACGATCATTCCACCTGTTTTCAGGACCCGCGCGCAGCTCCCCCTTGATTTTGGCATGTTAAATAGCCCTGTTGCTTATCGCACTATTTGTACAAATACGCTTTGACGTATCAATCAAATTATAATGGAAACAGTTTGTGGCCCAACTTATGTGGCACTAGCTTACTACTTCATTTTCGCTATTCTTATCAATTGCACCCGTACACTTTGGTACGCTTCAAATTGGCCAAGGGCTCCATTGCGCCCAATACTATGGCAACAAAGTCCGAACACTTTTACAGTATAGGTCGGCACCCCGAATTTAGAATTATATGCATTGGCTCCGAATCATGTCTTTGGTCAATAGTTGGGTTGCCCGGCTCCTCTGCTTACTACCTTACGTTCCGTCCTATCGGCTAGGGTAGTAAAGGGAGAACTACTGCGATTGTGTTTCTAGTTTATCCGAGCAAACACCTTAGTAGAGAAAGCCAAAAACTGACTGTCATGATGTGGCGAGAGCTGGTCAGCTATTCGGAGGTTACATATCTTTTGCGATTTTTTCCGCATTATGCGACGGATCGGCCTCCAACCGATCAGGTGTCTACAGCACCCTAGTCTGGATTAACAAATACCAACTATGGGTTGCGCCTAGAATTCTATCATCAAGCTTCTATGGCTAAGTGAGGGTGATAAAGCCACATAGTCTGATTGCCTAGTTCATTGCGCTAAACACCTCCTTCAAGGACCAAACTATTGGATTAAGAGTGTTTAGATTCCATCCCGAACACCCCCGTACTACCTACGTGGGGGCGGAAGCCGACGACTGGCCAACTCTCAGATTTAACAAAACGGCCGCACAGGAGGTAAAAATTTAAAAAAATAACAAGCATTATATTACATAACGGCATTGTTCCATAATACATGAGGGATAACATGAATATCTTCATTTAAAGATAATGTCTTTTCAACACTGGCCCTCTACAATGCGGGATCCCTTCAGGACATCATCAAAATACCGCTCGGGCGTGCGGTGCTCCTTGCCCGCGGGTGGTCCCTCGGTCGCGAGCTTGACGGCGTCCATCTTCGCCCACTGCACATTGACACGGGCGAAGGCCATCCGCGCACCTCAGATGCAGACCGACCGCTTGATGGCATCAAGCCAGGGGAAAGCATTGACCAGCCACTTCACGAGTCTGAAGTAGCTGCTAGGTATGGCTTCGGCAGGCCATAGACGGATTATCAAATCCTTCATGGCCAGTTCGGCCACCCTATGCAGTTCGGTCAGCTGTTTTAGCTGATCGCTAAAGGGCACTGGATGCTCTGGCGCAAGATATTGCGACCAGAATGGCTTCTCCGTTGAGCTCCCTTCTTCGGCTCGAAAGAACTCGGCAGCATCCACAACACTGCGCGGCAGATCCATAAACGCTCCTGGAGAACTCCAAATCCGGGTTAGTAAGAGGTACCTTTTCTTCACATATTTGGTCTGCATAAAGGCCTTACCCGCCGCGATTTTCCTGGCCTCCTGGATTTCCTGGAGGGCTCCCTGGGCTTCATCCTGGGCATCTTGTGTGCTTTGGCGGGCCTTGGGAAGTTCGGACTCTTGATCCGTAATATTGCACTCCAAGGACTCGCATTTCTTCACAACGTCCTGGAGCTCCTGCTGGAACTCACCGACCCTGGCCTCGTGCTTTTCGTGGGCGGCTTGTTCCTTCACCGCTTTCTTATGGGCTTCGGCCAGTGCTTCCTTGAGGGGTTCCACCTCGGACGCCGTTCCTACAAATTATCATGTGATCAACACAAACAATTCATATCTCTCTATATCTGAATAGGTCATTACATACCTTGCTTGTCCTCCAGCTGCTTTTCACTCGGCCGAGCTCTTCCTCGGCCCGCTCTAGACTCTGCTTTAGTCTAGAGACTTCGGCAACATGAGAGGTCACAGCCAACAACGAGGCCTGCTTATTCACATAGATACGTATGGTTAGTCTCCTGCGAAAATTATTTGATCCTTTGTCTGGCTTTTCTTTCCGAACACTGGACAGAGTCTTAGGGGCTATTGTCTATACTATGACATTCTTTTCATACAATGGCGTCGCTTACCTCAAAGCCTGTCAGAAGGCTGGTGCAGGCTTCAGTCAGTCTGCTTTTAATGGACTGAACCCTCTCAACCACTGTACCCATGAGGATACGGTGTTCCTCAGCAATGGAAGCGCCTTGCAGCGCTTGTAGCAGATTATCTAGTGCCTCTGGATGGACAGAGGACATCGGCGGAATAGGCGCACCTCCTTCTTTCGAAGGAGGCTGCTTGCCTGATTCCAGAGCCGTATTGGTCTCTGGAATTGTATACGGCCGGGGGCCGAATTGGGTATGGCCCCCATTGCCAGTTTCCATGGTCTGCTCCCCCATGTGTCCGGCAGCCGAGGTGTCATCCTCTGGTGCCACCGTGACGGCCTCCTGTGCCTCCCCCGAGCTGGGAGGGTCCTTCGGGACATCACTTCAGCATCCTCCATAGTCTTGGGAGAGGAGGCCGCTGGAAGGGACCCGCTGTCCATCACCTTCGGATCAAGCGAATTCCCCGTAGAAGAGGGTCACTGGAGGTCGGGACGAGCTGGGCTGCATCGCATGATTTAACATGTTAAAACCATGAGGTAAAAGAGCCGAATAGATGAGTGTGTCTTTGAGTACTTACGATTCGGCCAGGGGCTTATCCCTGGGGCGCCACTCGGAGCTGCTGTCGATGTCCCACGCGGAGTTGTCCACGAGGGAAACCTTCCCCTTCTTGGACGCCTCTGCCTCCAGATTCGTGGAGGCTGCCCTTTTCTTCCTTCCCCCCTCGGGGGGGGGGGGAGGGAGGGGGTTGCTTTCTTCCTCCTCCTCCTCCTCCTCGTTGGTGGCTGGAGGGGAGTGGGTTTCAGCGTCTCCGGACGTCACGTCTGAAGTGCCCTTATGGCGGAGGCCACCTCTGGTCCCCTTGGCCTTCTTCTCCGGTGCTTGGTAGGGCGCCGGAACCAGCATCTTCGTCAGAAGCGGGATTTATGGGTCTTCGGGCAGTGGAGCCGGACACTTGATCTGCTCAACTTTCTTTGTCCAGCCCTGAAAAGGTAAAATAGGGAAGCTCAGCCATTCTCCTTGAGTGTGCAAGTAAAGGATACACCTTGAAAACACGGAAAAACTTACCGGACTGGCGGGATGGGTCAGGTTGTACCCACGGTCTTCGGTCTCCTTCGGCCACGTCTCATTGGCCTTGAAGAGCACCTTCCAAATGCCTTTGTGCGTAACACCGAAGAACTGTTGCATGGTCTGGTGCTTGGCCAATCGAACTCCCACAAATTGCAGGTCCGGCTTTGGCAAGGAAGGATCCGACGAAAGAGCATACCTGGATCACATTGACAAGTTTGATGTTCTTGTCGACCATGCTCTTGATGCGCATCTGTAGCGTTGTCAGCTCGTTCGACGAGGCCCAGTCCAGGCCCTTCTCTGGACAGGAGGTGAGCCGCATTGGGGCCCCGGACCTGAATTCAAGAGCCGCGGCCCAGGTGGCATTGCGGGGCTCTGTGACGTAGAACCACTGCTGTTGCCACCCTTTGACGGTTTCCACAAAGGTACCCTTGGGCCATGTGACGTTGGGCATCTTGCTCACCATGGCGCCCCCGCACTCCGCGTGTTGGCTATCCACCACCTTTGGCTTTACATTGAAGATCTTTAACCATAGTCCGAAGTGGGGTGAGACGCGGAGGAAGGCCTCGCACACGACAATGAATGCCAAGATGTTGAGGAAGGAGTTGGGGCCAGATCCTGGAAATCCAGCACATGGTAGAACATGAGTCCGGAGACGAATGAGTGGAGAGGAAATCCCAACCCGCGGACGAAGTGGGGGATGAACACTACCCTTTCATGGGGCTCCAGGGTGGGGACAATTTGCCCCTTGACTGGAAGCCGATGGGCGATTTCCATGGCCAAGTACCCGGCCTCCCGGAGCTTCATGATGTCCTTCTCCTTGACGGAGGAGACCATCCACTTGCCCTGCGCTCCAGATCCGGACATGGTCGGAGTGCTTTTTTGAGGCAGAAACGGTGGCAGCTCGGGCGCTGGAGCTCGAGAATGGATGGGTAGAGAGGAAGAAGGCGTGGGTCAAAGAGGTGAATCCTTATCTCCTTATAAAGACAACGAATATCAAGCGCCTCCCAACTCGCCTTAAAACTCGCCTATTCCCCAAGGGTCGTGCAGACGGCGCGGTTGGATTACCCACGCCCGTATTAATGAGAATCCTGCAATGAGGGGACACGATCTCTGCTTCGACAAGACATGCCAATAAAAACCGCATCTTGAAACATGGAGCGGCAGGCTAAAAAACGTTTTGAAATAATGACCAGGCAAGGACATGATGTCACACTACAAAATTTGTTAGTGGATTGGACTCGTGAAATATTATACTCTCTACGGTTGTCTGTGGTAATTGTTTTGCAGAACCGGACATGTTTTCTGTGTTCGAAGGCTGTTTCAGAGTATTCGGAGGAGGAATCCGCCTTGCAATGCCAAAGACAATCTGTGCGCCGGACACATCATCATTGAAGCCTGGTTCAGGGGCTACTGAGAGAGTCCTAGGTTAAGGGGTCCTCGGGCGCTCGGGCTATGTAATAGTGTGCGAATAACTTTTAAAGTTGGTCGTTGGATGAAGCCAATCCGACGGTACAGAGATGGCAAATCCGAGCACTACTGGCCGTTGGATATCATCTACATTCCACCAAATTCTGCCACATGCACAATCTAGAAGACTCCATGGTTGAACTTAAGCATAATGCACAAACCTCAGAACACAAGCACTTCTCCTTTGTTCTCTAGAATCTTCCATATCTTAATTGCCCAAACTTTTTTTTCTGAATGAATTGTCACTTTTTGTTTTTACCTTTACAATTAATGCACAATTCCATGAATCTTAAAATAGTTTTTTTTATAAAACTAATTGATTTTGGATGAGATGAACTATAATAATTAAACGAACATTTACATCATGCATATGTGACTCAAAGCTTACATGCTATAGTGTGGTATTTATTCATAATTTGGTTACCAAATCTCATGCGTGCAATGCACGTGTACCTTACTAGTATAAATAGGAAACCATCATGGTTAAACCCTTCTCGTTGTTGGGTCAAAGGGATAGATTGTGTGGGGCCCCCTAATTGTCGGTAAAGGATATTATATATACCTCGAGGAGCGCACAGATATGTGTCGCGTCTATAAGCCGCACAAGGGAGACATGCTCGAGAAGAACACCCTGCCCCCTATGCTCTGCATGCAACCTGAAAAAGGTTTATATAATCGCCATGACAGGTCAAGTCAATCATTTGTTAACTTTTTAGAGGAAAAAATAACCCATAAAAACATAGTAGGTTTATATAATCGCCATGACAGGTCCAATCAATCATTCTGTAATTTAGAGCAAAAAATAACCCATAAAAACATAGTCTACAAATTAGCAAAACAAGGATCCCAAGGTTTATATAATTGTATATCTCTATAATGACGGTGTCATGGCATTTAGATGAAGCTTGAGATATGCAACTTCCCACTAGGTCACCCATCCTTGGACTACTCAAGCCCGAGCACGCTTAACTTCTGTGTTCTATTCGACTAGGCTAGCGGATGGGAAGCCGACCCTTGCTGATAAGAATTGCCTCCTTGCCTTTAAGGCGTTTCACGCTGGTCACCCTATGGGACCTACTCCCTCCTATCACACACATTTGTGCTTTTAGAAATTGTGTGGGATATTTTACATGGCCGGTGTGTCACCCCTAGCCTTCAATGAGCACTTACACTTGTAGTGGGAAAACGATGGGAGAAGAGGCGGGAAACCGATGGGAGGAGTGGTGAGAAACCGTAGCCTGTTTTGAATGAAAACCTAGTAGAGAAGGAAGCATGAGCTACACGACGCATGCACACAGTGCTTACCCATGTATTGCATGTGTTGTCGAAGGGGCTCAGGGTTGCCGTTCGATCTGGGAGAATCCAACGGTGCACAAGTACGATCCGTGGGGTTTGGGTTCTGCCCAATCAAATCATGCGCGCAGCGGGGGGTGGGGTGGGTGGGGATATCATACGGAAGCCAACATTCGGCGGAAACCGGTGAAAACCACGAGAAAAAGATGTTTTGAAGTTTCAAAAAAATAAAAAATGCGGGATGTTAAGAGGATGATGTTTTATTGCCACACAAAATTTCAAGTTGAAACACATTACGAGATGTGAGCTATGAAAAAGATAAAATCAGCGTTGAATAGTGCCGAATAGTAATGTCACTATTCAGGGCTGAGTTTGTCTTTGTCATAGCTCACATCTCCTAATGTTTTTCAACTTGAAATTTTGTGTCGCAATAAAACATCACCTTCTTAACATCCCACATTTTTTTTCCAGATTTTTATGAAACTTTAAAATATGGTTTCCATGAAGTTTTCATTGAAAATCGGCTTTTGTGAGTGAACCGTGTGCTATTTGAAAACATTTTGTGAGAAGAATCTCGGTTTTTAAATCCTCATAAATCCAAAACGAAACCGAAAATCATGAAACCTGGCATGGTGTCACGACATGGCACTTATATGTCGAGGAATTTTTTTCGTCCATTGTGGCGCAAGTTTTATTACAAGCCTCTTACAAACCGGATCTTCTCTCAAAGAAGCCTCGTGGTTCCGATAGGGAAACGTGTCCCCTTGTGGGCGAAACGTAATCACCGCCTCTTTTTGCCTTGTATTTTCTTCTACGGGCAACATGGAACGACATGATATCCGTGCTAAAATTCAAACTTATTCAGGGTTCGTTTGGCCTTTTTATACACTAATTGAGTTTCCTAGGCATTTAATGTCCATAATTCAAATCTGAACTACAAATACATGCTCCAGTTCACCAAAATGGCTAGAAAAATTGTACATGTGTCCTTGGGTGCATGTTTATGTCCATGCCAGGAATAGGAACGACTTACAACCATACCGGTGTCATGGCTCGTCCTCAAACATTTCGAATCTCGGTTTTTAAGTCCCCATAAATCCTGAACTCACCAGAAAGTCATCAAAGGTGGCATGGTGTCATGTCATGGCACATATATGTCGTGGTAAAAACATTGTCCAATTTGGGCCAAGCTTTATTACAAACCTCTTACAAAAACTGGAGCTTCTCTCAAAGAAGCCTCGTGGTTCCAATAGAGAAACATGTTCCACTTGTGGGCGAAACATAATCACTGCCTCTTTTTGCCTTCCATTTTCTTCCATGGGCAACATGGAACGACATGATATCCGTGCTGAAATTTAAACTTATTCAGGGTTTGTTTGGCCTTTTTATACACTAATTGAGTTTCCTAGGCATTTAATGTCCATAATTCAAATGTGAACTACAAATACATGCTCCAGTTCACCAAAATGGCTAGAAAAATTATACATGTGTCCTCCGGTGCATGTTTAGGTCTCATGCCAGGAACCTGAATGAATGACAACTGTACCGGTGTCCTGGTTCATCCTCAAACATTTCGAATCTCGGGTTTTAAGTCCCCATAAATCCTAAACTCACCAGAAAGTCATCAAAGGTGGCATGGTGTCACGTCATGGCACATATATGTCATGGTAAAAACATTGCCAATTTTTGCCAAGCTTTATTACAAACCTCTTATAAACCGGAGGCTGTCGTAAGAACCCTCGTGGTTTCGATAGGGAAATGTGTCCCCTTGTGGGCCAAACGATAATCACTCCCTCTTCTAGCCTCGTACTTTCTTCTACACGTGACACAGAACAATTGGAGATTCGCGTTGAACTTTGAAATTATTCAGGGTTTGTTTGACCTTTTTTTATTCATTAATTGAGTTTTCTAGGCATTTAATGTCCATAATTCAAATCCGAACTACAAATACATGCTCCAGTGCACCAAAATGGCTAGAAAAAATGAACATGTTTCCTTGGGGTGCATGTTTAGGTCCCATGGAATGAATGGGAATGAATTCAACCGTCTCGCCGTCCTGGCTTGGCCACAAATATTGCGAATCTCGGTTTTTAAATCTCTGTAAATCCAAAACTCACCAAAAAATCATGAAACTTGGCATGGTGTCACTACATGGTACATATAATTGTCCAATTTTGGTGAAGCTATAGTACAAGCCTCATGGCACATATATGCCGTGGTAAAAAAAATCGTCCAGTTTGAGAATAGGCGCACACATTAGTAGCCAACGAAGTCCTTTTTGAAACAGAAAGTTGACACGTTAATATCGCAAACGGTTGTATTATATTAACTGTGTCGAAATTTAACCATACTCGGTGGCGTGCGTGCAGCTGTTTGATTAGACAGGACGAGCGTGAGAAGTCTGCCGTGCAGGCCCGACGGGACGTGTGCGAGCAGTCCGTCGCGCAGGCTCGACAGGACGTGTGCATCCTATCCACCTCGCACCCTCGACGGGACACGTGCGAGCAGCAATGTCGCCCATGCTCACCAGGAAGCGAGCTCTTTGACCTCCATGCACCAGCCGCCGCCCGCCTCGCTCACAACTTCTCCATTAATGGGTAAAGCACCTCGACGGAGGGTGTTTGCTTGTGATCCCATGGCTACATTTGCTTTGTTCATGTTTTCAACTCGTATTCTGCCCTAATTTAAATTGCCACATAGGGCAACGGATAATACGACCACAAATAAAATTGCAACGGATAATACGACGACAATTTACAATGGCGCAAATAATAATTGTCTTACATATTCCAGATAATTTAAAATGCCACATGCGGCAAAGCCCAGAAGATACGGGGGCAAGAGAAGAAGGAAATTGCAGACAACGATCCGGGTCGCTACTGTCTCTACTCGTTGATGGATCGCCGGGTGGCGAAATCCTCCAGCTCCTTCTTCAATTCCTCATGACTTTGCTTGAAAGCAGCCACGGATTCCTCCACCTCCTGCTCGCGCTCGATCCGGAGCTTCCTCAAGCCACCCATCAGTTGCTCGACGACCGCTTTCAGCATCATCTCCGAGGCACTGCTCTGCTCATGCAACATCTTCCAGCCGGCTGCCTCCTCCTCCTTCTCGGCGACCAACTTGAGGAGCTTTTCATTGTCACGCATGAGTTGCTTGACGAGGCTGGTCGCCTTGTCAACCGAGGCATCACTGATCTTGAGCAAATTCATCAAGCCGTCGACCAGCTCCTGCTGCGTAGTGACGCCAGCGAGAATGTCATCGTCGCTGGTGAAGGACTTCAGGAACGCCGGCTCGTCGCGATGGCCGACGCCGTGAATGTGCTTGTGAGAGCCCTCGCATGCCCGTGAGAGCTCGTTCGAGGCTCCATGGCGCCAGGACATCTCTCTGCTGCTGCTGGCTTCACAAGGGACCTCTCTAGTGCTTCCGCGGACTTGTTCTTTGCTTCCTGGTTATATGTCCACCCTAAACTCCTCCTACCGGTCATGGCGGAATGACTTGACAGAAAAAACCCATTTTTGTGGGTGATGAGGAGAGGAACTGTGAAGTAATTTTTGAGTGGGTTGTGTTTATAACCCGGTGCTAAGTGTGAACACATATTAGTTTGATAGGTGTGAACAGATTTGCAATTACTTATTGCATTGTAATCAGCAATGTGATGAGAAACAAGGTCAAAATTTATTGATGGCAGAAGGTTGACCACGTGGTTGCTCGCCGTTGAGGCGGCCGCGGCCCGCTCCGCTCTGGCGTCCCTACGCGCGCTCTGCTCGCTGTTGAGGCAAAGTTACAATGGCAACGGTTAATAATTCTTAATAATTGTCTTACATATTCAGGATAATTTAAAATGCCAAATGCGGCAAGGCCCAGAACACTCACGACCTACATATGCATACAATTATAATAAAATATAAGCTAAAAGGCTGAGCTGGCGACCTTCCGACGATGGTATTCTCGGACTCCATGATCAACATAGCACCCTTGCGGCCGTTCACTCCAAGTGTCCCGATCCGCCTCCGCCTACGGAGCTGCTGGCGCTGGGAGGCTCTGGGGGCTGGTGGGCCTCTTCCAGAAGAGCTTGACAGCGTGCAATCGTGCGCATGATAACTCCACAGAACCGCTCCATTTCCATGTCTCTGGCCTGGTAGCAAATTTCGTCGATCACCTGCATCCTCAAGATATCACGTTGGTGATGTTCTACTTCGTCGGGGACGTCAACTCCGCCAAGGATGCGCTCGAGCCTGGCCACCACATCATCGGGATCGAGGTTGACACGGCCGCCGCGGGCAATGATGAAGCCGCATGCTGCCTTTGTCTCGACTGAATCACAGAGGTCCTCTGCCCATTCCTTGCGGGGCATCATGCCGCCGAGCAGCTCTAGATCTTTTGCATGGTGGATGGCAAACTGCTGATCACACCTCCTCTGCAATATGTCTATTATGCTCCCAAGGACCGTAACGACGATATCGCTGCCGATGGGTCATGGTGCCTACACCGGCCGATGAAGCTCTTGCTCCCCGACCTGCTCCGGCTCGTTCTCCTCGCCGAAGATGTAACACAGGTAGGCGTCGACGTTGAAGCTTTGGTCGTTGCCTGGCATGCTTGGAATAACTAATGGTAGATGGGTGAGGCCTAGATCTTTGTAGAGTGTCATAGCGGTGCATTGCCGCCTGGGTTATATGCAGCAAGCCGTTAGCTGGTGGGGGAAACCGGCGATGGAATAAGCGTGGATTTTACAATTCACCCATGTGGAGCGCGGGAAGACTAAGTGGAGCACGCACACAACCCGAATACCGTATCCGGTGCCACGTGTTATTTATCACACATTAACATAAGGAAATGTATGTGTAACATACTAATCGTCGCACACGAGTACTCGCAGGCGCTTCGTGTGCGATACTCCTAGCCACCGCAAGCAACTAGTTTACATTTTTCAAAGTTTTTTGTACACACAGAATCGCACACGAACTAACTGTATTAACTGTCTGTGTCGTAATTTCTCATTGCAAATAGTTCATGTGAGTCGGCTGTTTGCCACGTATCACACATATCTTGTTAAGTTGAACCATTTCTGTTGCGTTCGCTAATCGAAAACAGTTCGTCCGAGTGAACCGTATGCCCAATATCACACACACCTTGATCTGGCTAACCGTTTATGTTGCATGTCGGATTACGGGTTCCGGCAAACCCTTGATGTTCGAACACTGGGGTGCGCATGAAGATCTCTCTCTCCCTAGCTCGCTATCGCAACAATCGCAAGGCCTAACTCGACGAACCCAAAGAACGAGAGACACGAGAGTTTATACTGGTTCAGGCCACCGATGTGGTGTAATACCCTAATGAAGTGTGGCGTGTTGGATTGCCTCTTGGGCTGAGGATGAACCAGTACAATCGGAAGAACAACCTCCTGAGGGGAGGTGCTCTTGTGCTTGGTGAGCTTGTGTGGCTGGGGATGATCTGGATGATCCGTCCCTAGCTACGATGGTGGCTATGGATGGAATGGCTCTGATCCAAGATGAGATGCCTCCTACGGTGATAGCTAGTCCTATTTATAGAGACCCTGGTCCTCTCCCCAAATATTGAGCGGGAAGGGATGCCACAACGGCCAAATTCGAAGGGAGACAACTAGTACAAGTTATCCTGACTAAAGGTGGTCTTCTCCTGCCAAAGGCTCTGGTGGTGATGCCGCCTTGGGCTCCACAGTGACCTCCATCCTGTCGTCCTACTGGTCTTGGTCTTGTTGCACCGATATGGAAACCTTTGCCTGATGCATCGGGACTCCTCGCCGGCACTTGCCTCTTTAGCACCAAAGAGGAAACGGGGACACTGCGCGCGCTGGCACCCGCCTGGTGCCGGTCATCATGGCTTACACCACAGGAACCTCGCGAGGTGCCCCTTGCCTTGGTCTCTCCGCTCCTCGCGAGCGAGTCTGGTGAGGCCGCCCCCGAGGAGGTCTTGTGTCGTCCGCCTTGCGAGGCTTGGCCCCTCGCGAGGGTCTTGAGTGTTTGCTGGTGAAGATGGGCCGTACAGGGCCGCTAGTGGAGCCACGCTATGGGCCGCAGGCAGGCAAGTCTGGGGACCCCCATTCCCAGGACACCGATAGTAGCCCCCGGGCCCAAGGCACGCTCGGACTTGGCTTCAAGGTGAAGCCAAAGGGCAAATGCAGAGCGATACGGGCCCCAACAGCCTGCAGCCTTGGTTGACGCATGGAGATTGATTGGACGTGGGCGTCTCCGCTTCCCCGCACTGCCTCGGCAACTGCCCAACCGACAAAAGACTGGCGCGGGCAACGCTCGCCTTCATTGCTTTCCTTCGTCTTGCTCCAGATCCCCTTTCTCGCTCCTTGCTTCCGAAATTTCCAGATCTGCTTCAATTCTCTTCTGAGCCAGCGACCAATGGCGCCCCGAAAGGTCAAGGCTGCTTCGCCGCCCGCCTAGTACGAGTCGGCTTTGGACGCGCCCAATGTTTCAGAGAAGAACCTCGCTGCCACGCGTGTGCTGACGGCGGGGAGAACAACGAGAATGGGAAGACCGGAGGCTTCGAGAAGCACCTTCTACCCCTTCTTCATGAGCAGCATCGTTGCAGGGCTGGTTCCGCCCTTCTCCGACTTCTTCTACGCCGTCCTCAGCCATTACAAGCTGCAGGCCCTTCATCTTCATCCCAACTCTGTTCTTCTACTGTCGATCTTTGCCTTCTACTGAGAGGCGTACACCGGGGTGATGCCGTCCGTGGCTCTGCTGCGCCACTTCTTCTTCCTCCAGGTCAATGACGACCACACCTCAGGGTGCGCCAACTTCGTCGCAGCCGGCAAGGCCAACGCGATCTCGAAGGCCAGAAAGAAGGCCAAGGGCTTCAGGAGCAAGTGGATCATGATGGATGCCAAGTGCGTCCACCCACGGTTGAAGCTGCCGACGGAGATGCCCCAGTCAGACGAAGGGTGGCTCTGCGCGAAGCTTACTGATGACCGGGCGAAGCCAGCGCTAGAGAAGATGACTGCCGACCTGAAGCCGGGCAACGCGAAGGCGGCGAAGATGACGGGGGCCATGCTCCTGAGGGAATTCTTGATGCTGCGTGTGGCTCCACTCTAGGCGCGCTCACGCCCCTTGTGGATGCTTGGGGGCGAAGAAGATAAGCACCGCTTGAGTCCGGAGGCCTTGTCTGGAGAAGAGCTGGCTGTGGCTCTCCGCCTCTTGGTCGGGGACGACCAGGAGTATCCGCTGAGTGCCTTCGTTCCCTTGTTCCTTCGCAAAGACGGCGCAGGTCGCGACCGCCATGCCCACCTTTGACGGGCGCGGGCTAGTGCCGCCGGCGCCCCCTGGGGTCCCAGTGATGACAGCGCCGGTGGTTGTGTCTTCTGGCGATTCCCGCGGGGAGGGGGAAGAGGAGGAGGACGAGGAGCGCGACTCGAAGGCGACCCCCGAGGGGATGGGGGAGACCTCCCCCTGCGCAAGGCCGACATCCTCTGCACCCTTCCTGATGATGATGACGAGGCTAATGTCCCCCCGAAGAGGGAGGAGCGGCCCGTGACAGGGGGCTCCTCGAGGCCCAAGGCCAGCCCCCGGAGGAGGTCACCGGCCGAGTTTCCGACGAGGGGTAGGTCGGCGCTGATCTCACGAGACGACGCTCCTGCTCCAACATCGCCTGGAGCTTCTTCCGGCCCATCTACTACCCCCTCTTCCGCTCCTGGAGCCCGCGCGCTTGCGCCTCAGGTTGCGAGGCTCTCAGGCTTCAAGCTTAAGAAGCGGAGGGACTACACCGCGGTCGACCAGTAAGTGTTCTTGTCATGTCTTGTTCTTGCTTCTGCTGCTTATCCCTGACGCTTCTCCGTTGTGCAATTAGGCCGACGCCCGTGGTGAAGAAGAGGAAGGAGGAAGAGGTGGTACTGCTTGGGACCAGATCGCCTACAGCGGTCGCACCCCTCTCCATGGATAAGGGCAGCGACGAAACTCGCGCTTCTCCTGCCCGATCATCCTCGCGAAGCTTGGGGGAGCATCCTCGGGAGGAGTCAGCCCCCGTGGCCCGACCGGCTCCGGAGGTGCCAACGTCCGGCTCGGTCGCTGGGGTCCCCGAAGCACAGGAGCCCCCAGCCTCCCAGGCCGTGGTGGCGATGATGCCTCCTCCTCCTCCTGCCACACAGCTGACACCGGATCCATCTGCCTCCTCTGACGTCCTGGAGCACGCTCTTTCCGCGATGACCCTGCTACAAGAAGATCTTCAGGGCGCCGACCCCCACCTGGTAGCCGGGCGCCTAGAGCTGGTCTCTGGCTGGCTTCACTCAGACGTGTCCGTTCGGGCGGTGCTGAGCCAGGCGGCAGCAACCTCCGAGAAGGACAAGCAGGGTGGTGCTCAGGCTACGGCCGCTCGCGAGGTGGCGCTGAAAGATGTCGAGGCCACCCAGGATCGCTGCCAGTTGCTGGAGGCCGAACTGAAGACTCTGCGTAGCGAGCGTGCGGAAGAAGCTCGTGGCCGCAAGGCGGAGGAGGAGAAGATGAAGGCCCGAGAGGAAGCTGTTGGGGAATGTAGTAATTTCAAAAAATTTCCTACGCACACCCAAGCTCATGGTGATGCATAGCAACGAGAGGGGAGAGTGTGTCCACGTACCCTCGTAGACCGAAAGCGGAAGCGTTAGCACAACGCGGTTGATGTAGTCGTACGTCTTCACGATCCGACCGATCAAGTACCGAATGCACGACACCTCCGAGTTTAGCACACGTTCAGCCCGATGACGTCCCTCGAACTCCGATCCAGCCGAGTGTTGAGGGAGAGTTTCGTCAGCATGACGGCGAGGTGACGATGACGATGTTCTACCGACGCAGGGCTTCGCCTAAGCACCGCTACGATATTATAAAGGTGGACTATAGTGGAGGGAGGCACCGCACACGGCTAAAAGATCAATGATCAATTGTTGTGTCTTTGGGGTGCCCCCTGCCCCCAAATATAAAGGAGCAAGGGGGGGGAGAGGCGGCCAGCCAGGAGAGGGGCGTGCCAGGAGGAGTCCTACTCCCACCGGGAGTAGGACTCCCACCCTTCCTTGTTGGATTAGGGGAAATGGGAAAGAGGAGAGAGAGAGGAAGGAAGGGGGGCGCCCTCCTTGTCCAATTCGGACTAGAGGGGGAGGGGCACGCGGCCTGCCCTAGCCGCCTCTCCTCTTCTCCACTAAGGCCCGTGTAGGCCCATTAAACCCTTGCGGGGTTCCGGTAACCTCCCGGTTCTCCGGTATATATCCGATAACCCCCGGAACCATTCCGGTGTCCGAATATAGTCGTCCAATATATCAATCTTCATGTCTCGACCATTTCGAGACTCCTCGTCATGTCTAGATCACATACGGGACTCCGAACTACCTTCGGTACATCAAAACATATAAACACATAATATAACTGTCATCGAAACTTTAAGCGTGCGGACCCTACGGGTTCGAGAACTATGTAGACATGACCGAGACACATCTCCGGTCAATAACCAATAGCAGAACCTGGATGCTCATATTGGCCCCCACATATTCTACGAAGATCTTTATCGGTCAAACCGCATAACAACATACGTTGTTCGCTTTGTCATCGGTATGTTACTTGCCCGAGATTCGATCGTCGGTATCTCAATACCTAGTTCAATCTCGTTACCGCAAGTCTCTTTACTCGCTCGTAATACATCATCTCGAACTAACTCATTAGTTGCAATGCTTGCAAGGCTTAAGTGATGTGCATTACCGAGTGGGCCCAGAGATACCTCTCCCACAATCGGAGTGACAAATCCTAATCTCGAAATACGCCAACCCAACAAGTACCTTTGGAGACACCTGTAGAGCACCTTTATAATCACCCAGTTACGTTTGTGATGTTTGGTAGCACACAAAGTGTTCCTCCGGTAAACGGGAGTTGCATAATCTCATAGTCATAGGAACATGTATAAGTCATGAAGAAAGCAATAGCAGAATACTAAACGATCATGTTCTAAGCTAACGGAATGGGTCAAGTCAATCACATAATTCTCCTAATGATGTGATCCCGTTAATCAAATGACATCTCATGTCTATGGCTAGGAAACATAACCATCTTTGATCAACAAGCTAGTCAAGTAGAGGCATACTAGTAACACTCTGTTTGTCTATGTATTCACACATGTATCATGTTTCCGGTTAATACAATTCTAGCATGAATAATAAACATTTATCATGATATAAGGAAATAAATAATAATTTTACTATTGCCTCTAGGGCATATTTCCTTCAGTCTCCCCCTGCACTAGAGTCAATAATCTAGATTACACAGTAATGATTCTAACACCCATGGAGCTTTCGTGCTGATCATGTTTTGCTCGTGGAAGAGGCTTAGTCAATGGGTCTGCAACATTCAGATCCGTATATATCTTGCAAATTTCTATGTCTCCCACCTGGACTAGATCCCGGATGGAATTGAAGCATCTCTTGATGTGCTTGGTTCTCTTGTGAAATCTGGATTCCTTCGCCACGGGAATTGCACCAGTATTGTCACAAAAGATTTTCATTGGACCGGATGCACTAGGTATGACACCTAGATCAGATATGAACTCCTTCATCCAGACTCCTTCATTTGCTGCTTCCGAAGAAGCTATGTACTCCGCTTCACACGTAGATCCCGCCACAACGCTTTGTTTAGAACTGCACCAACTGACAGCTCCACCGTTCAATGTAAACACGTATCCGGTTTGCGATTTAGAATTGTCCGGATCAGTGTCAAAGCTTGCATTGACGTAACCATGTACGACTAGCTCTTTGTCACCTCCATAAATGAGAAACATATCCTTAGTTCTTTTCAGGTATTTCAGGATGTTCTTGACCGCTGTCCAGGATCCACTCCTGGATTACTTTGGTACCTCCCTGCTAAACTTATAGCAAGGCACACATCAGGTCTGGTACACAGCATTGCATACATGATAGAGCCTATGGCTGAAGCATAGGGAACATCTTTAATCTTCTCTCTATTTTCTGCAGTGGTCGGGCATTGAGTCTTACTCAACTTCACACCTTCTAACACAGGCAAGAACCCTTTCTTTGCTTGATCCATTTTGAACTTCTTCAAAACTTTGTCAAGGTATGTGCTTTGTGAAAGTCCAATTAAGCGTCTTGATCTATCTCTATAGATCTTGATGCCCAATATATAAGCAGCTTCACCGAGGTCTTTCATTGAAAAACTCTTATTCAAGTATCCCTTTTGCTATCCAGAAATTCTATATTATTTCCAATCAGTAATATGTCATCCACATATAATATCAGAAATGCTACAGAGCTCCCACTCACTTTCTTGTAAATACAAGCTTCTCCAAAAGTCTGTATAAAACCAAATGCTTTGATCACACTATCAAAACGTTTATTCCAACTCCGAGAGGTTTGCACCAGTCCATAAATGGATCGCTGGAGCTTGCACACTTTGTTAGCTCCTTTTGGATCGAAAAAACCTTCCAGTTGCATCATATACAACTCTTCTTCCAGAAATCCATTCAGGAATGCAGTTTTGACATTCATTTGCCAAATATCATAATCATAAAATGCGGCAATTGCTAACATGATTCGGACAGACTTAAGCATCGCTACGGGTGAGAAAGTCTCATCGTAGTCAATCCCTTGAACTTGTTGAAAACCTTTCACAACAAGTCAAGCTTTGTAGACAGTAACATTACCGTTAGAGTCAGTCTTCTTCTTGAAAATCCATTTATTCTCAATGGCTTGCCGATCATTGGGCAAGTCAACCAAAGTTCACACTTTGTTCTCATACATGAATCCCATCTCAGATTTCATGGCCTTAAGCCATTTTGCGGAATCCGGGCTCACCATCGCTTCTTCATAGTTCGTAGGTTCGTCATGGTCCAGTAACATAACCTCCAGAACAGGATTACCGTACCACTCTGGTGCGGATCTTACTCTGGTTACCCTACGAGGTTCAGTAACAACTTGATATGATGTTTCATGATCATCATCATTAACTTCCTCGCTAATTGGTGGAGGTTTCGCAGAAACCGGTTTCTGTGATGAACTACTTTCCAATATGGGAGCAAGTATAGTTACCTCATCAAGTTCTACTTTCCTCCCACTCACTTCTTTCGAGAGAAACTCCTTTTCTAGAAAGATTCCAAATTTAGCAACAAAAGTCTTGTCTTTGGATCTGTGATAGAAGGTGTACCCAACAGTCTCTTTTGGGTATCCTATGAAGACACATTTTTCTGACTTGGGTTCGAGCTTATCAGGTTGAAGCTTTTTCACATAAGCATCGCAGCCCCAAACTTTAAGAAACCACAACTTTGGTTTCTTGCCAAACCATAGTTCATAAGGCGTCGTCTCAACGGATTTCGATGGTGTCCTATTTAACGTGAATGCAGCCGTCTCTAAAGCATAACCCCAAAACGATAGTGGTAAATCAATAAGAGACATCATAGATCACACCATATCTAGTAAAGTACGATTACGACGTTCAGACACACCATTACGCTGTGGTGTTCCGGGTGCCGTGAGTTGCGAAACTATTCCGCATTGTTTCAAATGAAGACCAAACTCATAACTCAAATATTCTCCTCCACGATCCGATCGTAGAAACTTTATTTTCTTGTTACGATGATTTTCAACTTCTCTCTAATATTATTTGAACTTTTGAAATGTTTCAGACTTATGTTTCATTAAGTAGATATGCCCATATCTGCTCAAATCATCTGTGAAGGTTAGAAAATAACGATATCCGCCATGAGCCTCAACATTCATCGGACCACATACATCTGTATGTATGATTTCCAACAAATCTGTTGCTCGCTCCATAGTTCCGGAGAACGGCGTTTTAGTCATCTTGCCCTTGAGGCACGGTTCGCAAGTACCAAGTGATTCATAATCAAGTGGTTCCAAAAGTCCATCAGTATGGAGTTTCTTCATGCGCTTTACACTGATATGACCTAAACGACACTGCCACAAATAAGTTGCACTATCATTATCAACTATGTATCTTTTGGCTTCAATATTATGAATATGTGTATCACTACCATCGAGATTTAACAAAAATAGACCATTCTTCTAGGGTGCATGACCATAAAACATATTACTCATATAAATAGAACAACCATTATTCTCTGATTAAAATGAATAACCGTCTCGCATCAAACAAGATCCAAATATAATGTTCATGCTTAACGCCGCACCAAATAACAATTATTCAGGTCTAAAACTAATCCCAAGGTAGATGTAGAGGTAGCGTGTCGATCGCGATCACATCGACTTTGGAACCATTTCCCACGTGCATCATCACCTCGTCCTTAGCCAATCTTCGCTTAATCCGTAGTCCCTGTTTCGAGTTGCAAATATTAGCAAGAGAACCAGTATCAAATATCCAGGTGCTACTGCGAGCATTAGTAAGGTACACATCAATAACATGTATATCACATATACCTTTGTTCACCTGGCCATCCTTCTTATCCGCCAAATACTTGGCGCAGTTCCGCTTCCAAAGGACCAAATCTGCTTTGCGGAGAAGCACTCGGCCTCGTGCTTAGGTCCAGACTTGGGTTTCTTCTCCTGAGCAGCAACTTGTTTGCTGTTCTTCTTGAAGTCCCCCTTCTTCTTCCCTTTGCCCTTTTTCTTGAAACTAGTGGTCTTGTTGACCATCAACACTTGATGCTCTTTCTTGATTTCTACCTCCGCACCCTTTAGCATTGCAAAGAGCTCGAGAATTGTCTTATCCATCCCTTGCATGTTATAGTTCATCACGAAGCTCTTGTAGCTTGGTGGCAGTGATTGAAGAATTCTGTCAATGACGCTATCATCCGGAAGATTAACTCCCAGTTGAATCAAGTGATTGTTATACCCAGACATTTTGAGTATATGCTCACTGGCAGAACTATTCTCCTCCATCTTGCAGCTGTAGAACTTATTGGAGACTTCATATCTCTCAATCCGGTCATTTGCTTGAAATATTAACTTCAACTCCTGGAACATCTCATATGCTCCATGACGTTCAAAACATCGTTGAAGTCCCGGTTCTAAGCCGTAAAGCATGGCACATCGAACTATTGAGTAGTCATCGCTTTGCTCGCCAGATGTTCACAACATCGGTGTTGCTCCTCAAGAAGAGGTCCGGCACCTAGCGGTGCTTCCAAGACGTAATTCTTACATGCAGCAATGAGGATAATCCTCAAGTTACGGACCCAGTCCGTGTAATTGCTACCATCATATTTCAACTTTGCTTTCTCAAGGAACGCATTAAAATTCAATGGAACAACAACACGGGCCATCTATCTACAATCAACATAGACAAGCAAAATACTATCAGGTACTAAGTTCATGATAAATTTAAGTTCAATTAATCATATTACTTAAGAACTCCCACTTAGATAGACATCCCTCTAATCCTCTAAGTTATCACGTGATCCAAATCAACTAAACCATGTCCGATCACCACGTGAGATGGAGTAGTTTCAATGGTGAACATCACTATGTTGATCATATCTACTATATGATTCACGTTCGACCTTTCTGTCTCCGTGTTCCGAGGCCATATCTGTTATATGCTAGGCTCGTCAAGTTTAACCTGAGTATTCCGCGTGTGCAACTGTTTTGCACCTATAGTATTTGAACGTAGAGCCTATCACACCCGATCATCACGTGGTGTCTTAGCACGAAGAACTTTCACAACGGTGCATACTCAGGGAGAACACTTATACTTTGATAATTTAGTGAGAGATCATCTACTAATGCTACCGTCAATCAAAGCAAGATAAGATGCATAAAAGATAAACATCACATGCAATCAATATAAGTGATATGATATGGCCATCATCATCTTGTGCTTGTGATCTCCATCTCTGAAGCACCGTCATGATCACCATCGTCACCGGCGCGACACCTTGATCTCCATCGTAGCATCGTTGTCGTCTCACCAATCTTATGTTTCTACGACTATCGCTACCGCTTAATGATAAATTAAAGCATCACAGGGCGATTGCATTGCATACAATAAAGCGACAACCATATGGCTCCTGCCAGTTGCCGATAACTCATTTGCAAAACATGATCATCTCATACAATAAAATTAAGCATCATGCCTTGACCATATCACATCACAACATGCCCTGCAAAAACAAGTTAGACGTCCTCTACTTTGTTGTTGCAAATTTTACGTGGCTGCTACGGGCTGAGCAAGAACCATTCTTACCTACGCATCAAAACCACAATGATAGTTTGTCAAGTTGGTGTTGTTTTAACCTTCGCAAGGACCGGGCGTAGCCACACTCGGTTCAACTAAAGTTGGAGAAACTGACACCCACTAGTCACCTGTGTGCATAGCACGGCGGTAAAACCAGTCTCGCGTAAGCGTACGCGAAATGTCGGTCCAGGCCGCTTCATCCAACAATACCGCCGAACCAAAGTATGACATGCTAATAAGCAGTATGACTTATATCGCCCACAACTCACTTGTGTTCTACTCGTGCATATGACATCTACGCATAAAACCTGGCTCGGATGCCACTGTTGGGGAACGTAGTAATTTCAAAAAAATTCCTACGCACACGCAAGATCATGGTGATGCATAGCAACGAGAGGGGAGAGTGTGTCCACGTACCCTCGTAGACCGAAAGCGAAAGCGTTAGCACAAGGCGGTTGATGTAGTCGTACGTCTTCCTGATCCGACCGATCAAGTACCGAATGCACGACACCTCTGATTTCAGCACACGTTTAGCCCTATGACGTCCCTCGAACTCCGATCCATGGTGACTGCATGGTGACGATGATGATGTTCTACCGACACAGGGCTTCGCCTAAGCACCGCTACGATTTTATCGAGGTGGACTATGGTGGAGGGGGGCACCGCAAACGGCTAAAAGATCAATGATCAATTGTTGTGTCTTTGGGGTACCCCCCTGCCCCTGTATATAAAGGAGCAAGGGGGGAGAGGCGGCTGACCAGGAGAGGGGCGTGCCAGGAGGAGTCCTACTCCCACTGGGAGTAGGACTCCCTCCCTTCCTTGTTGGATTAGGAGAAGGGGGAAAGAGGAGAGAGAGGAAGGAAGGGGGGGGCCCTCCTTGTCCAATTCGGACTAGAGGGGGAGGGGGCATGCGGCCTGCCCTAGCCGCCTCTCCTCTTCTCCACTAAGGCCCATGTAGGCCCATTAAACCCCTGGGGGGTTCTTGTAACCTCCCGGTACTCCGGTATATATCCGATAACCCCCGGAACCATTCCGGTGTCCGAATATAGTCGTCCAATATATCAATCTTCATGTCTCGGCCATTTCGAGACTCCTCGTCATGTCCGTGATCACATCCGGGACTCCGAACTACCTTCGGTACATCAAAACGTATAAACACATAATATAACTGTCATCGAAACTTTAAGCGTGTGGACCCTACGGGTTCGAGAACTAAGTAGACATGACCGAGTCACGTCTCCAGTCAATAACCAATAGCGGAACCTGGATGCTCATATTGGCTCCCACATATTCTACGAAGATCTTTATCGGTCAAATTGCATAACAACATATGTTGTTCCCTTTGTCATCGGTATGTTACTTGCCCGAGATTCGATCGTCGGTATCTCAATACCTAGTTCAATCTCGTTACCGGCAAGTCTCTTTACTCGTTCCGTAATACATCATCTCACAACTAACTCATTAGTTGCAATGCTTGCAAGGCTTAAGCGATGTGCATTACCGAGTGGGCCCTGAGATACCTCTCCCACAATCGGAGTGACAAATCCTAATCTCGAAATACGCCAACCCAACAAGTACCTTTGGAGACACCTGAGAGCACCTTTATAATCACCCGATTCGCCAGATGTTTGGTAGTACACAAAGTGTTCCTCCGGTAAATGGGAGTTGCATAATCTCATAGTCATAGGAACATGTATAAGTCATGAAGAAAGCAATAGCAGAATACTAAACGATAGTGTGCTAAGATAACGGAATGGGTCAAGTCAATGACATCATTCTCCTAATGATGTGATCATGTTAATCAAATGACATCTCATGTCTATGGCTAGGAAACATAACCATCTTTGATCAACAAGCTAGTCAAGTAGAGGCATACTAGTGACACTCTGTTTGTCTATGTATTCACACATGTATCATGTTTCTGGTTAATACAATTCTAGCATGAATAATAAACATTTATCATGATATAAGGAAATAAATAATAATTTTATTATTGCCTCTATGGCATATTTCCTTCCGACTCCATCAAGGGTCGCGACGCCGAGCTGGAGCATTTGGGGAAGGCGCAGGCCACGGAGCCAGCTGGCTAGAGAAGCTGAAGCGGAGGATGGAAGCGGAGAAGGCCGAGCTTGACGCCAAGGCGAAGGTCATGGCCGAGGACCGTGCGTCCTTCAAGCTCCTCGAGGAGAGGTCCCGCGTGGCACTGCGGGCACTCTACGAGAAGGGCTTGGAGGAGCCGCTGGCTACCAACAATGAGGGCCCCGCCTAGCTGCTTCCTTATCTGGCCGAGGCGCTTGAGGAAGTCGTGAGCGGTATCGGCCCCTTTGCAGAGGTGGAAGCCCACGTTCTTTCCTCACCCGCGCTGACGCGCGTCTTCAGCCACCTCCATTTTTGCGATCCCGCCACCCACCTTGACGAGCTGCTGGAGCCCGTGGCCGCCGAGCACTACGCAACTGCTGCCGAAGCCGTGAAGGGTCAGGTGGAAGCCTTGCTGAAGAAGTTCTGCGCCTTCGATCCCGTGCCTTCAACAGGTGGTGCTGCTAACCCTGCAACTCTGGCGGGCGGTGCAGGTGAGGGCAACGCCGCTATGGGAGAAGCATCCCTTGTGGGCGACGGCGGTGTCCGGGGATGACGAGATGACTTGCTGGCGGCTCCTTTCCTGTTTAGCTTATACAATATGCACCATGCCTCGTGGAGGCGTTTAAACATGCGTTTGGTATTGGGAGAACAATATGTCTTGTAATATTTGCTTGAGATTTGCGATTTTACTTCCCATTTGCTTTACGTTCTACGTTGGCAGGGCCCGACCCCGCGCATACCTCAGCCACCATTGGGTCGTCCGGATCACCAGGACGAGACCAAGGGGTGAGGGGCTACGTGGCCAGTTAGGCTCCTGAGTCGTGATGCTTAGGAGCCCCCCTTGACGCGCAAACAACTTACGGAAAGGAGATGCAGGAATATGTCTAGTGTTCAACGTCGGCAGGGCCCGACCCCGCGCATACCTCAGCCGTCGTTGGGTCGTTCGGATCACCGGGACGAGACCAAGGGGTGAGGGGCTACGTGGCCAGTTAGGCTCCTGAGTCGCGATGCTCAGGAGTCCCCCTTGACGCTCAAACGACCTTCATACCTTTTTCCGCGCCGAGACTCGGCTCGGGAGGGCGCGTGACGACCAGGTACGGGGGACCTGGCAGGGCAGCGTACACTTGGGCGTGACCCGAGCGAAGCCCCGTGCCCAGCCCCCTCGCGTGACTCTCCCGGGGGGAGGTGTTCCGATGAGGCCAGATACTGAGCTCAAGGGCTCCCTGAGGTTGATACGGCCATGGGGCCGCCCTCAGTCTTTTATCACCAGCGCGGAGCATAGCGCTTCTGCACTTGCTCGGGCATAACCGCTCCTCGGCCGCGTCGACTGCCAGCGCGTAGCATGGTGCTTCAACTGGTGCGTAGGTGAGGGCTCCCTCTGAGTGGAGCCCCTAGGGCGTGTACAGCCCCGCCCTGACACGTGGCTTGCACGGCAGGGCTAGACGAGGTGTGTCCGGGCACTCGTGAGCCAACGCGGGACTCACGAGGCCCTACCTCAAGGCGGGTTGCGCCTGGTCTTGGTTCTTGTTAGCTGCGGCGCTCCCGCGAGATGGTTAGGCAATCCTGCGCCGAATGAATCTCCTGAGGTTATCACATGAGAAGGCCAAGCACCAACGACCCCAGGAGGTGACGTGAACGGGACCGGCCCGCCAGACAGAGCTCAGCTGTTGGATTAATCGACGCTGCAGGTACGAACCCGAGCACAGGCGCCGTGCCTAGCCTTCTTATGCGAAGGATCCTGAAGAAAGACGATCGGCGCGCGGCTCCCGTGGTGGGTGACAATCAAGCAGGTGATAACCATAGATCGATTATGCATGGAAAGTGAACTAGCTTAGGTAAATGCAAGAACGATACATGCCACTGGGTCGGACCCGAGCGGCCTGGGGATGATGCAGCCCGAGGGGCGCCCCCAGCAGAGTAAGGTAAAGACGTAAAAGGATACATGCCGCAGGGACAGGCCCACGCGGCCTGGGAATGATGCAGCCCAGGGGGCGCTCCCAGCTAAATAAACTTGGAAAATGTCACCTAGTTCCATTGTCTAAGGGATGTTGGGGTAGCTGAGGATGCGTGGTGAAGGGGTTGCTCCTCACAAGCCACCGGTGTCGGTGTTCTGGGAACAGGGGTCCCCAGACTTGCCTGCCTGTGGCCCACGGCGTGGCTCTGCGACCGGGCCTGTACGGCCATCTTCACCAACAAGTACTCAAGTCCCTGCGAGGGGCCAAGCCTCGCGAGGCAGACGATGCAAGACCTCCTCGGGAGCACCCTCACCTGGTTGGCTCGCAAGGGGCGGAGAGATCAAGGCAAGGAAAACCTCACGAGGTCCTCGTGACGTGAGCCATGATGATCAAGATCAGGCGGGCGCCAGCGTTTATAGTGTACTCGTTTCCTCTTTGGTGCTAAGGAGGCAAGCGCATGCGCGAAGTACCGAGGCGTCAAGCAAAGGTTTCCATATTGGTGCAATGAGACCAAGACCAGCAGGATGGCAAGACGGAGGTCACCATGGAGCCCAAGGCGGCGTCACCACCAGACACCAGTGCCTTTTGCAGGCGAAGACTGCTTTTGTCAGGATAAGCTGTACTAGTTGTCCCCTTTCAAATTAGCCGTTGTTGGCTCCCTTCTCGCTCAACATTCGGGGAGAGGACCAGGGCCTCTATAAATAGGGCTAGCCACCACAGTAGGAGGCATCTGATCTTTAGCCGATCCTTAGCCACACACCGAGCACAAGAACACCTCAACCTCAGGAGGCTGTTCTTCCCCTTGTAACTATTCATCCTCAGCCCGAGAGGCAATCCACCACCACCACACTAGAGTAGGGTATTACACCACAATGGTGGCCCGAACCAGTATAAATCTTATGTCCCTTGTGTTGCAAGTTTGTTGAGTTAGCCCTTGAGATCTTAGCGAAGCTAGGACGTGGATCGGTAGGGGGAGATCTTCGTGCGCACCCCAGTGTTCGAACCTTGAGGGTTTTTGCTGGAACCCGTGGTCCGACATTTGGCGCGCCAGGTAGGGGTGCGCCGTAGATTTCCTTCCGTCGATCTCCGCTCCGCCACCACCGCGCTCCACCCTCATGGCAGGCGTCCCGCTCCCGGCTCCGACGACTGACGCTGACGACGGGGCCAAGGGGCTCCGAGCCCTGCCCCGGCCCTGCGGCAGGTGCAGTGGCCACCCAAGTTCAAGCCAGAGATGCCGCCAAGACTACGACGGGCGCGCGCACTGGCCAACTTTCCTGGCCGCATACGAGGAGGCCGTCCTCGAGGCCGGGGATGACGACAAGGTCATGGCCAACTAGCTTCCCATGGCCCTCACTGGCGCGCCGCGCACCTGGCTGCTCAACCTCCCCGGATCCATGGTGCCGTCTTGGGTGGAGCTGCGCGGCCTCTTCACTGCGCACTACACGGCACCGGCGCACCACGTGGTCGCGGCCCTGCTTGGTGGCTCTCAAGCATCGCCTTCAGATCGCCATTTCAAGCCGTTCCTTCGCCAGATCGGCGCCGCTTCCAAGCGCTCAGGGGCTCCGCCGGGCGCAGCCCAGCCTCACGTTCAACTCAGAAGACCACCCCGTCACCATAGCCGGCTCGGGTATGCTCCCAATGCTTTGCACGCCCACCATTTGCAACGTGGCTGTCACCAAGACCCTCATCGACGGTGGCGCCGGCCTCAACGTGCTCTCCGTGGAGGCCTTCAGCCTTCTTCACGTACCGCTCGAGCGGTTCCGTCTCAGCAAGCCTTTCTCAGGAGTTGGCGGCGGCACCGCCCACCCTTGGGGTAGATCCGCCTCCCTGTCACCTTCAGCACGCGCGACAACTACCGCATCGAGCTGGTCGACTTTGACATCGCCTGCATCAGCCTCCCGTACAACGCCATCGTCGGGTACCCAGCTCTGGCCCAGTTCATGGCCACAACCCATCCGACCTACAACCTCATGAAGATGCCTGGGAGCAAAGGCGTCCTCACCATCAAGGGGGACGCCAAGGAGGCCCTGACGACGCTCAAGCTTGCCCTCAAGACCGCCACGGCGGCACGGCCCATCGGCGCGAGAATCTCCGAGGCTGAGGGAGCCGCACCAACCAAGAAGAAGCAGTTGTTCACCCAAGACAAGGCAGAAACCAAGCAGGTGCCGGTCGATGAGGACGGGTCCTTAGGAGCCACCTTTACCATACACTACAAAAAAAATACACTTCCGTGATGATACGTGTTTGTCACAGTAGGTCGCGTTTTTTGTCATGCATGTACATCCATGACAAAATTATGACAGAATCAAGATAGTCATACCTGTGTTGTCGTAGAAGTGTTCCATGACATTACCAAAATTATCATCACGGAAGTGTCCACTTCCATGACGATAAATCGCGCGTCACAGAAGTGCTTTCATCAAGGGTGACCGACACGTGGCATCCACCGTAACGTCCAGGTGTTGCTGTGGCGCCGATTAGGCCGCAGCTTCATCCGAGGAAACAATGATGATGATGCTCTTCCGGTGGTGCAGGTGAACACGGCGGTGTGGGAATGGAGGTGGCGCGAAAGACGAGGGGAACATCGGGGCAGCTCCTTGGAGGTGGAGGACGGGGTGGCTGAACCGGCGGGATGATGAGATCAACGACGGGTCCTCATCCGGTACGGTGGATGAGGGACGTCGAGGTGTTGCTGTGGACGATGTCGTCAGGGAAGAGGCTCCGGCTGGGTGGCGGATGGAGCAGGGTGTGGGGTTTCGTCGTGGGTTTTCGTGACCTCGGTGTACGAATGGGGGGCGGATGGGATGGCAGTGGGGAACCATGGCTTACAGACGCGCTTGTCCGAAATGTGGGGTAAGTTATGAAAGTACCCCCCACCGATTTGAGGCGGTTCGTTCGGTTCAAGGGTACCACAGACATTTCAAGGTGTCGGGATTTCACAGAGGTGGGAGTTTTCGCTGCTTGTAATTTCGGAATAGCAAGGCGCGGGTTGAGATGGAGGGAGTTGTCGAGCACAACGAGACAAAGATATATCTTAAATATTTCGGGCTAACAAGGCGCGGGTTGAAGAGGCGGAGTTTCAGAAAGACGATAGACAAAGACGCTTAGCTTCAATTTTGGCATAACAAGGCGCGGCTTGAAATTTCAGAAGAACAAGCTTAACGTGTACCCAAAAAGACAATTTGCAGCTCAACACGCACAACACACACACAAACACCATTTAGACTAGAGTAAGGTACACGTGCATTGCACGATGAGATTTGGCAACCAAATTATGAATAAATACCACATTATAGCATGCAATCTTTGAGTCATATATGCATGATGTAGATGTTCGCTTAATTTTATAGTTCATTTCATTCAAAATCATCTAGTTTTTATAAGAAAGCTAATCTATTTTAAGATTCATGGAATTGTGCGTTGTAAGACATAAAGTAAAAAACAAATATTGGCAAATCATGTAGAAAAACATTTGGGAAATTCTGATACGGAAGATTCTAGAACAAATAAGAAGTGCTTGTGTTTTGATATTTGTGCATTAAGCTTAAGTTCAAGCATGGAGTCTTCTAGATTATACATGTGGCGAAATCTGGTGGAATCTAGATGATATCCAACGGCCAATAGTGCTCAAATTTGCCATCTTTAGACCATCGGATTCGCCTCATCCAACGACCATCTTTCAAAGTTAAAGTTACCCGCACACAATAAAAAAATATATAATATATGTATATAGGGGTATAGATATAGATATGTGATGCGAAAGCCGCCCATCATCTCTAATTAGAATAGTGTGTCCATGCACGGATGCGACGTGGGCAAATGATGTCTGCCATCGGTATCTGTTTGACCTTGTTCAATGTGTATACATTACAACATGCTCGTTTCCAAACCACACCCTGCAGATCTCCGTTATATTCATGCATGCATGGGTTTCAAACATCAGGATCTTCAAATATTTGAATTCAACTTTACATTGATTATGACCTCACCTATTCTTTTACACCCACACAGTAGTCTTCTCTTTATAATTGTACCACTAACTTTATCTCGTGCATGCATGCACACACACTACCAATGGCATTATCCATCATACGCATGCAATCTTTTTCTTCAGGTCGGTCTCCCATGAAGGCACACACCCACACACATCCCCCTATCCATCATATCGGCATTCTTTATCTCTCACGCTGCATGCACAACGATCGATGTTCCTCTATGTATGTGTGTATATAGCTAGGTATTTCATAGTTTTCCACGAAACCGATCAATCGATATATCCAAAGGAGGTCTCACCCTTTCCCACGCCCACATCCATCAATCTATACCTCTCCCACGCCCACATCGATCAATCTATACCTCTCTATATAGGATTAACATAAATAGCTAATACACCCACATTAATTATATATCCAACGCCCCTCTCATCATCCATGCCTTCCGCTTCATCTCTCGGGACAGCGCACAATGGCGAAGAAATGCGGCAAGAAGTGCCCTGCCCCCTAACATCACTATATATCGAGGCTAATATGAATGTGATCATTAGACAATTGCTGCTAAAAAGGTTTAATTTCATGAATTGACCTCCTCATAAAGGATTAGCAATGCTTGGCCCCTAGCTCATTTATTTTCATGGCTCCGCCATCAAGTTACAACAGCGCACGTGTTCGCCTCTCTCTTATATCGGTCTCGCACTTGTGGATTCCTTCATAGTCTCCCTCCACTCGCCCCTCGCACCATCTTCTAGCCCCCACCAGATTTTGCCACATGTACAATCTAGCGACTCCATGGTTGAACTTAAGCATAATGCACAAACCTCAAAACAACAAAGGGTTCTCTTTTGTTCTAGAATCTTCCGTATCATAACTGCCCAAACTTTTTTTCTAGTTGAATTGCCATTATTTCTTTTTACTTTATGCTTTACAACGCACAATTCCATGAATCATAAAAGAGATTAAAGGCTTCTTTGATTCAAAGGATTCTCAAAGGAATTTTGGAGGATTCTAATCATTACGAATTTTTCCTATCTTGGTTGTTTGATTCGTAGGATTGTAAACCATAGGAATTTTTCCATATGATTCATTTGCACTAGATTTCATAGGAAACATCCCATCCACTCAAACCTCTTTGAAAGAATCCTGCGTTTTTTCTATGCACAATCAAACACTCGTACAATCCTGTAGGATTCAAGACGACATTCCACTATAATCCCATGTTTTTCCTATTCACGCGTTCTTAGCTTTTTAAAAAAAAACTAATTTGATTTTGAATGAGATGAACTATAAGAATTAAACGAAGGGCTACATCATGCATATATGACTCAGAGCTTACATGCTATAGTGTGGTATTTATTCATAATTTGGTTGCAAAATCTGATGCGTGCAATGCACGTGTACATTACTAGTACTTCGAGTATGTGAAAAACACGTAAATTAGAATACCAATGGCACGCTACACAGTGTCTCTCTTACAGTTCATGAAGCCACGTGGCACATGTGGAGGCGTTATCGCGACCTCCTTGCGTGGATTGATCACAGTGACGTGCTGCTGGTACCAGAAGAATGTACTCGTCCTCCCTGAGCCATACTGGCGGTACATGCATGAAGCGAAGATGTGCATGCACGCCACGCACGCACTCATTCCCTCGCACGCACACGCGGGTACACGGGCGGACGCAATTTTGTACCAAGATCCACCCCATGTGATAATTTGACGCGTGTAAAGTCGTTCACTTCATTGATGGTCAATTAATACAGCGCATGCAAATTGAGTGGACGTGAGGGTGGAAGAAAGACATTATTACTCCATCATGCTGCGCATGCGAGTAGTTAAATCGTGGGTTGCTAGTAGTACTTCCATTGGTCTCCTTCGTATTTTGTGCCAATTTTGACAAGGTAGTACTTGAAATTTTGTTCCGCTAAACTCATCGGGAGCCGCTTGGCCTCAAACCAAAACCATCAATTAATCTTTACCTTGTTCCCATCACATTCAAAGCCTGCTCACACCTACTAGTACGTACCAAACCTGAATGTGTTCCCACTATGCAGGTATTAGTACTAATAGTGCTAGTACTTAGGTTATAAAAAGGGGAACTACCAAACCGAAAATTACTCTACCTTTCCTCCTCATAAGTGCTTCTTCTTCATCCGTCGTTGCAATGGCCGGTGAGTAGAGCTCTGGGTCGAGAACTACTGGTAACAAGGGAGCGACAACCAAGGCTGCGGAAAAAAAGAGAGGGCTCGCCGCCACGCAGAGACCTCGAAGATCTCTCACGGCAAAGCGATGGCTCCTGTGAGTGCCCTAGCCGCGAGGCTAACATGCCGAGCCGGGCGGAGCTGGAGTCGTTATCCTCGATGGCATGCCCGATCAGCTCAATAAGCACCTCAATAAGGTAAGGAGTTCATCCAAGGCTTGATGGAGTTGTCAAGGAGAGCCTCGATGACATGCCCGCTGAGCTCAAACAGCAGGGGAGTTGACCGCCGGCTTGGTGATGCTGCCAAGAAGAGCATTGCCTCGAGAAGAAGGCGACCGCTAAATCCTGCAACTTCAGGAGGACAAGGCGAAGCTCGCCACGAGATCGACTGTTGAAGGAGAAGAACGCCGGCCGGAAGAAGCTGCATGAGAATAGTAGTTCCTCGGTGAAGATGCTGTGGGCTCGCCATGGAATGTAGGAGGAGTTGGCGAAGCTCGATCGAGCACCCGGCTGCCGCCAAGGTACGTAATGCGGCCGTGGAACAGATGATGAAGGCTCGCGTCGAGAAATCCCGCGTTATGGACAGAATGAAGAAGATGGCGGAGGAGACGCGCAAGGAGATGGAGGTCGGGAGGCAATGAAGAAGCGATTACGACTCGCGGCTAATTAGATCATTTGGGGTGATAATCTTCCTTCTTCTTTTGCTCTTGTGTTTCATCTTTTGCTTCGGTGTTTCACGGACGTGTCACGTTCTCATGAGGCATGAATAGAACAATGGTTTTGTTTTTGAGGGAATGAATAGAACAATGCTACTCTAAAAATGAGATGACTAGCAAATTAGATCATTTTTATCCCCATATGGCACCGGGCTGCCGAGTTTAGGTTCTCCGTCGCAAAGACTACTCCAAAGGAAAACTTGAGTATACCGCACGGTTCTTTGCTCCTCCTCGATCAGGTTGTCGGCGCATTTATACAAGCAGTCAAATCACAAGGCCCCGCCTTCCAGCAGTAATGAGCCACAAATCACAAAGGCCCTCGCCTCGTGAAACCGACCAAGCTAGACTGCCCGCCTTCTAGCCTTTTTAAAAATGTATACTTTTGTACAGCAAGAGTATCGATGGATTGCGCCATGGAGCAAAACTTGAAATTAAAAAAGATGGTACATATAGAGAGCGCCATCGCCAAATTATGCATATAGTACTATTAAAAGGCTAGTCACAATAATGGTGTCCAAGACAACCCACCCTCAAATAAAACTAAGCACCACAGAATTCTTTGACAAAACTAAGCACCTGAAATTCTTTGACAACTAAACTGTTGGATATATGATGTTGGCCATATATATTGTAATGATATAATGTGAATAAACAAGTGGTAGTACTATACCAACTAAAAGATGAAATGTAAGAAATATTAGTATGTACTCATCAAGAGTTAAAGTAACAAGAAGAAACATAACATAGTTCTGCTTGGGGCTCAAAGACAACACATCCCTCAAATTAAATTAAGCACACCTGAAATTAAACTTTGCAACTATTCCGTAGACATTGCATTAGAACCACCATGAGCAACGACATCGCCACCTTACTCGGAGTCCTCGTCCACGCCCTCGACTTCGCCTTTGTCCCTCTTCCTCTTGGCCGATACTTCTTTGCTTGAACCGCCAACTTGGCTGTTGCTCTTCATCCAACCCTTGTAGATATTGAAACAAAGGTAGCCATCCATTGCAGCGCATGGATGTGGTCTATATCTAGTACATTCCGCTGCCATGCATGATGATGAAACGTATGGAGGTTTCTCCGCCACTGCATCTGAAGGATGAACCATGGTTCTGCCAGGTCGGCATTGAATCTTGACGAGAGGACACCAACCGATTCTTTTGGAGGTCGAAGGTGTTGCCTACAACGAGGCCTATCCGACGCAGGACTTCTTTGTCGTTACCAAAGTCTACAGTAACAAATTTGACTAGGTTGCTCTCGAGGAAGTTCTTAAAATCCTGGTACTCAATGTCGGCATGGCATATGTGGTAGACCGGGCATAAGTCATGCACACAAACCTGGATCATGGCGGGCTTCTTCCTCTCTTCGTCCTTTAGATCCTTCTCTCGTCCCACGACTGTGGTGTACTAAAAATCTAGCCAGGCGACCCACTCATCATCTGAGTCTTCAAACATGCGTCTGAAGCGAGAAAGGCATCCTTTCACCGTCGCGGAAGAACGGGTGTAGATGACGTCGAACTCATCGCCGGTGATGGTTCTAACATTGTACTCACCGCCGATCAGGGAGATTTGGGACGCCATGGATTTGGGAGGAGGGTTAGGATTAGTGGAACTGCCGTAATGTGAATGGACGGACGACTAGGAGCGAACCGCCGTAGTATTAAAGGACGGACGGGACGAGTAGGAGCGAACTGCCGCTGTGAACGGCAGGGTAGTGGCTTTCCATTCTCCCATGATACGGGCTTCCGAGAGCCCTTGGATCGAGATCGAACGGTTGCATGGCGTGATTCTAGACCAATGGGTGAATATCCTATCCTCGGAGGGTTATTTTGCAAATTTTCAGCAACTTAGCATGCGATCGCTTGATTCACATCCAAGGCTGCCAAGAGCCGTATCATGGTCGCGCTTACCACGACCGTCAGCGTCGCCGCGCTGGTCGCGCCCTTGGAGATTTAACACGGTGCGTTAGGCTATCCGATGTTGGCATGTCATACATAGTCATCACTTAGTCACTCATACTACAACAAGGTTGGCTATAAGGTTGGCTATAAGTGTATTTTTTACTCCTCTCTATCTTTTTCTTCAGATTTTCCTCCGTCTCTAATATAAGAACGTTTTTGACACTAGTGTAGTGCCAAAACGTTCTTATATTATGGGACACAGGAGTACTAGTATTTATTGCATTTGCCAAGGAGTGACCTCTTCCAATGAAATGGTGTTGCAAAATTTGCTTCATTTAATTAGCTATAGACTCAAAATTGTCTTTTCACGTAGGTACACGCGCTTAGCACCGTTTCTTCCTTGGGTCACCAAACTAGTCTCTCTCTTCTTGATTAACTTTCCACATCAGACTTTATGCCTATGTGGCAAGCTTAAGCACCTGTAGGAGCAAGTAAGGTGCCCGTCCATTGCACGGAAGAGTGAAATGCATTGATCGGGGTGTTGTTTATTTTGACAAAGGATGTGGGGGTCATCTCATGTGTAACAGGTATCAATATGTTTCTTCGGATATTATTTCATCTCTAGAGCTCAGAAACATCCGGGTGAAATAGATAAAAAGTATCTTTTGCAAACAAAAGCATTCAACCTGCATCCAAAACTTGTGAAGAAATAACTCTTATTGTGCTTTGCGGGAAATGGCTCATCATAAGTCTTTCACGCATCATCAGAGTGAAAATTCATACATGGAATATTCTAGACTAAACCATAAATGGATACACTTTTGTTCATGCGCCGATACTCCAATAGAGCAAGATCATGCATGGAAGTCTCCACATGCTTAGACAGCGGATTACATTGAGCGAAGACTAATGATCAACATTTAACTTAGTAATGCATATGTCCAGTGAACCTCCTTGGAGTCCCCATGCACATTGTTGGGGTCAAATAATACCATGCGCCTTCCATGTCCACATCAGCGGAAGGTCCCACCTCGGCAGAGTCCAAGTCAGCTTGACGTAGCTGGTCGCCGCCCACGGACCTCCGAGGGGTAGTAATAGTGGGCACGCACCCGCACATCAGCCTCGTGTCGATGTCAGCGTTAGCGGCGCCGCCTCGACGCGACACTACAGAGATGTGGCGGCGGCTCAGACGGGCCTCGCCGGTGGCCACGATCAAGAGGAAGACGCCGCCGTCCTCCTCGGAGACTAGCAGCGGCGCTGATCCTCCAAATGACTCGCACGGTGAACGGGTAGCACTTCGCATTTGATGTTCTTCGCCAAGGGCCGAGAGTGATCGCTGCACGCCACGCCAGTGATGCACGATGTCCGCCGCGAGCCCCAAAATGGCACCGCACTCATAGCAGAGACGAAGGGCCTTGGAGGCATCGACCAGCCGCCCATGAAACGGGAGTGGCTGTAGGGGACGCCCGCCAGCTTGAATATATGAGCAAGTTACTATGAGATTTACTACAAAATAAATCATGACGGCTATAACAGAGATTAAACTAATCATGCGGACTAGCATAGCAGATGAACAGATCGAGTCTAGGACACGACTAGAAACATGAATTCTACCATGATTTCAACAGAAGGACAAAAACACATACGGTGCAACGGGAGCAGCACCATTGGCGCTGAGGTTGTCGCCCATGTCTTTGAGGAAGAGGTTGCCGAGGTCGGGAAGAAGTCGCTCGCCGGTGAAGTCGTGGCTGCTAGCAACATCGAGATCAAGCGCTCCCAAATGTCAACAAATACCACTAATGGAGCGCACGAGGAGTGGCTTTAGGGACGCTATGGCCACCGAATGGAGCGCAGGAGTAGCCCACGGCAAGAGACGGTGCTCCTCCTAGTCTCTATTCTTATCTCTATCTCTACTACTCTTCTTTGTTTTTATAATATACTAGTTGTAGTTGTCAAATCGAAGAGTATCAAGCCGCCCATCGCACGCCCGCTGAACACGCCTCGCCTCCATTAAACCCGCATGCAAATCAAGAAACCTACTTCGCCCGCTGGAGGAAATTTGCCGCTGTCAGGGAGGGTTATTCTGCAAATTTTCAAAAACTTAGCATGCGACCGCTTGATCTCAGATCCAAGGGCTGCCAAAGACTTATATCATGGTCGCACCTACCACGACCATCGCGACGCTGTCGCGCTTTGGAGATTTAACATGGTGCGTTAGGCTATCTGATGTTGGCATGTCATACATAGTCATCACTTAGCACTACAAAAAAATACACTTCCGTGATGATACGTGTTTTTCACAGTAGGTCGCGTTTTTTGTCATGCATGTACATCCATGACAAATTTATGATGTAATCAAGATAGTCATACCAGGTTGTCGTAGAAGTGTTCCATGACATTACCAAAATTATCATCACGGAAGTGTCCACTTCCATGACGATAAATCGCGCGTCACGTAAGTGCTTTCGTCAAGGGTGACCGACACGCGGCATCCACCGCATCGAACGCCGTTTATCGGGTCGGGTTTTGATCCGATAACCCGTTACCAGCCCCGACCAATGGGGATTTTCCACGTAAAATCATCATTGGCTGGAGCAAACACGCGTCGGCTCACCGCTGGGATGATGTCATCCGCTCATTGGACCGGCGCGCCTATGATACGGGCGACACGTGGCACGGCCTAATAGAGGCCCATTCCGTGAAAAGGCCGCCTGCTTGACTTGGTCAAATGTGGCGGCCGCCCATGGAAAGCCCGTTAACGGCCTGTTCGCATATAGCCCATTTACAACCCGCTAACCCAACGCCTGCTACGCCCTATCCGAATTAGGCCCAAGAGCGCCATCCGGGACACCCAATATGATTCCAAATTTGTTTTCACTTCGGCCCATGTATGGCCCATGACGCCTTTCGCCCATATGAGGCCCTATGTAACTCTTGGCCTATTAACGACCCGTGGTGAAATCGGCCCGTAATGAACAAAGGTATCACTTTACACCCATTAACGGACCGTGGTGAAACTGGTCCGTAATGAACAAAGGTATCACTTTATACCCATTAACGCCCGTTATTCCGCTAATGCTTCAGCCCATGTTATCTTTCGCCTTCTCGAGCCCATTTATTCTTGGGCTCATTTCAAGATTCGCTTACTTACGGCCCGTTCTCGCTATTTTCGCTAGGGCCAAATTCAGCCCGTGGTTACAATGCCCGCTTGTGGTCTCATTAATACGCTAATGCTTTTCATAGCGCCATGAATACGGCCTATTGATGGCCCGTTATGGTCGGCCCATGAACGGACGATTCCAACTCTAGCCTGTATACGGCCATAATGTGGCCTGTTATTGGCCCATGTTATTATACTGCCCGTATAAGGCCCATTGATGATACGGCCCGTAGAATGCCCATTGTTTCTACGACCCTTAGAAGGCCCATTGTTTCTACGGCCCGTAGAAGGCCCACTGTTTCTATGGCCCGTAGGAGGCCTGGTGTCACTACAGTAAATATTAGCCCATGGTTATAGTAGCCTAGTTTTAAAAATAGGTTATTGCAGCCACTAGCAAACCATGGAAAAAGAACTGCAATGACTACAAGCAAACAAATAAACAAGACAACAAGGAAACAAATAAGCAAGCAACTTACGCTAGGCTATCATGGCTATCACATATTACATCCACTGGGCATCAAAGTTCGCCACCAAAGGCAAATAAACGCTACCGACAAAAGAATATACAAAACGAGAGCACTTCGAAGGCACTAGGCCCGCCAGAAGGGCCCCCAAAAGTCAAGAAGCTGAGTAGACCTCGGTTGTGTCAACGATAGATGCATCAACACTAGATTTAAGGCTTGATGGTGCGCACGGCAGTCCTCCTCGACATCTTCATTGCATCTTTGACTTCAAGTCGGAGCTGAGCTGAAGCAAGCCTTTCCGCTTTAAGTTGAGACTCAATAAGTCGAATCGATCGACGCAGCGATCGCATTGAGGTTGTCTCACACCTACCGGTGAGTAGCTTCAACTCACTGCCTTCATCAAGATAGGACCTTGGGGTCATCTCGCTGTCCACAAGATGGTTTGGCTACTATCTTCCCTAAAGTTCTGCTCGCGTAGAGATACGACCGAAAGAGAAACAAGGAGACACATAACAGGTTTCACAATTATATAAGCAAATAAATGGATCTGTTTCAGATAAGGAACATGTTTTTACAACTACAATTTGAAATCGGTAGTTGTTGCAAACATCCAATCGATGTAAACAGCAAAGCAAACAGCAAAGGGAGGAAATGATGCCTATCCAAATCTATACTAGAACAAAGTTTGAAGGCTTGAGAAGGATGAACTTACATTACATGTTAACACGGGCTGGACAAAGCCCTTCTCCATGTTGATGGAAGGATAATTCAATAAATTCCCAAAGAAAATTCTTTATAAGCTTGCCATTATTCTACATTTTGCAAAGAGTAAATATAGATCAAATAATATTGAAGAAACAGAGGATAATGAAGCTCAAAGTGCGATCGATGATACATAATCAAATAGCAATTAATTAAGGACAGCGTTACAAGGCAAAAGGCAAAGAGGTAATCGACAAGAGCAATGCAGAGCCCATTATTGTTTTGAGATCGTATGATCCTTTGAGCAAGGAGATTCATCTGAAATTAGTTTTCATACAAGAGAGAAGGTAAGGCACAAGCAGAAATTTAGGAGTTCAAATTTTGAATTGATATCATAGACAAGACTGACGCTGGGCTCCCAGCAGTTCTAATAGGGTTTGGCCACCGGAGTAGGGGTAAAGTGTGGTACAGCTTGGGCCTGTGTTTTCTGTGGCTGCTGATCTATCTGATTTAACAGTATCACTACCTTTTCCAAATACATAGTTTGTACTCCTTGAGGATCTGCACTCACCCTCTTCCTTTTGGACATCTATTACGAAAGAACAACATTTGATCGAAAAAGATAGTGTGACGACACATGGAATAGGTACAAAAATGGATAGGTATGGCATATAATCATATATGATGCTTAAACTAAGCAGATGGTGTAACAAAGTAGAAGTAATGCAAGAGGTCGATGCAAAATATAAAGCACCAATACAACTTTGCAAAGCTAGAGCAAGCACCTTGATGGGTGAATAAGATAGGCCATCCTCCACCATGCCAAGTTTGTTAGCCAAAGGATCGCTCCGCAATATTCCTCTCATGCGCCCATTCTCATATTCATTTTGATAATGTTCAATATCCGACATGCATGAAAACATAAAACAAGTGAGATTTTCTTTGTAATGCGTATGATTCTAATCCAATACCGCCTCCCTCAGAAACCCCTTTGTGCTATCTCTGTAATTCTTTTAAAAGATGACATGCATGCTATAATTTGTTGTGTGCATTAATATAATGTGGCCTACTACTCAAAATATGACAGCTCCAGAAGTGATGACACTTCGCAGATGATAGCTTCAACATATAGTAAAGAAGAACAAGTCGACCTGACCTGACAGATTCAAAATATACTAAGGGAGAACAACTCGACCTGACCAGTCGACCGCAAGAGAAGAGTATCATCTTAAAGAAGAGGAGAAGAGCAAGCAGATTGAAGATATTACAAGTCTTTCAATGCAATGTTGGTTGGCCACCCAAGATGAACCAGAGCGCACAGAGAAATACTATTCTTTCCAGTCTCTCCATATGTGGCTCACATGCATTTAGAAACTAAAGTAGGAACATTTAGCTCACCAATTAAACATCTCTCAGTTTTAATAATATCAGCAATAATATTAGATATGAATTTGTACAACTAAGCTTGTTTAGCTCGATGGGTGGAGCAGTGCTATTACGACACAAACCACGTAGGCTTATTGTGGTCATCATAAAATGGGGTAAACATAAGCATGATGAGTACAGTGTTGACCGTGGTAGTGGGATGGCAGATCTGAAGCTGCAAACCGCGCAAAGGGTAGTTAGCAACCGGTGTTTGCTTTGAAACAATAACTAAGATTTTGTATGGACAAGGAAGTACGGTCAACAACTGACAAAGAAATGCAATTATGCTGTCTCTCTATATGTCGCGACATGCATTTGGAAACTCAAGTGGGACCTTTAGCTAACCAATTAAATGTGTCGGTTAACTAATATCAGTATCATATCACAATCATATTTGAACAACTAAGCTTTCAATTCTGAGTATTGTGTTGTTTAGCTTGAAAGGTGGAGTAATGCCAAGATTTGACGTAAAGCACCTACGCAGATCATAGTAGAGTAGATAAAAGGGAAAACCCTAAGCATCAAGAGAAAAATCAGGAAAGTGAAACTAGCTGGACCAAAGGTGGCGACATGCTTTTTGAAACAAATATAGGAACATTAGGTGACCAATTAAATGTTCTTCGCTTTAGTGATATGAGCATCATATCGATTCAGATTTCAACACGTAAGCTTTGGGTTGAGGTCTTGAGGAGCAGTGCTAGCACGACACGAAGCACCTACGATGATGGTAGTGAATATAAAGGGGGAAACCATAAGCTTTACGAGTATAGTGCCCGTGCCATGGCGTATCTGAAGGTGCAAACCGGACAAAGCTACTTCGCAACCAATGTTCGCTTTCAACTAGCCACTACGATTTGGTACGGATAAGAAAAGTACAGTAGACAAATTACGATCAATTTTTCGGGTGAGATCAATAACTTAAGCACATATGGAAGAGTACCACCTCTCTTGCGACGCCGTGTAGGCCTATGCTGATACGTTGAGGGTGCTGCGGTGCGATGGCTGTCGGCGGGGGGAAGAAGACTTTAGACGGCAGACGGCCGGTCTCGGGGATATATCCTGTTGCGTGGACGAGGCGGTCGAGGAGCGGCAACGGCAAGGTGGACGACGCGCCGATGAAGCGAGAGGAGGCGATGAAAGGATCCCGGTCCAGCGTCATGGATGAGAGACGCCCATCTCTTGCAAAGGGACGACGGGTAGGGGTAGCGGCTCCGCAAGGTGGAGGATGGGGTGGCGGACGGAGGAGGCTGGCAGCAGCGGAGGTTGTCGTGCCACGACGGTGTATGAATGGGGAAATGGAGGAGGGGGATCTCAAACTTTGGGACGCTTCTCGAAATGGGGAAAGTTACTAACTTATCCCCGCTTAAAATTTCGGACATCGCGTCGGTTGGGGATAGGACGGTAATCTCGCATCTCCCAAATATTTGCCGGTAACTATTTCGGGCGAGGAGAGGGTGTTTTGCCGCCCACGGTGTATGAACGGGGCTGACAGGTAGGGCGGTTGTGTCACGTCTGATGGAAGTTACATATCTACCCCTATTTAAAATATTAGCCTATATCGATTTCGGACGAGGAGAGTTTGTTTTGCCGCCCATCGTGTATGAATGGGGAAATGGAGGAAGAGATACATGTCTTTCGGACGATCTAGAATCAAATGTGTTTTGTCACCCACGCTTGGCCCACCGTGTCTGAATGGGCTCAGAGGCCGTCGTGTCACGCCTGATTGAAGTTACTAGTCTACCCTATCGACAGCAGTGTAAATCCGTCAATAAGGATGTACTCAAGGTCGTGGGTAGACAGAATTTCCATCTCGCAAACACTTGCTTCGGGCAGCCCACAAATTATAGTGGGTGTTTAGCCGCTTCATTCAAAACTTGGGAGAATTAGCATTCACGTTTGCCACAGGACCCGCAAACTAAATTCAAATCCAATTTGTATTCTATTACTTAATATCCACAGATAATTATACGTTTTGTTATTTATTTCTTCAACACCACAACAAAGATTTATTCCACCTTTATATATGATTATGATTTAGAAATGTCGTGATCTTCGAATTCAGTAGGTTGGATACACTCTGATTCAAACAGTTATTTCATCCAATACAATATGCTCACACGAAAAACAGTTCACCTTATGTCAATCATACAAGTACTGAGGATTACCTCGCCTAAAAAATTCGGATCATTACAACACATGGACAACATGGAATTCCAGACAACATAGGGGGTCTTGCAACATAATCCATTCAGAGACATGACACAACATGCAAGTACAATAATATAATGACAATTTCAATCGGTATCTAAAGAAGAACCGGATTACCTTGGGCTTCAGATAGCGTAAACAGCAGGACCTCCCCGCCTTCAAATGCAACATTCTTACTTCCTCCAATTCTTGGGTTGCTTGCATAATGTGTGCCGCTAATTCCGTAATTTCCAGCCTCAAGATAAAGATTACCTCATTCATGGCAGCCACACCATCTCTTTTCGCTTCTAGTAGAGCCTCAAGCACTATAATATCTGTGCTCGGATCGCTCTCCGCGGTGTTGCTTTAATCGCTACCATCCGGTAACATGGATGGCGACCGCTTCCACAAATAGATTATGGGTTGTACATTGTGTCCTAGTGTGAACGGCATCCTGAAAGGTTTCACTGGACATAAGTAAGAGATAGTTATCGATGATCCAGGCAGTAAGCTTACATGGTAAACGAGGGACGAATTATTGCCGAGCATGGCAAACTATATTTGAATGGTTCGAAGCAGCATCAACCGAAAATAAATTAAAATGGTAAGATGAAACTAGCGATGTAAGTGGCAAATAAACGACATCCGCCAGTCCCATCTTGTTAGTTTTTGCTACCTCCATAGTTCATTTTCCTCAGAAAACAAAAACTCTTCTGAACTATCATACCACTAGTGGACTTTAATCGGGATTAAACGGGACCCAGTTGACATCCCTAGTTTAAAGGGAGTTTACAACCGCTATATTTAAGTTGCCAAGGCATCTAAGCAGTTGAAATAATCTGAGAAAGCACTTAACAGTGTGGCCTCATATAAACTACGAAGACAGTCTTGTGATGAAGTTGAGAGGAAAAGTTAAGGACTCAAATGAAATGGGCATGCATTTCTTTACGATAGTACAGCAGAGCATCGCCGACATATTGGCCAACTCTGTGTAGCGTAACAACAAACAAGCATTCAATCAAGCAATACAAAGCAAAGCGCATAACCGAACTATTTGTAATTCGTAGGATTACATGTTGAGGGCACAAGCCAAGAAAGCAGCCCACTCGCATTACATTTCACATGTACTAAAACACATTGGCTTACCATATGTTGTCTTTGTGAAGCCTAGCTGCTGTTGCAATGTTCTTTGAAAATATCGCAAGATCCCGTGGTTGAAAATCTAGTTGTTGTAGTTTATTCTGCACCATCTATTTAGGTAAAATTAATTTTAATCGCATGCACTGGTCCGAATTGATCATCAATGGTTCATCTAAACTAATGAAAGAAGGGTGTGTGCATACACGACAATATATCTGCTTCCTTTATTTTTATGCTTGTTCGAGGTGCCGCCCCAAAAGAACAAATATTTTGCTTGATAGGGTTGGCAGCTCCATAATTAATAGAAGCATCAAATTAGTCATGCAACTTGGGAAGATCAAGAACACACAAACAAGTAATGAACAGAGGCTCGGAGCAGTGATGTAATAGGTAGCATCGTAAAATGTAGGGTAAAACGAAAAAAGCAGCGGAACCACATGCTAGTTTGCTCATGTGTAATTACATAGAGAACATTTACCACCGATGGAACCAACATGTGGCATCGTAACAAAACTAAAGCATATTAACTATATGTGCACCGGTATGTAATTTAGCACATGTAACATGTTCACCGCCGTAAGTTTGGCCCTACAGTGCAAGCGAATAACGCGCCTCATGAAAAACTGAATGATGCCTCAAGAAATTCAAAGGTGCGGTGCTTATGCTAGAAAGTGAACGAGGCGCTGGCCGCTGGATGATAGTACCGATTCTCGGCGGCGATGGGTATCGTTGTCATACTTGATAGCTAAGGATCGCCGATGGTGCTCGTGTTATGGTTGAGTTTGGGCGGTGTCCGCGTCGCTGAAGCGGCCCGTGCTACGGCTATGGCGCTGTCGACATACAAGAAAGCTCATCTGTGGTAAGTGAACAGTTGCACGATAAAGAGAAAACCGAGGAGTACAAATCTAAATAACCTGATGAGGCTGCGGCGCCGGTAAAGCAGGGCCGGTGGAGTTGAATATGGCGTCCGTGGAGCGGGTCCGTGCAAAGGGGCGAAGGCTTCAAGGGCGCGCAGTGCAAAGGCTTTCGTGAGGCGGATCTGCTGCTGAGGACGAGGGCTTGTATGAAGGTCCAGCGAAGGGGCGGACTAGGAGTCAAGAAGGGCCTACGCTGTGGTGGACGAGGGCGCCGGTTAAGCAGATCCGTGCAAAGTGGACCATGATGGCGGTCAAGGAGATCTGGAGCGGTGGACAAGCCACCACCAAGCGGCTCCGTGAAGTGGTGAGTTGGCGCTGGGGGTTCCAAGGTGCTTAAGGTAGATCCGTCGGGTGTGAGGTCCACTGCTGCGGCGGAGGACTAGATTTGGCGGCTTGCCGTGGTTGGGGGTCGGGAGGGAAGGGAGGGCTGGGAAGAATGTTGGGGCAAAGAGGGAAAACAATGGAGTTACCAAAGCAGCCCTTTTCCGCTCATTTGGCAGGGTAAAACAGGAATATCGCAGGCTAAACTTTCAAGGCCGTGATATTTCGATGTGAGCGAGAAGTTTGAAAGCTTTTGGCGCCTAAAATTATAAGTATTCTGCTCTCGTACAGCCGACTATATATCATGGCCGACAATTTGTTTGTTTTGCACGCAAAAAAATGTGCAAGTTTTGAAAATCAATGTCTCCAACTCGAAACTTAGATTGTCCATTCAATTCAAATATGGATCATTGAGCTACTACAAGCAAATACCATCATACGGTCCAATTAAAATGAAATTCCAAATGTGTTTATCCTAAATATGATGACAAAAGCAAAAATGTGTATGTGTATGAATGAATAAAGTGAATGATTATAAAGTTTGAACATGCCCGTATGTGTATATCTCTTGGTTTGATATATGAATTTGAAATCACGAAATTCGCTTAAAAATGTACCTCCGCTTAAATGAATTACAAAAGCTAATGATGGAGTCGAATTCCAAAATTCCAATCTTAGGTTTGTAATTTTGTACATCAAGGTATATCACGCATGTTCAAAAGTATCGTTATCTCATAGTACAAACTGTGAAACAAATTGATCAACCATGAGTGCACAATATCTCAATTACGCTAAAGTCCCTCAAATATAGACACCTCACTCTTTATCTGAAGTCACCCCCCTCCAACCACCACCACCACACACACACACATAGAGAATTCGTTCTCTCCCCCAGACACCAACACACGAGAACATTAACACCCCTCTCTCTTGTAAAGTCCGGACCCCTACATAGGTCTCTATCACTTTGTCTCCTGCATGCACACATCTCTTCCTCACTCTCTAGGTCTCCGCTATCTCTCTTACCCAAGCACACGCACTATGTAGAGTGTATATTTCCCATACACACAAAACGCCGCCCCAAACGCCTATCTCCCTAGTTATGTGGTTCTCGCAAGACTCACCTCACACACCACCCTCACTGCAAACAAGCACACTTTGTCTCCTTGTGCACCACTCTCCTCTTTCTATCTCTCCCACATGCGGACCCGCCCCAGCTCCTTCCCTGTATACATATATGTCGTGACTCTTTGCATAGCTCCCTAATGTATAATCGTTCTCGATTTCGCACATTGTTCTCTACACCATCTATTCTAGATCTCTCATGAAGTCCCTATCACACACACGATGACGCGCTTCCCCTGCGTCTCCGTTCATAGGCCAATTTCGGACAACATCAACATTGTCTCCCTATCTATACGCCATTTATGGACACAAATGACCCCTCTCTTCCTCTCTCTCTCTCTCTGTCTCTCTCTCTCTCTCTCTCTCTCTCTCTCTCTCTCTCTCTCTCTCTCTCTCTCTCGTCGCTAGCTCTCTCTCTTTCTCTCGCTCTCACACCCCTCTCCCACACACACACTCGATGTCTCTTCCAAATAGTCTGCTCCCCCCGCCCACACCCGTGCTATCTCGCTACTACACATGTCACACCATTCCCCTTCCCTTATACTAGGTTTACATCATCATGGTCTCTCTACTCCACATACACTCTCTCCTCACACACAAACGCTGCACAAACACACATGTACATGCACAAACACCCATTTATCTGATCCTCATCTCTCCCCATGTCCGCATGTGTATCTCACACACTCACTCTCTAATTATGTATATGTGTCTCCACGCTACACAACACAAAGCCCCATGTACATGTCTCTCTATCCTCCACACACATAGACACAAAGAATTTGTTATCATTGCCTCGCCTCTAACATATCGCACACGCACACTCTCTCTCTCTCTCTCGCAAACACGCTCAACAATGAATAACTTACCGCCTACTCATCAACAAATGTGGCAAGACGGCAAACACGAGACGTGAAAAGAATAAATCTACACGTGCTTAGACCACCTAGTATGACTACTAGGACTAGAGCTAGCCAAAAGCACGCCACCGTCACCCCCTCCTTGTCGGCGACGGAAAATCTTTGTTTTACACAATGAGAAGTCATTGTGCTAAGGCCCCACATGCCGAGGCGTTGAATAGAATGTAGATGCTAGTTTACGGAAGCAAGTATCGATAATACGTTTGTATCTCCATACTTATATTTCTTCTTTTATAAAAAACCGAGTTGGTGATGATGGTATGTGTGCCATCTTGCAATATAGACCGTCTGATCTATATCTGACGGATAGAAATTAAACTAAAAGATACCCGCACCCCTCTCCACATTTATAGACAAGGCCTTCCCTCGTTCATCCTTATCTCCAACAAACCTCATTGTTGAGCAATTAAGAAAGGAAGCCTCGAACAAATCGGCCTAGTGGCCGCCGCCAGCCATCAATCCCCATGCCTCCGCCAATCCCACCACCAACCACCACCACACCCAACTCCTCTTCACATTATCTCATATTTCTCGTGATATCATTAGTTTTACACATGGGATTACTCCCAAGGGTCAATCACAACAAGTGTTTTTATAAAAATGCATCTTGATGTTCCATTAATGCACGATCTTGCTAGTACTCCTACACAAGACTAAGTTGGTGATGCTGGTGGTGTGTCTCCATCCGTCGCTTCTCGACCATTAGATCTACATCTAACGATTGTGAGGTAAGTTGTTGCCTTTTCTCACCAACATCCCACTTGTCTACCAATTTGCAGAAAAACCCATAATTAGTATCTTAAAACCAACCACATCCCTCCCTGACCTCACCAAAACAGCCCAAGGTATATTATAATTGAAACATAATATACATATGTATATCAAAATTAGGGTGTTTTGTACCAAGTTTGTGAATAAGTATTATTCTAATTATGATTTGTTGCAACGGATATGAACATTGCTAGTATTTCCAACCATGTATTTTTTTCTAGTATTCCATAGTTTCGAGTTTTCCATCAAGATATTATTCACTCATGGTTGATATTTACTTTCAATCATGTACACATATGCACTATGTAACTAGCCTTGCTTATTGGCTTCCAAAGCTTAACTTTCACTCCTGCTTACAATATGTAGAGTATTTAACAAAAAACAACCACTTTCAACCAGCCCTAGGAAGAATCTATTGTACAAAAACATACCCAATATTTCTTAATCCACGCCAAAAACTACTACCTAGTACTCCTACCGATTAGGTTCGTTTAAACCCATTTATGACTGGGTTGGCCCACACGTCCGTGCTGACGAGGCAGCTTAAACCAACACATTTTGTTTGACCGCTGACACAAGGGACCCACATCCACCTTCTATCCCGTTATTCCCTCAAATCATTATTTTTCCTGAACATTAATTCAAACAAGATCGATGCATGTTCGCCGGTGGCGCCGGTGATGAGCGAAGTTGGCCGCCGCTCCGCCAGACGGGCCGAACGCCGCTTTGCCTCCGCACGGTTGGCGAGGCTGGCCCGAGCGTGACTCACGAGCGAGCAAGCCGCCGCTGGCCTTCGCCGAGCCGATGGTTGGCTCGAGGCGCTGCAGCAAGCAAGCCGCCGCTGCCGTGCTAATCTAGCTAGCAAACCTTGTAGACAAGCAGTGGGACGGAGCTATCTTGTCTAGCTAGCGCCGCGAAGCGCTGGATGGAGCTGCATCCGGCTGCCGCAACATGGGCTCCGCACCGTCGGCGGTTTTGACCTCGCTTCGCGGCAGCGGTAGCTGCGCCCCATGGCCGAGGATGACTAGGTGGACGGGCCGAGGTAGGAGGTCACTCGAGCATTTTGGTTGGTAAGAGCATGTACAATGGTTGATAAGGTAGTCTTATCTTAAGTCTGCCACGTATGCAAGTGGTAGTAGTTTCTTGGCATTTTAGTGGTTTCTTGCATTATTAGGGGTTTCTTGTAAGGAACAATGCACGCACTACTAGCGACAAAAGGCGATTCTAGGTTGCGTTGTACTCCAACGAGTACTACTAGTGGTCGCGGAGTGTATACCTCGCTTTGTGGGTTCGATCCCGCCGAACGCCTGCTGCCTTTAAAAAAAATAGTACTAGTACTACACTTCGCCATGAGCCAATATTTTACACGGGTAGTTTGAGTTTTGAAGTCAAACGGACGTGCGGCCCCACAACTGGGTGCATTTGGACAGCCTAGCCACGCCAATGGGTTTTCCTTCCCAAGATTCCGTGGCTCGCGTGCTTCGCCATAGCCGCACCTCGCTTGCAGCTTCCTCATCAGCTAGTAGTAGCATATTTAAACTAGCGCCCCCAATTAAGCCCAAGGAGCCGGAAAAGTTCAAGGGGGCATTGGGAATCTGGCAATATGGCTCAGACTCTATGTAAAGTGTTGTACTACTAGTACTCTGCATGGACTTCACTCCATTATCGGCTCTACTATAAAATAAATTCCTCTTGACGTGTTTTTTTTGAAACGGAGGCCAAAGCTTTGCTTCATCTCATTCATAAAGAAGGAACTACTAACAAAATTCGACGAGATCCATTACACCTCCACAAATGGAAGCGAAAAGCCTAGTCTCGCTGTATCAAATAATAGCCTCACCCCTTCGCTGAGGAACGATCTACAGTTGGAAGGGACGAGGCCCTGCGGTTACTACACTCTGTTCTCCTCCTCGCCAATTCCAGTTCGTCGCTGCTCCCATGGATTCGCCAGGCGGTTCTCCTCCTCGTCGGGGCTGGGAGACCTTGGACGACGATCCTCTGGGAGAAATCGCACGCCGCTCCGACGTCCTCACCGCCGCAAGACTCGGTGCTTCCTGCACCAACTTTTTCAAGACGCTGCTTAAACAGGTTTGGGAAAAGGCCATGCTTGTTGGTCTTCCATGCGTCCTCGAGGAGAAGGTTCTTCTATGGGACTGTGACGCCCCCGATTCAATCGTACACTAATCATGCACGCAATGTGTACGATCAAGATCAAGGACTCACGGGAAGATATCACAACACAACTCTAAAACATAAATAAGTCATACAAGCATCATAATACAAGCCAGGGGCCTCGAGGGCTCGAATACAAGTGCTCGATCATAGACGAGTCAGCGGAAGCAACAATATCTGAGTACAGACATAAGTTAAACAAGTTGCCATAAGATGGCTAGCACAAACTGGGATACAGATCGAAAGAGGCGCAGGCCTCCTGCCTAGGATCCTCCTAAACTACTCCTGGTCGTCATCAGCAGGCATCACGTAGTAGTAGGCACCTCCAGGGTAGTAGTCGTCATCGACGGTGGTGTCTGGCTCCTGGGCTCCATCGCCTGGTTGCAGCAATCGATTAGAGATAGGGGGAAAAGGGGGAACAAGGCAACCGTGAGTACTCATCCAAAGTACTCGCAAGCAAGGAGCTACACTACATATGCATGGATATATGTAAAGGGCCATATTAGTGGACCGAATCGCGAATGCCGTAATAAGAGGGGATAGCTAGTCTTATCGAAGACTACGCTTCTGGTCACCTTCATCTTGCAACACGTAGAAGAGGGTAGGTTGAAATCCTCCAAGTAACATCACATAGCAATAATCCTACCCGGCGATCCCCTCCTCGTATCCCTGAGAGAGAGCAACCACCGGTTGTATCTGGCACTTGGAAGGGTGTGTTTTATTAAGTATCCGGTTCTAGTTGTCATAAGGTCAAGGTACAACTTCAAGTCGTCCTGTTACCAAAGATCACGGCTATTCGAATAGATTAACTTCCCTGCAGGGGTGCACCAACTTACCCAACACGTTTGATCCCATTTGGTCGGACACACTTTCTCGGGTCATGCCCGCCACTAAGATCAACACGTCGCAACCCCACCTAGGCTCAACAGAGAGGTCAAGACGCCGGTTCAAACCTAGGCGCCAGGGTCCGGGCCCATCACCCTAAACACACCTTGACGCTAAGCGAGGGCGGCCGAAGCAGACCTAGCCTAGTGGCGCCCATCCAATTCGCGTAGCAGCGCCGGCCGTGACGTCACGGCGTTCTACCGATATCACGACGCCGAGTGCCCATATCTTTCCCACGAGTTGGTTAGTGCGTATAGGCTCAGAGCCAACTCGATCAAATACCAAGATCTCGTTAAGCGTGTTAAGTATCCGTGAACGCCGAACAGGCCAAGCCCACCTCTCACCTAGGCGGTCTCAACCTGCCCTGCCGCTCCGCCACAAAGATCCACTCACGGTGCTCCACCAAATTTACCCGACTTTAGTCTCCACATGTATCATGTATAAGTATATAGTATATACCCGTGATCACCTCCCGAGAGATCACGGCCCGATAGTATAGCATGCAGAGACGGACAAGAATGTAGGGCCACAGATGAATATACTAGCATCCTATACTAAGCATATAGGATTGCGTAAAGGTAACAAAGCAGAGTAACAAGGACAAAGCTATGCATCGTGATAGGTATAATGTAGCAAGAATATGCTACACTACTCTAATGCAAGCAATATAGAGTAGAATAGGCGATATCCGTGATCAAGGGGGCTTGCCGGTTGCTCGGGCAAGAAGGACGGTCGTCAACACCGTAGTCGAATCGGGGGTCGCTTAGCAATTTCTGGGTCTACCGAAAGAAGTATCGAGGGGGAACACAATAAATAACCCAGAAATCAAAGCATCACAAAGCATAACGAGGTAATACACGGTGTTAGGTATGCCCTAACGCGTAGGAGGTGATACGGTTATGGGGAAACATCCGGAAAATATCCCCGGTTTCGTGTTTTCAGCAGGGAGCCGAGGGGAAAGTTGCGAGTTCGATAGGTTAGGGGTGTGTGGCGGACGAACGGATCGCGATCCGGATTGGTCTCGCTGCTCGAGCAACTTTCATGTTGAAAATATTTTAACCGAAGTTACGGATTAAAAGATATGATTTTTAAAGATTTTATTAATTTCGGAATTTAATTAATTATTTAATCCAACATTATCCGTAATAGTAATGATGACGCCAAGATGACATCATGTCGACGCCAAGAATCAACTGTGCAGATTGACTAGGTCAACCACGAGTGGGGCCCATGTGTCATTGGTCGTTTAACTAGTAGGTTAATTAAACAGTGTCAATTAGTTTAATTAGTGGTTAGTTAATCTAATCAGGTTTAATTAGTTTAATTAATTCTTTAATTAATTAACTAATTAATATTTTAATTATTTTATTTACTTATTATTATTTTTATTTTTATTCGTCCTTAGGGGCGTGGGCCCTGTTTGTCATTGGCCCAGAGGCCAAACAGGGCGCGGGCGACGGGTGTGCCCCGTTCGGGTGCACGCCTGTGGGCACGGGCGTGGCACGGCGGCCATGGCGGGGCATGTCGCCGCCGGGATGGGCGCAGGGCGATCCCGCCAAATCTTGGGCGAGGTTGCGGCGGCCACCGCACAAGCGGCAGCAGGCGGCGCAAGCCGTGGGCGAGGCAGCAGCGCGCGCCCGCAGCAGGGGGCCACTGAAGGCGGCGAAGGGTTGGACGAGGCCACGGCGGATGCTGCCGGGCGGCGTAGGGTCGTGGGGAGCGGGCCACAAGCGAGGAACGCCGAGGCGCGTGAGGAGAGGGAAAGGAAGAGGGCGGAGGCCGTGGCCTCACCGGGAGTTGTAGGGACGGGGCAGCGGGCTCGAGCTCGAGGAGGAGGACGAGGACGACGGCGGTCCGGCGAGGTTGGTGAGGTGGAGTAGCTTCGGACGGCATCGGGCGATGAGGCGCGGCGTCGAGGTGGTTCCAGGGACGGCTTGCAGCGGCGTTGTCGAGGGCGCCGCGACGCCGGACGGCCGCCCGGCGGGAGGCGGTTGTTCCTCGAACGGGCGCGCCGGCGAGGTAGAAGCGGGCGACGGCGAGCGACGGTCGCCTGCCCCGATCCGATTGAGGAAGCGAGGAGGCGTCGGGCGACTGGGGTGAGGTGAGGAGGAGGCGGTGACAGGCGGGCGGCGGGGATGGTGCCGCGAGGTGGCTTCGCAGCGGAGATGGGTAGCGCCAAGCGGATCGATCCCGTCCCGATTGATCGGGAGTGGGAGAGAGAACGGGGCGCGCCGCGACGGTTTGCATCGAACACGGGCGCAAGGGGAGGTGATCGAACAGGGCGCCTCCTCTCCTGTGCCGGCGCGTATGTGTGTTCTGGTGGCGGCGCCGAGGGGACGAGGGAAGTGGGGATCGTGAGGGAGTGGGCGGGTCGCTAGGGTTCCTGGTCGGGTGGGGTTAAGGAACCGACGGGGACGGCTGGCTGGGCTCGGCGGGTTCGATGGCTCTTGGGCCGTGGCCACCGGGGGTTTCTTCTTCCCTTTTTTTGTTTTCTGTTTGTTCTTTTCTTTTATTTATTCTCTTTTCTTATTCTATTTTATTTTACTTTTAGTTTCTTTAGTTTTATAAATATGATAATAGCTCCTAAATAAATGCTTCAATAATCCACCGCCTTTAAAAGTTTGGTGACTAACAAACTAGTTTAAAATCTTGTTTATTAATTTAAAAGGCATTCAAATAATTGTCTTGTTACAGTTTTATTTAGTTAAGTGTATTTAAACTTTTTAGAAAGACTTGGTTTATCCGCCAACATTACTTATGAATTATTTGGCTCACTCCGAACAGTTTAGTTTCAATATTTGAAATCTTTTATTGTTTGCTTGATTTGAATTTGAATTCGAATCGGTTTCGAACTAACGCGAGATTAGCAACAGTAATCGAGGTGATGTGGCATCATTAGCGGAGGGTTACTGTGGCTTAATTATCCGGGCGTCACAATTCTCCTCCACTACAAGAAATCTCATCCCGAGATTTAAGAGGGGGACTAAGGGGGAAACGTTTGGTTATGACATTCTAACGAATCTTCTCGGTCTTGGTTGCTCCTCTCGACGAGGTTGATCCATTACATTGATGCTTCATTTCTCTGCTTCGGTTAATCATGAGGAAGTCGGCATCCTTTCTTCGGGAACTCCATCGTACTTACGAATAGGTAAGGGGCAGGTTGATAACAATAGGATGCTATAAGGGGTAATCATCTGGGGTTATCCCATGAATGAACACATGACTATCTCTCGAGTTGAACAAATGAAACACATCGAGAGCAAAGTAAGACAAGACAATAAGAAGTTTCAAGCGGATAGACAATCGCTCGATGCCCGATACAGTATGTGAAAACGGTTCAAAGCAATCGAATAAGTATTGCTTTATACCGAATAGATCAATGTGCAGTGGCCCGTGAATTACATAAAAAGTCAAGCACGAGGAATAACTTTGACAACAGGGTGTACAGGAGAGTCAGGTTTCGATCATGTGGAACTATGGGTTATGCGCCCACCATGTGGGTTAAAATAGGGAAGGGCGTTGACATCTTGCATGGTCATGATAGCAATGCATGTCAGAGGATCAGCCTATCAGTTATGTCGGCAACAATATCGGTACCAAGGGCGAGGGACGAAGAGAACCATTTTCCTGCTCGTTGAACGAGGCGGACCATTAGGCAAAGTTCTCGTCCATCAGTGGTTACCGAAATGTCATCAACAACGATAATGTGGTCTGATCGATGTAATTGTACACCGAGGGGTTTACATAAGCAGGGAATTAATACTGCTTAGACCATAATGATCACCAGAAAGGTTAAACAAAACAATGGAAAGGAAAAGGATTTTATCAGATTAACTTATCAATGGAAAGGAAAATGTGTTTAAACACCTATTTCAGGGGTATATCCTTCCCAAGGGCAGGCAAAGCATGATATCCATGACGGGGTATAACGTAGAAAACCCCTTTAGGTAAGGGGGAAGGAATCTCATGATATTACCCATACAACGGTGTTACGATAAATGATAAATAAAATTTAGCATCGTGCTTCAAATGTTCCTGTTGAAAATCGGAGTACCATTGACATGCTTCGAGATAGCATTGACATGGTCTTCATGTGAAGATCGACTGAAACACGGCGGATCCATCAGAATAACTTGTAGAATAAGTCTTACAATTTCCTCATGGGTGAATGGATAACCTTGCTGAAAAGGAATCTATAATGATAGGTCCTCCAATAAAAGTGCTAGGCATGACATCATGTTACGGGTCATCAAAGGATCAACATCATAACTCTTGGAAAGTTGTCCCAACCATCATATCTCGACCGAGATTCATATCCAATTGGTGTCATGATACCTCAGACTCAGGGGGTCCAAGAGGAAAAGGTGCAACACAAATCGGCGAAATGGCATTGCAAGATTCTCGAGAAATGAACTATGGGAGCGGGTTTCTGAAGCAATAGTTCATCATTAACCAAAGGACGGGATGAGAAGGTGCTGATGGGCTCAGCGACAATTCATCAAGAATTCCAAACGGATGGATTTCCACGATAATGTGAACAAGAAGATGACATTTGTTAGATCAAATGATATAATGGGATATGCTCGAGGAAAACATACATAATTAAACATTGGTTGAACGGTGCACCCGAAATATGGGTTGGGTTGCACGGCCAACGTTAGAATGGTGATTCAATTATCGAAAGACTTAGAATGAACTATCGCCCATTCACTTCAAAGCAATAGGGTTGCTAGAAGTTTTGAATTCACACGTCATAGCTCAATTGTCGGTATTCGGTTGAAAACAATACGGGACCAAGGAATGAACGAAGATGGCAAGAAGTATTATGATATCAAGAATTTTAAGAGGTGGTGAAATTCTCACCACATTCTTGACAAAAAGAGATGGTAATACTTCCGAGGTAAGGAAGATCAACTGCTGGGTAGCAGGGATCTCAAGGTTTACACAAAACACGAACAAGTTGTGTTGAACGGAAGGCAATAAAGTGGTCGATGAGAACAGGAATCATCGAGGGGCAAGGATGGTATTACCCATCATGAATTCAATTGAATTCCTGGAAGTGCTCATAAGGTTGATGATGATCACGACACATTTGTCGAGAGATTTCATGCATATGTATTCAATCAGCGACGACATCAAGTCAAAGGAATGATGAAGCAAGAGGTTATTGGGACCACAGTTACGACACAACTCGAAATCAAGCTTGTTGTTTGAGGTGAAAGGGTATGACGAGGAAAATCGACGTAAGCTTAGCTATCGTCGCAAATTGGTGCTCCGAGAATAAGGACCAGGTAGCACAGTTAGAATCGTCACGACTATGATATAGCCAAACAGGCTAGGAATGGCGTGATCGGGTACAAACTCGTAGTTATAGAAGCTTACTGAAGAGTTGTTGAACCGTAGTGCGGACTCGGTTTAGTTATCGGTGTCTTTGAGTGTTTAATAACTCAGAGCCCGTGAAAAATTGGAATCAGTGGGAAGGTAGTACTTGATGAACTCATAAAAAGTTATGCAGTTCCATGATAATCTCGAGATACCAGGGGGGTAATACTCGACACAAGGTCAAAGTAAAGGTTGGACTGGTGTATTGATCCATAGAAGACAATTGTTTTAACTTGTCCGAGAAATGGAATCAAAGAAGAACAATCATGGTCGGAACCACGGTTGCAAGGGATCAATTCACGATACCATATGTTAGCTATCAAGGAAATAGTTATTATTACAAGAAGCTTCCATGATAGGATATACATCGCGTCCATGGGCATGAACACAAAGTTCAAGGTCGACTCCACTTCCTCAATGCATAATCTTCCATTCACCTCTCGATTTCAAAGATGACATTAGTTGTTGAAAGTTTTACCTGGTGCAATACCAGATAAGTATGAATCGTGAAATCTTTCGGGTTCACACCGATGAGGGAAGGCGTTGGTTCAATCCCATCGGGGCTTCTTACGAACATATACCATAAGCTTCAAGAGTAAATATCACCAGCTCGAAAGCAGAGCATGGTTGACAAAAGGAAAGGATACAATTTACCAAAGGCATTATGTATCGGAGAAAGAACTCACAAAGTGATTAATATGAAGGACACTGTCGGATAATAATCCAACAGTGGATATGGCGATCCACAATGGGCTGATATGAGTATCGATACCCAATCAGAGGAAGAAAGATTGCAAATGCATCGGTTTGTAGAACAGCTGAATAGTTCAATGCTTAATTAGCAAAGTAATTATGATTTTTAAATCAAGGGATCAGGAGCAAATGCTTTGATCAAGAAGGGATAAGCTGAATAGACTTAGGGGTACAATCCACGACAATTGGATTGGTCGAGAACCAATTCCAGTTAAAAGAATGGCAGCTCAGCCGGAAAGGTAATTTATAAGGATCAATCATGATTGTGTGTATTTGCAAACATATTGAGTCAATAGACCCAAAAATGATAATGACAAGGAATGTCAATAAGACTACGAGACTTATGGGATTAACCATAATGCGAGCAAGAATGAATTTCAAGAGCCAAAGGCTCCAGAGGATTTTCGGAAGATCGAATAGTATTTTGAAGACTTTTGTGAAACTCATGAACATCTGGGGATGAGCGGATACTCGACAATTGCGAGGATTTATTTGAAGGGGTATTCATGTGGCAAAGAACTGCTAGGCAGTAGGCACGAAGTATTCTCGGAACAATAGAGAAAACTTCGGGTATCTTGTAATAACAAGATCAATGGGGGGATGATCGTAAGAATGGCAAGTGTAAGTAGTTATCCATAAGGATTTATCGGTGGTCGGGAATAGCAAAAGTGATGGGCACAAAGTCTCGAGAGAATATCAAGGAGTATCTCCGAAATCTTCTGGTGCAGTCGGTGACCATCTGGCCTGAAGGGCTCTCCGGGAGAAAGTATTATCGAGAACCTAGAGTCAGAGTTAGTAAAAAATCGTTTAACCCGAGTAGAAGAGAGTTCAGAGTCCCAGAGTAAAGATCGAGGAGTAAAAGATCCTAATACCACCCAATGGCGACGTGGGCCCATGGGCCGCACAGCCATGTTAGTAAAAGTTTTTGCAACGTCTAGACTCGACTTCGGCCAAGGAGTGTGGAAGGGGGATTCCTACAGGCAGTCGGCTCTGATACCAACTTGTGATGCCCCCGATTCAATCGTACACTAATCATGCATGCAATGTGTACGATCAAGATCAAGGACTCACGGGAAGATATCACAACACAACTCTAAAACATAAATAAGTCATACAAGCATCATAATACAAGCCAGGGGCCTCGAGGGCTCGAATACAAGTGCTCGATCATAGACGAGTCAGCGGAAGCAACAATATCTGAGTACATACATAAGTTAAACAAGTTGCCATAAGATGGCTAGCACAAACCGGGATCTGATCGAAGAGGCGCAGCCTCCCGCACGGATCCTCCTAAACTACTCCGGTCGTCGCCGCCAGCAAAGACGTAGTAGTAGGCACCTCCGGGTAGTAGTCGCCATCGACGGTGGTGTCGCTCCTGGCTCCATCGTCTGGTTGCAGCAATCGAGTAGAGATAGGGGAAAAGGGGAACAAGGCAACCGTGAGTACTCATCCAAAGTACTGCAAGCAAGGAGCTACACTACATATGCATGGATATATGTGTAAAGGGCCATATCGGTGGACCGAATGCAGAATGCCGTAATAAGAGGGGATAGCTAGTCTTATCGAAGACTACGCTCGTCACCTTCGCCTTGCAACAGTAGAAGAGGGTAGGTTGAAATCCTCCAAGTAACATCACATAGCAATAATCCTACCCGCCATCCCTCCTCGTATCCACGAGAGAGAGCAACCACCGGTTGTATCCGCACTTGGAAGGGTGTGTTTTACTAAGTATCCGGTTCTAGTTGTCATAAGGTCAAGGTACAACTCCAAGTCGTCCTGCATCAAGATCACGGCTATTCAATAGATTAACTTCCCGCAGGGTGCACCAACTTACCCAACACGCTTGATCCCATTTGGCGGACACACTTTCCGGGTCATGCCCGACCGCTGAAGATCAACACGCCGCAGCCCCACCTAGGCTCAACAGAGAGGTCAAGACGCCGGTCTAAACCTAGGCGCCTGTGGTCCGGGCCCATCACCTGAACACACCACACGCTATGAGGGCGGACGAAAGCAGACCTAGCCTAGTGGCGTTCCATCCAATTCGGTTCGCGCCGGCCATCGCCGACGTCACGAAGTGCCGGTGATACCACGACGCCGAGTGCCCATATCTTTCCCACGTAGTTGGTTAGTGCGATAGGCTCGTAGCCAACTCAGATCAAATACCAAGATCTTGTTAAGCGTGTTAAGTATCCGCGAACGCCAAACAGGCCAGCCCACCTCTCTCCTAGGCGGTCTCAACCTGCCTGCCGCCCCGCCACAAAGATCCACTCGCAGTGCTCCACCACCGACCCGACTTTAGTCTCCACATGTATCATGTATAAGTATATAGTATATACCCGTGATCACCTCCCGAGAGATCACGGCCCGATAGTATAGCACAGCAGACGGACAAGAATGTAGGGCCACAGATGAATATACTAGCATCCTATACTAAGCATATAGGATTGCGTAAAGGTAACAACAGAGTAACAAGGACAAAGCTATGCATCGATAGGTATAACGTAAAGCAATAACATGCTACACTACTCTAATGCAAGCAGATAGAGTAGAATAGGCGATATCCGTGATCAAGGGGGGCTTGCCTGGTTGCTCGGCAAGAAGGACGGTCGCCAACACCGTAGTCGAATCAGGGGTCGCTCGGCAATTTCGGGTCTCTAGGAAAGAAGTATCGAGGGGAAACACAATAAATAACCGAGCAATCAAAGCATCACAAAGCATAACGAGGTAATACGCGGTGTTAGGTATGCCCTAACGCGTAGGAGGTGATACCGGTTAAGGGGAAACATCCGGAAAATATCCCCGGTTTCGTGTTTTCTAGCAAGAGGAGCCGGAGGGGAAAGTTGCGAGTTCGATAGGTTAGGGTGTGTGGCGACGAACGGATCGCGATCCGGATTCGCCTCGCCGCTCGAGCAACTTTCATGTTGAAAATATTTTAACCGAAGTTACGGATTAAAAGATATGATTTTCTAAAGATTTTATTAATTTCTAGAATTTAATTAATTATTTAATCCAACATTATCCGTAATAGTAATGATGACGCCAAGATGACATCATGTCGACGTCGTGATCAACTATGCAGATTGACTAGGTCAACCACGAGTGGGGCCCATGTGTCATTGGTCGTTTAACTAGTAGGTTAATTAAACAAAGGTCAATTAGTTTAATTAGTGGTCGTTAATCTAATCAGTGTTTAATTAGTTTAATTAATTTTTAATTAATTAACTAATTAATATTTTAATTATTTTATTTACTTATTATTATTTTTATTTTTTTTCGTCCTCAGGGGCGTGGGCCCTGTTTGTCATTGGCCCAGAGGCCAAACAGGCGCGGGCGACGGTGTGCCCTGTTGGGTGCACGCCAGCAGCACGCTGGCGTGAAACCGGGCGGCCACAGCGGGGCACGTCGCCCGCCGAGGATGGACACAGGGGCGCATCCGCCTGCGCGGGCGAGGTTGTCGGCCACCGCACAAGCGGCAGCAAAAGCGGGCGGTGCCGCGTGGGGTGAGTGGAGCAGGGCGCGGCTGCAGCAGGGGGCCACTGGAAGGCGGCGGTGGCGGACGCGCCACGACGGGAGCCTGCTGGCCGGGCGAGTAGGGCCGTGGGGAGCGGGGCCACAAGCAGGGAAAGTCGAGGCGCGTGAGGGAGAGGGAAAGGAAGAGGGCGGAGGCCGTGGCCTCACCGGGAGTTGTAGGGACGGGGCAGCGGGCTCGAGCTCGAGGAGGAGGACGAGGACGACGGCGGTCCGGCTAGGTTGGTGAGGTGGAGTAGCTTCGGACGGCATCGGGCGATGAGGCGCGGCGTCGAGGTGGTTCCAGGGACGGCGAGCGGCGGCGTTGTTGAGGGCGCCGGCGACGTCGGGACGGCCGGCCCGGCGGGGAGGCGGCTGTTCCTCGGGCACGGGCGCGCCGGCGAGGTAGAAGCGGGGCGACGGCGGGCGACGGGTCGCCTGCCCCCGATCCAGATTGGAGGAAGCGAGGGAGGCGTCGGGGGCGACTCGGGGGTGAGGTGAGGAGGAGGCGGTGACAGGGCGGGGCGGCGCCGGGGATGGGTGCCGCGAGGTGGCTTCGGGCGGCGGAGATGGGTAGCGCCGGGCGGGATCGATCCCGGTCCCGATTGGATCGGGAGTGGGAGAGAGAGAACGTGGGGGGCGGGGGGCGCCGGCGACGGTTTGCATCGGGCACGGGCGTGCGGGGGGAGGTGATCGAACCGGGGCACTCCTCTCCCTGTGCCGATGCGTATGTGTGTGTGTTGCGGGTGGCGGCGCTGAGGAGGGACGAGGGGAAGTGGGGATCGTGAGGGAGTGGGGCGGGGTCGCTAGTGTTCCCGGTCGGGGTGGGGTTAAGGAACCGACGGGATTTGGGCTTGGCGGCTGGCGGCTCGATGGCTCTTGGGCCGTGGCCAGCCGAGGGGGTTTCTTCTTCCCTTGTTTTTGTTTTCTGTTTGTTCTTTTCTTTTTATTTATTCTCTTTTCTCTTATTCTATTTTATTTTACTTTTAGTTTCTTTAGTTTTATAAATATGATAATAGCTCCTAAATAAATGTCTCTGAATAATCCACTGCCTTAAAAGTTTGGTGACTAATAAACTAGTTTAAAATCTTGTTTATTAATTTAAAAGGCATTCAAATAATTGTCTTGTTACAGTTTTATTTAGTTAAGTGTATTTAAACTTTTTACAAAGACTTGGTTTATCCGCCAACATTACTTATGAATTATTTGGCTCACTCCGAACAGTTTAGTTTCAATATTTGAAATCTTTTATTGTTTGCTTGATTTGAATTTGAATTCGAATCGGTTTCGAACTAACACGAGATTAGCAACAGTAATCGAGGTGATGTGGCATCATTAGCAGAGTGTTACTGTGGCTTAATTATCCGGGCGTCACAGGGACAATCCTTCGAACAGTCCACCGCTCCCTGGCCATGGTTGCACGTTGACTCCAATAGAGTTGCCGACGTTGAGAGGTAGTCGGATTTTATCCGATGAGCAGGTCAGTAATGGAGTTTGATCATGTAGTACTTAGTTATTCCATTTCCATCCCGTAATTTCTCCGCTGCCCACTGTCTTATATATAGGTCTGGGTCTGTGCCAACGAAGATTGGCTTGCATAGCTCCGGCCGGATACCACCATCATTTTGCACAACATCCACAGAGGCGGCTGCCCGTAGACCCTTCTCCACCATTGGGATCGGCCTTCCGGACTGGCTGGGCTTGAATACGTATGATGATGCCTACATGAGACTGAAGAATGTAGCAATTTTGGACCCGCCGACAAAGCGACGCGGCTACGACGATTACTATCTCATCGCGGTGTTCGACATAAGGATTGCCGTCAATGCAAGACACAAGAACGGCAGAGGTCGGCATGTTGGCGGCGGCAGATTTGTACCCTACATCGCTCAAGACGCCAGCGCCATCTAGGCCGCATCTTCGCGTGACAAGCCAGGGACTTGTTTCATCTGGTTGCCATCCTAAAGGTACGGAGATTACAAATGTAATGCACAAACCATCATTTGCATCCCTAACGGTACTCCATTATTTTGCGAGGACCACCATCCCCGATCAAAATAAGATCGCCGATCCCGGATGTGCATTTGCATGCGCGATTCGGTCTAACACGGAACCTTGTAGCTAACTTTGGCATATTGGGATCAACTATCTTAGCAGTCGTTACCCATGGTACCACCGATGTGCAACATGGTCACACAATCTACCACGATCGACCGTCACCATCTACCCAGTATTCCATTTTTAACCCTCTCGCCTTCTCTTTCATTGTTGTACTAGTAGTATACTTAGTACTACTAGTAGGAGTACTTTTACCTTGAGGACGGTATAGCTAGCTGGGCCCTTGAAGACATGAACCCACTAGCTGCCACCATTTTTGTTTTTCCATGTCTTACTATCTCATCCATGTAGCCAAGAGTGGCTATATATAATAAGCCGTTATTTTACTTCCTCTATTCCGAGTAGTACTATTTGCTGCACAAAGACATCGACCGCCATATTTGAGCACAATATTATTATGCATGGACCTTGACTATGTACGCCACCATGTGTCCAGATCTGGGATGCCGCGTGTACCGGATGAACGGCGCCGAAGTTCGACCCCGTGATGCTACGTGGGTGCCGAGGAACACTCTTGGAGAGTACTCGCTTTCATCGGGGACAACTACCCCATTGTGAAGCGGATGCCACCTTCCGTGCACGGCTACGTAAGTCCTGCCGCTCATGAAGCATGGTTGTGTCTTCATTGCGCATCCGGATGAATGACATGCCGGGACACGCTATCCCTGATTTATGCCGCTTCAGCTTGGATGAGTCTCCATCGTGTGGAACCGGACTAGAAAGCTGCGATAATGATTCCGCTGCCCACCGCTATGGATCGTGCCATCCATGAAGAACACACAGGGACCGGAACCGGAGGAGGACATGCATGTAGCCCATCTATAACGTAAGTGGAGTACGGTAATTGTGAACAGTAGCGCTGTGAATATATGTAGACTAGTTGTGCACAAATTTATCACATGAATTGGAGATGAACTTGTGTGGCATACTGGCATTTGTCCTTTAGAATTTATTACTAGTAAATGTGTTATGTGTACGTGCAACTTGTGTGGTTCTTGCACGGGCTCCAACACGCTCTTTGAGAAAAAAAGGTGGCACATCTTTGGATATCCGTGACGTGGTGGCATCATACAGTAGCATCGTTCGCTATAGTTGTAGTACACTCCTACTAGGACGACAACTCCTATAAAACCTTGGGCTTGGCTCTTTGCCTCTTCGGGAGGTTCAACAGTTTGTACTCATGTGAACCTTGCACTTGCCTCTTCGCCTCTTCGGAAGGTCCAACAATTATTATACTACAGTACAATATGCGTCTGGCAATCTGACACCGATTGAACTATTGCACGTCCACCGCGAGGGCGAGGGCGAGGGCAAGGGACATGAAGAGGGAGAGGGCGCTGTAGTCAAAACCCTCTCCTCGTCCTGCGAACCACCACGCGCGTGGGCGAGGGAGAGGCGTAGTAAGCAAGCTTCTCCTTGTTCGGCGAGTTGACGGGACACATCAAAGCAGTACTAGTACTAGTAGTAGTCCATACTGCATCCTTTCTGATTAATATGGCTTAATTTGAAACAAGAAAAATACACTGGCAGTCAACGTATGTAACAATACGCTCTTTACGGTCACTATATATAGTTTTGCGTCGATTATACGATCACTAGCTCATCGAGAGCAATCGATTGCACCCTCTTGACCGCCACATAGTCGACGTGGCACTTTGTTGATCGGTGAAATTGTCACCTGGTTTCGGGTCCCACCGCCGGTTGGCGGAGCAAAGAAATCAGTTAAACAAAACTTTACGCAGCGCCACACGAGTCCAACCCTTGCGCCCAACCGCCTCGGCTGTGTATGTGAGTGCATGCACGTGTCCTCCCTCTGCCTTCCAACAAAGAGTGTACATCGGCTATAAAACAAAGAGTGTAGTAGTACATGATGTACATCTACACTTCCAATGCATTTAGCCTTTAATCTAAATCGATATTTATTGACTAATGCACCAACTTGTGCTGTAGGTACAGGCTACATGTCTATCCTTAATTACAACATGCAACGGCCTTCATTTAATCTTCTTATCTCAATGGTCGCATGCAAACATAAGTCTGCTACTTTTGGGCATTAATTATACCCTGGTCAATGTGTAAATCTCTAAATGTACAGTCTTTCACGGACGTAGGGAGTAGGTTGAGCACTTGAGCGTGAGCGTGTGTGTTGCGTCGTGTGCTGTGTGCCGCATGGGGTGCGTGAGTGTTGCGTGCGTCCATGTGGAGTACGTGTGAGTGTTGCATGTTGCATGCATGCATGCATGCATGGGGCTTACTCCCTCCCATTGGCATGCTCATATTTCAAACTTCCTCTGTTCCCTCCATATGGTGATACTCCCTCTGTTCCCAAATACTCCATTACAGAGTAAAAGCCTCCTCTGCTCCCAAATACGGAGTATTTGTCTTTCTACGATTTCAACAAGTGACTAGGTACGAGCAAAATGAGTGAAGTGAGCGAGAGGCATAGGGATACTTGAGAAAGGTAATCCTCATGATCCATCCTTCCCCATCTCGGTCGAGAGAACTATTCAACTAGTCTTCGCAGTGAAGTGACAATACACGCCGCAGCGATGGGACACATAATTAATAAGCTGAACCAACGTGTTGGTGTTACTAAATCAGCCTTACCCAAGATCGCCATCATGTTTGCCAAGAGAGCACGCTCCGCAAATACGCCTCACCTTTGTGTCTCCATTAATCGACATATGGGCCCTCTTGTGGTAGACCCACATGTCATCGGTGTAACTATTTACACTCGGAAGACGGTGCCCATATCCCGGTAGTAGTACTAGTAGAATTGACATTTAATGCACTTTCTTCCCGCCTTCCACTCTTCTTCCTCCTCTCTTCTTCTTCCTCCTCTCTTCCCCATCGCCGCCACACACCATTTACCCCGCCACTTTGCCGCTCACAAGACCATCTTCCTTGGTAGCTCACAAGGCACCATATCCCCCGCCACCGCCGCCACACGAGGAGAAGCTTCTTCGCCGCCTGTAATCCACTCCCCACTGGCTCGCAGCACCGAAAACCCCAATGGCGTAACCGACCGACACGCAGAGCCGCGATTGAATTTCTCCCGATGTTCTCTTGGAGCATATCAGAGTCGTATGGACCTACTCAAGACCGTCCGTCGGCCGCATGCTCGGTGTCTTTGTACCGCTCTACTCGCTTGCAACCGCCGGCTCTTTTCAAGACACCACCTTGCAGATGCTCGATCCTCACAGTGGCCCGGACACCGACTTGACGATCCTACGGAGGTTGCCGTGGTGCCCTCGACATGCTACCACTACCGCCCACCGGTTCTTCATGCGCGCCACTCTTCGGGCGGGCATGAAGGCCAACTGATCGCCCTCATCCACCACACCGTAATCCGTGGCGTCTCGTGGATATCTACACCCAGCGAGAGATCACCCTTCCATCGTTGGATACCACCGACATCGAGCCTCGCGGCCCGCCGGACACTCCTGCCTACTACGCACGAGACGCGTCAAGCTTTTGGCTCGACCTCTATTTGCAGAAAGTGGTTCGCCACCCAAGCTCACAGAGATCATAAGATTATTCATGCTAGAAACTTCCGTGTGCAGCCACAAGCCATTATGGGCTTTGGCATTGTTGAGTATGTTGTGTGACCTCTTTCAGTGGTAAACTAGCAGATGTAGGGGATGTAGGTGGTACGGTTTACCCGTCGAAAGAGTTAATGCTTCTAAAAGACTGTGTCTCGGTCATCCGTTTCTCAAACACCATGTAGTGTGAGAAATTCAGCGGAGGAGATCGAGTCTTGTGGGGAAAAGTGCACAAACCGCTGCAGAGTGTACAAACTAATCATGGTTAGCCGTGCCCCCGGTCATGGACATCTTGAGTATCTCGTGCTTCAATTATTATGTTGATCTCGTCACTTTACATAATTAATTTTTTGGGCTAATGATTGTAAATTTGGGATTGGGAGGGGGTTTCCATTCTCAATGTTTTCAACAAACTTTGTAGTTAAATAAAATATATTCCTTTGTTGTAGGAAAAAATCAGCTTTATGCAAATGTTAACCATAGAGCCTCCACCGGCCATATATGCATATAGTTATAGCTATTTCATGTTCATTGCTCTACAGTGTTATTTTGCCAGCATATTCCATGTGCTGAACCATTTCGGGCGGCAACGTATTATGTTGCAGACTTTTCAGACAAAGAGTAAGGTGCGCTCGGTCATTGTCGTGCACTCAGCTATGCCGTTGGAGTTGATGGACTCATTTACCTTTGAAGCTTCCGTTGTTATGTTTTATTGTTGGCCTTAAGCCATATTACTGTAATAAGTGTGTGATTGAACTCTGTTATAAATCCTTCAAGTACTGTGTGTGTCAGCATTACCGATCCAGGGATGACACTTATGCACAGAGATTTGACCGTTTGTGGTCGGATCGCTACATTTCACCTGGTTGCTGTTGTGACCTTTTGGTGCACTGCACAAAACACTTCTTAAAAGAAGTGACTTTTGTGTTGTTTAACTGGAATGTCAGAATGGAACAGTTGGTTCATTTCGGTGGAACTGCACAAAGGGAGATATGTGTTCCAATCCTCATCATCCATATTGGCACCATAACTTCCATTTGGTATGAATGATATTTAATGCACGTGTTCATCTCTATTTTGCGACTACCATGAGAAAATAATGCTATTGTTTACTAGTACACTTGTACTCCCTCACTGACAAAACCAATTCTTAAATAGAAGGCCAATCATGTACTTGGTTTCACCAACTGGTGAGGAGAAAGAGAAACAGAGCATGAAGAGGAGGAAGAAGAAGAATAAAGAGGAAATGGAGATCACATGATGGTACCGTCCTATGTTATCCTGACATCTTGCTAGTGGTATTGTATTGTTGTGTTGCTACTAGTCTTAATTTACTTGGAACACTAGCAAGATTCCTGTGTGTTGCACGTAACATCAAGATGCATTTGTATGAGTAGTTTATCTTGTGAGAGAAAAGCATGAACGAGGGAAGGCCTTATTTGCAAATGTGGAGAGGGTTGTGGGTACCTTTTTGCAATATTGCCATAGTTTCCTTCCTATCCGTCGGATATAAATCGGACGGCCTATATTGTAGGATGGCAGGCACACCATCATCACCAACTCTGTTTTTTATAAGAGTAGAGTAGATAAGAGTAGAGTAGAGATAGATAGAGAAATGCAGCAGAGTAGTACTTGGGTTGATGACACATCACACTAATTAACTGGATTATGGATGCATCTGTGACCCATCTCTACACGATCAACAGTGCCAAGGTGATCTTTCTGAAGCCCGAGGCCTCAGTCGAGGCCATTCAAGGGCTCTGGCAGCGTCTACCTTACATGTGAGACAATCCTCCAGGGAGCCCTTCCACTTCTGATATCTCTCCTGCAAGGTCACTTAATTAATTAGGAGTACTTAAGTACCACTAATTTATTGCTTCCTAATTTTCCTGTCGGAGTTAAACAAATCTTTAGTAGCACCCTATGCTGAATCATGTACGTGTGTATGTGTGCCTGTGGAGGTGAATCATGTGGTGGAGCAGCGAGGGAATCTTGGTAGTGTCATGACATAATAGTGCTATTGTTTTGCATGTCAATTTATTGCCATTGGTTCAATGAGGCAATGTTTTGCGTATTGTCCATCATGAATTTGATTCTACTGTTAGAGTAATATGCTAATGTCTTTCTATCCTTTCTCACTAAGCTAATGAGGGTTTCACCTTGTTCCTACTTGTGCAAACATGGATCATGTTGTGCCAATCATACATTTTAGTGGAACTACACAAGACAATCAATGAACGGTATCCCAGCCAGTGCTTTAACTCTGCTGGAAGTTCTTGATAATCTTTTGATATAATCTCAGCACTGGTAAACAAGAGTGATTTCAACCATACATTTGAAGTGCACAAAAATATACCCTATTGAGTGATTCCAGTGAGTGCTTTATCATCTCTTTTGGGACTACATGAATAAGCTTTTTTGCTCAGGTTGGTACCGGCCTAAGGCCTTCATCCATATTAGTTTGCTTTCATCTCTATTTGTATCGTGCTACTGTCATGATAAACTCCTTTATCTTTGCACATTAAAGTTTTACAACCTATGATACATGGCAATGCTTTGAGTGTTGAGCTAATTGGCACTGATTAAATAAACTAATACCTCTCTTTAAGAAAGAATACTATGTTGCTAACTTTACCCATCAAGATAATGAGGGTGCTTCTATTTGTTAGTGTATGTTTCATCAACTAGTCCCTATTACAGTAATCTCACTCTCTCAATATATGTGCCAATAGGGATGTTCGACTTTGGTGGAATTGCACAAAAACTTTGGGTGCTTCATTGCCTCGACAGCTTCCTTCCTTTCATGCCAGTCGCTTATCTGGGCTTGCTTCCTTCCTTTGTTGTCGGTCGCATTGCTTATCTCGGCTTCCAGTCGAAGGAAATAGTAATTGATATGCTACCTCACACAGGTTGGTACTGGTCTTTATCCTGATTATTGTGCTTGTCATATGTATTGGTAATTTGGTATTATGCTACTGTTTACCTATTTCATAAAGGAGTAACTTGGAGCCTAAACTCGCAGGCAAATCATTAATTGGGCGATTTCAGTAGAACTGCACAAAAAGATCAGATGAAAGATACTTATGCCGCTGCTATGTACTCCAAAGTTCACTTAGACAAGCATCGATGTTGACAAGAAGAAGTGCCTATATTCATTCGAGTATCAACCGGCATCAACCAGTTGTCAAACTCCAAGTATTAGGAGAGTGAACGCTAAAATATTGCTTGGCGATAGCCGTAAAAACGCATCCGCCTCTTTGGTCCCAACTTGTGCCTTTTGGTTATCGGCACATATGGTAGCGAATTGTATGGCATGGAGTCTAAAGATTAGAGACAAGTTGGTTGACGCAGATATTCATCGGCACTTAATCACTCGCACGCCGAGATGCTCCATTTCAGCTTGAACTGCACAAAAATTTGGGTGGTTCATTTTCTCAACCGCCTCCTTTCTTGTCTCGCAATGTAGAATTTTGGCGAGCTACAGACCAAGATGAGCCAAGTAAACTAGTTGGATGAAAGTAGTGGCCAAGTTGTTCAAACCTCCCTCGACACGAGGCCACTATTTGAGGATAAACCTACAAGAAAAGTTCAGATTGTCTGTGCAGCCTCTTATGTACTCGAAAGTTTACTCGTAGAAGTATTAATTTTAGCAAGAAGTACCTCCGACTGAACAACATTTACCAGTCTGTACCCTAGGTAATGAAAGTTCTTCCATGGATGATATTGGTTGTGATCTCAATCATTTGGATGCATAAACATACTGAACATGTGTATATCTGAATCTTTTTGTGAATTATCTATTAATATTGTCGTGTGATCTATCAATCATTTGGATGCATAGACATACTGAACTTGTGTATATATGAATCTTTTGACTTGTTGATTGTGAATGTTGGCTATGAATATGAATGTGTCATATGAACCTGAGTTTGATACGAATGTTTACCTTTTCTGTTGTACTTGTGTGTGAACTTGTTAGTATGGCCACTGTGGGATTTGCGACATATGGGTGTCAACGGCACACCTTCTTCCCGAGAAGAATTGCACCTGCTTTGTTAGGGTAGCAATGGCGCATCAGCTCTTTTTAATCTTTTTGCTCTATCTTCCCCCCTCCCCCGATCAACCCCTGCCGTAATGTTTTCGGCCTCAAAACAAACATAGTACTGCGTTGTTTTGGGGGCTTGATGAAAACTCGAGTGCTTGTGTCTCTATATTGGCCCACCTAGCAAATGGGTTGCTGGTCCACCATGGACTGGGAGGCTAAAAATACAAGTTGTATGGTGCAGAGCAAGTAAAAAAACGCCATTGAGAGCCATCCACTGAGGAAAATATTGTGTCTAATGTGCTTCTTCAGTCGCGCCGCCGGCCCCCTCTTTAATCTAGTTCGCTCGGGGATCTAGCTGGTATCATTTTTTCCAGAGGGCGAACAAGTATCAGCTAGGCCTAGGTTTTGTTTTTTAACATGCGTAGCCCACAACATACGGAGATAATGGTTTCAACTTATTTTTTGAGGTCCATATAGGCCTATGAGCCTCCCGTAGGTTTTACTTTTTCTTAAAGATCGGCAGCCCAATACTTTTTTAATAAAACACATATCTCTATTCTATTTATCTATATATAAGAGTAATAATGTTGTGTCCAATTTATGCTTCTCTTGAGGAGCAAAGTGGTTTGGGCAGGAACAAGTGTTTTCGGAAACTAGGGGTAAACCTGCCGAGTGGGACACAACTAAGGGCACCATATTAATTATCCCTATAAAAAATGTGTCGCTCCGGTTTATTTTTTGATATTAATTGCTCCTTCTAACATAATATTATATATAGAACAAGACCAGCTAATTCATGTATTTCAAGAAAGTGCAAATGGGCTGGGATTTCTTAGAGAATATTAAATAGGCCGCATTGATGCGAAATTATTTGTTCATCCAGCCCATCAAATGGACTATACATTCTAGAAAACATGGGTTAAATATGTGCCACATTTTTGCAGGCTGACATGTGGGCCAATAGGTCGAAGCATACGCACGACGTTGTCAACTTGGTCAACAAATGATTATGACATCCACAACCATTATCCAACGGCCGACATGCACCTTCAATCTCTCGTCTTCTCCCTCCAGCGTTGTCGGGACCGCCTGGTCCCGCCTCCGGAGGCTAGCAGCTCTGCTTAGCACGCATCGCTGCGAAGCGTTATCCCACCGCCGGCCAGGCTATCCCTCCACCCCTCCACACCTCCTGTTATTCTCCACCGACTGCAGCCCCTCGCCGCACCAGAACCAGTTATAGCCCTTATACTCCTCTCAATCTGTGACTCCACTACCGTGTCTTTCCATCTCTGGGTTGTTCCCGTCCGGAGCCTCGCCGTCGTCCACCGCCTCGCTGCGCTCGGCGCGACATGGTCAACAAACGAGAGTCATCGGAAGAGGACTATACATGGAGAGCCTGACGGCTGGGAACCACGAGGTCCATGGTCGCACGCAAGGAAAGTTCCTCCTTATTAAGCTGAAAAAATGTTTCCTTCCCCTGACAGCTGGGACCCATCGGCTGTATCTTCGCACGGAAGGAAGTGCCTCCTTGTTATGCGAAAAAAACTATTCCTCCCATTGACAGCTGGGACCCATCAGATTTGGTGGCTCACTTGTGGGCCTACTAAGCGGACGTGTATGCAGGGCTTTGTCAACTTAATCAACAAATGATTCTAGCAGCTGGACCGTTGGATGTTAATCCAACCGCCATGCTCCTTGTTCAACCTCTATTCTTGCTCTTGTCTCCCGTGGGCGGCACCGCGGCAGTGCTGCCGCACACCCGAACCAGTCAAGTTTCCCACTCCTCTCCATTTGCGGCTCCACTGCCGCGTCTTCCCCATCTCCGGGTCGTTCCAGTCTTGGGCGTCGCCGTCATCCACCGGCCTTGGTGCGCTCGGCATGGTATGATCAACGTGGTCGACAAATGAGAGTCATCGGAAGATGACTGTACGTGAGAGGCTGACAGTGGGGACGCACCACGCCCATGGATGCATGCATGCAACTGCATCCTTTTTACCCTGAAAAATAATGTTTTCTCCCTCTGACTGTTGGGACCCACCAGCTATATCTTCGCACGCAAGGAAGTGTGTCCTTATTACGGGCAAAAAAAATATCCCCCCTGACAGCTGGGACCCAACAGCTATATCTTCGCACACAAGGAAGTGCGTCCTTATCCTCCCTGACAGCTCGGACCCACCCGGTCGAAGCGTACGTACCGTTGTGTGTGTTGTCAAAACGTGTACATACATACTGGTCGATCGGTCGCTCTGCAACGATGAAATGTGGACGAGTAAGTAGCAGCACATGTCATAGTAGAGCCCCCCACGTAGCAGTTTAGGTTGTCCCGTCTAAACCGTGTAGACGTACATACAGCCACACGCCAAAAAATATGGCTACGTACATACATACGGGCGGGGTCTTGAATGTCTACTCGCGCATACGTATGGCCAGGGCTCGTGTACATGGCTAGGTCGGAATGGAGAAACTACGTCGTCGTGTTCATCGGGAGCCAACCAGCTTGGACGGAACAGCCGGTCGAAACGAGGCCTGGCGTACCGCAGATCGGAGGAAACGGCCTTGTGTTCGACCGACCACGGTCAAAACGGGATCATGTTCATCGGGAGGGGTCTGGCGTACCGCAAAATGGAGGAAACGGACTTCTCGTGGACCTCCTACGGTCGAAACTGTGTCCTGTTGATCGGGATGGGTGTGGCATACCGCAAAACGGAGGAAACGGACTTGTGTTGGAGCGCTACGGTCGAAATGGGTGTCCTGTTCATCGGGAGGGGTGTGGCGTACCGCAAAACGGGACTCCACGGGATATTGTTCATCTCCACCGTCGACTGCCTCCACGGGCTACTGTTCATCCACCGTCGACCACCTCCAGCCTCCACCTGTGACTGTTCATCCGCGACGCCTCCCCTCTTGCCTCCACGGGCTCATGTTCATCCAGCCTCCACCGCTCCTCCACCGGCTACTGTTCAACCAGCCCTCTCCAGGGGGTGCTGTTCAACCACCCCTCCATGGAATATTGTTCATCCAGCCCTCCACCAGCTACTATTCAACCAGCCCTCCACGTGGTCCTGTTCATCCAGCCCTCCACAGGGTCCTGTTCATCCACCCCCAACCAGCTCGATCGGGGTCCTGTTCATCCAGCGGCAATGGCCTCTACTACCACGAGGTCCTGTTCATCCACCCCCACCGGGAACTGTTCATCCAACCCCCCAACAACACTCACTGCTCATCAAGAGGCAACATCGATCGGCTTTAGTTAGCAGCAGTAGCGAAGGAATCGCTCGATCGGGTTCAGTTAATAGCCATATCGATTGATCGCCCGGTTTTAGTAACGCATAGCCTGCAGTGCAATCGCTCGTGTTCTGTAGGCGAACGCCTCGCTTGGGTTCAGTTAGAGCACAACGCCTCACACCCACGCGCGTACGTGTACGAGAGAAACGTGCATCGCTCGGCCCCCGACCGCCCACCATAACCGGGAAACTCCCCGGTATTTTCCTCGCCCTCGCTTCTACCACAGTTTTTTCTATCATGGAAGGCCCAAAGAATTTAATGCAGTTGCGTCTTCGGCCCGCCCAGGACGAAAAGCCCATTTCCTGTCACAATTTTCTGTCATAGAAGTAGGAGCCCACCACATCTATGATGATACTGGGTTTCGTCACAATTATCATCATAGAAGTGTCATAAGCATGACATAATTTTTTTTGTTCGGCCCAAAATGTCATGGATGTGTCTTTTTTTGTAGTGCATGAAGGAACATACCCTTGGTGACGCACTTGAGGACGAGGCCGCCGCTCGGTCTGACCCGCCAACTGAGACCCTCACGATCCCTGCCGCGGCATCCACACTTGTCACAGGAAAGGTCGGTGCGCCAGGGTCAGGTGAGGAGGCCAGGACATGGGAATTCGACCGGCCCACGTCACCCATGCCGACGTCCTCTTCCTTAGAGCAAGCCGCGGCGTCAACAATACGAGCTCCTGCCCAAAAACAGTCCACATAAGGACATCCATCTGCAAGGTGTTATCACAATACGCTCAGGGCTAAAAACTGTGCTTACCATGAGGTCGGGTCTCTTCTCCAAAAGAAGGGACACCCACAAGCAGTTGCACCCTCGGGATCCCCGACAGGGACACAACCAGTTGCACCATCGGGATGCCCGACAGGGACACAACTAAGATCGCACTGGCATCGATAGGCTCAATGACATACGGTCCCGCCGGACTATAGGAGGCGGTCGTGAACGTAAGCTCAAGGGATCAGCGGTGAGGCTAGCCGGCAATTAACAAGAGCTCACGAACCATAAAGATGACTTATGGGGCGACTTGCGGCGCATGCCTCCTTTGCACCAACATAGGAGAAATCAAGGGAATATGCAACCCACGAGACTTCACCGAGCTCCCAAGAAGCTCGCGAAGACCGCAGCTAACCGAGATCTCTCCAACACCACGGTGAAGGCATTGGAGGGGTTGACGCGACGCCTCGACAGCCGTATATGTTGCCTCCTCGCCATCGTCCTTGTCCACGTCCTCCTTAGTGTTTTTGACCTCCTCGCTTCCCTTGTCGTCATCCACATCGTCTGCATCACCATCACCATCGTCATCACTACCCTCTCCACCTCTTCTACCGCTCGACGGGGAGGTCGTGCCCTCAGCGTCCTCCTGGCCCTCGGAGGCCTTCGCAGGGGCCTCCTTTATTTTTTTTAGTGACGTCGACCTCCTCGCGAGAAGGCCCGGAAGGGGCCACCACCATGAGGGCGGCTAAAGCAGGGCTTGGTTATTGCCCTTGGAGCGGGGGCTCGGAACAGAAGGTTTGGAAGGTGGCCCAAAAAGAGAGAGGATCATGATTTGACCTCCTTTCCCCCAAACAATAAGAGAATTAGAAAAAAGATACTTACACTACCGATGAGGAGGCCGGCCAAAAAAGGTAGCATGGTCTCTTTGTGAGACCTCACAATGGCGTCTGGCCCCACCAAGAAGCTGAGGCAGGCGTCGATAGCCTCGGAGTTCAACTCCTCTTGAGAAAACCGCTGGGGTCCTTTGAGGCTGTGTATTGGGACATTAGGGAGCCTTGGGCCTACAGTGGCAGGATGCGATGACCACCCATGTGCGCATGATGTGACCTCCAATCAACCCGCCTTTCTTCAGGCGAGCGGTGGCCTACGCTAGAACCTTGTCCTCTAGGGTCGGTTTTGCGAGGGAGCCCATGAAAGCAGCTTCTGAGGGGGCTCATTCATGAAGGCCAATGTCGGAATCAGGGCTCCGCAGATCCAAACAAGGTTCGAGCTCTGGGGCGTGTACGAAGGATCTCGCTTCACGACGACGCTCTACTCGCCTCACCCAAGGCTCGATCTCACCGAGTGCGTGCGATCCTTGGGAAGGAATGAACACGGAGATTTACCCAGGTTCGAGCCACCTTGCGGTGTAAAACCCTACTCCTGCTTTTGGTGGATTGGCCTCACGAGGAGGTTGAGTATGAACTAGTACAGTGGATGAGCAGCATCGCGAGGTCTCGTGTGGTGAGGATGGATCGATCCTCCTCTACAGTGGAGTCAAGTCCCTATTTATAGTGGCCTTGGTCCTCTTCCCTCATAGCTTAGGCAGGAAGGGATTCCACAATGGCCAATTTGAAAGGGGACAAGAAATACATCTTATCCTGATGAAAGGTAGTCTTCGCCTGCAAAGTTTCTGTCCATGACGCAGCGGTGGGCTTGGCGATGACATCCGTCCTGCCGAGCTCGTGGTCTTGGTCTCGTTGCACCGGAATGGAAACCTTTGGGGGTCCATTGGGAACCCGCGTATGTCCTTGCCTCCTTAGAATTAAATAGGAAACTGTCCTTCCTGCGCCCGCTGGCGCCCTCCTGGCCTTGGTCGTCATGGCTCACGTCATTGCACGCCTCGCGAGGCGGGAGGCTTGCATAGAGTTCTCTGCTCCTTGGGAGGCACGCTTGAGGAGCTGCTCCCTGCGAGGTCTTGGCGTCGTCCGCCTCGCGAGGACGGGGGCCCTCGTGAGGGTCTTGCACTTGTAATCTTGTAGCTAGGCCATACCGGGCCATCTATGGAGCATGCTGGCTGGGCATGACGAGCAGGTCCGGTACCCCAACCCGAACACCGGCAGAGCCCCGGGCCCAAGTCGCGCTCGGGCTGGCTTCAAGGCGAAGACAAGGAGCGAAGGGCGAAGTGCCGCAGGCCCCAACCGCCTGCGGGCCAGGCTCGATGCATGGCGCATGACAGGGTGCGAACGCCTCCAATTCCCCATGTCGCCTTGGCAACTGCTCAAGCTGAAAAAAGACTGGCGCACGTCGCAGGGCCATCATTGCTTATTCTACCTTGCACCTTTCCTCTCCTGCTCAGATCCCCTTTCCTTCACGAGAAGTTCCTCCAGATCCAGGCGGAGCACCGTCCTTCCTCTCACTCTCTATCTTCAAAGATTCCAAAGATGGCGCCAGCTGGGAAGTCAAAGCCTAAGGCCCAGGCCTCGGCCTCCTCATCTCTCCCGCCAATGCTTACGGCTTCCACCATCGCCAAGGAGGGGGACGTCACCCAGCTGCTCCATGATGACCCACAAGTATAGGGGATCTATCGTAGTCCTTTCGATAAGTAAGAGTGTCGAACCCAACGAGGAGCAGAAGGAAATGATAAGCAGCTTTTAGTAAGGTATTCTCTGCAAACACTGAAATTATCGGTAACAAATAGTTTTATGATAAGGTAATTCGTAACGGGTAACAGGTAACAAAAGTAAACAAGGTGCAGCAAGGTGGCCCAATCCTTTTTATAGCAAAGGACAAGCCTGGACAAACTCTTATATAAAGGAAAGCGCTCCCGAGGACACATGGGAATTATCGTCAAGCTAGTTTTTATCAAGCTCATATGATTCACGTTCGTTACTTTGATAATTTGATATGTTGGTGGACCGGTGCTTAGGTACTGCCCTTCCTTGGACAAGCATCCCACTTATGATTAACCCCCTCGCAAGCATTCGCAAGTACGAAAGAAGAATTAAGGTAAACCTAACCATAGCATGAAACATATGGATCCAAATCAGCCCCTTACGAAGCAACGCATAAACTAGGGTTTAAGCTTCTGTCACTCTAGCAACCCATCATCTACTTATTACTTCCCAATGCCTTCCCCTAGGCCCAAACAATGGTGAAGTGTCATGTAGTCAACGTTCACATAACACCACTAGAGGAAAGACAACATACATCTCATCAAAATATCGAACGAATACCAAATTCACATGACTACTTATAACAAGACTTCTCCCATGTCCTCAAGAAAAAATGTAACTACTCACAAATCATATTCATGTTCATAATCAGAGGGGTATTAATATGCATAAAGGATCTAAACATATGATCTTCCACCGAATAAACCAACTAGCATCAACTACAAGGAGTAATCAACACTACTAGCAACCCACAAGTACCAATCTGAGGTTTTGAGACAAAGATCGGATACAAGAGATGAACTAGGGTTTGAGAGGAGATGGTGCTGGTGAAGATGTTGATGGATATTGACCCCCTCCCGATGAGAGGATCGATGGTGATGATGATGGTGACGATTTCCCCCTCCCGGAGGGATGTTTCCCAGGCAGAACAGCTCCGCCGGAGCCCTAGATAGGTTTCGCCAGGTTCCGCCTCGAGACGGCAGTGCTTCGTCCCAAAAGCTTTCTTCTTGTTTTTTCTAGGGCAAAAGACACCGTATATCAAAAGATGGGCATCGAGGGGCTTCCAGGTGGCCCACGAGGCAGGGGGCGCGCCCAGGGGGGTAGGGCGCACCCTCCACCCTCGGGGACGGTGGGTGGCCCCCCTCAGGTGCTTTCTTCGCCCAATATTGTTAATATATTCCAAAACTGACTTTCATGGAGTTTCAGAACTTTTGGAGTTGTGTAGAATAGGTCTCTAATATTTGCTCCTTTTCTAGCCCAGAGTTCCAGCTGTCGGCATTCTCCCTCTTCATGTAAACCTTGTAAAATAAGAGAGAAAAGGCACAAGTATTGTGACATAATGTGTAGTAACAACCCATAATGCAATAAATATCGATATGAAAGCATGATGCAAAATGGATGTATCAACTCCCCCAAGCTTAGACCTCGCTTGTCCTCAAGCAGAAGCGGATATCGAAAAATATGTCCACATGTTTAGAGATAAAGGTGTCGATAAAATAAAATACGGACATGAGGGCATCATGATCATTCCTAAAACAGCAACATATATATACTTTACATGAGGGCATCATGGTCATATGATTTCTTATGCTAAAGTAACAATATATATACAATGTAAAGTATGAATCAAAAACTTCATTGAAAACTAACAAACTATCATCTCAGTCATTGAAGCAATTGAAATTTATCATAACATCGGAAAGAGTCAATATCAGAGCTTTTCAGCAAATCCACATACTCAACAATCATTTAGTATTTCACAATTGCTAACACTCACGCAATACTTATGGGTATGAAGTTTTAATCGGACACAGAGAAAGATAGGGGCTTATGGTTTTGCCTCCCAACCTTTTACCTCAAGGGTAATGTCAACAATAATGCTTTATGAAAACCCGCATCCCATTAGATATATATATATATATATATATATATATATATATATATATATATATATATATATATATATATATATATATATATATATATATATATATATATATATATATATATATATATATATATATATATATATATATATATATATATATATATATATATATATATATATATATATATATATTCAGGATCTTTCCAACACATAGTGCTTGCCAAAGGATAAAAGTGTAAAAAGGGAAGGTGAAAATCACCATGACTCTTGTATGAGGTATAAGACAAAAATAAAAGATAGGCCCTTCGTAGAGGGAAGCAGAGGTTGTCATGTGCTTTTATGGTTGGATGCACAAAATCTTAATGCAAAAGAATGTCATTTTATATTGCCACTTGTGATAGGGACCTTTATTATGCAGTCCGTCGCTTTTATTTCTTCCATATCACAAGCTCGTATAAAGCTTATTTTATCCACACTAATAGATCGTACATATTTAGAGAGCAATTTTTTATTGCTTGTAGCAATGACAACTTACTTGAAGGATCTTACTCAATCCATAGGTAGATATGTGGACTCTCATGGAAAAACCGGGTTTAAGGATGTTTGGAAGCACAAGTAGTATCTCTACTTGGTGCAAAGAATTTTGCTAGCATGAGGGGGAAAGGCAAGCTCAACATGTTGGATGATCCATGACTATATAATTGATTTCGGGTATAAGAAAACATAACCCATTACGTTGTCTTCCTTGTCCAACATCAACTTTTTAGCATGTCATATTTTAATGAGTGCTCACAATCATAAAATATGCCCAAGATAGTATATTTATATGTGAAAACCTCTCTTTCTTTATTACTTTCTATTAATTGCGACTATGACCAATACTATGTTTGTCAACTCTCAACAACTTTTATTCATCATACTCTTTATATGTGAAATCATTACTCTCCATAAGATCAATATGATCTCTTTATTTCTTTTATTCTTTTTTTCTCTCTCAAGATCATAGCCAGATAACCAAGCCCTCGACTCAAAACTAATCTTTATTATATATAGCTCACTGACTCGATTACATAGAAGGATCATAAAACAAAACTTAAAACTAGATCATACTAAAACTTTATTCTACTAGATCAAGATTTTACCAAAAGGACCGAACTAAGAAAATGGTAAAGATGGAAGTGTGATGGTGATACGATACTGGGGCACCTCCCCCAAGCTTGGCATTTTCCAAGGGGAGTGCCCATACCCAAGTATTTATGTCTCTTTCTTCGGAGGTGGCGATGATGACAATTGTGCCTTCAGCTTTTTCATATTGTAGTTGAGGAGAGAAATTTCCTCCTTTAAATCATCGACCTCCAACTCCAGCTTTAAGATCTTGTCACATAAATCTCCTTTGCTTTTCTTCCAAAAACGAGAAGGAATAGATCGGTTATTAGACCGGTTAGCCCTCTTAGGGAGACTAGACTTCTTGAACTTCACGTGCATATCCCCAGGTTGAGGTAGAGGAACATCCTCCTCCTCCAAACTTGAATCATCGATCTTCATCAAATGAGCATTCTCCTCGTCGTCCGTGTTTCGACAATAAGGAGATAGGTCCCCATAGGTCTTTGGGTCAGCAATGAGATGTGAGACATAGCTCTCTCCGCCGGAGTCTTGAGATGACATCTTGCTCTAAATCTGCTATAGAAACAACTCAAAACAAAAACAGAGGATTGTGTCGTGGTACGGTGGTCAAAACCTTCGAGAGATTATATAGTGAATTTTTACCGACCAAAATAAGTATCGTGCAAGAAAATGGAGTCCGGAGGGCACATGAGGTGTCCACGAGGCAGGGGGCACGCCCAGGAGGGTAGGGCGCGCCCTCCACCCTCGTGGATGCCTCATGTCCTTCCCGTAATACTACTTATTTTCCTATTTTCTTAAATATTCCAAAACGAGAAAAATTGCTATTAGAACTATTTTGGAGTCGGTTTACTTACCGTACCACATATCTATTCCTTTTCGGAGTCTGAAACATTATCGAAAGTGTCCCTTATGTATTCCTCCGAAGTTACGGTTTCAATAACATTAGTTTCAACATTTATGGGGTTACCTGAGATAAATGTTTGATTCTTTGACCGTTCACCACCTTCGGATTTGTGCCTTCGAAGTTGTTGATTTTTATGGCCCCAGAACGATAGACCTCCTCGGTAACGTAAGGACCTTCCCATTTAGAGAGGAGTTTTCCTGCAAAAAATCTTAAATGAGAGTTGTATAACAAAACATAATCACCTACATTAAACTCACGCTTTTGTATCCTTTTGTCATGCCATCTTTTAACTTTTTCTTTAAACAATTTGGCATTCTCATAGGCCTGGATTCTCCACTCGTCAAGTGAGCTAATGTCAAATAGTCTCTTCTCACCAGCAAGTATGAAATCATAATTGAGCTCTTTAATGGCCCAATATGACTTATGTTCTAGTTCGAGAGGTAAGTGACAAGCTTTTCCATAAACCATTTTATACGGAGACATACCCATAGGATTTTTATATACAGTTCTATAGGCCCATAATGCATCATCAAGTTTCTTGGACCAATTCTTTCTAGATCTATTGACAGTCTTTTGCAAAATTAATTTAATCTCCCTATCACTCAGTTCTACTTGACCACTAGATTGTGGATGGTAAGGAGATGTAATTCTATGTCTTCACCTGCAACTAGCAACGCTATAAGAGGGGCTGAGCAAAGCGGTAACATAGCCAAACAACGGTTTGCTAGGAAAGGATGGTTAGGGGCTTGACATGGCAATGTGGGTGGCATGATTTAGCAAGTGGTAGGTAACGCAGCATAGGCATAGCAAAAGAGCGAGCATCTAGCAAGCAAAGATAGAAGTGATTTCGAGGGTATGGTCATATTGCCTGAGATCCCGCAAGGAAGAAGAACGAGTCCATGAAGAAGACAAACGGACGTAGTCGAACGAATCCTCACAACTCCGGAACGAAACCGAAGCTAACGAGAGAAGCAACCCGGAAAGAAGCAAACAACATAGTAAACAACCATCACATACACATGGCATGATGCACAACCAAGTATGATGCATGTCCGGTTTAAATAGCATGGCATGGCAATATGCACAAACAAAACTACAAGTTAAGTGGAGCTCAATATGCAACGAGTTGCATATTGACAAAACACCACATCAATTATTTTGTTCTCTCTCGGTTATGTACCCACAATGTTAAATATTGGTTAACATGGCAAGTGGTGAAGCATAACAAAACTATACCATCTAAACAATTTAAATGGGGCCGGATATAAAAACAACAAATCCGGTAAATCCCCATATGCATTTAGCAATTTAATGCAACAACAATTTTAAAGATTTAAATGTTGTTATCATGATGCGGATGACATATACAAGTTATATGCAATTTTTATGAAAATGTAGACATAAGCATGTTATGAAGCATTTGGTCACCATGGCGGAACAAAAAGGGTGCCACGGCGGCGAATCCGAAAATGATGCCACGGCAACATATCGGTTCCGGTAGCTCATGGAGATACCGGTGCAAAAGGAAGCGTTGCGGATGTGCGGAACATGCTAGATATGGTGGGGTGCTCCCGACTACCGGGTTCCCGAATTGTCGACGGCATGGCAAGCGAGGAGGAACGTGCATGAAGCAAGCGGGCGCAGTGCAAACACGAGCATCTCATAGAACACATGCATTCGTTCACGGGCGGTCGTCTCGGGGTTATACCTTCAAAGCGTGCATTTCGGAGTGGTTCGATCTCGTCGAGGGAAGTAGTGGTACTCGCGGGTCGTAGTGGAAGTAGTCATTCTCGCGGCGGTAGTGGTTCACGTTTCGGAGAGGAAGTAATTGTTCATGTTCCGTAGATGTTGGGGTCACGACAAGGAACTTGACGTCCATGGGGTCTTTTTGGTCGACGGTAGTGGTACACGTTTACGTGAGCGTTCGAGCCATCGGTAGCGGTACTTGATGAATCCCGAAACGGACTTGGCATCTTCGTGCGTAGGGGTACTTGGCGTTTCCGGAGACGACGGTAGAGGTACTTGACGCGTCGTTGTGGTACTTGGCAAAAATCACAGAGAAGATGCTTGGCGGTCCTGGTATGGTCTTGGCGTCCATGTAGTCGATCTTGCAGATCTTGACGGTCCAACACAAAACATCACAAGGGCCTCGGGCGGCGGCAGCAAGGAGACGATGGTGGTGGTGGCGGCAGGCTCGCGGAGTAGCTGGTGGCGGCTGGGCGCGACGCGATGGGGCCCCTGTCGCCGTGAGGAAGCAGAGGATGGCGCAGGTCCGCGACGAGGAGAACGGCAGGATGCGGCGAGGAGGAGGCCGCAGGTGAGGGAGGAGGTTGGGCGCACGGCGCATGGTGGTGGAGGCGAGATCCGGGAGCGGGGTAGCGGAGTCCACCGATAGGGGACTCGGGCAGGAGGTGAAGGAGACGCAGCGACGCGATCTGCGGCAAGAAGGCGAAGCAGAGGAGGTCGAGGTCGAGCACGGGGAGGCTGGACGCCGGCGGGGCTCGAGACGGGGGCGACGACGCCATGGAGGTTCGGGCACGGGAAGGAGACCGAGAGCTGCGGCGCGCGAGACGGATGGCGACGCTGCTGCCGGGCGCAAAAGGCGGAGGAGTCGAGGAGGAGACCTCGAGCGTGGTACGCGGGCAGCTGCTCGCTGGTCTTGGCGTGGTCGTGGATGAGGGCTGGAGGACGAACGGCGCACGGGCAGAGGAACGAGGAAGCGGAGATGGCGCGGAGCAGCGGCCTCCAGGGTCGCCGGCGCGGTCGCCATGGCCGGGGGCCAAGGTAGCGGTCGAGGGGATCGGGCGTGGGGCCGCCCCTCTGCAAGGCGTGACGGCGCGAGGGAGGAGACGAGGGAGAGCGGGGGATCGGGCAGGGGGGTTCGGGCTAGGGTTAGGATTAGATAGGGCGCGGTTGGGCCTTGGGCCAAATGGACTGCGGGGAAGCAGGCCGGCCTGGCTGCTGGGCTCTCTTCTCTCTCACTCTAAAGAAAGAAAAAAAAACAGAGAAAAGAAAGAGAGGTTAGGGGAAGAAGTTGGACACGCGGGTAATTTTCTCGAACTCACAAAAATGTGCTTGTTCCAAGAAAAATAGAAAAAGCCATGATTGAAAGATGTAAATTCAAACTCATTTGAGTTTCACTCAAATGGGTTTGAACTAGGACTTGGTTTTTGAAATGTCCAAAAATGTTGAGATTTTTGGTGGAGCTCCGGAAAATGATGAAAGAAATTATGGGCAATGTTGGAGACCAAGAATTAAGATAACAAAGGCATTGGGATTTATTTGCAAGTGTGTTATGGTGATTTCCAAATAAATGGAATAATTTTATTATAGCTCCCTAATAATATTGAGAGGCTTTAATATGTTATAAAGAGAAATCACAAGTGAATTCCCTCGATTTAAATGGATCAAAGACCCATGCAATTTATTTAGTTGAGGTTTTAAAAATTAAATGACATGCTGGCATGATGACATGATGCAATGCAAAAATAAATAGAGCAAGCACAAATAAAAACACACGGAGGTCACAAAAATATGGAAGTCTTCTGGATCGTCGGTCTCGGGGCGTTACACAACCCATCATCTACTTATTACTTCCCAATGCCTTCCCCTAGGCCCAAACAATGGTGAAGTGTCATGTTGTAGACGTTCACATAACACTGCTACCTCTTGGGCACTGCGTTGGCTTTCCCTTCAAGAGGAAAGGGTGATGCAGCAAAGTAGCGTAAGTATTTCCCTCAGTTTTTGAGAACCAAGGTATCAATCCAGTAGGAGGCCACGCACGAGTCCCTCGCACCTACACAAACAAATAAATCCTCGCAACCAACGCGATAAGGGGTTGTCAATCCCTACAAGGTCACTTACGAGAGTGAGATCTGATAGATATGATAAGATAATATTTTTGGTATTTTTGTGATAAAGATGCAAAGTAAAATAAAAGAAAAATAAAAGGCAGCGGAAATATCTAAGTGTTGGAAGATTAATATGATGGAAAATAGACCCGGGGGCCATAGGTTTCACTAGTGGCTTCTCTCAAGAGCATAAGTATTTACGGTGGGTGAACAAATTACTATTGAGCAATTGACAGAATTGAGCATAGTTATGAGAATATCTAGGTAAGATCATGTATATAGGCATCACGTCCGAGACAAGTAGACCGACTCCTGCCTGCATCTACTACTATTACTCCACACATCGACCGCTATCCAGCATGCATCTAGAGTATTAAGTTCATAAGAACAGAGTAACGCTTTAAGCAAGATGACATGTTGTAAAGGGATAAACTCATGCAATATGATATAAACCCCATCTTGTTATCCTTGATGGCAACAATACAATACATGCCTTGCTGCCCCTACTGTCACTGGGAAAGGACACCGCAAGATTGAACCCAAAGCCAAGCACTTCTCCCATTGCAAGAAAGATCAATCTAGTAGGCCAAACCAAACTGATAATTGGAAGATACTTGCAAAGATAACCAATCATACATAAAAGAATTCAGAAGATTCAAAGATTGTTCATAGATAAACTTAATCATAAACCCACAATTCATCGGTCTCAACAAACACACCGCAAAAGAAGATTACATTGAATAGATCTCCACAAGAGAGGGGGAGAACATTGTATTGAGATCCAAAAAGAGAGAAGAAGCCATCTAGCTAGTAACAATGGACCCGAAGGTCTGAGGTAAACTACTCACACTTCATCGGAGAGGCTATGGTGTTGATGTAGAAGCCCTCCGTGATCGATGCCCCCTCCGGTGGAGCTCCGGAACAGGCCCCAAGATGGGATCTCACTGGTACAGAAGGTTGCGGCGGTGGAATTAGGTTTTTGGTTCCGTCTCTGATCGTTTGGGGGTACGTAGGTATATATAGGAGAAAGGAGTACGTCGGTGGAGGAACATGGGGCCCACGAGGGTGGAGGGCGTGCCTGGGGGCTAGGCGCGCCCCCTACTTCGTGGCTTCCTGGTAGCTTTCTTGACGTAGGGTCCAAGTCCTCTGGGTCATGTTCGTTCCGAAAATCACGTTCCCGAAGGTTTCATTCCGTTTGGACTCCCTTTGATATTCTTTTTCTGCGAAACTCTGAAATAGGCAAAAAACAGCAATTCTGGGTTGGGCCTCTGGTTAATAGGTTAGTCCCAAAAATAATATAGAAGTGTATAATAAATCCCAATAATGTCCAAAACAGAATATAATATAGCATGGAGCAATCAAAAATTATAGATACGTTGGAGACGTATCAAGCATCCCCAAGCTTAATTCCAGCTCGTCCTCGAGTAGGTAAATGATAAAAACAGAAATTTTGATGTGGAATGCTACTTGGCATAATTTCAATGCAATTCTTCTTAATTGTGGTATGAATATTCAGATCCGAAAGATTCAAGATAAATGTTCAATATTGACATAAAAATAATAATACTTCAAGCATACTAACTAAGCAATTATGTCTTCTCAAAATAACATGGCCAAAGAAAGTTCATCCCTACAAAATCATATAGTTTAGTCCTGCTCCATTTTCGTCACACAAGAATGCTCTCATCATGCACAAACCCTGATGACAAGCCAAGCAATTGTTTCATACTTTAGTAATCTCAAACTTTTTCAACCTTCATGCAATACATGAGCGCGAGCCATGGATATAGCACTATGGGTGGAACAGAATATGATGATGGGGGTTATGTGGAGAAGACAAAAAAGGAGAAAGTCTCACATCAATGAGGCTAATCAATGAGCTATGGAGATGCCCATTGATTGATGTTAGTGCAAGGAGTAGGGATTGCCATGCAACGGATGCACTAGAGCTATAAAAATATGAAAGCTCAACAAAATAAACTAAATGGGTGTGCATCCAACTTGCTTGCTCATGAAGACCTAGGGCACTTGAGGAGGCCCATTGTTGGAATATACAAGCCAAGTTCTATAATGAAAAATTCCCACTAGTATATGAAAGTGACAAAACAAGAGACTCTCTATCATGAAGATTATGGTGCTACTTTGAAGCACAAGTGTGGTAAAAGGATAGTAACATTGTCCCTTCTCTCTTTTTCTCTCATTTTTTTGGGCCTTCTCTTTTTATGGCCTTTCTCTCTTCTTTTTTTATTCCTCACTTGGGACAATGCTCTAGAAAATGATGATCATAACACTTCTATTTATTTACAACTCAATGATTACAACTCGATACTAGAACAAAGTATGACTCTATATGAATGCCTCCGGCGGTGTACCGGGATATGCAATGAACCAAGAGTGACATGTATGAAATAATTATGAACGGTGGCTTTGCCACAAATACTCTGTCAACTACATGATCATGCAAAGCAATATGACAATGATGAGCGTGTCATGATAAACGGAACGGTGGAAAGTTGCATGGCAATATATCTCGGAATGGCTATGGAAATGCCATAATAGGTAGGTATGGTGGCTGTTTTGAGGAAGATATAAGGAGGTTTATGTGTGAAAGAGCGTATCATATCACGGGGTTTGGATGCAACGATGAAGTTTGCACCAAATCTCGATGTGAGAAAGGGCAATGCACGGTACCGAAGAGGCTAGCAATGATGGAAAGGTGAGAGTGCGTATAATCCATGGACTCAACATTAGTCATAAAGAACTCACATACTTGTTGCAAAAATCTACAAGTCATCAAAAACCAAGCACTACGCGCATGCTCCTAGGGGGATAGATTGGTAGGAAAAGACCATCGCTCGTCCCCGACCGCCACTCATAAGGAGGACAATCAAAGAACACCTCATGTTTCAAATTTGTTACATAACGTTTACCATACGTGCATGCTACGGGACTTGCAAACTTCAACACAAGTATTTCTCAAATTCAAAACTACTCAACTAGCACAACTTTAATATCACTATCTCCATATATCAAAACAATCATCAAGTATCAAACCTCTCTTAGTATTCAATGCACTTATAAGAAAGTTTTTACTAATCTTGAATACCTAGCATATTAGGATTATTTAAGCAAATTACCATGCTATTTGAGACTCTCAAAATAATCTAAGTGAAGCATGAGAGATCAATAGTTTCTATAAAACAAATCCACCACCGTACTCTAAAAGATATAAGTGAAGTACTAGAGCAAAAACTATATAACTCAAAAGATATAAGTGAAGCACATAGAGTATTCTAATAATATCCGAATCATGTGTGTCTCTCTCAAAAGGTGTGTACAGAAAAGATGATTGTGGTAAACTAAAAAGCAAAGACTCAAATCATACAAGACGCTCCAAGCAAAACACATATCATGTGGTGAATAAAAATATAGCTCCAAGTAAAGTTACCGATGGAAGTAGACGAAAGAGGGGATGCCTTCCGAGGCATCCCCAAGCTTTGGTTTTTAGGTGTCCTTAGATTATCTTGGGGGTGCCATGGGCATCCCCAAGCTTAGACTCTTTCCACTCCTTGTTCCATAATCCATCAAATCTTTCACCCAAAACATGAAAACTTCACAACACAAAACTCAGCAAAAAATCTCGTGAGCTCCGTTAGCGAAAGAAAACAAAAGACCACTTCAAGGTACTGTAATGAACTCATTCTTTATTTATATTGGTGTTAAACCTACTGTATTCCAACTTCTCTATGGTTTATAAACTATTTTACTAGCCATAGATTCATCAAAATAAGCAAACAACACACGAAAAACAGAATCTGTCAAAAACAGAACAGTCTGTAGTAATCTGTAACTAACACAAACTTCAGGAACTCCAAAAAATCAGAAAAAATAGGAAGACCTAGACAATTTGTTTATTGATCAGCAACAATTGGAAACAATATTTTATCACGTTCTGGTGATTTTTAACAATTATTTTTGTGAACAGAAAGTTTCTGGAATTTTCTGCAAGATCAAATAACTATCATCCAAGAAGATCCTATAGGTTTAACTTGGCACAAACACTAATTAAAACATAAAAACACATCTAACCAGAGGCTAGAACAAATATTTATTCCTAAACAGAAGCAAAAAGCAAAAAAACTAAAAAATAAAATTGGGTTGCCTCCCAACAAGCGCTATCGTTTAACGCCCCTAGCTAGGCATAGAAGCAAGAATAGATCTAGGTATTGCCATCTTTGGTAGGCAATCCATAAGTGGCTCTCATAATAGATTCATAAGGTAATTTAACATTCTTTCTAGGGAAGTGTTCCATTCCTTTCTTTAATGGAAATTGGAATCTAATATTCCCTTCCTTCATATCAATAATTGCACCAATCGTTCTAAGGAAAGGTCTACCAAGAATAATAGGACATGAAGGATTGCAATCTATATCAAGAACAATAAAATCTACGGGCACATAGTTCCTATTTGCAACAATAAGAACGTCATTAATTCTTCCCTTAGGTTTCTTAATAGTGGAATCCGCAAGGTGCAAGTTTAAAGAGCAATCATCAAAATCACGGAAACCTAACACATCGCACAAAGTCTTTGGAATCATGGAAACACTAGCACCCAAATCACACAAAGCATAGAATTCATGACCTTTAATTTTAATTTTAATAGTAGGTTCCCACTCATCATAGAGTTTTCTAGGGATAGAAACTTCCAACTCAAGTTTTTCTTCATAAGATTGCATCAAAGCATCAACGATATGTTTGGTAAAAGCTTTATTTTGAATATAAGCATGAGGAGAATTTAGCACATATTGCAACAAGGAAATACAATCTATCAAAGAGCAATTATCATAATTAAATTCCTTGAAATCCAAAATAGTAGGTTCATTAACATCTAATGTTTTGTTTTCGATACCACTTTTATCAATTTTAGCATCAAGATCTAAAAACTCCGAATTTCTGGAACGCCTTCTAGATAAAGGTGGATCATATTCAGTCCCTTCATTATCAAGATTCATATTGCAAAACAAGGACTTAATAGGGCACACATCAATAACTTTTAGATCTTCATCTTTATTTTCAAAGAAATTAGAAGAACACGCTTTCACAAAACAATCTTTCTTAGCACGTATCCTAGCGGTTCTTTCTTTGCACTCATCAATGGAAATTATCATGGCTTTGAGAGACTCATTGATATCATGCTTAGGAGGAATAGATCTAAGTTTCAAAGAATCAACATCAAGAGAAATTCTATCAACGTTCCTAGCCAATTTATCAACTTTAAGCAATTTTTCTTCAAGCAAAGCACTGAAATTCTTTTGCAAATTCATAAATTATTTAACACTAGTCTCAAATTCAGAGGGCATCTTATTAAAATTTCCATAAGAATTGTTGTAGGAATTACCATAATTATTAGAGTAATTACTAGAATAAGGCCTAGGATTAAAGTTTCCTCTATACGCGTTGTTACCAAAATTATTCCTACCAACAAAATTGACATCCAAAGATTCATTAGTATTCTTAATCAAAGTAGACAAAGGCATATCATTAGGATCAGAAGAAACACTCTTAGTAGCAAATAATTTCATAAGTTCATCCATCTTTCCACTCAAAACATTAATTTCTTCTATCGCATGCACTTTTTTATTAGTAGATCTTTCAGTGTGCCATTGAGAATAATTAACCATAATATTATCTAGGAGTTTAGTAGCTTCTCCTAAAGTGATTTCCATAAAAGTGCCTCCCGCGGACAAATCTAAAAGATTTTTAGAAGCAAAGTTCAATCCGGCATAAATTTTTTTGTATAATCATCCACAAATTCAAACCATGAGTAGGGCAATTACGTATCATTAATTTCATCCTCTCCCAAGCTTGTGCAACATGTTCATGATCAAGTTGCTTAAAATTCATAATGTCGTTTCTAAGAGCGATGATCTTAGCGGGAGGAAAATACTTAGAGATAAAAGCATCTTTGCACTTATTCCAAGAATCAATACTATTTTTAGGCAAAGATGAAAACCAAGCTTTAGCACGATCTCTAAGCAAAAAAGGAAATAGCTTCAATTTAACAATATCATTGTCTACATCTTTCTTCTTTTGCATATCACACAAATCAACGAAGCTATTTAGATGAGTAGCGGCATCTTCACTAGGAAGGCCGGCGAATTGATCTTTCATGACAAGATTCATCAAAGCAGCATTGATTTCACAAGATTCAGTATCGGTAAGAGGAGAAATCTGAGTGCTAAGGAAATCATTATTGTTGGTATTGGTAAAGTCACATAATTTGGTATTATCTTGAGCCATCGTGACAAACAAGCAATCCAACACACAAGCAAACAAGAAGCAAGCAGAAAAAGAGGCGAACGGAAAAGAGAGGGCGAATAAAACGGCAAGGGTGAAGTGGGGGAGAGGAAAATGAGAGGAAAATGTCAAATAACGTAATGCGGAAGATAAGGGTTTGTGATGGGTACTTGGTATGTTGACTTTTGCGTAGACTTCCCCGGCAACGGCGCCAGAAATCCTTCTTGCTACCTCTTGAGCACTTCGTTGGTTTTCCCTTGAAGAGGAAAGGGTGATGCAGCAAAGTAGCATAAGTATTTCCCTCAGTTTTTGAGAACCAAGGTATCAATCCAGTAGGAGGCTGCTACATATTGAGCACTGCATTGGTTTTCCCTTGAAGAGGAAAGGGTGATGCAGCAAAGTAGCGTAAGTATTTCCCTCGGTTTTAGAGAACCAAGGTATCAATCTAGTAGGAGGCTACGCGCGAGTCCCTCGCACCTACACAATACAAATAAATCCTCGCAACCAACGCGATAAGGGATTGTTAATCCCTTCACGGTCACTTATGAGAATGAGATCTGATAAATATGATAAAATAATATTGTTGGTATTTTTATGATAAAGATGCAAAGTAAAATAAAAGCAAAGTAAAAAAGCAAAGGAAATAACTAAGTGTTGGAAGAATAATATGATGAAGATAGACCCGGGGGCCATAGGTTTCACTAGTGGCTTCTCTCAAGAGCATAAGTATTTTACGGTGGGTGAACGAATTACTGTTGAGCAATTGACAGAATTGAGCATAGTTATGAGAATATCTAGGTATGATCATGTATATAGGCATCACGTTCGAGACAAGTAGACCGACTCCTGCCTGCATCTACTACTATTACTCCACTCATCGACCGCTATCCAGCATGCATCTAGAGTATTAAGTTCATGGAAACAGAGTAACGCCTTAAGCAAGATGACATGATGTAGAGGGATAAATTCATGCAACATGATAAAAACCCCATCTTGTTATCCTAGATGGCAACAATACAATACGTGCCTTGGTATCCCTACTGTCACTGGGAAAGGACACCGCTGAACCCAAAGCTAAGCACTTCTCCCATTGCAAGAAAGATCAATCTAGTAGGCCAAACCAAACTGATAATTTAAAGAGACTTGCAAAGATAACCAATCATACATAAAAGAATTCAGAGAAGATTCAAATATTGTTCATAGATAATCTTGATCATAAACCCACAATTCATCGATCTCAACAAACACACCGCAAAAAGAAGATTACATCGAATAGATCTCCATGAGAGAGGGGGAGAACATTGTATTGAGATCCAAAAGAGAGAAGAAGCCATCTAACTACTAACTATGGACCCAAGGTCAGGGTAAACTACTCACACTTCATCGGAGAGGCTATGGTGTTGATGTAGAAGTCCTCCGTGATGGATGCCCCCTCGGTGAGCTCCTAACAGGCCCCAAGATGGGATCTCCAGGTACAGAAGGTTGCGGCGGTGGAATTAGGTTTTGGCTCCGTGTCGATCGTTTGGGGGTGCGTGAGGTATATATAGGAGGAAGGAGTACGTCGGTGGAGCAACAGGGGGCCCACGAGGGTGGAGGGCGCGCACTGGGGGGTGGGCACGCCCCCCTACCTCGTGGACTCCTCTTTTGTTTCTTGACGTAGGGTCCAAGTCTCTGGATCATATTCTTCCTAAAATCATGTTCCAAGGTTTCATTCCGTTTGGACTCCATTTGATATTCCTTTTCTGCAAAACTCTGAAATAGGCAAAAAACATCAATTCTGGGTTGGGCCTCCGGTTAATAGGTTAGTCCCAAAAATAATATAAAAGTGAATAATAAAGCCCAATAATGTCCAAAACAGTAGATAATATAGCATGGAGCAATCAAAAATTATAGATACATTGGAGACGTATCAAAGGCCACGCACGAGTCCCTCACACCTACACAAACAAATAAATCCTCGCAACCAACGCGGTAAGGGGTTGTCAATCCCTACACGGTCACTTACGAGAGTGAGATCTGATAGATATGATAAGATAATATTTTTGGTATTTTTGTGATAAAGATGCAAAGTAAAATAAAAGCAAAATAAAAGGCAACGGAAATAGCTAAGTGTTGGAAGATTAATATGATGGAAAATAGACCCGGGGGCCATAGGTTTCACTAGTGGCTTCTCTCAAGAGCATAAGTATTTACAGTGGGTGAACAAATTACTGTTGAGAAATTGACAGAATTGAGCATAGTTATGAGAATATCTAGGTATGATCATGTATATAGGCATCACGTCCGAGACAAGTAGACCGACTCCTGCCTGCATCTACTACTATTACTCCACACATCGACCGCTATCCAGCATGCATCTAGAGAATTAAGTTCATAAGAACAGAGTAACGCTTTAAGCAACATTACATGATGTAGAGGGATAAACTCATGCAATATGATATAAACCCCATCTTGTTATCCTCGATGGCAGCAATACAATACGTGCCTTGCTGCCCCTACTGTCACAGGGAAAGGACACTGCAAGATTGAACCCAAAGCCAAGCACTTCTCTCATTGCAAGAAAGATCAATCTAGTAGGCCAAACCAAACTGATAATTCGAAGAGACTTGGAAAGATAACCAATCATACATAAAAGAATTCAGAAGATTCAAATATTGTTCATAGATAAACTTGATCATAAACCAATAATTCTTCGGTCTCAACAAACACACCGCAAAAGAAGATTACATCGAATAGATCTCCACAAGAGAGGGGGAGAACATTGTATTGAGATCCAAAAAGAGAGAAGAATCCATCTAGCTAATAACTATGGACCTGAAGGTCTAAGGTAAACTACTCACACTTCATTGGAGAGGCTATGGTGTTGATGTAGAAGCCCTCCGTGATCGATGCCCCCTCCGGCGGAGCTCCGAAACAGGCCCCAAGATGGGATCTCACGGGTACAGAAGGTTGCGGCGGTGGAATTAGGTTTTTGGCTCTGTCTCTAATCGTTTGGGGGTACGTAGGTATATATAGGAGGAAGGAGTACGTCGGTGGAGCAACATAGGGCCCACGAGGGTGGAGGGCGCGCCTGGGGGGTAGGCGCGCCCCCTACCTCGTGGCTTCCTGGTAGCTTTCTTGACGTAGGGTCCAAGTCCTCTGGAACATGTTATTCCGAAAATCACGTTCTCGAAGGTTTCATTCCGTTTGGACTCCGTTTGATATTATTTTTCTGCGGAACTCTGAAATAGGCAAAAACAGCAATTCTGGGCTGGGCCTCCGGTTAATAGGTTAGTCCCAAAATTAATATAAAAGTGTATAATAAAGCCTAATAATGTCCAAAACAGAATATAATATAGCATGGAGCAATCAAAAATTATAGATACATTAGAGACGTATCAAACACCACTAGAGGAAAGACAACATACATCTCATCAAAATATTGGACGAATACCAAATTCACATGACTACTTATAACAAGACTTCTCCCGTGTCCTCAGGAAGAAACGTAACTACTCACAAATCATATTCATGTTCGTAATCAGAGGGGTATTAATATGCATAAAGGATCTGAACATATGATCTTCCACCGAATAAACCAACTAGCATCAACTACAAGGAGTAATCAACACTACTAGCAACCCACAAGTACCAATCTGAGGTTTTGAGATAAAGATCAGATACAGAGATGAACTAGGGCTTGAGAGGAGATGGTGCTGGTGAAGATGTTGATGGAGATTAACCCCCTCCCGATGAGAGGATCGATGGTGATGACGATGGTGATGATTTCCCCCTCCCGGAGGGATGTTTCCCAGGTAGAACAGCTCCACTGGAGCCCTAGATTGGTTTTGCGAGGTTCCGCCTCGAGACGACGACGCTTCGTCCTGAAAGCTTTCTTCTTGTTTTATTCCTGGGCAAAAGACACCGTATATCAGAAGATGGGCATCGGGGGGCTTCCAGGTGGCCCACGAGGCAGGGGACGCACCCTCCACCCTCGTGGACGGTGGGTGGCCCCCTCTAGTGCTTTCTTCACCCAATATTTTTAATATATTCCAAAACTGACTTTCGTGGAGTTTTAGGACTTTTGGAGTTGTGCAAAATAGGTCTCTAATATTTGCTCCTTTTCCAGCCCAGAATTCCAGCTACCGGCATTCTCCCTTGTAGCGACCCGACCTCGGACGGTCAAGTCTCCGTGTTCAGTGTCATCCCTGGATCGGTAATGCTGACACACACAGTACTTGAAGGATTTATAACAGAGTAGCTGTAACACCCCGGTGTAATGATGCTACAGTAACCCCTGGGGTTAAGTTAATTGTTTTGCTAAACAAGTGCCTGATCATTATTGTCTCATGCTCTTTCACATTCCAATTGAATTCAAATTCAAATTCTGTGTGAAATTCAAAATGCTCAGACATGAACACAAAAATGTTCATCATGTGCCAAATAATCCACATGTTATATTGGTGGTGAACCAACATTTTTGCAAAAGGTTTAAGTGGCCTAAGCTACTTAAAGCAGTGACCTAAGCAATAAATTAAATGCCCTTTTTAATTTATAAAATTGGCAACTATTCCAAAAGCCTCCCAACCTTTTTGAGGCAGTGCACTTTAATTCTTTGAGTTTGTTTTGGCCAGTGGCATAATTTTGCAAAGTCAATGGTGGCTAAAAGAAAATGCAAAAGCTGCTGGAAAAGAAAAGGGAAAGGAAAAAAAAAAAGGGGCCAGAGCCTCGGCCTCCCAAAGGGCTTTGGCCCACCTGAGCCAACCCAGCCCAGTGCTAGGCCGCCCACTCCCCGCCGCCTTCCCCTTCTCCCACTGTTCGACCGACCGGGCGCCTCGGCGCCACCCGACCACCTCACCGGCCTCGCCGGGAGAGGATAAGGGAGACGCCTCGGGCTCCCCTCTCCCCTCCCACTTTCCCTACCGCCACTACCGCCTCTCCGGCCCCCTGCCTCTCCCTCTTCCCCAGATCCCCTTCTCTCCCCCCTCACCGAACGCCATCGCCACCGTTCTCCGTCGTCCTCGCGGCCACCGACCGGCCTTCGCCTCGCCGACGTGCCCCCAGGCACCGCCTCGACCTCCTCTTCCTCCCCGACGAATCACCTGAGCAGGAGCACCTCTGCATCGTCCCCTACGTCGCCGTCTTCCTCCTCTCCTCCGACGAGCCTCGCCGTCGATTCCGCCGCACCGAGCCCTCCTCGAGCAGGCTTGAGCACATCTGCAGGAGCACTGTGAGCCTGCGCTTCTTTCCCATCTCTCTCCCGAGATTTTCCGACGCCCGTAGCCCCGTTTGTTGGGGAACGTAGTAATTTCAAAAAATTTCCTACGAACACGCAAGACCATGGTGATGGCATAGCAACGAGAGGGGAGAGTGTCTGTCCACGCCCTCGTGAGACCGAAAGCGAAGCGTTATAACAACGCTGTTGATGTAGTCGTCGCCTTCACGATCCGACCGATCCAAGCACCGAACGACGGCACCTCCGAGTTCTCGCACACGCTCAGCTCGATGACGATCCCGGACTCGATCCAGCAAAGTGTCGGGATGAGTTCCACAAGACGACGGCGTGGTGACGATGTTGATGCTCCACCGACGCAGGGCTTCGCTTAAGCTCCGCGACGATATGACTTCTCCGCGCAGGGCTTCGCTTAAGCTCCGCGACGATATGACCAAGTGGAATATGGTGGAAGGGGCACCGCACACGGCTAAGGAAAGATCCGTAGATCAACTTGTGTGTCATGGGGTGCCCCCTGCCCTCAGTATATAAAGGAGCAAGGAGGAGGTGGCCGCCAAGGAGGAGGCGCGCCAGGGGGGGAGTCCTACTCCCACCGGAGTAGGACTCCTCCTTTCCTAGTAGGAGTAGGAGAGTAGGAAGGGAAGGGAGGAAGGGTGCGGCCCTCCCCTAGTCCACCCGGACTAGGCCTTGGGGCGCGCAGCCTGCCCTAGGCAGCCCTCTCTCTCCCGCAGGCCCAATAAGGCCCAATACTTCTCCCGGCGAATTCCCGTAACTCTCCGTACTCAAAAATACCGAATCATTCAGAACCTTTCCGAACTCCGAATATAGTCGTCCAATATATCGATCTTTACGTCTCGACCATTTCGAGACTCCTCGTCATGTCCCCGATCTCATCCAGGACTCCGAACTCCTTCGGTACATCAAAACTCATAATATAACTGTCATCGAAACCTTAAGCGTGCGGACCCTACGGGTTCGAGAACTATGTAGACATGACCTAGAACTATTCTTGGTCAATAACCAATAGCGGAACCTGGATGCCCATATTGGCTCCTACATATTCTACGAAGATCTTTATCGGTCAAACCGCATAACAACATACGTTGTTCCCTTTGTCATCGGTATGTTACTTTACCCGAGATTCGATCGTCGGTATCCAATACCTAGTTCAATCTCGTTACCGGTAAGTCTCTTTACTCGCTCCGTAATACATCATCTCACAACTAACTCATTAGTTGCAATGCTTGCAAGGCTTATGTGATGTGTATTACCGAGAAGGCCCAGAGATACCTCTCCGACAATCGGAGTGACAAAACCTAATCTCGAAATACGCCAACCCAACATGTACCTTTGGAGACACCTGTAGTACTCCTTTATAATCACCCAGATTCGCTGTGACGCTTGGTAGTACCAAAGTGTTCCTCCGTAAACGGAGTTGCATAATCTCATAGTTACAGGAACATGTATAAGTCATGAAGAAAGCAATAGCAACATACTAAACGATCAAGTGCTAGGCTAACTGAATGGGTCATGTCAATCAGATCATTCTCCTAATGATGTGATCCCGTTAATCAAATGACAACTCATGTCTATGGTTAGGAAACATAACCATCTTGATTAACGAGCTAGTCAAGTAGAGGCATACTAGTGACACTCTGCTTGTCTATGTATTCACACATGTATTATGTTTCCGGTTAATACAATTCTAGCATGAATAATAAACATTTATCATGATATAAGGAAATAAATAATAACTTTATTATTGCCTCTAGGGCATATTTCCTTCAGCTCCCACTTGCACTAGAGTCAATAATCTAGTTCACATCGCCATGTGATTTAACATCAATAGTTCACATCTATATGTGGTTAACACCCATAGTTCACATCGACATGTGACCAACACCCAAAGGGTTTACTAGAGTCTGTAATCTAGTTCACATCGCTATGTGATTAACACCCAAAGAGTACTAAGGTGTGATCATGTTTTGCTTGTGAGATAATTTTAGTCAACGGTCTGGCACATTCAGAGCCGTAAGTATTTTGCAAATTTCTATGTCTACAATGCTCGCACGGAGCTACTCTAGCTAATTGCTCCCACTTTCAATATGTATCCAGATTGAGACTCGAGTCATCTAGATTAGTGTTAAAACTTGCATCGACGTAACCCTTTACGACGAACCTTTTTCACTTCCATAATCGAGAAACATATCCTTATTCCACTAAGGATAATTTTGACCGCTGTCCATTGATCTACTCCTAGATCACTATTGCACTCCTTGCCAAGCTTAGTGGTAGGGTATGCAATAGATCTGTACACAAGATGACATACTTTATAGAACCTATGGCTGATGCATAGGGAATGACTTTCATTCTCTTTCTATCTTCTCGATGTGGTCGGGTTTTGAGTCTTACTCAATTTCACACCTTTGCAACACAGGCAAGAACTTTTCTTTGATCTGCTCCATTTTGAACTACTTCAAAATCTTGACAAGGTATGTACTTATTGAAAAACTTATCAAGCGTTTTGATCTATCTCAATAGATCTTGATGCTCAATTTGTAAGCAGCTTCACCGAGGTCCTTCTTTGAAAAACTCCTTTCAAATACTCCTTTATGCTTTGCAGAATAATTCTACATTATTTCCGATCAACAATATGTCATTCACATATACTTATCGAAATGTTGTAGTGCTCCCACTCACTTTCTTGTAAATACAGGCTTCTCCAAAAGTCTCAGATAAAACCATATGCTTTGATCAACTCATCAAAGCGTATATTCCAACTCCAAGATGCTTGCACCAGTCCATAGATGGATCATTGAAGCTTGCACATTTTGTTAGCTCTTTTAGGATTGACAAAACCTTCTGTTGCATCCTATACAACTCTTCTTTAATAAATTCATTAAAGAATGTAGTTTTGACATCCATTTGCCGATTTCATAAAATGTGGCAATTGCTAACATGATTCGAACAGACTTAAGCATCGCTACAGCTTGAGAAAATCTCATTGTAGTCAACACCTTGAACTTGTCGAAAACCTTTTGTGACAAGTCGAGCTTTGTAGATAGTAACACCACTATCGTTGTCCGCTCTTCCTCTTGAAGATCCATTTATCTACATGGCTTGCTGATCATCGAGCAAGTCAATCAAAGTCCATACTTTGTTCTCATACATGGATCCTATCTCGATTTTATGGCCTCAAGCCATTTCGCGAATCTGGGCTCATCATCGCTTCCTCATAGTTCGTGAGGTTCATCATGGTCTAGTAACATGACTTCCGAACATGATTACCGTACCACTCAGTGCGGATCTTACTCGAAGACCTACGAGGTTTGGTAGCAACTTGATCTGAAGTTTCATGATCATCATCATTAACTTCCTTACTAATTGGTGTAGGAATCATCGAACTGATTTCTGTGATGAACTACTTTCCAATAAGGGAGAAGGTACAATTACCTCATCAAGTTTCTACTTTCCTCCCACTCACTTCTTTCGAGAGAAACTCCTTCTCTAGAAAGGATCCATTTTAGCAACGAATGTTTTGCCTTTAGATCTGTGATAGAAGGTGTACCCAACAGTTTCTTTTGGGTATTCTATGAAGACGCACTTCTCGATTTGGGTTCGAGCTTATCGGTGAAAAACTTTTTCATATAAGCATCACAACTCCAAACTTTTAAGAAACGACCGCTTAGGTTTACTGCTAAACCATAGTTCATACGGTGTCATCTCAACGGATTTAGATGGTGCCCTATTAAACGTGAATGCAGCTGTCTCTAATGCATAACCCAAAACGATAGTGGTAAATCGGTAAGATACATCATAGATTGCACCATATCCAATAAAGTGCGGTTACGACGTTCGGACACACCATTATGTTGTGGTGTTCCATGTGGCGTGAGCTGTGAAACTATTCCACTTTGTTTTAATTGAAGACCAAACTCAGAACTCAAAATTCATCTCCACGATCGATCGCGAAACTTTATTTTCTTGTTACGATGATTTTCCACTTCACTCTGAAATTCTTTGAACCTTTCAACTATTTCAGACTTATGTTTCATCAAGTAGATATACCCATATCTGCTCAAATCATCTTGTGAAGGTCGAAAAATAACGATACTTGCCACGAGCATCAACACTCATTGGATCGCATACATCGGTATGTATTATTTCCAATAAGTCAAGAGCTTGTTCCATTGTTCCGAGAACGGAGTTTTAGTCATCTTGCCCAAACGGCACGGTTCGCAAGTACCAAGTGATTCATAATCAAGTGATTCCAAAAGTCCATCAAGATGGAGTTTCTTCATGCGTTTACACCGATATGACTCCAAACGGCAATTGCCACAAATAAGTTGCACTATCATTATTAACTTTGCATCTTTTGGCATCAATATTATGAATATGTGTATCACTACGATCGAGATCCAACAAACTATTTTTATTGGGTGTATGACCATTGAAGGTTTTATTCATTTAAACAGTAACAACAATTATTCTTTGACTTTAAATGAATAACCGCTTTGAAAACTATTTTCATTGGGTGTATGACCATCGAAGGTTTTATTCATTTAAACAGTAACAACAATTATTCTTTGACTTTAAATGAATAACCGCTTTGCAATAAACATGATCAAATCATATTTATGCTCAACGCAAACACCAAATAACATTTATTTAGGTTTAACACTAATCCCGATAGTATAGGGAGTGTGCGATGATGATCATATCAATCTTGGAACTACTTCCAACACTCATCTTCACTTCCCTTCAACTAGTCTCTGCTTATTCTCAGAACTCCTGCTTCGAGTTACTAATCTTAGTAACCGAACAAGTATCAAATACTCAGGGATACTATAAACACTAGTAAGGCACACATCAATAACTCTGTATATCAAATATACTCTTGTTCACTTTTCCATCCTACTTATCCACCAAATATTTGGGGTATTTCCGCTTCAAAGGACCATTTCCTATGCAAAGTAAGCACTTTCGCCTTGTGCTTTGGTTCAGCTTTGGGTTTCTTCATGGGAGTGACAACTTGCTTGTCATTCTACTTGAAATTCCCTTTCTTTCCTTTGCCCTTTTCTTGAAACTAGTGGTCTTGTCAATCATCAACACTTGATGCTCTTTCTCGATTTCTACCTTCGTCGATTTCATCATCACGAAGAGCTCGGGAATCGTTTTCGCCATCCCTTGCATACTATAGTTCATCACGAAGTTCTAGTAACTTAGTGATGGTGACTAGAGAATTCTGTCAATCACTATCTTATCCGGAGATTAACTCCCACTTGATTCAAGCGATTGAAGTACCTGCATAATCTGAGCACATGCTCACTAGTTGAGCGATTCTCCTCCATCTTTTAGCTATAGAACTTGTTGGAAACTTCATATCTCGCAACTCGGTATTTGCTTGAAATATTAACTTCAACTCTGGAACATCTCATATGGTCCATGACGCTCAAAACGCCTTTGAAGTCCCGATTCTAAGCCGCTTAAGCATGGTGCACTAAACTACCAAGTAGTCATCATATTGAGCTAGCCAAACGCTCATAACGCCTCGCATCTTGCTCTTGCAATAGGTCTGTCACCTAGCGGTGCATCAAGGACATAATTCTTCAGGCAGAGATGAGGATAAACCTCAGATCACGGATCCAATCCGCATCATTGCTACTAACATCTTTCAATACAATTTTCTAGGAACATATCAAAATAAACATATGAAAGCAACAACCATAGGGAAGCAACAACGCGAGTAATTGATCTATAACATAATTTGCAAAATACTACCAGGACTAAGTTCATGATAAATTAAAGTTCAATTAATCATATTACTTAAGAACTCCCACTTAGATAGACATCTCTAGTCATCTAAGTGATTACGTGATCCAAATCAACTAAACCATGTCCGATCATCACTTGAGATGGAGTAGTTTCAATGGTGAACATCACTATGTTGATCATATCTACTATATGATTCACGCCGACCTTCGGTCTCGTGTTCCGAGGCCATATCTGTTATATGCTAGGCTCGTCAAGTTTAACTGAGTATTCGCGGTGCAACTGTTTTGCACCCGTTGTAGATGGACGAGAACTTATCACACCCGATCATCACGTGGTGTCCGGGTACTACGAACTTTGGCAACGGTGCATACTCGTGGAGAACACTTCTTGATAATTTTAGTGAGAGATCATCTTATAATGCTACCGCAATCAAAGCAAGATAAGATGCATAAAGGATAAACATCACATGCAATCAATATAAGTGATATGATATGGTCATCATCATCTTGTGCTTGTGGTCTCCATCGTCAAGCACCATCATGATCACCATCATCACCGCGCGACACCTTGATCTCCATCGTAGCATCGTTGTCGCCTCGCCAACTATTGCTTCTACGACTATCGCTACCATTTAGTGATAAAGTAAAGCAATTACATGGCGCTTGCATTTCATACAATAAAGCGACAACCATATGGCTCCTGCCATTGTCGATAACTCGTTACAAAACATGATCATCTCATACAATAAAATATAGCATCATGTCTTAACCACATCATATCACAACATGCCCCGCAAAAACAAGTTAGACGCCCTCTACTTTGTTGTTGCAAGTTTTACGTGGCTGCTACGGGCTGAGCAAGAACCGTTTTACCTACGCATCAAAACCACAACGATAGTTTGTCAAGTTGGTGCTGTTTTAACCTTCGCAAGGACCGGGCGAGCCACACTCGGTTCAACTAAAGTGAGAGAGACAGACACCGCCGTCATCTTTAAGCAACGAGTGCTCAAGCGGTGAAACCAGTCTCGCGTAAGCGTGACGCGTAATGTCGGTCCGGCCGCTTCATCTCACAATACCGCTGAACCAAAGTATGACATGCTCGGTAAGCAAGATGACTTATATCGCCCACAACTCACTTGTGTTCTACTCGCATATGACATCAACGCATAAAACCAGGCTCGATACCATCATTGGGGAACGAGTAATTTCAAAAATTTCCTACGAACACGCAAGACCATGGTGATGGCATAGCAACGAGAGGGAGAGGTCCGTCCACGCACTCGTGAGACCGAAAGCGGAAGCGTTATAACAACGCTGTTGATATAGTCGTGCGCCTTCACGATCCGACCGATCCAAGCACCGAACGACGGCACTTCCGAGTTCTCACACGCTCAGCTCGATGACGATCCCCGGACTCGATCCAGCAAAGTGTCGGGATGAGTTCCACAAGACGACGGCGTGGGACGATGTTGATGCTCCACCGACGCAGGGCTTCGCTTAAGCTCCGCGACGATATGACTTCTCCGCGCGAGGGTTCGCTTAAGCTCATGACGATATGACCAAGTGGAATATGGTGGAAGGGGCACCGCACACGGCTAAGGAAATATCCAGAGATCAACTTGTGTGTCATGGGTGCCCCCCCCTCAGATATAAAGGAGCAATGAGGAGGTGGCCGCCAAGGAGGAGGCGCGACAGGGGGAGTCCTACTCCCACCGGAGTAGGACTCCTCCTTTCCTAGTAGGAGTAGGAGAGTAGGAAGGGAAGGAGGAGGGGGTGCGGCCTCCCCTAGTCCAATTCGGACTAGGCCTTGGGGCGCGGCCTGCCCTAGGCAGCCCTCTCTCTTTCCCGCAGGGCCCAATAAGGCCCAATACTTCTCCCCGGCGAATTCCCGTAACTCTCCCAGACTCAAAATACCCAATCATTCGAACCTTCCGAACTCCGAATATAGTCGTCCAATATATCGATCTTTACGCCTCGACCATTTCGAGACTCCTCGTCATGTCCCCGATCTCATCCGGACTCAACTCCTTCGTACATCAAAACTCATAAACTCATAATATAACCACATCGAAACCTTGTTGCAAGCGGACCCTACGGGTTCGAGAACTATGTAGACATGACCTAGAACTATTCTTGGTCAATAACCAATAGCGGAACCTGGATGCCCATATTGGCTCCTACATATTCTACTAAGATCTTTATCGGTCAAACCGCATAACAACATACGTTGTTCCTTTGTCATTGGTATGTTACTTACCCGAGATTCGATCGCGGTATCCAATACCTAGTTCAATCTCGCTACCGTAAGTCTCTTTACTCATTCCGAATACATCATCTCACAACTAACTCATTAGTTGCAATGCTTGCAAGGCTTATGTGATGTGTATTACCGAGAAGGCCCAGAGATACCTCTCCACAATCGGAGTGACAAAACCTAATCTCAAATACGCCAACCCAACATGTACCTTTGGAGACACCTGTAGTACTTCTTTATAATCACCCAGCTTACGCTGCCAGACGCTTGGTAGTACCCAAAGTGTTCCTCCGTAAACGGAGTTGCATAATCTCATAGTTACAGAACATGTATAAGTCATGAAGAAAGCAATAGCAACATACTAAACGATCAAGTGCTAGGCTAACGGAATGGGTCATGTCAATCAGATCATTCTCCTAATGATGTGATCCCGTTAATCAAATGACAACTCATGTCTATGGTTAGGAAACATAACCATCTTCATTAACGAGCTAGTCAAGTAGAGGCATACTAGTGACACTGCTTGTCTATGTATTCACACATGTATTATGTTTCCGGTTAATACAATTCTAGCATGAATAATAAACATTTATCATGATATAAGGAAATAAATAATAACTTTATTATTGCCTCTAGGCATATTTCCTTCACTGCTCCTCGTAGCTCGCCGGAGAACTCGGCCGCCGACGAGCTCTGGGCGCTGCGGGCTATGGTCGCCTTCACATGCGGCCGAAGCGCCAGATCGTCCTCCCGGGGTTCCTGGGGCTCAACGCTGCCCATCGCTCTCGCCGAGCCCTCAGAGTCTCGATCTCGCCAACGCCTGCTCTCGTCCGCCTGCCCCGCTCACGCTGTCGCCGTTGCAGCCCGCCTCACCGAAGCTAAGGTCACAGATGGCTGCGCCGCCTCCCAAGGTCTCAACGAGCCCGCCAAGGCCAAACTGCCTTCTGTGGCATTTTTCCGCAAGTCCGCGAACCCCGCCACTGTTTTGGTCACCGGCGGTGAAACCCCCGACCAAACCGACATGGATGCACTGGGCCACCCCAAGGACGCTTAGTGGGCCTCACCGCCCCATCGACTAGTTTGACCAGTCAACGCGCCGACGTGGCGCCCCATGTTCTCGACATGCGGGCCCCACCATTAGCTAATTAATTAAAAGTTTTTATAAATAAAACTAATTAGTTAACATAACCAACATCGACATGTGGGGCCCAGAGCTAAATAGCCCTGCATTAGTTTGAAATAAACTCATTACGTAAGAGAGGCCGATCGGTGGGACCTATTGGTCGCTTTGACCAACAATGGTCTGCTTGACTTGTCGATGTCAAAGATGGCGCTCATGTCGACGCCATATTCCTTTTCTATTAATTTTAAATAACCTGTAATATGTTTAAAACTTAGAAAATTCATATAAAATAACTGCAACTCGGATGAAAATGTTTTCTATATGAAAGTTGCTCGTAAAAATCAAGAATCGAACACGTGGTCCGCTCATCCGCTCTCATGCCCCTAGCATGCTGAACATGGAACTTTCCCTCTTTTCCTTTGTCCGGATCCACCTAACGCCGGAATTGACCCTGGATGTTTCCTTCGTCGCAATGTGTAGTACCGCTAGAGCACGCCTAGCGCCACGTATCGTCATGTCATGCTTAGTGTTACCTCTGCTTGCTATGTATTTACTGTTTCTTCCCCTCTTCTCCAGAGACCCCGAGGTCATTGATGTTCTTTGATCGACTCACGCCGACGACGAATCCTCCTTGCCAGAGCAACCAGTGCAAGCCCCCTTTGAGAATCCCGATATCGCCCATTCCATTCTCTCATGCTTGCACTAGATTTTGCTATCGTTATTGTTTGCTCCTATTCTCACTGCATAGCATGTTTATTGTAACCTGCTATTGTTACTCACCGCTTATCCTAAACCGCTTAGTATAGGTTGGTTAGAGACCCATCGCTGACCCCCCACCTTGTCCTTGTTGCCCCGCTTCATCATCGAAGACCCGATCAACGGGTCAAGACCAGGCCCCGCACCGCACAACACTTCCCTTAGTTGCTCGACGCCATCGGGTTACTATCGAGTACCGAGGGTGAGACCTCATCAAGACTTCGATGTTAACCTCAGAGTGTAGTTAATCGGTCATGGTCATCGAGGGTGATTTCTTTAACCACTTCGATACGACTCGCGCGGCAACCCTCAAGTGTGGACCTCGAGGGTGATCCTTTACGCTCACCTTGATGATTGCATCTAGTGGAATTCATCGGGGTGATTCCTCGGTTTTCCCTTGATGTTTGTACACACGGTTACTTGGACTTTACCATCGTTATTTGAAAGACGGGTCGACCTCGAGGGTACCAGCGTGAGCTTAATTATGCAGTGATGTGGAGACGGGTTGACCTGGAGGGTGCCCGCAAGATAATTACGAGGCGCGGCCGGCATTCCTAGCCCTTGCCGCAAGTCCTCGAGACGGGCAACGGGTCACATCTTCGTGAGTCTCGCTTGTTACCGCTGCTGCCCTAATCCACTACGATTTGATATTTGATCCGAGGGGCCTCGCCCGATAGCACTAACCATCACGTGGGCATAGTATGGGCGCTCGCGTCAGATGCATCAGCCGGCTTAATAGACGCTGCCGATCGAGTGGTGCGCGCTGGTTGGACCGTAAGCTCCCGCCTTTTAGGAAGGTAGCTAGGTCTGCTTCACCGCCGCCAGACGCAACGCAGGAGTTCCCGGGAGATGGCCCATGACCG